>OX123203.2:28799407-30158239 GCA_944739405.2 Euclidia mi
TTATTACTAGCCGACGTTTCGAATTCTTTACAGAATTCATGTTCACGGCAGACTGAGGTGATATTTGTCTTTTTCTTGAATGTATAAGTTATCTCAAAGTACCCGAACATTTTTCAACTACTAGTGTTACTATTTACGCAGAATGAGCTCACAGTGTCCTTAGGTCTTCTGGTGACTTTGTCCTTCTTGGGTTTCATTAGCCTTATGACAGGGTCCCAAGCTGGAGGAACATTCCAACCATCTTCCCTATTGAAATTAGGGTGTTTTTTAATTTCAATAGCCTCTCGTATCATCCTTGGCAGAAAACGATGTTCTTTTGCGAGTATCTGTGGTTCATCAAATCGCAGGTAGTGGTTGGGTCCTTGTTCCACATGTTCACACACAGCAGACTTTGTTGAGCGTTTATGTTTTATGTCAGCTATATGTTCTTTGAGTCGAATGCCTATGCTTCTCTTGGTTTGTCCAATGTATGAGAGCCCACATTCACAGTCAATTTTGTAGACACCGGCCTCTTGCAAGGGTAACTGACACTTGACAGATGGTAATAATTGACTGATCTTCGTTGGCGGCTTGTAGTAAGTTTTGATAGAAGCTCGCTTCAAGATGTAACCAATTTTGTCGGTCACGCCCTTGATGTATGGGAGGACAGCAGGTTGTCTTTCTACTGTGGCTGGTTTTTCTTTCTTCTGGGATCTGTGACAGTGGCGCGGCGGTCGCAGCTTGTTGTCTTGCAGAACTTGCCTGACATGTTGAAGCTCAGCGTCCAGGTGTTTCTTGTCACAGATCCCGCGGGCTCTCTGAAACAGAGACATTCCTACAGTAGCTAACTGTTTAGGATGGTGGTGAGATTCACCGTTTAAGTACCTATTTGTATGGGTCTTTTTCCTATACACAGTATGGCTTAAGGAGTTGTTTTTATTCCTGATGACAAGTACATCTAAGAAAGCTAAAGACTTGTTTGCCTCTAATTCCATTGTGAATTGTATTTGGTTATTAATAGAATTAAGATGGTTTAGGAAAGCACAAAGCACTGAATGAACCACAGATACTCGCAAAAGAACATCGTTTTCTGCCAAGGATGATACGAGAGGCTATTGAAATTAAAAAACACCCTAATTTCAATAGGGAAGATGGTTGGAATGTTCCTCCAGCTTGGGACCCTGTCATAAGGCTAATGAAACCCAAGAAGGACAAAGTCACCAGAAGACCTAAGGACACTGTGAGCTCATTCTGCGTAAATAGTAACACTAGTAGTTGAAAAATGTTCGGGTACTTTGAGATAACTTATACATTCAAGAAAAAGACAAATATCACCTCAGTCTGCCGTGAACATGAATTCTGTAAAGAATCCGAAACGTCGGCTAGTAATAAATTAAAAATATAGTTTCTAGATCTTTAGTTTCAAATGTAATAACTTAGTGAAACCAATACAACGCGATAAAATCCGTAAACTGTAGTTTAATTTCAATATCATAGTTGTATTGTAAATCTCATATTTCAAGCAACTTTTAATTCCACCGCTTTAAAGTGTTGCCTAAGGTACTTAGGTAAAATAATAGGTACTTTAGATATTCTTATTTTGTTTCGGTCTCATTAGCTTATACTTACGTAAACATGTCACAACAAAAGAAGTCACGCGTGTCGGAAGACAAAGAGATGACAATCTTAGAAGCAAAACGCAATATTTTATTTGAACGTATTCAAAACATTTATGAGCGTTCAAAGACCGCAGCCGTTTCTGATATTAATAGGGAGTCATTTCTCAGCTATTGTATGACAGTAGATAGTATTCGAACAGATTTTCATAAGTTGTTAGACGATTATAACGCAAGATTGCTTTCTACTAATCCTGATGAAAAACCGAATTATCAGGCGTACACCTCTTTTGAAGACCTTTATTGTATTATTAAGCGTATACAATCGTAATTGGAGGGTAAATATTCGGCACAGCCCGTTTCCGCGGCTCGCACGCCGAAGTTACTGCCAATCGAGATTGTGTCGTTTGATGGCGATATACGAAACTGGCCGTTATTCTATGCGAGTTTTAAGTCTACAGTGCACGATAATGGTTCTCTGACAGATGCTGACAGGTTGTACTATTTAATAGGTAAACTGTAACCGAAGGCCCAGTCCGTATTTGCAGGTGTCACACCCAGTGCTGAGAATTATCAGGTCATATTTCAGTCATTACTTGATAGATATCAAGACACGCACGTCCTAGCGTCTACCTACTTTGACCAAGCTTTAAATCTTAAACTGTCCGGTGCCGCATCTGTCTCGAATTTCCAGCTGTTTATAGATTACTTTGTTACGGCGGTTAATTCTCTTCAAAACTTAAAATTAGAAGATCTTTCCGACTTTATGTTGCTTCAACTCTTCAATTTTAAAGAAGTTTGACACTGAAACAATTCGCGCATTCGAGATGACGGAACGCAATAATAAAATACCTACACTAGATAGTTTTATTTCGTTCATCAAAGATCAGTGTCGAATATTTCATAATACGCAGTCTAGTTCACCTAGCCCGTCTAACATTAACATCAGCAAACAAAGGTTGAATAAAGCGCGAAATAGTAATAATAACTCGGTCCCTAATCCACAATCTTACGTAACATGCTAGGAATCTAATAAAATTAATTCACAGAAGTGTCTGTGCAGTAATATAGTGCACGACCATTTCTACAAGTGTCCCGCCTTTAATGGTTTAAATCCGACTGCTCGTTTCAAGTGCGTGAAAGACAACAAAGCTTGCATTAATTGCTTAAGTATAAAGCATAAAACTAGTGATTGTTCTAGTAAGACGAGATGTCGTTCATGTAATCAACGACACCACTCATTGTTGCACTTTGATAAAAGTAGTCCGTTGTCAAGCCAAGCCGCTAACCTTGACACACTTACGTCGCAGGTGCAGGCTACGATAACTGCGCCTCCCACGATTCAGAATGAAATATCGTTGTGTACGACATCCATCGCGCGGGCGACTCGCACGCGAGGACGGCACTCGCGCATCTATAATGATCCGTGTAGGGCCAAAACGCAGTGTACGGCGTTTAAGACGGTACTGTTAGCGACAGCGCAAGTTATCGTTTATGATGTTAATGGGTCACCGCACATGGTACGTTGTCTACTCGATAGCGCGTCTCAGACCAATTTAATAACATTGGAATGTTTCAAACGCCTCGGATTGTGGAATAACTTTAGAAATACTAGTTCAGTGGTCAAAGGAATCGGCGGGTCAGAAAAACATTGCAAGGGTTCCGTAGATATTAAAATACATTCGCGTTTTGATAGGAATATTAATTTTAACATTTCTTCGCTTATCGTGGAGCGTATTACGGACGCATTGCCAAACGCTAATGTGGACGTATCGCTACTCACACACCTCGAGTCATTGCCGCTGGCAGACTCGGAGTTTGCGAATCCGGCAGACATTGATGTTTTGATCGGAGCTGCATTATTCCCGCACTTGCTACTAACTGACGTGGTACGTAGTGAGCAATATAACTTACCGCCGGCTATTGAAATGGTATTTGGGTATGTGATTATGGGTACCGTACCTACGTTACATACTTCTCAATACATTACGTCTTGCTGTTGTTCTGTTCTTCAAGAAAATAATATTGATTCTCTTCTCAAGCGATTTTGGGAGCTTGAAGAGGTTACCGCACCACCCTCGATGAGCCGTAAAGATCTCGAGTGTGAAGAACATTTCCGTGCTACCACTGTTCGTGACGACAGTGGCAGATACGTAGTGGCGTTGCCATTCTATGGTGACCCTTATTCGTTAGGCGACTCGTACGCTGCTGCGCTTAGACGTTTCCATGGTTTGGAACGTAAACTTGATGCATCGCAGCATTAAGTTACGCAGCGCCTATAACGACGTCATTCGTGGCTACATAGATAAAGGTTTTTTGAGTGTAGTTGTAAACAACGAGGGCAACTCTCTTCCCTCATATTATATCCCGCATCACGGCGTAGTTCGCGAAGATAAAACCTCTACTAAACTTCGTGTGGTTTTAGATGCTAGTTGTAAGACTACATCGGGTCAGTCGATTAATGATATTTTGCATGCCGGCCCCAATCTACAGGGTGATTTATTTAACATCATAATAAAGTTTCGTATTTTCCATATCGCTCTGTCAGCTGATTGCCGCCAAATGTTCCTAAATATCGGGTTCGCGAGTCTGACCGTAGATTTCAACGGTATTTTTATTGTTTTAACAATAAGGAACCTGTATCTGTGTATCAGTTCAATCGTGTTTGTTTTGGACTCAAGTCTAGCCCATATCACGCGTTACGAGTTGTTCGCCAGTTGATCGCTGATGAAGGCGATCACTTTCCCGCCGCAGCAGCTGTTGCTACTTCCGATTTGTATATGGATGACATTGCCTGTAGTGTCATATCCACTCCGCTAGCAATTTTGCTTTATGAAGAGCTTATTCAGCTTTTCAAGCGAGGCCAGTTTGATCTTGTCAAATGGACAAACAACTCTAAGGAGGTTCTCGCGCGCATACCAGATTCTCATAAAGCTTCTCCAGACATTGAGTTGAGAAGTCTGTACCGCATAAAGTAATCGGTTTACGCTGGGACAAATCCTGCGATAGTTTTCGGTTTGACGTCTCACCACCGGATGATAAGTGCACCAAACGCACTATGCTGTCCACAATGGCTTGACTATGGGACATAATGGGTTTTGTGGCTCCCACAATTTTGTACGCCGAGCTCTTGATCAAAGAGCTTTGGATATCAAAGTGTGAGTGGGATGAAACACCCCCTGACCATATTGTCGCCGCTTGGGGCCAGTTTTGTATTGAGCTTACCGCGCTCAATCAAATTACCATTCCACGTCACTTTGGGTTGGTAGATGGATGTACCATCAACTTAATAGGTTTCGCTGACGCCAGCGAGCGTGCTTACGGCGGAGTCGTGTATCTGCAAGTCCGCATTGGTTCTAACTACTCGGTGCAGTTAGTTTGTGCTAAGTCTAAGGTCTCGCCTGTTAAAACCATTTCGGTCGCGAGACTGGAGTTGTGCGTGGCCCTCCTGCTGTCTCAGTTGCTCCGCAAGGTTCAATACACAGTTTTGCCCCACTACCCTATTAATAAAATATACGCATTTTCCGACTCCAAAGTAGTGCTCGCTTGGATTCATTCTTCTCCTCATCGCTGGCAGACTATTGTCGCCAACCGCGTTAGTAAATTGATTGAACTTGTTCCCGCTACTTGTTTCAATCACGTCGCGGGTACCGAGAACCCCGCAGATTGCTTGTCTCGTGGTGTCACTCCTCTTAATCTTCTGCATCATCCATTGTGGCATCGTGGACCTTCTTGGATTTCCCATGATCCGTCAGAATGCCCCATGCAACCCTTTGACCACAGTGCAGAAGACGAAGATGTACCCGAACGGAAGTCTGTTTCTTATCCCGTGATTGCTGAGGTTGCGGAGTCTCCCATCTATGCACTCGCACTACGCATGTCATCGTGGTCTAAGTTACTCCGCGCCATCGTTTATGTCTATAGGTTTCTTAGGCACCTACCTAATGGGACTTTTGTATCAAGTACTGATATCAAATTCGCAGGATGTAAGTTACTACGAGCTGTACAGGCTGTTCATTTTAGTAACGACATTCAAAATTTGAAAGACAATGTACCTTGTTCTCCCGCTATTCTTGGACTCAAGCCGTTTCTCGATGAACACGGCGTCATACGCGTTGGGGGTCGTCTGTCAAATTCGGATGAACCTTATAACTACAAACATCCTTGCATTCTGCCGCGACATGATCATGTTGTCGACCTTCTTGTTGATTTTTATCACAAGAAGCACCTCCATGCTGGTCCAGAGTTGCTTATGTCCTTACTTAGGGGCATAAGTATTGGATTTTAACTGCTCGACGAATAATTCGTCACAGAATACATAAATGTAACGTCTGTTTCAAATTTCGTCCGCGTCCGACTTTCCCTCCCATGGCAGATCTCCCTAGCCAGCGCGTCAACCAGGTTGATAAAGCGTTTACACACACCGATTGTGATTACGCAGGACCACTGCAGTATACGCCAGTGCGTGGTCGAGGTGTTAAAAGCCGTAAAGCCTGGCTATGTATTTTTACATGCTTAACGACGCGCGCTACGCATATTGAAGTTGCGACAGATTTAAGCACGGTGTCGTTCCTTGCAGCCCTTAAACGATTTCTCTCACGGCGCGGCTCTATACAGTGTTTGTACACGGATAACGGCACTTGTTTCGTGGGCGCAAGCTCTTATTTACGCGACCTTTATAAGTTTCTCAAGGAAGAATATCGTACTCGTCTTCAGGTGGAACTTTCCATAAATCATATTGACTGGAAGTTTATTCCGCCAGCATCTCCACATTTCGGTGGATGTTGGGAAAGCATGGTCAAAGTAATTAAAACGCATCTCTTCAAAGTTATAGGCCAACAGATCCTCTCTTACGAAGAGCTTTTAACTGTCCTTGCACAATTCGAGGCACTGATCAACTCACGTCCGCTCACGGCATTGAGTAGTGACCCTGCAGAACCATCCGTGTTAAGCCCTGCACATTTTCCGAACACAGTGCCATTATCGTCATTTCCGGCTCCTGAAGCAGACTCTTCAAGCTTGCTCCAGAGACATACTCTGCAGGATAAACTCGTGCAGTCGTTCTGGCGGCGCTGGCGTGCGGAATATCTACACCAGCTTCAGGCTAGATCCAAGTGGAATAGTCCTGCATCCCCTATACAGGAGGGTACGTTGGTCGTCAAATTGACTGTGAATGTGGGCTCTCATACATTGGACAAACCAAGAGAAGCATAGGCATTCGACTCAAAGAACATATAGCTGACATAAAACATAAACGCTCAACAAAGTCTGCTGTGTGTGAACATGTGGAACAAGGACCCAACCACTACCTGCGATTTGATGAACCACAGATACTCGCAAAAGAACATCGTTTTCTGCCAAGGATGATACGAGAGGCTATTGAAATTAAAAAACACCCTAATTTCAATAGGGAAGATGGTTGGAATGTTCCTCCAGCTTGGGACCCTGTCATAAGGCTAATGAAACCCAAGAAGGACAAAGTCACCAGAAGACCTAAGGACACTGTGAGCTCATTCTGCGTAAATAGTAACACTAGTAGTTGAAAAATGTTCGGGTACTTTGAGATAACTTATACATTCAAGAAAAAGACAAATATCACCTCAGTCTGCCGTGAACATGAATTCTGTAAAGAATTCGAAACGTCGCGTCGGCTAGTAATAAATTAAAAATATAGTTTCTAGATCTTTAGTTTCAAATGTAATAACTTAGTGAAACCAATACAACGCGATAAAATCCGTAAACTGTAGTTTAATTTCAATGTGTAACATTCGCGTAAACCCAAGAAGATACTATGACAACTTCATAGTTGTCATAGTATCTTCTTGGGTTTACGCTACTATCATTAGTTCCAGAAATCATAATTGGGTAAATAGGTAGCTACATAAAAGTATATTACCTACTGATGTGTGCGAAATCAACTATGTGACGGTTATGTGAATGGACTAGGAGTATAGCTAGGTGCTATAACTGCCTAGGTCTATAGATATAACGAGGTTTTACGTATAAAACGTAAATGAATCCGACTCGTATGGATCAAAAAAATGTTTCGGCGAACCGAATGTTCCTAGTCGATTTGGGAAAACTATTAATATTGTGGACTGTAGGATTTCGGTTCTTATCGACTAGGAAATGAGGAAATGAAAAGGTGTTGTGGTTAGGAGCCTCTTACCTTGCTCGGCAGTCTTTTTCCTTGCAAATAGCGGCCGCTTGGTTTCTTCGGGAATTCTGAAGCTGCTTGAATCACTCCACTACACAAATCACTTTCACTCGCGAGCGGGTTTGTTAGGTTTTTTGGTATAAGCGGTAATAATTATATATAGCGGTGCGGATTGCGGAATGCGGCGGACATGAGTTTTCGAGCGTCTCGAATCTTCCATTATTTCTTCGTCGCCGTTGAGCAGGGCGGCCAATAGCGAGGCGTTTTAGGAGGGGATTCATGAAAAGGATCGCTCGGATTGGCCGAGCAGCGACGAACCATTGACGTTGACATAATTAACTAGCAATGGAGAGGATAGATGGCGCTACCAAAAGTAAATGTGAAAAATAATTTTCAAATATTAGAAATAACGAATGAAATAAAGTAATGAAACAAAAATTTTGGTAATAATCTATCAAGTTATACATTTGTGACAAACGTCAAATTTGTGCTCCCCGCATAACAATTTATTGCTCTGGGAGCAACTACTTTTAGTCATACTTCGCTTTGCGGAGAGACACAAGGCTTATATTTTCCTTTTTAGGTAGGAGGTACATCAGTCGCATTATTTTCGCAAATAAAATAAAAAATAAAACAATAAAAACGCAAGAGTTCACCAACTAAATAAGACAAAATGTTACGTTAATACTAACCTTCGTCGATGCGACGAGCCATGGTTGCTGGAACGGCGCTCACGGTGCCCCCCCACTCAAAATACTACCGTCAGTCGGGCGGGGGCAACGGGTCGACTAAGATTAGCTAAAGTGTGGAAGCAGTGCGACCGCGCGCGCAAAAGTTAGCACGATTTAAACAGACCCGCGTAGTCGGATCGACGAAGGTTCGTAATCTAGGTTTAATGATAGGTCTTATAACTTTATAATTGTTGATTCAGCATTTACTAGTCGATTCATAATACTGCAATGATTTGTCTGTTCATCAAATCTAACGCTTTTCGTATTTTAGGTGAAATACACAAACGTCATCGCAATTTGGTAAGGCCTGTTTATTCTGTATGTGCTGTACATAGCTTTCTCGAGGTGTTTAATAAACAGGCAAGGAAACTAGTGACTGAGATGGATGCTTACTCTTCAAAGGTTCCTTTCGATCCATCTGCACTATTTCAAAATATGGCCTTCGAGACATCATATTGTGAGTATATCTGCCAAGATGGCCCAAGCGAGTTCTGCTTTTTTTGTTTAGATTAATTTAGTCTTGTCTATATTGTCTATATTATCTTTCCTTATTATATATATTATCTTTCGTACGTGTATTTGTAGCCTAACTTCACCTATGCATTAATACTACTTTTGATCAAATTTGTCATAAGATGCTTTGAAAATACAATTAGGATATTTAATTATAAGAGCATTAAATATTTTCTATTTCAGTGACAACGTTTGGATTGGATATGAAATGCAACGATATAGTTAAAAACTATTTGATAGCTGTAGAAGAAATAATGCATTTATGGATACATAGGATGCAGACATTTTACCTGCATCATGATTTTTGTTATAAACTGTTTGGACAATCTCAAAAAGAAGACGATCTCACAAAAAATATACACAAATTGTCTACGAAGGTAGGTTTGCAGATTGTAATATTATTATTCTCGAAATAAACGAGCAAGTTCTTGTAAAGGAAATAATTAATCTTGGAAACGGCTGCAACGATTTTCATGAAATTTTGTAGGGCGTTTCGTGGGCGATAAATCGATCTAGCTAGGATTAATTGTAAGAAAATACGTTTTACATTAAAACTTCCGAGCACAGCTCGATTATCAAAGTATTATTCTCGTAATACTGTGAGAATTTAAATTAGGGCAGCGATAGTCGAGTGGATATACCAACAGACTGCTACGCAGAGTGTATCGGGTTCGAATCCACGGCGCGCACCACTGACTTTTCGAAGTTAAGTGCGTATTAATTAGTTAACTATCCTTACCCCGTGCCTCGGAGAAGCACGTGAAACCGTCGGTCCCGGCTGTCATGAAGATCTTTGACAGTCATTAAGGGGAGTCAGTACCCTCAAATAAACTGATACTGGTCTAAACCATGGAATATGGCTATCCCTTTGGGTTGCGGAGGTCAGACGGCAGCCGCTCTATAGAAAAGCTAATATTTTGTCACTGTATTGTGTAAAGTAATAAGCGGGCTTCAAGTCTTGGATGCAACTGGGATAGTGCTAGGACGGGGATGATGACTTTGGGAATATAAATCGAAGAACGACCCGGTGGCGCAGTAGCAGTGTAAATGCCTGCCACGCCGAAGGTCGCCGGTTCGATTAATACGCTCAAGCTAAACATTTGTGTGCGTGAACATGGATATTACATGGCTTGGGCTGGGTTTTTCTATGTATATTAAATATGTTTTTACAAAAAACACTTTGTATTTGTATGTTTATCCCGATTAAAGAAATTAAATTACAAAAACTGAAGAGCATCTCTTTTGGATCACACGCAGTGACCACATTAGTAGGGTTGAAATAGTTGCGGATAAAGAGAAGACTAGCTGTGAATAAAAATAACTTATTTTGCAGGTTATTCAACAAAAGAAAGCCGCAATGAAAAATGGCAGAAATGTTAATAAATCCGAATTCGTAAGCAATGAAGGTATCGTAATTTGATTAATTTGTCATACGTTATAAACCGGTGCCAATATACCAGTGAAAATGTGTTTTGTCAAGTACAGCAAAGTTATGGACTTGGTCAACTGAGATAGTTTATGGAGAGTCCTCTAAGAACGAGGAGTACGAAATCACCTCACTGACAATTGAATTATCCACGTACCGTGTTCGATATAATGAAAATCGAACTAATAACTTTCGCACTGACGTGACGTAGGGAACCCGTTTAGAAATAACCTTTTCTATCTACAGACATATTTTATTTAAAATCTTAGCAATAACAGAATTGCCATAGAAATAATAAAACAATAATAATATCTGGGGCAGTCGTTTTCTCACCATGAGACTAACGCAAACTCAGAGGGCAGAGTAACAGCTTTCAAACATCACCTTCATCTTGTGATATAAACAAAAAATGTATTACAAGATGAAAAGAAAGCTTACAATTCGCAGGGCAGCTTTGTGGCGAGCTGAATGTGTGTGGTGACACTGCGGTCCCGAATGCCTCAGAGGGTCGGTCAGGGCCTCATCTCCGGCTTGCCTTTGTTGGCTGGTTGGAGTGGATATCCAAGAGCGCCCGCAGGACTCTCAACTCTGGCTTGCCTTGGTCGGCCAGCCAGAGGGATGCCGAAAGAGCTATTAGCTCGGGGGTGGAAGTGTCATTGTCAAGGGCGTAACTACGGGGAAACCCGCTCCAGGTCTCCGTTGTCACGAGACCCGCGATGGCGAAACCGGTGCCGCACCGCTCGACACCCCTAGCCACTTGCACCGGTGTTGCCCTCTGGCTGCCTTTATGGCAGACTTTGCTAGCTATAGGCGGTTGTTTAGAGAGGTGACCCATCTAGTGAGTTGGCGAGTCACCACCTGCCACGCGGACGGATGCTTTTGGAGTATCACTGGCAGGTGCCGTTTGTTATCCATAGTACCATTATTTTCAGTCCATCAAAAATCCATCCCCATAACGCAGTTAAATTAGGCTCCAAATCATCACAATAGTCCTACATTTTCTGCGGCTAGTCCATAGCTATACCTACTCAGTAATGCAGTTGTGGAGGCTCCGCGGCATGTGTCCCATCCCATTTTAGATTAAAACTCTCTACGGGCCTCTGCACGTTGGATCCATATCTCCGTGTAAGCCTCCCAAAGGACCGGTTATTCTTCTGACCCCAAAGTTAGAAGAATAGCCGTGAGAAAAGAGAAACATAATAATAATAATAATAATAATAATCATCTTTATTGTACACCAAAACAATATTACAAGAATAAAGAAATTCATAGAAACAGTACAAATGGCGGTCTTATCGCTATCTAGCGATGTCTCACAGGCAACCTTGGGATGGACAAGAAAGACATGGATCCAGAAAAAAAGATAGAAGGGTAGTTTGGCGTTATTAATGATTAAGATACATTATATAATAAATAAATAGCTAGCAAATATAAAAATACAAATACATAAACACTATCATACAAAATATGATACATACATTATATAAATGACTATACATTAATAATTTGCCGTGTGGTTGACGGCATAGAATACAAGTGTCACCACCCCCTATCTTCTCGTGGGTGTCGTAAGAGGCGATTAAGGGATAACACGATGCAAATACCATCTTTGCGTAGAGATGGAAAACTCGACATCAAACCATATACGACTGCCTCGTTGGTCTGGCGGCATAAATGTGCGCGTGGGATCGGGAGGGCCCGGGTTCGATTCCTGGGTCGGGCAGTGTTATTGGGTTTTTCTGTCACGAAATTCTCAGTAGCAGCACGGAGTCTGGAAATGTGCCCGGTACGGCAATAGGCTCGCCCCTTATTACATGGGACTAAAGTATATCTGGCGAAAAGTGGGTGTAGAAATACACCTCTGCCTACCCCTTCGAGGATAAAAGGCGTGACGATATGTATGTATGTATGTACATTAATAATTAAAATACATAAATAATTAAAAAATACATAAATACTAATAATATTAATACTAATACATAAATTAGTGCCTAAATAGGAAGAAGGAATTAAATAACAAGAATAGGTAATACTACAGTAGCAAGGTTAAATAGATAGATAGTAGTCTTTGACGAGTTTTTTAAAGGAAGTTAGTGTTTGAGCTTATTTGATAGACAACGGCAATGCATTCCACAAGCGTGCAGCTTGAAAAGTGAATCAGCGATCGTAAAAACTGCTAGAATGCATTGGAATTGCTAGTCTCAAATTTACCGATGACCTCAGAGACCTAGAATGAGTGTCCGTAAGGAACTCGAAGCGTTCTTTTAGATAAAGGGGAGTAGAAGGATTGAAGAGGATGGTATAAAGTAAAGAAAGTATGCGAGTATTCCGTCGAAGGCGAATTGGGAGCCACTTGAGCAAATTGCGGAAATTGGAAACGTCATCATATTTGCGCAGTCCAAATATAAATCTTATACATTAGCTCTGAAGTCGCTCAAGCTTATCAAGTTGCTCCTCTGTGAGATCTAGATAGCTGACATCAGCATAGTCAAGGATAGGTAAGAGAAGAGAATTTGTAAGCGCAACCTTGGTGGCAGTAGGCAGAAAGTTTCGCAGTCTTCGCAAGGTCCCAGCAGTAGAAAATAATTTTCGACTAACTTCCCTAATTTGAGGATAAAGTCTTGTCAATATAAACTCCCAAATCCTTCACGCAGTCACTAACTGGAATAGGTATGCCATTAAAGTAAATTTGTGGTAAACAAGTCAAGTCAACACGCGAAATCATTCGAGTACTTCCCGCAACAATGACCTTCGTCTTAGTAGGGTTGACCTGTAGACCAAATCTTTGGCTCCATGCAGCTATTCACTCAACGAGTCTTCAATTCGTATACGTTGTCGGCGACCAAACAGGTAACTATGAAACCAATCAATCACTGGTGGAGATATGTTAATTGAGCGTAGTATGCCAAGCAGTGTATGGAAATCAACGTTATTAAAGGCGTTACTGAAATCTAGTAAGCAAAGTGTAGTCACCTTACCATTTTCTTTGTCAAGCCTTATATCGTCGGTAATGTTGATCAAAGCCTTAACAGTGCTGCGACCAAGGCGAAAACCGGATTGGAGTGGATTGAATTGAAGGTTCTGGTTAAGGAATGTACTAAGTTGGTCATGAACGAGACGTTCAAGCACTTTCAAGAGGAATGGTAGTACAGAGATAGGACGATACTCGGAAAAAGATGTAGGATTAGGTTTTTTGGGTAAGGGAATAATTAGTGCTTCTTTCCATAAAGCAGGAAAAACGCCCCCTGTTAAGGAAAAATTTAAAATATGACATAGAATGGGAAGGATCATTTTCCGACTGACACAATCATTACCGACAGCATTGGAAGCAATAGATAATACGCTCCTTTTAACATCACACTCAGATAGTTGATTAAAACAAACTCCCAAAGATTTTAGAAATTTCCAGACTTTAGCTGGATCCTCATTCTCAACAGAGTTATGGATGTATTGGCGTTGTGCTTGCCTACACACCTTTTTACAGTGATTTCTAATCACAATGTAGCTGTCCCAATTACTAGGCGTTGGCCGACATTTAAATTTTGTTTTAGCCATGGCTTTCTTTGACAGTAGATGTTTAATTTCATTGGTTAGCCATGGTGAGGGTAACTGACGGACTTTGATTGCGCGTACTGGTGCATGGACATCGTATAGCCAAATGATAGAAGTTGTGAATAGTTCAACTTTTACGTCAATTGACGTTGCGCTCTGTAATAGACTCCAATCAATCATGCTGGCGTCATTACGAAGATGTTCAACATTAATATATAACAAGAATTTTTGTCTTTGTCTTAGGAAGACGAAGTTTATAGGAGAGAAAAATCAAGTCATAGTAGGAGAAAGCATCAGCTAGAAGCTGCCCGTGCTTGGCGACAAGAGAAGGTGTGGAAACAAAAATGAGATCAAGAAGAGATGTAGTAGAATTTGGAAAATTATGTGTAGCACTTAGAGGGAGGACGGATAGATTACAGGATTCGACAATACTACACAAAGAAGATGAGCGCGAATCCTTTTTCAACAGACAAGTGTTGAAATCGCCCATGACTATGGTGTGACTGTAAAAAGGAGATAGATTTTCTAGGATACGTTTAAAAGAAGAGAAATAATTAACGCGACAGTTAGGAGAATAAAAAACAACAAGAAGGACCTTGGTATAAGCGAGATCTAATTCCAGAAAGAGATGGTCGCCGGCGTTGAGCGGTGGTGGTTGTGATGACATATAAACGACATCAAAGGAATGTTAGCCCATAGATAAATGGCAACACCCACCACCACTCCCGGTACGATCATTTCTTATAAGGCGGAAATTGGGAAGAGAGTAAGATACAGACGACAGGCATGGTTTTAACCACGATTCGGAAACAAGAATGGCATGAATATTTTTATAGTCAAAAGTGGTCAGCATATCCTGGAAATGGGCTGGAATACTCTGAGCATTAATACGGACAACATTCAAGTTACCCAGTACATCGGCAAACTCGCACTGGATAGTATCAGCAAGAGATGGAATGCTTGAAAAACTATTGTTATTGCTACTTGCAGAAAAAAAAAGTCATTGTCACTACTTGGTAATAGATCTGACATAACATAAAAATAAAAATGATAAGAACTATAATATATAAAAAATAAAATAATAATAAGTATATAAATATATATATTATAAAAATATATAAAAGTTAAACGATGCTAAAAGTCTTTTCCGCCTGCCAGTTGAGTGCTAAGACCTAAAGAAAATTGGTAATACATATTGCACATAAAATTCAAAAGATTTCTAAAACAATAAAAATAAAATAATCTAACGTGAAAAAAAGAAAAGCAAAAAGAAGTATGATGACAACAACAAACAAAGACAGTGCAACAGTTACAACATCCGGGTATTTTATATAGTAATACATTCTAAAGAATAAAAAGTAAAGAATGCAAATTAATAATAGGCCTGAATAAATATAGTTTTGTAGAACAGGTAAATCTATATGAAATATATACATATTATATAAAATAGTTACTACAAAAACTATTTAAATATGTATTAGAAAATAAATAAATATTTGTAACGTGTCAATTTAAAGATATAATATCTCGGCTTAGTTTCTGAGCGATTCTCAGTAGCAGTAACCTCGTGGCGCCCATTTGATAACCCAAAATAAACATGGCGATTCCAGCCCAGAACGTTTTTCAAATAACTTTCAATTACCGCTCATGGGCCTTTTAGAAGGCCATATTAAAAAACTCTGTATAGAGTTTTGAAATCTCGCGGATTATAGAAATAATGTTATTTAATTCCTGAAGGAAATATTAGAGAACTATTTCCGGTATGCTATTATTGACTGCAACAATTAACAGAAGTCATTTTTAAGAAAATGGACGATGGTATGGCTGCGTCACGAAAACGTGGTAAGTAAATCGTATTTTTTTACTATAATCCATGAATGTCAAGTGTATTTTTATTCAAAATATTGCTACTCAATAGGTACTACTCAATTTTCGTCAATTATTTCGTATATTTACCGGTATAATTTTTCGGAATCCCGAGTAAAAATATTATGTCCTTTGTAAAGGCTGTTGGGACGAAATTAGTACATACATACATACATACATAGACTCACGCCTGTTTCCCCGAAGGGGTAGGCAGAGGCATATTAAACGCCTACTTTTCGCCAGTTTTTTGATCCCACGTAATAGGTGGCGAGCCTATTGCCGCTTTTTGGGACATTTTGTTTGCCAGAGCCTCGTCCGTTGATCGGCAGGTGCACCACTTGCAGGTGAGGTTGGCTTGGGACCCTAAGTTCTTGGTGGGAACCCTATGCACCCAAATTAGTACATAAATATTTTTAATTAAGTAGGATAAAAAAACGTCACTTATATTTAACTAACAGCTTAATATTGTAAACCTCCTTCAGGAATGCTTTAGGAACCTATACATATATTCCATAGTCGAGGACGAGACATAAAATCTCTGGGCGCCACGAGGGTAGGAACGAAACGTAATTTTGACAGTGACGTCAGTGACAGTGTCAAGTGAATATTATGTGAAAATTGTGAAATAGCGTTTTGTAAATAAATAGGAGGTATGAAAGATTATAATGCAAAAGTTAATAGTAAGCAAAAAGGAAACAAAAGTGACGAAGAAGGAGGTATTACAAAGATTTTAGAGCCATTAAAGATAGGGTAAAAGTGGATACTACATACAAAAAGTAAATATACCGCGGATGCCGCAACTATTGCTACCTGAGATATTATTTCTTTGTGGCAGCTGCTCGTTTCGTCTTCGGGACCATGGGTTTCTTAGCAACTGGCGTCTTCTGTGTGGCCGTCTTTATGCGGTTGAGTTCGCCGAGTGAGGATACTCGATGTTGTGTCCTATCCGAGTCAACCACAAAGAGATGGGGAAATAAAATCAAACACGTTACAAGATCTTTCACGTATCCCAACTCCCAGATATTCACCTTTTGTTTTGGAAGTTGGGTAAAGCAGTGAAATGTGCGTTAAGCGAATCTATATTTTTGTCTTTGGGGATTGTGTCATTGCGAGACTTACCAACTCCCAGTGTTCTAAGAAATTTCCAGATTTTAACTTATTATTATGGCTTGATGGCACATAAAGTATCCTTGGATTGCTTTAACGTTTCGCTTGGTGAGTATTCCACCTTCTTTTCCTTCTGCCTCATCCCGCTCCTCCTCCTATTCCTTTTACCAACCCAAAGGGCTTCAACGCATTTCCTCTAATATTGCTTTTATCCATTGCCGGCAGTAATCGCTTACCATCGAGCAATCCGTCTTCTCCTTTGCCGCCCATTACATGCGCCCTAATTAGTATAACTGAGTATTGTTAGGTTTTTCTTCTCCTACCATATTTAGACGATATTTCTGCTAAAGTTTCTTTTATATTTTCTAGAGAACTATACATTGAGGGCTAACAGTCAATGCGCTATTCTTATCCTTGGCTTGCACCGCAACGCTGCCTGGGGTCCTGACGCTGACCAATTCAAACCAGAACGTTGGCTGGATCCAGCCACACTGCCAAAAAATGCTAACTGCTTCGCTGGTTTCAGTCTTGGAAAAAGATCTTGTCCAGGTAACTATGTGTTATTTCTAGCTTTTCCGTTTTTATTAAGCCGTGTCCTCTTGTACCTCTTACAAAGTAATCATTGGGGGCCGGGCCTCATTAAATAATATCAATAAGTAAAGAAAATAATTTCTGCCGCACCTTTTCCAAAAGAGAATCATGAATAATATCTTATAAATTAGCTTATATGTTTGAGGCAGCAATAGCCTAGTGGCGATACCAATGGACTGCATGCAGAGCGTCCGCATCCACGGCGTGCACCAGTGAGTTTTCGAAGTTAAGTGCGCATTAAATTGTCAATTATCCCTTGACCCGTGCCTCGGAAAGCAACTCTTTGGTTTTGGCTCCATGGTTAAGATCTTTGGCAGATCGTTACGGGGAGTCAGTAACGTCAAATAAACTGATACTGGTCTAAACCATGGAACATCGCTATCCCTCTGGGTTGCGGAAGTCAGATGGCTGTCGCTCTGTGGAAAAGTTCATATTCAGTCATATCTGTTTAGACCAGTAAGCGGACCTCAGGCTCCAAAACGTGTGCTATGTAACCTTGGGGATAACGCTAGGACGATGATGATGAAATAAGCTTATTTGTTACGTGTACAAATTTATTTATTTATTCATCACAAAACAATCGTAACAGAATAAAGTCAATGCGATAAGAAACACTTATGAAATAAGCAAAAGAAAAAAAGCACACAAGCATTAAAAAGCAAAGTAATGACAACAAATATAAAAATCGGACAATTGCGAGTCGGACTCGCTCACGAAGGGTTCCGTACCATCATCTATAAAAGAAGTATTTATTTTTATATTTAATATATTTCCAAATACTTACTTTCTTTGAAAATATACCTACAGGTTTTTACCTGTGTATTAAGATCGAGTAAAAAATTGCTTAAAAATTATGTTTATTGTATGGGAGCCCCCCTTTCATGTTTACTTTATTTTTATTTAATTATTTATTTTGAAAAGTAATATACAAATAAATATTCTGTGAAAATTTTAAGCGTCTACTTGTTACCGTTAGTAATATTGAGCAAAAAATTCGAAAAGAACACGTTTATTGCATGAGAATCCTCCTTAATATTTCCTTTTTTTTGATGATATTTTTTGATATAGCGGCAAAGGAAATACATAACTTGTGAAAATTTCAGCTTTTAGCTATCACGGCATATGAGATACAGCCTGGTGACTGACAGACGGACAGACAGACAGCGGAGGCTTAGTAATAGGGTCCGTTTTTACCTTTTAGGTACGGCACCCTAAAAAGAAGCAAAACAATCAAATAAGCTACAATTTTGTTTGTATGTTTATAGTTTAATCAGAAGTGCCATATGATTAGGAAATGCAAGATTTTGTTTAAATCTTGCTTTCCTAATCAGCAGGCACACAGTAATTTTGTTGGCTTTCAAAGCCTTTGATAGTTATTATTATAACGCTATGTATGAGCTCAAACTTACATTCATAAATGTAGCTTTTAGAAATTCTGCTTCCTTCATGTTGAACACAAAGGCCTCCATCCAGACTTCGTCTACATCTACTCACAGTTCAATAAATTGTTTTATTTAATTACATTTCTTTTACTTTTTTAGTTACTACCTATACTTACGCTCATTGTTTGTCATTACAGGTATGACGTATGGTATAACGTTTCTGACTGTGGTGTTAGCACATCTAGTACGACAGTACAGATGGACAGCGGATGTCAGTAAACTGGAACTGAAATTAGAAATCACAGTGAAACCCGTTGAAGCACAAGAGATCACCATTCAACGCAGAAATATACATAGCCTTGCTGTACTCCAAAGTGAATGACAGACAAATGATGTTCCAATTAACAAATACGATTAGCAATAAGAATCTTTAATTACATACTATGAAAGGGTATATTCCGGTACAGCTCTTTAAGATATTCAACATTTTTTATTGTTTTGTTCTTGATTAAAGAACTTCATGTCAGTTTGTATGTATTTATTGTTTTATTATTAAACATTTGAAAGTTTTTTATTCTACCCAACGTTACTTTGTAAGAATTTGGTAATTGAGAGGATAAACTCATAGAATACGTTTCACTAAAAGGATAGGTTGAAGCTATATGTGACACCCCTTCTTGCAATTAGACTACGTCAGTATTTCAGAATTCCGTGGACAAAATAAATAGTAAATTAAGTGCGCTGAATTTTCACAATAAGCAATACAAGCTGTGAAAGTGAATAAACCAAGAGAGATGTGTCAGTATCGTTGCAAATGGCGGTCCGTATTCTCTGTCAGCCCCTTAGGGAAAACGGGCGTGAGTCTATATACTAGTGTGATGCCATATTGCGAGAACAGTTGCAAGTGAATAATATGGCAACCATTCATAAGTTACTGTGTTACTTTGTAGCGAGGGGCAGTGATAGCCTAGCGGAGAGATTAATGGACTGCTACGTAGAAGGTCCGCTCGGGATTAAACCTCCGGAGCGACCACCGACTATTAGAATTTAAGAGAAAATCAAATTGTTTACTATCCGTCACTGAATGGTCAAGGAACATCGTAAGCATCTACTTCTTTGTGAGTGCTGTATTATTTTCTCGAACCGCATGTGAAGTCTGCCAGGACACAGTTAGGTAGTCAGTGTGGTTGACTATGTCCTTACTCTTCGCATGGTGAACAAAGAGCCATCAGGCTGACAGTTTTTTATTATTATCCGTGATCGATGGTAGCAATGAAGTCAAAAAAGGCATATTACCTATATTTTCAGTAAATTGCGCAATCTATATTGCGCAATTTACTGTAGGTACTACTTCATTTTTTATTATATGTATACCTACTAGTCAAATACTAGTAAAGCGGGTATTAGACCCGCTTTACTAGTATATAATACGAAATATGAAATCAATGTCAATTTTGAAATGCATGGTAGCAGATATTTTTTATATATATGGAACTCTATTCTACCTATCCGTAGAATAGAGTTCCATGTAACCATAGACCAAAATCTCGTTAAATAACTAAATGGCATAAGTAATATAAACTCTACAAAAATGTGTTTTACAGAATTATCGTATCTTATTTACTTTCGGAGATATAGAATCGAATAAAGTTTCATCTGATATTGGTTCCGCGCAACAACGCACGACGTATGTATATAAGGGACGGGTTACGGGGAGTACGGATGGCGCGAGTGCAACGATCGATTATTATCAGTCCGGCCGATGTTCGTTGGAAGAAGAAGATATTTGGAGCGTTTTCGAGATCTGATATTTAAGAAAATTCAATTTTTCAGTGTTTTAAATAAAAAGGGATACTTCCTTTTAAAGATCTCAGGATCACGCAAAACACTTAATATGATTCAAGTAGATGCAAAAGAGCCTGGTCTTATCTGTTCGGCTTTTTCAAGCTTATTACATACCGCGTTTGCAAATCAAGATTTAAATTCTGAGATAACCAGGATGTTTTACAAGTATAACTTCAATATTATACAACTTTAAGTTCCTAAATTAACACAGATTTTGTATTTATTACTTTTTGACTGAGTTCACAGTTAACAGCGATCGATCATTATTTAGAATGTTTTTCGATGGAATTGTCCAGAAACGCAACTCTGGCGCAAAAAGACGATTACCGTAATTAATATTCACAGAGTACCTAATCAATTTTTATGCAATATTGAGCAGCAAAATGTAGAGGCCTTATGGAATTTTAAGACGTTTTTTTACGAACATTATTGAAGTTTTAAGCGTCTGAGGTTAAAAAAGGACGGTTTTCCCCGGAATCTGTGAAACGATTTGTGGGTTCAGTGTGAAGATGGGATGTTGTCACTCAAAACTTTGAATCAGTTAGGACGTTGTTCAATTGAAAAAAATCTTTAATTGAGTATAAAGATTTTTTATTAGAAATTAGTTAAATTTGTGGCAAAATATATTGTTTCAAAGAACGCTTAAAATAGTTTGTTACAATTATTTTTGCAGAAGAACTTTTATATTTTAGTAACGAATGAAGGATAAAATGGCATGAGTCGTCTTTGCCTCCTGATACAAAGGAACCAGGGAATTTGATATACGGGAAGAAATTCTATACAAATATGACGGGACAAAGAAAAGAAAGGAATCTGTAATGGCTCAATACCGAATATTATGTATGTCTGTTTAGTCTACCGAAGGTGTTTACAGTAATCAACCTAGTTCATTTTCTTTGGAAATCCATTTAGTTTTGCAAATTCATCGTTAATACAGCTCGAAAAGTAAGAAGTGTAACCACGGGTCTACCCCAGTTAGTTTAAGTACTAACTCCCATGCTGTTTCCTACTAATAAATAATGATAAATATACTCTACCACATCCACACAACATCATCTAGTTCCAAAATATGCTTGTTTATAGGTACAAAGCCTTGTTAGTAGAGTGTATAGTGAGAAAAGTAGAGTAAAGTTTGTAGAGCCTTGCTAATTTCAGCATGAATGGGCCGGCTCGAACGGGGAAGTACTACCCTCTCACAAAAAATCGACGTAAAGTAACAGTACTTAAATTGTTGCGTTTCGTTTTGTGTATTCCTTCGCCCTGATCCCACTCCTCATCCTATCTCTTTTCCCAATCCCAAGGGGCGGCAACGCACTTGTGACTCCTGTGGTGTTGCTTGTGTCCATGGGCGGCGGTAATTGCTTACCATCAGGCGATCCGTCTGCTCGTTTGCCGCCTATTACTATAAAAAAATGTATTATGTTTACTATAAATTTACTCTTTTTTGTAAATACATACATGTTCATTTGACATGCGATATTATATTATGCCCTAATAGTAAAAAACATTAAGACATACTTTTAAGTAGTCTGCCATTTACTACAAGCTGCCAGCGACAGTCACTGCGAGAAAGTTTAAGTATACAAAACTATGTTCATTAACACTCTTGCTGTTTAACTCATTTTGAGTTATATTATTATGTTGTTGATAGACTGCAAGGATGAGATATGTATGCATGGATGAGACAGGATAAAAGTGTCATTGGCGGAGCCGGCTCGACAGGCAGAAGATCGTTATAGATAGATGATGCAATGAAAAGGATGTTTCAAAAAATATAAAGACCTATTGGACATGTTGTGCTGCTCACAAGTTATTCAGTCATAGTAAGTAGGTACTAAAATGTGTCATTATAATAGCTTTCAATTTTGTAAATTTTTAGTTGTATTTAACTATTATTGTGCACCCATGTCTAGGTAAAAATGATGAAAGGTTGTTGTTATACTTATACGGGGTGTAAAAAATACCCTTAACGAAAATCTAAATCCCATTTCATACGAACATTCTTTACTTCGGCACCAAACCTGGGAAATTACTGCTTCAGGAGATATTGAGGCTCAAAGCTACCACTTTTTTTTAAATTATGTACAAAATCTATTAATTTCATGCGCCAATCCGTTCTATATATGTCCGAGCACTCTTCGATAGGTACCTATTAAGTATCTCGAGAATTGCACGCGCGTACTTTACATAGCCGCTTATAAAATGTGTCTACTAAAAATCGTTTCCCAGGTATTGTTTTGCTAAGTATGACTTAGCAAGATGTGTAGAACGAGTAGATCTCGGCTTAGTGATGGGTCTTTTTACACCGTGTATAATATTGTAAGGAAGAAGATATTCGGTTAAGATCGCAGGAAGCGGTGGAATTCAGGCGGCTTATGATTGGAGTTGTGTGGAGAGCCTTTGGCCCCCCATGTCCTGTAGTGGGTCTTTAGGTTTAGGTGATGATAAAGATGTTTGTATTCATAAATTTGTTTTAGATTAAGTAGGTAGGTCCTTATTAAATAAGTTTGTGACTGCTTGTGAAGCCTGAGCCTCAGTGTAGATATGTACGTAGTTGCAATAATTTTTTGATACAATTTGTCATTTATTGACTATTAATTGTTCTATACATAAGTACAATTTGATTACTTTTAAATAAGCATATACAATTATAGGTAGGTAAAGTTAAATAAATGTATTTTATTTTATTTATAAAATATAGACTCACGCCTGTATCCCTGAAGGGGTAGACAGAGGTGTAATATTACACCCACATTTCGCCAGGAATTTTTAGGTCCCACGTAATAGGGGGCGAGCCTATTGCCGTACCGGACACATTACCAGACTCCGTGCTGCTACTGAGAATTTCCCAACGGAAAACCCAATAACACTTTGCCCGACCCAGGAATCAAACCCGAGACCTCCCAATCCCACGCGCACATTTATGCCGCGAGACCAACGAGGCAGTCGTTAAATCAAGGCAGTCAATAAATGTAAGTACATCCATATACAGTTCATTTATTTTTCAATAAGTAAATATAATTACTCCGACTATTACACGACGTGTCTAGATAGTAAAATTATAATTACTCATGCATAAAAGAAGTCAAATCTTTGCCACCTAAGGATATGTTAACTATTTTTAAGACATTTTAAAATAAAAAATATGACATTGCATTTAATTTTATATACTTAGTTACTAGCTTTTGCCCGCTGCTTCGCACACGTAAATACGATTACTTAGATAAAATATTTTGAACAAACACCCCTACCCTCCTCAAGGAACAGACAATACTAAATTTATCCTTCTTGCGCCCAGTAATTTCGACTTTAATGTGTCTATCAGTCAGTCAGTAACGAAAATATTTTATACACACAGATAATAGAAGTGATTCCATTGAAAAAATTAAAGTTTTTACACAAACTAAATCCCTTTTCAACCCTCTTAAAATTTCCCAAATAAATGTCTTTGTGTTCGATAACGTAAATTTGCGGATCCAATAAACAAAGTATGAAGTTAATCCCTTGAAGGCATAAAAAGTTCTATGCAAATTATGACTTCCCTTTTTATCCAGTTAGGGTTTGAATTTCCAAAAAGACTTTCTTAGTGCCCACTAACTTCATTTGAGGAACCAATAGGTATACAAAGTTTGAAGTTAATCTATTGAGGGAATAAAAAGTTTCATACAAATTCTGACAACCATTTTAACCCCTTTAGGGGAGGAATTTACAAAAATCCTCTCTTCGTGTGCCCTCCCCCCCTACACACCTCAAGAAACATACATGCTAAATTTCATCTACTTGCGCTCAGTTGTTTCCGCTGTAGCATGTCTGTCAGTCAATTAGTAATATTAATAGAGAATTTATTTTAATAATTAGTAAAATAAATTCTCCGGCTGAGATCAGGAAGATAATCCTCTCCATAAAGTCCAATGCTGTGGGATGCGACAGCATTAGCCGTCGCATGATTACGATGATCCTTGATCAGCTCCTGGCGGCCATATCCCACATCATCAATTCCTCACTAGTTTCAGGTACCTTTCCTTCCTTGTGGCGAAAAGCCTATATAATTCCCCTACCCAAAATCCCCAATCCAACTCTTCCTCAACACTTTCGACCTATTTCTATCCTACCCTTCCTATCCAAAGTGCTCGAGGCCTGTGTGCACACACAGCTGTCTAGTTTTGTCCATCACAATTGCTTATTGAGTCAGTTTCAATCAGGCTTCAGACCAGGTCATAGCACCACTTCCGCCCTCCTTAAAGTGACTGGCGATATTCGAGAGGCCATGGAAAACACTGAAATTACTGTTTTAGTGCTTATCGACTTTTCAAATGCCTTCAATACCGTCAGTCACGATGTCCTATTGTCTATCCTCTCCCATCTCAAGGTCTCTGCTGGAGCACTGGATTGGTTCTCAACTTATCTTCGAGGTCGTTAACAGTCTGCCCGCCTCGATGAGTCATCTTCGGGCTGGTTCGACATTACAACTGGCGTTCCTCAAGGCGGTATTCTTTCCCCTCTTATATTCTCTATTTTTATAAATTTCCTAACCCAACATCTTCAGTGTGCCTACCATCTGTATGCCGATGACTTGCAGTTTTACTCCCACGTTAATGTTGAATGTGTAGCTGAGGGCATTGGCAAGATTAATAAGGATTTGGAAGCCATACTGTCTTGGTCTGATAAGTTTGGCCTGGTCGTAAATCCGTGTAAGACTCAAGCCATTATTGTGGGTAGCCAGCCGATGCTAAAAAGACTAGATTTCACATCACTACCAGCTATAACTTTTAACGGGACCAAGGTCGACTTTTATCCCTCTGTTAAAAACCTCGGGCTACATATAGACACTAAGCTGAATTGGGAAACTCAGGTAAAACAGGTAAGTCAAAAAGTCATTGGTACCCTGCGTGCTCTCTACCGCCTGAAAAACTTGCTTCCAACCGAGACTAAAACTACGCTTGTGCAAGCTTTAATCCTCCCTCTGATCGACTATGGCGATGTATGTTACTTTGACCTGAATGCAGAACTCCTTAATAAACTTGACCGTCTTCAGAATAACTGCATTCGATTCATATTTAATCTTCGTAAGTATGACCATGTGTCTACTTATCGTTCCCAAATAAAGCTGCTTCCTATACGTCAACGCCGTAGTTTGCGTGCTCTCACCACACTGTACTCTATTCTTACATCTCCTTCTGCCCCTAAATATATGACTCCCTACTTTCAGTATTTATGCACAAACCATGAGCGAAACCTTCGCTCTTCCAATAACCTCCAACTCATGGTACCTACTCACAGAACTAATTTTCTTCACTCTTCTTTCCCAATTCAGTCCATCCTTCTATGGAATGCTCTCCCTCTTGAGATCAGAATGGCAAAGACAAAATTCACTTTCAAGTCCAAGGTGAAAGAACTCTTGTTGGCTGAGTCGGCAACTGTATCCAATTAAAAGTCACAACCATAATTTTATATATATATATATATATATATATATATATATATATATATATATATATATATATATATATTTATATATAATACGTTTATGTATTTTTTTTGTTATTCCTGTATTTATGATATATGTATTTAGTTTATGCATTAATCTACTTATTTTACCTATTTTTAATTTATCTTTATGCAAGTATATCATGCCCTACATAATTAAGTAACTAGTACACTCCCCTCACACTATTATAATACACCTACTTCTTCCTCTCTGCACCACTCAGTCAGGTAGACTGGTAGATAATGCCTTTGGCATTAAGTCCGCCTACGTACTCTGTGTATGTGAAGTTTAAATAAATAAATAAATAAATAATATTTGACTGCTTCCGTGGTACAGTAGATAGCGTATGCGTCTGCTAAACGGGAGCGCTCGGGTTCGGTTCCCGGGTCGGGCAAAAGTGTTACTGAGTTTTGCCGAATTCTCAGTAGCAGCACGGAGTCTGCTAATGTGCCCGGTAACGGCAATATTATAGGCTCGCCCCCTATTGCGTGGGACCTAATATGCAACATGGCGAAATGTAGGTGTAATATTACACCTCTGCCTACCCCTTCGGGGATACAGGCGTGAGACTATAAAAAAAATGAACAAACTGTCTGTAATCTCAAAATAACTTTATTGCATATTGTTGCTAACCCGTTTCCAGTACCTACTTAAGAGATGCAAAATAGAACCTACGCATTGGGAGGTTTTGAAAATCCTAAATAAGGAATTAAATGAATTAATTGAAAAACCGCATATTGTCCTCTATGAGAAGTGCTATACTTCCACAATCTATGTAATCCTAATTCTAGTTTTAGCTTGTACTATTTTCTTAGTTTGTAAAACTGGCATGCTCAGGAAACTAATCTTAAAAGCACGCGAAGCTCTTATTCGTATTAGCATAAGAACTTTTATAAAATTGTTTATTTTTATTTTAGGTTAAGCTAAACTGTAATTATTGTGACTATGCGGCGTGTGTGATACAATAAAAGCATTTTTCTTTCTTTCTTTCTATTCCTGAATCCGAAAATGACGAAGTTGAACTTCCTACTATAACATCACCTACTCTTCGTATTCGCAACTCATAACTCCTGGCGATTTCTTTTCTTTCCCGTAAACTTAATTTTTACCGTGAAGTTTACTCTAAATCGGGTGACTGTTACAAAGCCATCTTGAACACTAAAATGCTTAGTTGCCTATCGATACTCATCATCATCATCATCAGCCTATATCAGTCCACTGCTGGACGTAGGCCTCTCCTATGGCGCGCCAATGAGCTCGGTCTTCAGCTTTCCTCTTCCAATCCCTGCCCGCTGCCTTTCGAATATCATCGCCCCACCTAGCTACAGGACGCCCTACACTACGTTTGCCGAGACGCGGTCGCCACTCAAGAACCTGACCGCTCCAGCGATCATCGGTTCTGCGGCATATGACCTCCCACTGCCACTTCAGCTTACTTATTCGCTGAGCTATGTCGGTTACTTTAGTTCTCTGCCGAATGATTTCGTTCCGGATTCGATCCCTAAGAGAAACTCCGAGCATAGCTCTTTCCATAGCTCGCTGAGCAGCCTTGAATTGGTGGACAAGTCGTACCGTGAGTGGCCACGTCTCAGCCCCGTAGGTCATTACGGGTAGAACGCACTGATTGAAGACTTTTGTTTTCAAACTTTGTGGTATGGGCGACGAGAAGACCCGACCAAGTTTCCCAAATGCTGCCCAGCCCAGCTGTATCCGCCTCTTGACTTCCTTATCGAAGTTGTTTCTACCTAATTGTATGATCTGTCCTAGGTATGTGTATTCGGAAACCATCTCGATGGAGACTCCATTTACGTCGACTGGTTCCGGATCGACATGCTTGTTGATCATAATTTTTGTCTTGTCAGAGTTCATCCGGAGACCAATCCGCTGAGACGAGGCAGCCAGACTCCCAGATAGCAATATAAACTTGTTTCAAACTTGCAACAACTTTGAAACATCAAAAAAGCAAGCTTGCATCAAGTTTGACATGGCAAGTTTGCAAACTTGCAAAAAGTTTAAATCAAACCTGCTAGTTTCACGGTGACAAACTTGCATGAAGTTTGTTTTTGCAAAGGTTGTGCAAACTTGATATATCAAACTTGCATGAAGTTTTTTTTTGCAAAGGTTGTGCAAACTTGATATAACAAACTTGCTTAAGGTCTGTTTTGACATACTACCTACAATTTTGTTACGACAAACTTGCCCTACCTGTGCTACGGCAGTAATAATAATTCTCCTAGGTTAAAATTTCCAAAATGTAACCTTAAACATTTTGGAAATTTTAACCTGGAATTAGAATTGTAGATTTTAATGAAACCTGACGATTTGGGGACTAGTATGTGGTGAAATAGACATCCTGCGACCACAGATTAATATAATAAAAGAGTGTCCTATTGTCCGAAACAAAACTGAGTACAGTTCGACTTATGTATGCAGTGTATTAGATGTAGCATGCACTACCGTACTTCCAATATCTGTGGTGTATTCTGTTGCCTATAACCTGCACAGATATGTTTAACCTAAGAAACCACAAAACGTAAATCTTCACATAAAATATAATTGCTGTGACTTCGTGAATAAAAATACACAATTTTTTATCATGACTATTTATTTTTTAAATCGGTCAATAATTTCTAATTATAATAAATTGACATAATGTATGTCGTAAAAATATGACATTAAAATATACTTAGTTCATAAATCATTTACTTGCTTCATAAAGGCCGGCGCCGACTGACGGCACAGCATGGCACGGCATGTTTAGGTAGCCCGAAGGACGCTTCGGCATGACGCGGCATGCCGCGTCATACCGAGGCGTCTAAATGACTGGAATTTAGTATCAATAGCACTTCTTGCTGAAGATGAAGGACGACAAATACAAACTGACAGGTCGAAGAGAAAACAATTCTGGATACATTATTTATGGAGAACAAGATTTACTACGTCGTGGCACACTGCAGGACGCCGTGGCATACCGTGGCGTCCCGAAGTATGCCGCGACGTGCCGCGACGTCCCGCGGTATGCCATGACATGCCACGGCGGGCCGCGGTACGATTGTATCGAAATAAAGTAATATGAATTCTAAAGCGGCGGTAGCCCAGTGGTGTACGTAACGGACTGCCGAGACGTTGGTCTCGGGTTCGATCCCCAGGTACCTCGGGCACACACCTCTGACTTTTCGAAGTTATGTGTGCATTACAAATGTTAATTATCGCTCGCTTAGTAATGTGCCCGGTAGATGGCAAAGGGCTCGCCCCTATTACATTGGGACCGAAACATAACTGACTGGCGAAGTGTGGGTGTGTAATACAAATGCCTACCCCTTCGGGGATAAGAGGCGTGAAGATATGTTATGTTATGAATTCTAAACTCATAAAATAAGAATAAAAATGACTTGATCAATGAATTCTAAACTCATAGAAATAAGAATAAAAATGACTTGATCAGTAATAAAATCCTTTGCCATGCCGCGACGTCAGTGCGCGCCGGCCTTAAGACGTATTCCCAGGGGTCATCGAAAATGCCACAACATAGTATAGACTTACTTTGTCTTTATCGTAATAAAAAAATCACAAACTTAAATTTAAAGGGTTTCTTGAAACTGTACAAAACACACATTTATATGGAACATTTTAGCTGAACTAATCAGCTAAAATGTTCCATACAAATGTGTAGTAGTAAAATTTTCAGTTACAGGACATATTACAAACAAAACACAAATCTCTCAGATTAGATATTATATCTAAATCACAGAAATATTTGTACTAAACAGGATATACAGGGTTATTTGTAAAACACCGTTAACCTCTTAGGGGGTGGTTATATTCATCATTATGAACAACTTTTGTTCTGGAACTTTTGCGAAATCGCGAAAAATATATCAGCTGTTCCATATATTTTGTTGGGGTCAAAGTTCAACTTTGTATGAAACAGCTGATATTAATTTATCGCGATTTCGCAGAAGTTCTAGAATAAAAATTGTTCATAACGATGAAATATATAACCACCCCCTAAGAGGATAACGGTGTTTTACAAATAACCCTGTATAGACTATATCTAGCTTACAACATTCATCATCATCAGCCTAGAGTAGGCTTTCTAGTCTACCTAGTTTTAGTCTTTCTAGTCTATAGAAAATAACAAATGAAATTTTTTTAAAGAAAAACATCACACAAAATTCACTATTTAAAATCATTGTCTAAAATTATTCATTACAGCCCAGATTATACCCGCTAGCTTCAGGTTCCCATGCTTTAGTTTGTCTAGCAGCTCTAAAACAAATAAAAGACGTACAATAAGAGTTAATAACAATTTAAGAGTTTATAACAAACTCTTAAATTGTTATTAACTCTTATTGTACGAACAGGATTCAACTGCTATTAAAATGGGTAAATACATGTTAAATTAACAATCTTGCAATGAAACCTAAAACTATGTAGTCATGTACACATGGTGCATGGACATAGAAAGTCATAGGACCCAATTTGATATGTGATTCAAATTAAAAAATCAATGCCCACCTAGAATAATATAAAATAATGTTTATTATATTTCAGAACCTTACCTCCTTCTTATTCTAACTTTTGCTTGATTCAGCCAGTCACTAATAATTTCCTAAAGATGTTCATTGGTTACATCATTGCATCATCATAGATTTTTTGCAGATTTCTGAAAAAAGAAAAATAATAATTATAAATTAATCATAACCATTCAGTTTAACAGGTAAGTAGGTAATACAAAGAAAAGGGGTAACCCCTACAGCTGGGTTAGTTTTATTTTCATTGAGAGGTTGTAAGGTTTACTGGTTTAGTACTTGTATATATCTTTGGCACTGGCCCATGGGAACAGACAATGCTTTATATGCTTATTATCTCACAATATGTTTTTTTATAAAGTCATACAATCATGATGTTTGAATTTAAAAATGATAAATACTTACGAAAGATTATTTTACATGTTTCTGTTATCAGAAATGATTTTTGTTTGATTTTTTAATTTGTTTTCCTGCTAATGAATAGAATTCTGCTACTTCATCAAGCAATATTCGTCTAAGAATGTTCGTAGTAAGGCTACGATATATATATATATATATATATATATATATATATATATATATATATATATATATATATATTAAATAAAGAAGAAAGTGGAAGTCAGCACTGTTTTTAATTTCTCACACTCTGTCAGCAGTTAATTGTTAATTTGAGAACATTATTTATAATTTAGTCAACTAAGTTTTGTGTTCTTACTAGAATGTTTGTGCAAGCCCAAAGAAAGTCATTAAATTGCCTTATAAACTTACAAGAGACTGTTTGTTGTGGCTATTCTTCAACTGCTCATTCAAATTACAAAAACTTGTGTCATCCTTTACTGGAAGATTTGCCAGAAAGTCAGGAACTGTAAAAGTATCTTCTCTATGTTTTTTTTTGTGGTAAAGATGCCCGTGCTAATAGTAAGTCCAATTTTCTATCAACTTCATTCATCTGTACAGATAAGTCTGTGACCACCTGGATAAGATGGCTTTGTTGTATTGAAAACGGCTTGCTTAGAAGACTGCCTGTAATAAAAAGCAAGTTACATCTGAATGGCCCATGTAAAAGAAAATATTAAAAAAAAAGAAGTTAAAATCTTTACCAGAAGGACAATTTATTGTAGGATTTGGGCCAGTATTGGTGCTGTTTGTTACAACTGAAATTTCAATAGCATCTTCATCTTCACCAGTAAATAAGGTGTTTCTTGTAAAAATATATTCAAGAGAAGCTGCATTTCTTAAATTTGGCTGATATTTGCTTTGAATACGACCTGTTATAAGAAAAAATATAAGACCCGTATTATAGAATGATACTCATGTGGAGATCTCTGCATAGTTGGAAAGGGATGAACGTATCTGTTGAATTTATTTGCATCCCTTTTTAACTGTACTTCAGATGAGATCTTGACTTGAGTGTTGTCCTACAATACGGGCCTAAGTCTCTACAGCTTATATTTATTATTTTTCTTTGTTCAGAAATCTGCTAAAAATCTATGATGATGCAATGATGTAACCAATGAACATCTTTAGGAAATTATTAGTGACTGGCTGAATCAAGCAAAAGTTAGAATAAGAAGGAGGTAAGGTTCTGAAATATAATAAACATTATTTTATATTATTCTAGGTGGGCATTGATTTTTTAATTTGAATCACATATCAAATTGGGTCCTATGACTTTCTATGTCCATGCACCATGTGTACATGACTACATAGTTTTAGGTTTCATTGCAAGATTGTTAATTTAACATGTATTTACCCATTTTAATAGCAGTTGAATCCTGTTCGTACAATAAGAGTTAATAACAATTTAAGAGTTTATAACAATGTCTTTTATTTGTTTCAGAGCTGCTAGACAAACTAAAGCATGGGAATCTGAAGCTAGCGGGTATAATCTGGGCTGTAATGAATAATTTTAGACAATGATTTTAAATAGTGAATTTTGTGTGATGTTTTTCTTTAAAAAATTTTTCATTTGTTATTTTCTATAGACTAGAAAGACTAAAACTAGGTAGACTAGAAAGCCTACTCTAGGCTGATGATGATGAATGTTGTAAGCTAGATATAGTCTACACAGGGTTATTTGTAAAACACCGTTATCCTCTTAGGGGGTGGTTATATATTTCATCGTTATGAACAATTTTTATTCTAGAACTTCTGCGAAATCGCGATAAAATATCAGCTGTTTCATACAAAGTTGAACTTTGACCCCAACAAAATATATGGAACAGCTGATATATTTTTCGCGATTTCGCAAAAGTTCCAGAACAAAAGTTGTTCATAATGATGAATATAACCACCCCCTAAGAGGTTAACGGTGTTTTACAAATAACCCTGTATATCCTGTTTAGTACAAATATTTCTGTGATTTAGATATAATATCTAATCTGAGAGATTTGTGTTTTGTTTGTAATATGTCCTGTAACTGAAAATTTTACTACTACACATTTGTATGGAACATTTTAGCTGATTAGTTCAGCTAAAATGTTCCATAAAAATGTGTGTTTTGTACAGTTTCAAGAAACCCTTTAAATTTAAGTTTGTGATTTTTTTATTACGATAAAGACAAAGTAAGTCTATACTATGTTGTGGCATTTTCGATGACCCCTGGGAATACGAGGCTCCATTAAATTTAATTTAATTTAATACAAAATAAGATCGTATTATTTTTCTAAAAACTTATTAGAGAAAAACGAAGAACCTAACGCCACTACGCCACACACACACGACATCACTCGTAAAGCTAGCGACGATTTATTATTTTTTGACATACGAATGGCATGAATCAAGTTGTGTCGTTTCAGCAGGACAGTGATACCATACTATCAAACTAATTCTGAGGTCATAGTAAAGACCAGCGTTTTAGTTTATTTTTACCCGACTACGGCGAAGCCAAACAAAAGGGTATTGCTTTTGGCAGTCTATGTAAGTATGTATGTTTGTATGTTCCACCATAGTGCCTAAACTACACAACCGATTTTAAAACAGGGGATGCCTATCGATTCGTAATAATGGCCCAGGTGACATAGGCTATATCAATTTTATCTCAATTGTCTATTATGGAATTAATACCTCAAAATCCAACCCCAAAAAAAAATAACTGAGATAATCATTACTTGTTTGGTATCAAAAGAAAGGTATTGGTGAGCACATTACAAATATGTACATAGGTATATTACGCTGTTTGAGTCAAAATATAAGTTTTAAACCCGGTTGTACTGAAAAATCGCGCGGTTTAGGCGCTTTGAGTTACGTATTTTTGTTTCTTACTACCTTTAAATGTGACAATGTAAATATTGCACGATTAGCTTACATGGCCCATCGGGATACGGAAAAGAATTAAATGAAAAATAGAGTTTAAAAACTATAGCCCGACTACGTAAAAAAGGGGTCTAAAAGGGACAAAACAAGAAAACAGCTCATTCAGACTAGGCAGATAAAACCAGGCAAGTTAAGGTACAGAAAAGCTCAAGCTAGAGCCGTAGTCTACTCTATCCACTCGACCACGGAGGATTTATTTATTTTTGTAATTCCTCATTATTAGCAAATACCTATAAACCCAAGAAGATACTAAATACCTATATCCTACTTTAGCATCAAGTTCAATTACATAGGACAATTGTGAATTTTAACTTTAAACTAGGTTTTTAATAGCTATTAAAGATGCCTATAATTTAAAGCTAAAGTAGAGTATATACCTTAAGCGACCATCTCGCCACTGCGCATTGTCCAGGTGTTGTTATTTGATAATTACGGTAGGCAAATCGACAGTTCATGTACTACAGGTAGTAGAGCCTTGCTGATTTCAGCATGAATAAATAAATAAATAAATTTCGGCTCGACCGGGGAAGTACTACCCTCTCACAGAAAATCGACGTTAAATAACAGTACTTAAACTGCTGCGTTTCGTTCGGTGAGTGGGTGTGCCGGAGGCCCTATCCCATATTCCTTCTCCCTCATGCCACTCCTCATCCTATCCCTTTTCTCAACCGCAAGAAGCGCCAACGCACTTGTGACTCCTGTGGTGTTGCTTGTGTTCATGGGCTTACCATCAAGCGATCCGTCTACTCGTTTGGCGCCTATTATTATATAAAAAAAACTTATATCGGTTAGAAAGAGACTGTACTTATATCGGTTATGCCATCAACATTACAATAAGTGCTAGGTATATTCTTAGATCCCCTCCGTGGGATCTCCACTTTGTCGTGGTGGGAGGGGGTTCAGTAACCGTGGCTTGGACACCCGCGGTGAAGCTAAGAGAGATCCCGTGAGTGGATGCTCCGCGTGGGCTTGGAGGGGCCTGCGCAGGACGCGTCCAAAGGTGCGGGTGCGAGGGACATTTCTGTCTGTCCCTCGCAGTCGGGCGCGGTCGCGGGAGGAGAGGCGTGTCGGTGTTGCTACCCCCCGACGGATATTGGCCCGCCAGATGGTCAGGCGGGCCCCGAACAAAACCCCCTTGGTGGCGGATTAAGGTGTTGGACTCCGCCGCCAAAACACCCAGCGGTCGCAGAGGATAGGGAGGACGGCAAGCCCGGGATCCCGCTTAGCTTCATCGTGGCTGTCCAAGCCACGGTTACTGAGTCCCCCCACCGTGACAAGGTGGAGATCCTACAAGGGGGAACAGCTATTCCCTTATTTACCCGTACGTGCTTCTTATGGCGCTGACACACCTAAGCATTCACTTCTAACAGAACAGCGAGCATTCGCCGTTTTTTGTTTTGTCGAACCGAACAACAAACAGAGCCGAACATTGCTACGAACATTTTCACGATCATTCTAGCGAACACTAAAATCCGTAGACTATAGACAAAATATGGAAACCGCACTACGATAGCAGTTTTACCCAATATATTTTGCTTCAGTTTAACTTATGAATTATTTCTAGAGTAAGAGTAAGATAAATAAACAAATGACGTTTCCAAATAATAAAATGCAGATTTTAATTTGAACAGGTTTAATAAATCACACAAGTGTCTGTTCCTACGTTCAAATTTATTTATTTATCATTATCGAGGGTTTCATCATCATGATCATCTTAGCGCTATCCCGGTTGCGTTCCAAAACTTACGCCTTGGAGCCCGGGGTCCGCTTTCCGGCTGAATCTCCTCCACTTCGCACGGTCTTCAGCATCCCTGGTGGTTAGTCGATTGGCACGCATATTATACCTTACGACGTCAAGCCAGCATTTGGCAGAGGTAGCATACCAAGACATTAGTTACCCACGTAAGATGCCGGTTGACGTAAGACGTGTCTAACCAGCGTAGCCGACACTCTTGCAGTTTGTCAGCAATGTCACGGACATGAAGGCTACCCCAGATGCGGGCGTTCCTAATACGGTCCTTCCGCGTGACTCCACACATCCAGCGCAGCATGTTCATCTCCGTGACACGCAGACTCTGCTTGTGTATCGAGGGTTTATCAACATTCTATTGAAATTAATTCTGAGTAAACCAAATCTACGGATTTATTGTACACATTATCGATATTTTATCAATATTCATTCTCAGTAATCCCATCACTAGTCAAGTTAAAATTAGTGACAAACTACGAAGATTCGAAACGTCATTTGTATATTTATCTTTATCTTACCATAGATTAATATCATAAGTCAAAGTGAAGTAAAAAAATATATTCGGTTTAACCGCTATTGTAGCGCGGTTTCTATGTATTTTGTATATTCTAGGGCTCGTCAGAATGTTCGTGAGAATGCTCGCTAAGACACACTGTTTTTATCATTCGCGAGAATGCTCATGACAGGTGAATGCTCAAGTGTATCAGCGCCATTAGATGGAACAAAAAAGTTTAAACTAGGTTATAATTCTGACGATAGGTCGTCCCCAGGGAGCAGTGTTGGGACCGCATTTATGAAACCTAGATTTTGATGACTATCTTAGCATAACACCATCACCAAGTTGCGAGTTGAGGTTGTACTGCGGTTTCTCAATTCAACTGTATAGTAGGTAACCAATGGTTAGGTAAAAGATGCTTAATTTAATCAATGATTAGAGTGAACGCAATTAAAAATGAAATAACAAGGGAACTTAGAAAAGCTGCTTCGTATCGAATTCAATAACATCATGTTATTAATAAAAAAACAGACGTGAGTGCTAGTTTTAGAGATAAACACATTGAAAGCGTAAGTAGGTGTAAATCTAAAACAAGTTATTATAGACTGCGCATTTTGGCAGAAATAAAAATATCAAACTTGATATTGATGAATGCGACAACTTCTCACAAGTTGTCGCATTTTTGATAATGTCTTGAGATCTATATAAATAGAAGATTGTGTCTGAGAGGAACTTATTTGCTAGAATAACTCCAAAATGTTGTCTATCGTATTATCTGGTTTGTTGTTGATTGTCTATATTGTAAAATTGGTTCGTGGTCGTTTTAAGGAGTCGTACGTTCCCGCCTTACCCCCTGTGTTTCCGGGAAAACTACCCATCATAGGACACACGCATTATATAAACACTAATAGTAAAGGTAAGTGTCGTTTATTATCATAACTGAAAATGTTGTGTTCATCATCATATCGGCCGAAAGATGTTCAGTGCTGGACGTAGGCCTCCCCCAAGGCTCTCCACATGGACCGATAGCCTGCATCTATCCGTTGCCCGCGGATGGATGATAAATGATAAATGTTGAGTTATGTGATAATATTTGAATAGGTCACAGTAAAAATCTCGAAATGGTTTTTCACGTACCAAAAGACTCCGATACATAATCCCTTCTGTCAATTGTCACGCATGGTAGTTTTGGCTGCGCGTTATCAGTCAGTCAGTTACGCAAGAATTTTATGTAGATAGAAATAATTTAAACAATTATGTTGCAAACTAGATTGATATTGCTTGTAGCGCTGATAGCGAGACTTGACTTGTCGATCGTAACAGGTCGCCAAAGTTAAGCAACGCTAGCACAGGCTGCCACTTGGATGGATGACCGCGTGTGGCATTTACATCAGAGCGCTAACATGTTAAGCTGTCGGTCCCAGTTCTTGTTTCAGGACAAGAATCGCTAGGCCATGTCGGAGGGCTTCGGGCGGTCTGAAAACTCCGACACCAGAGTTGGACACACACTGACACGAGAGAGATAGATAACAGGCTGCCACGATCATCTCTGCATCACCTAAAGGTTGACTGGGAGAAAATGCCTATAGGCATTAAGTCCACCTTGTGCGATGTATTTTGCAGGAATTTTTAAATAAATAAATAAATAATAATAATAATATTCTACCACTTACACACATCACCATTTAGTCCCCAACTAAGCAGAGATTGTACTATGGGCACTAAATAATGGATAAACATACATATATACTTTTTTGTATACATTTTGTTATTATTATAGGCTCACGCCTGTATTTTGCCATGAACTTTTAGGCCTCACGTAATAGGGGACGAGCCTACTGCCGTTACCGGGCACATCACCAGACTACTGAGAATTTGGAAAAACCCAGTAACACGTTAGCCCGACCCGGGCATCGAACCCGGGACCTACGATCATTTATTTAGTCGCATACGCTATCCGGCAACATGGTTCTTTTTATTTCAAAATTCGGACATTTACCAACTCATGCTGGTAAGTCTTAGGATTTGCTGGGAAATCTTAAGATTTACCGTAGTTCGGGCTATTACAGTAACATATACATACATATTATAAATAGGAACACCCAGACCAAGACTAACATCCATGTTCATGCACACAAATGTTTGACTTCAGCAGGAATCGAACCCTTACTTAGGGAATGATAATCAGTCTTCTTTCACTGGTGCTCACTGGTCTGCATTCTGAATGCGATGGTACATTGTCATGCAATAACGTGAAATCGGCACCAAGACTTTGTAACATACTCAACGTACTTTTCAATATTCGTGCTCCATTTGTAGCAACTGGCTTAGTTTTTCTGTTCTTCATAATGCTATAATATTATACGGGTATTGTTACAAACCATATGAGCACTTGATTTATCGTTGTGCTCATATTATGGTGCTTTACTCATGCAGTCACTTCGCATTGTTTGGCGCTAACGACATCAATCAACATCACCTGAGTTGTAAGCCTCAAACCTATCTCTTGTGCCATCAGAGGTCCGAGCATAAAATATTTACGAACTTACTATGGCAGGCAGCACCAAACGGCATTTTGACATCTATCGTTTACTCGATGCCTTTACATTAGCAAGGTAAATAGAGATGTGGCCATGTGAGCTAATGACCGCCTTATTGAATGAATGGTATGTTCCAAACTAGGTGAAATGGTTAATATTTATACTGTAAAAGCAAAGAGTGCAGATATTTACATAGAGGCGCATTTCTTATGGGCGCTCTGTAGACAAACTTTCTGTGACCCAAATTGCCGCTTGGCGTCGTGGCAGTTGCGCTGTGACAGCTGTCTCTACGAGTGCAAGAGAGACGAACTTTCCTCCTGTCTATCTTAACTACGAGAGCAAGAGAGACGGAGAACGACGCCAGTGCCGCAGACGGCGCCAACTACGAACTACATTTGCGACAGTCGCCACTTGGAATCTGCACACGAAATCCTTTAGAAATGCGCTTCTATGTAAATCTGTATTCAGTGGTAATAGTTACAACATACAATATAAATATTGATTGGAAATGTAATGCATAAATGGACGCCAATCTTATACTAATATATAAAGCTGAAGAGTTCGTTTGAACGCGCTAATCTCAGGAACTACTACTAGTCCGATTTGAAAAATTCTTTCAGTGTTAGATAGCCCATTTATCAAGGAAGGCTATAGGCTATATAACATCACGCTATGAGCGACGGGAGCGGAGTAGTAGCCTTAACTAACGCGGGTGTAACCGCGGGCATCATCTAGTTAGGATATAAATAAAATATTGAAGCAGCATAATGTAAAGCTCTTTTGTACATAACGAAAAAATATTTTATGGTTTTCAAAAATCTCAACTTATCATTGATGTCGGACATATGTCAATCATTAAAAATGTACTATAGTCCGTGCCACGAGAACATAGCCTTTTTGTAAACAAAGAATTTCTACTAAGTGATTTAGCGATAGTTCTGTCAAAAACAAATAATGTCAAATTCACTGAGCGCAACGGTACATAGATACGTGTCATTGGAAACTAATATGTCAATGGATCGCGTTTTTATCGATATTATGCGCTGTCAACAGGATCTTTTAATGTTTTGAGGTACTGACGCATAGAATGTCAACATTTGGAGTTAGTTCATTGAAATGTTATATTCTTGGGCTTAACATGCATTTATCAAAGGACAAAATTATTATTTTTTGTTGTCAAGAAGGGGTGTAAAATAAATAATGTAAAGTTAAATACAAGTTTATAGGATTGCAACGCTTCTCCCGCTGCCAGCATCTCGAAAAAGCGGGTGCAGAATAGCAGATGGCTATTAGTCGCGCAGAAAATTATTTATACCTAAAAACGAAATTGCGTTTTTTAGACTACCGTAACTTTTAATGGATTTTATTTAAGTGCATTCTGACGATTTCATTCACAAATAACGTAAAATCTCCATGCCTAGAATTTTTTGTGCAATGTACTAGCTAGTTATCTGTAATATTATTCATTGTTGGTCAATAATTTAATATTTTCGGATAGGTAGGCTACTTTGAGCAAATGATTCATTGTCTATGATTTAAAAAAAATCATGTCAATAATAGAGGAACATGTATGAACTCTATCATTAACATATGTACATGGTATTCTATTTTTCCTTAATTTACAGAATAAATTATGTGTAAAACGACAAAAAAATCGGCAAACTTATGAACATTCGACCATTCAAACAAATATTTTTATTTCAGTAAAATTAAACAATATAAATTAAAAAACATAGTGGCATAATTAGGCATTGAAAAAAAAAAGATTGTTCAAAAAGTATAAAATCTAAATCAAAACTGTTTGAAAAAAGGTTGTGAAGCCCTGAATGTTTGCTTACAAAAAGTCTATCTTCTCGGGGCACCAACTATACATCAAAATATCTATGAGTCACATTATAATTCAAAGAATTAAATACATATATATATTATGGAAGGTTTTCGTGATAAAGTATTGTATGTTGGTTTAAACTGCATGCATATTAGGTACAATATAACATGTTCAAATGGAAGGTTATAATGATCTATATCTTATATACAGGGTGTAAAAAGACCCTTAACGAAAACTGAAATCCCGTGTCGTACCAATCACTACGAACATTTTTTACTTCAGCACCATACCTGGGAAATTACTGGTTCAGGAGATATTGACGCTCAAATTTAGTATGAAAATTTTCTAATTAGATACAAAATCGATGCATTTACCCCGCCAATATGTTCTTTAAATGCCCTATGACCCCATGGATAAATAGGTATTTCGAGCATAGCACGCGCGCGCTTTTAATTGCGGTTTAAAAAATGATAAAACTTAAAAAATAAACGATTCCCAGGTATTATTTTTGACTAGTATGACTTGGCATGATGTCCACAACGAGTAGACCTCGGCTTGGTGATGGGCTGTATATTATATGTATAAAATTCTCGTGTCACAGTGTCAGTTAAAATACTCCTCCGAAACGGCTGGACCGATTTCGGTAGGCCTGATAATCATTCGTAATCTATTTTTCGAAACCCCAAGTCATAAGGGTGGCCAGTCCAAAAAAAAATATTTTTCATGTTTTGGACATTAAAAAAAAGATACATATTATATCCCTTAATTTTTACTTTTTAATCGCCAAGCCCTATTTTTAATAGCAATCTTAGTAACTTAATCATTTTGACCTTATCAATTATTCTCCACACCAGCCCGCCTAGGATACGCACCACGAGATATCACACGCGTGAATGAAGAAATATTGTCGTTATCGGTTAATATCTCGTTTTCTTTAACATGCGCGCCACGATAGACAAGCTTCACGTCGAAGAATTCGCTCTCGTTGCACGAGTAACCGATGTTGCCCTTTGAAACATAGAATGTCAATTACGGCATTTATTAATGTAACCACACCGGTTTAGTTCATTCAATTTGTGCTCAAATGGCTCAAAAGACTTGTGTCCACCTCTATAGTTTATCATATTATGATATTATCTACTGGGCATTTTCGCGAAATGCACGTGGCCATAAATGAGTGTCCACTACGTTTAGTGAAGCAGAACTACTATTTTGTAATAGGTTACGCAGCTGTTTCTTTTTCTGCGATAAATAAAAGTACTTTTTTCAACATAAATGAAGTAAAAATCTATTTTTACATTACTTTTCAAAACAAATATTTTATTTTAAAGTCACAAACCATGCCAATTTGCGATGTCCTATGCTACTCTGGTCAACTTTGAAAGCTTTGAATTTCTTAATGTGTCATTATATCCGCTAACTTTTAATGACTATACAAAGATATATTATTGTTTTGTTTTATAGTAACATTCAATAGCAGATTTTCAAATTAAAACATTAAAAAATCATCGATTAAATTCTGTCCTCCAAATTCGCACATGGTGGAAAATCCTACATAGTCACGACAGTAAAACATTTTTTTAAGCGTATTTTTTTATTAAAAACTACTAAAGCGCGTTCTTGTTTCAATTATGGTAACATTATTCGCCGACGAAAGCTGCTATCTTGTCTAACTTATTTCATTTTGGTGTTGAAACGCGTGACGACAGGTTTGCGATTCTGTGTGAGTGAAATATATGTTTCCACGATAGTTACGGTGTTATGCCTCAAAAGTAAGTACATTTTATTAAATTTTTATTACATATAATGAATTAATTAATGGTGTGTTTGAAAAATCTGATTGAACGAGAATTATTCTATTAAAATAAATACAAATCATAATTGAGTTGCGTGAGACCTTGAGCGTCACATCCGGCTCGTCACGTGACATATGCGTGGAACAATAATCGTGACGTTACGGAAACATTAAGCGTTGTTTACACATGGTATTTTAACCGACTGCGTAAAATACAAGTTCAACACTCGTATTCGTAGTACTTTCATTGGATCTTATAAAAGGACTTGGTATAAGTTTGTTTGTTTGGGGCGTGGTCATGTGATACGTATCAGATTCCATTTCTGCGTTGAGCACTTAGTACTGTTTCTGCCTAGATATATGACACGCCGAATATTGGTACGATAAACTGGATGGATATTGCCCAACATAACAAGAGCGAAATAAGATCCTATTTATACTAAAACGGTCAATGAATAATAACAAGCAGTATAACATCAATATATTTTTTTGGAACTTAGGCAATTTATTTATTGTGTAGATGAAAATGCTCTAATAATAATAATATTTTTATTTTGTTTTTATTTATAGACTCACGCCTGTATCCCCGAAGGGGTATGCAGGTGTAAATATTACACCCATATTTCGCCAGGATTTTTTTCGATGCTACGTAATAGGGTGCGAGCCTATTGCCGTACCGGGCACATTATCAGACTCCGATTCCCGGGTCGGGAAAAGTGTTATTGGGTTTTTCCGTTAGGAATTTCTCAGTAGCAGCACTGATTCATAGGCTCGCCCCCTATTACGTGGGACCTAAAAAATCCTGGCGAAATGTGGGTGTAATATTACACCTCTGACTACCCCTCCGGGGATACAGGCGTGAGTCTATAAATCAAAAAAATATTTATATTACCAATGCTTATTTATATTTTCAGATCGAGTTAATAATGGCTCTCAGCCCAGCTGAAAGAGCGAAGTGGCATGGGAAGAAATTAAAAATGATGTATCTTTGGGTTACGTCATGATCAGAGATATCCTTATATTAATTTTGAATGCTGATAACCGTTTTCGCTTAGTTATTACTGTCTGTTTTATATAAATTTCAAAGATTTTAAATTTTCATTAAATCAGCATTTTCCTTCAGGTGACACCACATACTTCTTGTGTAAGAAAATTATTATGTTGTTTATTAAAGTAAATATTTAACGTGTAGTACTTCGTAATGATAATGAGCGATAAATCTGTAAATCTGTGATAATTATCTTAAGATAGTTCTTACTCAACAATATATTATATTTAAATAGTGTAAACTCTGCTTTACATTTCCGTTAAGTCACGATATGTTCCTACATAGTAACTGTCCTAGTTTTTAAGAACCAAATAACTGTTGATTTTCTTATAGTTTAATTATTAAAACTCTTATAACTTATTAATATAATGAGTATTTTAGATTTCAGTTTAATTATAGAAGAAAACATCTATGTTTCTATCAAAGACTGATTATCTGAAGAAAAGTAATGGTAGAAAATTGCTTAACGTTGTGACGTTTTGGATATAAAACTTATAATAGTTAGTATTCGATTAAGATTCATAGTAAAAGTAATGCATATTATTATTCTATGTGTCATGCTTTTTAATAATAAAATAAACAAATTATCTTGACGTGGATAGTTTTTGTTTTTAAGTCCTTTAAATTAAATGACGATGTGGAATGAGATACCCCATACGGTCACGGAAAATTTAATTTATTTCGTGATCATACAGGGAAAAGCACGAATTAATCAAATATTTTGATACTATAGTTATCAAGTAATGTAATTACAACCCAAAACGATTGTATTATTTTTTAAATTAATAAAATTCCACATTCGTCACGTAGGCAATCTTTCGCGAAAATGCCCTACTATTTGACATTTGTAATTTGTATGCTAGTTTGTATGTATTGTATAATTCAAAAGTTGATTCGTTTTAATTCGAAAATCGAAACTGATGTCAATACCTACAAAGTATTAACAATAATACCTACTGTGTTGAATAAGAATGAGGTCCCATGCGCAGCTTCGACAATAATGATATTAACTTATCTTTAAATAGACAGGCAGGCCATCTGAATGAGGCTCGAGATCCGTGGCAAGCCTTTCTATGAGAAACAGAGCCATTGGTTTTGATATACGCCAAAGCAACTGGAATTCTCTGTCGTTCAACGTAAAAGGGTCACAGAGATCCCTAATTCGCTTTCTTTGAACTTTTCTCGCGTGGCGCTCTTCATATAAGGTTATTAAATAATTATAATAAGCCTGCCATTTTCTTTGTTGTTTTAAAGAAATATTTTTAGTAACTCGTGTAGTTCTCGTCGTATGAAAGCATGACGACTATTATTACTATTTTAGTTGTCAAAATTTGTCTTAATCGAGTAATATTGGGCCGTCATGTTAGGATTCGTCGAGAGAAATGCCACAGATAAGTATAAACGACTATTATAGCTACATTTGACATAACGAGTCGAATCGTGTGTGTAACCATGTTAGAGTCAGCGAGTTAATAGAGTTAATCGTCATAAACACGAGTAAACGTGTAGAGATAATTTTCTCGTGGTGCGTATGCTGGACGGGCAGGTGTATGCTGAAGACAAAAAAAATCGAGTCACAGTGTTAGTAGTAGTATGAAATTTTATATGCATGTTCGGTAGGTCTGAGAATCGGTAGTAATCTATTTTTCAAACCCATTAGTCATGAGGGTGGTGCAATAGATATTTTTCCTGGACATTATTTATGGTGTGGAATTCAAAATACAGATAACCCTGAATATCCCCTTTAATCACTAACCCCTATTTTGATAGCCATTTTAGTAAGTTAATCATATCACTAGATCAGTCATATTATTAGCGCCAGATGCATACCGGAGTAAAAACAATCGTGTCGCAGTGTTGGTCACAATACTCTTCCAAAACGGCTGGACCGATTTGTATGAAATTTTCTATGTATGTTCAGTAGGTCTGAGGATTGGTCGTAATCTGTTTTTTAAACCCTTGAGTCATAAGGGTGGTCAAACCCAAACATGAATTTTGTTGGACAGTTGTACGCCGGGCGAATACAGGTGTCAAAAATGAAAATATCGTGTGACAGTGATAGTTATAATACTCCTGCGAAACAGCTGGACCGACGAAATTTAATATGTATATTTGGTAGTTCTGAGAACGGTCGGAACCTATTTTTCAGAACCCAAAATTCCAGTTTCAATATTCAATTTATCCATGGATTTGGAGATTCGTGAAACGTTGACGTATTTTGTATGGACCTTATGACAAAAATGAATCTAAAATCTCAAAAATAAATGGATAGATCGAATATTGAATTTCCCGGTAAGTCATAAGGGTGGTCCAACACAAACATGTTTTTTTTATTTTTCCGGTAATATTTTTATATCTATTTCTTTATGATGTGACATTAAAAATACAACCAACCCTTTATTTTCACCCTTTTAACACTAACTCCTATTCGTTATAGCCATATTAGTAATGTTATCACATCTATAGAACAGTTATCTGCCTCTAACACTCATTTACCACATCCTCACTTACAATCAGTTAGTTATTTCTTCTACCTTACTTTGTATTTATCGATATTCACACAGTCATATCCGAGAGGGCTAGGTAGGACGCTGAAATAAGACACACAAAGTATTTATGGCAGATACTCGTCCGTCACCTAAATTTTATTATTAAACTCGCTGTAGCCGCATATTATGGTACCTACTTCAAAATATAAGGTTTTTAAAATAATCTAACATAAATTTAATTTAATTTTGTCAGTCAGGATAAGTTATTTTATACTTGTGTTGACCCACTTAATTGATCGCAGGAGTGTTAACAGAGTTTCTAAAGAACATCCTATCTATTAGAAAATTGATTTGATGTCGATGGGTTGTTTTTCGTATATAGATCATTTTCACTATTTATTTTTATGTGCTCGCAACTAAAATGTATGGTGTTAAATTCTACCTATGTACAGTGGTGATATTTGCGTGTTTATTTGTTTATTGTGTCTATAATCATAGCCTACATTTAAAAGGAACACTCTACATAAAAATTCATCATAAAAAGTCTCAAAAACGTATAAATATGATACATTTACATGTTTCGAATCTTTTTTCCCCAACAAATTCTTGGTGAAAATAGTTTCGACAAAATTACACTAGATAATTTTATAAGCTTTACATGAACTTATGTCAAATCAGAGGTCGTGCTGCCGTTTTTAGGGTTCCGTAGTCCACAAGGAACCCTTATAGTTTCGTCATGTCCGTCCGTCTGTCCGTCCGTAGCCTAGCTTAAAGACGCCTGGTGCTAGAAAGCTGATATTTGACATGAATATAGACAAAAGATATTGCAACAAAACTGTAGAATAAAATTTAGGAAAATATTTTTTTAAGGGTATCTCCCCTACATATATAGTGGGGTTGAATTTTTTTTGGTTGAGTACCCCATCATGGGGGGTACCATTGGATAGGTTTTAAAAAAATATTATTATATTATTAGTTTGCTCAAATCATTTTTCGGTCAAGTGATTGGTTTGTCCAATATCAAGCTTTGAAGTGAAAAACATTGTTAGACTCAAGTGTCCCCCCCCCCCCTCTGCCGGCTAAACTATTAATTTGGAAGAGGTGAAAAAAATCACAAATGTAGTACATATAACGAATTTAAAAGGAAAACTATTACGGCTAAGTAGATATCACTAGTTTACGAGTAATCGTTGGTTAACTTATAAATACCTATTCCTGTGAGTTTACATTGGGCGCGCTGGCTTAATCTTAAAGATATAGGGTAGAACGAGGCGAATCGGATCAGTGGGTGAATCGGATCAGAATAAGAAATTTGTAAATAATTTTAATAAAGCTTTGATACGGAACGCAAGCTGTTGGCGGCTCACGAGCCACTTCTACCCTGCACCTCCTGCCATCGGTTTTGTTTCGATACGACTAGTACATCAGTGTCAGCGCCCCTCGCCAGTGAGTCGTTTTTTGTGTGCGTTAAAATTTTCGCGCTCATCTAAAATACATGCTTACTATTTCTTGGTGTAAATCTAAGAACTTGTGTTAAATCTTTGAATTTTATAGCTTAAACGGCTTAGGAATAGGTATATTTTAAAAACATTTTAGTTATTAGTACAGTATTATTGGTTAATATGTAAAATAATAATTTCAAAACTCTTCAATATGGGGTGATTCGGATCGCGTCATCGGGGACGAATTGGATCACTTATTTCAAATGATTTATTTTACATTAGAGAATAGTTAAGTATTTTTATTCAATCATAGATGGTTCACACATATAAAAGATAAACAATAAAGGGAAAAAGCAGAAAAATGCTCCCCAAATAAAAATTATAGCCCCGAACAAAGTACTGGCCCAAGAATTAATCTTAGGTCTGGCTGCTGAGATTAAAAATTACCATACACGAATTTACGAGGAATAGTTTCTCTCTCCAGTGATGTCATTAAGATACGTGGTAGACAATAAAACCAATATTGCATTTGACTCCACCCCAGTGTAAGATAAATCTTTACAAAAGAGATGCTAAGAAGAAACTAAAAACTGCCGATAAAGGCGTGAAAATAAGAGAAACTGACTGAATACCAAAGAAAATATGAAGAACAATAATAATAAAAGAACACTTTGAATAAAAATCAAAGGTTCTCGTGCGAGGCACAAAGATTGGCTTTGTAATTACTGATAAAAAAAATCATTTATCCACCATCATGTGAAGAATGGTGCCATGAAAAAAGTGCTGATCTGGGTGGGAAAGAAGGCCCGTATCGATGTGATTTATGTTTTAGTAAATAATAATGTTCTGATAATTAATTATTTCAATATTGCTTTTGATACAAAGCCTATAATGCTGAAAAAACCTTAATTTTATGTATGATCCTATTCGCCCCGATAATTGGGGCGATTCGGATATTTCTCTCTTTCTACCTTTTGCTTAATATTTTGCACAATTTATGAGTAATTTGACTTTCGAAATGTTTAATGCGTAGCCAAATAATTACTGATTACCGTTTTGGCAATTAAAGTTACATAAATTACACCTTACTATGATTTTTTTTGTCAGTGATCCGATTCGCCTCGGTCTACCTTACGTACTTTGGTATGTAATGTACTACGGTACTACGTATGTATAGTAGTAGTATATCTTGGAAACCACATTTTATGTTTACAATACATAGCTGGATACATACCTAGTATTTTTCTAAACAAAACTTAGGTTCTTATAATAGTGTTATTAAAATTATTTTTTCAGCAAAATAAACAGTCGGATTTGTTGTACATTAATACCATTTGCAGCAAGTCATTATGGGCAACTACGGAACCCTACATTGCGCGTGGCCCGACACGCACTTGGCCGGTTTTTTTTTTGCTTATTTGTTAGAAAACTCGGCAATTTTACATGGCTTTGACCCCCGGATAGTCGTCTCAATATTAGTTGCATCTTACGCACGATATTGTCATCATATTGTCATACAAATTTTGACATTAATTAACGTTCTTAAAGTAAGGATATGTTTCGAATACTTTCTCGAGAGTATTTTGTGCTCCGGACTCAGTATCGAATGACGTCTTACAATAAGTTTTGTGTATCGGTTGCCGAGTGGTCGTACTATATTGTAACGCTCCCAAAGAAGGCAATTATTTATTATTTGAATGAATTTAAATGTCTTTTCTGTGCTAATAGAAACAATATGGTAATTTAAATTATGCCAATAAATTGAATAAAGCTTTTAACAAAACTGAATTGTGACGCTTTACGTCATGGAGCAACATCATTTGAATGCAGATAAAAATAAATGCAAAAAGCTGTTGGAATGTTGCAAGTGGACAGGATATCAATCTCAAGCGTCTCGGCATTTTGGTGTCAATAATACAAGAGTGCATGTACACCAAAATGCTTAGACGCCATTATTATCATTTCATATTATTATATCATTACCCCATTGTTATATTTATATTGTTTCCACTAGCGCAGAAACCACATTTAAATTCATTCACATGATACATAATTATTTGAAAAACTAAAACAGAACGTTGTTGAAAAGATTCTTACTAGTCAGTATGTCGAAAACAATAATAAACTAAAGGGAAAAGCTTTGTTTTCAAAACGAGCTTTCATATGCGCTGAGCATTTAGGATCAAAGTACTTGTCAATACAAATCTAAAGAGCGCAAACTCGATGGGTTTGTAACGTTTTATCGCGGAGTTCCTTTGGCCGCCTCTAAGCTCCATAATCAGATCAGGTGCTCCATGACGAAAATTTTAGCTCAGTGGAAGCCAGGGAATGGATCAAATTTATCTTGCAAGATCTCATTGCAGACACTTGGGCAAGAGATAGTAAATGAAAGCTTGGAATAAAGAGGACCACATAATACCTACATGTACCATTGATGAGAAAATATGGATTATTACATAAACAACTTTTGTAGAATTTATATCATGATGCATGACTGTTTCATCGGCATTTTCGATGTACATACAAACATAGATACAGTCTACAAGTCACGCCTGTTTCCCGAAGGGATAGGCAGAGACTACAGAACGCCAATTGCAGCGATGATGAATGAAGCAAGAGAAATATATCAGGAATATTTCTCTTGCTTCATTCATCATCATCATCATCAGCATGCAAGTGTCCACTGCTTGATATAGGCCTCTCCAATGGCACGCCACTGAGCCCGATTTTCGGCTTTTCGTGTCCACCTTTTGCTTCATTCACTCCCATCAAATTTCACATACATGTTCTTCTGTTGATTCTGCATTTTTGATGTATGTTTTATCTTTATTTATAGTTTATGAGAACTAAATCCAACACATTCTCAAACTTTTAAATTGTATTGTATAATTATACTTACAGAGTTGCAGAACTTCATTAAAACGCTAGCAGACTATGGGAATAAAGTGGAAGGAGTATTCTACGGAATATTTGCAGGAGAAATTTACTATGGTAAGTTTTCTTTGTTAATTTATGAATTTTTAGAATCGGTCCAGTAGTTTTTGAGTTTATCCATTACAAACCAACAAACAAATAAACAAACAAACAAAAATACAAAGGACCATACGTCAAATTGGGCTCAGTGTCCAACAGAGTTATGGCATATGCCATTGTAAAGGATTTTGTTCGTACTAAAATTGTTACTACCGGCACCACCTTCAATTCCATTGCAGAAAAAAGATATAAGTACACTTAAATAGATTTTGTAGAAAAATACAACGGTTAGTCATAAAACTGTTATGGTAACAATATATTCATACTTTAAAATCAGTGGCGTAGCTAGCTTGGGTGGCACCCGGGGCGAAAATTGGCGGTCGACCTTTTTCTTTTTTTTTTAGTTGATACCTAACAATTACGGGCTAACTGCCCCCGAATCGTAGTGCTGAGCTAGTGCTTATGTTTTTTTATATGTTTGTACATTGTTCTTAAAGTCGAGTTTGGGTGGCACCCCAAAAAGGGTGACATCCGGGGCTGACCGCCCCCGCCGCCCCCTCTACCTTCCTACGCCACTGTTTAAAATAATGACAAACAATAGATGCGCTTGCGCCTGTGTGATTTACTACACTCTCCTTCCCTCTCACACCTCTCGGACGCCTGCCCGGGCGTCTCCTCTCAGTCAGTCGACTCGTGATTCTCACGGTGTTATCCGTGTGTCCTAAAAGCAGGACAGGTTAGAAGTACCCTGAACCGAAGAGCGTGCATGAGGAATCTGATGGGAGTGAATGAAGCAAGAGAGATATGTCAGGATCGTTGCAAATGGCGTTCCGTAGTCTCTGCCTACCCCTCCGGGCAGCAGGCGTGAGTCTATGCATGTATGTATGTATGTTATTTGTGTGTTTTCGTGTATCCTCTCGGCACATACAATTTCATCCACCTGCAGGTCACCTAAACGATATTATTATTGATATTGATTGAAATGTTAATTAAATATTTTTAACTGTTAGCAGCTGTTTTATTTTTATGTATTCTTTGCACATAGAATAAAAACTAGTTAAAGATGTGAAACAACCAAAACTCAATGCCATAACAGCATTACTTTGCAGGATTATAGTTTATTTATGGTAGGAGAAAAATATTTATAGCAAAATAACCCCATGGATTCTTCGCAAAAATGAGTTTATATCTTTATATTTAGTGCTTTACAAGTATATTCAAAGTGGTCTCATCTCTGTTGGTGGGTGAGCCCAGGCTTCATACATTTTTGCCCATGGTCCTTTTTCCTCTTTATAATTTTATATATAGTGTAGATGTGCATACTCTTCAATTTAACATTGACGCAATAATAATTAAAATCGAGGCTATTGAATGGTAGGTAATTATTTTATGACAGTAAGCAAATTCTCAGTATCGGAGTAGGTCATTGTTTGTAAGTATCTAGTTATGATTATTTTACATTGCTTATAACTAAAAGTATATATATCTAGTAACTTATTTAATCTATTGTATAAAAAAAAACCGGCCAAGTGCGTGTCGGGCCACGCGCGATGTAGGGTTCCGTAGTTGCCCATAATGACTTGCTGCAAAGGGATTTAATGTACAACAAATCCGACTGTTTATTTTGGTGAAAAAATAATTTTAATAACACTATTATAAGAACCTAAGTTTTGTTCAGAAAAATATTAGGTATGTATCCAGTTATGTATTGTAAACATAAAATGTGGTTTCCAAGATATACTACTACTATACATACGTAGTACCGTAGTACATTACATACCAAAGTACGTATATCTTTAAGATTAAGCCAGCGCGCCCAATGTAAACTCACAGAAATAGGTATTTATAAGTTAATCGACGATTACTCGTAAACTAGTGATATCTACTTAGCCGTGATAGTTTTCTTTTTAAATTCGTTATATGTACTACATTTGTGATTTTTTTCACCTCTTCCAAATTAATAAAAATAAGAAAAGACACTGGCTAGGTAGTCACCTAGCCAGTGTCAGGATAATGAAATAACAGTTTAAGTTTCAAAATGTTTTTATTGAATATGGTTACAAATTTTGTTCGAGCTGACTGTCTTTTTTGTTCAAATCAAATCAAAATCAAATCAAATCATATTTATTTGCATAAAACAGGTATGTACATAATAATATATCAGTTGTTACAAAATCAGTAAGTCCGCTGTATTATTACCTCTTAGAGGTGTGCAAATTTTTGTTTGACATACATAGATGTGTTTTACAGTGCTTCAGTATTGTGATATCCAGCATGCTAATATTAAAGTGAATTGAATAAAATTAATAAATGACGCATTAAAATAAAGTGAAACAGTAAAAATATATCAGTGACTAAATTAAAATAAACAGTAAAATAAAAATTAAAATTAAATTTGATGTCACCAAGCTCATGTCAAATAAAAATTTAATATTGTCAAATGTCAAAAATAAAAATGTAATATGTCAAATAATTAATATTGTCAAAGAATAATAAACGTCAAATAAATTATTAATAAATATATAATTTAAAGATGAATGTCAATAGGTTATGAAAAATTTAAAGTTTAATTATATTAAATTATGTTATCTGACAGGAAATCTGTGACACTATAATAACATTTCTCATTGAGTAGCTTTCTTAATCTAAATTTAAATATAGCCATATTTGTTTCCTTTAGACGTTTTGGTAATTTATTATAAACTTTAGGGGCCATAGAAAAAACACTGTTATGCATTAACGTAGTGTTTGTCTTACGCATACATAGTCGGCTTTTGTCTCTTTGTAGACGCTTTGAATTATCAGAAGCCAGCTCAAAGAAACTCATATTACGCCTGACAAAAACTGCTATTTCATAAATGTATATGGACGGAAGGGTCAAGATGTTATATTTTTTAAAAAAGGGTGCGCAACTTTCAGTCGTTTTGAGGCGAAACATTGCCCTTATACAACGTTTCTGAGCCTTGAAAGCAATATCTTTGTTTGTGGAATTACCCCAAAAAATTATTCCATATCTCAGGATTGAGGCTACTAGACCATGATAAGCAGTCAGAAGAGCATCAATATTAACAATCTGAGCTAGTTCATGCAAAGCATACACAGCTTTATTAACTTTTTTGCATAATTGTTCTATATGGGGGTTCCATTTCAGTTTTTTATCTATAGTCAAACCCAAAAATTTTGTGGTATCAACTTCATTAATTGGTTTGCCATTGATATGTATGTTTAGTGGTTTAGTTGTTGGTATACGTTGACTGAAGTGCATTATCACTGTTTTGTTGGTGTTAATTTTTAAATTGTTAACATTAAGCCAAGTAACAACAGAGTCCAATACATTATTAATATCTGATTCGTACATGTTTTTTTCTTTACATTTGATGGTGACTGTGCTATCGTCGGCAAACAGAGATATTGGGTTTTTAGTTGCATTAGGTAAATCATTTATGTATATTATAAATAACAGTGGACCCAGTACACTACCTTGAGGTACACCGTATAATGTTTTACGTGGCTCAGATTGATATACATACTCTCTTTTTGTTATATGGCTTATTCTTGTAATGTTTGTGTATTGTACTCGGTCTTTTAAGTATGTCTCGATGAGTTTGAGTACATTCCCACGTATACCATATGTATATAATTTGCCTAGCAAAATGTCATGTTCTACATAATCGAACGCCTGGGTCATATCCATATATATAGAGCAAATAGGTATTCTAGTATCCACACTACTCATCACAAACTCTAAAAAATCATATATGGCCATATTTATAGTTTTATTACATCGAAATCCCTTTTGTTCTTTTGCCAATATACATTTTTGTTCAAGATAAGCATTTAACTCCTTATGTATGTATTTCTCAAATATTTTTGACAAAACCGGTACAAGAGCTATGGGCCTATAGTTTTCCATGTTTTCAGTACAGCCTTTTTTAAACAGAGGTTTTATTATTGCTGTTTTCAGCTGGTCAGGATAAATACCCGTTTCTATGCTTAAATTTATAATAAAACTAATATGTTGAGAAATATTAACAGCTACATATTTTAGAACTTTTGTTGATATTTCGTCATACCCTACACTTTTTGTATTCTTGAGACTATTGATAATCTGCACGACGTTAAACGGCGAGCAGGGCTTCATGTACATAGAATTTTGCATAGAGGAAGACATGCAAGTCTTATATTGACTTTGGCATAATACAGCTTTTGAGGCTATTTTGTCGATAAAGTAGTTATTAAAAGCATTGCATATCTTACTGGGCTCACAAAAAATTTCATTATTTATTTTAACACTAGATATGGATTGATGTGGTTTGTTATGTTTCGAATTATTTATAATATTCCATGTTGTCTTCGACTTATTTTGTGAAGTATTTATAGCAAAGGTATTTTGTGCTCGTTGAGTCAATTTTATTATTTTCTTGTATGTCTTAGTGTATTCTAATAATTTATTTTTATTGACAACATTTGGAACTTTTCGATATTGCCATAACAACTTTCGCTTTTTTATGCTGCAGGTCCTTATACCACGTGAGACCCATTTGTGTTTTTTATGAACATTTATTGTAATAAGTTTAAACGGAAAGCAGAGATTATAAAATAATTTAAACAGATCATAAAATATATTATACGCTAAATTTGCATCTTTAACAGAATACATCTCTGAAAAAGCAAGTTTTCCAATATAGTAGTTAAATTTTTTTATATTTTCCATGCAATAGTCTCTGCGTTCAGTTCGCCAATATTTGATAAGGCATACTTTTTTCACACAGCATTGTAACAGCTGAGCGGTATGATCCGACAATGCCAACTCTATTACACTAGATTTACATTTACTTTTGAAATTATGGGCAAAATTATCAATGCATGTTCCACTGATTATTCTAGTTGGTTGTCTTATTACCAATTTCAAATTATAGTTGAAAAGTAAACATTCAAATTCTGAGGCAATGCTATTATAATTCAAAATGTTAATATTAAAGTCCCCAGCTATAACTAATTTATGTTTTTTATAATGCTTATTTAGATACATCAGTAATTTATTAAGCTTTTCAAAGAAAATATTGAGGTTGTTGGGCTGAGGGACTCTGTAAATACAAATTACAATCATTTTAAAACTGGTTAACTCAATAGCACAACATTCAAAAACTGAAATTACAGGTGATGTTATTGAATCTGGTATACATTTCCAGAGATGCCCTTTTTTAATAAATATGCATGAGCCTCCTCTATTAGAATTTTGTCTACTGTAATATGCAGCTAAGTTATAGTTTGGAATTATACATAAGTCTTCATGACCCGCCATCATAAAATGCTCCGTCACACAAATAACATCAATATCAGTTTTCATATCTATAAGTTCTTGTTTTGTGATTACATATGAAAGATTTTAAGGCCATGTCGTATATCGTTAGAAAGGGTATTAGGTACAGATTTTTTTCAAGTAATCCAAGTTCAAAAGAGCTTTAAGTTTTTTTTATAATTAATTTAGAATTGCATATTTTGCACTCATTACTTCATTTTTAAGAGTTTTGAAGCTTGACAATTACTTTTTTGTATTTATTCCCAACAATTTATGGTTTTTAAGAATAATAATACATTAGCGAATCCAATAAAAGTTATCTAGTGCAAATATGACTACAAAATAAAAAGTTATATCGTTTTAATTGTGATAATTCAGGAAAATATTAAAAAAATGTAAAAAAGTCGAATCTCGAGTACAGGTACACTTAGGACCTGGGGTTCTTGGGGTAAAACCTAGGATATGCCCTCTCCTAACCCCCAAAAAATTGTGTCGGTCCTTGCGCCAAACATCCTGTATAGTTATTATGATTAATATGCCAAAAAATAAAAAAAAAACACAGAATTAGTGTTATACAATATCAAATTGGTTTTATAACATTAATCAAACTAAAAAGCTCTTAAAACCAATACATTCACCAAGTCTGGTCTTAGTCATATATTTTTACCTACAATCACTTGCAATGCATGTCTGCATAGTAGTTAGTCTCCCCCCCGTGGGATCTCCACCTTGTCGTGGTGGGGGGCTCAGTAACCGTGGGTTTGAGGTACAACACCTACGGTGAAGCTATGCGGGATCCCGGGAGGGGACGCTCCACGTAGGCTTGCGTGATTCGGGGGACTGTTCTGTCTGTCCCTCGCAGTCGGGTGCGGTCGCGGGAGGAGAGGCGTGTCGATGTTGCGTTGCCGCACGCCCTATCTCCCGCGATCAAATGGGGGCGCATCATCGTTGCATCGCGGTAGGGCCGCAGAGTAAGAGGAGATGCGGTGTTGCGTTGCCGACCTTCCTATCCTCTGCGGCCGCTGGGTGTTTTGGCGGCGGAGCCCAACACCTTCATCCGCCGCTTAGGTTACGTTAGGGGCCCGGCATACTATTCCAAAGCATAAGTTTACTTAAGTATAACGACGCATAACCATAACTATTATAAGCATACAAACTATATTCCGAAAAATTAACTAACAATTTTTTAATAACAATTTTACTCCATTTTATACATTGCTCTCGCTCGTCAAACCAAATCAAGTAGACGGAGCCCTGCTTCGCAGGGCTCCTGTTTTTGAGTGCGGGATCACAAGAGAACCTAACATAACCTATTTAGTTACTTGAGTTACAGTCGCACCTAAACTTTATATTTAACTTTTGATAATAAGACTTTGGTACGTTTCCTTTATGCTTTTTGATCTTTATCCCAAATAACTATTAGACAAATAAACAATATGCTTTACAACTTTATGCATATCTAAGTTATGAATAAAAACAATAGGTTATACAATATTTATACTTAATAACACAGTATGCTAAAAACCAATTATGGCACACTATTATTATGTTAAAGAAAATTACGCCCAACTTATTATGACAATTTAAATAAGGACAAAAACCATTATGAGAAAAAGAGGGATCCCGGATTTTCCAACCCGATACAAAAAAAAAAGTTGTTAGTCTATGATCGTAAATAACTCTTTTTATTTACATAAATAATAGAAAATATTGACTGACGCTACTACAGATACAAGTTCTGATTCACATTAATCGATATATCGTCGCCACATAGTCAATAAACGAAGCCAACCCACACCGCAGGAAAGTCAAAATGATAGATTGCTTTGCCGGGATATCCGTGCAAAGCATTTGAACAAAGTAAATGTTCTGATGCTACATCTAGTACTTTAGAACATATATATCGATGATTGAAGATAACTTTGATATCACTCTAGCAGCGATAACCTAGTGGAGAGACCGACGGACTGCTACGCAGAGGGTCTCGGGTTCAAATCCGTGGCGTGCATAAATGACTTTTTGATGTTATGTGCTTATTAAATTGTTAATTATCGCTTGCTAAACGGTGACGGAAAGCATCGTGAGGAAATCTGCAAGTTGGAAAGCTCTTCATAATGTTCTCGAAAGACATGTGAAGTCTGCCAACCCGCACTTGGTCAGCGTGGTGGACTATGGCCTTACACTTCTCAAAGTGCGAAGAGGCCCGTGCCCAGCAGTGGGACGGTTTATAATCCAGAGCCGATGATTCATACCACTCTGTATAATCAGGTATATTATACAATGACTACGTAAAATGTACGGTTGCTTACGATATTTAGGTAATTTATGAAATATTATTCGCTAGACTCCGCCTCGACTTGCAAGTCGAGCAACACACATGTAGGGTTCCGCAGTATATATCTATCGTCACGCCTGTCTCCCATTGGGGTAGGCAGATACTATGGAACGCCAAATACTACAGTTCAAACACACCTCTTTCGCTTCATCGATATTTATTAGCCTCATCATACATGCTCGTAGGTTATGAGTACTTTTAAGTTTTAATTTGGCACTTCAGTACGTATAATTATTTGGTTGGCGTACTGCAAGTACTTGCAAATTAAAGCTTCAGTAAATCAATTATTACACGTAAAATAGTTAAGTCGAAGGATTTCTATATACAATATGAAATGTACAGCCGGCAATGTGTGTAACATGGAGAGAGATGCAGATAATAATATTGATTCATGATTCATTATTTATTTTCTACGGCGCATAAATCCTTTTTTATAATGGAAATTTATAAATATATCTCTAAATTTATACGGAACCTTGGGCGAGTCTGACAAGCACTTTTAAGGTTTTTTTATCAATTTATATTTTACTTTTAAGTATGTGTAATTTTTCAACAATATCAAATAAGTTGTTGTTAGAAAGATTTGAGGTATATTCATCAAACTTTCTCGTCCAATTTTGAACGTATATTCAAATGTATACAAATAATAAGAGGACTCTATCATACAAATAATAAGCTCTGCTTAGTTTGGGACTAGATGGTGTTGCGTGTATTATATGTATTGTGTATATATTTATACTTAAAAATAAATAAAATAAATTGAATTGAAATTGACTCTTACAAACACTTACTAGCCGAAAGAGCAGAAATTAAAATTCTTTCATATAAGTTGAACAAAACAAAAATCATCTTAGTTTCATATTACTTTTGTTCTGTCAGGTTTATTCAGAAAGCGCTAAACCATAGTTATAATAATATAATTTTATTTATACCTATGGGATCTGGACCTCTGTTTAATAATTATCCTTTCTTACAATAAAGATATATCCAAATATGTTCCTAATTGGCGGAGTAACCGCGTAACATACATACAAAAACATACAGAATCTCCTACTTGAGGTATTGTAACTTTAACCGAATTATGAATTTTAGCCAGTGTACTGCCAGTTCTTTCGTAATAATTCGGTGTGAACATTTTGGCAACTCCAAATTAGTTTGCATATACAGTTTTTCAATTGATTGAAACGTTATTTGATCATTTAATTGTCTCTATTACAGTGATAACAGATCCTGACAATGCTATGACGGTGGCTAACACGTGTCTACAGAAACATTACTTCTATGATTTTATTAAGGTTCTTGGGCAAGGATTGTTCACCGGGTCTGGTAAGTGTGTTGCTTCTTTAAGCAAATCTAAAATAAAATACTCAAATCGTTTCTTATTTTTGTTGGATTGAATACGTTAGTTATTTGATTTTGCAACTTGAAGGTAGTGAAAAGTGTCACGCTTTAATGTTAAATCGCCCGATGACGAGTCCTGGAAGGACGACTTAACGCCCGCTGGAAGACGGGCGCGAGTCCTTCTAGCAGTACGCATTTTGTATGAAAAAATATACAGTCTTTCCAGCCGTAAGGTGACCCTAGGCTTTAAACTAGTGTTTGTCAGAAGTTATCAACATTTGGATACTTTTATATAACACAAAATGTCGTTTATTTTGTCCATAGAAAAAAATGTCTATGAAGCCGAAGCATTTGTACTGATTTTGCACCAATACTATCGATGCAATGGCTGATGAGTGTGGCATAACATTAACTGGTTTACTACTGCTATCTATCTGTTATTTAATTATAGATCTTATAACTTTATAATTGTTGATTCAGCATTTACTAGTCGATTCATAATACTGCAATGATTTGTCTGTTTATCAAATCTAACGCTTTTCGTATTTTAGGTGAAATACACAAACGACATCGCAATTTGTTAAGACCAGTTTATTCCATAAGTGCTGTACATAGCTTTCTCGAGGTGTTCAATAAACAGGCAAGGAAACTAGTGACTGAGATGGATGTTTACTCTTCAAAGGTTCCTTTCGATCCATCTGCACTATTTAAAAATATGGCCTTCGAGACATCATATTGTGAGTATATCTGCCAAGATGGCCCAAGCGAGTTTAGCTTTGTTAAGATTAGTTAAGTTTTGTCTATATTATCTTTCCTTATCTTAATATATAAAACCCTTGCGTTACTGACTGACTGACAGACACGCTACAGCCGAAACTATTGGGCGTAGGAAGCTAGCTTTGTTTAGATTAGCTTAGTTTTGTCTATATTATCTTTCCTTATTATGTATATTATCTTTCGTACGTGTATTTGTAGCCTAACTTCACCTATGCGGAAATACTAATTTTGATCAAATTTGTCATAAGATGCTTTGAAAATACAATTAGGATATTTAATTAAAAGAGCATTAAATATTTTTTATTTCAGTGACAACGTTTGGATTGGGTATGAAATGCAACGATATTGTTAAAAACTATTTGGTAGCTGTAGAAGAAATAATGCATTTATGGACACATAGGATGCAGACATTTTACCTGCATCATGATTTTTGTTATAAACTGTTTGGACAATCTCAAAAAGAAGACGATCTGACAAAAAAAATACAAAATTTGTCTACGAAGGTAGGTTTGCAGATTGTAATATTATTATTCTCAAATAAACGAGCAAGTTCTTGTAAAGGAAATAATCAATTAATCTTGGAAACGGCTGCCACGATTTTCATGAAATTTTGTAGGGCGTTTCGTGGGCGATAAATTGATCTAACTAGGAGTAATTTTATTGTAAGAAAATACGTTTTACCTTAAGACTTCCGAGCACAGCTCGATTATCAAAGTATTATTCTCGTAAAACAGTGAGAATTTAAATTAGGCCAGCGATAGTCGAGTGGATATACCAACAGACTGCTATGCAGAGTGCATCGGGTTCGAATCCACGGCGCGCACCACTGACTTTTCGAAGTTAAGTGCGTATTAATTAGTTAACAATCGCATGCCCCGTGCCTCGGAGAAGCACGTTAAACCGTCGGTCCCGGCTGTCATGAAGATCTTTGACAGTCGTTAAGGGGAGTCAGTACCCTCAAATAAACTGATACTGGTCTAAACCATGGAATATGGTTATCCCTTTGGGTTGCGGAGGTCAGACGGCAGCCGCTCTATAGAATTCTGATGAATTTGGTTGGACTAGTAAGCGGGCTTCAAGTCTTGGATGCAACTGGGATAGTGCTAGGACGGGGATGATGACTGTGAGAATTTAAATCGAAGAACGACCCTGTGGCGCAGTAGTAGTGTAAACGCCTGCCACGCCGAAGGTCGCTGGTTCGATTAATACGCTGAAGCTAAACATTTGTGCGCGTGAACATGGATATTATATGGCTTGGGATGGGTATTTCTATTATATTATATATGTTTTTACAAAAAAATAACTTTGTATTTGTATGTTTATCCCGATTAAAGAGATTAAATTACAAAAACTGAAGAGCGTCTCTTTTGGATCACACTCAGTGACCACATAAGTAGGGTTAAAATAGTTGCGGATAAAGAGAAGACTAGCTGTGAATAAAAATAACTTATTTTGCAGGTTATTCAACAAAAGAAAGCCGCAATGAAAAATGGCAACAATGTTAATAAATCCAAATTCGTAAGCAATGAAGGTATCGTAATTTGATTAATTTATCATAGGTTATAAACCGGTGCCAATATACCAGTGAAAATGTGTTTTGTCAAGTACAGCAAAGTTATGGACTTGGTCAACTGAGATTACTTATGGAGAGTCCTCTAAGAACGAGGAGTACGAAATCACCTCACTGACAATTGAATTATCCACGTACCGTGTTCGATATAATGAAAATCGAACTGATAACTTTCGCACTTACGTAGGGAACCCGCATAGAAATAAACTTTTCTATCTACAGACATATTTTATTTAAAATCTTAGCAATAACAGAATTGCCATAGAAATAATAAAATAATAATAATATCTGGGGCAGTCGTTATCTCACCATGAGACTAACGCAAACTCGGAGGGCAGAATAACAGCTTTCAAACATCACCTTCATCTTGTGATATAAACAAAAAAAATTATTACAAGATGAAAAGAAAGCTTACAATTCGCAGGGCAGCTTTGTGGTGAGCTGAATGTGTGTGGCGACACTGCGGTCCCGAATGCCTCAGAGGGTTGGTCAGGGCCTCATCTCCGGCTTGCCTTTGTTGGCTGGTTGGAGTGGATATCCAACAGCGCCCCCAGGACTCTCAACTCTGGCTTGCCCTGCTCGGCCGGCCAGAGGGAAGCTGCAAGAGCTATTAGCTCAGGGGTGGAAGTGTCATTGTCAAGGGCGTAACTAAGGGGAAACCCGCTCCGGGTCTCCGTTGTCACAAGACCCGCGATGGCGAAACCGGTGCCGCACCGCTCGACACCCCTAGCCACTTGCACCGGTGTTGCCCTCTGGCTGCCTTTATGGCAGACTTTGCTAGCTATGGGCGGTTGTTTCGAGAGGGCCTATCTAGTGAGTTGGCGAGTCACCACCTGCCACGCGGACGGATGCTTTTGGAGTATTACTGGCAGGTGCCGTTTGTTATCCATAGTACCATTATTTTCAGTCCATCAAAAATCCATCCCCATAACCCAGTTTAATTAGGCTCCACATCATCACAATAGTCCTACATGTTCTGCGGCTAGTCCACAGCTGTACTCAGTAGTGCAGTTGTGGAGGCTCCCTGGCATGTGTCCCATCCCATTTTAGATTAAAGCTCTCTACGGGCCTCTGCACGTTGGATCCATATCCCCGTGTAAGCCTCCCAAAGGACCGGTTATTCTTCTGACACCAAAGTTAGAAGAATAGCCGTGAGAAAAGAGAAACATAATAATAATATTAATAATAATAATATTGTGCGTGTTGTGACGGATTAAGAATACGAAATGTCACCACCCCATATCATCCCATGGGTGTCGTAAGAGCTGACAGAGGGATCATATTATGCAGAGAACAGCACTGTAAGAGAAGGAAAACCCTATACCAACCCGTCTGGACAGCGTAGTGTAGTAGGCCAATTCCTCCTTTCAAAGGAGAGGCCTAGTCCAGCAGTGGACTGTTAAAGGCCGATGATGATGAATAATAATATTATTATACCACATTCACACAACACAATCTAAACTAAACAGAGCTTGTACTATGGGTACTAGACAATGGATAAACATGAAATAAATGAAAGAAATCTAGCAAATGCTCACATACACAGGGAAAAAGGATCCTGAACGAAAATTAAAATCACATATTATTATTATATTCTGCCAATCCTGGGATATTACTACTGCCGGAGATATTGAAGCTCGAAGTCACTACACACTCTACAAATTATGCAGTTCACGCACAAACTTGTCCTATTTATGACCTATGCACCCATGGATAGGTAGGTACATTGCAATATATGAACTTTTGTCCGTGTGGTAACGGATTAGGAATAATAATATGTAATGTCACCACCCCATATCGTCCCACATGGGTGTCGTAAGAGCCGACAGAGGGAGCATATTATGCAGAGAACAGCACTGTAAGAGAAGGTAAACTTGATACAAACCCTATACCAACCCGTTTGGCCAGCGTGGTATAGTAGGCCAATTACTCCTTTCAAAGGAGAGGCCTAGACCAGCAGTGGACTGTTAAAGGCTGATGATATGAACTTTTTTAAGCCTACATTTTTTTCGTTTCCCAGGTATTATTTTTGCTTAGTATGACTTTGCATGATCTGCAAAACGAATGGACTTCGACTTGATGATTAGGCTTTTGACATTGTGTGGATATTATTTCAGAGTTGCAATTCAAGTCATTTGTGGACTATTTAATTGAGCTGTCAGTGGATGGGTTACTCACAGACGACGAAATCAGGGAAGAAACGGATACAAATATAATATCTGCCTTCGAGACAACCCTGTACACGCTATTGCATATGACAGTACTTTTGGGCGCCTATCCTGCTGTACAGGAAAAGATGTACTTGGAGTGAGTATTGTACCCTACCCTACCTGTGTATTCGTCAAACAAGAAATTACTACCAAAGATCTTCATGAATAATGCAGCACTATTCAGTACTATTTTATATGGACAATGATTAACACTTGTAAAAACAAATTTATAAAAATTAAGCCTACGTAAACTAAAAGGTTTAAACCTAATTCAATATTTACACATTTATGTATTCACAGATTTATTGAAGTGCTGGGAGAAGACAGAGATGTGAATAAAGATGACCTGCAAAAACTGGTTTACACAAAATCAGTGATAAAAGAATCTCTACGAGTGATACCAACTGTTCCTATAGTACTGAGACATAGAGACAAAGAAGTTAATCTTAGTAAGTAACTTACTCGTTATGATATTTTTATTTTATGCCAAAATTCTAGCAGGTTTGCCAATGGTTAAGGGTGGCAATATTAAAGTGATATTTGATTTCTTTTCAATACATGAATAATTAGATGGATAGATAGATAATTCTTTATTGTACAAATTCGGTGTAAATGACTTAAGTTTACTACATACATATCAAATGCACAAGAGAGGCCTTATTGCAAAGTGCGATCTTTTCCAGGTAACCTTTGGATGGATAGACTGAAAAGACAAAAAGCTTTGATGTGTAGTGACTAAATGTATCCAATTACCTACTGTAAATTGTTTTTATTTATTATACATACATACGCAGGCATTTATACAATAGATATGGTAGCTGCTAAACATATAAATAAATACATAATATGATAAATACATATATATATATATATATATATATATATATATATATATATATATATATATATATATATATTATACATAAGTATAATACATATAATAATATGAACACAAACTACAGTGATAAAATTTGTTTACAATAACAAATAGTGCTTCTTTAGTGCATGTTTAAAAATATTCAATGATTTATCTTGCCTAATTTCGACCGGCAGCGCATTCCACAAACGGGCAGCTTGAACAGCGAAGGATTTATCGTAGAAGTTTGTAGAATGTGTTGGCGTCTGCAGTCTCAGATCCACCGACGACCTCAAGGTCCTCAAATGTGTGTCATGAAGGAACTTAAAACGTTCTTTGAGATACGTGGTGTATTAGGATTAAACAATACGTTGTACAGTAACATAAGAATATGAATATTCCGGCGAAGTCAAATTGGGAGCCACTTGAACTTGGATCGAAATTCAGATACATGATCATATTTGCGTAAACCAAAAAAGGATCTAATACAGAAGTTTTGGAGAAGCTCAAGTTTATCAAGTTGGTCCTCATTAAGATCAAGATAGCTGACATCGGCATAATCGAGTATTGGGAGAAGCAAGCATTGTGCAAGCGCAATCTTGGTGGTGGTGGTGGGTATAAAGTTCCTCAGCCTACGCAATTACCCAGCTGAAGGAACCAATTTACGGCTGGTCTCCTGTATTTGACTTCCCCATGAAAAAGTTTTGTCCAGATAAATACCGAGGTTTTTCACGTTATCTGAGATTGGTAAAATGTTACCATCGAACTCAATCTGAGGTAGCTGTGGCCAATTGATCTTTGAAATCATCCTGGAACTGCCAATTAGAATGATCTGTGTTTTTGATGAATTTACTTTAAGGCCATAATTTTTGCTCCACGTACAGATATGCGCCAAATCTGAGTTAATATTAGAAAACGCCGTTGAAATTGACTCTAGTGGCGCCTGTGAATATATCTGCAAATCATCTGCATAAAGGTGGTAGGATGAAAGTAACTGTTTCGAGATAGAATTCATGAAAATTGCGGAAAGTAACGGAGATAGCACGCCACCCTGCGGTACCCCGACAGTTGTATTACACCACAAAGAGTACGACTCATCAACACTTATACGCTGTCGGCGTCCAAACAGATAACTATGAAATCAGTCAATTACCGTTGGAGATATGTTAACAGAGTGGAGTATGGCAAGCAGGATGTGGAAATCCACGGTGTTAAATGCGTTGCTGAAATCAAGCAAGGGCAACAGCGTGAGCTTTCCACCATCCATGCCCAGCCTATCTCATCAGTGATATGAACCAATGTTGTGGTAGTACTATGACCAGGACGAAAACTGGATTGGAAAGGATTCAGGAGAGCATTCTTGAAAAGGAAAGTACAGAGTTGCGTATGCACAAGACGCTCAAGACTTTGGAAAGGAATGGTAGTATGGATATAGGACGAAAGTCAGTTAGGGAACAGGGTTTGGAGTTTTTAGGTATTGGAACTATTTGTGCATCTTTCTACGGTGATGGAAAGATGCCGCTGGTAACTGAGTAGTTTAGGATATGACAAAAGACAGGGAGGATTTCATCTAGGATGGGCAGGATCATGTTTCGACTGATGCAGTCATTACCAACAGCATTGGATGAGATTGAAATAATGCTCTGTTTAACACCACAACAGGAAAATTGCTCGAAAACAAAAGGTCTGGCAGTTGGAATACGTGAAAGGTCTTGTAACGTGTTTGATTTTGTTTTCCCATCAAAGTTGGGTAAAGCAGTGAAATGTGCGTTAAGCGAATCTATATTTATATCTTTGGGGATTGTGTCATTGCGAGACTTACCAACTCCCAGTGTTGATGGCATATAACGTATTCTTGGATTGCATTAACGTTTCGTTTGATGAGTATTCCATCTTCTTTTCCTTCTTTCTCATCCCGCTCCTCTTCCTATTCCAAAGGGCGCCAACCGTATTGCTTTTGTCCATTACCGGCAGTAATCTCTTACCATCGAGCAATCCGTCTGCTCCTTTGCCGCTTGTAGCAGCTGCTGATGCTACATTCATTAAACCCTACACCGCTTATTACATGCGCCCTAATTATTATAACTGAGTATTATTAGGTTTTTCTTCTCCTATCATATTTAGACGATATTTCTGCTAAAGTTACTTTTAAATTTTCCAGAGAACTATACATTGAGAGCTAACAGCCAATGTGCTCTTCTTTTTCTTGGCTTGCACCGCAACGCTGCTTGGGGTCCTGACGCTGATCAATTCAAACCAGACCGTTGGCTGGATCCAGCCACACTGCCAAAAAATGCTAACTGCTTCGCTGGTTTCAGTCTTGGAAAAAGATCTTGTCCAGGTAAATATGTGTTATTTCTAGCTTTTTCCGTTTTTATTAAGCCGTGTCCTCTTGTACCTCTTACAAAGTCATCATTGGGGGCCGGGCCTCATTAAATAATATCAATAAGTAAAGAAAATGATTTCTGCCGCACCTTTTCCAAAAGAGAATCATGAATAATCCCTACTAATATTATAAATTCGAAAGTGTGTATGTATGTATGTTCCGTTTTCACGCTAAAACGGCTGAACCGATTTTGTTGAAATTTAATATTGAGATATATTGGACCATGGAGACGGACATAGGCTACCATAAGTTGCAAAAATTAAACTCGGCGGGATTGTAGGGAGGGTAGAAGTTTGTACGTCACAAATTTACTTCTTGCAAGTAAGAACGCATGCGTTAATAATTGAGTGCAGCGCATGTGCCGCATATCTGTCAGTACTGTCACGTCATACATAATGTCATATTGCGCACGTTGATTAAATTGTTCGCATATTATTTATTATTATTTATTTACAGTCTAACCTGTCCCACTGCAGGGCAAAGGCCTCCCTACCCTCTTTCCACCTCTCTCTATCGAGAGCTGTTGTTGTCCACTCTGCATTATTGAGTTTTAAATCGTTTTGCCACCTAATCTTGGGTCTGCCGCGTGGCCTCTTTCAATCTGGGACCCACAAGGTGGTAGTTTTAGCCCAAAGATCGTCAGACATAGGACAGATACGACCGGCCCAGTCATATTTTAACTTGGCTGCTTTTTGGGACACATCTGCGATTTGTGTTTTAGAGCACAATATGGCGTTTTTGACTCGTTCGCATATATAAACGAATAATTATTTAATAAGCTTAAACGGCTGAAACGATTTTCCCTACTAATATTAAAAATCCGAAAATGTTTATATAGATATATTGAACATGTATGCATATTTGACTGTATGCAATGTGATTTTATTATGTACCTTTCGGTAGATAACGGTAGATAATGTCATGGCTACTGACCGAGTTACTTTGTACCCTATAGAGTTTGTGAAGTCTTTAGAATAATCAGTAGTATCTTCACACAACTTGAGACTAAAAGTAGATTTATGTTACCCCAAATAAAACGTGCGCGAAGCGGCGGGCAAAAGCTAGTATCTCATAAATTAGCTTATATGTTTGAGGCAGCAATAGCCTAGTAGGGATACCAATGGACTGCATGCAGAGGGTTCGCATCCACGGCGTGCAACAGTGAGTTTTCGAAGTTTAGTGCGCATTAAACTGTCAATTATCGCTTGACCCGTGCCTCGGAAAGCACGTTAAACTCTTTGGCTTTGGCTCTATGGTTAAGATCTTTGGCGGTCATTACGGGGAGTCAGTACCGTCAAATAAACTGATACTGGTCTAAACCATGGAACATCGCTATCCCTTTGGGTTGCGGAAGTCAGATGGCTCTCGCTCTGTGGAAAAGTTCATTTTCAGTCATATCTGTTTAGACCAGTAAGCGGACCTTGGGCTCCAAAGCGTGTGCGATGCCACCTTGGGGATAACGCTAGGACCGTGATGATGAAATAAGCTTATTTGTTACGTGTACAAATTTATTTATTTATTCATCACAAAACAATTGTAACAGGATACACTTGTAGGGTTTGTTGAAGATGTTGCGGTGTGAAGAAAGAAATAACTCAAAAGACGAAATATATATACTTTACTGATGGTACCACATTATTATATAAATAAACTATAAAGCTACGACCTAACGATATGAGGGAAGGAAGACGACTGCTTCGCCGCCCTTACACAATAGCGTGCCTTGTATATAATTTGTAGCGTCAGCAGCCGCTACACACTCAATACGATAAGAAATACTTATGTAATAAGCAAAAGAAAAAAAACACACAAGCATTAAAAAGCAAAGTAATAACAACAAATATTAAAAATCGGCAAAGTGCGAGTCGGACTCGCTCACGAAGGGTTCCGTACCATCCATAAAAGAAGTATACATATACATACATATCGTCACGCCTTTTATCCCTGAAGGGGTAGGCAAAGGTGTATTTCTACACCCACTTTTCGCCAGATACACTTTAGTCCCACGTAATAAGGGGCGAGCCTATTGCCGTACTGGGCACATTTCCAGACTCCGTGCTGCTACTGAGAATTTCGTGACAGAAAAACCCAATAACACTGCCCGACCCAGGAATCGAACCCGGGACCTCCCGATTCCACGCGCACATTTATGCCGCGAGGCCAACGAGGCAGTCGTATAGGGTTTGGTGTCGAGTTTTCCGTCTCTACGCAAAGATGGTATTTGCATCGTGTTATCCCTTAGTCGCCTCTTACGACACCCACGGTGGTGACACTTGTATTCTATGCCGTCAACCACACTGTAGAAAAGAAGTATTTATTTTTATATTTAATATATTTCCAAATACTTAATTTCTTTGAAAATATACAGGGTTTTACCTGTGTATTTAGATCGAGTTAAAAAAGTGCTTAGAAAATACGTTTATTGTATGGGAGCCCTCCTTTCATGTTTACTTTATTTTTATTTAATTATTTATTTGGAAAGTAATATACAACTAAATATTCTGTGAAAATTTTAAGCATCTACCTGTTACCGTTAGTAATATTGAGCAAAAAATTACGAAAAGAACACGTTTATTGTATGAGAATCCTCCTTAATATTTTCATTTTTTTATTTGTTGATATAGCGGCAACGGAAATACATAATTTGTGAAAGTTTCAGCTTTCTAATCTATAGCTTTCTATCTCATATGCTGTGATACGGCATATGAGATACAGCCTGGTGACTGACAGACGGACAGACAGACAGCGGAGGCTTAGTAATAGGGTTTGTTTTTACCTAGTAGGTACGGAACCCTAAAAAGAAGCAGAACAATCAAATAAGTTACAATTTTGTTTGTATGTTCATAGTTTAATCAGAAGTGCCATATGATTAGAAAATGCATGATTTTGTTTAAATCTTGCTTTCCAACTCAGCAAGCACACAGTAACATTGTTGCCTTTCAAAGCCTTTCATAATTATTATTATAACGCTATGTATGAGTTCGAACTTAAATTCATAAATGTAGCTTTTAGAAATTTTGCTTCCTTCATGTTGAACACAGAGGCATCCATCCAGACTTCGTCTACATCTACTCACAGTTCAAATAAATTATTTTATTTAATTTAATTACATTTCTTTTACTTTTTAAGTTACTACCTATACTTACGCTCATTGTTTGTCATTACAGGTATGACGTATGGTATAACGTTTCTGACTGTGGTGTTAGCGCATCTAGTACGACAGTACAGATGGACAGCGGATGTCAGTAAACTGGAACTGAAATTAGAAATCACAGTGAAGCCCGCTGAAGCACAAGAGATCACCATTCAACGCAGAAACACACATAGCCTTGCTGTACTCCAAAGTGAATGACAGACAAATGATGTTCCAATTAACAAATACGATTAGCAATAAGAATCCTAAATTACATACTATTAAAGGGTATATTCCGGTACAGCTCTTTTAGATATTCAATATTTTTGATTGTTTTGTTATAATATTGTTGTGTAATATTATACAACTTTAAGTTCCTAAATTAACACAGATTATTGTATTTATTACTTTTTGACTGAGTTCACAGTTAACAGCGATCGGTGATTATTTAGAATGCTTTTCGATGGAATTGTCCAGAAACGCAACTCTGGCGCAAAAAGACGATTACCGTAATCAATATTCACAGAGAAATCAATTTTTATGCAATATTGAGCAACAAAAAGTAGAGGCCTCATGGAATTTTAAGACATTTTTTTACGAACATTATTGAAGTTTTAAGCGTCTGAGGTTAAGAAAGGACGGTTTCCCCCGGAGTCTATGAAACGATTTCTGGGTTCAGATTAAAGATGGGACGTTGTTACTCAAAACTTTGTATCAGTTAGGGCGTTGTTCAATTGAAAAAATCTTTAACCATTAGTTAGGCGCGCCAATAAACTAATATTGTTAGTCGCACGGGGTCTGTAGTTACCCCAAATTGATAGGTATGAAATAAGCAACATCTTAATTAGAAATCAACTTTAATTGTTTTATTCTACTTACTTCTTATTAATCTTTTAGAAAAATAAAAATAAAATCTTAGAAAGATGTTTAGAACAATAGAAAATATGATTTTCGTAAGTACTATATAGATTCAACAATTTTCAGAAATTTTCTTTGTAAGATCGCCACAGATGAACTTATTGCACTTTGCGGTCGTTTTCCTGTCTCCTTTTTGTGGATAGATACTGTAGCACCTTCATTTTTTTGTTTAGTGCAATCCAGTGACGTTGAAGGAGTCGCAACTTCATGTTCTGACAATCGTTTTTCAAAGCACTGGGCAGGGATGGAACGAAAAAGCCCCTCCGTGCAATGCGTGCGATCAACTCCGCGGCGCGTATGACACTAAATCGCGTGGAGAGTGAAGAGTTAGAAAGCTAGCCAGAAATTCGGGTGGCCAGCATTAATTGCTAAAAAAATAACTTAATTTAAAGATCGCGCGCCTAATTAAAGGTTAATTATAAAGATTTTTTATTAGAAATTAGTTAAATTTATTGCAAAATATATTGTTTCAAAGAACGCTAAAAATAGTTTGTTACAAATATTTTTGCAGAAGAACTTTTATATTTTAGTTCCGAATGAAGGATAAAATGGCATGTGTCGTCTTTGCCTCCTGATACAAAGGAACCAGTCGGGAATTTGATATAGGTATGGGAAGAAATTCTATACAAATATGACGGGACAAAGAAAAAAAACCAGCCAAGTGCGTGTCGGGCCACGCGCAATGTAGGGTTCCATAGTTGCCCATAATGACTTGCTGCAAAGGGTATTAATGTACAACAAATCCGACTGTTTATTTTGCTGAAAAAATAATTTTAATAACACTATTATAAGAACCTAAGTTTTGTTTAGAAAAATACTAGGTACGTATCCAGTTATGTATTGTAAAAATAACATGTGGTTTCCAAGATATACTACTACTAATACATACGTAGTACCGTAGTACATTACATAACAAAGTAAGTAAGGTAGACCAAGGCGAATCGGATCACTGACAAAAAAAATCATAGTAAGGTGTAATTTATGTAACTTTAATTGCCAAAACGGTAATCAGTAATTATTTGGTTACGCATTAAACATTTCGAAAGTCAAATTACTCATAAATTGTGCAAAATATTAAGCAAAAGGTAGAAAGAGAGAAATATCCGAATCGCCTCAATTATCGGGGCGAATAGGATCATACATAAAATTAAGGTTTTTCCAGCATTATAGGCTTTGTATCAAAAGCAAAATTAAAATAATTAATAATCAGAACAACATTATTTACTAAAACATAAATCACATCGATACGGGCCTTCTTTCCCACCCAGATCAGCACTTTTGGCATGGCACCATTCTTCACATGATGGTGGATGAATGATTTTTTTTATCAGTAATTACAAAGCCAATCTTTGTGCTTCGCACGAGAACCTTTGATTTTTATTCAAAGTGTTCTTTTATTATTATTGTTCTTCATATTTTCTTTAGTATTCAGTCAGTTTCTCTTATTTTCACGCCTTTATCGGCAGTTTTTAGTTTCTTCTTAGCATCTTAACACTGGGGTGGAGTCAAATGCAATATTGGTTTTATTGTCTACCACGTATCTTAATGACATCACTGGAGAGAGAAACTATTCCTCGTAAATTCGTGTATGGTAATTTTTAATCTCAGCAGCCAGACCTAAGATTAATTCTCATTTTATTTTATTTTTACATTTAAGGAAAACTTCTTGCTAGCAGCTAGAGAATCAATTTATATAAAAATAGAAAATGAAGGCCAATTAAAAGTTTTCACTGATAGTATTAAAAGTACATAATACTGACCATGGTCAGATGGGTTTACTAATGTTTGCCATAATTTAAAATGCCATAATTTCATATGTCATACTGGTATTTGCCATAATTTCATTAGAAATAACGCTTCAGTTGTTATAATCGTGAAATGACATAAAATTACTTTCACTAATTCCATTGGTCATAATCGATCAAGTGTCATAATAATTTAAATCCATAAATGTATTTGCTATAATTTTCGTTTTCAATAATCTAAGAAGAAAATAGATCATAAACTGAAGTTGAACAACTTCAGTTTATTAAACTAGTGTGAAGAAAGTGGACTAAGTTGACGGAGCCCTGCTTCGCAGGGCTCCTATTTTTGGGTTAAGGGTCAAAAGAGAACCCTAACCTAACCTATCCGAGCCGGATTGCACTGAGTCGGGGTGTTAACGATAATTCATTCAACTTCAGTTTATTAAACTAGTGTGAAGAATGTGGACTAAGTTGACGGAGCCCTGCTTCGCAGGGCTCCTATTTTTGGGTTAAGGGTCAAAAGAGAACCCTAACCTAACCTATCCGAGTCGGATTGCGCTGAGTCGGGGTGTTAACGATAATTAATTTCGACCTAACAATATCATGTATTATTTTCATAATTATACCAAATTTTGATTATGTCAAGAGTCGATTATGAGATGTGTTACTTATGGAAACTAAGTATTATGATATATGTTGTTGTAGAAAGTCATTTTATGGCAAATGAAAGTTATCACTGTTGAGTTGTTAAGGCAAACGTTATTAGTATAAATGATGATAGTGCAAGTAAATATTATGATCGGGGATGATTATGGCAAACAATATTAGTGCAAATGAATTTATGGAAAACGAGAGAATACCGGTCAGATGAAATCAAAGTAGACATTTATATATAATATTAAGTATAGCTAGTCTGTTAGAACTTAGTTAACGAAAACGTTAGACAGTTGTGTTTTTAGTTTAGTAACACAAGTAAAGAAAATGTCAATATCAACACTCCGGCACACTGCATTATACATGCGACTCGCTCTGACAAGGTATGAATTTTGCCTGTAATTAGAATCTACGGCAGGCACATGTAACAAGTTAAATCGTCGAAGATGTGCTGACAGTACATTTAAATTCATTTTGCTAACCAGTTCTGATGAGTCGATCGCTCCTCGCATGATGCCAAATAAAAATGACAAATTCTTGGGCCAGTACTTTGTTCGGGGCTATAATTTTTATTTGGGGACCATTTTTCTGCTTTTTCCCTTTATTGTTTATCTTTTATATGCGTGAACCATCTATGATTAAATAAAAATACTTAACTATTCTCTAATGTAAAATAAATCATTTGAAATAAGTGATCCAATTTGCCCCCGATGACGCGATCCGAATCACCCCATATTGAAGAGTTTTGAAATTATTATTTTACATTATTCCACTTTTTATAGGTTAATACCTATAATACTGTACTTAATAACTAAAATGTTTTCTAAAATATACCTATTCCTAAGCTGTTTAAGCTATAAAATTCAAAGATTTAACACAAGTTCTTAGATTTACACCAAGAAATAGTAAGCATGTATTTTAGATGAGCGTGAAAATTTTAACGCACACAAAAAACGACTCACTGGCGAGGGGCGCTAACACTGATGTACTAGTCGTATCGAAACAAAACCGATGGCAGGAGGTGCAGGGTAGAAGTGGCTCGTGAGCCGCCAACAGCTTGCGTTCCGTATCAAAGCTTTATTAAAATTATCCACAAATTTCTTATTCTGATCCGATTCACCCACTGATCCGATTCGCCTCGGTCTACCCTATATCTTTAAGATTAAGCCAGCGCGCCCAATGTAAACTCACAGAAATAGGTATTGTTAGGATAATTTGAACTGACTCAACTGTTTTTAGTGACGTCATCTCACGATAAGTATAAAAGTAGCGCTCGTTCAGTGCGCCAGTCATTTGTCGGTTGGCTTTCGAGTGAGAAGGTTGTCGTGAGGTGTTCGGCGCTATTTGCAGTAAGTCACCGGACTGACTCCAGCTCGCTTACGTCGGCTGACGGGCGCTTGTCGGGAGCCTCCACCAGCAAGCTCGACCTCGCCAACGTAAGCGAAGCCCCCACCGAACAAGCCGCCGCTGGCTCGTAGATCGCTCACCGGACGTTCCCATTTCGGGAATACTGCCGTTGGGGTCAGGTCTCGCTAGCGGCGTGAAACACACTCGGACTAGACGCCCGGATACGACACCAGTGGCAAGGACCACACCCCCGTGACCCGTCTGCAGTTGCAGGCGGCGGCTGACTCCATTGAGACAGGACACGACCTGTATCAGTTTCCCCCCGGTTCCCCTAGGGGAATCGTGAGAAGACCCAGAAGAAGAGTAAGTCATTTTTGTACTTTGTGTACCTACGTGATTATTTAGTGTAAAAGTGTGATTATTTCGTGTACTTGATGGCTGTTTGCTTTTTGAATTTGCTTTGAAGTTATGTTGTTAAAAAGTAATCTAAAATATAGAAGTAAATGATTTTCAGTGTATTGTAATCTTGTTTTTTTTTTAATCAATCTACCTTCTGGTTCTAATATCAGAAGTGGGATTGGTCTATGCCCACATTAAATTAGCTGTCAGATTATTTTGCAAACAGCCGTTAAGTTGTGTTTGAAATGCCGCGCTCATCACGTTCGCGTGAGAGGACTGATGTGTCGTTACGCCATAAGACAAAGCGAAAAATTAGCATATTGCGCCGACACCATCGCGATTCTCGTTCGCGTTCTCGTCGCGATTCTGTTTCGCGGTCTCGTTCGCGCTCTTATTGTGATAATGTTTCGCGTTCTTCTTCGGGATCTGACCGCGAACCTAGATCAAAATCTCGTCGCAATTCAACCGCGCGTCGTCGGCGTGCGCGCTCTCGTAGTCGTGAGGGTGTTGTTATGCAGAATGCACTGGCAACTATACTTTCCCGATTAGACGCTATAGAGGAGAGTGCGGCTAGTACCTCACAAACTCCTACGCGTAGTTTGCCTACCGGCAGTGGTCAGTGTAATAGTAATACGCCATCTGCGGCAGAATCGTTAGCTGAAGCCTTAAACGTTGCTATAAATAAAGTAAAACCGCTTAACTATTATGTGTCAAACTTCGACCCGAGTGTCCATAGCTTTGAAGTGTGGTGTGACGAGGTGGAACGTGCAAAATTGGCCAATAGTTGGGGCGATTTAGAATGTTTATCGCGAGTAGCTAATTGTTTAAAAGGGGATGCCAAGACTTGGTTGAATGAATGGGTTACGAACGACCGTTCATGGAGTAACTTTTCTAAGGAATTTAAATGTCTGTGCCCGCATAAACTAGATTATGCTAATATACTTTTTGAGGTTATGAATACAACTTCAGATAAATTTAACACCTATGCAGAGTATGCTCGACGCACGTTGCTGCGATTGCGCATTGTAAAGGGTTTGAGCGAAGAACTAATGGTTCAAATAGTTATTCGAGGCATAAACGATGCGCAAGTTCGTGCAGCGGCGGCGAACGCCGAGCTGACCGTAGATTCCTTAGTTACTTTCTTAGCTATTTATGTCAAGACCAACCGTAACAAAAGCGATAGCCGTGTACCGTCGAACAAACGGAATATTGTCTCATCAGGCAGTGGTAGTAATGCTTGTTTTTCTTGCGGTCAATCTGGCCATTTACGTATTAACTGTCCCAAGAAGCGTAAAGTGCCTGATGGCCAGTCTAAAATAACGTGTACGTTTTGCAAGAAGGTTGGCCATGTCGAGAACGATTGTTATGCGAAGCGTAGGACGGAGAACACTAGTAATAATCAACGAAAGGTGAATCTATGTAAAGAACGTCGCGATTTGTCTGGCGTAAATGATGTTACTGCGGCCGTGATTCAGGGTATACCTGTCGATGTTTTAATTGATAGTGGTGCACTTAACGTATCCCTAATTTCATCAGCTATCGTGAAACACTTTACCTGTTCTCGTATCGCGTTTTGAAGGGAATTGGTAGTGACGGTATCGTTGCTCATGAGTATGTCACGCTGACTGTAGAGTTTAGCAGAATATCGTTAGAAATAGACTTTGTTATAGTACCGGCATCGTATATGAATACGCCTATAATTGTAGGAACTGATGTTCTCAATAGGGATGGGGTTACCTACATTCGTACCAAGCACGGGCAACTTCTGTCGCACTCCACTAGTCACGTATTCACGATTAACGCCGTTGAAACTGGTGAACTTGGACTAATAGATACTCCTCTACAAGGCGCCAATTTAAGTTCATTGATGAGTGTCATAAATAATTTTAAACCATTCCTCATATCCGGTACCGCAACTACTACAGTAAATACAGGCAAAATGCAAATTAATTTAACTAGCGATGTCCCAGTGGCGTACCATCCTTACCGGTTATCATATCAAGAGAAACTCAAGGTGAGGGAAATAATTAAAGATTTGTTGCTCAAAAATATCATACGTGAATCTAAATCTGAATACGCTAGTCCAGTTATTCTAGTCAAAAAGAAGGATGGTGCGGATAGGATGTGTGTGGACTTTCGAGCACTCAATCGCATAACTATTAGGGACAGGTATTCCTTGCCTTTGATAGAGGACCATATTGATCGTCTTGGTTGCTCGAAATTCTTCACAGGACTAGATATGGCCTCAGGGTTCCACAAAATTCCCATCGAGGCCAGTTCCATTCACAAGACAGGTTTCGTAACTCCTGAGGGCCATTATGAATACCTGAAGATGCCATTCGGTTTGTGCAATGCTCCCACCGTTTATCAACGGATTATCAATAATACGCTTCGAAGGTTCATCGAATCTGGCCATGTTCTGGTATACATAGATGACGTACTTATTATGAGCATGACCATCGATGAAGGTATACGATTGTTACAAGAGGTTCTTAAAACGTTAACCGAAGCAGGATTTTCTGTGAATCTTCGGAAATGTTCATTTTTAACCACTGAGGTGGAGTATCTTGGTCGCGTCATTAGTCACGGTCAGGTTAGGCCGAGCTCTCGAAAAATTGAGGCACTAGCAAACGCTCCAGTGCCAAGTAACCTAAAACAGGTTAGACAATTTTTAGGCTTGGCTGGATATTTCCGACGCTACATAAAAAAATTATGCTACAAAAACTGCAAGTATCTCTCGTCTTACCAAAAAAGATGTTAAATTTGAATGGGGCATTGAGCAAGAGCAGGTCCGACAAGACCTCATTAAACAATTAACTAGTGAGCCCATACTTGCAATTTTTGATACCATGCTAGCGACGGAACTCCATACAGACGCCAGTAGTGCAGGGTACGGAGCGATTTTAATGCAGGTCCATAAGGACGGCAGCAAGCGTGTCGTAGCCTACTTTAGCAAGGTCACTCAAGGCGCAGAGAGTAGATACCACTCTTACGAGTTGGAAACACTGGCGGTAGTCAAGGCGTTACAACACTTTAGACACTACTTGATTGGCATCAAATTTAAGATCGTTACAGATTGCAATGGGCTAAAGTCCACTGAACGTAAAAAAGATCTGCTACCCCGCGTTGCTCGCTGGTGGATCTACCTGCAAGATTTCAATTTTACAATTGAGTATAGGAAAGGCGTAATGATGTCTCACGCCGACTACTTAAGCAGGAATCCAACAGTGACGCAAGTTAACCACATAGATAGGCCGTTGAACTGGGCTCAGATAGCTCAGTCCGCCGATAGTGAGACTCAAGAGCTGTTGCAAAGGCTCAGAGATGGTCAGTTAGATTCACGTCGCTATGTGTGTAAAAACGATCTCCTGTACTATCGTTATTCTCCGATTGGCGAAGAGTCGAGGCTTTTGTGTTTTATTCCTAAAGGACACAGATTAAGTCTTTTGCGTATATTTCATGACGAGCACGAGCATATAGGAGCGGACAAAACCATTAATCTCATCCTTAAGCATTTTTGGTTTCCCGGCCTTAAGCAGTTTGTTCAAAAATATACATCACACTGTCTGACTTGTATGTCCAAAAAGAGAGTTCCTAGAGCTCCTTGTCAACCCATTACTTCTTGGGAAAAACCAGACGAACCTTTCAATACTATCCATGTTGACGTATTGGGCCCCTTGCCAGAGTCGAATGGTTTCAAATTCGTTTTAGTACTTGTGGACGCTTTCACCGAGTATTGTTTACTTTATGCTTTATATCGCCAGGATACAAATGAGCTTAAACGCGTTATGGAAAACGCCATTTCCCTTTTTGGTGTTCCTAAATTGTTAGTTTGTGACCGCGGGCGCATGTTTGAGGCTTCCAGTTTTATCACTTGGGTGACTGAGTTAGGATGTGATGTTCATTATGTAACACCAGAAATGCATCATGCCAACGGCCAAGTAGAAAGATACGTGCGTACCGTGTTGAATTTAATTCGAATTGAAAGCAACAATAAAAATACTACCTGGTCCGAAGCACTTTGTAAAATTCAATTGGTTTTAAATATAACAAAGCAAAAAACCACTTAGTTTTCAGCCTTAAATTTGTTAATCGGGTCTGATGCGACCACTCCTGTAATCCGTGCACTAGTCCGGGACATAGCAATTAAGAGTGCGCAGCCAAATCGGGCAGCATGGCGAGAAATGTGCAGGGAAAGAGCGAAAGGTCTGCTTAGGAGGAATCAAGACAAGCAGGATTCCTATGTAAACCGTCATCGACACCCTCCCAGAACTTTCCCGGTCAACGATTGTGTGTTTGTTATAAAATACTCACAATCCACCGGTAAACTTGACTCCGGTATGAGAGGTCCGTATCGGGTGACCAAAGTGCTACCCAGCGATCGTTACGAGCTCACACTATTGAGCGGAGCTCGTGGAAAAACGACACAGGCGGCGGCTCAGTACATGATACCTTGGAAAGGGGAATGGTGTCCCGAGAGTTGTGCAGCTTTCTTTGAAAGTGAGTATCGTGATGTACCTAACAAACGTTTTATATGTTACAGCTTTTAGCTATACATGAATGTGTGAATGTACGAGGAGAATGAGTGGCTCTCATTGATCCATGAGCAAGGCGGTGTAAAAGTAAAAGTAAAAGTAGTGTAAAAGTGTGATTATTTCTTGTACTTGATGGCTGTTTGCTTTTTGAATTAACTTTGAGGTTATGTTGTTAAAAAGTAATCTAAAATATAGAAGTAAATGATTTTCAGTGTATTGTAATCTTGTTTTTTTTTAAATCAATCTACCTTCTGGTTCTAATAGTATTTATAAGTTAACCGACGATTACTCGTAAACTAGTGATATCTACTTAGCCGTGATAGTTTACCTTTTAAATTCGTTATATGTACTACATTTGTGATTTTTTTCACCTCTTCCAAATTAATAGTTTAGCCGTCAGAGGGGGGGGGGGGGACACTTGAGTCTAACAATGTTTTTCACTTCTAAGCTTGATATTTGACAAACCAATCACTTGACCGAAAAATTATTTGAGCAAACTAATAATATTTTTTTAAAACCTATCCAATGATACCCCACATGATGGGGTACTCAACCAAAAAAAAATTCAACCCCACTATATATGTAGGGGAGATACCCTTAAAAAAAATATTTTCCTAAATTTTTTTCTACAGTTTTGTTGCAATATCTTATGTCTATATTCATGTCAAATATCAGCTTTCTAGCACCAGGCGTCTTTAAGCTAGGCTGCGGACGGACAGACGGACGGACATGACGAAACTATAAGGATTCCTTGTGGACTACGGAATCCTAAAAAGGAATCTGTAATAGCTCAATACCGAATATTATGTATGTCTGTTTAGTCTACCAAAGGTGTTTACAGTAATCAACCTAGTTTATTTTCTTTGGAAATCCATTAAGTTTTCCAAATGCATCGGTAATACAGCTCAAACAGTAAGAAGTGTAACCACGGGTCTACCCCAGTTAGTTTAAGTACTAACTCCCATGCTGTTTCCTACTAATAAATAATGATAAATATATTCTACCACATGCACACAACATCATCTAGTTCCAAAATATACTTATTTATAGGTATAAAGCCTTGTTAGTAAAGTGTGTAGTGAGGTGAGTAGAGTAAATTTAGTAGAGCCTTGCTGATTTTAGCATGAATGGGCCGGCTTGAACGGGTAAGTACTACCCTCTCACAAAAAATCGACGTAAAGTAACAGTACTTAAACTTGCGTTTCGTTTTGTGAGTGAGAGTGCCGGAGGCCCTATCCCCTATTCCTTCTCCCTCATCCCACTCCTCACCTTATCTCTTTTCCCAATCCCAAGGGGCGGCAACGCACTTGGGACTCCTGTGGTGTTGTTTGTGTCCATGGGCGGCGGTAATTGCTTACCATCAGGCGATCCGTCTGCTCGTTTGCCGCCGTATTATGTTGATACGACATGCGATATTATATTATGCCCTAATAGTAAAAAACATTAAGACATACTTTTAAGTAGTCTGCTTTTTACTACAAGCTGCCAGCGACAGTCACTGCGAGAAAATTGAAGTATACAAAACGATGTTCATTAACACTCTTGCTGTTTAACTCATTTTGAGTTATGCTATTATGTTGTTGATAGACTGCAAGGATGAGATATGAATGCATGGATGACACTGGATAAAAGTGTCATGTACCCGATTTTCAATTTTGTTAATGTTTAGTTGTATTTAACTATTATTGTGCACCCATGTCTAGGTAAAAACCATGAAAGGTTGTTGTTATACTTATACGGGGTGTAAAAAAGACCCTTAACGAAAATCTAAATCCCATTTCATACGAACATTCTTTACTTCGGCACCAAACCTGGGAAATTACTGCTTTAGGAGATATTGAGGCTCAAAGCTACCACTTTTTTTTAAATTAGGTACAAAATCTATTAATGTCACGCGCCAATTTGTTCTATATATGTCCATGCACCCTTGGATAGGTAAGTATCTCGAGAATTGCACGCGCGTACTTTACATAGCCGCTTATAAAATGTGTCTACTAAAAATCGTTTCCCAGGTATTGTTTTGCTAAGTATGACTTAGCAAGATGTGTAGAACGAGTAGACCTCGGCTTGGTGATGGGTCTTTTTACACCGTGTATAATATTGTAAGGAAGAAGATATTCGGTTAAGATCGCAGGAAGCGGTGGAATTCAGGTGGCTTATGATTGGAGTTGTGTGGAGAGCCTTTGGCCCCCCATGTCCTGTAGTGTTTGTACTTTAGGTTAAGGTGATGATAAAGATGTTTGTATTCATAAATTTGTTTTATATTATGTAGGTCCTTATTAAATAAGTTTGTGACTGCTCGTGAGCTTTAGTGTATATATGTACCTACGTAGTTGCAATTTTGTGATACAATTTGTCATTTATTGACTATTAATTGTTCTATATATACGTACAATTTGATTACTTTAAATAAGCATAAACAATTATAGGTAAAGTTAAATAAATATAAGTACATATATATACCGTTTATTTATTTTTAAATCTATACTATAATAAAACTCAAAGAGCACTTTGTCTGAACATTGAATATTTTTGCGAAATTTCAATTGGATTGTGACATGTAATCGATATAGAATACAAAACATTTTTTTTTGAAATTATTGTCTGTCTGTCTGTCTGTATGTTTATACAGTAAATCATCACGCAATAAACAGTGAACGGATTTTGATGCGGTCTTCACCAACATATTGACTGAAGACCCGATTACAATCTTGGACAACAATCATCACGCTATCACCTATGGGAGCCTCATTCAATAAATTTAATAGACTTGAATTCAAGGAACATACTAAATTGTTTGTATCGAGATAATGACAAACGCATAGTTTGTGTCTTTGGTTAACATTTAGTCTTTAGTTTATCAGAATCCGTTTATTCTATCAAAAGTTATCGCAATTTAAAATATACATATATCCGCATAGGTTATTAAGTGATTCGGACTCAATTTGGGAAAAAAAATATTATAATTTCTTTTCTAATATTTATATTGTCAGCGCTGGATCTTAACACCGACTTTTCATTTTGCCAGTGGTGCTATCTGGTATAACTTAAAATTATAATTTTAGCGGTACTTTTGCCCCTAGATGGCACCACTGGCAAAATTAAAAATCGGTGTTAAGGGCCTTATGATACTAGCGGTTTGGGAGCGGTTACGGGGCGGAGCGCACGCGCAGCGAATGCGTCGCGAACAGGCCGCGGCTGGGCAGCGAAGACGCCGCGGCTGCGCAGCGAAGACGCCGCGGACCCGTGGCGAATACGTTACGTTTTCGTCGCGTGTTTGTAACAAATTATCGACGTACAGTACATCCAGTAACTAAATGGATTCCGACGAGGAAACACTGCTGTTGGCTTTATTACTTTTACTCGTTGCACGACGCTTTTTACTCGTCGCGCGACGCTTTTACTCGTTGTGCGTTCGCAACGAATTCGTTGCGCATGCGCCGCGTATTCGCTGCGAGCCCGTAACGAAATCGTTGCGCGTCCGCTCCGCCCCGCAACCGCTCCCAAACCGCTAGTATGATAAGGCCTTAAGATCCAGCGCTGACAATAGATATATTAGAAAAGAAGTTACTAAAGTTCGTGCCCAAATTTAGTTCAAAGCACTTGATGGCCAATGTGGATATATGACTATATGTATGTATTTTAAATTGCGATAACTTTTGATAGAATTTGAATGACTTACTAGACGTAATTTTGGCTTAAAAGCTAAAACAGCCAGGGGCGTCGCCAGCCGATTACCTAGGGGGCAAAGTCGCCAGCTGATGGCCTAGGGGGTAAGTTGATATGGAAAATGTGAAAAGGATTCTGATTCTGATAAATTAAAGACTAAATATTAACCAAAGACACATGACGTGTTGCTTGAATTCAAGTGTATTAAATTTATTGAATTATAGAGCGTGTTAGTGGCGAATCTATAGAATATACATATATCTATTAACAGAATAGTTGACCCAGACGAAGCCACCAATTATCCAATAGAATTTTTAAATTCTTTAAATGCACCCGGGCTACCTGCGCATAAAATAGTTCTCAAAGTCGGCGTGCCAATAATTTTATTGAGAAATCTATGCCCACCCAAATTATCGTGTAATGGCACCCGACTGAGAGTGATCAATTTACAGTGCAACATAATAGAAGCGGAAGTAGGTACTCATTGGATGTGGTGTGGGTGAACGGGTTTTTATTCCCCGAAATAAATACGTACCTCTAATACACAATAATTTTCCCTTTCGTTTTAAACGAATACAATTTACGGTTAGTGTCTGTTTTGCAATGACAATAAAATAAATAAAGCTCAAGGGCAGACGCAAAAATTGCAGGCGTGAATCTTACGAGCCCCTGTTTCTCGCATAGTCAACTTTACGTGGCCCTTTCCCGGGTAAGCGACTCAAGCAAACTGTTTGTCCACGCTCCGGATAACGTCATACAAAATGTTGTGTACACAGAGGCGTTATACATAAAATTATCGCGAGTACACTTAACTAACGAAAGACAGTGCGCTGCAAATAGTTGTTACATTCAGTCGTTTACGGTTTTCAAATAAAATGGAAGCGGTTTGCCTTAACGGCGGGCGCGACGCTTCGGATTACACAGTTGTAATCGTCGGTAGAGTAGAATAGGTATTCTTTATGGCACACCATTACAGCTTATATTACATAGAGCATCGTAGACTTACTATTCAAGTGTTACTTTTTGAGTGCAAAGATTTCAAATGAACAAATAATTATGTAATCCGGCCAGATAGTATTTATTAAAAGAAAGAGCTAAGAATTTAGGTAGCGGGCACCTACAGGTCACTACTTTTCTAATACAGTAAGTAAGAAACTTAAATATGAGTGTGAGTTTCATCAACCGATCATTATTGTTATTTTACATTATCAAGGCCACAGAAAGGGATACTTAAAGGATACCGACTTCCACGCGGGCGAAGCCGCGGGCACAGCTAGTAAGTAAATATAATTACTCCGACTATTCCACGACGTGTCTAGATAGTAAAATTATAATTACTCATGCAAAAAAGAAGTCTAATCTTTGCCACCTAAGGATATGTTAACTATTTTTAAGACATTTTAATAAAAAAATATGACATTGCATTTAATTTTATATTTTGTACTAGCTTTTGCCCGCTGCTTCGCACACGTAAATTACGATTAGATAAAATATTTTGAACAAACACCCCTACCCTCCAAGGAACAGACATTACTAAATTTAACCTTCTTGCGCCCAGTCATTTAGACTGTAATATGTCTATCAGTCAGTCAGTAACGAAAATATTTTATACACACAGAAAATAGAAGTGATTCCATTGAAAAATTAAAGTTTTTACACAAACTCTAAATCCCTTTTCAGCCCTCTTAAAATTTCCAAAATAAATGTCTTTGTGTTCGATAACGTAATTTGTGGATCTAATAAACAAAGTATGAAGTTAATCTCTTGAAGGCATAAAAAGTTCTATGCAAATTATGACTTCTTTCCAGTTAGGGTAAGAATTTCCAAAAAGATTTTCTTAGTGCCCACTAAATTCATTTGAGGAACCAATAGGTATACAAAGTTTGAAGTTAATCCATTGAGGGAATAACAAGTTTCATACAAATTCTGACAACCATTTTAACCCCTTTAGGGGAGGAATTTACAAAAATCCTCTCTTCGTGTGCCCCTACACACCTCAAGAAACATACATGCTAAATTTCATCTACTTGCGCTCAGTTGTTTCCGCTGTGGCATGTCTGTCAGTCAATTAGTAATATTAATAATATTTGACTGCCTCCGTGGTACAGTAGATAGCGTATGCGTCTGCTAAACGGGTGGTCTCGGGTTCGATTCCCGGGTCGGGCAAAAGTATTACTGAGTTTTGCCGAATCCTCAGCAGCAGCACGGAGTCTGCCAATGTGCCCGGTAACGGCAATATTATAGGCTCGCCCGCTATTACGATGGACCTAATATGCAACATGGCGAAATGTAGGTGTAATATTACACCTCTGCCTACCCCTTCGGGGATACAGGCGTGAGGCTATAAAAAAATGAACAAACTGCCTGTTGCTAACCCGTTTCCAGTACCCCAATGATTTATTTAGATTGTTATTCTGTCTGTCTATTTATTCAAGGTAATCTTAAAAATGGCTGAATCGATTTAGATGTGTATTTTACTAATGGTTTATGAACAAACTCTCGAACAAACTATAAAAAAAAAGCTAGTTAAAATTAAATTAGTCAAGGATTTCGTAGCAGTATACATTCGTATATCTCAGCGACATTGTAAAAATAATTAAAATAAATTATCCCAGTTCAAAAACACTTTCATAGTATTTTAGGTTAAACAAATGAGAGAAGCCTTGGTCAGCAGTTGCAAAAAGCAGATAACTGATAAAAAGTGCTTACCTGCTTAAAAATTAATAAAAATAGCAAAATAACGCTTCTAAGTATTTTGGATTCTATTGGTCATTTTTTTATGTAAAATTAGGCGGCAAACGAGCAGACGAATCGCCTGATGGTAAGCAATCACCGCCGCCCATGGACACGAGCAACACCACAGGAGTCACAAGTGCGTTGCCGCCCCTTGGAGTTGGGAAAAAGGATAGGAGGAGGGATGGGATGAGGGAGAAGGAATAGGGGATGGGCCTCCGGCAAGTCCGGCACTCTCACTCACCGAACGAAACGCAATAGTTTGGTTACTGTTACTTTACGTCGATTTTCTGTGAGAGGGTAGTACTTCCCCGGTTGAGCCGGCCCATTCGTGCTGAAATCAGCAAGGCTCTACTGCCTAACATATATAAAGAACCATCCCACATTTTAGTTAGTGAAGATGAAGATCGCTTAGATGAGAGCCAAACGTATAAAATTAAAATAATTAAAATTAAATGCACATCAGAGACAATAAAAAAATCAAGTGAAGGAATTAAAAGTTTCATACAAACTGGACCCCTTTTAGAACTCCTCGTTTTATTGGTGAATTGACTAACGTCACTTGAGGAACCGATACACAAAGTTTCAAGTGAATTTATTGAAGTTTTTTTTTATATTTCAAAAAGTGACACCGTTTCTTAAGCCCCATAGTGGGGGAGTGACTTAGAAAACTCCTTTCTTGGTGTTCACTAACGTCACTTGAGGAACCGATACACAAAGTTTCAAGTGAATTTATTGAAGTTTTTTTTTATATTTCAAAAAGTGACACCCTTTCTTAAGCCCATAGTGGGGAGTGACTTAGAAAACTCCTTTCTTGGTATTCACTAACGTCATTTGAGGAACCTATATACAAAGTTTGAAGTTAATCCAATGAAGGAATAAAATGGTTTCATACAAATTCCGACTCCCCTTTTTAACCCTTTAGGGTAAGAAATTCCAAAAAGATTTTCTTAATGTTTACCAAGGTCATTAGAGAAACCAATATACAAAGTTTGAAGTCAATCCACTGAAGGAATAATAAGTTTCGTTTCACACACACTTTGGACCTCTATCTTACCCCTTGAGGGTAGGAATTTTCGAAAAACAAATTCTTAGTGTTCACTATCGTCGTTTGAGGAATCGAAGGAGGTTTTGCAAGCAGCTACGCCTAAATGGAATATTTATAGTTTGTTCGAGAGTTTGTTCATAAACCATTAGTAAAATACACATCTAAATCGATTCAGCCATTTTTAAGATTACCTTGAATAAATAGACACACTTCTTGTTTGCCGTGTGGTTGACGGCATAGAATACAAGTGTCAACACCCCCTATCTTCTCGTGCGTGGGTGTCGTAAGAGGCGACTAAGGGATAACACGATGCAAATACCATCTTTGCGTAGAGACGGAAAACTCGACATCAAACCTTATACGACTGCCTCGTTGGTCTCGCGGCATAAATGTGTGACGTGGGATCGGGAGGTCCCGGGTTCGATTCCTGGGTCGGGCAGTGTTATTGGGTTTTTCTGTCACGAAATTCTCAGTAGCAGCACGGAGTCTGGAAATGTGCCCGGTACGGCAATAGGCTCGCCCCTTATTACGTGGGACTAAAGTATATCTGGCGAAAAGTGGGTGTAGAAATACACCTCTGCCTACCCCTTCGGGGATAAAAGGCGTGACGATATGTATGTATGTAAATAGACACACAGAAAAACAATCTAAATAAATCATTGGGGTACTGGAAACGGGTTAGCAACAATATGCAATACAGTTATTTTGAGATTACAGACAGTATGTTCATTTTTTTTATAGTCTCACGCCTGTATCCCCGAAGGGGTAGGCAGAGGTGTAATATTACACCTACATTTCGCCATGTTGCATATTAGGTCCCACGTAATAGCGGGCGAGCCTATAATATTGCCGTTACCGGGCACATTGGCAGACTCCGTGCTGCTACTGAGAATTCGGCAAAACTCAGTAATACTTTTGCCCGAACCGGGAATCGAACCCGAGACCACCCGTTTAGCAGACGCATACGCTATCTACTGTACCACGGAGGCAGTCAAATATTATTAATATTACTAATTGACGGACAGACATGCCACAGCGGAAACAACTGAGCGCAAGTAGATGAAATTTAGCATGTATGTTTCTTGAGGTGTGTAGGGGCACACGAAGAGAGGATTTTTGTAAATTCCTCCCCTAAAGGGGTTAAAATGGTTGTCAGAATTTGTATGAAACTTGTTATTCCCTCAATGGATTAACTTCAAACTTTGTATACCTATTGGTTCCTCAAATGAAGTTAGTGGGCACTAAGAAAATCTTTTTGGAAATTCTTACCCTAACTGGAAAGAAGTCATAATTTGCATAGAACTTTTTATGCCTTCAAGAGATTAACTTCATACTTTGTTTATTAGATCCACAAATTACGTTATCGAACACAAAGACATTTATTTTGGAAATTTTAAGAGGGCTGAAAAGGGATTTAGAGTTTGTGTAAAAACTTTAATTTTTCAATGGAATCACTTCTATTTTCTGTGTGTATAAAATATTTTCGTTACTGACTGACTGATAGACACATTACAGTCTAAATGACTGGGCGCAAGAAGGTTAAATTTAGTAATGTCTGTTCCTTGTAGGGTAGGGGTGTTTGTTCAAAATATTTTATCTAATCGTAATTTACGTGTGCGAAGCAGCGGGCAAAAGCTAGTACAAAATATAAAATTAAATGCAATGTCATATTTTTTTATTAAAATGTCTTAAAAATAGTTAACATATCCTTAGGTGGCAAAGATTAGACTTCTTTTTTGCATGAGTAATTATAATTTTACTATCTAGACACGTCGTGGAATAGTCGGAGTAATTATATTTACTTACTAGCTGTGCCCGCGGCTTCGCCCGCGTGGAAGTCGGTATCCTTTAAGTATCCCTTTCTGTGGCCTTGATAATGTAAAATAACAATAATGATCGGTTGATGAAACTCACACTCATATTTAAGTTTCTTACTTACTGTATTAGAAAAGTAGTGACCTGTAGGTGCCCGCTACCTAAATTCTTAGCTCTTTCTTTTAATAAATACTATCTGGCCGGATTACATAATTATTAGTTCATTTGAAATCTTTGCACTCAAAAAGTAACACTTGAATAGTAAGTCTACGATGCTCTATGTAATATAAGCTGTAATGGTGTGCCATAAAGAATACCTATTCTACTCTACCGACGATTACAACTGTGTAATCCGACGCGTCGCGCCCGCCGTTAAGGCAAACCACTTCCATTTTATTTGAAAACCGTAAACGACTGAATGTAACAACTATTTGCAGCGCACTGTCTTTCGTTAGTTAAGTGTACTCGCGATAATTTTATGTATAACGCCTCTGTGTACACAACATTTTGTATGACGTTATCCGGAGCGTGGACAAACAGTTTGCTTGAGTCGCTTACCCGGGAAAGGGCCACGTAAAGTTGACTATGCGAGAAACAGGGGCTCGTAAGATTCACGCCTGCAATTTTTGCGTCTGCCCTTGAGCTTTATTTATTTTATTGTCATTGCAAAACAGACACTAACCGTAAATTGTATTCGTTTAAAACGAAAGGGAAAATTATTGTGTATTAGAGGTAAGTACTTATTTCGGGGAATAAAAACCCGTTCACCCACACCACATCCAGTGAGTACCTACTTCCGCTTCTATTATGTTGCGCTGTAAATTGATCACTCTCAGTCGGGTGCCATTACACAATAATTTGGGTGGGCATAAATTTCTCAATAAAATTGTTGGCACGCCGACTTTGAGAACTATTTTATGCGCAGGTAGCCCGGATGCATTTAAAGAATTTAAAAATTCTATTGGATAATTGGTGGCTTCGTCTGGGTCAACTATTCTGTTAATAGATATATGTATATTCTATAGATTCGCCACTAACACGCTCTATAATTCAATAAATTTAATACACTTGAATTCAAGCAACACGTCATGTGTCTCTGGTTAATATTTAGTCTTTAATTTATCAGAATCAGAATCCTTTTCACATTTTCCATATCAACTTACCCCCTAGGCCATCAGCTGGCGACTTTGCCCCCTAGGTAATCGGCTGGCGACGCCCCTGGCTGTTTTAGCTTTTAAGCCAAAATTACGTCTAGTAAGTCATTCAAATTCTATCAAAAGTTATCGCAATTTAAATACATACATATAGTCATATATCCACATTGGTCATCAAGTGCTTTGGACTAAATTTGGGCACGAACTTTAGTAACTTCTTTTCTCATATTTATATTGTCAGCGCTGGATCTTAGGGCCTTATCATACTAGCGGTTTGGGAGCGGTTGCGGGGCGGAGCGGACGCGCAACGAATTCGTTACGGGCTCGCAGCGAATACGCCGCGCATGCGCAACGAATTCGTTGCGGACGCACAACGAGTAAAAGCGTCGCGCGACGAGTAAAAAGCGTCGTGCAACGAGTAAAAGTAATAAAGCCAACAGCAGTGTTTCCTCGTCGGAATCCATTTAGTTACTGGATGTACTGTACGTCGATAATTTGCTACAAACACGCGACGAAAACGTAACGTATTCGCCACGCGTCCGCGGCGTCTTCGCTGCGCAGCTGCGGCGTCTTCGCTGCCCAGCCGCGGCGTGTTCGCGACGCATTCGCCGCACGTGCGCTCCGCCCCGCAACCGCTCCCAAACCGCTAGTATCATAAGGCCCTTAACACCGATTTTTAATTTTGCCAGTGGTGCCATCTAGGGGCAAAAGTACCGCTAAAATTATAATTTTACGTTATACCAGATAGCACCATTGGCAAAATGAAAAGTCGGTGTTAAGATCCAGCGGTGACAATATAAATATTAGAAAAGAAATTATAATATTTTTTTTCCCAAATTGAGTCCGAATCACTTAATAACCTATGCGGATATATGTATATTTTAAATTGCGATAACTTTTGATAGAATAAACGGATTCTGATAAACTAAAGACTAAATGTTAACCAAAGACACAAACTATGCGTTTGTCATTATCTCGATACAAACAATTTAGTATGTTCCTTGAATTCAAGTCTATTAAATTTATTGAATGAGGCTCCCATAGGTGATAGCGTGATGATTGTTGTCCAAGATTGTAATCGGGTCTTCAGTCAATATGTTGGTGAAGACCGCATCAAAATCCGTTCACTGGTTATAACGTGATGATTTACCGTATAAACATACAGACAGACAGACAGACAATAATTCAAAAAAAAAATGTTTTGTATTCTATATCGATTACATGTCACAATCCAATTGAAATTTCGCAAAAATATTCAATGTTCAGACAAAGTGCTCTTTGAGTTTTGTTATAGTATAGATTTAAAAATAAATAAACTGTATATATATGTACTTATATTTATTTAACTTTACCTATAATTGTTTATGCTTATTTAAAGTAATCAAATTGTACGTATATATAGAACAATTAATAGTCAATAAATGACAAATTGTATCACAAAATTGCAACTACGTAGGTACATATATACACTGAGGCTCACGAGCAGTCACAAATTTATTTAATAAGGACTTACATAATATAAAACAAATTTATGAATACAAACATCTTTATCATCACCTTAACCTAAAGTACAAACACTACAGGACATGGGGGGCCAAAGGCTCTCCACACAACTCCAATCATAAGCCGCCTGAATTCCACCGCTTCCTGCGATCTTAACCGAATATCTTCTTCCTTACAATATTATACACGGTGTAAAAAGACCCATCACCAAGCCGAGGTCTACTCGTTCTACACATCTTGCTAAGTCATACTTAGCAAAACAATACCTGGGAAACGATTTTTAGTAGACACATTTTATAAGCGGCTATGTAAAGTACGCGCGTGCAATTCTCGAGATACTTACCTATCCAAGGGTGCATGGAAATATATAGAACAAATTGGCACGTGAGATTAATAGATTTTGTACCTAATTTTAAAAAAAGTGGTAGCTTTGAGCCCCAATATCTCCTAAAGCAGTAATTTTCCAGGTTTGGTGCCGAAGTAAAGAATGTTCGTATGAAATGGGATTTAGATTTTCGTTAAGGGTCTTTTTTACACCCCGTATAAGTATAACAACAACCTTTCATGGTTTTTACCTAGACATGGGTGCACAATAATAGTTAAATACAACTAAACATTAACAAAATTGAAAATCGGGTACTCATACTCATTTTAGTACTTAGCTAAGCTATCCTGTCAAATCTTATTATATTGCTAAGCAGAGCCTGGGTTCTAAGACTAAAAGTCGTGGCCGCAACCCTGGTAACGTTGACACCATTATAATGACACATTTTAGTACTTACTATAACTGAATAACTTGTGAGCAGCACAACATGTCCAATAGGTATTTATATTTTTTGAAACACCCTTTTCATTGCATCATCTATAACGATCTTGTGCCTGTCGAGCCGGCTCTGCCTGCCCTTCCTTTAAAATGACACTTTTATCCAGTGTCATCCATGCATACATATCTCATCCTTGCAGTCTATCAACAACATAATAGCATAACTCAAAATGAGTTAAACAGCAAGAGTGTTAATGAACATAGCTTTGTATACTTCAATTTTCTCGCAGTGACTGTCGCTGGCAGCTTGTAGTAAATAACAGACTACTTAAAAGTATGTCTTAATGTTTTTTACTATTAGGGCATAATATAATATCGCATGTCGAATGAACATGTATGTATTTACAAAAAAGAGTAAATTTCTAGTAAACATAATACGGCGGCAAACGAGCAGACGGATCGCCTGATGGTAAGCAATTACCGCCGCCCATGGACACAAGCAACACCACATCAGTCACAAGTGCGTTGCCGCCCCTTGGGATTGGGAAAAGAGATAAGATGAGGAGTGGGATGAGGGAGAAGGAATAGGGGATAGGGCCTCCGGCACTCTCACTCACAAAACGAAACGCAAGTTTAAGTACTGTTACTTTACGTCGATTTTTTGTGAGAGGGTAGTACTTACCCGTTCGAGCCGGCCCATTCATGCTGAAATCAGCAAGGCTCTACTAACTTTACTCTACTCACCTCACTACACAATTTAATAACAAGGCTTTATATAAATAAGCATATAAATAAGCATATTTTGGAACTAGATGATGTCGTGTGCATGTGGTAGAATATATTTATCATTATTTATTAGTAGGAAACAGCATGGGAGCTAGTACTTAAACTAACTGGGGTAGACCCGTGGTTACACTTCTTACTGTTTGAGCTGTATTAACGATGAATTTGCAAAACTTAATGGATTTCCAAAGAAAATAAACTAGGTTGATTACTGTAAACACCTTCGGTAGACTAAACAGACATACATAATATTCGGTATTGAGCTATTACAGATTCCTTTTTTTCCTTTGTCTCGTCATATTTGTATAGAATTTCTTCCCATACCTATATCAAATTCCCGACTGGTTCCTTTGTATCAGGAGGCAAAGACGACTCATGCCATTTTATCCTTCATTCGTAACTAAAATATAAAAGTTCATCTGCAAAAATATTTGTAACAAACTATTTTAAGCGTTCTTTGAAACAATATATTTTGCAATAAATTTAATTAATTTCTAATAAAAAATCTTTATAATTAAAGATTTTTTCAATTGAACAACGCCCTAACTGATTCAAAGTTTTGAGTAACAAAGTCCCATCTTCACACTGAACCCACAAATCCTTTCACAGACTCCGGGGAAAACCGTCCTTTCTTAACCTCAGACGCTTAAATTTTAGATTGCCTTTAATTAAAATCGCTAATTTTGATGGTACTTATTTTAAGTGGCTCGAGTTTAGGGATACCTTTAACTCTCTTATTCATTTTAACGATCGTATAAAACCGATCCATAAATTCCATTACTTGAATTATTATTTGGAGGGTGAGGCATATCAAGTTATAAGTAATTTGGAAGTTGCAGATACCAATTATTTGGAAGCTTGGCATCTCCTCTGCGAGAGATATAACAATAAAAACCAGTTAATTAATATTCACCTTAATTCTCTTTTTAACATTCAGCCGATGAGTCGAGAATTAGCCAAAGGCCTAAGATATTAAGTTGATCAGGTGTCCAAAAATGTGCGTGCCTTGAATAGTTTGGGCCAGCCTACAGACAAGTAGGATACTTTAATTATACACATGGTCTCGGCGAAGCTCGACAGTAGCACTAATTTTTAATGGGAGGAATACAAAAATAGTTTTGAGTAGATTCCTTCACTCACTGACTCTTTTTAATTTATAAAGGGTCGCACCGGTATTTTAGAATCGGTCCAGCGAAGTAAGCCGGAGAAGGTCGCTCTCAATGCAAAACATGATTTTTCCAATTCACGAAAGTCACCTGCGAAATCGTTTCAAATTTCAGCCGCTCCCGCCGGTGCCTCTGCCATTACTGCCTCGTGTGTCTTCTGCGACGGGGAGCATCGTATCTACGATTTTTCGTCGTTTCTGTCTAAGTCCATTGATAACAGGATTTCTAAGGCGGTAAAGTTGAAACTTTTTTTAAATTGTTTTCGCAAGGGTCACTCTTCCCATCGCTGTAGGTTGGGCCCTTGCTAATTAATGTTTTTAATCGCTATTGAGTCTTAATGTTTTTAATCGCTTGTTCTCATTGTTACGCCATAAAACTAATTGTAAATCACGGTCAATACTTGTCTGTACATTTTTGTGACGTCACCAGTTAGAACGTATCTATATGTCCTAAACCTGAGCAATATGTTAAAAAAGAGAATCTTGTATGCATGGTCCAATCATCTAGAGGTCGTTAATTGAATAACCCGACGATTTAGAAGCACTGCCATTGAATACAACGCGAAGTTTTGTTGACTCACTAGTGGGTTTGATTTGATTACTGGGTGATGCGGCACAAAAAATGCAATGCTAGGGCGTCGAACCTTAGACCCAGAAAGATGGCCTAACTCGGCATACTCGTCAATGAATTCTTTATACAGTTTTTTAAGTTCTGGATTTCTCTTAAATCGCTTTTCTAAACCAATAAAGCATTTTTAGCTAATCGATACGAGTCGCCTAAGCAGTCGGGCTCAGTTATTAATGGAAGGCGCAGACAAAAGCGGCCGTTCTTGTCGCGGTATGTATGAGTGACAAAATGTTGTTTACATTCAGCATTTATGCCGGTGTGCTATTGAGTAGACTGAGGAATCTGTTCTAGCTGCCAAAACTTCGTCATTAACTCATCCAAATTATCATGCGTTGAAATATGATTGCATTGAATAAATGAATTAAATGAATATTGTTTAGAAGAAGTTTTATCATATACACGCTGATTTTTTATTGGTATAGGAAAAAAAAACCTCATGTCCGAAATAAAATCCTCTATTCATATTCAAAATCAAAATCCACCTAGCACCTAAAACAAAAAAGTTATAAAAGTCAGTAACTGTTGGAAATACGTAGTAAAACGCACGACTATTTCGAGTTGTGTTCTCGAGCGCCGCACGGTCGTGACCTCGCCGCGCGCGCCGGCGCTGGCGCCGTCAGCTGTTACCTACAGCGGTTGTAGGTAGGTAGTAAGTGCGGTCCGATAGTGATACGTAATTTACTTAGAAAACATGATTTAGTTAATTACGATGCCAACAATTTTAAATATATTGTTTTCTTCTTTTGTTTTCTTTTTAAGAACCCAGGATTTAACACTAGGTTGTTAAATCCTGTGTCATGATTTCATGAGGGACATTACAAACCTACCACTAACTGACACAAGAGTCGAAACAACAATTTATGAATCACACAAAGTGTTGTGTCAAACATCGCTTAAATCACTACACCAACCATGAAGTGCAGTAATAAATAATTAGAATAATAAACGTATGTAATTATACCTATTCAATAATTCTTTCGTACATTACTCGGACTTAGAACCAAAAATCGTCGTGAACTTGTAGAAGAAAAACGATAAACTAAGAATTATTCGTAACGTTATTAGTCCTCTAGGTACCTACATTATCTTTTGAATAACTAAACAAAGATTTTAACAATGGGAAAGTTTAATACTTGCGTATTTCTAACGTATTTATAAGAATGTAATCACAGTAGGTATTCAATAATTAATAAACCAAATCATTTACCTTTGCTGTCTGCTGCCTACAACACAATCAATTTACACCTTTCACACATTGTCTTTTAGTTTTACTTAAGTATGTGTTTCTTTCACCTTATCACCTATCTCAACTGACCGAAGTCTATGAGGCATTGTACTACAACTGGGATTGTGTTTGGTGATGGGTGAGTGAATTCCAGGTGGTCTGGTAATGAATACGTGCGCCTCGTCTCTTCCATATTTTCACCAGACATGTAATACACTCGCACCATAGACGCGAACTCAACTTAATAACTTATGAACGTAACACGGGTACAGTTACGGGATGGAATGTGACGTACGGGCGTCCCGTTGACCTAATTAAGCAAGACTAAAGGCTGTCGAAGTGACGAGCGACAAATTGCAACCGACCCCCGTACCCACCCCTGTCGCCCCGCGTTGCGATGCGCGCACGCCGGGGGCGGGGTTTGTACATACAGTGCAATGTTTATCTGTGTGTGTCGGATGTTTAATGTCTATCTGTGTATGTGTGTGGCACGATCGAACATACATCGGCGGGCGCGATTTATTTCATAAGAGTGGTAACTACGAACTCTCGAACCAAGAACTTATTATTTTTGTTACGATTTTTATAGCTTAGATTTCAAATTTTATTAGCTTGTTAGGTTCCATTAACCATTAGTATACAGATAGCTTTCGCTCCAAAACCAATTAAAAATCAGCGTGTATAGGACTTGCAAGTATCCAGCCAAGTCTTGACTCGCGCACAATGGGTAAATTATTACCTAACGTAATTTGCTCGGACCCAATTAAATGCCAAAAAATATCAGCGCCGATTAGAATATAGGTGCGGGCTGATTAAAATGGGGATCTGCGAGCTTGATGTTACGGGGAATTTTTAATCGCGAAACATCAATATATTTGTGTGGCATATCGCCGGTGATAGACGGTAGTACCAAGCATGACACATTTAAATTAAGACTGTTGTCATGTCTTGATTTGATTACAATACTACAACGCTCAGGCATACCTGTTATTGAAATATTATTTACACCGACTACGCTTGTGTTATTAGGCTGAGAAGTCAACTGCAGCTGTTGTTTCAAGCTAGAAGTGATCAAAGAAGTTTGACTTCCGCTATCTAAAAGACATCTAACGGTTAAACAAGCGCCATTACCGGTATTTACACACATTTATAAGCGCCGTAGACAGTAAAACATGATTATTGTTCAAGGTCGCCATGCCGGTCGTAACCTAAGCTTCCGATTTCGGTGGTGGATCTAATGAGAGATTTGTAGCCTGAGGATACTCCCTATGCACGAGTGTATTATGACGTGTTTTGCACTTAGAGCAAAGGCCCAACCTACAGCGATGGGAAGAGTGACCCTTGCGTAAACAATTTAAACAAAGTTTCAACTTTACCGACTTAGAAATCCTGTTATCGATGGACTTGGACAGAAACGACGAACAATCGTAGATACGATGCTCCCCGTCGCAGAAGACACACGAGACAGTATAGGCAGAGGCACCGGCGGGAGCGGCTGAAATTTGAAACTATTTTGCAGGTGACTTTCGTGAATTGGAAAAATCATGTTTTGCATTGAGAGCGACCTTCTCCGGCTTACTTCGCTGGACCGATTCTAAAATACCGGCGCGACCCTTTATAAATTTAAAAAAGTCAGTGAGTGAAGGAATCTACTCAAAACTATTTTTGTATTCCTCCCATTAAAAATTAGCGCTACTGTCGAGCTTCGCTGAGACCATGTGTATAATTAAAGTATCCCACTTGTCTGTAGAGTGGCCCAAACTATTCAAGGCACGCACATTTTTGGATACCTGATCAATTAAATATCTTAGGCCTTTGGCTAATTCTCGACCCATCGGCTGAATGTTAAAGAGAAAATTAAGGTGATTATTAATTAACTGGTTTTTATTGTTATATCTCTCGCAGAGGAGATGCCAATCTTCCAAATATTTGGTATCTGTAACTTCCAAATTACTTATAACTTGATATGGCTCACCCTCCAAATAATAATTCAAGTAATGGAATTTATGGATCGGTTTTATACGATCGTTAAAATGAATAAGAGAGTTAAAGGTATCCCTAAACTCGAGCCACTTAAAATAAGTACCATCAAAATTAGCGATTTTAATTAAAGGCAATCTAAAATTTAAGCGTCTGAGGTTAAGAAAGGACGGTTTTCCCCGGAGTCTGTGAAAGGATTTGTGGGTTCAGTGTGAAGATGGGACTTTGTTACTCAAAACTTTGAATCAGTTAGGGCGTTGTTCAATTGAAAAAATCTTTAACTCGAGCCACTTAAAATAAGTACCATCAAAATTAGCGGCAAATTTTAATTAAAGGCAATCTAAAATTGACGTCATTGTGGTGACTACAATGCAAATGTGTGTCAGATTTCACACTAACCTTGTTGTTAGAGTTATCCACCAACCGTTGAGTGATTGCAATTAAAGTAAGAAATTCTTGTTCCATCTCCTCTCGCAAATCGATCTGAGTCTTTCTAATCAGGATTTGAAATCTAAATTTGTGTCTGTAGTTCATCAAATTGGCTTAAAAGATTACGGAATCGATCCAGCCTCAGTGTGAGTTCACTTGTTTGGTCAGAGTCAAAGACCGTCACAATTATTTAATTTATCAAGATAATTTTTAAATTTAGTTACACGTCCTTTAATGGAGCTTCTAATAACCTGATGTGACGATTTCTCAGTCATCTTGCACAGTTATAATAAAAACAAGCACACAAGCAGTTATAATAAATACAAACAATCACCAAACAATTAAACAAATAAATATGTACTTAACAAAAATTACGTAAATTGCTCGGCTCATGCTCCCAGACAGCGCGGCGGCGCAAGCGACGGTCAGGTGGCTTGTATTGTAACGGTATATGATGTACTTCGGCTCAGCTGATTGAACAATAGCCCGGGCACGAGCCGCCGATGTGACGTACGCACTTGTAAGATTGCACTACACAGAAAAATAGTATAATGTTAGAAAAATGCTTTAAATTTATTATATAATTACCTATAGGGATGGATTTAATGGCAAACATCTTTATGTTTGCCATGAAATCCAAAATTTTACCTTTGTAAAAATTGTTTAAATATGTAGATACTAGTTTATGCTAATCGCAAATAATGTAGGTTGGTATTTAAGAACACTTAGGGCGTGTCCCGTTTTATTTCAAGAGAATAAATCACCAAATTGAATGTGATTAAAACGTAAAATTCAATTGAGAGAATAAAATATAGAGATAAGTAACCCAAATATTCACGTACAGGGGGGAAAATATTGGAAATAGGTATAGGAAAATTAGGAATGTGGTGCACCTCCCTGGTTAAACCTTGTGCTGCGGTGCGTTAAGCTGACCAGCTGGCTTGAAGCGAGGGTAAGCTGGAAGCTGCGGCACTGGTCCAAGGGTCACATCAAGGTCACGGAGTCCAAAATATTTGACGGCGGCAGATGCAATCTTATAAATCCGTAGCCATGTATCATCACAGCCGTTGAGATTCCTCTTCCTCCTGCTCCTCCGAAAGTCGTGGTCCGAAACGATGAATATAAGTGCGTGACCCTTTATCCTTCACGCAGCTCAGCTTGATGTACAGTATGGGCGTGTTTGCGTTCACGTCGGGGTCACCATATGTTGCGTATTCGGGTCTTCATAATAAAAAATACAGCTACTGCTCTTCCACAATACTTTTAATTATTATATTTGCAATATTGAAACAATACAGTAAAGTTATAGGTACGTTAAAATTATAGACGACATCGCGCGCAATAGTAGGTGTGCGAATGAATAATAAAGGTGAGGCGCACCGCGTTCCGCCACGAGTGTTGGGAACCGGTTGGCGGTCCGTTCGCGTCGTAGACAAGACAAGACACGGCGCGAACATTATGTCATAATCGTTTAATAAATTTTTTGATAAGAAAGAGTGTGATTTCGTACGCAGATCTCTCACGTTTTGATAATATAGTTTAATTAGGTCTGGTATTTTTTGAGAATTATAACATTTACTCTAATAAAATAGTACTTAATTGAACAGCTCCGTTAGACACAATGTCACACATATTGCTACAGACCATAAACATATCAATAAATTTCACCTTGATTACAATATCCATTTGGTGTAACTCGACAAAATTCTATTAGGTACAATTAAATTATAACAGACTCGTATAATGCAATAATTAAAGTAGGTACTTTTTTAAACTTTTAAAACGAACTTTGAATACAATATTCATACAGTTTAGATCAGTGATAATAAAGATAACTATTATATTAATATATGTAATATAGCACATTAGTACACACGGCTACACGTCAAGCTATACACGTTGACCTTTGTACCGTTCTTATGGCGTAGGAAATAAGTATTAGAATCGTACTGCAACTGTATAACTCGACTTGTCGCTGTGTGTACATACATACGCATTAACAAAAACACTTCTCCATATTAGTCATATTTTTATATTCGATGACGACCGGTTGGCGCAGCGGGAGTGTAAGCGACTGCTACGCCGATGGTCGCGGGTTCGATTCCCGCTCAAGTCAAAGATTTGTGCATGAACATGGATGTTTGTCTTGGTCTGGGTGTTTCTATGTATGCCTAATATGTATGTATTTACAAAAAAAAGTATATATGTATATCATACAATATTATTTAGCGGGTCTTAGTCGCGTTAATTTATTTATTTCAAGGCATAAATACCTCTGTTATTCTCCTACGTTTCTACCGGCTTGCAACGGTTGTGGTCGCGGAGGGACTGTATATGTATATTTATCCATTGTCTAGTATCCATAGTACAAGCTCTGCTTAGTTTGGGACTAGACGGTGATGTGTGTATGTGGTAGAATATATTATTTAGTGTCATGTGTCGGTCTTCCTCGTGGCTCGTTCTTCAAGTCGAAGTTTCCATCGCGAAAGGGTTTAAACCAAAACGGACGGTGCGTTCATTAGCAGACCCCTCTCCAAACGCAACATTGATATTGCGGGCTGTTTCTGTCTCGTTACTTCTGCGTCGGAACTCGTATTCAAAAATCACTCGAATTTTCGCAGTATCCATCTTTCTTGTATAAGTTGAATAACAAAAACAATTGAAAGTCGATATTCAAATGTTTCACATTTTTAAAAGAAGAACATCATAGAAGCCATGTGAAAAAAGTTTCATTCAAAAACCTCAAACCATGAAGATTCTATGTCAATTCAAAGTACCTATTACAATAAAAAGGTAATTTCATATTTTAACTCCTACCTATTATAAGTTATAAGAAAATAACAGGAAAAACAAGCCAAAATGTTGTGCTCATTTATAATAAAATTATTGTACAAATGTAAATGTTTACCTTACTATAAACACGAGATAAAGATTGTTGGAAATTTTATGGAACATTAAATTTTATTGAGGTTGTCATTATGTGTTATCTATACATACATACATACATTTGTATAAAATTGAAGTGTCTGTCTGTAAAAAATATTAATTTAAAGAAATATCATCGCCCTACTTACCTACAGGTGAGGGTGCCCCACACTACGCTTTACTTAATTAATTAAATTGCTTGTTTGGCGCCGACTCAAAATCTCTATACTTACATAAGTTTAAGAATTTAGTTATTAAGGAAATAAGTATAAAAAAGAACCACTCTGTTGAGTATGGTCAAGGCTATACATAAAAAAATATTAAAGAAACTCTTTTTTTGTCAGTTAATTATGCACAATATAATCAAAGCCTCCTAATAACTTATGTTTCTATGTAACCTATTCTTGTTGACCTTGAAAGGGCCTAGTACATAGTACAAGTTTATATATAAATGGAAGGCCTTGTTTCTCTAAGCATTTGCTTGCTGGAACAATATCAAAATGTTGGCTTTCCTACTGTTCAGTTTATTGTTCATTGTCGGCCTTGTAAAGGTGGTGCGGGATCGTATTAAAGAGGCGTGCGAGCACATCTTGCCCCCTGCTTATCCAGGAGAGCTGCCTATCATAGGACATTCGCATTATCTGCTCGGTGATGCTAAAAGTAAGTATGTAGTTTGTAACCTTTAAAAAATAAAAATGACAACTAACTACATTCAATAATATACAAGGTGTCCCAAGACCCATCCCCAAGCCGAAGTTTACTCGTTTTGGACATCATGCCAAGTCATACTAAGCAAAATAATACATGGGAAACTTTTTTTTTAAGTAAACACGTTATTAAGTCGAAATTAAAAGTGCGCGCGTGCAATGATCAAAATGCCTACTTATCCATGGACAAAGGACACCTATAGAACATATTGGCGAAGTAAATACATCGATTTTGTACCTAATAAGAAAAATTTTATGGTGAATTTGGGCCTTAATATCTCCTGAACCAGTAATTTCCCAGGTATGGTACCGAAGTAAAAAATGTTCGTACTGATTGGTATGAGATTTCAGTTTTCGTTAAGGGGTACACCCCATATACAATGAGAGTAAAGTATTTGATGACTTCAAAATAATTGAAATCTGTGCAGAATATCCTACATGTTCTTGCAGCAAAGCAAGAACATGTAATTCAAGGTTAAGATTTGACTTGCCTGGTTTCCACGTACAGACTATAATATATATCTCATTCGTCTAATTTTAAATATTTTTGATTTAACCGAATTATTATATTAAAAAATAAAAATATTTTACCTTTTAATTGGTATGCTCTGTACTTATAGTATTTTAAGAATAAGTAACCTTTTGCCCGTTATTATAAATGCCTAATTGATATGAACTCGAAAAAAGATCAACCAATATTCATTCCTTTCAAAAAGTTTCTCAATTGAGCGGTATTTTTTATATGTGTTAAATTAAATATTTTAACCATTTGACGATTTTGATGCTTTTATTTTATTTGAATGCCAGGGTGGGACTTTTTTATACCTTAGCCCACAAATAACATCGCAAAGTTGGCAAGGCAGCTACCGTGGGGCACTAAATACCTGGTCCCACCCGCAAAACATAGAGAGCCCAAACCAAAACGAAACGTCCCTGTAACGGAAGAACGCCTGGCTCTTGGACACAATTCGTAGTAGACTTGGAGATTTGTCGTTTGCGATCTCAGGTATATGATGAGATGGGGATTCATAGACCAATCACAGGTCCACTGCGACTGTGGAGCTCCATCTCAATCCATGACGCATTTGCTGCGGGCAAAGAGGGTTCTCCTCCAGCAAACGAGACCTTATAGATGTAGCCAAGTTTTGGGAACAGAAAATCTGAACTATTGACATGATGAAGAAGAAGAAGGGCGGGAACTTCAAAGAATCCTCTCTTAGTGTATACTCCCCAATGAATTCACATGCAAAATTCTTGCTTCTTGCGCCCAGTAGTTCCAGCTGAGCATTGTGTGTCAGTAACGCAAGAATTTTATATACCTGTATATTGATTGATGATGATTTACGTTGTGTTTTTTTTTATTAATTGTGAATGTCGGAAAGAACAATGCCCATTTATGGCCCAGTTTGGAACTCATGAACAGCACAATAAAGTTTCAATTAGTTGTTGAATAATCCTTTTTATTTATAACTTAATTTATAGGCATTACTAAAGGTGTGCCGAGAAACTTATTTAATAAATAGGTTTTAAAAGATGTGTTAACGTCTAAATAGCCAACACGTAATAGATCAGAAATTGCCAGTAAAGAAATCATAATATCAAATCGATTATCACTTCTTGTTTATCGATTTTACGTTTTCTCTACTCAAAATTATTTGAGTTAATAGCAAATCTCTACTTGGTCCTTAAACATTTAAAATGTGTGTATTTTTAAGGTATATATGCGATTAACTACAAATAAGTTCGATTTTAAACCAAATATATAGATAACCTATGTCCGAAATCCATATCGATTATTCAATATCATTTAAAACTGTAAAATGGCAACACTTTTTTGCATCTTTAAGTAAATGTCAATAATGTCACATTCAGTTTATTTTGTTTGTTACCTATTTGTTTTGCTCTTGCACATTGTGAATGATTTTTATGTTTTTGGATCTTTTACGACTTCTGGCTTTTTCTTTCGGATTTCTACCCTTACCAAATGATTAACTCATTCCTTTCCACGCCAAACTACGAAATACTTTAACTATCCTAATAAAAGTGGGTACACACCTAATTTTTTGTGAGCATATAAAAGTACTTCTTGTAAGAAATCTATGAATGTGATGGACCTCTAATCAATCTCAAAATTCTAGTTTAACACTCTTTTATCGAATGCAATAACAACTACTACGATTTTTGACTGTCCACATCTGAAGTCTCTAAGAAAAATGGGCATTGTTCTTTATCTCATTTAACGTAAAGATTATGTGAGTTCACTTATTTTGATTTGCACGAATTCTCAATATTTGAAGACATTCCAAAATTTTTGATTCGTGTATGTGGATAGCAAAACTGTGTCGTCTGCTTATGTTGCAACCGTAGTTCTGTCTGTCGCTGGTAAACCAGTACGGTATATATTGATTGGCACACTATACTTCCTTATGGTAGATATAACAGAATTTGTTATTAAAACTTTACTTCTTATAATCGTTTTCTGATATGGATCTTTTATTATATTGAAGAATGAGTGAGGAAGCATTTTTTTATTTTAAATTCTACAAGTCACACTCTGTCATGAGTCTAGCTGATATACAATGAGACTGGTGAACAGTTGTTTCCTCAGTTCTCTTCTTACAATATCGACAATGCTCCTGTTCAATCATGACGTAATTTTATTGAAATCTAAATTGATGATTTATGATGATGTTAGTCCGATGTATCATCGTAATATTGTACCCTCTCAAAAAGTTTACGTATTTTAGGCCTCACAGTCAGGCGGGTCGCTTAGCGCCTAGAACTTACTGGCTTGCATCCTGGCTACTTGCTAGGATACTCGGTGGCCGCACTGAGAGAAGATTTGCGGGGTGGTTTGCTAGGTGCCTTGTTCCTTTGCTTGTCGGCACGTTGACGATATGTAACGTTTAAAAATAGCTTTAAATCTGCTTTTTAAGAAAATTCGTCTTTAAATATACCATTCACGGACTTATCCATCATTTTGATCTTATGACATAAATAAGCCACGGTCAAGTAATGGGTAGTTTAATATTCTACATAAACAATTGCGAAATTGTTGCGACTGTATTTTTATGGAGTTCAGCTGTCTGAATTCCACAGAGTTTCTCTTTTATATACTGATATGTACAATTAATATTTCACCCGTTTTTAATACTATAATTACCTCGCGCCTAGTGACAAAAAAACAACACGTTTGTTTACTTAGATAGACGCTAAGCGACTAGCTAGGTACCAAGCGTGCAGTACCGCCAGTACCGAACATTGTCGAACGTTCGTTTTACTAAGCTATTCGCTTGGTGACTAGCTAGGCTCTAGGCGCTACGCAAGCCTGCCTGTGCGGACGTAGGCTTAGGTAGATGACATATAGGTTGGTATGAAGCAGTTTCTTTAGGTTATTTTTTGTTTAGGTTGGTACCATTATGACCCGTGCTATCTTGCATTGTGCTGAAAAGTAATTAAGTCTTTTCGTTTATTTTGTATGATATCTTATGTTATATTTTTGGTGTACAATAAAGCATAAAATAAATAAATAAGTCTTAGGCAGGCATTAAAAAATTGGCGACAGCTTCTGTGTCGTATCCTGATACATTTTACAGCCTTGAGTTGTTTTATTTTACATGTAATTGAACGGTAAGGCTCGTGCACTTTATTAAAGTTACACTTGCCCCACCCTTGTCAGATTTTTATAAGCAAGGTTTATAGAAATTGTTTGCCCAATGTCCGTTGCTTTCCTGACGGGCAGAATCTTCTTACTGGGATGTTTTTATTTATAGGCTTCGTAACAAAATTAGTTCGTAGCAGCGATAGCCTAGTGAAGAGACCGACGGACTGTTACGCAGAGGGTGTCGGGCTCGAATCCATGGCGCGCACCAATGACTTTTCAAAGTTATGTGCGTTTTGAAAGTTGTTAATGATCGCTTGCTAAGCGGTAAAGGAAAACACTGTGAGAAAACCTCGTCTCAGAGTCACGTCTCAGAGGCACGTTTCAGAGTTCTCTTTAATGTTCTCGAAAGACATGTGAAGTCTGCCAACCCGCACTTGGCCAGCGTGGTTGACTATGGCCTTACCCTACTCATGAAGAATCAGAAGAGGCTCGTGCCCAGCAGTGGGACAGTACTGGGCCGATGCTGATGAACAAAATTAGTTGTTGTTTCCGAAATATGCGTCAAGTTAAAGCGGAATACTTGTAGGTTACTAATCATAAAGGATTCAAATTAATTGGAGATCTTTTTTGAAGGCTGTTTTTTCTGCTACACATTTAGTTCTATATCACAGCTTACTTGTATTTCTCCAAGAAGCTACAATTATGGGTCATTCCAAGCAGAAAAAACAGAAAGAGAAGACGAAAATGCAGAAACTGAAAGAATTTTGTTCTTTCTAATTTATAAACAGACTTCCAATAGTCTATCGGGAATATGTGTATTTTCTTACATATATTAATTATTTATAATAATATAAAATTTGTGCTATTACCAGCCTATTAAAATTATTGTTTTTATAATTCGGCTTAACTCTGGGCAATAGTTTGTTGGAGTAATTAATTACCGTAACAAGTAAATTTCAATATATCTCTATTATAATACATATGTATATCTCTATTTGGCGCCTATTTAAATTATTTATGCAACATGTTTTAATGTCGAATGTACCAAAGTAGTTAAGATTTGATCTATGAATTACTTACCTATATACATTTTTATTTTATCATTTGTTATTCTAGATACAAACATTGAATCATGGTCTCAGCTGCAATATCTGGATTCGTTGCTTCTAAAATCGTATTTCTTTCAGACTTTGTTTAACTGGTTATTGTTTATACATGGTTATGCTTTATATTTGTTTTGAAAAGGGTGAGAGAAATAGTCAATGTAAAGACTGCAATAATGAACTACCATGCCTATGTATCTTCTATTCTCCGCTACGTCATTATTGTTTGGGGAAATTCAGTCGAAGTAAATAGACTATTCGTAGCGCAAAAGAAATGCATTAGAACTATTTTCAATTGCGACTATTTAGACAGTTGTAAGCCATTATTTAAAAAACATAAAATATTACCGTTACCGTGTCAATACATATTAGAAACCTGTCTCTTTGTCAAAAACAATCCGGAACTGTATGAGAAACTAGGAGATAATAAAGGTAGTCGGACGAGGCATAAAAACCGACTTAAAGTACCCCAAATTAAACTAGAACTATATAAAAGAAATTCATATTGTATGTCGGTGAAACTGTATAATCACCTCCCAGTATATATTACAGACTTGCCAACAAGACGGTTCCGCACGGTACTGTATAGGTTGGAGAAGTTGTTGTTGTTGTTGGAGAAAGTTTACTATGACATTAATGAATACTTAAATGATAAATTTATTTAAAATACACACTACTGACATAATTGTTTAATCTAAATTAATTGAAATTATGACATTTTTTTATATAAAATCGAATTATAGACAATAACTTTGACATTATTATTATATATATATTTTTTTTACTATTTATATAAAATCGAATTGTAGGTAGACATTAAACATTATGACATTTTTTAATTGTATTTATATATGTCTGCAAATTAATTAACTCTATTGTAATATTCAAAATTTACACGCCTGAAATGGCAGAATATGCTGTACTATTTTACTTTTAAACACCATTTGTACCACCATATTCTTGAAAATAAAAATTATTCTATTCTATTCTTTATGGAACTATACTGCTGTACTACTGACAAAGGAGTAACTTAGAACCAACGGTTACCAAGTTTTATTTTAGTTGCTTTTTTGCTTAAACTGATGCGAAGAGCGTATTATTATTCGTGGTCAAAACCAGTATTATTGAATTTTAAAACCCTAGACCGCATATGACCCTTAAATATTAATTGACACATACATACATACATATCGTCACGCCTTTTATCCCCGAAGGGGTAGGCAGAGGTGTATTTCTACACCCACTTTTCGCCAGATATACTTCAGTCCCACGTAATAAGGGCGAGCCTATTGCCGTACCGGGCACATTTCCAGACTCCGTGCTGCTACTGAGAATTTCGTGATCGAAAAACCCAATAACACTGCCCGACCCAGGAATCGAACCCGGGACCACCCGATCCCACGCGCACATCCATGCCGCGAGACCAACGAGGCAGTCGTATAGGGTTTGATGTCGAGTTTTCCATCTCTACGCAAAGATGGTATTTGCATCGTGTTACCCCTTAGTCGCCTCTTACGACACCCACGGGAAGATAGAGGGTGGTGACACTTGTATTTTATGCCGTCAGCCACACGGCTATATAATATTAATTGATCAAGTTAATAAATAGGTAAGTTTATTTGTGGCCTTGAAATCTTCGTGAATATTTATATTGACAGTTATCATTAAATTGCTACAACGACAAGCCTCAAAAATTGACTACCTACATGGTTGGCGTAGTGGTTTAAGCGGCCGCCTCGCCGCTTGCCACTACGCTGAGTGCTGTGGGTTCGATCCCCACACGAGACAACACTTTGAGTTCATTGTGTCCATTACTTGTATGTTTGTGAAGACTCCCGCGATATAGGATTTAGTTCTGATGCGGGAGCTGTGGTTTATTTTAAAGAAAAATAAATAAATGAATGTTTTGGTAGTCGATTTTACTAACACATAGTATTTTTATCCATTTTTATTGGAAAACAGTTTGTATCTAACAATCTGGGCTCTTCTACGAAGATGTTAGTTGATCCAATGTTAGTAGAGTCTATCGCACTAGGAATCAATCTTGTAACTCGGGGGATTTTATAAATGTTCAATCAACGTGCCATAGAAAACCCAGAGTCGAAACAGGAAATTGTGGATCACACAGTGTTTCACGTGGTTTTCGAACCCACAACACTCGGCGTAATGTTTAACGGTAGGGTGACAACTAAACCACTACGCTATACGTGCAGTCAATTCTATACCTGAGGCTCAATTCTCGTAAATTTTGTTCAAAATGCAGGTTTCGATATAATGTCAGTGTCATACTTATGTCATAAACGGTATTCTCATAAATTAACTGATACTTGAATGTTATCGCGATTGATTAGATTGAACAATCTGACAAAATAGGTGTCAACGTCAAACTTTATAAATCAAATTATACGATAATGACATTTAGTTAGCAGAATACCAATTGTGAGTCAATTCAGATTAGGTAATATGTAGGTAATAGGTAGGTAATAGGTAATATTCTACACCAACACACATCACCATCTAGTCCCAAACTAAGCAGAGCTTGTACTATGGGTACTAGATAATGGATAAACATACATAATTATACTCTTTTATTTTGTAAATACATATCTACATATTATACATAGAAAGACCCAGACCAAAGCAAACATCCATGTTCATGCACACAAATGTTTGACCTAAGCGGGAATCGAACCCGCGACCTTCGGCGTAGCAGTCGCTTACACTCCCGCTGCGCCAACCGGTCGTCAAAGATTCTAATTACATTTCTCCCTAACACAGTCTCGATGCCTTCAGATCTATATAAATAGGAGATTGTGTCTGAAAGGAAATTGTTTGCTGGAATAACTTCAAAATGTTGGCTATCGTATTGTTTAGCTTGTTGTTGATTGTCTATGTTGTAAAGTGGGTTCGTGGTCATATTAAGGAGTCGTACGCTCCCGCCTTACCCCCTGTATTTCCGGGAAAACTACCACTATTTTTTAATTAATACAAAAACTTTAAGGACATATAGCGAAGACATTATTATCATATATGTGACGTAAGAATTTCATAATATCTATAAATAGCAAAGTTATAATCATTTGTTTTTTTGTAGAAAATCTCACCTAAATCAAAGACATATTTTACAATCCATTCACTACGTCATTGATAGTACTTACTTTCCGTCCTACTCATACGCATTCTTTCCGTCGCACTTTAGGTAGCCTTAGACAGTAAAATGAAGCAAAATAATAAGTGTAGGTAGTTACTTTTTAATTTTCTAAATACTGCTCTCTCCTTCATACTTCATCCGGGCTTAGGACCGGCAAAATTTATCGTTTTACAAGTAATTAAATACGGAGGTATGTAATTAGAAAGCAAACAAATATAAAAAAGAAGGTATTCTGTAATAAAAAAAAGAGTAATTTTGGCGTATTTATGAAGTTAGAATCAAAAGGTTTCTTTTTAAAGAACAGAACTTAAGTAGGTATTATTTACTAAACTTACAAGTATTTCCATTGTCCTTCGAAATGTCCACCACCATTGTCAATACACAGATGGGCACGTTTTATTAAATTGTTTGTTAACGAGAGAAGTACGCTTCTGTCTTTTCACTTCGTCAAAAGCGTCCAATATGAAATTGAATTGAATATTGATTATATATATTGAAAATGTTGTGTTCATCATCATGTCAGCCGAAAGACATTCTCTGCTGGACGTAGGCCTCCTCCAAGGCTTTCACATGGACCAATTCTGAGCCTGCTTCCAATGGCTGCCTACGGATGGATGATAAATGATAAATGTCGTGTTATTTAATGATATTTGAACAGGTCACAATTGAAATCTCAAAATTTATTTTATCCTTATTAATACAAATAACAGAGTGAAACTAGAGGTTAGCATATATATAGACATATTTCTAACAACCTACTTAGGTAGGTTGTTAGAAATATGTCATGTTTTTATGTAGCTGTGGTCGTGTTTTCATTCTCCGTACACGTCTCCTATTCGTACAAGTAAGCTGCTACATATTAAATAGAAAGTAAAAACAAGTACATAACCTTAACAATATCTAAAACCCAAAACAATTGTTACTTTAATTTTTTTGGATAGATTCGTTGCCATATTTCATAGGCCTTACTCATGCAGCCACCTCACTTTGTTTGGGGCTAACGATATCAATCAACATTACCTAAGTTTTGAAGCCTCAAACCTATCTCTTGTGCCATCAGTATCGGATGACGTCTTACAATAAGTTGTGTGTGGTTTTGCCGAGTGGTCGTGCTCTTGACGACGGCAAATAACTTTTGTATTGACACCAAAATGCCGAGACGTTAAAATTGATATCCTGCCCACTTGCAACATTCCAACAGCCCCTTGCATTTTATCTGCATTCAAATGACGTTGCTCCATGACGTAAAGCGTCACTATTCAATTTTGTTAAAAGCTGTATTCAATTTATTGGCATAAATTTAATTACCATATTGTTGCCATTAGCACAGAAAACGCATTTAAATTCATTTAAATGACATAAAATTATAAAAGCAGAAGGTTGTTGAAAAGATTTTTACAAGTCAGTATGTTGACGTGTGGTGACGGATTAAGAATACGGAATGTCACCACCCCATATCATCCCATGGGTGTCGTAAGGGCCGACAGAGGGAGCATATTATGCAGAGAACAGCACTGTAAGAGAAGGAAAACTTGATACAAACCCTATACCAACCCGTTTGGCCAGCGTGGTATAGTAGGCCAATTCCTCCTTTCAAAGGAGTGGCCTAGTCCAGCAGTGGACTGTTAAAGGCTGATGATATATATATGTTGACAACAATAATAAACTAATGAGAAATCTTTGTTTTTAAAACGAGCTTTCATATTCGCTTTGCATTTAGGATCAAAGCACTGTCAATACAAATCTAGCGAGTCCAAACGCGATGAGTTTGTATAGTTCTATGTGTCTGTGGGACTACATAATACCTATATACACCACTGATACAAAAAGATGGAATATTTCGTAAACGTAATTTGTAGAATTTATATCATGATGCATGACTGTTTCATAAACTTTTTTATGTATGTGTAATTGTGTAATCTTTTTTAATGTATAGTCTGTAAGAGGACTAAACCCGACATTCTCAAACTTTTAAATTGTATTGGATAATTATACTTACAGAGATCCAGAGCTTAATTCAATCGCTAGCAGATTATGGTAATAAAGTGAAAGGAGTATTCTACGGAACATTTGCAGGAGAAATTTACTATGGTAAGTTTCTTTGTTAATTTATGACTAGCCATGTTCTTTTATGCTCTTAATAGCTGCTTTTAAAAAAGCTGTTTGTCCGTAATAGGCTGCAAACGAACAGACGGATCGATTGATGGCGAGCGATTACCGCTGCCCATAGACAGCGGTAATCGCTCGCCGTCAATCGATCAAGCAACACCACAAGTGTCACTGACGCGTTGCCGTCTTTTAGCTTGGAATTAAGGGAATAGGAGGATTTGTGGGATGAAGGAGAAGTGATAGAGGATGAGGACGCAACAGTGTAAGCACTGTTATTTACGACGATTTCCTGTGAGAGGACCGATTTCATTGCTGATTTCAGCAAGAATACGTAAAACAGCAAAGCTCTAAATGTATTTAATTACTTGATTTAGAAGAGTATACAGTTTAAAGATAGCTTTGATACCACCCTGTATAAAATTATACAGAGGGGTATCAATATACCAAATGGTATATAACACAATAACTAGACAATTTACTGTTGCTTAGGACGCTTAGTGCTCGACCAGACTGAAATTGTGGTGCGGGCGCGGCGCGGTGCATTTAAGCATAATGAAACCGTATTGGAGTGTCCGTAGTGTACAAGCGGGCGCGGTGAGCGGCGCGGGTGGTGGAACGCGGGGATCACGCGGGCAACTCAAACGATAGGACTTTCAGACAAGTGTCCGCAGTGAATGCGCGAGCGGCTAGCGGGAAACAACGCGGAGCGTGGGGATCTCAATTTTTTCTGAGCTTACTGCGCGCGTTAACATCATGGCGCCTTCTGATTTGAAATTCATTTGAAGGTTAAAAAATTTACAAGCCCAATTTATCACGACCTTACACTATGGATGTCAAAACATAAGCAATATAACAACAAAAATGTTTTCTTAAGACTGAAATGAAGTGAAAATTCTAATTACATGGGCATGAAGTTATTTATAAATTTAAAGAAACGTAGGAACTTTTACAATGTAGGATTAAACATTATGTTCTTGTATTTCTAGTCAGCATTTTCTAGTAAAAATAAGCATGTTTCATCCATATTATATTTGACAAACACTGTAAACGGCACCCGCGGACGCGCCGCGCGCTTCACTGCGGACAGTGATCGCGCCGCTCTCGCAAGTGCGCATCCACTCTGGCCAAGCACTTAGGTAATTTATGAAATATTATTCACTAGAGTTCACCGACGGCTCCGTCCACGTGAAACTCGATTATCACTTGCCAACCTGCCATCTCCACGCACAACATTACGTGACGCCATACCATCACATCGTACAGTTGCGACGTGAAAGAAGGAAAGAACTAACCGGCGTGGTCGAGCCGCACAAAATCTAGGGTTCCGTAATATCTATCTATCGTCACGCTTGTGTCCAAAAGAGCACAAATTAAAATTCTTCAACACTTGAACAAATCAAAATATCATCTTAGTGTCATATTATTTTTGTTCTGGCAGAAACAACGTTCAGCGCTTTCTGGTTTCAGAAATCGCTGAACCATAATGATGATAATATAATTTTATTCATACGGGACTACCTCTGTATTATAATTATCTTTTCTTACAAAAAAAGCACCATCCATATATGTTCCTAATTAGCGGAGTAGTGAGAGTAATCACGTAACATACGTACAAAAAACATAGTACTATTGTTACCTCCAACCAGAACACAGAGCCTCCTTCTTGAGATAAGTTAATAAAAGATAAAATGTTATACACTTTCACAATTTTAGCCAGCTTAGTGCCTATTCTTTCGTAATAGTTCGGTGTGAACATTTTGGTAACTCCAAATTAGTTTGTGTATAGGTACATTTTTTCAATTGATTGAAATGTTATTTGACCATTTAATTGTCTCTATTACAGTGATAACTGATCCTGACGATGCTATGACGGTGGCTAACACGTGTCTACAGAAACATTACTTCTATGATTTCATTAAGTTTCTTGGGCAAGGATTGCTCACAGGATCTGGTAAGTGTGTTGCTTCATCAAACAGATAAAAAATAAAATACTCAAATCGTTTTATAAATTTCTAGTTATTTGATTTTGCACCTTGAAGGTTGTGATAAGTATAACGCTTTAATGTTAAATCTCCCGATGACGAGTCCTGGAAGGACGACCTAACGCCCGCTAGAAGACAGGCGCGAGTCCTTTTAGCTGTTCAGAGCTTGCCTAGACAGACTGGGAATTGTTTGCAGACGCAGTGGAAGCTAATTAGATTCATCCAGTTGTTCTAAGCAAGGCAAGGAGTGTCTGACATATATGACCATGTTTCTGGGCGCTAGGTATTAAACAACTTAATTACCTGGGGATCTTCTCTGGTGACCTTGTGACGTAGTAATAAGTACCATTTATTTAGGCCATATGTAACATTATATATTTGATGCAATACCAGAAATACATTCATTATTATACCAGCATTTGTGATGTTTGAATCTATTTGATACCATCCCTATATGGCGATCCTGCCACCGAGCAGGCTTGAGTCATGTGCGCGATTAGTGTGGACTTTGATCTCTATTGCTACGGCTTAGTGAACTGTATCGAACAAAGATTTTGCAAAAATGTGCAATTCCAAAGTAACTAATGAAGAAGTCTTCATTTATCAAAATAGTGCTGCTAAAAATACCGCGACCGTAGAGGAGTTGAAACTTATCTAAGAAATAGAGAACAATATGTAGAAATAGAAACTTTTGACCCAAACCTTAAAGAAATTTCTAACATAAGATCTGACAAAAAAATCATTAACGCGTCAATACCACAAGGCAGTGTAATCGGTTGTTTACTTTTTCTTATCTATATCAACGATCTTCCGAAAATCACAAAGGAACCCTGTGTGTTATTCGCGGATGACATATCCCTGCTTACTTCATGCAAAAACGTGATTGGATTAAATGAACGTCTCAAAAGCATATTTTATATAATTGCAGAATGGATGAAAGAACACAATCTTCAAATCAACTACGAGAAAACTAAAATTATGACCTTCTACCCATACCAAAAAACTCCCTTAGAAATAGATTTTAAAACGAACGGAATAAAAAAAGAAAACGCCAAAGACTTCACTCTATTAGGAATAACTATTGATACACATCTCAACTGGAAAATTCATGTCAAAAACATTAGATCAAAAATATCTAGATTTGCTTATGCTCTCCGGGAAATTAAGAACACTACTGACTTTCACACAGCATTAATTACATACTATGCCTACGCATATTCTTGGCTTAGCTACGGAATTATTTTGTGAGGCCATAGCACTGACACACCTTCTCTTTTCATTCTCCAAAAAAAAACTAATCCGCATTCTAACTAACATAGACCAAACCGATAGTTGCCAACCGTACTTTATAAACCACAAAATACTTACTTTACCATGTATCTATATTCTGGAAATATGTAAATTCGTTAGAAACAAGATTACCTTCTTTACTAAACGTGGAGACAGGCATGCAAATAGATCATTAAGACACAAAAACCGATTAATGTTACCTACTTCTAACATGACCCTCCATTCCAATAGTCCATATGTTATGTCCATCAAAATTTATAATAAACTTCCAGAAGCCCTTAAAGAAGAACCTAGAAATATAACATTTACTAATAAACTAAAACAAATACTCATAAATAAAGCCTATTATAATATAAAAGAATACTTTGAAGATAGGGACCTCTAATAATTTATAGGTACACAAAAAAAAAGTCTGATAAATAATTTAATGTAACCACATAGCTAAGTACTACATATTATATCTACTGTATGTGTAATAAGTACACATATATGTAATATAAATTTATGAGTAATTAAAATATATATTTATATAATCACAAAAAGACTGAGAATAAAATATAATTCAATGTAACTACATAAATATTTCAATAAATACATACCTAACAGAAAGCTATATTACACATATCATATTATATCTACTAGGTATATATGTATATGATAAGTACCTACATATATACACAATATAAATTTATGAGTATTATAACATAATATATTGATAGTGAATAAATATAATTATAATAAATAAAATGAATATTATAAAAATAACGAATAAAACAGTGCAATATTAAATTTAAATGGAATATATTTTGTTTGTTGTAAATAAAAAATAACATCCTCCTCTCTTCTACATTATCATATGTTGCCGTGCCCTACAGGGTCCATAATGTATCCTATATTAACATTTTGTAACACCTTATGTAACTTATGGAGTGCAATAAAATATTGAGTATTGAGTATTGAGTTTCAATTTCGGTTGTCGGCCATAAGTATTGTGCTGATAATAATTTGCACAATTTTAAGTTTTGGTGCGTTATACTTCATATTTAGACTTTACAAAAATGTCATGAGTCTTGGATGCGAGATTATAACGGAAAATATCTGGAGGCGTTCCTTGGATCGATCGAGGAGGTACCGCGTGAGTGCATGTGGTATGTCTACAGGTGAGGACTGTCGGGTCCATGCGTCCAACAAGGGTCCCTGATAATACGGGGATATGCATCGTTCGTCAAATTCGGCAATTCGGCTTGTGTGGTTGTGAGTAATTGGGTCAAGTGCATTTATTTAAATAACAAAATAAATTAATATTAGGATAACACAATTATAACTACTTAAATACTACAACTAAAATTAAATTAAAATATTAAAGTACAATACAAATAAATAAGAAAATGTATATTCAAAGGGCGTCGTGAAAGTCTTCCACATCGCCGTCTATTGGGAATGTGCCCAGAAGACTGGCAGCATTGCCGCGCTGTATGGCAATGCTAATTTTTTGTGCTAGATACATGCCAGCCTTCTGGTCACGCGAGGCGTCGACAAGTCTCTTCGCAAGCTCTCTATAGAGAGATCTAGCACTTGAACCCCATGACCCCAACGTTTCGACTCCAAACGGCTCAAATACATAATCCCCTACGAGATTTACGTATTTGCGCCGTTTCAGAGTCTCCGCTGTGGCAGCAGCAGCGCCCGCACAACCCGCTGTGCTAGAAAGATGAGATGGCGCAAGGGTATCGACACACGTTGCGTCCCATACCAAAGGCCTACCCAACTTCCAAGGCAGTAGAGACATTCCATCTGGTCTTTTACCATCGTTGCGTGCCAAACCCTGAGGTTCAAGTTGGGCTGGAACGCCAGCGGTGACAAGAGCCCGACGGAGAATGTCCTTCAGGTTGCTATGTCGTGAAATACGACCTGCGCTCCTGCTGCATGATAGGCCATGGTGACCAAGGCTGTCGACCGCCTCCCCACAGTGACAACGATGTGGTGCGACACACGGCGCACCTAAACGGAGGCAAGAAGCGAGGCGGAAGGTCGTATCGTCCAACATGGTACCTATGTTGGACGATGGCAGTGCTTGAAGCCAGAGCCCCGACTCCCACTCTCCCACAGCCAGCAAACGAGCACGCTCTGCAGCATTGTACGATGTGCTAAGGAGATTTTCTCGTACTGCGCTGCAAAGCGGCCCGTCCCACTGCCTCTGAGAGGATAAATTTCGGGGCAACTCAGTGCTTGGACAAGCCATTTTCCAAGCATTAATGGCATTGATCTTACACGGCACCTCAGAATCGACCAGTGTGGGTGCTAAGATTTTCCTGGTCAATTCTGCAGTGCTGTGGACCGATGACAGAAATGCTGGTAAGCTCACGCTGGAAATTTTGCGTACGCCAAGCCGACCCAGGCGAACAGGTAATGTCGCCTGTAGCCATGCTCGGTCGTTCAGAGCCACATTTAAAATGTTGCTTAGGGTGTTTTGTAAAATTTTGTCAATATTGACTAATGGGCTTGGGTTTTTCCAAAAAGGCGATGAACGTAAAGCGTGTGTGAACTTAGGCACAAAAAGACAGTATCGAATAATAGTGAAAGCCGAATGTTTATTAATTTTGAGCAGGCGGTCCGAAATTTCACTAAAATTTTGAATTTGATGAATAAAAGAATCAAAACCTTCTTCAAATATTGGGGACCCAAGAAGGCGAAGAGTACTTTTTTTAATATGCGTTATACTGGGTGCCATGATTTGAAATTTGGAAAGTATTGCGGATTGGTCTAAAGTATCGTTGATAAAAATTTCACACTTACTTGGATTAAGGTCTAGGCCGATGGATGAAAATTAGGTCTTCAGAAGTGCCAGGTTCTGATAGACAGTGTGTACGTCGCCTCCTAGGGTTCCGTCATCTAGGTACCAGATGTTTAATTTAGAATTTAGCTGGCTAATAATTGGATGAATAAAAATAAAACTAAAAATGAGTGGTCCAAGAGGGTCGCCTTGTTGACAGCCAACGGCGGACTCCAAAAGATTTTCCTTGTATATTAATTTTGATGGGTGCCTGTAGCACTGCCAAAGAAAGTTGTAAATTTGGGGGGTTTCTAATTTAACTTGCGTCAACAAGGTGTCCCTGTTCACTGAGTTAAAAGCATTCTTTAAGTCAATCTTCAAGATAACATCAGTGTGAGTAATTAATTATATTTTATAATGTGTCCTTAAAAGTGCGTCAAAGTGTGGCAATTTCTCAATCAGTTTGTGTGCGCGTCAATGAAGCCAGAATCGTAAATAGGTATTCGAACTATCGTTATAGTGGACAGTAATGTATGAACAGTTATTGGAATTATGTAATGACCTCAGTTCTATACGAAAATCTTAATATATAAAATCCTTGCGTTACTGACTGACTGACAGACACGCTACAGCCGAAATTATTGGGCGCAGGAAACTGAAATTTGGCACGTATGTTCCTTGGGGACCGTAGGGGTGCGCTAAGAAGGGATTTCTCGAAATTCCCACGGGATCGGCAAAAACGGGTAAATTAAAAAAAATGCAGGCGTAGCTGCTGGCGTCCTCTAGTATTTAATAAAACTCGGGCCAAGTAGAAGAAAAGGTGAAATTGTATTAAAAAAATTAAGAGAAGCTGATGGATTACGAAGTACATTAGCCATTTAGAAAGTTTAAGTTTATAAAAAATTCAAACAGGAGGAATCTTATAAATTTGATAAAGTAAAAAAAAATTTTTAGTTTGTACAACAATATTTTAGATATAAGTAGTAGTTCATCAATAGAAGTAAACTCAGAACAGGAACTCAATATGGCCAAATTTAATTTAAAAATTGCCCTGAGCTTATTACCAGTATTAAATGATGAAGGTACAAATGCAAAACAATTGATTGATGCGATAGAATATTACCAGTCGGCACTCGATTCAGAGGGCCAAGGAAAATTGTTAAACTTTGTTTTGAGGAGCCGACTTTCGCAGTCCGCTAAACTAAAACTTAAAACTAAATATGAAAGTGTCGAGGAATTAGTGAAGGCGACGAAACTCTCAGCTCTTCGACACAAGCTGTACAATTTAAAACAAAATGATCTTTCCATAAATGAGCACGGTAAACAAATTACCGATTTGTTCGTAGATTTTACGATTTCTCAGTCCGAAGGTAATGAGGCAAATTTTGATATATTAAAGCCGATAAACGAAAAGTTAGCTATGAAAAGTTTTGCCAACGGAAGAGAAATCGTCGGCTAAGCACTATAATAGCTGCACAAAAATATAATTCTTTAAGTGAAGCCGTTCAAGGAGCTATAGACGAGGAGGTTTCTATGCCGGCTTCTACTTCAGGTGACATTTTATTTATGCGTCAAAATAATGCTTATTTTCAATCTAGGTATTACAGAGGTCAGTATATGCCGCGAGGACAAGGGCAGGCGCCCGCAGCGGCTGAGCGTAAGGACGAACGAATATTACAACATGACCGCGGCGGATGGAGGTCCCGTGGCCGTGGAACACCCAACCCGTCTCGTCGAACCAGAGGTAGGATATTTTTTTATCAAACTGGAAACCAAGGGGAATTGCAGCAACGAATGCATATTTTGACAGACTCAAATTCGCAGGAAAATCAGGTAGAAAATGATATTGAAATAACTGACAAGTTTTTTCGTGAATAAAAGCGTTATGATGTCATGCAGTAATATATATCATGTAAAATTAAGTTCTAAACATAATTATCATACATATACGTGGGTAATTGACAGCGGTGCGTCCATATCAGCCATAAAACATACACATGTTCGCGAGTTGAACGTACCCATCCAAAAAGGAAGTCTTGTGGTCAGCGGTATCGGTGAAAAAGTTGAAGCGATAGGCTTTATTTATCTTGATTTATATGCAGGTAACCGAATTTTAAACCATAAATTATTTGTATTCGAATCATTGCCTTGCAAGGCTAGTGGTATTTTGGGTCAAGACTTCCGAAATAAACATAATTCAATAATTAACTTTAGAAATAACTCTTTGTTTTTATATAGTAGATAATAATACCAAAATAAAATTGCCGATAACCTTATATAATGATTCACTAACTATACCAGCTAGGTCCGAAAGTATACATTACATTTCATCCGACATTAGTAGTGATTAGTGAGGAATGTATAGTTTGTGCCAAAGAGTATACAAATACTACGTAAGAGTTTGGGCCTCGGAAATAGGGAATGGTTTATTTCTAGCAAATACGCTAGTAACACCCGTTGATGGACAAATACCTGTTCGTATTTTGAATACCACTGAAAATGACGTTTTTTTACACGACATTCAACCTAATATTCAACGAGCAAGTGATTATAATATCTGTACATTTGATAAGCCCGTAAAAAATACGGATCGAGTAAAAAGTTTGTTTTCCTCATTAAATTTGAATCACTCGAATGACCAAGAGCAAACCAGTATTAAGAGTATATGTGCAAAGTATAATGACATTTTTTATCTCGAAGGCGATCGATTGTCCACGACTAGTATATACAAACATTCAATAGCTTTAAAACCCGATACTGTTCCATTGTATAGCAAGCCTTATTAGGCTCCCGCATTCACAAAAAAGGGAAATACATAAACAAATCGACAATATGCTTGAACAAGGAATAATTGAACCTTATAACAGCGAATGGTCTAGTCCCGTTCTTTTAGTACTAAGAATCTGATGCAAATGGAGAGAAAAATGGCGCCTAGTTATTGACTATCGTTAATTAAATAATTGTATCCAAAATGATAAATTCCCTCTGCCAAATATTCATGAAATATTAGATTCATTATCTGGTTGTATTTATTTTTCACATTTAGATTTGAATCAAGGATTTTATAATGTCGAGCTCGAACCTGAAAGTAGAAAATATACAGCTTTTTGTTCAGGTCTATTTCAAATGACCAGGATGCCAATGGGCCTTAAAACAAGCCTTAACTCGTTTGCCCGAATGATGACCATGGCAATGGCCCGTCTCAATTACGAAAAATGTTTAAATATGTTACTAGGACGATTTGATTATAATGGGGCGGGGCTTAGTAGACCATAACAAAAACTTATGTGAAGTTTTCAAAAGATTACGCAGTGTAAATTTAAAGTTAAATGCAGTGAAATGTGATATCCTTAAGAAAGAAATGCTTTATTTAGGCTACATTGTAACAGTAGATGGTGTATTAGCTAACCCTGAAAAGGTTAGCGCTTTACCTACAAAATTGTCCAGTCCCTCAAAACACGGACGAGGTAAATCATTTTGTAGCATTAGCGAACTATTATCGCAAATTTGTTCCCAATTTTGCTGAAATAGCTAATAGTTTGAATATATTATGCAGGAAAACGTAAACGTGAAGTTTATTTGGAATAATGGCGCGCAGAAGTCATTCGAGACGCTTAAAAAATTCATGTCTTCACCACCAGTCTTACAATACCCGGACTTATCAGATAAAAATCAGTTCGTTGTTCAGACGGATGCATCCGGTTTCGCGATAGGAGCTATTTTGTCGAATTCGGACGGCTTAAACAAAGCGGAACGGAACTACCCGACCATTAAAAAAGAACTCCTGGCTATAGTATGGGCTGTAAAACACTTTAGGCCATATTTATATGGTCGCCCATTTAAAATACTTAATGACCATAAACCACTGGTATATTTTTTTAGTTTAAAAGACCCGTCAAGCAGATTACTCAAATTTAGATGTGCCTAGAGGAATATGATTATTTAATTGAATTTGTTAAATGACCAGAGAATGTGGCTGCTGACGCGCTTTCTCGTATTTCAATATCTTCTAATGACTTGAGAGCAATACACGAAAGCGTTTTTGTGATCACGCGAGCACAAAAAAGACGGTTAGAAATTACGTCTCCCGTCCATGATGTTACATGAAATAAAATATTAGAGACTTTGGTAAAACAAAGTAACGTAGTGGAATTGCAATTTATTGATAAGATAGCCGCGGTGCATGCGCCATCGCGTCGTTGGTGCAATACTCCCTGCCTTCGAAGCCTGGATCGAGAGGAGAAGCGGCTGCGTCACATTTAGGTTGACTCAGATACTCACCGGACACGGATGTTTCGGTGAGTATTTGAACCGAATCGGCCGCGAGGAGACGACGGCATGCCACCACTGCGACAGTGACCTGGACTCTGCCCAGCATACGCTCTCCGAGTGCCCTGCATGGGAATCCGAGCGGCGAGTCTTGGTCTCTGTTATGCTAACTGCACGGTTGGCGTAGTGGTTTAAGCGGCCGCCTCACCGCTTGACACTGCGCCGAGTGTTGTGGATTCGATCCCCACACGAGGCAACACTTTGTGTAATTCACAAATTGTTGTTTCGAGTCTGGGTGTTCATTGTGTCCGTTAGTTGTATGTTTGTAAAGTCCCCCGCGACACAGGATTTAGTCCTAATGCGGGAGTTGTCTTTTTTTAAATAATAAATAAATAAAATTATCGAAGGGGATCTTTCTCTGCCGGCCGTCGTCCAGGCCATGTTGGCGGAAGACAGCCGGTGGAACGCTGTGGTCTCCTTCTGTGAAGCGGTCATGCTCCAGATGGAGGCCGCCGATTGGGATCGCGAGAGAGCCGATCCCGCTCGCAGATGCAGGCGGCGTCGTGGCGGTGGCAATGGCCACTAGCCTGACTCTTCCTTGGGGCTGTGGGCAATCAGAGATAGCAATCTGGCTGCCCGACCAAAAACGACCCCGAGAAGACAGCGGTCTCGGATAGCCGAGGGACCACTGTACTCGCACAGTACGAGGTAGCGAAGGGAGGACACTACCCACCTAGCCCTTCCAGAGACTGAGCCCTACTACGGGACAAGCGTAACGGGACCCAGGAGCAGCAGACCCGCGTTCCCTGTGTCCCATTATTTTGAGCGCTGAGGCGGCTATCGTGGTGGTTTTAGTCGGTAAACCTGGCTTCCGTCCCGGGGAGTCCGACATACCCTCTCTGCCCGCCCCGCGGAGAGGCACTTGCAAAAGAGTTTCCCCACGTAAAAAAAAAGAAAGGGCCACTTGATAGAGACTGCAATAATAACGCTTATATTCTAACCCTTCAGTGTGTGTGAACTGTCAAAATATGTCTGTGCATTTCCACTGGTCAGCAAAACGGCAACAGAGGTGGCACGTGTATTCGTCAATAACTTCATTCTTCAACACGGAGTGGCTCGAGAAATTGCAACTGACAGAGGTGCCGAATTTATGTCGGAAACCTTCAAACTACAAAAAAAATCTTAATTAAACTCCACGGCGTATCATCATCAAAGTACTGGCTCTTTAGAGAATTGCCACAAGTCCTTAGGGGCATTTTTAAGCATACACATCGACGATAGACCAGACACATGGAGTACTTGGTTACCGTTTTAGGCTTTTGCATATAATACAACTAACAATTTGGACGATGAGTGCACCACTCATCGTCCAAATTTACGCCTTTCGAACTTATTTATGGAAAGAAATGTAACTTACCAAGCAATTTTATTAGAACAGTAGATCCGCTTTATAATTACGACAGTTATCCCCTTGAGCTCAAATATAGGTTACAAGTTTCTCAAAAGGAAGCATGGAAAAATTTAATTGAATCAAAATGTGAAAGAAAAAGCAGATACGATCAATATATTAGACCTATAAAATAGAAGACAAATGACCAAATTTAAAAAAAATGAAACTGGTAATAAGCTCTCAAATCTCTACTCTGGCCCATATACTGTTATTAGAGATGTTTCACCCAATGTAGAAGTTAAAATTAAAGGTAAAACCGACGTAATTCATAAAAATAGGACGAAGTTGTATTACTCCTATTTATATTTACAGTGACAGATCATTGTTTAATATTAATTATAATACGAATGTGAGTGTCGTGAATAATGTACTCATGTTGCACTAAATAGACACCGTTAGGTAGTGAACACTTTGATTGTTTACATTATTAAATTAAGTAATGGCTCATCTGTTATCAGAGTATTATAAACAACATATTATTTCGGTTTGTAAAGAGAATGATATGTTTATAATTGGTTTAAATATAATATTGTTTTAGTCTTGAGGTGTTATGTTATGCTTCACATTTCATTGAGTTTAAAAACATAAAAACAATGCAACATAAAGTTATTACGGCACTTTTATTTTTTAATGTATTTACTATCTTACTTGATATAAATGAAGCACCCATATTAAACGCATTTATTGAAAGTAAAAAAAAAAAGTAACCTTTACTATATCCAAATCTATAATTACCAACAATAATAATTATGAATTGTAGTGTTAGTACGTATCTAGTATTACATATTTTGATTATTTTTTGTATAGTGGAAAAAAATTGTATCTCTTATAAAGAATACTTTTTTTTCTCTGCCGTGGGAGATGTGACGTAGTAATAAGTACCATTTATTTAGGCCATATGTAATATTATATATTTGATGCATTACCAGAAATACATTCATTGTTATACCAGCATTTGTGATGTTTGAATCTATTTGATACCATCCCTATAGCCTGGTGGCAACCTAGATAAATACACACACACAAATTTTGGCCAAAACAGAGGTGATTATCGTTAGTTACCAGACTCCAAGCGGCGTCTTCAAAACACGATGCACGTGGACGTCGACACAGGATTCACAATTTAGTTTTACAAATGTCAATGTTCAATATATATCACAAATTTATCACAGACTTTGCCCGCAGAGGTCAAAAGCGGCAATTACAAGTATTTACACAAGTTAATTCAATTCTACAAATCACACTAGAAAACAAACGGTGTGCTCAGAACCAAGTTTTAAGCGGAACGGGATGAGAATGATTTTTCAGTTCATAATGTGACCAGACTCAAAAAATAATTACCATACATAAAAAATGTTTCTAAACTGACATTCTCGCTCAACTATCATAGACAATATATCTATTCCAAACACTAGCAGTACACGGCTTGTATGAAAAAATTACAGTCCTTCCAGCAGTAAGGTGACGGTTTTGAATCTGTGTTTGTCAAAAGTTTTCAACATTTGGTTACTTTTGTATATCACAAGAAGTCGTTTATTTTGTCCATAGAAAAAAGTCTATGAAATCCAAGCATTTGTGTTGGTTTTGTACCAATACTATCCATGCAATGGCTGATGAGTGTGACATAACATTTACTCGTTTACTACTGCTATCTATTCATGGTGTACTAATATTGTGTGACGTCAAGCCTCGTCGCATCACTTGGCCGACTGCCTTCACCTCCCGCAACCTCCATACGGACTATAAATACCATGGCGCGGAGTAACCGAGCCCTTTCATCGGCTGGATGGCGGCGGAAAAAGCTAAGTGCATCACTGCTATCCTGATCAGCCCGGAATCGGATTCCCAAGAAGACTACGTCGAATCACGCGACCCTGGTTCTATCGCTGTAACTGTTCTAAAATTTCCTTAATAATTTTCAATTAAGTGCTTGCTAAAGGATGTTTTTAAATTCTTTACCGAATAAAACTGATTTTTAATTGTAACAGTAATTACGATTTTCATTTAACCACACCCAAGTAGCTAACCACGTTACAATTGTCTTATAAGTTTATAATTGTTGATTCAGCATTTACTAGTCGATTCATAACACTGCAATGATTTGTTTGTTTATTACATTTAAACGGTTTTCCTTTTTTAGGTGAAGTACACAAACGTCATCGCAAATTGTTAAGGCCTGTTTATTCTGTATCTGCTGTACATAGTTATCTGGAGGTTTTCAATAATCAAGCACGGAAACTAGTGACTGAGATGGATGTTCACTCTTCAAAGGGTCCTTTCGATCCATCTGTACTGTTTAAAAATATTGGCTTCGAGACATCATGTTGTGAGTATATCTGACAAGATGAGCCGAGCGAGTTTAGTTTTGTCTATCATCATTGTATTGCCTTGGTCCCAATTTATTTTAAGTAGGCGCAGTATGTCCTTCGATTCCATACTTCTCTGTCGCCAGTCATGCGATCGTTTACTCCTTTCTCTTTCATATCCATCCTCACTATCCCTCTTTTTCTTGGCCTCCCTCTCCCTTTTTCCCCTCTACGTGCATACTCATCACTTTTTTACCTACGTACATCTCATCTCTTCGCATAACATGTCCAATACCAGGCTAATCGACTCTCTTTTACCTTGTCATGTATGAGCGCCTCTTTCATAGTACCTCGAACGTAATCATTGCTAATTCTGTCTATTCTTTTCACTCCACACATCCATCGTTTCTCATCCTTCTTTGTAGCCCAACATTTAACGCCCTGTAGGGCGTAGTAAACGAGTAGTACGACAGGCCTTATAACCATCTTATACATACGGCTCTTTAGTTTTTCAGGCATTTTGTGATCACAGCATGCACCAGGGTGCCTCTTCCTGTATGTCCGATGATATAGCATAGCCGACCCTTGGTGCAAGCCTACGGTGATATCGAATCTGGCTTGCATTCGGCATTCAGCGTACATAGCTTGAATCAACGTCACGTATTTTTCAGGCACTCTTTTCTTCTTAAGGGACCACCACAAGACTTCACGAGGCACTCGGTGCAAGTTTTTATGCGCCTCTCTGTTTGTTTTGCACATTTGGCAAACTGCAAAAATGGCATCCACCGTACCTCGACCAAGCATAAAACCAAATTGGTTTCGTGAAATCTCACTCTCGTCTCGCAGACGTCGCTCAATTACTCTCTCCCATACTTTCATACTATGAGGCATTAACTTTATTCCCCGATAATTGTTGCATTCTGAAACATCACCCTTATTTTAAAAAATGGGGACCAGGTAACTGTTGCTCCATTCCTCGGGTATGGTCTCCTCATGCAACAGCTTATTGAAGAATAAAGTCAGTCACGCCCATCCATCATCGCCTAACGCTTTTCCATTCTTCATTCCACTAACAGCCTTATCTTACCTCATTCTTACTTACTTCTTTCACTTGACCAATATTTTTCACCTCATTCTCCAGTTTTCCGCTCCAATCATTCTCTTCATTTATTAACTTCTCAAACTATGTCCTCCATCTTGTTTTTATTCTATCATCATCGATAAGAGTCGCTCCTGTTTCGTCTGTCATGCACTTAATATGGGATACATCCTTTGCCTTTCTCTCTCTCTATCTTTTCGGGTATATATTTCTCGGGTTTTTCAATTAACCCGTACAAGTGGGCTAGGGCTTTGGATCTAGCTATCTAGCTACGGCTATGGCCTTTTTGGCTCTTTTCTTCCAAAGATTAATTTCTGCCTTTCCTCAGCTGCCATTCCTTAAACCTTGCTTTCTTTTCCTTAAGCGCATTCTGCACCTCTTTAGTTACACCACCAAGTGTCCTTATCTTTCATACGTTTCCCTTTCGACTATCCTAAAACATCCTTTGCCGCACATTTTAAACATTTACTCATCTCATTCCAGCACTCATTAACACAACTATCATTCATATCGCCCATTTCTAACATATTTTTTTTATTATCTTTATTTGTTTGGGGGCTTTTGGTGTTTCATTAGACCATGCCAGCCTCATCGTAACCTAAATCTAGTCTATTCATTTCTAATATTACTCACTATATTATAAACTAAAGTGGCCGCTGTCGACAGAGGTTCGATAATATACTTTGCATAATACCAACATCTATAAAATTTATGTTTAGTCTATTTACTAGAGCCTCTTTCACAGCACTAGTTCTGACACATTCCACTAACAAGTGAAAGATATCCTCCACAACACCACACTCTTCACAATTTGCGCTTGATCTTAATCTCATGAGGTGCCTGAACTTGTTGAGTGGAACATGTCCAGATGTAAGTCTAAAGGCTATTATTAGTAAACTTCTATTAAGGACACTATTCGCGAACCAGGAAATACGAGGAGGTTCACACTGAATCGTTCTGTATCAGATTCCTTTTTCTAAAGATCTTTGATCAAAATGATTTTTCTGGCATATTAATTTGTATTTAGGTAACATTTCAAAGTAACTTGGACTAATATTGATCTCAACGCCATCTAAAATAGCTTTCTTTGCCAAGCGATCAGCATCTTCATTCCCTGGTAAACCAATGTGTGACGGAACCTATTGCAAGATCAGATTTTTATCATTTATGGTTTTAAAATGGTGAATTTGTCTTAAAATATAGTAAGCTATCGAAACACCTCTGCGTCCAGAGGCGCATCGAGCTATATGCTGGAGAGCGCTCCTGCTGTCCACAGAAATCACACATTTGCCAACTCCTAAATTTTGATAGTATTTAAGGGCTTCCGATATTGCCACAATCTCCGCCGTCATTATACACACCTGACTATCAGTAATATTGAACAATACATTTTTTCTATTTCTTGGATCATAGAACGCTGCCCCGATATTATTATTTATTTTAGACCCGTTAGTGTACAATTTAAGCCATTTATGATATTTATTATATATGTATTCTAATACATATATAATATATTGATATCATTAGATATCTTGGGCAAGTTAAAAATAATGAGTTGGACTTTGATTATGTTTTCTAAATTGATATTGGATATCCATGTATCCAGACCAAACATTTCTGAAAGGTAACTAGAACACACATTTTCCATTTTAATGTCAGTATATACCGTCGCTAGTAATGGTTTTTATTTATTTCGCCAGTATATATTGTTTAAGCTATCTAATAATTTGATGGTTATATTGTTTTCAAAAGATTTAGCTTTTAAACAGTATTTAATGGCTAGATATCTTCGTCTTAAAGTTAAACTGGGAATGCACAATTTGGCCTCCATGACATTTATAGGTGTAGTACGAATGAAACCCCCTTTTATCCTCATGGCTTGATTTTGAACCTTATTTAACTTAGCCAGGTGAGAATAAGCGCTATTATCAAAGAGAAAGCTTGCGTAATCAATTCTACTCCTGATTAGTGAGAAATATAACGCCCGAAGGTGTTTTGGATGGATACCCCATGTTGATCCTGATAACACCTTAAGTAAACTTAAAAATCGTTGTGTCTTTGCCCAAGTCTCATTTATGTGTTTACCCCATCGTAGTGGTCTATCGATCCACACCCCTAAATATTTAATATGTTCTGCAGAACTTACTTGGTTGCCATTTATGTTCAGATTTATACTTTGTCTTCGCCGTCCTCTGCTGAATAAACAGAATTTAGATTTGCTGCTTGATAATTCTTAGCCTAACTGTTCCAATAAAATTGAGATTGTGTTTAATGCACTTTGCATTTCTAGGACACATTCACTAAACTTCGCACGACTAGTTTATAGAACAAAGTCGTCTGCATACTGTGATATCATGACATTTGATATATCCTGACAAAAGGCATGAGTAACTATATTAAAAAGAGGAGAGAGAGGGTCACCTTGGGCAATGCCTTTGCTGGCCTATCTAACCAAATATTTATTTTCTATACAATAGCCATTTGTTGCTTTAATATTTCTTTCTGTTAAGAAATTGCATAAGTATTTAGTGATTTTTACCAACGTTAATTTTGTCTAAAGCTTGAATTACGCTATCTATAGCCACATTGTTATAGGCGTTTTCTACATCCAAGAAGCATGCTATCGTGGGTATATTTTTAGAGAAACCTATTTGTATAATATATGGCAAATCAACCGAGCTAAACTATCCAGACTCGATAATGGGCGTCTGAATCCCACAGTATTCATTGATAATATGCTATTTTTTTCAATATACCATTCCAGTCTTTTACATAGTAAAGTATGAAAAATTTTACAAATGCATGAAATTAGCGAAATGGGCCTTAGTCTTACCGGTATGCCTGACCCTACGTAACTTTTAGGAATTGGTACTATTTCTATATTTCGCCATTCAATAGGAACATGTTCAGTCTCTAAAATTAAATTATATTTTTCTAATAAGTAGCATTTAACTATTCTAGGCGAATTGTATATCATAGAGAATGTGATATGATCATCACCTGGTGCCGTATCTTTTTTCTTAAGACAACTCTTCAGTTCCTGATAGGTACATTTTATTTCTAAAGATGTGTATGTGTGTGATTTAACTTGTGGCATTGCGGGTGTAACAAAATCAGGAGCGAGGTCACAAAGTAGTGCCTCAATTTGCTCTGTAGTAGCATATACGAGTATTTTAGTTTTATTTTGTCCTTTTACCCAACGCATTCGATCCCACATTTCTGACGCCGATGATTCCTTTACACTACTGCAAAAAGCCCGCCAATTTTGCGTTTTAGCTGACCTCAACAAACGTTTGGATTCTTTAATTCGTGTATTTAAAATATCTAAATTACTAGGGGTTGGGTTACGCCTAAACTGTACCAATGCCAATCTTCGTCTAGCGATTCGTCGGCGTGATTCTGATAGGTCATTATTCGAGTAAGCCTTGGGTTTAAATTTAGAAATAGGGTCAGTGCATATTATGTTTATTATAGGTACACTTTTATCAACGGCGTAATTAATTTGGTCGACTAAAAGATCGTATGAGTTTTGGATACTACAGGGGTCAACCACAGAACATATAAATCTTTCATTGAAATTATCGGTATAATATATTTTCGGTATGTATAATTAAGTTTCTATTAAAATTTGGTTAAAAATAATTATTAAATGATCGCTACCTAAGGTCTCGTTAGTAACATTCCACTTAGAATTCACTGCGATATCCGATGACACAAACGTTATGTCTGGTGATGACTGCTGTACTGCTGCACTAACTAACCTGATTCTGGTTGGACTGCGATCATTTAACGAAATAAAAGAATTTTCTAACGATGCATCCATAAGTTGCATGCCTCTGGTGTGTACTTAGAGCATCGATATATATGTACTAAAGTACTAGATGTAGCATTTAGAACATTTACTTTGTTCAAATGATTTGCACGGATATCCCGGCAAAGCAATCTAGTGTCACTTTGACTTTGTTGCGGTATGGCTCCGCTTCGTTTATTAATTGTGTTAGGCGATATATCGGTTAATTCGAATCAGAACTTGTATCTGTAGTAGTGCTAGTTGATATTATTTATTATTTAAGTAATAAAAAGGGTTAATTATATCATATTACCACACAAAAATGTATTTATTTATGAGATTGATTCATGATTGTAGGTAAAATATATGACTAAGAACAGACTTGATGAAGGCATTGGTTTTTTAATATAAGTGTTTTAGTTTGATACGTGTTCTAAAACCAATTTGATTTTGTATAACACTAATATGTGTGTTTTTTTTTAATATACCTATTGATAGTAATTAATATTTCAAATAAAACAATTGCGTCACATAGGTACTTTATAAACAGTAGGTACACTTCATCATAGTACACATCAATTTGCAGTAATAGAAAAATACGCAAAAATTATACTGAACCAATATAAGGCAATTAAAAATAAGGCCAAACAGACAATGAGAAAAACCCACAAAATGAATTGTGTTTGATGGTAATGTAATAGGTATTTAAATATATTTTTGAGCATTTATTATGCTAGGGTAAATTGAATTGCAATTTATTTAAAGCTATAAAAAATAATTCCTGGGGCACGACTTGAACCCGCGACCACGATGAACCGTGTCAATGCTGTATCGACTAAGCTATTCACTTCGTTCTAAAATGTTTTTTTCTTATGATTGGTTCACTTATGGTAGCGCATAGTGCCATCTGCCAAGTGTATGTGTATAGAACTATGTGGTCAGAAAGGACATTATAACAGATTGACAAACAATGCTGCCTTATATGTATAATAAGATATTTCTGAGCAAGCCTTATGCCAAGATAAATTTAAAGTTTAGAAAAATAGAATTATTCGTTCCTGAGACAAGTCTTGAACTTACACCCACGAATATATTTTTCTAATTTGTAATAAAAGTAACAAAATATGTTTATAGATTTTATTATTTTGCTTAAATAAAACCACAGCAATTAATTCCTTTTTATTTTCATAAATAGACGCAAAACATATCTCTTTTGCGATCTTCTGTGATAATAGTCTATACAAATGTCAGTGAGTAGCCAGTAGCATTAGAGTACTGCTGGCTACTCTTTGGTAAGATGCCCGGGCAGCGGTTGCTGATTGTCTATAATATGATAACTAACACCAATGAATACAGATTTACATAAGAAGCGTATTTCTTAAGGATGTCGTGTGCCGATTAAAGTTGGCGTATTGACGGTTGTCAGTGTAGTACGTCTATACTGACAACCGTCAATACGCCAACTTTAATCGGCACACGACATCCTTAAGAAATACGCTTCTTATGTAAAACTGTATTCATTGCTAACACTGTATACCATTGGCGCCACGTGCACATACGTATTGCGCATGTACGATAAGACGTCAAACGTAAGAAAGCTAGGACATTTTTTATATGGATAGTTCCGTCTATCGTTAGAATATATGTCAATGAGTATGTACCAAAAAGTGCATCCCAGTCTGACTGCATTGTTTCACGACATTAGAAGGACAGTATATACTTACAATATTTTCCAGAGAAGAGTAGTTGAGCAACCTCACATGTAAAACCTCGATACCTGAATTTCTTAAGGAAAATGTTGACACAGACAGAAGTCTTTAGTGCTTTATGACAGATAATAGCTATGCCACCGTAGGAGTCTAATCTATGTCTTCTATATATATTGAAGCCGCCTAAATGAATATTAAGTTCAGGATCTAACCAGGTTTCACTGAGAATTGCCACATGTACATGCTCCTAATTCTAATCGTTTAGGTCTTAAGTTTTGACAGTTCCACTGCAGTATATTTAAAGCTAATTGATGTTGGGTATTATCCATCACAATTAATCATCATAAACTTTAACCATTCGCCACTCATAATTTTTTTCATAAACAAGTACTTAAGCTCTTCTAAAATTAGATTTGTTATTTCTGTGACTTTTTCTCTAGGCTCTTGTTTGAAAATAGTGTGTTTTTAATCTGTTTGAGTATTTCCCAAAATGAGGGGCTTTTATTTCTTCTTCCTCTTGCCATAGTTTCAGGAATTCTAGCCTTCTCGGTTCTTCTATTTTCTTCTAAATTGTGTTGATCCTCAAAGTCCATGCTCATTTCCTGTGTGTCACTTCTGTTTACTTTCTAAGTTTTCCTTTGTACTTTTCCTGAACCACTGTTGTTATTCTTAATTGTTTTTTCTTTTGATTTTGAGGTGCCTTTCAAATCAATGTCCCTGAAAGAGGGTTAAGGCGCCTGACCCCGTTCGATTCTAAAAAGTCTTGAGCATCACTGATGTCAGTTGATTGGTCGGTAGAAATTGCGTCGTTTTCCTTTTCTACATGCTCATTTCTGTGTAATAATGCGTTAACTAAAGTTCCTGTCAGTTTGAGATACTTGTCCAGTGGCTTTTTATAGGTGCAGTTATCAGATGACATAATATGGCGAATCTTTGTCTCTTTTAGGAACACAGGACAACTTTTGTTCAAAGACATGAGTCCACCCTTACAATTGACGCATTTATATATTGTTGTCTCACAATTGGGATGCAAACCACCACATTTTGGGCATATACATTTTATTACCGTACATTGTCTTTGTCCATGACCATATCTCCAGCAGTTTGAACATTGTGTTACTGGAAACGTCTACGATTTCACTTTAAGTTAATATCCATAAAGTTCAACAAATGGGGGTAGTGCTGGGCTTCTGAAGCAGATACGAACTGTCTCACTGTCTATCCATTTGCCTTCATCTGTAGAGCGTTTTAATCGTTTTACAGATATTATATCGTACTCACTACTAAATATATTATTTAATTCCTCTTCTGTAGTATCTATTTCTATGTTTTTAATCACACCATATGATAAATTCAATTCTTGAGCCAAATAGCACCTGTAGCCCAAATCTTTCATTCTCTCACATACTAGTAACTTTTCAGCGTCTTCACAGTGGTCAAATTGTATACACACTTTATAGATATATTATATGCGACTTTTGATACTCCTGTTATAGACTCAGCTTTTAACAGTTTGGCTTAAGCAATTTGCTTGGGTAACAATTCTTTAGACGTAATGTACACATCAAATTTATCGCTTCTTGAGTTTATTTATTTATCTATTTAATTTATAAGAAGACCAACCGCCTTATTAAACTGAATAACAATGGTATATGTGACATGTGGCCAATTAAAGGTCCTCACGGTTAAAAACAATTCGCTATATATAAACCTTTTGGAAGAGCATTGAAAGTTACAATAAAAGAAAAATATAATTAACTAACTAAAATCTACGTAGTTCATAAAAAATCTCTGCTTAGCATGTGTCTCATCGTCGCCGGACTCGCGTCAAAGACGTCGAAATCATGCAATTTACTCGCTGCATTAAGTGCCTTGCATGCGCGCCATATAAAGTTATCCTGCCGGTAGTTTGTAGGTACGAGTGGTAGGTGTAGTGGAGTATGATGACGTGTGGATTTTACTGGTACATTCAAACCTACCATAGACAACAGTTCTGAGCTATTAATAGAATTAGACAAAAACATTGTAAGTATGTTATATCAGCAATACCCCTCCGCTTATAAAAAGGTAGAAGATGGAATTTGGCGCATATGTTCAAGTAATTATCAGACTTATAATGATAATATTTAATACGATAGCAAAGGTATTTTAAGAACTTTCTCTGTACGTTTTCTATTCTATCGATTTACTTGTCATATTCCAGATCTGCGACCCATACTCCAGTATACTTCTAACGTACGAGTTCAAATCTTTAGCCTCCGAAATTTGCTCAGTATGGGTGTTCGTGGCAAATTTTCGGTGTGACTTTCACCTCACCGTTATAAACTCACCACCACTGTTAAGTGTCACTCTCTTCTCATGTACTAGCTTCGAAGTATTAGTTTGGCCTAGTATGTTATCGCTATCACTGCTACTTAATATTGCTTCTGTTACTTGTTTCTTGCACTCCATGTTACTTAATATTGCTTTTGTTACTTGTTGCTCGCACTTCATGTTACTTTCACTATTTATATTTGATATATCCTCAACGCCAACATATCCATAATTCTGTCCAAAACGAAGACCCAGCTAAAGTCTGAAAATTTCTCAAAAGTCTGGGAGTAGGAAAGTCACGAATTGACGTAACATCCAAAGACATCAATATTAATTCACTCAATGTTCATTTCACTACTTCGTCCAATTTTGATGGGACTACTAAAACTAATACTTTACTAGATCTTTCAAGTATTCCAACTCCCAAATATTCATCTTTTGTTTTCGAGCAATTTACCGGTTGTGATGTTAAAAAGAGCATAATCTCAATCTCGTCCAATGCTGTTGGTAGTGATTGTATCAGTCGAAACATGATTCTTCCTATCCTCGATGAAATCCTTTCTGTCCTCTGTCATATATTAAATTACTCAATTACAAGCGGAATCTTTCCTTCAGCATGAAAGGATGCGCAAATAATTCCTCTCCCTAAAAAGCCAAAACCCTGTTCCTTCTCTGATTACCGTCCTATATCCATACTACCCTTCCTTTCCAAAGTCCTAGAGCGTCTTATTCATAAACAACTATGCACATTCCTTTCTAAAAACGCTCTTCTTAATCCCTACCAATCTGGCTTTCGTCCTGGACATAGTACTACCACGGCATTGGTACATATCACTGATGAGATCCGACTGGGTATGGATAGTTGAAAGCTCACGCTACTTTCCTTACTCGACTTTAGCAACGCTTTCAATACCGTGGATTTCCACATCCTACTTGGCATACTTCGCTCTATTAACATATCTCCAACGGTGATTGACTGGTTTCATAGTTATCTGTTTGGTCGCCGACAACGTATACGCGTTGAGGAAACGTACTCTTCATGGTGTAATACAACTGCCGGCGTACCGCAGGGTGGCGTTCTATCTCCGTTACTTTTCGCAATTTTTATAAATTCAATATCCCATAAGTTAATTTCGTCCTACCACCTTTACGCAGATGATTTACAAATTTACGCCCAGGCATCTCTAGAATCAGTAGCAGATGCGTTTGCTTCTATAAATACTGACTTAAAGCAAATTTGTGATTGGAGCAAAAAGTATGGCCTCAAGGTTAATCCTTTAAAAACGCAGATTGTTCTCATCGGCAGTTCCAGGATGATCTCGAAGGTCAATTGGTTAATGTTGCTTGAGATTAAATTCGACGGCAATATTCTAAAATGTACCGACCATGTAAAGAATCTGGGCATTTATCTGGATAGCACTTTAACTTGGGGACATCAAATTCAGGAGACCAGTCGTAAGTTGTTTGCGTCAGCGGGGTCGTTACGTAGGCTTCGGAATTTTCTTCCAACAGCCACTAAAATTGCGCTTGCTCAATCTTTACTCCTCCCAGTACTCGATTATGCCGATGTCAGCTATCTTGATCTCACTGAACAGCAACTTGACAAACTTGAGCGTCTCCAAAACTTTTGCTCATATTCTTACATTATTGTATAATGTTTTATTCGATCCCAACACTCCCTTGTATTTCAAAGAACGTTTTAAGTTCCTCCATGACACACATGCAAGGTTTCTAAGGTCGTCAGAGAATCTGAGGCTGCAAATGCCAACGCATTCAACAAATTATTATAGTAAATCCTTAGCTGTCCAGGCAGTGCGCTTGTGGAATGCGTTGCCTCTTGAAATTATGCAAGCAAAGTCAATAGGCATATTTAAAAAGGCACTAAAACAGCATTTCCTATGTAGTAGCTAGTCAGTGTCAAAAGCATATTGTGACTATAATATCTATAATGTGTTATGTGCGTATGTATGTTTTATTGTATGGATCTATGTATGTATGTATATATGTATGTATGTATGTATGTGTGTATGTATGTATGTATGTATGCATGTATGTATGTATGTATGTATATTATATGTTTCTGTATTTACGTAATATATGTATGTTTACCTTTACTTAGCAGGGAACTTTATTACTACACCATTTTATAATTCTATTTCCCTTATCTATTTCTTTCCATCCCAAGGTTGCCTGGAAGAAATCGCTTTTAGCGATAAGGCCGCCCATTGTGCATTGTATTTGTAAACTTCTTCTTATTCTCTTTTAACTCTGTAATGTGACTTGTGGTGTACAATAAAGAATTATCTATCTATCTATCTATCTATCCTGATTTATTTCCGAGTTTTTATTCATTTCGATATTTACAATTAAATAAGTGGGTAGATTTAGAAATTATCAACATCGCGATTACGCAGTTAACAGGTAACGACCGCTCGCTGCGATGCGCCGCGCATGACTGATTGTAACATTTTATTTACCATTCTATCTCTGAATTTTTCCACACATTCATTCTTCTCTAACATATGCCGTATTTCTTTTCTCTTTATTTCTTAATGTAAGGAAATAATATATATAGTCTAAGCTTTATTTAATGAGCTGTGTCATATTTGACAACGTCGCTCAATAATATGCTTACATATACATAACATCATCACATATATCTTATTTCTATAAGTACCAATACATATCACTTATGATTAGCAACAATAACATTATAAAACTATGTCATTATTAGTAGTAGTAATAACACGTATACAGGAATTTAAACTTTCGTGCTTTATCTACACTATACACTTTCACTATTAGAAAGCTACATTATCTGCGAGTAACATAGGCTATATTTTATTTTAGAAAAACAGGGGTCCGAAAGATATTTGGGTTTTTCGGGTACGCGAAGTAGTTCCCTCAGGAAACCGCGGGAAACGGCTAGTTTAAACATATTTTAAATTGTCTTTCACGGATATATACCACGTACCTTTGTTTGGAGTAAGTTTAGTTTTGTAGTTTTCCACCTTGTCATCAAAATAATCGACATTAAAAACTATTCACTTTTGACATTGAAATTGTTACTTTTTGGAAAACTTGTTAACTAGCAAGTGTTTTACATAAAAAATTGTAAAAAATATATCAAGATTTTAGAAATAAAGGGTCCTAAGTGACGAAACCTAATATTTTTAGATGATTTTCTGAAAATTAAAATAAATTTATTAAAAAAATACGTACTACACTTGACGTACAAACCAATTAAAAAACATCAAAGGTTCATTAACTTTCGATATCCGCTTGGCTGCCCGCGCGATGTCGTAAATCAGTCGCCACTTGCCCGCGGCATCACGCGCTTTGTAACTCGATTGCCCGCTAAAGAGAACGTACAATATCCCGCGCTTGCCCCGCCGATTTTCGTTCCTGCGACCGCCCGGCGCGGAGTCGTAAATCGTTTCTTAGACCTACATTGCTTTTGTAGCACTACCAAGTGTTATGTTTTTTATCTTAACTATGAGTTAAGCTATACGATGTTATATTTTATTTGGCAGATAATGACTTTAGTGTTGAGTTATGATGCGCTGAACTTTGTGATGGCGCGATTTGAACTTTGTGATGACTTTAAAGGATCATAACTCAAAAATGAAATCGATGACATAGGGTTTTTAATTGAAAATTACGTTACTTATATAATACGTAATTAGATGAGAAATAGAAACATACACTCGTCCAAACAAAAAGATTTATTTCAGAACCCTTGATTATGAACAATAATCTGGCGCCACGCGGCGTAATTTCTGTTAAATTGCACAAGGCTAAGATGCACAAATACCACTTTTAGGCATGAAATAAAAATATAACAACATAAGCAGTCTAATATTCTCTTAAAATAAAAAAAAATCATAGTGATATCATACACCATGACTGAGAAATATGAAAATTAGTACAACAATTCCCATTCCCACAGTGATATCAGTGGTCATGGCACACTGTAGCCGTTCTGATTTTTTTGTTCTACATATTATATAATACAAAAATAGAAATAAGCGTGGCACAAAATGCTTGTAATGCTCTTTCAAAAAAGGTATCACACTTGTATATTGTAACACACACACACATTGTACAAAATATGTTCAAACGTAAACAAAAAACAACTGCAACGCCACAGACGCAATACTCAAGCAGTCAACTGTCAAACGCTTTTTTTATATTTTCCTCCTTGGTTTGGATACTTGGCTTTGTATATTATGGTAGAAAATTTAACGGAGAAGCGAGATAAATAATACACATTGACCTTAGAACGACAGAGACGAATATATTACATGAATTGGAGCGCTGGTGCCATGTCGACCAGTAGTCGACACGGGCAAGCAACGGACTAAAACGCATGTCGACTAGCGGTCGACACGGGCAAAATAGCGCCCAAGGCCATGTCGACCAGTAGTCGATACGAGCAATCAACGGAATAAAATGCCTGTCGACCAGTGGTCGACATGGGCAGTCAAATGGATATTGGTACAATCATAGTCCAATTTTATACCAATGAACAAAATACGAGCCGATTTCTTAAAAAAAGCAGAAGATTTTTTACATGAAAATTAACACATCCCCGATTTTTCAAAATTGAGATTTTTGTATTTTCTTGTCTCTAAACTATTCCCATCAACAAATAAATAATAAGCTCACATTTTTTGTATGGTTAAAAACTGGACTCGCCAATAAAAAAAAAAACAATATCTTTCCGTGATGGCGACGCCACTCCACTACCAAATGGCTACGCGAGGTGTTTTCTCAACCGCACCCAAGCAAACATTAAACTTATTGGTTATCAATCATCTTCAGTAGATACAGTGAAGCTGAAGAGGAAGACATTCCGCAGTATTACCAAAGAGAGATTCTATTATTTCAACTTGACTAGTTAGAATCCAAGATATCTTCGGTAATTTCAAGAAATATAGAACATATTCTATAATATAGTCGCCTAACTTCACCAAAGCGGCAAGACCAATTTTGATGAAATTTGTAATAAGATGCTTTGAAAATACAATTAGAATATTAAATTAATAAGAGCTTTAAATATTTTCTATTTCAGTGACAACATTTGGATTGAGTTTGAAATCCAACGACATTGTTAAAGACTACTTGGTAGCTGTAGAAGAAATTATGCATTTGTTAAATCATAGGATGCATACATTTTATTTGCATCATGATTTTTGTTACAAACTGTCTGGACAATCTCAAAAAGAAGACGATTTCACAAAAAAAATCCACAAATTATCTACGAAGGTAGGTCTGCAGATTGTATATGATTACTCTCGAAAAAATAAACAAATTCTGGTATAGAAAAATAATCAATTAATCTCGGCAACGGCTGCAACGATTGTCATTAAATTTTGTAGGGCGTTTTGTGGGTGATAAATAGATCTAGCTAGGATTATTGTTAGAAAATACGTTTTAACTTAAAATTCCGAGCAAAGCTCGATCATCCAAAACCTTATTATTCTCGACATACTGTGAGAATTTAAATGAGGGCAGCGATAATCGAGTGGATGTACCAACAGACTGCCTTGCAGAGGGTATCGGGTTCGAATCCACGGCCCGCTCCACTAACTTTTCGAAGTTAAGTGCGTATTAATTAGTAAACTATCACTTGCTCCATGCCTCGGAGAAGCACCTTACACCGTCGATCTCGGCTGTCATGAAGATCTTTCGCAGTCGTTAAGGGGAGTCAGTACCCTAAAATAAACTGATACTGGTCTTGACCATGGAACATGGCTATCCCTTTGGGTTGTGGAGGTCAGACAGCAGCCGCTCTGTAGTAAAGCTGATATTCTGTCAAATTTGGTTGGACTAGTAAGCGGACTCCGGGTTTCAAGGCGTGTAAGTCCTGGATGCAACTGGGATAACGCTAGGACGATGATGATGACTGTGAGAATTTAAATCGAAGAACGACCCGGTGACGCAGTAGTAGTGTAAACGCCTGCCACGCCAAAGTTCGCAGGTTCGATTTATACGCTCAAGCTAAACAATTGTTTACGTGAACATGGATATTATATGGCTTGGGCTGGGTGTTTCTATGTATATTCTATAATACGTTTTTACAAAAAAATCTTTGTATTTGTATGTTTATCCCGATTAAAGAGATTAAATTACAAAAACTGAAGAGCATCCCAAGATAACAATGTAAACTTGCCAAACTTGCACCAAGTTTAAATCAAACTTGTTAGTTTCACTGTGACAAACTTGCATGGAGTTGGTTTTTCAAAGGATTTGGATGACGACGAGCACAGGTTGGTGGTCAGTCGACCTCCTAGATACAGCAGGAGGTGCTCGGCGACCAGCTGTTGTCGGACCACCAACCTGTGCTCGTCGTCATTCAAATCCTTTGAAAAACAAACTTCATGCAAGTTTGATGCAAGTTTATCACAGTGAAACAAGGAAGTTTGATTTGAACTTGCTGCAAGTAGTGCTTTTTTTTTATTAAAAAAAACCTGTCAAATTGACTTCACGCTGCCTGATGGTAAGCTGACAGTGAAGTCCTATTGGGAAGACCACCATCGTACGTGACGGTATCTGCTCTACCGTGTAAGCGTGGCACTTTAACCCGGCACGTGTTGTTCGGGATAGGAAAGGAGAGGGTGGAATGAGTTGAAAGAGTTCTTCTGAACACTCACCGTGATACAATCGATAAAAGACAGCCATTGAGGCTACGTCCCTCTTGTATTTCTTTTGGATCACACTCCGTGACCACATTAGTAGGGTTGAAATAGTTGCGAATAAAGAGAAGACTAGCTGTGAATAAAAATAACTTATTTTGCAGGTTATTCAACAAAAGAAAGCAGCAATGAAAAATGTCAAAAATGTTGGTAAAGTCGAATTCGTAAACAATGAAGGTATTGTAATTTGATTAATTTGTCATACATTATAAACAGGTGCCAATATACTAGTGAAAATGTGTTTTGTCAAGTACAGCAAAGTTAACGACTTGGTCAACTGAGATTGCTTATGGAGAGTCCTATAAGAACGAGGAATACGAAATCATCTCACTGACAAGTAATGGAAAGCTAGCAAATGCTCTATACATACACAGTGCAAAAGGATCCTTAACGAAAATTAAAATACCATATTATTACAGTGGTTAAGTGAGACACCAAGGGACCTGCCATGTGGTTTCACTTATAGAGGTATTCCACTTACCCAGTATCTCAGATATCCAGGTATAAATAAATATCTGTCTCATTTAGAGAGGGTGCGATTACTAAAGAAAATAACGTGTTATGTGAACAGTACAAATTTAATATGTATTAATAAAAAAAAATCAAGCACGTTTACACATATTACAAATATGGCAACAGAATGTATCAATTATAAAATTCTGTCATTTTAGTTTGTCTTTTGGAAGTATCAGCCGAGACTTTACTCAAGACGTATAAATTCTGTCAAATATGCTTTGGTCACAAATTGATGTCATTTCAAAATAACTGCGTAAAGTTTCTAGTGCTTTTACTGCTTCGCGTTTAGAAATTTTTACTAAATTTACTTCTGCGCCCATTTTATTGTCATCTTCATTTTCCAATGAAGAAAGAATGAACAATATCGCTTTCAGTAAGTTCTCTTCTCAGTTTCAGAGGTTTATGCAAATAAAATTCACTCGCTGTCTCAGTTATAGAGGTAACTGTGATGATAAATCGAAAGAAGGAATCCCAGATATAGAGGTTTGCTTTGTCCCACTAACAGAGGTAATTCAGTGCCATAGTGTTGGGACCTCAGCATAAGGTCCCGTTATGGAGGTTTCTCACTTATCCAGGTCCCACTTAACCAAGTTTCACTGTATTATATTCTGCCAATCATTACGATCGTTTTTATCTCTACACCATACCTGGGAAATTAGTGCTTCCGGAGATATTGAAGCTCGAAGTCACTACCCACTCTTCCAATTATGCAGTTCTCGCACCATTTTGTCCTATTTATGACCTATGCACCCATGGATAGGTAGGTAGGTAACTCGCGTGCATATGCACGCGCGTGATTTACATTGCAAAATATGTACTTTTTTAAGCCTAAATCTTTTTTCGTTTCCCAGGTATTATTTTTGCTTAATATGACTTGGCATGATGTGCAAAACGAATGGACTTTGACTTGATGATGGGTCTTTTGACACTGTGTGGATATTATTTCAGAGTTGCAATTCAAGTCATTTGTGGACAATTTAATTGAGCTATCAATGGATGGGTTACTCACAGACGACGAAATCAGGGAAGAAACGGATACAAATATAATAGCTGCCTTCGAGACAACCCTGTACACGCTATTGCATATGACAGTACTTTTGGGCACCTATCCTGCTGTACAGGAAAAGATGTACTTGGAGTTAGTATTCATAATACCTATTATTATGTATTTTTATTGCCTACCTGTGTATTCGTCAAACAAGAAATTACAACCAAAGAGCTTCGTGAATAATGCAGCACTATTCAGAACTACTCTATATAACTATTTTATATGGACAATGATTAACACTTCTAAAAACATTTCAATTTATAAAAATGTAAACCTAAGTAAACTAAAAGGTTTAAGCCTAATTTGATATTTACACATTTATGTATTCTCAGATTTATTGAAGTACTGGGAGAAGACAGAGATGTGAATAAAGATGACCTGCGGAAACTGGTTTACACAAAATCAGTGATAAAAGAATCTCTACGAGTGATACCAACTGTTCCTATAGTAATGAGACATGTAGACAAAGAAGTTAATCTTAGTAAGTAACTTACTCGTTATGATATTTTTATTATATGCCAAAATTCTAGTAGGTTTGCCAATGGTTCAAGGTTGCCAATATTAAAGTGACATTTGATTTCTTTTCAATGTATGATTAATTGACCTTTATTATAATGGCTTGATGCCACATAGGCTTATAACGTATCCTTGGATTGCATTAACGTTTCGTTTGGTGAGTATTTCATCTTCTTTTCCTTCTTCCTCATCCCGCTCCTCCTCCTATTTCTTTTACCAACCCAAAGGGCGCCAACGCATTTCCTCTGATATTGCTTGTGTCCATTGCCGGCAGTAATCGCTAACCATCGAGCAATCCGTCTGCTCCTTAGCCGCCCATTACATGTGCACTAATTAGTATAACTGAGTATTATTAGGTTTTTTTCTTCTCCTATCATATTTAGACGATATTTCTGCTATTGTTGCTTTTATACTTTCCAGAGAACTATACATTGAGGGCTAACAGTCAATGCGCTATTCTTATCCTTGGCTTGCACCGCAACGCAGCCTGGGGACCTGACGCTGATCAATTCAAACCAGAACGTTGGCTGGATCCTGCCTCACTGCTAAAAAATGCTAATTGCTTCGCTGGTTTCAGTCTTGGAAAAAGATCTTGTCCAGGTATCTATGTGTTATTTCTAGCTTTTTCCGTTTTTATGAAGCCGTGTCCTCTTGTACCTCTTACAAAGTCATCATTAGGGGCCGGGCCTCATTAAATAATATCAACAAGTAAAGAAAATATTTTATTTCTTTGAAAATATACAGGTTTTTACCTGTATATTAAGATCAAGTAAAAAATTTCTTAAAATTACGTTTATTGTATGGGATTTTCTTTCCTCCCTCTTTCATGTTTACTTTATTTTTATCTAATTATTTATTTTGAATGGTAATATACAACTAAATATTCTGTGAACATTTTAAGCGTCTACCTGTTACCGTTAGTAATATTAAGCAAAAAAAATACGAAAAGAACACGTTTATTGTATGAGAATCCCCCTTAATATTTTCATTTTTTATTTGTTGTTATAGCGGCAACGGAAATACATTACTTGTGAAAATGACAGCTTTCTAGGTATCACGGCATATGAGATACAGCCTGGTGACGGACGGAGAGACAAACAGACAGACAGACAGCGGAGGCTTAGTAATAGGGTCCCGTTTTTATCTTTTAGGTACGGAACCCTAAAAAGAAGCAAAACAATCAAATAAGCTACAATTTTGTTTGTATGTTTATAGTTTAATCAGAAGTGCCATATGATTAGGAAATGCAAGATTTTGTTTAAATCTTGCTTTTCCTAATCAGCAGGCACACAGTAATATTGTTGCCTTTCAAAGCCTTTCATAGTTATTATTATAACGCTATGTATGAGCTCGAACTTAAGTTCATAAATGTAGCTTTTAGAAATTCTGCCTCCTTCATGTTGAACACAGAGGCCTCCATCCAGACTTCGTCTACATCTACTCACAGTTCAAATAAATTATTTTATTTAATTACATTTCTTTTACTTTTTTAGTTACTACCTATACTTACGCTCATTGTTTGTCATTACAGGTATGACGTATGGTATAACGTTTCTGACTGTGGTGTTAGCACATCTAGTACGACAGTACAGATGGACAGCGGATGTCAGTAAAATGGAACTGAAATTAGAAATCACAGTGAAAGCCGTTGATGCACAAGAGATCACCATTCAACGCAGAAATATACATAGCCTTGCAGTACTCCAAAGTGAATGACAGACAAATGATGTTCCAATTAACAAATACGATTAGCAATAAGAATCCTTAATTACATACTATGAAAGGGTATATTCCGGTACGCGTATTTCCAAAGCCTATACTATTTGAGTCACGAGTCAGACTCTAGTAGAATAGCTTTTGTTTGTGCATATTACTCGACAATACCTAATCTATTTCAGTAAAAAAATTGACTCAAATGGATTAGCTTTTGTGCCTTGATATTTTGAAAGAAAATACACGTACAAAACCTAGTACAGTATGATTCATATTCACTCAAATAGATAAGCCTTTGTCGAGATATTTTTAAACATGGTTTTGGTTTGTTAGGTGCGACTGTATGTAATTCAAGTAACTAAATAGGTTATGTTAGGTTCTCTGTTGACCCTTAACCCAAAAATAGGAGCCCTGCGAAGCAGGGCTCTGTCAACTTAGCTTATTAAAAATTATTTAATTGGACATAAAGTCTACTTACTAATTTAATATAATATAGAACTATCAAAAGAGAACCTTACATAACCTATTTAGTTACTTGAATTACCTACATACAGTCGCACCTAACCAACCAACACTAGGCACTAGGCACATTGCGGTCCTAAACCTCGACCCAAATTGAATAGCATTTGTTGCTGCAATGTTAAAATTAATGTATCCTACAAAGTTTACGCGATTTCGGTTCATTTCTGTACTAGAATAGACTAGGGTTTGGTCAAGTTTTTCTCAAACAAAAGCTAAGCCAGTTCAGTTTGCACTTTCACTCTAATGGTATAGGCTTTGTAAATACGCTTCCGGCACAGCTCTTTAAGATATTCAACATTTTTTATTGTTTTGTTCTTGATTCAAGAACTTCATGTCAGTTTGTATGTGTTTATTGTTTTATTATTAAACATTTAAAAGTTTTTTATTGTACCCAAGGTTATTTTGTGAGAATTTGGTAATTGAGAGGATAAACTCATAGAATACGTTTCACTAAAAGGATAGGTCGAAGCTATATACCATGTGAAACCCTTCTTGCAATTAGACTACAGCAGTATTTCAGAATTTCGTTGACAAAATATTTAGAAAATTTTATGCACATACATAAATGAAATTATTAAGTGCGCTGAATGTTCACAATAAGCAATACAAGCTGTGAAAGTGAATAAACCAAGAGAGATGTGTCAGTATCGTTGCAAATGGCGGTCCGTATTCACTGTCAGCCCTTTCGGGAAACAGGCGTGAGTCTATATACTTGTGTATGTAATACAAGTATGATGCCATATTGCGAGAACAGTGGCAAGTGAATAATATCGCCACCATTCATAAGCCAATGTCAGGCCTGTCTCACTTTCATACAAGCGACGCAAAATCCCCGAGATATTTACCTACTATTCTGGAAAACAACCTAATTTCAACCTTTTACATTGCGTATACCGTTCATAGTACAATAACTGTCTGCCGTCTCGCTTCAATGTGGTAGGGCTGTCAGAGGTACTTACGGTATTAACAGTTTACTTTTGTTTCGCGGATGCGTGCGCTGCGTGTGCGACAACTCGAGCGAGTGCCAGCTTATTGAGACTAGTCCGGTGACCGGACGCTTGCGTTTATCATACCTAAACTCGGAAGTGAAATTTCTGTACCGTAAGGTACTAATTATATATTATTCTGTGCCAATGTGTTACTTTGTAGTGAGGGGCAGTCATAGCCTGGCGGAGAGATTAATGGACTGCTATGGAGAGGGGCCGCTCGGGTTCAAACCTCCAGAGTGACCACAAACAATTAGAAGTTAAGAGAAAGTTAAATTGTTTACTATCACTCACTGAACGGTCAAGGAACATCGTAAGCATCTACTTCTTTGTGAGTACTGTATTATTTTCTCGAACCGCATGTGAAGTCTGCCAAGACGCAGTTAGGTAGTCAGTGTGGTTGACTATGTCCTTACTCTTCGCATGGTGAACAAAGAGCCATCAGACTGACAGTTTTTAATTATTATAAATGATTGATGGTAATAATGAAGTCAAAAAAAGGTATATTACCTATATTTTCAGTAAATTGTGCAATCTTTTGCATCTGACTTGCGTGCGTATCGCGTCTGTATCGCTACAAACGCGCATCAACGCACATAGGGGTATATTGTTGATCTAACCGGTCAAAATTATTTACTTATTTAGTATTTTTTTTACTCCAGGGTCTTGCCCTGGTTAACTATACTATACTAGATATAATAATGGGGAAAAAATGGGAAAATGTAATAAAAAGATATGTTTGTGATTTACAACTTCGATATTTATTTTCTGAAACAAAATGTTATAAAATTTATATAACTATGATGATGATGAGCCCCATGATTCTTCATCATCCTCATCACTTTCAGTTTTCCTCCTCCAAATCAGAATCTGAGTCCCTTTCAGAGGCAGGTACTGCAGGAATCATCAAAGCAATTGCTTCTTTTGTGAATGGCAACGTACATTTTTTGGGGGTAGGTCTCAATCCAGTAATCAATGGGTCAGAACTGAGTAATAATCTATTTATAATATCTGTGTAACCCTTGACCCTTGAAAATTTTCTCGCGAATTTCTGCCTGTACAGCCGAAAATGTTTATTCCGTGCCTCACCGATTTCTTCCGCAAGCAATCCAATTGGCAACAAAGTCTTGTCTATGACAGTAGCACCATGCACCAGGATCTTGTGCATCGTAGGTGTCATAGGATGCCACGGATACAAACTTATATAAATTTTCGCAGTGTCTATGCATTAATCTGCAAACTTGTCCAAATGGACTTTGTAACTACTAGTTATGACTTCAAGGATGACTTTGAGTCAGTATATGAAATTATAATCAACTCCAGTTATTTCTCCACCTAATTCAGGATAAGAATTAAATCTACTTGTGTTACCATCATTGGTATTTCCAAACCCAGCTTTCGTTACATCCACTATTAGACCAGTTTCACGTCTAAATTTCTCTTGAATGATTTTTTCCTCTCCTTAACAATAACTTTATCAACGTTAGATCTTAACGGTCACTATTTTACAGTAAGTTTATATGAGAAGTGCAATATGCTCTCAAACAGACGAATTCTGGCATGCAAAGTGGATAATCCGAATGAAAGTGCGACTGCATCAACATCTCTCTTTTGATAGTTAAATCGTTGAGTTCTTTCGATGTTGCACCAAAAATGTAGCACCTCATTGTTGACGTGGTCTGTGTGGCAGCATTACATACTTTTGCGTATATCATGGTAGTCATAGTATGTTTTACAGAATATGACTTTTTCTCTAGTAAAAAAAACGTATTTTGTAGGGTGCGAATGGCATTTTCACAAACTCAATTTCTTCTTGGGTTATATCCACAGTTTCTTTCACGAATCTGATTCTAATAGTACGACAATATCGCGGTGAGGATGGGTTTGGATTTTGCCATACTGTTTTGGTACCACATACCAAACGAAGTGGTACAAAGCTACTTTGAAAAATGTGTGTATTTATATATGTTATTTTCCATATTTTGTTTGAATTGTACCTGCTGTGATCCAGACAGCATACCACAGCCCCACTTGCAAAACAGCACTAATGAGTCAGATTCATTTGGTTTTAGATCACGTAGAACATCCTTCAAATACGTCTTGAAAATTTACTTGTGCGCATGTTTCAGTCACTTCGTATGACTCTTTGGGTGGATAGCAGTCTTTTTTTGCTTTTTGTATGAACCTGTAACTAGGAAACAACTGTTTACTGGCACTTCTTATTATTTCATATTGTTGCCGAGTGAGATCAACTTCCACGAATACAGAAAGTTACGATAAAGGTGTTAGCTGTTTTTCTTTGTCATCTTGTACTGTTTTATATACTTTTTTCTACTTTGTACCTCTCGTTGGCGAATTCATAATCTGCTTTAGTATACTTGAGCACCTGTTTTCCAGATGTTTGCAAATTTGTTTGTGCAGCATTTATCAACATATCATTTCCACTGTAATACGTAAGGTTTCAGGTTTCCTTCCCTTACTTATTTCGCTTAGGTCATTAAATTTTTTTGATGATCGACCCGAACTTTTAGGCTGCGCTCTCGGTGTTTCGAATGTATTTTGATAGTAAGAGTAACATAAATAAACATATGACGTTTCTAAAAATAAGGTCGGGGCAAAAGTATTTTCGTTTTGTTCATACAAAGGAAAATATTTTATTTAGGTATAATTTTTATTGATATATAATATGTAAGTGCCATTTTAATCGATGACTTGTTGCCATCTCGTGGGTGCACTACCCATGATTCCATTCCTGTAGAAAACCTGACAGGTAGTGTTCACAGTGTTCTTTTGAGGTTAGCTTTATGCGTCCTAAAGAGTTCTGCAATGACAGAAACAGGTGGAAATCTGACGGAGCAAGGTCAGGGCTATACGAAGGATGCATCAACACATCCCAGCCAAGCTCTCTCAATTTTTGCTGCGTGGCTATAGATAAGTGCGGTCTGGCGTTGTCATGGTGAAACACCAGGCCCTTCCTATTCACCAACTCCGGCTTATTTTTCTCAATAGCTTTTTTTAACGTCATCAGTTGGTCACAATCGATAGTTTTACCCGGTGGCAAAAGCTCATAGTGGACGATTCTTTCCAATCCCACCATACACAAAGCATCATTTTGTTACGAGTCAGGCCGGGCTTTGCCACGGTCTGCGGGGATGTCCATGCTTCGACCATGATCTTTTTCGCATATTCTTATCGTAAGTCACTCATTTTTCACCACCTGTAATCAACTGTTTAAGAAATAGTTCGGAATTGTTACGTTTCACCAAAGAATCGCAAATGGGAAAAACGTTGCATTAGGTTTCTCTCAGTGAGATCATGTGGTATCCAAATATCTAATTTTTTCTTGTACACAGACTTTCGTAAATGAGGTAAAACTGTTTTATGATCAACATCCAGTTCTTAAGCAATGTCGTAGCTACTAATTTAAATCATGTCATCAGTCGATTTTGCTCCACTTTCTTGATGAGGTTCAGAGCGAACCTCATCTTTCACACTAAAATTTCCAGACTTGAAACGCTTGAACCACATTTGTGATACTCTTATTGACATTGATACAGCATTAGGTCCGTAAACCACACAAATTTTATTCGCGGCGTTCGTGGCATTTTTACCTTTTTTGTAATAAAACTTTAAGAAGTACTTACCGAATTTCTTCGTCATATACGTTCATTTTGCTTGCTTGAAAAACAATTGAACGCTTTTTTGGCGGTATTTAGTTTTTTTTTACTTAGATATTGCATAGCATTCAGTACAGCCAAAGAGGTTTGATTACAATCAAAATACGAAAATAATTTTGCCCCAACCAGAACAATAATGAAAATGCAGATTTTAATTTGAACAGGTTTAATCAATCACAGAAGTGTCTATTCCTACGTTCAAATTTATTTATATATCATCATCGAGGGTTTATCAACATTCTATTGAAATTAATTCTGAGTAAACCAAATCTAGGGATTTATTGTAAACATTATCGATATTTCTTCAATGTTCATTCTGAGTAAGCCCATCACAGTTAAAATTAGTGACTAACTACGAAATTCGAAACGTCATTGGTATATTTATCTTTCTCTTACCATACATTAAAATCATAAGTCAAAGTGAAGTAAGAAATATATTGGGTTTAACCGCCATTGTAGCGCTGTTTCTATGTATTTTCTATATTCTAGGGCTTGCCAGAATGTTCTTGAGAATGGTCGCTAAAACACACTCGTTTGCTTTTCTGTTTGTATCATTCGCGAGAATGCTCAAGTGTATTAGCGCCATTAGATGGAACAAAAAGGTTTAAACTAGGTTATAATGCTTACGATAGGTCCAGTGTTGGAACCGCATTTGTGAAACCTAGATTTTGATGACTATCTTAGCATAACACCATCACCAGGTTGCGAGTTGAGGTTGTACTGCGATTTTTCAATTCAACTGTATTGTAAGACACCAATGGTTAGGTAAACGATGCTTAATTTAATCAATGATTAGAGTGAACGCAATAAAAAAATGAAATACCTAACAAGGGAACTTAGAAAATCCGCTTCGTATCAAATTCAATAACATCATGTTATTAATAAAAAAAACAGATGTGAGTGGGAGTTTTAGAGAGAAACACATTGAAACCGTAAGTAGGTGTAAATCTAAAACAAGTTACTATAGACTGCACATTTTGGCAGAAATAAAAATATCAAACATGAATTCTCACTAATTGTTGCATTTTTGATAATGTCTTGAGATCTATATAAATAGCAGATAGTGTCTGAGAAGAACTTATTTGCTAGAATAACTGCAAAATGTTGGCTATCGTATTATCTAGTTTGTTGTTGATTGCCTATATTGTAAAGTTGGTTCTTGGTCGTATGTACCCCCTGTGTATCCGGGAAAACTATCCATCATAGGCCACACGCATTATATAAACACTGATAGTAAAGGTAAGTGTCGTTTATTACCATAACTGAAAATGTTGTGTTTATCATCATATCAGCCGAAAGATGTTCAGTGCTGGACGTAGGTCTCCCCCAAAGCTCTTCATATGGACCGATCCTGAGCCCACATCTATCCGTTGCCAGCGGATGGATGATAAATGATAAATGTTGAGTTATTTAATTATATTTGAATAGTGTCACGTTTTATTTTACTTTTAGAATAAATAAAACGAACAAAATCTCAAAGGCAAGAAACATCTAATAATTATTTATAAAATTAAGTAGAGGGTACGTGGGTTAAGGCCGGTACAAAGGATAGTCACGTAGGTGGCTCCAGAATACCGCACTCTCCTGCTTGGTGATAGGCTCCGGCGAAGCGCAGCGGAACACGACGTAGCGCAGCGTAGCACAGGAAGGCGTGGTTGAGCAACTGAGAAGATTTGACGAAGCAATCACAAGGTGCAGATCTTCAGCCGCTTAGAACTTCCCAGTGTGGGAATGAACAAAACACTTAATTAGAAATTTTCTATAACGTTGTCCGTTAAATTTTGAAAGAATAACCTATTATCTAGGGTAACCTGACGTAATTCAGAGTAGTACGTGAGGTTTCAGATAGTATTTGGGAGCGTCTGCGACGACCGTGCTGCGACTGACTGTCCTCAGGAGGCGCCGACCAATAGGAAAAGTGAAAGGCAACAGTTAAAATGTTTATATAAACAGCTCGCGGGTGCGTGGCCTGCGTGTCCGTTTATTTGTTTAATAATATTTATTTGATGTTTAGTTTATTGTTATAAGTAAGTTTAAGTATGTAGTTATATAGTTTTAGGTATGTTATATATGATTGTCTAGTTTTAAGTAATTAGTTTTTAGTAGGTATGTAAAAATGATCGTTACAATTATAGGTCACAATAAAAATCGCGAAATGGTTTTTCACGTACCGAAAGACTCCGATACATAATCCCTTCTGTCAATTGTCACGCATGGTAGTTTTGGCTGTGCGTTCTCAGTCAGTCAGTTACGCAAGAATATTATGTAGATAGAAATAATTTAAACAATTATGTTGCAAACTAGATTTTTATTGCTTGTAGCGCTGATAGCGAGACTTGGCTTGTCGACAGTAACAGGTCGCCAAAGTTAAGCAACGCTAGTACAGGCCGCCACTTGGATGGGTGACCGCGTGTGGTATTTACATCAGAGCGCTACCGTGCTTCGGAGGGCATGTAAAGCTGTCGGTCCCGGATCTTGTTTTAGGACAAGTACTTATCGTTAGGCCATGTCGGAGGCCTCCGGGCGGTCTGAAAACTCCGACACCAGAGTTTAACACACACTGACATGATATAGATAGATAATGATAACAATATTCTTCCACTTACACTCATTACCATCTAGTCCCAAAGCAAGCAGAGCTTGTAATATGGATACTAAATAATGGATAAACATCCTTTCGTCGTTGTGCTCATATTATGGTGCCTTGCTCATGCGGCCACCTCGCATTGTTTTCGTTTGTCCTGTCCTCAACTTCTGAAGCAGAGGTGCGCAGCCTCATACTGAATTTAAGAAAGGTCAATACGACAGGGCGGGATAATATCTCAGGCGTGCCCTTGAAACGTTATCACCGTATTCTAGCGTCTCCCCTTACGTACATCTTCTAATGTTCTGTACACGAGTCTTTCCCAAGGAGCTCAAACTTGCCGAAGTAGTTTTATTAAGTAGCTTTCTGCCAGTTTAGATATAGTAGGTAGAGTAGAAATAGGCTTGAAGTTATTGACACAGGCTCTATTTGGATATCCGGGTTACACAACATAGATTATTTACCAGTTACTTGGCTGACAGGTACCAAAGAGTGAGAGTCGATGGTGTGATTAGCGATGACCTACCTATAAACGTTGGAGTACCGCAGGCTAGCGTACTTGGGCCTACACTTTTCCTTGTATTCATAGATGATATGTGTAAACTTCACCTTAAAAATGGCAACATTGTTACTTTCGCAGATGACACAGCTCTGTTCTTCCATGGGGATTCTTGGGATGAAACCTATCATAATCGGGTTTAATACAGTATAATTAGGGCTAAAAAAACGGTCTTACACTTAACGTGACAAAAACAAAATATATGCCTCTCGCAATAAACACAGTTCCATCTAACATACTTGAAAACTATTCAATCACAGCACACAGCTGCCTAACCTGTGACTCCTGCTCCTGTGACCACCTGGAATGTACGTCTCACATCAAGTATCTCGGTGTGTTATGCTAGACAGTGCTCTGAATTTTGAAACCACCTAGACCTCCTCACGTCCAGAACACGGCAATCAATATCCATCTTTAAAGGATTGCGTCACATAGCCGACAAAAAAAGTAATTAAAATGGTTTACACGTCTCTATGATAACCCATCTTGACATACTGTATCTCAGTATGGGGTGAGGCTTGCAAAATTAAACTGACTAAGGTAGAAAGAGCACAAAAGGCGGTCCTCAAGGTAAACCTTTCTGTGCCTTTCCTATACCCTACTAGGGATTTGAACCTACTATCGGATGTCCTAACGGTGCGCCAGTTTTTTGTCCTAAATATTATACTAAGACATCACTCTCTTGTCCCTTACGACCCTTCGCACCCTAACAAACGGCTGCAACACAATGTTGGCCCACAACAACAACGGCAATTTCTGGCAGATTTTTTAGATTCCTGGCAAGAATCTTGTATAATAAGTTGAGTAAGCAATTGAACATCTCTTCAGTTCCCAAGCACCTTTGCAAGAAGAACACGTCTGTTTGGCTCAGATCCCTAAGCTACTTGGAAACGAAAAGCTTATTAAAACTTTATATAACATAAGAACTTTTATACACAGCTAACAGAGTTACTATTTTATCAGCTGTCTTTGATCACAAGATGACATCTCAGCATTTTCGTAGGGTTAGCAAGCCAATACAGCATAAAAAGCACACACTAACACTCACGCTCAATATTAACACTAAAACACACACACACACACAAACACTTGCCCCTCTCGCACACACGCTCACTCACTCACCGATTCATCATCATCATCAGCCTTTAACAGTGCACTGCTGGACCAGGCCTCTCCTTTCAAAGGAGGAATTGGCCTACTATACCACGCTAGCCAAACGGATTGGTATAGGGTTTGTATCAAGTTTTCCTTCTATTACAGTGCTGTTCTCTGCATAATATGCTCTCTCTGTCGGCTCATACGACACCTATGGGATGATATGGTGTGGTGACATTCCGTATTCTTAATCCGTCACCACACGAACATCACCGACTCACACATCCACTAATGCACTCACTCACGCACTCACCCACTCACTTACTGCCTAATTCATTTACTAAAACATTACTTACCAATCAATGAAATTACACTTGAGCTCCGGCATATTTAGTTAGGAGAGACTGGTAATCTGTCATAGAGGTAGAAGAACCTCTCTCACACAGGTTCACCTACTTAATTATGTTACACTTAGATTAAAACTTAATTGTAACTATTCTGTGTGAGAGAGAAATTAATAAACCATTTATTTCACATGCGCTGAGCATTTAGAATCAAAAAACTTGTCAATACCTAACGAACCCAAACTCGATGGGTTTGTATCGTTTTATTGCGGAGTTCCTTTTGCCGCATCTAAGCTCCATAATCAGATCAGCTCATGACATCATAATAATATGGCGATGAAAAAAAATCTCTCTCTTCTCTACTCATAAATGCAAAATGTATAGAGATAAGTATATTGGACCAGGGCTTTGACATTTAACTGTAGGCAAAGTGATGTTGTTGAGCACCTTTCGGTAGATAATGTCATGAATACTGACCAAGTTACTTCGTACCCTATAGAGTTTCTGAACTCCTTACAATTATTTTTTATTTTATTTTTTTTTTATTTATTCTTTATGCACAAAAATAGTACACAGGTGGACTTAATGCCTGGTGGCATTTTCTACCAGTCAACCTTTTGGTGGTGCAGAGATAGATGGGGTAGGTGCATTAGCCATGTGGTGAAAAGAGGATATGTATTAGATACATATTAATAATTTATATAGGTACATAATATTATAAACCATAAATATACTATAAATATATATAATTACTCATAGATCATATGATACACACATAAATATAATACATAAATATATAAATACATAATTATGCTACAGCTGATGAGAGTGATGAGCCGATTCCTTCAACTTAGCGAAGAGAAGATTCCGTACTTTCGTTTTAAATGCATAACGGTTGGTGGCCATTCTGACTTCAGGAGGGAGCCTGTTCCATAGCAGAACAACTTGGACAACAAAAGAAGAGTTTACAAAACCAGAAGTATGAGCGGGACAGTGAAGAAGTAGATTATGAGAGGAACGAAGGTTTCTCTCATGTGTGGAACATAAGTATTGGAAGTATGTAGTCAGATAAGAAGGAGGAGAAGGGGAAGTAAGAATAGAGTAGAGAGTTGTAAGAGCACGCAAACTTCGGCGCTGACGAATAGGTAGCCATTTAAGATCGGAGCGGAAAGTAGATACATGATCATACTTACGAAGATTGTATATGAACCGAATGCAGTTATTTAGAAGTCGGTCATATTTGTTGAGATACTCTGCATTCAGGTCATAATAGCACACATCACCATTGTTTTGGTTCTGATTGGCAGGAAGTTTTTGAGGCGATATAGAGCTCGAAGGGTACCAGTCACTCTCTGACTGACATACGTAACCTGTGCCTGCCAGTCGAGAGTGGAATCAATTAACAATCCCAAGTCTTTAACCACTGGACTAAAGGGTATGATAAGACCATTAAACATCACCGGAGGCAAGGTAGTCAGGTCTAGTCTCCGTGTCATGCGCTGACTGCCGACAACAATGGCCTGGCATTTAGCAGGATTTACGTCCAGTCCAAAATCATTACACCAAGCTTGAATGATATCTAGGTCTCTATTAATATCAGCTATCGCAGTTGTAACATCATCCACTCTCGCCTGGGAATATAACTGCAAGTCGTCGGCGTAAAGATGGTACGAACATCGAAGCTTAGGGGTTAAGAAATTAATAAAAATTGAAAATAGTAGAGGAGGGAGTATGCCACCTTGAGGAACACCAGAGTTAATGTTACGCCAACTCGATGAGATGTCATCACTGCGAACTGCCTGCTGGCGTTCCTGAAGATAAGTAGAGAACCATTCCAGTGCGCCAGGTGAGATCATTAGATGGTAAAGGATTGATAGAAGGATATCGTGACTGACGGTATTAAAGGCATTCGAAAAGTCAACCAAGGCCAATACTGTGACCTTAGTCTCCTCCATGCCTGCTCTTATATCGCCAGTCACTTTAAGGAGTGCAGAGGTTGTGCTATGTCCAGGCCTAAAGCCAGATTGAAGTGGACTTAATAAATTGTGTTTGTACACAAAACTGGACAGCTGTTTATTCACACAAGCCTCTAGCAATTTGGATAGGAAGGGAAGTATGGAGATTGGACGAAAATGTTGAGGGAGAGTAGGATTGGGAATTTTGGACAGTGGAATAACAAAGGCCTTACGCCACAAAGAAGGGAAGGAACCATTGGCAATCGAGAAATTGACAATGTAGGATATAGGAAGGATGAGGTGGTCAAGGATAAGTGTGATCATACGACGGCTGATGCCGTCATATCCCACAGCGTTGGACTTCATAGAAAGGATAATTTTCTTGATCTCACTCGGAGCAACTGGAGAAAAATCAAAAGGATCTATGTTGAGACGGGGAAGGGCAGTTAAGTGATCAATAGTGTGACGCCTGGTCTGAGGGTCCAACAAAGCAGTAGTGGTGAAAAAATGGTTTAAATCCTCCAGACCAACCGTCCACTGAGGATCAGAATGTCGCTGTTTGCCAATACCCAGGGTTCCAAGGAACTTCCAGATATTGGCAGGGGAAGAGAAATTTATGTTGTCAAGAATATGGCGGCGTTTAGCGTTACGAACCATCTGGTTACACCGATTCCTTGCAGCTTTGAAGAGGGCCCAGTTTTCTTCGCATCGATCCTTTTTGAATTGCCGAAATGCTCTATCCCGGCGCCTCATAGCCATTTTTATGCCTCTGGTTAGCCATGGAGTGGGAGGACGTCTTAATTTCACTTTCCGGACGGGGGCGTCCTTGTCATAGAGGTTCAAAACCACGTTATTAAATTCAGTGACCTTTTCGTCCACAGTAGCAGCTGACATCAGCTGACTCCATTCCAGTTCAGCAGCATCCCTCTGTAAACTGTCACTATCTATACGTCCAAAACAACGTCTATACAGGACCTTGGGGTGGGGCTTAGGTGGCTTAAGGTTATAGGATAGGTAGATGAGATCGTGATGGGAAAAACCAGGAGCAAGGAACTGGCCATGGGATTGGACAAGGGACGGGTTAGAGGTAATTATAAAGTCTAGCCATGTGTCTACACCTTCGGTATTGTGGTGAGTGGGACCAAGCGGGAGCGTGTGTAGACTGGCAGACTCAATTAATTGCTAGAGTTTATGGGAACGGGGGGAATTGGTGGCAAGGTCAGTGTTGAAATCTCCCATGATGATATGATGAGCGTATTCTGACCCTAAGGATTCCAGAATCGATTCGAGACTGGAGAAGTAGTTTATAGTGGGAGGACAATAGACAACGCCAAGAACAGTTTTAGCCCCATTGACTGAAACCTCGAGGAACAGATATTCTGCTGAAGCAGAAGAGTTAGACGATGAAGCTAAGATAATTTTGAAGGATAATGAGCTACGGAGGTAAATGGCTACAGCGCCCCCTCTTCTGTCCACCCTGTCATTTCTGATGAGGACAAAACCAGGGAGAGGGTAGGAAGTGGAAAGTAGATGAAGTTTCAGCCAGCTCTCTGAAATCAGAATGGCATGAACGTTAGCATTATCAAAAGTAAGAAGCAAGTCGGTATAGTGGCTGGGTATACTCTGTGCGTTAATGTGACACACATTTAACAGCCGAGATGTGGTTTGATCGAAAGTACGCTTTAATAAATCACTGAGCGACTCGGTCGCTGAGCTAAAGCTGTCATTTATTGATGAATCAGCAGAATCGTTGGCGGAGTGAAAGGAATCATCATCATCTGATAGCATAAAATATTCTATATATATAAAGGTAATAAATAAATATAATAATATATAAGTAACCAATAATTAAAGAACTAAGTGTAAAAATTAATATATGCTTTTGCTACTAAATAGTAGCAAAGGCATGCACACGAATTGATGCAATGCTATCTCTGCACCACCCGCCAGCAGACACATACAGATAACAAATTAAAAGCAATACAGAAATGTAAGAATACTAAATACAAAAGAACGGAACGCAACACTAGATGTCGCGATTTCTCGCGTACAATCTCTCGCGATCTATATATAGTCTTAGGATTTTGCCCGGCGGGAGTGTCGCGATTTCTCGCGATTTGTAGATAGTGTACAGGAGGATTCAAACAACCAACCTCTATGTAATTTAAACAACCAACCTCTATGTAAGTACTGGCCACAACCGACGGTTCTACGTTTGAGGTTTGAACTTGATATATGAAGAATACGAAATTACTTTATTACTTCATAGTATTGACATTGTCATTTGAAACATTATAGTGTGTAAAATCATATTAGAAATGGAAATATAGTAAATGTATATGAATATTTTGATGTGACGATACAATATTAGATGTGCATGTGCTGACTACATGGATATCACAAATGGGCGCTGGAGCTAAGTATTTAGGGATTCCTACTGTTTGCGAGTAGCTAGTGTTGTAAAGCTAATTATATGGGATCCTATTGTTTCTACGTATCTGGAAATTGGTAATGTATTGTATGGTAATTCTGTATTGTAATAGTAGAAGTGTTTAGACCTCTGCTGAGGATAAAGACGTTTATGCCTCAGTGGAGAGAGAACGGAGACGTCCGTTACAGAGCGGTGAGCAGACCGACACTTACGGAGCGGTGAGCAGACCGACACTTACAGAGCGGTGAACAGACCGACACTTACAGAGCGGTGAGCAGACCGACACTTAAAGAGCGGTGAAATACCCGACAGATAAAACACCTGATACCTGATATTGGTGACAGACCTGTATACAGGTAGTAGATATTATTGAAATCCTCGACAGATAAAACACCTGATACCTGATATCGGTGACAGACCTGTATACAGGTAGTAGATATTATTATGAAATTATACCCCGAAAGTTATATATTTGTAATCTAAATAGAAATTGATAGAACTGCAATACTAGACTACCGGACAGTAGAATCATATAACCTTTTAACCTACAGGTCGCACTGAAATGATTCCGGAAGAAACATACTGACAAATGCTTGGCATCGAGGTCTAACAGAGCTGTCCATGTGATGTCTACGTCTTGATAGGTAAGTTTCTTAACATTTCATTAGACCGCGCATTATCAATATATCGGCGTTCAGTTACAAACCCCTCATCATCTAACCTCGCCGACATGGTGGAGATCCTGGGATATGATGATCCTCATTTTAAAGGCAATACAATATTATATCTTATGAAATAGCGTGGCGGATGGAATGTTTTGAAACTTCTAGTGACACTTAGAGGAATAATTTTCAAATTTTAAATTTGGAATGAAGAAATAATTTTAAACAATTAAAACAACATTTGTCAGTATGGAACTTCAGTTTCAAACATTATGTGGACTACAATTTTACCAATTCGAGATTATTGATAGACAATCATTTGAAACAGTTGGTTGATCATATTATTTTATAATTTTATGATATATTGTTTTGTGAGATTTCGTGTTGTGTGGGATTCACTACCGGCATATGCAGTAAGTAAAAGGAAATAGAATCAATAGATTATTGAAATTTTATCTTAAAGGTATAATACTATATATGCTTAAAGTTAATACTTATTTTTAGGTACAAAATTGATTAACATTGATGGTATACTGCAATAATGGAGAATATAATTTTAAATCGTTTGTCTGTGTTTGCCAAAGAGATTCAATCATTAAGCAATGATTGTCTCGGTCTGTGTTCAATAACAGATGAAAATATGGAAGATGCACGTATACTATCAGCTAAACTTAAATCACTTCTGTCTCGCTTCAATACTGATTTGAACAGTTACTTTAATATAAGTCAGGAACCTAATGCTGATGAAATATCGAATTTAACTAACTACCAATTACAAGGAGAGCAAACATTGGCTGAATTAGAAGTAAAAATTCAAATGAAAAATGAAACCTCAACAACATCAACGAAAGAAAACGGAGCATTATGTTACAGTAAATTACCTGATTTGAGTTTACCTCAATTTGCTGGAAACTTATTAGAATGGCATCAGTTTTGGGATCAATTTGTTTCTAATATGTCTAGAAGGAGACTGAACGATGTTGATAAATTACTCTACCTTAAAAGTTCTTTGAAAGGCGATACGGCAAGACTTATAGATGGACTGAGTATAACCAATAAAAATTATCAAATTGCGGTTGATATACTTAAAACTAGATATGGCAAAGAAGGCGAAATAATATACGCCCATCACAAAGCTCTCTCCAATATTAAGAGAGCTGGAGGAATAGATGAGTGCAGACAAGTATTAGATGAAGTGGAAAGACACATGAGAGTTCTTCAATCTATGGGAGAGGATACTGAGTCTACAACTATGAGATACATGATTATGGAAAAATTGCCGCAAGAGATAATATTTGAATTGAAAACGAGAATAGGGTCTGATGAGTCCATTGACAATATGAAAGAACAGCTGGCATTAATAATTTCAGCCAAGGAGGAAGCAAAAAGGATAATTGAAGGAACTACACTAGAAAATTCTCAATATACTGTTCAAGCATTATACAGCAAAACAGAAAAGTCACAGAATGAGCAAAGAATTATTAATAATAATCAAATTAAACAAAATAGGAGGAATAAAACTCATAACTTCAATTTAATTAAACCAAGAAACAATCAAACTTATCAATGTTATAAACGAAATTTTCACAACAGACAAGATGAAAACAAGATGGAGTTTAAAAGAAAGAAGTTAAGCTGTGTCTTTTGTGGTAATGACCATTTTAACGAAAAATGTAAACAATTTAAAACTCTTCAAGATAGAACAACTAAATTGAAAGATAGTAACTGATGTTTTATTTGCCTTAAAAGGGGACATGTGTATAGGCAATGCACATACAAAAAACCTTGTTGGTATTGTGGTAGATCATCACTACATAATAGTGCGTTATGTCCCAAGAGATTTATTGAAGATGTCAAAGGTAAACAGAAAGTTACAAACATTATGCATGTTAACAGCTATGGGTATACAATTCTTCAGACAGCTATTGTGACAGTTAAAGAAATCAATAGAAGCAAATCTTGTAGGATGCTTTTAGATTCAGGAAGCCAACGTAGTTATGTATCTCAAGAAATAGCCAAGGAATTGAACTTACCAGTCGAAGAAAATAATCAACTCTTGGTATTTACATTTGGTTCTAAGACACCACAAGAATTAGACAGCGCTTTAGTAAAACTTCAAATTGAAACCTTAGATAAAACTAATAAGACATTTTTTGTCAATGTAGTACCAACAATATCTAACGGAATCCCTTATATAGTACCAAACATGGTTGAATTACATGATAAAGAAAAGTATAAATTGGCTGATGACGGATCATTATTTGATCGTATTGATATTCTAATAGGTAATGATTACTATTATTCTATTATGTCAACCAATAAAAAACAAATTGAAGAGAATTTATATTTGGTTGAGTCCGAATTTGGTTGGATTTTATCAGGAACAACAAGCAAGAAACAGGTTGATCAGCTAACAGCGTTAACTTACTTCCAATCATCATACGAATTTGGATTACATCATCCTGATCCACCATTAGATAATATAAATTTAAAATGTTTATGGGACTTGGAGTCCATAGGGATAATAGATTCACCAAGGGCAAATAGGGATGAAGAAGCAATCAATCACTTTAACAATACCACAGAATATAAAGATAACAGATACTATGTAACTTGGCCATGGAAAGAATATCCACCAAATTTATCTGTAAATTTTGGATTAGCATTTGGAAGATTGGTAAATTTAATGAAAAGACTAAGTCCAAAAACTTTGCTGGATTATGACAACACTTTGAAAGAACAATTAAAAAGGGAATCATAGAAGAAATTACAGTAATGGAGGAGAATGAACATCCGATTCATTATATACCTCATCATTGCGTAACAGCACCTGGAAAAGCCATAAGAATTGTTTATGATGCTTCAGCTAAAATAAAGGATAATAAAAGTTTAAACGAATGTTTATACCGTGGTCCAATACTATTGGAAGATTTAACCGGACTTATTTTAAAATTTTGATGTCACAATTTTGGAATAACGGCTGATGTAGAAAAGGCGTTCTTACAGATGGGTCTACAAAATGTGGACAGAGATGTGACAAGATTTCTATGGGTGAAAGACATAAAGGAGCCTCCACATAAAGAAAATCTCATTCATCTAAGATTTACCAGAGTACCGTTCGGTATAATTTCCAGTCCATTTCTATTAAACGCAACTATCAAACATCATTTGCAGAAGTCTGAAGATAATCAAATAAGAACATTGGCTCAAGAGATATATGTGGATAATTTGGTAACCGGAGTAAAAACAGAAGAAGAATGTCTGAAGTTGTACCATGTAGCGAAAAGGGCATTCCAACAAATATCAATGAACTTGAGAGAATGGAGTTCAAATTCACAACCCTTTATGAGTCAGATTTCAGATAAGAATTCAAACGAAATAATTAAAATTTTAGGTTTGTATTGGCACGTAAAAACAGACACACTTCATTTGAAATTTAATTTAACAGACAAGATTGTAACCAAAAGAGGCATTTTAAAAGTTATTGCATCTATCTACGATCCATGTGGGTATGTAGCGCCTGCATTACTACCAGCAAAGTTATTTCTGCAGGAGTTGTGGAAACAAAAAATAAAATGGGATACAAAGTTATCCACTGGATTACTAGACAAATGGTCAGACATACAAAATGATTTATTGGAAATTAGGAAAGTCAGTATACCTAGATGCTATATTAAGAATTTATTGAATGTGGATTGTCAACTACATTGTTTCACAGACGCATCTACTAAAGCTTATGCAGCAGTGGTCTATATAGTTGGAAATAACGCTAAAAGTTTCGTCATTGGAAAATCACGTCTAGTACCAACCAAGGATCAAGATAACCTAAAAATACCACGACTTGAACTTTTAGGAGTAGTAATAGGAAGCCGTTTGATACAATATGTTCTTAAACATATTCAATTAAATATCACAAAGCAATTGATATGGACTGATAGTCAGATAGTTATAGATTGGTTCAATTCTAATAAACTATTAACACCATTTGTATCAAAAAGAATTGATGAAATTAGAAGTAATAAAAATTTAATCATGAGACATGTTCCTTCTGAACTGAATCCAGCAGATGTTGCCACTCGACCGTCGACATCGCCAGAAGTTGGAAACAAATGGTTAAATGGTCCAGAATTTTTGACACAGGATCAGGCCAGTTGGCCCAAGAACAGGTGCACCATTTCAACTTTTATTGTTGAGGAGGATCTCGATTTCGCGAATAACGTAATTTTAGAACGAGATAATATCAAAGAAAACCAGAATTCAAATATTCATCCAGATCAATTAGATTCCAGAGTGATGAAAATAAAAAGAATTCAAGGCGAATATTTTTCTGAAGAATTAAAGGGAAAGGAAACAGATCTAAAAAGGAATTTAGGTTTATTCACGGATGTGGATGGCATACTCAGATGTAAAGGACGTCTTAAAAATACAGACTGGTCTTATGACAAACGTTATCCCATATTGATTCCAAAAGAGAGTGAATATACTAATAGTATCATATTGAAAACTCACAAAGATAATTATCATGTTGGTGCAAACCACACGCTTAGTATTATACGTGACACGTATTGGATTCCACAAGGAAAAGCTCAAGTTCAAAAGATCATAAGAAAATGCCCGGAATGTGTAAAACATGGAGGTGGACCGTACAAACTACCACCTACTCCAGCTCTTCCACCCGAAAGAGTAAACTTTTCAATACCATTTACATTTACAGGCGTAGATTACTTAGGACCTGTAATGGTAACATCAGAAAACGAGACAAGTAAGAGATGGATTTGTTTGTTCACGTGTTTAGCCGTTCGAGCCATACACCTGGAAGTAGTACAAAATTTATCAGCAGAAGAAGGCTTACTTGCGTTAAGAAGAATGATTTCGACAAGAGGAATACCAACGCTTGTTACCTCAGACAATGCATTACATTTCAAATTGATATCTGAAATACTATCCAATGCATGCTGTGTGGAGAATAAAATTCGATGGAGGTTTATTCCTGAACTAGCTCCTTGGTTCGGAGGATTTTACGAACGACTAGTCGGATTAGTGAAACATTGTATGAAAAGGACTCTACAAAAACACCTTTTAAGTGATAGTCAATTGTCAACGATTGTCAAAGAAATAGAGGCTACGAGGATTAGCACAAGGTGACCCTTTGTCTCCTTTGCTCTTTAATTTAATAACATACAAGGTATGTCGATCTCTCCACCACGACGTTGTCGTATCGCAGTATGCGGATGATTTTATATTATATGTACAAGATAATATAGATATAAGAAATATCTCTAATATTAATAAATGTGAAAATTATATGCAAAATTCTCTAAACTCCATTGTAGTACTGTTGGATGAACTTGGCTTGTCATTGTCTTTTAGTAAGTCTAATTTTTGTTTATTTAGCAGAGGTAGAGGAAGTATTTTACCATCTCTAAAAATAAATGAACACCCGTTGATTCACTTAGATTGTGTTAAATATCTAGGCATGTGGTTGGATAGAGGTCTGCGTTGGAGCAAACACATTAATGAGGTGGTTGCGAAGAGCTCTAAATTTTTGAACATTTTAAAAGTATTGACTGGTAGTTCCTGGGGGGTGCATGTAATGCATTTACGAAGACTTTACATATCACTAATTAGAAGTCGCTTGGACTACGGAAGCTTAATTTATGATTGCAGTGCTAATTCACACATTGTAAAACTGGATAAAATACAAAACCAAGCTCTCCGAATAATAGGTGGCTATATCAAAAGCTCTCCTATACACGTTATGTAATCTGACCTGTGTATTCCACCTTTGTCTTTAAGACGTAAATATTTAGCTTACAAATACTGTTTGAAAATGATGTCATGGTCAAATAATGTTAGTGTTAATTTAGTTTCAGAGTTGAGCGCCTTTGGTAACATCAGATATTGGTCAAACAAAAAAATGCCTTTACTTACTGAGACGTACAGGGAAGTCAAACAATATAACTTTAATTCATTAGATATGCTTAAAATGTATAGTTTGAGAACTTGGGTTACAAATATAAACACCGATGATATAATTAAAACTGATCTGGAAGGTGTACAGCTCCCAAAGTCTCTGTGTCATCCGGACATGCTACTAAAAATACTTTGAACGAAATAAATTCAATGTATAAGGGCTGGCATAAAATTTTCACAGATGGCTCCAAAGGTGCTCAAGGTCTCGGTGCGGGATTTTATGATCAAAGTTTAGGCATTGACTTTTGTTTTAAATTAACTTGTAATGTTTCAATAATGACGCTGGAACTCATTGCAATTTTTCAAGCATTAGCGTATGCTGTAAATAAAAGGATGAATAAGTTCGTAATATTTTCCGACAGTAGGAGTGCTCTGCTACATATTGCTCGATGCGCCTCTGGACTAAGAGGTGCATCGATAGCATATGACATATTGAGCACTTTCAATGAACTGTATGAGAAAAGAATACAATTTAAATTGTAATGGGTTCCAGCACATATTGGAATAAAGGGGAATGAGGAGGCTGATCGACAAGCCAAAGTAGGAGCGATAAATGGTTTAATTTTTAATTACTTACCAGATTATTGGGAATTAATACCAAATATAAATAAAATTTGCTATCAATATTGGAAAGAACAGTTTAATAATATCTCGCAAACGAAAGGCATCTGGTACAAAACAATACAAGGTGAGCTTGCTCGATTTCCCTGGTTTGCTAATAATATAGGTAGACAATATATAAAATTAGCGCTAAGACTGAGATCCGGACACTATCCATCAGCAAAATTGCATTTCTGATGAAAAAGTCAAATTCCCCTAACTGCAGTGTGTGTGATAAAATCGAAGATGTGCAACATTTGCTGATGGAATGTGTTCGGAATGAGGCTGAGAGAGCTCTATTCATAAATAAATTTAATTTAAATATATTGAGTGTAGGTTTAGTACAAAGTATTTTATCCATACCTTCCTCAGATATCTGTAAAAGCTTGTGTGAATTAGTAATAGTCCTCCAACGTAGACCTTCCCAGCCATCATAGTCATGGAGTTTTGTACTTATTTATGTTACTATATTAATAGTATTATTAATGTATGAATTTGTTACTTAAAAGGTACCATGGGGTTGTCTTATCCATTCAGATAAAAACCCCAAAATAAATAAAGAATAAAAAAAAAAAAATAATACACGACCTTTAACATGCATTGATAACGAAATAGAACATATTCTTAAACCATCAGATTTTCTACAAGCTGGCAGATGTATGTGTAGCGTTAAATACAGTTCCAGAGCAGTCTAAGATAGAAGGCACATCGACAAAATCTAATTTAGTTCGAGGGTGGAGGAAAACTCTAGTAATGTTAGATGAATTCAAGGAAATGTTTCACAATAGATACTTGACAAGTCTCAGAGAGCGATATAGCCACTCCTATAAACAACCACGTATAACGTCAAAAGGTATTCCGAAAGAAGGTCAAGTTGTACAGATAAAGGGAGATCATAAGAATCGAACCGATTGGAAGGTTGGAAAAATTGTTTCAATAATCAAGAGTTCGGACGGACTGACTAGAGTGGCCAAAGTAAAAGTAGGAAATAACATATTAACACATTCTATAGCGCATTTGTATCCTCTAGAGGTAGAGGAAAATGAAGAACAGAATTCAGTAACACAAGATGACGTTAATGAGAGCGAAAGATTTAATTTAGAAAATGAATATCCAATAATGTCAGTTTATCAGACGCCAGATGTTAGACAAGAAGAGACAGTTGATATACTAAATCAAAAGGATAATGAAATGATAGTTGATACTATAGAGACGACAAAAAACGCAGAAGTTAGAGATAATGACACAGAAACAATAAAAGCAAACACAGATAAAATAGATGTTGAGATAAATGGGAAGGGCGACAATAACGATTTAGATACACGTAACAAAGACACTATTGAAGAGATTACAGAAGATAGCTAAAACGAAGTAGGTAAAAAACGAGCAGCAGCAATTCGAGCCCTAGAAAAAATAAAAGAATGGACTCGTAACTTACACACCACTCTTTTGTAATCTTGCCCCGGCGGGAGTGTCGCGATTTCTCGCGTACAATCTCTCGCGATCTATATATAGTCTTAGGATTTCGCCCGGCGGGAGTGTCGCGATTTCTCGCGATTTGTAGATAGTGTACAGGAGAAATTCAAACAACCAACCTCTATGTAATTTAAACAACCAACCTCTATGTAAGTACTGGCCACAACCGACGGTTCTACGTTTGAGGTTTGAACTTGATATATGAAGAATACGAAATTACTTTATTACTTCATAGTATTGACATTGTCATTTGAAACATTATACTGTGTAAAATCATATTAGAAATGGAAATATAGTAAATGTATATGAATATTTTGATGTGCCGATACAATATTAGATGTGCATGTGCTGACTACATGGATATCACAAATGGGCGCTGGAGCTAAGTATTTAGTGATTCCTACTGTTTGCGAGTAGCTAGTGTTGTAAAGCTAATTATATGGGATCCTATTGTTTCTACGTATCTGGAAATTGGTAATGTATTGTATGGTAATTCTGTAATGTAATAGTAGAAGTGTTTAGACCTCTGCTGAGGATAAAGACGTTTATGCCTCAGTGGGGAGAGAACGGCGACGTCCGTTACAGAGCGGTGAGCAGACCGACACTTACAGAGCGGTGAGCAGACCGACACTTACAGAGCGGTGAACAGACCGACACTTACAGAGCGGTGAGCAGACCGACACTTAAAGAGCGGTGAAATACCCGACAGATAAAACACCTGATACCTGATATCGGTGACAGACCTGTATACAGGTACTAGATATTATTGAAATCCCCGACAGATAAAACACCTGATACCTGATATCGGTGACAGACCTGTATACAAGTAGTAGATATTATTATGAAATTATACCCCGAAAGTTATATATTTGTAATCTAAATAGAAATTGATAGAACTGCAATACTAGACTACCGGACAGTGGAATCATATAACCTTTTAACCTACAGGTCGCACTGAAATGATTCCGGAAGAAACATACTGACAAATGCTTGGCATCGAGGTCTAACAGAGCTGTCCATGTGATGTCTACGTCTTGATAGGTAAGTTTCTTAAGATTTCATTAGACCGCGCATTATGAATATATCGGCGTTCAGTTACAAACCCCTCATCATCTAACCTCGCCGACACTAGACAGACAGTTAAATACACAACACTATGATTGCAATTTCAGAACGCAACCCAAAATGTCAAGTTGACATGAAAGCTGTCAAAAGAGTGAAATAAATAGAATCTGTGTAGTTTGGTGGTTGAAGAGTGACTTAGATACACGTGTTAGGTTATCTTTTTAACACCACGCGAATTGTTTCTATTTGTGGCTCAAAATTTGTTCGTTTGTGTTGTTTTTGTTGTGGTTTGTGTGTGTTGTAAACGTAAGTACTAATACAAATCTGTAATCCTTCGCTAACTTATGGACATGGAGATGGTGGAGGAGCCCCCAGATGGGGGCGGGGGCCTACCCCCTGATAGGGGCAAAGCTTTAAAACGTTCACCAGACGATGAAGTAAGAGCTGACAATAAAAAAACTCGCTCACCCACTGAATCAATCCAATCAGTCTATGTCAAACCCGGATACGAGACTGATTCGATTGTTAAGTACTCGGATAATGACAAATGTAACGGGTTCTGGTAGTAAAAACGCAGTAGAGGTTTTAGATGCGTTTATTGCAGAGTATCGTCTCACTTCCCTTGCCACGAGTATGACCGACCAACAACACGACACTGGCCTGAACACTAAGGGCTGTAGTCTCCCACGCTGTTCCCTCCGGTAGTGTGTAGGCAGGCTGCTCGAAGGCTGTGCGTAGCGGTACAGGCCCTCGCTGACGTTGGCTCAGCTGGCAGACGCCGGCGGTGTGAGTACGATGAGCAGGGCAGGCCAGACTCTTCGCCAGAGGTGAAGCCGAAGGCGATGCAGGAAAGTGTAGCGGTCTAGGAGCGTAGCCGGAGTCTTAACGTGAACCTGGAACCTGAAGGAAAGCAGCATTAGGAGAGCCACAACCAATAGAGTCAGGCAGGCGGCATCAGCCGGCCTCAGCTAGCAGGTAGAGAGATGGGCAGTACGCTAACGCAGTAAATGTAGTGCTTACCCGTAGCTGGGAGCAGGATACACGTAAATACGACGTAGGGTCAGTAGGTACGCTTAGTTATAGTAGAAGCGACGTTAGAGTAACGGTGCCGGCCTCTCTGTCGGCCCCTTTATATACCGGGCCCTCCATCAGGCTGAGAGTCCGTTTATGACCATATTTGGTCAGGCTTTGCGAGTGCGGACGATGGCTTTCTCTGATTGGCCGAGCGTATGGGCGGTACTGTGACGCAACGCGGTAAGTACCGGACATACGTTACAATACCGCCCGCCTTAGGAGAGGATTTTACGTGGCTAACAAGGAAAATCCGACTAGCCGCGTTAGGTCTATGAGTCCGCTACTGTCCAAGCTAAGACGGCATATAGAGAGAAGGAAGGGAAAGTCTTCTACGGTTTGTAACAAATAGTTAGGCACCATAGTGTATAAGTTTTAGGTCCTTAATGTGCCAAAACCCAATAGAATTTCCAGACGCGTCCGACAACTCGTAGAGGAGAGGCGACTTTTTATTAATCACTGTGCACTTCACGAATTTAGGGGCTAGTTTCTTACAGAAGGACTTATCCTTGTCGCTCTGATAAAAAGTCCGTTTCCACACAGTGTCTCCCACATTAAACTCAGCTGGTTTACGGCGTAAATTATACGTTTGGGAATTCCTAGCATCAGCTTGAATGAGGAGTGCCTGAACTTTGTCAAATATGCCTGATAAGTGACCTATGTTTTCTGCGTAATCGTCCCTAGGTATGTATACTATATCATCAGCGTCTGTGTCGACATAGTGTGAGCCGCATGGAACTAGTTCACGTCCATAGACTAAAAAACTAGGTGTATAGCCCGTGACTTCATTAACTGCAGTATTTAATGCAAACTGCACCTTAGGTACGAGAGTGTCCCATAATCTCTGGTCATTTCCTACAAACGCCGCTAAGGTAGAACCAATGGTTTTATTATAGCGTTCGACCGTATTGACATGTGGGGAATATTTAGGAGTATAATGAAGATTAGGGATTTTGTACTTGCGCAACATAGCTTTTAAAGTAGCACTGACAAACTGTTTACCATTGTCCAATATAATTGTAGATGGTATACCATGAACTAAAAATATTTTTTCTTCCAAAATATTAGTTATTATTTCAGCAGTTGCGCGCCTGATAGGAAAAAGTAGACAGTATTTACTAAAACAACAAGTTACTACGAAGATGTAGGCGTTTTGTTTTCTTGTGACGGGTAGTGGCCCCACCAAATCTACACTAATGGTTTGGAAGGGTCGTGAACACACTTTGGGTCGTCCCATGGTTCCCAATGGTGCGTGGTTCTGATGTTTGTGCGCGATACAAGTGTCGCAAGAATTTATGAACTTAACTACGTCATCGCGCATTTTGGGCCAATAGTAACGCAGTGCTAAGCGCTTGTAAGTTTTAAATATACCGAAATGCCCCGAAGTGGGTTCGGCATGGTTCTCTAATATGGCATTATTTCGATCAGAAGAAGGTAGTACTTCTTTCCATTCGAACTCTTTACGTAGCATACACCTAGATTTAATCAAACGATATAATTTATTATTTTTAATAGAATAGTCTGGATAGTCATTAGGCGAAGATAAACAACCATTGTAGGTGGCTGAATACCATTGATCAGTGTTAACATTAGGGTCATTCACGTTATTATTATTCGCGTTAATTATATTTACAGGTAGGGATCGTGATAACGCATCGGCTATAATATTATCCGCACCGCGCCGATGCTTTCTTTCGAAGTTGAAGGCTGACAGACGAACCGACCACCGAGCTAATCTACCAGTCGGGTTGCTCAAGTTTAGGAACCATTTCAGTGCGGAATGGTCAGTATACACAACAAACTTTAACCCGTTATCTAAATAACAGCGCCAATATTCGAGGGCTGTTAGAACTGCTAATGTCTCCCGTTCTGTTATACTGTAGTTTTGTTCCTGTGCATTTAGTGACCTACTCATGTAAGCGATAGGTAGTTCCACGCCATCTATTTCTTGTGTAACCCACCGATGCCGCTCGCACTCGCATCTGTGTGAACTTGAAAAGGTTTCTCGTAATCGGGACACGATAATATTGGTGCGGAGCTTAACAATTGTTTTAGTTTACAAAACGAGTCATCAGCTTCCACCGACCACTGAAATGGTGCGGCTTTCTTACCGGTAGAGGTAAGTTTGTTCAGAGGACCGGCAATAGTACTAAAATTAGGTATAAATCGCCGATACCATGATGCAATGCCTAAGAACCTTTTGACTTCTTTTTTATTCTTAGGCGTAGCATATTGAAGAATGGCTTCCACCTTACATGGGTCTACTTGTAATCCTTTAGAGTTTACTACGTAGCCCAAGTACTTCAATTCATCACGGAAGAATTTAGATTTTTCCAAGTTGATGGTAAGGTTGGCCGATTTTAAATTTTTCGTATACTTTATTTAATAGTGACACATGAGCATTAAAGGATGGCGATATAAGCACGATATCATCTAAAAAAACGAATACAGAGTTTTCGAACTCAGGACTGTTCGTAAACAAGTGATCCACCAAACGCTGTTGTGTCGCAGGCGCATTCGTTAAACCAAACGGCATAGTCACAAATCTAAATGTTCCTCTAGTAGGCACATAGAACGCAGTCTTATCACGATCACATTCGCGAAGAGGCGTCTGCCAAAAGGACTTAGATAAGTCTATACTACTCAGATATCTAGCGTTCCTAAGGTTGTCTAAAATTTCGGATACGTAAGGTAGTTTGTACGCGTCTTTTTTAGTAATAGAATTAAGTTTCCGACTATCTAAACAAAACCTTAGTTTACCGTCTTTCTTAGGCGTTAGTAAAATCGGTGACGACCACGGACTTTCGCATTTTTCTACCACTCCCAATGCAAGCATTTCGTCTAATTCGTCAATAATTATTTTTAATTTCGCCGGCGGTAACCTATAATATCTTTGGCGTATCGGCGCAGAATCGCCAGTGTCTATTGCATGTTCTATTAAGTGAGTTCGTCCTAAACCGGTTTTTTCAGTAGAAATCGACTCGTATTGCTTTATAATTAACTTAGCCGTTCTCTGTTGTGACTCACTCAACTCACTAAAAGATTGCAATACGTTCGTGTTACTTAGCTTATTTTCACCTAACACACTACACGGCAATGTTTTAGACATGCATACGGATGCGATATGGTTAGGCAGTAATTTAAATAGTTTCCAGAAATCGATGCCTAAAATTAAATTACTTGTAACTTCTGGAATAATATAAGCTTTCAATAAGTGGGTTTGATTATTAAAAGTAGTGGGTAAGTTGATAAAACCGCGCGGCAACAATATATTTCCACCTGCGGACCGAATGGAATTAGTGATGTGACACTGCTGTATTTCTAACCCGGTTTTAGTAATTACCTCCAGATGGGAGTTGTTACCTAGAATTGTAATGGCTGAACCGGAATCGAGCAATCCACAAATAGGTAAACTGTTAATCGTTACGTTAACATAGGGCCGTAGGTCATTTTTAGGTTTATTATCCAGGATCGAGGCGACGGAATAACTAGAGAAATACACTTTTAGAGTGTTTAGCCAATTTCTCCAATCATCTTTGTCAAAATTGGTTGAATAGGTTGTAGAACCTAATTTAGATTTTGACACGCCCCGACCCTGACCAACTAGTTTTTTGGTTTCGTCGATTTACAGTTCGAGCAGTTAGGGAATGTCACATCCCTACAGCCGCACTTGAAGCAAATTGCGAAGCGATCGTGTTTGCATTCATTTAATCTGTGATCATTGATTCGGCAGCGCGGGCAGTACTTGGACGTGACTAGAGCGACAGAGCTAGGTTTAGACTTAGGTTTGCTAGGTTCGTTGTTCACAATGTATTCGGACGTACCCTCTATAGTAGCAACGGGATAATTATTGTAGGAATTATTAAGCGCTCGGTTATTAGGTTTGTGACTGTAAGCTAGGTCTGGTGCCAACGTGTCGTTATTATAATACGGTTCGCGGAATTGAGAGTTCAAACATTTCATCCGTTCGTAGTTTACACATAACGTCTGCAGTGTTGCTATTGAAGATATTGACGGAGCTAGCACTAGTGAGTAGCATGGACGTATGTTATGCAATAGGATGTCTAACTTTTCGCGTTCGGACAATCGCTTTGACGGAGACAGCCTAGCGAACAGCTGATTCATTATCGAGAGATAAATAATTATAGTTTCGGTAGCACCTTGAGTACGTCGGCGGATTTCATTTAATAACCGGTAGTCATAATCGTACGGTGTGAAATCGTCTATTAATTTAGTGGTGAGTTCTTCCCATGTAGTGAAATATTCTTTTAGGCCGCGGTACCAGTGAAGTGCGTTACCGGTGAAAATTTCGGAGGCATATGATAAAATTTTAGTGGAAGGTAGATTACGCGCGGTTTGGAATTCGGTTACGCGTTGTAGGAACGCTCGGACGCATCCCGTACCGTCGTATTTTAGCTTAGACAGTTCGCTAACTCTCAAATGCTCGCAATGCAATACTGGGGCTAACCCTGCCTGCGTCGAGGTAGACGGCGCAGGTTGGACCTCTGCCACAGCATCAGCTGAGCGAACAGTTGATTGCTCAATGGCGGACAGCTCCGCCGAGAGCTTGTCGAACCGGCTGCACAATTCGGTAATCCGTTTTGAAATCACTTCCCCCCCGCGCTTCGTACAGTGTGGTGCGAAACAAATAGCTGTGTTTTTTAAATAACTTTTTACCGGTTTTGTGATAATTTTCAGCTTCTTCTTCTTCTTCTTTCAGCTCGTGAGTTGCTTCTGGTTGTGTATTTTAGGGTTTAGGCTCCGTGTATTGTAAGTTTTGTACATATTATATTGTAAATAGTGTAAATAAGTGTAATTCATCGATCGGTAAGTCTTTTATTTTTTCTTAATGTAGGTACTGCGAAAAAAGTAGGTAAGTTTTTTACTAAATTATTTTTACTGTTAAATATATTTGTGTTTAGGTTTCCTTTTGCGGATACAATATAGTATAGTTAAATAAGGTAAGGTAATAATGTCTTTATTCTGTAATGAACCACCTGATCGTGGTGGTGGCACGGATTTTTGTACACCGAAGTCGCCAACGACTAAACGTTTATTTAGTGATATGTCACCATCGTTTATTACGCCAGATGATAGGTCAAAACGTTTTCAAAGCGAACCATTGGTAAATAGTGTCAATTATTCTGATAGTTATTGTGATTTAGTAGCTCAGGCAACTAGTTATTTGGCCAACATAAATGAGTTAGTGAACGATCAAGGATCGCGTATTAACGTCGCTAACAAAACTGCCATAATGGATTTTACGCAGCGTATAACAGGTATAGTATCCATACTAGCATTAAAATCGTCTAGCAACGAAACTAGGATGGCGCATTTGGAACGAGAGTTAGATAGCTTAAAAAACAATCAGCAAAAGCCGACATACGCACAAAAACTTAGCCTTCGTCTACCAGCGAAGTCAGTGCCGGCGGCGGCCGCGGTGGAGTCTCACCGTGTCCAACGCCCTGCTATTGTAGCTTACCCGACTACAGAGCGTTCAGCTGAATACGGGTCGTCATCCGCTACGAAGCAGGCACTGATGAAGGCCATCAAACCTTGCGACGAAGGCTTTCAAATAGTAGGTGTCAAAAAAACAGCCAAGTCTGGGGTAGTACTACGTGTAGCCAACGAAAAACAACTCAAAAAGTTGGAATCCGTAAGTGCGATTAGGTCTGCCGGTCTACGTCTAGAGAAGCCGAAAGGGCGTAAGCCACGCATTCTTGTCAAGGACGTACCCGGTGCTATGGAGGACAAAGCGTTCATCACGGCGTTATACCGTCAGAATATCAAAGATGAGGTAAGTGTAGATGAGGAAACGTTTATTAAAAATACCAAAATCACTCGTAGGCGTAAATTAGATAGTGGTCGTAAATGGATAGGCCTGGAAGTAGAACCAGACATTCGTAAACATCTTGTTAGCACAAAAGAAAAATTGTTTATAGATTGGGCAACATGTAGGTTTATAGACGACATAGAAATAGTACGGTGTTCAAAATGTCAACAATTCGGTCACGTTCAAAAGTTTTGTACGTATAAAACAGCTGCTTGTGCTCACTGTGCTGGGGAACACGAAACAAAAACTTGCTCAAATAAAGATCTTCCTGATTTTAAACCTTCATGCGTAGCATGTAAACGCCTTAAGAAACCGCATGACCATCGTTGCGGATCTCAGGAATGTCCCACATATAAGTTGAAATTAGAACAACTAATTCTTAATACTAACTACTGAATTAATAGTTTAGGGAACCTCATACTTAGGTAGGTACATCATGGATAATATCGTTATAGGACAATTAAACCTTCACAACGATAGGGTGGCGACATTAGAGTTAGAGCGCTTAGTTATAGAATATAAGTTAGACGTAATACTCGTACAAGAACAATATCAAAATACAAGCCAGAGTAATAAAATCATACAGCTGGACGGCAAAGCACGAGCTGGGATTTATGTCGCGAATTCAAACTTAACTGTAACATCTATTAGTAATCTCATGACGTCACACTGTGCGGTTGCGGAGGTATCTTCTGCGTCCTTTAGAGTTTATGTTGTCAGCTGCTACTTTCAGTATTCACATCCGGTTGCCCCTTACTTACATCATCTTCGCTTGGTTTTAAGGTCCCTTGTGGGCCATAAGGTCATAATTAGTGCCGATGTAAATGCATCATCTACGTTATGGTATGGCAAATATCGTTCTTCTGATAGGGATCGACGGTGCGCCGTCGAGGATTTCATTGCAGAAATGAATTTATCCATCCACAACACACCAGATGCACCACCTACTTTTTGCAGCCCCATGGGCGAGTCTTCTATTGACGTCACACTTTCTTGTGGGGACGTTCGTATAGATAGGTGGCGTGTCCTACCGGACGCGTCATGTAGTGACCACCGCCTAATCGTGTACGAATTCACGTCAAGGCTGCCACGGGACTCGTCATGTATGTCCTCTATTAATTTTAGATATAAAACAAAAGGAGCTAATTGGGATCTTTTTGGTTCACTATTCGCGTCACATGTCAAATACTTCACTTGCTGTAGTCTTTCTGTAGAAGAGAGTGCTGAAATTTTGTCTGACACCTTCATATATTGTGCGGATGTTGCCATTGGCCGTGGTTCTATCACCAACACTCGTAGGTGTGATTGGTGGAATAACAACTTAGCTGAACTTCGGCGAGCCTTTCGCAGAGCACGTAGAAAGTTAAATCTAATCATAATAATCATAATCATAATAATTTATTTGTGGATCATAGGTTAGTTTACAGTTCTTAAAGTTATGTTATACTTATGTGCGCTATGTCCTACCACAATGTGGTGTACAAATTTTGTAGGTCATACATTAAAAACTAATTTAATTGTATAGGTCAATTAATTATTAAAAATATAAATATATATGGTCATTTACACATTAAAAAATATTGATATACAAGTATTACAGCGTTAAATGTTTTTATCATTTAGGTATTCTTCGACTGAGTAGTAGGCCTTATTTATCAGTAATTCCTTAAGTTTATTTTTAAATATATTTATACTATCAGCGCGAATGGATTTTGGAATTTTATTGTATATAATTGGTGCCATGCAGAATATACTCGCGCGTAGCAACTGCGTTCTGCTTTCTAAATGCTTCAAATTGCCTTCACGTCTAGTACCAGAGGGGTTGACACTAAATAAGTTAAGGTTGGTTTTAACAAATGAAGCAACCTCCATAATATACAAACATGGCACCGTTAAGATGCGTAGTTCTATAAATTTATCTTTACAAGTCTGTCTCTTTTTAAGTCCTAGCATTGAGCGAACACAGCGCTTTTGGGCAATAAACACACGCAACTTATCTATTGAATTGCCCCAAAATATGACGCCATACCTTATTATAGGTTCTATGTGGCCGTAATATGCAGTTAAGACGGTAGATTGATTCGCTACTAGGGCAAGCTTATAGAGGGCAAACGAAAACTGATATAGTCTTTTACATATATTGTCAATGTGCAGTTTCCATTTGAGTTTATCATCTATTGCTAGTCCCAGAAACCGTGTCGATTCTACTTCAGGGATTATTGTACCCGAATAGGAGATGTTTAATGTACCGTCTATTTGCCTTTGTTTAAAATTCATAAGGTGTGTTTTTGATAAATTTATTTTGAGATTATTAAATGTCAGCCAGTTATCAATGCATGTCAACGTATTAGTTATGTCAGATTCTAGATTATTAATATTACTGCTTGTAAATAATATAGTACTATCATCCGCAAACAATGTTATAAAGTGCTTTGTCATATTTGGCATATCGTTGATGTATACTAAAAACAATAGGGGTCCCATAACACTTCCCTGTGGCACACCATAACGAATAGATTTTTGGTTAGACGCATAAACAGTCTCTGTCCGTGTTTTAGGGCATATTTTTCGTACATGGGTAACTTGTGATCGATTATTCAAATATGACTTTAATAGATCATGAGCATTTCCTCTAACGCCGTAACTGTAGAGTTTCTTTAAAAGAATACTATGGTCTACTCGGTCAAAGGCCTTTGACATGTCTAAATACAGTGCTACAGCTTTTTGCCTCTTATCAACTGCTTTTGTGATGTTATGTAAAAAGTTATAAATCGCCATATTTATTGTTTTACTTCTACGAAAGCCATATTGCGTTTCAGACAGAATGTTATTATTCTCAAAATAGTTATATAGTCTGATATAGATAACCTTTTCCAAAATTTTTGCCATTATTGGGATTAAAGCTACAGGTCTATAGTTATTTATATCATTCGGATCTCCTTTTTTAAATAAGGGTTTAACTATAGATATTTTAAGTTTGTCTGGAAACACACCCTGTTCAATGCAAAGATTGGTTATGTAACATAGAACTGGAGATATGATTAGTGCAACGTCTTTAATTATTTTAGTACATACATCATCGTAACCTACAGAGCTAGTGTTCTTAAGATTCGAAATTATCTTAAGAATGTCAAACGGTACACATGGAGTCATAAAACAAGAATTAAATTTGTCATAATTTATATCATATGTCATATCATTATTGCAATTAATTATATCTATGGTCGTAAAAAAATTATTGAAAAAATTTGCTAAGTCATACGGATTACTTATAATTCTATTATTATGTATTAAATTAGAAACGCTTTCGACGGGTTGATCATGTAAGCATTTATTAATAATTTGCCAAGTAGCTTGTGATTTGTTTTTGGCTACTTTTATTTGGTAATCATTTTGTGATCGCTGAGTAAGCGCAATTATTCTTTTATACCGGCGTGCATAGTTTTTGAACGTTTTTTTGTTAGAAGAGGTTCGTAAACGTCTATATTGCCACAATAATTCACGTTTAATTTTACTGCACTTTTTAATACCCTTGGAGACCCATTTCGGTCTTTTATTTAATGGTATTCTGAATCTATCTATTAAAAAGAAAATCTATTAAAAAGACGTCAAATAACAGGTGACGTTTATGATACTGCCTTCATTGCTCTTAGAGTTGCTAGATCTCATTATAGGTCTGCAGTTGAAAAATGCAAAAGAAATTTGTTACGTAAGATTGTTGATAGACTCGATAGGGAGGGTCCGTGGTCTCCTTTATATCACGAATTTAAAGCAAATAGATCTATCGACTTAGCTTATACCCAAAATATCAAAATTAATGGTAGACATTCCACTGGTATTGAGGAGACAGCGGACTATCTCTTGAATTGTCTGATACCCAACGATCGGCTGGAGAATGACACAGACTACCACCGTCAGATCCGACAATGGGCTACTTTGCAACCCGTTTCACCAACGTCAGACCTACCATCCTATGACGAATTTATAAATGCTGTCGGATCTTTGCCGCCTAACAAAGCTTCAGGCGAAGACAAAATCTCCAACAAGATGATAAAGGAAGCTTGTAAAACATCTGGTGAGTCCATTTTGTTTGTGTTTAAACGTTGCATAGCAGAAGGTATTTTTCCTCGTATATGGCGCAGTGGTTACATTAGGATCATACCAAAAAGAGGAGACAAACCGTCCGACGACCCTAAGTCATATAGGCCAATAACATTGTTACCATCACTAGGAAAGCTTTTAGAACGTCTCGTAGTTCCCCGGCTTCTGCCGGGCGGTATTAGATTTAGCGATAGACAATTTGGCTTCACAGTAGGTAAATCGACAGTTGACGCAGTTATATCGGTTAGGAAGATAGTTTCGTCATCAACACTACAATATGTGCTAGGTATATTCTTAGATATATCTGGCGCTTTCGACAACGCATGGTGGCCAATGCTTTTACTTAAATTAAAGTCTCGTGGATGCTTTAGTAACATATATTCCCTCATTTATACGTATTTCCTACATGGAACAGCAAAGTTAAAATTAGGCCACCATGCTGTGTCGAAGGCGCTGACCATGGGTTGTCCGCAGGGATCAGTGTTAGGCCCGTATTTATGGAATCTAGGTTTTGATGACTTTCTAAGCATACCACTACCACCAGGTTGCTCATTGACCGGATATGCAGATGACGGTCTTTTACTTATTCAATCTAATACTAGGGTAGGACTTGAAAGGTTAGCTAATCAATGTTTAGACTTAATCAACAATTGGGGTGAACGCAATCGTTTATATTTTTCTCCACAGAAAACATTTTAATTACTTTTGAAAGGGAACTTAAAAACACCGCCTCGAATCAAATTCAATAACATAACCATTAGAATCAAAGAATCAGTTTGTTATTTGGGGTTAGTTTTAGAGAGAAACTTTTCATTTGTCGAGCAAATTAGAACAGTAGGTGAAAAATCTAAAAGAAGTTTTTACGCCTTGTCGAAAATATCAACTGCGACATGGGGGCTTTCGTTCAAAACTTTAAAAGTAATTTATGGTGCAACATATCTGGGTTGTATGTGTTATGGTGCGCCTGCATGGGCTGATAGAGCTACTATCGGTGCTGTACGACGTAAAATGCTACAAAGTCAACGTCTCGCGTTGATATTTTTGTGCAAGGCTTATAGGACAGTTAGTACTGAAGCTTTGCCAGTACTGGCAGGTGTATTTCCAGTCGATCTTGAGGCACAAAGACGAGCAGCAATGTATTACGTGACACGAGATAACATGGATCTAAATTTTCTAGCTCCGCGCGACAGACATAAGATCGCTAGATTGTTGAACCATCAATCCACAGTCTATGACGATCTTCTTGATGAATGGCAATGTCGCTGGAACACATCAACTAAGGGCCGTCACCTCTACCAGTTCTTCCCATGCGTCCGAGAGCGACTGGCGAGGAACTGGTTGGAGGTGGATCACTGTGTAGCCCAATTTCTTACAGGTCATGGCAACTTTAAGAGCAAGTTGTATTCATTTAAGCTAGTTGATTCACCGTTATGTCAATGTTCAACATCTGGCAACAATTATGAACAATCTGCTCATCACATTCTATGGGAGTGTAGTCTTTGGCAAATTGAACGTAATATCATGCTTAACGAATTAGAGGTAACTTCTGGAGTAGTGTACTATACGGATCTTGTGGCAAGTAGGACGAATTTCCGTGCGTTTAGGCGTTTCTGCCATACATATTACTGGAAACAGGCATAGTTCACAATTTAGGCCCCCTTAATGCTCATGTCCGTGGTGCTTATCTTTTCTCATCACTATATCTCTTCGTTGCTTGTCTCCCGCTTTGTTAAGGAGGGAAGTGGATTATTCATTTTCCAACTCCTCCAATATACTTCTGATTAAGTTCGTTGCGGGTTCCAAGACAGTTTAACTTTCCCCGGGACTTCACGAGTGTCAAAACTCGTTGTCATCAATGGTCACTGCTGCTGAACCTGGCTACACAGGTGACACAGTAGTGGGAATGAGGGTGGGATTAGTAAAAAAAATCCGTTTTGAAAACGCCGTAGGACGTTCCATCCTACGGAGTCTGTGGTATAAGTGGTTGTGCAGTGCGGTAGACCTCTTAGCTAGGTTCGCGTCGTAAGAGGCAGATAATGAATTTAGTCGCTTGGCCAGCTCAGAGACGGCCTCGCTAGCGCCCTCGAAGTCCACCGCTATGGCTAGACCCGACTCCAAAATGTCATCATTTGGAATGGCTTCCAGTAATTTAGGGAGCTGCTTCCGCAGACCTAGGACAGAGGTAGCCGGCTCCTCACCTCTAATCGCGACCTCGTAAGCTAACTCGTTCTTGTTTAGCAGGAAGTATTTTATGGGGTGTGAGCCCATTGTGTATGAAGGAGTACCGCGTAAGTATAACACTACACACTACACATAGTGCGCAAGCGTTCCGCCCTTACAAATGGCCTACTTTACGATTAGGCGTAAAAGTTCGACCGTTAGGACTAATTAGAAAGAAAAGATAGATTCAAATTTGCGAACTATTACGTAGTAGGTAGTTACACTAAAAGGTAGACAATTAGTACAACAATACGTACCGGTTCGCTGTAGCCGCACCTCCTCGCTTACAATGATGGAGACCTGCTAGAAGAGAACTCGAGCACGGAAAGCGAGACAATAACCCACGTAGGCGCCACTGTAACGGGTTCTGGTAGTAAAAACGCAGTAGAGGTTTTAGATGCGTTTATTGCAGAGTATCGTCTCACTTCCCTTGCCACGAGTATGACCGACCAACAACACGACACTGGCCTGAACACTAAGGGCTGTAGTCTCCCACGCTGTTCCCTCCGGTAGTGTGTAGGCAGGCTGCTCGAAGGCTGTGCGTAGCGGTACAGGCCCTCGCTGACGTTGGCTCAGCTGGCAGACGCCGGCGGTGTGAGTACGATGAGCAGGGCAGGCCAGACTCTTCGCCAGAGGTGAAGCCGAAGGCGATGCAGGAAAGTGTAGCGGTCTAGGAGCGTAGCCGGAGTCTTAACGTGAACCTGGAACCTGAAGGAAAGCAGCATTAGGAGAGCCACAACCAATAGAGTCAGGCAGGCGGCATCAGCCGGCCTCAGCTAGCAGGTAGAGAGATGGGCAGTACGCTAACGCAGTAAATGTAGTGCTTACCCGTAGCTGGGAGCAGGATACACGTAAATACGACGTAGGGTCAGTAGGTTCGCTTAGTTATAGTAGAAGCGACGTTAGAGTAGCGGTGCCGGCCTCTCTGTCGGCCCCTTTATATACCGGGCCCTCCATCAGGCTGAGAGTCCGTTTATGACCATATTTGGTCAGGCTTTGCGAGTGCGGACGATGGCTTTCTCTGATTGGCCGAGCGTATGGGCGGTACTGTGACGCAACGCGGTAAGTACCGGACATACGTTACACAAAGGACCGTACTCTGTATATGTATCGAAAGTGGAGCCCAATCCCTCATCAGGGCAATCTTTTAAAATTCTCAAATTTGCTCAATTTCTCCATAAAAATAATATTACAGACATTAAGGAAGGTGGTATTAAAAATCTTGGAAGAAACAAAATATCTGTTGAGTTTGATTCAGCCAGCAAAGCCAATGCGTTTTTAGATTTGAGCATTCTGGAGAGCAACAAATACTCGGCGTATGTACCACGATTTCAAATATTTAGAATGGGGGTAGTCAGGGAAATCCCCACTGATTGGTCCCTTGAGGAGCTTGTTACTGGTATCTCTACCCCAACAAACTGCGGTGAAGTTATTAGGGCGAGACGACTAAATGTCAAGTCCAAGAAGGAAGGCCAGGTAACATGGATCCCGTCCAACTCAGTTGTACTTACATTTTTGGGCCAGACTCTTCCCGAGAAGGTTTACTGCTACCACGCTTCCCTACCAGTAACAACCTATAACCTTCCCACTATTCAGTGCCGTAAGTGCTGTAGATTCGGTCACATTGCCAATCAATGCCGCTCCCAGCCGCGATGCTACAAATGTGCCCAACCCCACTCCGGTGATACTTGCATTTTTGGTGATTCCGAGGTGTCTTGTCTGCTATGTAATGGGGGCAGACACATGGCAATTGATGGCAATTGCCCGGAACATGCCCGCCAAAAGTCCATAAAACTGGTCATGTCCCAAGAAAATCTTAGTTATATGGAGGCTTCAGCTAGATTTCCACAGGTGAGACGACTATATTCTGAGGCAGCTGCGACCCCCCATTCTCCCCCACTATTTTCACAAACTCCCCAGAAAGCCTACCCCACTACACCTGTAACTCCGTCTACCCCCACCACTTCTTACAGAAAGACAGTGTTCCTCCCTCCCCGTGATAAACCCCAACTAGGCAAAACTTATGATCTTCAAGCTCACAAATCTCTAACTGCTACACCTCTATCATCTCAAGCCAATGGGTGTGCTTTAGCATCCCCAGTGGAAACAACTCCCCTTGCCACTCCCAACGACAATTTAGTGGAGCTGCTCTTATGCTCTTTAATCAATATGTTGTCCAAATTTTCTGATTCGTTACCGTACAACGTCTCTGTTCTTGTTGAACAGCTATTACAAGTCCTCACCTATAATAATGTGCATAATGGATCTGCAAATTCTGCAATGGAATAGTAGAAGTATCAGGCGCAACAAAAGTGATATTCTCTATTTGATCAACCGCTACAAGCCAGCTGTCTTTGCGGTCTCGGAGACATGGCTGAAACCTGGCTCCCATTTTCGGGTTTCAGGTTTTTCATGCCTCCGAGACGACAGAGAGGACGGATGGGCGGGTAGCGCCCTGTTGATTGATAGAAATACTACTTTTACACAAATTCACTTACCTCCTCCCTTCTCAACCCCTGCTTAAGTATCGTCTTTCTCATGCTAACTGGGACCAATATTCATTATTACTAGATACTGAAATTAGTTCATTCCCCCCTGTTGACCCTTCTAATCTCTCTTATTTGTACAATCGCTTCACTTCCGCTATATTATCTGCCGCCAACTCCTCTATTCCTTTAAAAACTTCCGCACGAAAATTGGTTTCTTCTCCTCCTTGGTGGGATGCAGAATGCTCGGCGGGTGTTCGGTCCCGCAAGGAGGCGGAGAAAAAGTTTGCGTCATCCCTAAACATGTCCGACTTCCTCTCCTACAAAAAGACTGCTGCCACCACCTCTAGGCTCCTCACAAAGAAAAAATCACAAGGATGGCGCAATTTTTGTGAATCTCTAAATCCCCGGTTCCCTGTATCTCTTATTTGGCGTAGAATCAAAGCGTATCGTAGGAGCATAGCAGATTCGAATATTACGTCAAACGACCCTTTTTCTTTCTTACACGCCTTTGAATGCACTCTAGCTCCTCCTTATGTTCCGGAATTTGAATGCCAGCCCTCTCCCTCCTTCCCTATTCCTGTTTCTTCTTCTGACCCAATGAACGACCCTTTCTCCTTCTCTGAACTGACCTGCGCCATTGACTATCTTCGCGACTCCTCGCCTGGTATTGACGGTATCCCTTACTCCTTTATCCGTAAATCCTCTAATGCCTGCAAACATTTCTTCCTTGCCATCCTTAACACTATTTTTCTCACTGGGGAAATCCCAGGTCCCTGGAAATCCCAAATTATTATCCCAATTCTCAAACCTGGCAAAGACCCAAAAGACCCTTCATCTTACCGACCTATTGCCCTATCCTCAGTCTTAGCCAAAATAATGGAAAATCTAATAAAAAATCGCCTTGAATGGTTTTTGGAAAATCGAGGCTTATTATCCAATACCCAGTTCGGCTTCAGGAAGGGTAAAGGTACTTTGGATAGCCTAAGTATCTTTACCTCTGAAGTCCGCCTAGCCTTTTCCCGGAACGAACATGTTGTCGGGGTGTTTCTAGACATTACGTCTGCTTATGACAATGTCCAGCTTCCGCTGCTCAGGCAGAAAATGCACCAGCTGAGTCTTCCCGTGAGACTGATTAACACCATTTGCAACCTTTTAATGTGTCGTTCCATCTCCATCCGTCATCAGGGTTCCCTTCTCCCTTCACGGCTAGTCTGGAAAGGCCTCCCACAAGGGTCAGTTCTTAGTCCAATCCTTTATAACTTATACACCTATGACCTTGACCGCACTGTCTCCTCTTTTTGCAATATCCTACAGTACGCGGACGACATTGTTTTGTATTCTAGCTCCTCTTCCTTCTCACAGGCATCTTCGCGTTTAAATTCTGCTCTATATTACCTAAACAACTGGCTCCTAGACCACAACCTTTCCCTATCCGTCCCCAAATGCAATGCGGTGGTTTTCTCTCGAAAACGTAACATCCCAGATATCCAGCTTTCTGTGGGTGACGAACTTATACCCATCGTTGACCAAGTCAAATTTCTGGGCGTAATCCTGGATACCAGACTTACAGGACTCCATCATCTTAACTATATTGAGCAGAAAGGCGAGAGGGGTGTGAATGTCATGCGGGCTCTTTCAGGGGTCCGGTGGGGTTCACAACCCTTCTGCCAGAAACTTTAATATAACGCCATAGTTCGAAGTCATTTTGACTATGCGGGGTTCCTTCTTGAACCATGCAACAAAATTGCATTATCCAGGCTGGAAAAAATACAGTCTAAATGTCTGCGAATTATAACTGGTGCAATGAAATGTTCCCCAATCAATGCCCTCCAAGTTGAATGCTGGGACCCTCCCCTGCACCTCCGCCGTCAGTATCTCGCAGACAGATTCCTCTCTAATGCTCTCCAAATTAGTTCTCACCCTCTGGTTCGGCCTTACACCGAAACCGTAGGGTTCTAGGCGACTTGGAAAAGGAAATGGACTGTATAGAGAGGGCGAGTTCTGGGTCGCCTAGAAAGGAATAAGGGAAGGGGTGATTGAGTGGGTATAGGATATTTCAAGGATGGAGGGCACCTACCTTATACAACCTTCTTCGTTTCCGTAGGGCAGTCTCCTGGTGGTTTCGTGATGCAGCTGCTTGTTTTCACTTCAATTCACCATTCGCGAGCGGGTTTTCCTTGGTGGAAGCGGTAATAAATCACATACAACGGTGCGGCGCGGTACGGTATCGAGACGGCGTTCTCAGCGAGCGGAATGTTCTCGACTGTCCCTCGCGTCCACGATCGCGTCGACGAATCAGGCGAAGGCAGTGCCTCTTCCAGGGAGAGGGATAGAGCGGGACGGAAATATGGTATCGCTCGCACTAGACGTGGAACGATTTTTTTTGATGCGATTTGTTATATATAGGAAGGTAGATGGCGCTACCATATCCCCCCGGCCCTAAAGGGTTGCCTTTAAAAAAAATAGAATTGAACTTAGCTATGTTGGGTGTACTACCGCATAACCCATCAATAGGCTAAGACAGCGATATGACAATAAAATTAATCTAAATTAACTTTAGCGAAAACTACAAACGCAATAATAGCGAAAACTACTAACTAAATACTTAAACTAAGAGGTAGGTCCAACTTCAGGCTAGATCTCACTGAGTTGGAAGCGGACGCGAGTTGATCAGTGCCTCGACTTGTGCAAGGACAGTTAAAGGCTCTTCGTAAGAGAGGATCTGTTGACCTATAACTTTGAAGAGATGCGTTTTAATTACTTTGACCATGCTTGCCCAACATCCACCGAAATGTGGGGATGCTGGTGGAATAAACTTCTAGTCAATATGATCTATGGAAAGTTCTTCCTGAAGACGAGTACGATAACCCGCGACGTGATTGAAACAAGTAGCGGGAACAAGTTCAATCAATTTACGAACGCGGTTGGCGACAAAGTCTGCCAGCGGTGAGGAGAAGAATAAATCCAAGCGAGCACTACCTTGGAGTCGGAAAATGCGTATATTTATTAATAGAGTAGTGGGGCAAAACTGTGTCTTGAACCTTGCAGAGCAACTGAGACAGCAGAAGGGCCGCGCACAACTCCAGTCTCGCAACCGAAATGGTTTTAACAGGCGAGACCTTAGACTTGTCACAAACTAACTGCACCGAGTAGTTAGAACCAATGCGGACTTGCAGATATACGACTCCGCCGTAAGCACACTCGCTGGCGTCAGCGAAACCTGTTAAGTTGATGGTACATCCATCTACCAACCCAAGATGACGCGGAATAGTAATTTGATTGAGCACGGTAAGCTCAATACAATACTGGCCCCAAGCGGCGACAATATGATCAGGGGGTGTTTCATCCCACTCACACTTTGATAGCCAAAGCTCTTTGATCAAGAGCTTGGCGTACAAAATTGTGGGAGCCACAAAACCCATTATGTCCCATAGTCGAGCCACTGTGGACAGCATAGTGCGTTTGGTGCAATTATCATCTGGTGGTGAGACGTCAAACCGAAAACTATCACAGGATTTGTCCCAGCGTAAACCGAGAACCTTATGCGGTACAGACTTCTCAAACTCAATGTCTGGAGAAGCCTTATGAGAATCTGGTATGCGTGCGAAAACCTCCTTAGAGTTGCTTGTCCATTTGACAAGATCAAACTGGCCTCGCTTGAAAAGCTGAATAAGCTCTTCACAAAGCGAAATTGCTAGCGGAGCGGGTATGACATTACAAGCAATGTCATCTATATACAAAGCGGATGGTAGTATAGTATAGTGTAGCGTAGCGTAGCTTAGCATAGCATAGCGTAGCATAGCATAGCATAGCGTAGCATAGCATAGCATAGCATAGCTAATTAGTGCTTTATCTTACACACAGTTTTAGCACCCACCTTGATCTCTTGAAGAGCAGAACAACAACAAGACGTAGTACAATGAGAAGTATGTAACGTAGGTACGGTACCCATGATCACATACCCAAATACCGTCTCAATAGCGGGCGGTAAATCATATCGCTCACTACGTACTATTTTAGTTAGTAGCAAGTGCGGAAATATTGAAGCTCCGATCAAAAGATCAATGCCTGCCGGATTCGCAAACTCCGCGTCGGCCAGCGGCAATGACTCGAGATGAGTGAGTGATGCTACGTCTACATTAGCGTTCGGCAATGCGTCCGTGATACGCTCCACGATAAGCGAAGAAATGTTAAAATTAACGTTCCTATCAAAACGCGAATGTATTTTAATATCTACGGAACCCCTGCAATGCTTTTCTAATCCGCCTATCCCTTTGACGGTTGAGTTAGTATTTTTAAAGTTATTCCATAATCCGAGGCGTTTGAAGCATTCCGATGTTATTAGATTGGTCTGAGATGCGCTATCTAGCAGACAACGTACCATGTGCGGCGACCCATTAACATCATATACGATAACTTGCGCTGTCGCTAACAGTACCGTCTTAGACGCCGTACTCTGCGTTTTGGCCCTGCGCGGATCATTATAGATGCGCGAGTGCCGTCCTAGCGTGCGCGTCGCCCGCGCAATGGATGTCATACACAACGATACTTCTTCGCCCTCAGACGCGGAAGGCGCAGCTACCGTGTTCTGCACTTGCGACGTACTCGTAAGTGTGTCAAAGTTAGCGGCTTGACTTGACAACCGGTTATTTTTATCGAAATGTAACAGTGTATGATGTTTTTGTTTACACGAGCGACATCTCGTTCTACTGGAACAATTACTCGTTTTATGTTTTATGCTTAAGCAATTAATGCTAGCTTTGTTATCTTTTACGCTTTTAAAACGAGCAATTGGATTTAAATCATTAAAGGTGGGACACTTATAGTAATGGTCGTGCACTATATTACTGCACAGACACTTCTGTGAATTATTACTATTAGATTCCGAACATGTTACGTAAGATTGTGGATTAGGGACCGAGTTATTATTACTATTTCGCGATTTATTCAACCTTTGTTTGTTGCTGTTAGTGTTAGACGGGCCAGGTGAACCCGACTGCGTATTATGAAATATTCGACACTGATCTTTTATGAACGAAATAAAACTATCTAATGTAGGTATTTTATTATTGCGTTCCGTCATCTCGAATGCGCGAATTGTATCAGTGTCAAACTTTTTTAAAGCGAGTTGAAGCAACATAAAGTCGGAAAGATCTTCTAATTTTAAATTCCTAAGAGAATTAACCGCGGTAACAAAGTTGTCTATAAACAGCTGGAAATTCGAGACAGACGCGTTGCCGGACAGTTTGAGATTTAAAGCTTGGTCAAAGTACGTAGACGCTAGGACGCGCGTGTCCTGATATCTGTCAAGTAGTGACTGAAATATGACCTGATAATTCTCAGCACTGGGTGTGACACCTGCAAATACGGACTGGGCCTTCGGTGACAGTTTACCTATTAAATAGTACAACCTGTCAGCATCTGTCAGAGAACCATTATCGTGCACTGTAGACTTAAAACTCGCATAGAATAACGGCCAATTTCGTATATCTCCGTCAAACGACATAATCTCGATTGGCGGTAATCTCGGTTTGCGGGCAACGGGCTCTGCCGAACATTTACCCTCCAATTGCGATTGTATACGCTTAATAATACAATAAAGATCTTCGAATGAGGTATACGCCTGATAGTTCGGTTTTTCATCAGGATTGATAGAAAGTAATCTTGCGTTATAATCGTCTAACAACTTATGAAAATCTGTTCAAATACTATCTACTGTTATACAATAACTGAGAAATGCTTCGCTATTACTGTCAGACATAGATGCGGTTTTTGAGCATTCATAGATATTTTGAATGCTCTCAAATAAAATATTGCGTTTCGCTTCTAAGATTGTCATCTCTTTGTCTTCCGACACGCGTGACTTCTTTTGTTGTGACATGCTTACGTAAGTATAAGCTAATGAGAACGAAACAAAATAAGAATATCTAATGTATCTATTATTTTACCTAAGTAGGCTAAGTAGGCAACACTTTAGAGCTGTGGAAATAAAAGTTTCTCGAAATATGAGATTTACAAGACAACTATGATAGTTCCAGAATTAATAATTTAATAAGTAGGTAGCTACATAAAAGTTTACCTACTGATGCGGGCGGAAATAACCATGTGACGGTTATGTGAATATATTAGGAGTATAGCTAGGTGCTATAACTGCCTAGGTATAGCGGTATAACGTATAAAACGTAAATGAATCCGGCTCGAAGGACCAAAAAAATGGTTCGGCGTTACACCGAAACCGTAGGGTTCTAGGCGACTTGGAGAAGGAAATAGACTGTATAGAGAGGGTGAGTTCTGGGTCGCCTAGAAAGGAATAAGGGAAGGGGTGATTGAGTGGGTATAGGATATTTCAGGGATGGAGGGCACCTACCTTATACAACCTTCTTCGTTTCCGTAGGGCAGTCTCCTGGTGGTTTCGTGATGCAGCTGCTTGTTTTCACTTCAATTCACCATTCGCGAGCGGGTTTTCCTTGGTGGAAGCGGTAATAAATCACATACAACGGTGCGGCGCGGTACGGTATCGAGACGGCGTTCTCAGCGAGCGGAATGTTCTCGACTGTCCCTCGCGTCCACGATCGCGTTGACGAATCAGGCGAAGGCAGTGCCTCTTCCAGGGAGAGGGATAGAGCGGGACGGAAATATGGTATCGCTCGCACTAGACGTGGAACGATTTTTTTTGATGCGATTAGTTATATATAAGAAGGTAGATGGCGCTACCACCCTCTTCTACCCATACTACACTCTCTTGCCCCTCTTGTCTCTTCTTCCTCGTATTGGACCCACAAGGACCCTCCTCTTCTCATTACTTCCTTCAGGAAATTCAAGAATTCTTCTATCCCCATCTTTCAATCTACTCTTAACCCCCTCTTCCTCTCTGATTTTCATTCCCTTATATTCGAACCAAGAATTTGTCTTGATTTTGGTATTGGAAAGGGTTGCAGTCATGCCAATATCAAACTCAACGAGTCATTGACCAACAAGTGGTCCGATTGGGTGACCCTATACACTGACGCTACTAAGTTGTCCAATGATAGCCCCGTGGGATCTGCAGTTTGGCTACCTAAGTTTAAAATTGTCCTAAGCTTCAAAATTCCTCACCAGAACTCTGTCTTCACCGGAGAGTCCATCGCCTTGCTAGAAGCGGTTACATTTGTGGAAACGCATAGGCTTAACAAGGCGCTTATTTTGTCAGACTCTCAGAGTTCTCTATCTGATCTATTAAAAAATCCATTTAAATCCCGGGATAACTTCCAAATTACTTTACAAACAAAAGCTGCATTGTATAGGTGTCACCTGGCTGGCATTGAGGTAGTTCTAGCGTGGATACCTGGTCATTTGGGCATAACGGGCAACGAAATTGCAGATTATCATGCTAAGGCAGCAGCTCTATCGGGTTGCCCCACCTATAACTACTGTTTTTCACGTGATCTACGGAGTCTTGGAATGACTTGTGGCAGACTTCCAAGCTGGTCAAGGGCAAATTCTATGGTTCCATCCAACCTGCAATTCCTGCCAAACCCTGGTTTAGTAAACTTAAGCACATAAATAAGGCAGCGACATCCATTATAATCCGCTTAAGTTTAGGATTTGTATGCTCTCCGGTGTTCCTAGCTAAAATACGTGTTAGAGACCACTCTATCTGTGAATGCGGCCTTGATGAGGGTACTCTGGAGCACCTTTTTTTCTCTTGTCCAAAGTTAGTTACTCCTCTTTATGATCTTCTCCCCATCCAAATTCCTAGACCCGTCAACTTGGCTTTCCTCCTAACCCTGGCTCACACCCCTCTTATCAAAATTTTATACAAATTTATCGCCATAAACAAAATTAAGATTTAGTCTCCTATTCCCCCCTTTCTTTCCCCTTTACTCCTTCCATTTACCATATTAACTCTATTAACCTTCTACATTCGTATTTTTACTAATATTTGTGTTGTCCTTTTTCAGAAACTTGGCTCTTCAAAGAGAAACCATTGCTAGTATTACCGGTCAATAGTCTCTTTTTGTGTTTTTAACTACTTAATTAATTATTAATTCTTTTTCCACCTTGACATTGGCAAAATCATCGATTCATACGATGGAGCCATTATAAGTAAAATTGAAGTTGAAGTTGAATCTGTGTAGATTATTCGGAAACAAATATTAAAACATCATTAAAATATTTTGATATGAGGGTGCGTTATAAAAGTGATGTAGTATGTATATATATATGTAGCATAAAACGAAAACAAAACAAACAAATTATGTGGATAAGCGTTTAAACTTGCTACGGAACAATATATAAATAAAACTATTTACGTGGAATGTTCTTGCCATTCCCGGTTGTTGCGGAAGGTCCATCCCCCGAGCCACTCCCGGCGCCTGAAGAAGTGATGCACTGCACTTTGGGGTACTTCTTCATCAACCCACTAAGCTCATCTTCGGCAATAATCTTGTGACGGCTTCCGTCCGGCGCTTTTACGAAGATATCCATCTTGGGTCCAACAAGATCTCATGCCAAAGTGCGACCGGGCCTTACTGAATACAGCCTGTCGCACTCTGGTTAGGAATTCTCGAAGCGAAATAGATGTGCCCTTAAGAGCAGTCTTTGCGAGCCAAGCTGAAGATCTAGTATCCACTCTAGCAAACCGGACAAGTATAGGCCGCTTACTGCCTTGTTTGGAGGAACCAAGTCGGTGGCAATTACAGATATCAGCGGATGTGATGTTTTTCAATCCCAGCTTGCTCTGCATAATGCCCAAGATTGTTGCAGTGCTGTTCTCATTCTCCTCCTCTGGCACGCCCAAAAATAGAAGAGACTTACGTCTATGTCGGGTCTCCACGGTGTCGAGCTGTTTGTGACACTCCTGGATTTGTTGGCGTAGTAGGCCCAGCATATTAAAAACCAGCTCAAGGAATGTACGAAATTCTTCTGCAACCTTCGCTACTGTGTCTTTGGCTGAGCCTCCACTATTCAACTGGGCTTCGAGTGCTGCCATCCTCCTTGTAAAGCTGTCTTCCAGACCCTTCTGTATGGACTCAATCTCTTGAAGCTGGGACATAGTGCTTGTGAGAGTGTGTAAAATGTGAAGATGTTTTGCTGGCGGGCGGTATGTACTAACACTTAATAGTTTAGTGTCATAAACACTACCTTAGTTAGAGGCAGTTAAAAATTGCAGTTATATACTATTTTTATGAACTATAACTCAGATTTACTATATTTTTAAAATTATCAGGAGTACCTTCACGCAACTTGAGTTAATGGTAGGTAATGCGGAATCTTCATGCACCAGAGCTTTGTAATGGCAAACGGCTACATGTAACACATAGGACGAAACATTATGAAAGCTATTCACTATTGCAAGTCAGACTCGCTCATGAAGGGTTCCGTAGTGGAGGTATCCACTTACTATAGCCATTTTCTTCGACTTACTATTAATAGTATTTGTATAAACGACAAATCTATATTCGATTTTTAAGATGTGCTTCATTTCAAAAACTGTCCAAACCAATTTTCGTGGGAAGTTTTTATAACGATCTACAGCATATTATATTTTTTTAGATTTGTCACTCTCTAAATTTAAAAGTTAGAGGGACACACGCACCCATTTTACCACTTTGGGACCGTATCTCTTTCAAACGATTGACTTTGAGAAACAATGGTTTTAGGAACCTGAAAGTAATTTTAACGACCCATTTTCCACATAAGTTCCATGTATGAAGAGCCCCCATTAATATTCAATATTTTTTATTTTCTATAACGTCGTAAAGAACTATAACGTCGTACCAATTTTCAAATGTGTTAACTGAATAGTTTCGGCATAAAGTGGCTGTGACACACGAATAGACTGATAGACATAGCGCGTCTATAAGGATTCCGTGTTTAGCCATTTTTGACTACGGAACTCTAAACAGAAATGTTTTAAATACTTCTTGCGGTTATATTTCTTATTAGTCCTTATGTACAGAATCAAAACGAAAATTACTATCGAACTATGAAGGAGTTTTGTGTTACCCCGAATTTAATGTGAGCGAAGCCGCGAGCAAAAGCTAGTATTACTTAAATGTAATTTGTAGAATTTATGTCATGATGCATGATTGTTTCATCAAGATTTTTGATCATACATAGGCTCACGCCTGTTTCCCGAAGGGATAGGCAGAGACTACGTATCCTGACATAATTATCTCTCTTGCTTCATTCACTCCCATCAAGTTTCTCATGCATGCTCTTCTGTTGATTCTGAATTTTTGATGTATGTTTTATCTTTTCTTAATTTATAGTTTATGAGAACTAAATCCGACACATTTTCGAACTTTTAAATTATATGGTATAATTATACTTATAGGGTTGCAGAACTTCATTCAAACGCTAGCAGACTATGGTAATAAAGTGGAAGGTGTCTTCTACCTTATATTTGGAGGAGAAATTCACGATGGTAAGTTTTCTTTGTTAATTTATGACTAGCCATGTTTTTATTTATGCTGCTCTTAAAATAGCTGTTTGACCGTAATAGGCGGCAAACGAACAGACGGATCGCTTGATGGCAAGCGATTAGCGCCGCCCATGGACACAAGCAACACGACAAGTGTCACTAGTGCGTTGCCGCTGGAATAACAACTAGGAATAGGAGGAGTAGTGGGCTGCGGGAGAAGGAATAGAGGATGGAGCCTCCAGCATTCTCACTTACCGAAGGAACGCAAAAGTATAAGCACTGTTACTTTACGTCCATTCTCTGTGAGAGGGCCAATTTTATTGCTGATATCAGTATCCGTGCAGTATTAAGCCCTAAATGTATTAAATAAGTTAATTTAAATGAGTATACGGATTGAAGATAACTTTGATACCACTCACGGCATGCACAAATGACTTTTCAAAGTTATGTGCGTATTAAATTGTTAATTATCGCTTGCTAACGGTGAAGGAAAACAGCATAAAAAACCTGCATGTCGGAGAGTTTGCCATAATGTTCTCGAAAGACATGTAAAGTCTGCCAACCCGCACTTGGCCAGCGTGGTGGACTATGGCCTTACCCTTCTCATAGTGACAAGGGGCCCGTGCCCAGCAGTGGGACAGTTTATACTACAGAGCTGATGATGATGCCACTCTGTATAATCTGGTATATTATACAATGACTACGTAAAATTTACGGTTGCTTACGATACTTAGGTAATTTATGAAATATTATTCACTAGACTTGGCCCCCGCCTCCGTCCGCGTGAAAGTCGGTTATCACTCGCCAACCTGCTATATCCACGCACAACATAACGTGATATCATACATCATCACATCAAAATTAGCCGGCCAAGTGCATGTCGAGCAACATACAATGTAGGGTTCCGCAGTATCTATCTATCGTCACGTCTCCCAATGGGGTCAAATATCGCCAAATACTACGGTTCAAATACACCTCTTTCGCTTCATGGACATTTATTAGCCTCATCATACATGCTCGTCGGTTATGAGTACTTTTAATTTGGCACTTCAGTACCTATAATTATTTGGTTGGCGTGTTGCAAGTACTTGCAAAGAAAGCTTCAGTTAATCAATTATTCTACGTTAAATAGTTAAGTCGAAGGATTTCTATATGCAATATGAAATGCTCAGCCGGCAATGTGTGTAACATGAAGAGTGTTTGAAATAGAAATATTATTTGTGATAGGTCAAGTCGATTATATCGATTTAGTAACGTTTAGTTTAGTCTATTGTAAATTTTGACTATGGTCACTCTGAACTGTCAACTTCCGTTTGCCTTGAAAAATTAACACGCCGTCTTGGTCTGTCTCGCGAGATTTGTAATTGATATAAATTGATCGCCTTTTTGAAAGCACATAAACCAGCTTCGCGAATTTATATTGTGAATTCTTATAAACTGCCGCCTTTGGTTTGCCCGGCAAAAGTTGAGTTGAACATTGAAATTTGTAAAACTGTAATTGTGAATCCTGTGAACGTGCCTCGTGCCCTCGTGTCAAGACGGAGAGCACATCCAGTTGGAAGGAATAGCTAAGTGGATAATTCATTCAATCTATCGTGGCCACTTTAGTTTTGTTTGTTTTTCCCTAACTTAGTTCCAGGCCTGACATCAGTGAAGATACAGGTAATTGTTTAATCTTAGAGCCAAGAAACTTGGTCCATATGTTAGACCTTTGCCCTGGGCTAAGACTGGATGAATTAATCGCTTCCACTGATCTCTGTAAAACCTACCCAATTTTAGCCCGGACTCTAGACATAATTTTTGGTGCAGAGCTGTAGTTGAAATTTAGCCGTTGATTGTATCTAAACTCAGATTGGTATAAGCTTGTATCTTATCACCTTGTAAACAGTATTGTAGTGTTTGTCAGGTCAGTTATTGTCTAAAATACATAATATTTAATTGTATAAGTTGACCTAGATAATTTGAAACACATGTCATACATAACCTCAATCAGTAATTGTTTGACTTGTATTGTTGAAATCTAGCAATAATTTGTTGTTAGCATTAATAAGTCAGCTTTGATTGGATACATATCAGTTATATGTATCAATTGATTTAGTTAATTGCAAATATATTAGGTTTGAAACATTATAACATTCAACTTGACCTTGCATCTTGAGCGGGTCACATTGATATATTGAACTTAATAAACCTTTGTTTTGTTATAATTAGAGATCGGATAATCGGATGCATAATTACCTAAAGTTGAGGTGTTGGCTATTATGGAATGCACTTTTGAATCGAAAAATCCCGGGATTACGGAATCGACAAATTTAGTTTTTTTTTATTATACAATCAAATCAGGTGTAGGTAAATTTACTAATTTTAACTTTTGTACCAAAAACATCTCTAGAAATAATAAAATCCTCTTAATTTTCTTCAATTTTCAAAACATTTATCTCAAACGAATAATAAATAAGAATTACATAGAAAAACCATTCAATCTCATAATAATTATTAACTTAGATACAACAGCACCCACTGCCTACCATTCCTCTTACACTCAACATACTCATAAATTGATGGGGAGCTTAAAATTAACTTCAAGTAAATACACATTAATAATTATGTAATCCCGGAGACCAGTTTCTTTTTAAATAAAAATCACATGTTAAAGACGTCGTTTCCTCACCATTTTACAGAGTAGTTTCACATTCCCGAATTTTCTGGAATCCCGGGATTTTTATTTAAAAAAATATGTTTTAAGAAGCCGCTTCCATAATATCCTAGCCAAAAATGAACTTTAGGTGAATATGCATCCGATTATCCGATCACTAGTTATAATATATAGATAATATTGTTGGGTAACACATATTCTGTGTTTAATTACTATTGTATATCACAAATAACACAGTGAGCCTGTCTGTTGCAAATAAATAATTAACTTATTTGAAGTTTCAACTTTTGACAACTTTGACTTTGTTTTGTGTCAATATATATTGAAACTATTAATTTTGTTGGACAGTAGATACCTGTCACTTGCCTGCACCTGCAGTAAACAGGCTAATACTTTGTTCGTTTCAAAGAATTAACAAATATTAAGTTTTGATTGTTAATTTTATTTAACCCTTGTCCGGGCTCTTTTGAATTTTGATTATGTCAGCCATCAAGAACTTGCGTGCGGCTGCTGGTGCTATTGCATCAGATTTGCGCTGGTTTGCCTCGGCCAGTGCCTTAGTGAACCGGCCTGATCGCCAGCAGGCCTTACTACAAAGGTACGAGCGGATCGATGATCGCCTGGCAAGTGTGGAACAGCAATTCCGCACTTTCAGCACTTGCTGTCTCGAAGTGTCAGTTAATGACTTCACCGCTGACCAGTGAAATAAGATCAGCGAAGACTATGCCCAGGTCTTAGACCTGTATGATGCTGTCTCCAATAGTGCGAGACAATTGGTTGCCGATAGGGAAGGGCAACCCGGCTTGAAGCAGGAGCTTCCTAGGTCAGCACCGGGGCTGGTGAGTAGGCTTCCTACCTTAGACCTCCCCCATTTTGATGGCTGCCTAGGAAGCTACCTGGGCTTCGTTAATTTGTTTGACAGCCTGGTCAATGATAGGGCTGACCTTCGGCCGGCACAAAAATTGGCCTACTTGATGTCGGTTCTGGATGGGGAGGCCAAGGGCCTCATCCAGCATCTGCCCGTGTCTGACAAGGCGTACCAGACGGCTCGAGACCTAATTACCCGTAGGTACCATAATAAGCGTGGCCTCGCCGACACGCACATCGAGCAGATTTTGGGTTTGCCGACGCTCACCCGGGTCTCTGGGTTGCGCACCCAACTTTTGAACCCGCTTTTGGTGGCCATCAACGCACTTAAGTGCCTTGACCTGCCCGTGGACCAATGGTCCTATCTATTGGTGCACATTGTACTTAAAAAGCTGCCTGCCGACCTGAGGTCGCGTTTTGAGCAGCGCTTTGGTGGGGATAGCGCGACCCATCTGCCCCCCTTTGCTGACCTGGAGAGGTTTCTGGAGGATGAGTGCCGGGTCTTGGACAACTCCGGTGGTGACACGCCGGCTAAGACGCAGCCGCCCAAGGTCAAGGAGCAGGCTCGCGTTCACACCCGAGCCAATGTTGACCGGCGCCCTCTTCGCTTTGCAGTCATGCAAAGCGAGGAGGGCGCCGGTCCGGCCGCCGGTCCGGCCCAGCGGAGTGCTCTTACTGCAAGGTCACGGGGCACAGAACGGCCAGTTGCAGGGCATTTTTGGACCTGGATGTCGCCTCTCGTAGGCGCATCGCGAATGCCCGCCGCCTTTGCTTCTCTTGTTTGGGGTCCCACTACCAGCGAGACTGCCCAAACTCTCGCCCCTGTCCTCACTGTGGAGGACAGCATTTGGACATTATCTGCATGAATGCCAGAGAGGTAGGCCGCTTGTCCAACCAGCCGACGCCGCGCACGGGCGGGTGTTTTGAAGGTGGCAGCCGAGGCTCACCGGTGCGTAGCCGAGAGTCGCCTCGCTCAATTGATCGCCACTCACCCCGCTTGGAGAACCGTAGCGTGTGCACGCCTCCTCTGTCTCGCGCACCTGAACGTGCTGTTCAGCGTCACCAGCACCATGACTGCTGCCCCAGGTATTCCCCACCTTTGGCGGAGCGTCCCCGCCTTGACTCGCGCCCACCTCGTTTTGGGCGGGTGCGTCATTATGACCCCCCACAGATGGCGCGCGGATCGAGTCATCGCGCCTTTGAAGACTTCAAGCCGCACCCTCATTTTGACTTGCCAGGTCCTGGCCAACGGTCGCCGCCCAGGCAACAATAGGTCATTGACCCCTGCCCTATAACGCCAACCTCCCCCATTGAGACCGTTATCCTACCAACGGTTGCTCTTAGGGTCTGGGGACCCACGTGGACCTGTGTTGTTGTCTGTGCTATATTGGACACAGGTTCACAAGGTTGCATTGTTTCCACTTATTTGGTAGGGCAGGTTAAATTAAATATGGGCTCTTTTCAAAATTATATACGGGGCATAGGGGACGTAGCCTCTAATGTTGAAGGGCAAGTTAAGGTTTTGTTTGGCCCTGTTGAATCTTCACACCCGAGGATTAGAACCTCGGCTATTGTGTTGAAGAATATTTTGGGTATGCATCCACAGAAACAGCTACCTGCTGCTGTGGTGAATTTGACATCGAGATTGGAACTGGCAGACCCCAAATTTGACACACTGGGACAAATCGACTTGTTGATTGGCGCTGATGTCCTCGATGGAATTTTGATTGGTGGGAAACGGGTCTTGGTGCCAAATGGTTTGACTGCCATCCCGACCATATTTGGATTTGCTTTGATGGGACCTGTACCTAGGGACCCCCCTCCACCCGAACTTGATAATTTGTTGGCTGTAGGCTCTGCTCTCTCTGATGCAGTTCAGAGGTTTTGGGAGGTAGAGGAACCTCCTCAAGCTGCTCGTTTGAATCCAGAACATGAGGAGTGCGAGCTGTTCTTCCAGAACAACACTGGTCGACTCCGTTCAGGTCGGATCACTACGAGGCTACCTTTTCTGTCTGTTCGGCCTCCGCTTGGTGAGTCACGACCTTTAGCTGAAAAGAGATTGTTAGCTATTATATGGAGCGTCGCATGGGTCGTGATCCGGAGCTCAAACAGAAGTACATTGAGTTCATGAGAGAATATGAACAATTGGGACACATGTCTGTGTCAAATTTGGATTGGCGTTCGGTGGAGCACTACTTTCTCCCGCATCATGCGGTATTGAAGCCATCGACTGGCAAGTTGCGCACAGTATTTGATGGTTCTGCGCAGACTTCTACGGGCGTATCCTTGAACCAGTGCTTGCATTCTGGTCCCAAGTTGGTCAAGGACCTTTGTGACGTCATCACCAGCTTCCGACGACATCAGGTTGTCTTTGTGGCCGACATAAAAATGATGTTCAGGCAGACGATCATCCACCCTGATGACCGTCGCTTCCAGCTGATCCTTTGGAGAGAGAATCCTCGCGATCCCATGGTCGTCTACGAGCTCAATACTAATACGTACGGGTTAAGGTCAAGCCCCTACTTGGCAATACGTTCTCTTTGGGAGCTTGCAGACCGCGAAGGCTTACGTTTCCCACGAGCCTCCACCATCTTGAAAGACGATATTTACGTCGATGACATTTGCTCGGGCGCCTCCACAGCGGACGAGGCGATTCTCCTGCGGGACGAATTGATAGGTATTTTGGCCTCCGCTGGTTATGAGTTGCGCAAATGGATTTCCAACTCACCAGCGCTTTTGGAAGGCTTGCCAGAGGAACATCAGCAAGATCCACATCTATTTGAGATTGTTGACAACCCTGCCATGATGGCTGTTCTCGGCGTCCAGTACAGACCAGTCCAAGACATCTTTACGTATAACGTAGACTTGAAATTGCCTTGTTCTTGAACTAAACGGCTCGTATTGTCTACTGTCGCCAGAACCTTTGATCCGAACGGTTGGATTTTTCCTGTTATATTTTGGGCAAAATGCTTCTTGCAGAAGCTTTGGACAGCAGGATTGACCTAGGACGAACCTCTACGCGGTACTCTTGTTGAGGAATGGACCTCTTTTGTATCCTCACTTCCTGCCGTCAACGAGATCTCCTTGCCTCGTCCCATCCTTCCTCCCGGGAAGTACAAGGCCACCCTTCACGGGTTTTGTGATGCCTCGGAACTCGGTCACGTGGCCGTGGTGTACTTGCGCGCTGTTAGTGCCTCAGGTCAGGTGAGGGTTTCCCTGATCATTGCGAAGAGCAAGGTTGCACCCCTTCGTACATCTTTGACCATCCCAAAATTGGAGCTCTCGAGAGCAGCCCTACTTGTACGCTTATTGAACCACGTGTCTAGTACTTTGGGTAAAAGCATTTGTATTATTGGGACCTACGCCTGGACAGACAGCCAAATTGTTCTTTGTTGGTTAAAGGCTTCTGTCCACACCTTGGAGGTATTTGTCGCTAATCGCGTTTCCCAAATACAGAAATCTGAAGTCAAGCTTATTTGGAGACACGTGCCAGGTGAGCTCAACCCCGCTGATTGTGCCTCGCGCGGATGCTTGACGCTTAGTTTGATAGGTCATTCGCTGTGGTGGGGTCCGGAATGGTTGAGTCGACCAGAAATTGATTAGCCTCGAACGCCAGTTTTGAATACTTCTAATTTGCCGGGTCTACGAACACTCGCTCTTGAGAAGGTGGAATGTGCCTTCGACCCCGATTTTTTGTTGAATCGTTACAGCTCCCTCGACAAGTTGTTAGGTGTCACTGCTTGGATAAAGCGTTTTGTTTTCAACTTTAGGCACCCACAACAGAAACGTCTGACACCGTTTCTTTCACCACAGGAACGACAGGAGTCCCTCACCTTTCGGGTTCGTTCTGTGCAATTGGCGAATTTTGAGAAGGAGATTGCTATCCTTAAATCAGGGAGATCAAATTTGTCGGGAGCTGTCTCTAAATTGAACCCCTTTTTGGACGATACGGGTCTCTTGCGCGTTGGAGGGCGTCTCAAGAACGCCAACCTCCCTTACGGAGCACGTCACCCCCTTTTGTTACCTAAGGACGGTCATTTGGTACGCTTGTTGATAACTGACCGTCACCTTAAAAATTCGCATGCTGGTTGTAATGCGCTCTTGGCCATTTTGCAACGTGAGTTTTGGATCTTGTCTGCCCGAAGAATTATTCGGAGTGTAGTCTTTCGCTACATCCCTTGCTATAAGCTCAAGGCTTCTACCATGCAGCCCTTGATAGGGGACTTACCGGCAGATCGCGTAACTGAAAGCAGGACGTTTGACGGTGTTGGCACGGACTTCGCTGGTCCCTTTTTGGTGAAAACGTCGACACTTCGAAACAGCAAGACTGTTAAGGCCTACTTGTGTGTTTTTGTTTGTCTCTCCACACAGGCCGTACACTTAGAACTGGTCTCCTCGCTTAGAACCGAGGCGTTTGTAGCCACATTTGACAGATTTGTATCCCGCAGAGGGCTGCCTTCCTTGATCCGTTCTGACTGCGGCACTAACTTCAAGGGCACGTATAATTATTTGAATGATGTTGTTAATTTCCTTGAAACCAACAAGGCTGATATAGGCAATAGGCTTGCCCGTCGTGGGATAAATTGGTTGTTTTCCCCACCAAATTGTCCACACTGGGGTGGTATTTTTGAGGCCACTGTAAAATCGGCCAAAACACACTTGCGCAGGACAATCGGTGAGTCTGTCCTTACATTTGAGGAACTCGCAACTGTGTTTTGTAAGATTGAGGCCGTTTTGAACTCTAGGCCATTGTGACCGATCTCCTCAGATCCGAATGATTTGGAAGCCCTTACGTCTGGCCATTTTTTGATTGGTCGCCCACTTGTCGCCTTGCCTGAGTACCCCTATATTTATACGAGACCTGGTCGTCTCTCGCGTTTTGAATTGGTACGCCAGATTACTCAGAGCTTTTGGAAACGCTGGAATTTGGAATATTTGCATATACTCCAGCAACGCGTTAAGTGGACCGACAAGACCGATCCACCCAAGATTGGTGACCTCGTTTTGATCAAGGAGGCTAACCTTCCGCCACTCAGATGGCGCAGGGGGCGCATTCTTCGTTTGGTAACTGGAGCTGATGGAGTTCCCCGATTTGCTGAGGTCTTGGTGGACGGTTCGATTCTGAGGAGAGCGGTTGCAACGTTATCACGTCTACCAACTGATTAGCGGACCGGTAGGCCGGTCCGGGGCGGGTGGATGTTTGAAATAGAAATATTATTTGTGATAGGTCAAGTCGATTATATCGATTTAGTAACGTTTAGTTTAGTCTATTGTAAATTTTGACTATGGTCACTCTGAACTGTCAACTTCCGTTTGCCTTGAAAAATTAACAGCCGTCTTGGTCTGTCTTGCGAGATTTGTAATTGATATAAATTGATCGCATTTTTGAAAGCACATAAACCAGCTTCGCGAATTTATATTGTGAATTCTTATAAACTGCCGCCTTTGGTTTGCCCGGCAAAAGTTGAGTTGAACATTGACATTTGTAAAACTGTAATTGTGAATCCTGTGAACGTGCCTCGTGCCCTCGTGTCAAGACGGAGAGGACATCCAGTTGGAAGAAACAGCTAAGTGGATAATTCATTCAATCTATCGTGGCCACCTTAGTTTTGTTTGTTTTTCCCTAACTTAGTTCCAGGCCTGACATCAGTGAAGATACAGGTAATTGTTTAATTCTTAGAGCCAAGAAACTTGGTCCATATGTTAGACCTTTGCCCTGGGCTAAGACTGGATGAATTAATCGCTTCCACTGAACTCTGTAAAACCTACCCAATTTTAGCCTGGACTCTAGACAAAGAGACATGCAGATAATAATATTGATTCATGATTCATTCTATTTCTATTCTATACACTATTTTTAACTCAAGAACGTCTGAACCGATTTGGCTGAAAATTGGTGGGGAGGTAGCTCAGAACCAGGAAAAACACACATATGGATACATTTAGTTTCAAAAAATAATCTGTGAGGGATTTTAGAGAGGGTCAAAGTTTGAAGGGACAAACCTTCTAAAACCTTCTACCCATTGACAGTAAGAAAGCATGCGCTGTAAAAACTGAGTGCTGCGTATGTGCTATATGTGTATATCTGTCAGTACTGTCACATTATACATTGTCATATGGTGTACTGTCATTACTTCTTCTTCAATATTCTCTACTCATAAATGTGAAAGTGTGTATAGAGTTTGTGAACTCCTTACAGTTATCAGGAGGTCTCCTTACAGTTAAGAGGACTTCTTGCGGTTATATTTCTTATTAGTCCCTATGTACAGAATTAAAACGAAAATTTCTATCGAACGATGAAGGAGTTTTGTGTAATCCCGAATTTAACGTGAGCGAAGCCGCGGGCAAAAGCTAGTTTATAATGGAAATTAAAAACATATGGTCTCCCGTTATCTCTTAATTTAAATGGAACCTTGGGCGAGTCTGACATGCACTTCTAAGGTTTTTTTATCAATATTATTATATTCTACTTTTAAGTTTGTGTAATTTTTTTACAACTACTAATAAGTTGTTGATAGAAAGATTTTATATTCCTCAACCTTTCTCGTCCAATGTTGAACATATATCTCAATATACTCAAATGTATACAAATAATAAGACGCCTCTTACAACAACTTACTAGCCGAAAGAGCAGAAATTAAAATTCTTTAATATAGGTTGAACAAACCAAGAAATCATCTTATTATTATATTATTTTTGTTCCGTCAGGTTTTTACAGAAAGCGCTGAACCATAATTATAATAATATAATTTAATTTGTATGGGATCTGGGCGTCTGTATTATAAATATCCTATCTTACAAAAAAGAATTATCTAAATATGTTCCTAATTGGCAGAATAATCGCGTAACATACATACAAAAAACATTCAGTTACCTCCAACCAGAATACAGAGAATACAAGAATTAGCTTGAGGTAACAAGTCAAAATTAAGTATTGTACACTTTAACTGAATTTTATTATGAATTTTAGCCAGTCTAATGCCTGTTCTTTCGTAATAATTCGGTGTGAACATTTTGACAACTCGAGATTAGTTTGTGTATACAGTTTTTCAATTGATTGAAACGTTACTTGATCATTTAATTGTCTCTATTACAGTGATAATAGATCCTGACGATGCTATGACGGTGGCTAACACGTGTCTACAGAAACATTACTTCTATGATTTTATTAAGGGTCTTGGGCAAGGATTGTTCACAGGATCTGGTAAGTGTGCTGCTTCTTTAAACAGAAGTAAAATAAAATACACCAATCGTTTCTTATTTCTGGTTGGTTTGAATAAGTTAGTTATTTGATTTTGCTACTTGAAGGTTGTGAAAAGTGTCACGTTTTAAAGTAAAATCGCCCGATGACGAGTCCTGGAAGGACGAGTTAACGTTCGCTGAAAGACGGGCGGTCCCTTCTAGCAGTACGCGTTTTGTATGAAAAATGTACAGTCCTTCCAGCAGTAAGGTGACCCTAGGCTTTGAACTAGAGTTTGTCAGAAATTTTCAACATTTGGTTACTTTTATATAACACAGGAAGTCGTTTATTTTGACCTTAGAAAAAAAGGTTTTTGAAGCCCAAGCATTTGTGCTGATTTTGTACCAATACCATCGGCGCGGTGGCTGATGAGTGTGACATAACATTTACTGGTTTACTACTACCATCTATATGTGGTGTAATGATACCTATTGTCTTACAAGTTTATAATTGTTGATTCAACATTTACTGGTATATTCATAATACTGTAATGACGTCTGTTTATTAAATTTAATGGTTTTCCTATTTATAGGTGAAGTACACAATCGTCATCGCAAATTGTTAAGGCCATTTCATTCCGTATCTGCTGTACATAGCTATCTCGAGCTCTTCAATAAACAAGCACGGAAACTAGTGACTGAGATGGATGTTCACTCTTCAAAGGATCCTTTCGATCCTTCTGCACTGTTTAAAAATATTGGCTTCGAGACATCGTGTTGTGAGTATATCTGTCAAAATTAACCGAGTGAGTTTAGTTATGTTAATATTATCACAAAGATTATTTGAGTTAAACCAAATCATTACGATTTCTACGGTTGTATTTAAGATAATATCAAAATTAAGAAAAATGTGTTTTTGGGTATTATAATGGAAATGTCATCTGCAAATAGTATTGATTCGTAGGGCATTGAGGCACAGAATAGATAGTTCTTACGAAATTGAGGTAACATTAACACTAGAGTAGCAAACTCCTACAATTGACGTTCAAAATAGCGTGGTGACCAGCCGAGATAGAAGACGTAGCTTTGAAACCAACAAGCATCTTAGAAGCATCTTACACACATACTTCTCAGTGTTCTCATTTTTACAGCATTTATTCTACTATAAAGTCTCTTCTGCTATACCTAACTTTCACTACCACACATAAGGGTAGGCACTAACACTCCTCTATGCACAGCCAAACGTGCCTTTTTGGACACGTTTTGACTGTTCATAAACGTCTTCAGAGCTGCATTCACTGTTATTTCAATAACTTCTTCATTCTTACCATCTCTTGTAAACAACGTACCTAAGTAAACAAACTCATCCACTTGTTCCACTCGATGTCCATCGATCAAAACATTACAAGCCGTAACGCATTCCTCCTTTTCAAAAACCATAACTTTCGTTTTATTTACATTCACTTTCATTTCTTTCCTCTCTAACGAACCATGCATGATTGTTACCATCCTGATCATCAGCATAAAGAAGGCATTTTTCATCCTTAATCCGCAGTCACTATGTTTTAAATCTTGCAAACAACTGTCGGTTAAACAGTCACGGTGACGCTACACATCCTTGTCTAACACCTTTCTCGATGGTAAACCAGTCAGTGTATGCCCCGTTTATCCTCACACAAGCTCTAGAATCCTCATAAAGGGATTTCAGAGCTCGATTGAGGCTGCTGTCTACCCGATTCATTGACAGCACCGACCACATTTCACTCCTCACCACTTTATCGTAAGCCTTTCCAAATCCACGAATGCGCAATAGAACTTTTGACCTTTGGCTAAAAACTTTTTGGCTATGCTTCTCAAGGAAAAAAATTTATCCGTACATCCCATACCCTTTCGGAATCCCGCTTGTAGGTACATCCCATATTTTCTTGTCGGTTACTTTCATTGCTCTTTCAATCAGTACCTTTGCATACAATTTGCCAAAAATGCTGAGACATTAAATTGTGTTTTACGATAAAGTCGAATTTGATACATGATGAGTGGTACTTAAAAAAGAACTGATTTTATTAATCTGACCTGCTAGGTCGTAGTTTAAGTGCCCGTTTATTTAGTTTGAAAATTCTCATTGATTTAAGTAGAAGATTCACGATTACTCACGATCAATATTCGCCCTCCAATTTTGGATGTGTGAAATGTGTGAATAATTTATATAGGTATATAAATTGATAGGAAATTGCACCAATATAATTTTTGGACATTTAGCTTGTATGTAGGAGAAAAACGGTTCTTTAGAAACTGTTTTGCGTCCTTAAAAAACCTTCTCGTTTTGTTTCTCGAAAAATCCGAAACTACCCAGACGGCGCGAGCAGAATCAGGGTTGCCAGAATATTTTTTCTCGCATCGCCTGGCTGGAGCGCGCGTGTAGCCCCGAGATAGCCTAACTTGTAGCCAACGGATAGTATATTGTCGCCGCCCGGCAAGAGAGAGTCCCAATGGCGCTAAATATCCCCATCTGGCAACAATGACACTTCAGTCAGATGCGATCGTATCAACTCGGCTATTCTCGGAACAAAAAGCAAGCGGAACGCACTTCGTTCGAACGGGACCGCCAACAAGGTCATCAAGCTATAGACAAATGGCGCCAATTTTGATCAAAACTGAATATTCGCATTCGCGAATGTTGGCAGCAGATATTTGCATTCGCAAAATATGACATTCGTTACATCACTAATGTATATTAATATGTGGGAATGTTCATTTGTTCTCTTGTTGCTACTTATATATTTATAGGTAAGCAGTTTCAGTAAATCCAGTATTGAATTATGCTTACAATCACTTTACATTCTAACAAAATATACCTAATTATTGAGTTTAATAATATCTCGAGTGTATTTATTATTACAATACTACTACTACATAGTAGTAGTATTAAAGAAACGTGGTAATAGTTAGCTGAAAATTGGTAGAATGGTTCAAACCATGAATGACATCTAAAAAAATCTTCCACGATCCGACAACTGAAAAAACAATTACTCGAGGTCAAAGGTCACAAACACAGGTTCATCGTGATTTTCAGCAAATCGGTAAGTTTTATCATAAATCTTATTATATCCTTGCGTTACTGACTGACAGACACGCTACAGCCGAAACAATTGGGCGCAGGAAGCTGAAATTTGGCAGGTATGTTCCTAGGCGACCGTAGGGGTGCACTAAGAAGGGATTTCCCGAAATTCCCACAGGATCGGCCACAACGGGTAAATTTAGAAAAATTGCAGGCGTAGCTGCTGGCATCCCTAGTTTATTATAACAGGAAGCCTAAGCCTAAGCGACCAATTGTGGCCCTTAGACGCCAGTGATGCTAATCGAGGCATCACTTACGCGTTGCCGGTCCTTAAATACTGGCGAGGAAAAAGGTTTCTTGGCTGCCTTCACTCTAATACCCTTCCCCTATTGTTTCCTATTGATGAATAGTATGGGAAAAGCGGATGAAAATGGGGGTTTTGGCGTCCGGTCAGGCCTCCTTCACTCGGCCGTACCTACAGCGATAAGTGCCTACACTTTGGCGCGACTTCCACGCCGCGTCGTCACCGCTCGCGCGCAGGGCTAGCTAATAACGTGAATTTTAATAGTGAACAACAAAAATGTTCACATCACAAGTCTGGTGCGAAGTATTGCTCATTTAACGGATGTGTGTCGGAAGCAACTTGAAATTTTGATTTTATTTATTTTACGAGAGCAACTTGAAAATTGTACTTTTTATTTGTTGAGATATCTCAACGATTATGGTGTCAAATTAAAGGTCTAGTTCAAAAACCATTTTATCTGTTTGAGTCATGTAAATCGGTCTACGCGTTTAGGAAATAACTAAGAATTAGTATAGTGAAAATGTAAACCACCAGAATTTTTGTGGTTTTCGTTCTACGAGCTCAAATAGTGGGATAGGATACTTATAGTATAAATATTTATTATTAGGTACGTGGTCAAGTAGGTAGATTGACGATGAATAAATATTATAGTAGCAGCAGCAAGTCGACAACCCTAGCGCACCGCTCCGCGCCAGACAGCGACAGCGTTATGTGTTAGAAAAGAGCGGGAACAGTTAGGTCAATATCGCGTTAGGTACTGAATGCTCATGCGAGCTGAATTGCACTTTCTTCCTTAGTAGCAAGAGTCGCCATTTCTTTAAATTGGTTTGCGAAATGGTGCTTCTGTTCGTAAGAACTATCTATTCTGTGGTCCGGTGCCTCATTAACTGAACAAAACCTAACAGCATAAATATTGTTACTTTACGTATATTTTCTGTGAGAGGGTGGTACTACCCCAGTTGGGCCAGCTGTAATGAGCGTAGCTCTACCACTCAATATGAACCTTAGGATTTTTCGCACTCCGGTCTATACAATAGCACGTATATGATATTGTAAAGGGGTTTTTAGACATTTTCATAGAAAATAAAAGGAAAATGAAAAATCAACATAAAACATTGTTGTAATTAAATAAACAGTAATACAAAATAATAAAGCGGGTCATAATCGCGCAAACATTTTTTTAAGGTATAAATACATAATTGTTTCGTCGAGAGACTGATGAGAGCTCAGCGCCGCCTTGTGGAAGTGCGGGTATCGGCACATACCCTCACTTGGTTTTTAAATGAGGAATGTGTCATATTATATTTCCTATACTCAAATGGCAACGCCACTTCACACACATCACATTAAGATACTCCCGCAAAAGTGGGAGATCCAAAATTTTATTACTTGGTATCATTGTAAATAAAAACGATTATGTGCGATTTTCTTGGTTATTTTCTACAAATTAAGGTGAAAAACAATTAACTTACATGTGGAAAGATATGCCGAACTTTTTCAAATTATTTTCTTTACGAGTTTTGCAAGATTTCACAACACATTTGCCCATTTCACGTCCGTATTATTATCGTGTGCGGCAAATTAGACAGTATTAGGTCCAGACCCATAATAAACGGCAACACATCTCAGCGCTGTTTGCTTATCTAGTTGTAAGTAATAGATCAATGTCGTAGGGTGTGAAAGTTGGCAGATCATTAACGTATATTAGAAATAAGAGAAGCCCGAGTTTGCTGTTTATTTTGTGGGTTATGTGATATGTATAACGTTAGGAAACATTTTTTATTTAAACGCGAAATTTTTATACATTGTCGACGGTCACTTAAGTAACTTTCTATCCATTGCAGAGCCAGGCCCCGAATACCGTATCTTTCTCATTTTTTTAACAACTTTAACAAGATATCAAGATCATAATTTTTAATACACTAACTGTCTTACTAATAAAAATTACGACACAGTGTATACAAGTACTATAAGCATTGGGTAACAAAAACGCAACTAATAAAACATATTTTGACAGATTGCGTGTATACATGCGTTATAAGAGATCAAAATATCTATTTAGACTTACATAAGCTCTATACACGCTTGCACCCTTGTATAAGGAGTGCGTAAGAGCAAAATGGCGGCTATTTGGCCAGCTGAGGACGCTGAGGTTGTCACTTTACATAGTATGCGCGCAATCTATGACAGAGAGGTTGGACTAGGAAGGTTATATTTCTTTGATCTATGAAATACTTGTTATTGTCAGTGGAGGCGTTCGGAAGCTATGAGTACAAATCAAAACATATTTATTCTTCAGAAAATAACAACCATAAGTCTTTACTTTTTGTACATTAGATTCATAGATAAGGGATATTTTTAAGAAGACACTCCATTTAATATATAATTAAGCTAGTAAAATTATATATAAACTATAAAATAAAAATAAATTATTAAAACCAAGTTACGATTACAAGTTTTTGAACGTACTTCATAAAAGGTTGTCAGCATATTTGACGTACACACAGCTACACATCAACCTATACAAAACCAATATTAGCTGAACTACTCAACAACAGGTTGGTCACACTAAGGGAGTTCGCCTAATATTGGGCTTGTTTAGGTTAATGTGTAGCTGTGTGTACACAGACTACACAGCGTGAGTAGTTACACAAGCTTGTCTTTGCGTTTATTAGTATCAATGTTGTGTAAACCCTGTATAACGGCCCTGTCACGACCTTGCCGCTCTGAGCGGCGGCTTAGCGCGGGGCGGCGAGCGGTAAGATCAAATGTATGAAGACGTTCGAAGCACGCCACGAGCCGCCGCGCACAGCGATAACGCGCGCGTTTTTTTTTGGCGCGAATGGCTGCGCGGCGTGTGGCGCGGCGGGCGGTGCGGCGAGCGGCGGGAACAAATGTACTGCGACCGAGTCCGACGCCACGACTCCGAGCGGCACGGACAGCGTTTCGCGAGGGACGAACTAGGCGGTTAAACTATTTGTTAAATATTTTGTGGCGGTAATGAATACGGAGACATTTAAAGTCGAAATTTTAAAACGGTCGCGTGTATGGATAGCAACACATACGCTGTATAAATACAAAAATGTTAATAAAACGTTGCGAGATGTAATGAAACAATGTTTTACAGAATGTAATGGTAGGTTTTAATATAAATCGCAAACATTAAAACATTGTGTAATGTACATATGTACCTATTTAGGTACAGACACAGCTACTATGAAAGTTAAAAGGTGATTTATCTACCTACTTAACGTAATCTACGTTGTGTAGGTACCTATTCAACGCCTCATTAATTGCGAATACCTATGTATTATTCCTTTGATATAAAATACTTGTAAGAAATGAAGATCCAATGTCGACAATTTTGTAGGTATACCGTATAGTTACACAAAGATATTTTGGTTATCGCCATATTTATGGGTAACTCCGTCGGCCCAAATACGTCCACATTTGCCGCTGCGTTTACCGCTGCTGTAGGGTCGTGGCGTGCACGACGCTCTGCCGCGCCGCCCGCCGCGACGCGCGCCGCTTAGACCGATCTCGTGAACAGGCCCTAACTCCTATACAGACGTTATACGCTGTGTAAGTATTCATACGTTAAACGTGTGAGTAATATTTTTTTATTAGTAAGACAGTAAGAGTTTATTTTACCGTTTCTTCGTTGCGAAATAGTTATCAAATACCACTAATTTCGAAGTGTCTCTCCTTCCTAAATCTTGTAAACCGTAGTATTTGAGATATTCCACACATAGGACCTATTTTTAAACGCAACTAAAAAGCGCAACTAAGTTGTTCCACTAAACGCAAACATTAGGTGAGCTCACGAATTCAATAAAAAATATTTTATTTTTATTCCACTTAACGCAACTAATTATATATCAAGGTGCAGTCGTGCTGGTAAATAACTAACGGAAGATATCGATAGTTCAGGTCTTATTAGTTAATACCTACATTAAGACTTTGAATGAAGATGGATTATGACTCAGACTGTGATTTAATGTACCATCTTGTACGTGATAATTAAACAATACTAAGTGTGTAAAAGAAGTTATCTGTTTTTTATTTAACTAAATATTTAATTTAGTAAGGTAGTTATTTATGATCTAATTACACACTACTAGTTTAAATAAATAAAATAATTAGGCAGATAGATGCTTCAAAAAAGGCTATCGATAGTAAATAAACCTTTACGAATCTATCATTCCGGACACTATTTTTCGACGTGGTTGCATTTTGAGGAATAAAAATATAATATTTTTTATTTGAATTTGTGAGCACAACTAGTGGTTACATTTAGAGAATTAGCTTAGTTGCGCTTAAAAATAGGTGCGCTTTGTGTTATTAAATTAATAAGAGCATTATATGGTTTACTATTGTTTGACAAAAAACATATGACAAAAGATCATTTTACAAACAACGTTTGAAAAACTAATCATTTGACAAACTTTCATTTCGCAAACATATTACTATAAAAACAATCATTTGACAAAATACAAGTTTCGCAAATGTTTTACTTAGAAAATAATTTAACTGCTAAAATCTTTACTAATATAATAAAGCGGAAGAGTTTGTTTGTTTGTTTGTTTGTTTGTTTGAACGCGCTAATCTCAGGAACTACCGGTCGGATCTGAAAAATTCTTTTTGTATACGATAGCCCAGTTATTCCGGAAGGCTATAGGCTATATAACATAACGCTTCGACCCTTAGGGGCCGGGCAAAAGGCTAAAAAGGCTAAAACATAATGTCGGCTAATCTCAGGAACTAGCAGTTGGATTTTAAAAATTGTTATTGCCTATGATAGCCCAATTATTCCGAAAGGCTATATGAAATTACGCCACAACTTTTAGGGGCCAGACAAAAATAATAAAATGGTCAAACGAGAAGGGGGAGGGTTGGGTCAAAGGCAAAAAAAGGCTAAACGATTAGGATACAATCTATATGGGTATCGTTTTCGAGTTTTTCGGGACGCTGATTAATAATATGAAATTTATTTAGTGATCCAAGATGGCGGACGGGAAATCAAAGATGGCGGATGAGAAAATTTTAAATATCAATATGTGTATCGCCTTCGATATTTTAAGGGGTGAAGAATCGAAATACAACATCTATTTCGTGATCAAAGATGGCTGATGGGCAATCAAAGATGGCGGATGGGAAAATTAAAAGAAATCTAAATTGGTATCGTCTTCGATGATTAAAGGGATGGGGAATCCAAATACAACATCTATTTCGTGATTCAAAATGCCGGATGGGAAATCAAAAATGGCGGATGGGAAAAATATTAAAAATCAATATGGGTATCGTCTCTGATGATTAAAGGGATGATGAATCCAAATACGACATCTATTTCGTGATCAAAGATGGTGGATAGGAAATCAAAGATGGCGGACGGGTTTTTTTTTTAAGTCGATATGGGTATCGTCTCCGATATTTTAAGGAATGGGGAATTCAAAAACACCATCTATTTCGTGATCAAAGATGGCGGATGGGATTTTTTTTTTAAATCAATATGGGTATCGTCTCCGATGTTTAAAGGGATGGGGAATCCAAATACAACATCTATTTCGTGATTCAAGATGGCGGATGGGAAATCAAAAATGGCGGATGGGAAAAATTTAAAAAATCCATATGGGTATCGTCTCTGATGATTTAAGGTATGGTGAATCCAAATACAACATCTATTTCGTGATCAAAGATGGTGGATAGGAAATCAAAGATGGCGGACGGGATTTTTTTTAAGTCGATATGGGTATCGTCTCCGATATTTTAAGGAATGGGAAATTCAATATTATAAATATAAAAATCAATGTTTGTTTTTGCAACATTTATAGACCCTGGAATGATAAGAGATTAAGCACTAAGTCAATGGTAACTTTGGAAAAGGGGCTTGGAAAAAAGGGAATAAAAAAAAAACTCTTAAAAAGGCGATACGGAGTTCGCTGGGTCGGCTAGTATTATTATAAAAATAATCACATGACTAAATAATTCGTTTGCCAAATTGGTGATTGTACAAAAAGTTAGAAGACAAACTATTAGTTTTTAAAAATAACTAATTTCCCAACCAATACTTACGCGAAATTTTGAAAATATTAAATTGCATGGTTACAATTTTCATCTTGGATAGATTATTTATAGGCAATTAATAATTTTGTATTAATACTAACTCCATAGAAACTTGTCTTTTAAAAAAATACACACTGCCTGAATTAAGCGAAATAAGTAGAATTCTGTTCTGGCACTCGCCGGCCGCTGCCGCGGCACGCTCACTTCGCTCGCTCGGCTCGTACGTTGTGGTCGCAGTTCTAACCTAACCTAACCAGCCATTCTTTCAGTTGACCCTAGACAAAGATTGTTGTATTAACCAGTATTAAGGTAGATTTTGGTTAATAAAATATTTACCAAGCAATGCATTTTGTCAAATGTTATTTATGTTTTACGTTGTTTTGCCAACTAACATGTTTAAAAAAATAATCAATTTGTAAATTAATGTTTTAGCATAATATTATTTTTTTAGTAAATATATTGTGTAATGAGTAGTTTATTAAACAATAGTTTGTAAAATGATAAATTTATCAAGTATAATTTTGTCAAATGTTATTTGTCAAATGAAAATTTGTTATTTGTTTTTTGTCAAATGATCGGACACCGCATTATATAATTACTAGAGGACACCAGCAGCTACGCCTGCATTTTTTTTTAAATTTACCCGTTTTGGCCGATCCCGTGAGAATTTCGGGAAATCCCTTCTTAGTGCACCCCTACGGTCCCCAAGAAACATACATGCCAAATTTCAGCTTCCTGCGTCTAATAGTTTCGGCTGTAGCGTGTCTGTCAGTCAGTCAGGATTTTATATATTAAGATTTTCTATTTCAGTGACAACATTTGGATTGAGTATGAAATGCAACGATATTGTTAAATAATAATAATAAATAAAACCATTTATTCTCAGGTAAAAAAAAACCCATAGATACATACCTTAAAGTCTAACATAAATACAAAAAAAATATAATTATTAAACGAAATGCGTGTTGTTGTTTACACTGTTTTCATGTAAGGCTGCGTGTTATTTCGTAGCCTCCCATGAAAACGCCGATATACAACACCCTTCGGCCAAAACTCTTCCTTTAAGAAAGTCTCAAGTTGTTGAGTCGGCACCCGAACCACGTACGACTTGAAGTTCGTATTATGGCGAGACTCCAATCTCTCGACTCTTAAGGTCCAGTTGGTCTTCGTGCGTAGGTACTCCACCACCTCCTCGTCCTTGGTAGAGTGATGCAGCCGGGACACGTACATCAGTGTGGTTGGTACTGCGGGACGCAGCAGCATTTTAGGTCCTGCTAATCCGGTACCACAAAGATTTCGACAAGTAGGCTTCTTCTTCTTCTTCCTCTCAACCTTGATGAAGCCGTCCTTGTCGCACGTTTCCTTTTCGGGGACGCTCAGTTCCACGACCTTGTGATGGGGAAGTTCACGATGCTCCTGTTTACCCCCTTTATTCGCCTGCCGATTTTATCTCGTTTTGCATTTGGCAGTAACATCGGCATAGGCACGTTTGGTGTTTGACGTAACCACATTCGTCATCACCTCGACAGGTGTCGACGACCCGAGGTCAGCAACAGTACACGAGGCGCGTGCATTACCGCCGGCAGGCGATGCAAGCAAATTCGCTGACTCAAAACTGCCGATCGATGCATTTTGAGCCCCACGTTGTGTGTTGACGTTATAGTTGGGTGAGCTATTTATAGAAATCGCGTTACGTAATAACACTAACTCTGCACGTAGCTCACTTATGGTGCTGTCCGACTTCTCCAACTTGGACTGCACCTCGGCCAGGCTGGATTTTAGAGATGTTATGTCCTTCAACAGCCTGGTTACGTCGACGTGGTCGAACGTGACGGGCGGCAACTTATGCAGATCCTTCGCCACAAAAGTAGGCACGTCGTCAGGGTCGGTCACCTTCAATAAGGAGATGATGTCCTGGACACTTTTCTCGGTGCCATCCCTTCGCCGAGACGGCATCTGATCCAACTTGTTCAGCGCCTGATACAGTAGCTTTTTACCAGCACTGATATCGTCTTCCTTGAAGTTGGTCTTGCAGATCTGCATAATGCTGATCTCGTCCATGGTGTCGATGGCATGTTGTATGAATGCCAACAACTCGTTGGCTATGAGTTGCTGTGAACAGCTCATAGCTACAATATCGGGCAGCGTGTATAGCCGCTAACTACATTTATAGTAATAAAAATTAGCGCGCGTAGCAGCGCAAGCACGTCCGCACTCGCGCGCGACACCGAGTATATCGAAAGACCGCTTGGCAGCTGTAGAAGAAATGATGCATTTGTTGATTCATAGGATGCAGACATTTTATCTCCATCATGATTTTTGTTATAAACTGTCTGGACAATCTCAAAAAGAAAACGATTTCACCAAAAAAATCCACAAATTGTCTACGATGGTAGGTTGTAATAATATTATTATTCTCAATATAAACGAGCAAATTCTTGTATAAGTATGAATCAATTAATCTCGGAAACGACTGCTACGATTTTCATGAAATGTTGTAGAGCGTTTTGTGGGTGATAAATCGGTCTAGCTAGGATTCATTATTAGAAAAGACGTTTTAACTTAAAATGCCGGGCAAAGCTCGATTATCCAAATACTTATTATTCTCGAAATACTGTGGTGGCGTAGCGGGATTGTATACGACTGCCACGCCGAAAGTCGCGGGTTCGACTTAAATTCTCAAGTCAAACATTGGTGTCCGTGAACATGGATGTTGGTCTTGGGCTGGGTATTTCTTTGTATTTGTATAGATACAAGACAAACTTTGTATTTGTATGTTTATCCCGATAAATGAGATTTAATTAGAAAAACTAAACTAAAGAGTATCTCTTTTGGATCACGTTCAGTAGCCACATTAGAAGGGTTGAGATAGTTGCAAATAATATATATATATATATATATATATATATATATATATATATATATATATATATATATATACAAGGTGCTATAAAAATATCTGCCACGGCTGCAATGGGAGGCAGTATTGTGTTTATAGATTACAATAGTGAAGATAGATTATTGATCATTTGTCATATTTTTTTACATACAAAAAATTGTACATATCAATTTTAATTGATTTATTAGCATAAAACCATCCCGTAGACTTAGCTGTTGCCGCACCGCACCGAATTCAATTCATTCATTACGCAAACGCGCCGTTCATACACTGTTGCCATTCTTATCAAACAACGCCGCTGCGTGTCGGCTACTCAAGTACTCAGTCATCAAAGCGCCGCCCCGTGCGCCCCCACCCTCGCCCGCACTACCCCGTTCGTCGCACGCGCCGCCGACTGCCCGCTTCCTTCCGCTCGCCAGTAGCCCCGCGCCCGTCCGCTCGGAAAGTCGGAAGTTAGTTTTAGCTGTCAGTCACGGGAATATCGCGCGCGCTTTCTTTAAGAATGCCTCCCAGACGCCGACGGTATTCTAATCAAGAATATCTTGAAATGGTATTGTGCTATCGCGAGTGTAACTCCATAACTGCGCATGCAGTAAACTTATACCAGCAGAGGTTTGGTGTGCGAGTCAGTCATCATACCATTCTGGATGCCGTGTACAGACTCAGAGAACACGGCCGCTTTGACCCGCCTCCGGTTGACGCAGGCAGGCCTCCATATTCCGCCGAACTCGAAGAGGAAGTGCTGGAGTTCTTCCGGCGTCATCCTCTTGCGAGCACCAGGGATGCTGCTCGAGTCTTTGATGTCAGCGACAACTACGTGTGGCGTCTTTTAAATCGGGAAGGGCTCCATCCTTACCACTTCACACGAGTACAGGAATTGCATCCACATGACTATGGGGCTCGCCTCGAGTTTTGTAATTGGCTTCGAGAAGAACGCCGCAACATTCTGTGGACTGACGAGGCTACATTCACGCGGGTTGGTATGTTCAACATACACAATGCGCATTATTGGGCTGAAGAAAATCCTCGTGTTGTGCGGCCTGACCACTTTCAGACTCGGTTTAGTGTCAATGTGTGGGCCGGGATACTCGGCAACCGAATTCTAGGACCAGTGTTCTTGGACAGACTGAACGGAGACACGTATCTGCGCTTACTACGAACCCGAGTGAGAAGAATGTTGGAACGTATTCCTCTTGAAGAGATAAGAGGGCTTTACTTTCAACATGATGGAGCACCACCTCATTTCGCCATCAGCGTACGGGATTTTTTGAACAGTGTGTGGTACGGCGGTGAAAGGTGGATAGGTCGAGGAGGGCCAGTGCCGTGGCCTCCTCGCTCACCGGATTTAACCCCTCTAGACTTTTTTTTGTGGGGCCGTGTAAAGGACCTTGTGTATGGCCAAACCGGACATGATATAAGAAGTGTGGAAGAACTAAAAAGGCGCATCAAACGCGCATTTAGGAAAGTAAAACGTGAAACGGACACATTAAATAAAGTGAAGAGACATGTACGTAAACGTGCCTTCATTTGTGTGCAACGCGGAGGCGGACTTGTGCAACAGTTTTGTAGATAGGTAAGTAGGCAGGGAGTGTGTAAATAACTGTGAATACCTACGTTGCAATAGTCGTAAATAGGATGATTAACTTGTAAATACGGTCCAATTGTTGTAAATAAGATGATTAACTTGTAAATAAGGTCCAATTGTTGTAAATAAGATGATTAACTTTTAAACACGCCAAGTTACTGTAATTTATCGTTATTTGATATTAATCTACGTAAGTACCTAGTTTAAAAATAATAAGAATAAAATTACGATTCTTACACTAACTTGACAGGCCAAAGCCTGTTTGAAGTGTGATGGGAAGTTTATCGTCTTATTTAGAAAGTACCTACCTACGTCAGTTTTTTGGAAGAATGCAGTAGCTGGTGAGTATTTGCACACTTGTTTGCTTGCGTATTATTGCGTACCTAGTAGATTAGATAGTGGTGTGACGAACTAGTCAGCTGATTTCAGTTTTCATTCACAGAACAGATAGAAAGAGATAGCAGTTTTCATTGACAAATTTGTGAACCACGTTATGCAGAGTAGGGTCAATGTTTATTTAACTACTTTATTTTGTCAAATTGAATTAACTGTCCCGGGGTACGAAAGTTCTTCACTATTGTAATCTATAAACATCATACTACCTCCCATTAAAGCCGTGGCAGATATTTTTATAGCACCTTATATATATATATATATATATACTCACACACACATATATATATATGTGTGTGTGTGTGTGTGTGTGTGTGTGTGTGTGTGTGTGTGTGTGTATAATATTAGAAAACAAAAAAAGAAAAAATAATAACAATTTAGTGAAATAAAGGCTAGCTGTGAATAAAAATAACTTATTTTTGCAGATTATTCAACAAAAGAAAGCAGCAATGAAAAATGGCAACAATGTTGATAAACCCGAATTTGCAAGCAATGAAGGTAACGTAATTTGATGAAATTTTCAGCTAAGTAATATAAAACTGCTAAACTGGGCCGTTGTTCGTCCCAAACACGAATGAGAAAGGAAGAGCGCAGCTGGCTAGTCTCATATGAGATTAGCCAACTGCGCGGGACATATTATAGTGCACAAGTGTTTGCGCAGACATAAGTGCACGTCTCCGACGCACGGGATGCCACATGCGGTACGACTGGAGAGAGCTTAACATGCTACATACCTAAGCCGTAAAACATTCAGCCGTTGAGTATTGGACGATGGTAACTAACCCAATAATACCGAGAGAGCCTGGCGTCCAGGGGAGTAATCACTGACAGTGAAGTTCCCTCTGAAAGGACATCTGGAAGGACTTCCACCTCAGTCTTTTTCGATTTTGGCTTTGAGAGTCCACCGCGCTTATTTTGTCATGAAAGCTCCATCTCCCATGACTGACTATCAGTTTGAAATTGGCGACCGAAGTTTCCCCTGAGGATGAATCAACAGGCATTCAGAAGGAAGTCGAGCAGAAGTGGAGTCAAAAACAAAATGCCACTCATGAACGAATCGTCATACGTTATAAACCGGTGCCAATATAGGTACAAAAAAAATGTGTAAATTCAAAATCTTTTGAAATACATCAAGGCTATACAAACCTGTTTTACGTTGATATCACCACTCTTCTTGGAGCAAATGCTTTTGAAAACGGCTGTACTACTAAACAGAATGGAGCTGATCAGAGAGAAAATGGGGCCATCCGTAAACGGATCTAAAACTAAAGTCATGGTGGTGGATTGATTTAGTGGTTGAAAATCACTGATGATTTAGACCTAAAGTAGTGCCTTTTGCCCAGTGCGCTTTGTATAGGTATAATTATGCCTACATTAGTACGGCGTTACGGAACGTTTTACATATTATTATTATTTATTACAAAGCACCTTACTCTCACATATGTTGTACACGTATTGTGAAACCTCTTTAAAACTTTTATTATTATTAAAATAAAAAACCTTCGTGTATCTGGGTTTCAACATCAAAAAGTTCGCAGAAACATTGGTATGAGTAAGAGCTGTCTCAGCTTCATAAAATCTGTAAAGATTACAACATCACCGTGAAAACCAAACCAAACTGGTACGGTCTCCAGTTTTTCGACCTTTTCGTATGGCCCTCGACACTGATCCTTATAGCTGCAGGCTACAAACGCATTGCCATATGGTGCTAGAGAAAGATTTTCCTTAATGAACTGGACAGCTTTTTGTACTTAAGTCTTGATTTGAGTGCCAACACAGAGTCCTAGAATACTTCGGTCACTTTTCACATTGCAAGGAAAGACTATGGCAACTTCAAAGAGCTCATTGTTAAAACCAAAGTCGATAGGAAACGATCTCAAGGACGCAGCCCAATATATTGAACTGATCAAATCCGCACCGGCACTCTGACTGTGTCAGCACCGCCGGAATTATAAACTATCAGAGAATGACAATGCGAGAGAAAGTGGTGCAGAAAGGACTTAATGACCCTTAATACTGAGAAATACGATGCAAGGAGGCGTATAGAAATAAGCGGTACCTTTCCTATCTTCAGACATAATATATTTCATTTAAAAAATATTAGCCACAACAGAATTGCCAAAGAAGTGAAAGAAATCTAGCAAATGCTCTATATACATACACAGTGTTAAAAGATCCCTAACGAAAATAAATATCTAAAACTTTTTAAGCCTAATTTCTTTTTCGTTTCACAGGTATTATTTTTGCTAAGAATGAGGCAGCGATAGCCTAGTGGAGAGATCGACACACTGCTACGCAGAAAGTCCGGGTTCGAATCCACGGCGCGCACCAATAACTTTCCGGAGGACTTCGACTTGATGATTGGTCTTGTGACGTCGTGCCCCGGCGCTTGCGAGCCTCGCTACGAGTGACGCACTGCAGTGGGGAGCCCTCTCCCGCTCGCCGGCCCTATATATACCGGCGACACACGTGGTTGGGCCCTCTTTCTGCTTGGAGACAACACGACAAAGCTGAGTACCCATCCGAAGACCTGTGGTGTGCCAACCTACCACCCACGCCCTGGATAATTGTCTAGTCGGCTAATCTCAAGTGTCAGTTTTTTTGTGTAATTAAAGCCATTGTGTAACTGGAATATAACGCGAGTTTAATCTTTTCTGGTGATATTTTTTATTTATTTCCCGTAAGACAACCTAATTATCTCTCTTTAATTGCTCGACGAGTGATCGATCCCGGCTATCCCGTGGGAATCAATCACTCGTGCGACAATCTTTTGACACCGTGTGAATATATTTTTCAGAGTTGCAATTCAAGCCATTTGTGGACTATTTAATTGAGCTGTCAATGGAAGGGTTACTTACAGACGACGAAATCAGGGACGAAACGGATACAAATATAATAGCTGCCTTCGAGACAACCCTGTACTCGCTATTGCACATGACAGTACTTTTGGGCACCTATCCTGATGTGCAAGAAAGGATGTATTTGGAGTTAGTATTCATAGTACCTATTTGTTAAAGAAACATAATTATATAATTTCAATGAAACTGAATCTAATCTTAATGTCTAAGAAAGTAAATGTACAAAAATCATAAAAAACTACCTATTATTATCTGTTTTTATTGCCTACCAACAAGAAATGACTACCAAAGAGCTTCATGAATATTGCAGCACTATTCAGCACTATTTTATATAGGCCATGATAATAACTTGTAAAAACATTTAGGTTATAAATTTTTATACCTAAGAAAACTAATAGGTTTAAGCCTAATTCAATATTAACATATTTATATATTCACAGATTTATTGAAGTACTAGGAGAAGACAGGGATGTGTATAAAGATGACCTGCGGAAACTAGTTTACACAAAATCAGTGATAAAAGAATCTCTCCGAGTTATACCAACTGCTCCTATAGTACTGAGACATATAGACAAAGAAGTTAATCTTAGTAAGTAACTTACTCGTTAAGACATTTTTATTTTATGCCAAAATATAGAGTGTTCTAGTACCTTGCCAATGGTTCAAGGTTGCCAATATTAAACTGACATTTGATTTCTTTTCAATGTATGAATCATTGAACATTATTATTATGGCTTGATGACACATAGGTTTATAACGTATCCTTGGATTGCATTAACGTTTCGCTTGTTGAGTATTCCATCTTCTTTTCCTTCTTCCTCATCCCGATCCTCCTCCTATTCCTTTTACCAACCCAAAGGGCGCCAACGCATTTCCTCTGATATTGCTTGTGTCCATTGCCTGCAGTAATCGCTTACCATCGAGCAATCCGTCTGTTCCTTTGCCGCCCATTACATGTGCCCTAATTGGTATAACTGATTATTATCAGATTTCTTCTTCTCCTATCATATTTTCATATTTAGACGTTATGTCTGCTAAAGATACTTTTATATTTTCCAGATAACTATACATTGAGGGCTAACAGTCAATGCGCTATTCTTATCCTTGGCTTGCACCGCAACGCAGCCTGGGGACCTAATGCTGATCAATTCAAACCAGAACGTTGGCTAGATCCTGCCACACTGCCAAAAAAATGCTAACTGCTTCGCTGGTTTCAGTCTTGGAAAAAGATCTTGTCCAGGTACCTATGTGTTATTTATAGCTTTTTCTGTTTGTATCTCTTACAAAGTCATCATCATCTTCCTACCGTCATTTCTGTAAGGCCGCTATAAATAATATCAACAAGTCAAAAGATTGATTCCTGCCGCACCTTTTCTAAAAAATAATCATGAATAAAATATTATAAATTAGCCCATTTGTTTGAGGCATCGATAGCCTAGTGTAGATACCAATGGACTGCCATGCAGGGGGTATCAGGTTCGAAACCACAGCGGGCACCAATGCGTCTGTCTCGAAGTCCCGGGACTTTTCCTAAATTTAGTTGTCTCGGATCCCGGGACTTTGCAGTTGAGATTCCAGACAGGACAAAGTTGTCGAAATTTTATTGTAATAATGATTATTTTGAAATTATTGACATAACCTGTATATACTTAAGTACTTAGTACTATCACGTAAATACTGAATGCCCAATAAACGCGTTTTCCACGCTGGCACATTGGTCGTTTTGCGGCGTTTGATTGATAATGTGTCTGTGTCAGGTCAGTCCCTGATCAGTTAAATTTTATGGGGTGGTGAGTGATGTTCTGTAAAGTTTTCTTGTTCAGATACCTACAGTTGTCGAAATTGTATTGCACTTGATACTTTTTATTCTCATATAATTAAAACCTAAAAAAAATAATTGTGGCACACACAAAACATTGTATCTAGTGAGGATCTAACCCACAACACTGGACGCAGTGCTAAATGGCGAAGCATCCCTTGAAACCACTACTGTGTACATACAGTCAATAAATACTGGATACTCATTTAGATTAAAACTGTTCATTGTGGCTGTTGATTAAATATATATTTGTTAAGTACACTAGGTATGACACAGAATTTATAGTTTAGTGTGAGAATTGTTTTTTTAGAAGTTGTTTTGTTTGTTAGCTCGTTTTAAAAGGCAACTCCCGCACTTAGAATAAATCGTGTACTGTCGAGGACTTCACAAAAGTCACACACAATACATGCAGTGCTAAAAAAAGCACTCGCCTTAAAGCACTACGAATTACAGTCAGTTAAAACTTGTTATTACTACGATATCGATTTAGGTGATGACTCTTTTTGTGTTAATTGTTTGAATGTAAGTACCCGCGTCACACGATTCATCCCTAGCGCAGGGCTATCTATTTTAGATGAAAATAAATTATTTAGACTGAAATTAAAGTTAAAATCGTTAGGATTTCATTTTATGTTCTACTTCTTATGATTTTTATCGAAATTTGGGTTCATTCATACATATTGTCAGAAAATAACTTTATTCTGAAAAGTCTCAACGTCATCGGGACTTTGAACGTTGGCTGTCTCGTGTCCGAGAGTCCCGAGAATTTCAAAGCCCTAATTATGATAGTTTATTTTCACCAAAAGTTGTTGTTATACATAATTTTCGCCAAAACGTAACTTGATTCTAAACTTATTCCGAAAAGTCTTTAAGTCCCGGGAAGTCCCGGGACTTTGCAAATGTCGAGACTTTCCAAACCTTAATTAGTATTAATTATCGCTAGCCTCGTGCCTCAGAAAGCACGTTAGACCGTTGGTCCCGGCTGTCATGAAGATCTGTAAAGGTCGTTACGGGGAGTCAGTATCCTTAAATAAATTGATACTGGTCGAAACCATGTAATATCGCTCTCCCTTTGGGTTGCGGAAGTCAGACGGCAGTCGTTCTGTGGAAAAGTTGACATTCAGTAATTTCTGGTTAGACTAGCAAGCGGATCTCGGGCTCAAAGGCGTGTAAGTCTTGGATTCAAACGTGATGCAATTAGCTTATGTGTTACGTGTAAAAATGGTTTAATTAGAAGTGCCTTATGATTAGGAAATGCAAGATTTTGTTTAAATCTTGCTTTTCCAAATCAGCAGGCAAACAGTAATATTCTTGCCTTTCAAAGCCTTCATAATTATTATTACACAGCCCTTCTTAATATAATTATTATAATAAAAGCTATGTATGAACTTGAACTTAAATTCATAAATTTAGCTTTAGAAATTCTGCTTCCTTCATTTTGAACACAGAGGCCAGCATCCAGACAATCCAGACTTCGTCTAAATCTACTCACAGTTCAAATAAATTATTCTATTTAATTTAATTTGATTACATTTATTTTAGTTTTTAAGTTACTACCTATACTTACGCTCATTGTTTATCATTACAGGTATGACGTATGGTATAACGTTTCTGACTGTGGTGTTAGCACATCTAGTACGACAGCTGATGTCAGTAAACTGGAACTGAAATTAGAATTCACAGTGAAACCCGTTGAAGCACAAGAGATCACCATTCAACGCAGAAACACACATAACCTTGCTGTACTCCAAAGTGAATGACAAACAAATAATGTTCCAATTAAGAAGTGACAAATTTACGATTAGCAATAAGAATCTTAAATGGCATACGTTTAAAGTGTATATTTTTGATACAGCTCTCTTAAATATTTGACGTTTTTTATTGTTTTGTTCTTGATTAAAGCATTTCATTTCAGTTTGTATGTGTTTATTGTTTTATTTAACTTTAAGAAGTATTTTTGTGAACTTTAGGGTTATTTTTTGAGAATTTGGTGATTGAGAGGATAATCTCATAGAATACGTTTCACTAAAAGGATAGGTCGCAACTATATACCTTGTGGCAATCCTTCGTGCAATTAGACTACGGCAGACAAACTTTGTTGGTAAGGACAATGGGTAAATTTGTATGGAGGTTGGGCGGTCCGCGGCCAAGAATGATTTTGTTATTAATTGGTGTGCTTTAGTTCTACAGTTACTGTGGACAAGTTTTATCACTATGGTGTACTTCTAAACCGGATAAAAGACATATTTGTTTTTGAATCTTTTTGTCGTTTTAGGTACTTACTATATCCAACACAAAAAAATAAAAAGAAAGTGAATCAACTGGTCTAGATAGTTATTTTATAATAAATTACATATTATTGTATCATTGGTAAGCACAGTTACTATGATATGTATTATAAACATAAAACTTTTATTTGGTTATAATCATATCATAACTTCATATCATAACTTTTATTTGGTTATAATCGTAACAATTCATCAATATATAATAAACTATTATAATGCATAATTATTGTAAGTATGTTAGGTAAAGGTATGAAAGGACTTAATGATTTTAAAAAGGAATTATGTATGATTTTAAGGCATGTGTAGTGTTTCTCCCTTTCATGCTCTAAAAGCCCACTAAATTCTGCTGATGGTAATCGTATCTCTTCGGGTTGATTTCTTGCCCAGCCATATATATACCATACATACATACATAGTCTCACGCCTGTTTCCCCGAAAGGGTAGGCAGAGGCATATTAACGCCCACTTTTCTTCAGTGTTTTGATCCCACGTAATAGGTGGCGAGCCTATTGCCGCTTATCGGGCTATATACCATATTACGCACATAATACGTGCGCAGTATCCCACCGTGCGCCTACAACTCGGTCAATAATAATATATGAATGATAAGTCCTAGATCTTACTTACCTAGTTAAGTGCGTATTAAATAGTTATTTATCGCTTGCCCCGTGCCTCGGAGAGCACGTTATACCGTCGGCCCCGTCTTTAATGAAGATCATTGAAAGTTATTTGATACTGGTCTAAGCCATGGAATATCGCTATCCCTTTGGGTTACGGAGGTCAGATGGCACTCGTTCTGTGGAAAAGCTGATATTCTCTCATGTCTGGTTGGACTAGTAAGCGGACATCGAGCTTCAAGGCGTAAATCTCGGATGCAACCGGGATAACGCTAGGACGATGATGAATGAGTCCTTGTTTTACGTGCCTTGACTGTATTCAAACGCGTACCAACCAAACGTCTTCCTCTTCTATATATTCGCTAAGATGCCTTGATTGGTGTTCTCGGTACACTTCAATATTTTACAAGCCCAGTTTACCTTGATTTGATTCGTGCCGAGAGCAAACAAATTAAGATCTTTATAGTTCGTTTACTATACATTGATGATGTGTTACGGTGTCACCAAACGTTTGTCTATGCAAATAGGTTATATTGACATTCAAATATTTCTTTTCCTAAATGGAATACAGTGTAACGCCCATAGTAAAAGATGTTTCTAATTACCAGTACTTTAATTTGATATTAAATTCATTGATCGCCGCCGACCGCCCAAAACCGTCCATTGTCCTTTTATGCACCTGATCGGAAGTATATATTTAGAGACGTCTCAGTGCTCAACAGGTTTAATACCGGTAGCGATCACCGACTTGTCCGAGGCTCTCTAAATATAGACTTCAGAGCCGAGGCCGAGGCTTCGCAGACCTACTGCGTCTCAGCTAGGAGAAGAATCCGAAAAGTTTGTGGAATACCAGAAGGGATTTCCATGAACCCTGATAAATAGCCTTTTAAAGATACTGCCTGAGAACGATTTTTTACGTACGAACTAATCCAATGATTTAAATCGCCGTATATTCCGATCTTCCGAAGCTTCTCTATAAGCAAATCGTGATTTATTTTATCAAATACTTTTGAAAAATCGGAATACACTACGTCTATTTGGAGACCTGCGTCTTTCGCATTGACAAGAAAATTCGTTAATGTAAGCAGGTTAGTCTAAACAGACCGCCCTCTACAGAAACCGTGCTGGTTGGATGAAATGTGATTTTTTTTTAAATGCCTGAGAGTTCACATGTTACTATTTTCTTCATGATTTTGCCAAGTATATTAAGTATACTTATGGGTCGGTATTGTGTTACATCATCTCTTTTGTCATTTTTCGGTATGGGTGTAAATAATACTCAGGTAGTGACAATTGAGCAGCACATCATCGAAACAAGGGATGAATTCCGTCACATCCAACTCCTTTATTTACATCAACTCCTTTGAGCTCTTTATAGATTCTCTGCTCATATTTACAGACCCAATGCCGACAGGAGAATCTACTGGAGGGCAACATGAATCATGATTCATAGAACGGGGCGAAGAGTTTATATAAACAGAATTAAAATAATTGTTAAACATATTGCACATGTCTTCGCTGGAAGTAGAAACACGGTTGCCAAGCTTAACCATCTCGGGAATTTCACCATTGGGTAATTTTGACTTAAAGAAGGACCAGAAGTGTTTTGGGCACTTCTTTATTTTTTCCTCACTAAAAGTGATGAAATTATTGTAGTCAGTTATCTGTAGCTTTGATTCTCTCCTACGAAAAGCTGAGAAACTTTGATAATCAAGAGATTGCCGTAAAGTTTCCATTTTGAGTGAAACTTTCTTTTCTCACTGTAATCATTAATATTTATATTAAATTAATATTTAATTAGAGCTCTACTATATCATACAAGATACCGGCTAGAACCTACATACTTTCTAGTCGATACATATTCACAGATTAAGTTATTGATAACGCGATAAAATGTCTGAACCATGGTATCGACACTATCGGTATTAAGAAGTTCATAGTGTCAGTCAACCGTCGCTTAAGAGGATTCATTGGCATCAAAATCGGCTTGATGAAAGAGCCTTCTGTTAGAAGCTTTTTGCGGAAGTGGTACATATGAGGTACGAGGTAAATTAATTTTTATTAACTAAAGATTTATGGTGTACGTCCTCGTTGGTGACGGAGTAGGGACAAAGCTCCACAAAGCAGTTCTTATTGCAAAATATTAGAACTAATAATTTATTATTAATATAAAGCATGAATAAAATTGTTTTATGTCTGAAAAATTCATAAAATCAGATGTTATTTGTGCCAGAGTGTTACTGACATTGGGTCGGATAAGCATGGATTTAGTGTCCGAGTCCCAAAACCAGTCAGCGTCAGTCACAATAAAATCTCCTGCCCTGCCATTATAAATATGTCATTGCGATGTAGTTCCATCAAGTAACTTACATGATCATATATTGCCATCAACGCAGAGTCGTGACGACTATTATGTGGTATGTATTCACAGCGTATGTGCAAGAAAACTCAAGTGGAACAAGTTGAATTTAGTTATAGAAGTGGTACACTAACCCATAAATGATCAGACGAAACTGGGGCATTTCATCCATCGCGCAGCACAGGATTCATACTCGTATATCGGCGCACTGCTATGGCAACCCAACCGCATTTGTGACTATGGGGTCTCTATTATGTCTAAACACAATATAACGGTTATCAAAATATTCGGGGTTACGAAAACAGTATTAACGATACGAAATCGATGCATTTACGTCGCCAATATGTTCTTTAGATGCCCTATGACCCCATGGATAAGTAGGTATTTCGAACATTGCACCCGCGCGCTTTTAATTGCGGTTTCGCAGGTATTATTTTTGGTTGGTATGACTTGGCATGATGTCCACAACGAGTAGACTTCGGCTTGGTGATGGGTCTTGAGTCTTGTGGCACCCTGTATATAGCTTACTCAAATTATAAGTATACCGCTACTTCAAATTCATTATTTTTTGTTTATTTCTTATAATGTCTCGAACTTGTAAAGCTTTCTTTGTGTTCTTCTTGTAATAACTATGGCATTGTATGTTCTATTCTATCCATAAGAATTTTAATTTAGTTTAAATTTTAATGGACTTAGGTCTAGATCTTTGTTCAATACTTATTTAGTAACAACTGGATTTTAAATGACTGTAGGTTTTCTGAATATAAATAAATAAATAAATAATGATAGGTACAAAACTATTGAATATTTCATGCAGGTAGTAGGTATTTCATCTCAAAGTATCACAAGAACATAATTTAAGAATTTTAGACGAGTTAGGTTAACCCTCACTATTTACATAGTAAAAACAGAATAGTAAGATAGCTTCATACAAATCGGCCGCCGCGCTGCCGCGCTGGTTTGAATGTACGCGTGAGTCGCCGGCGCCGTGTACGCACGCACTTTTCACGCACACAATCTCAAAGGCGCGGCAAGCTCGGCGCGGATTCAGTACGGGATGCGCCGCGCGTCTGATCGAGCGCATTCATGTAGGTACTTCACTGCTCGCCCGCTTGAATTGTTTATATACATTCAGTTTTGTAATAAACGTTATTAATAATATACAATGTGTTAAACGACAGTAAATTTAACTTGTTACATTTTCTCATTAAAAAAAGCATTTAGATAGTTATATAACGCTTAGGTAGTCAGTAGGTATTTGAGAAAAAATAAATTAAGCTTAAATTGTGAAGTATTCAGCGCGATCACTTAAAAAAGCGGCGAAAAAGCGCGAGCGCCGACAAAGCCGGCGCCGCGGTGTAAACAAGTGACAACCAGTGCGTCAACGCAAGAGTAGGCAATTAACTCGTCCAGCGGCCTTAGGTAACCTAATATTCTGTTTTTACTATGCTATTTGGAAGTGGAGTAGGTATTTGAATTTACGAAAAGAATTAGAAAATAATGGACTAGTAGGAAATAATATTAGGATGATCCTTCGAGGATATTGACACGAAGTCTAATGCACGATCAGCGTAAATCGACACCAGCAATTTATACTAAGCTAACTTATAAAAGTGTACTTGACAGTAGAAGCTTATAAAGTGAAAAACGTGATAACATTTATATTAAGTAAGATACGTTTTTCAAATTTGGTACCCTTCATAGTTAATTTATTCATTGAAATTTCCCATATTTATTTTTTCTTAATTATTTATATTTATTAATTTAGAGCAACTTAGCCGCATATACGCGTAATTCCTCATTATGATTCCACATATTACACACGTCTAACTAATGTTAGCGTCGTGTATTACGGGAGATCAGAGTGCTAAAGAAGTGTTATTTTTATTGCGTTCTTATAATAATTTAAAAATATATTATGCTTTAACTATAACCTTAGGTTTCATGTATATACACAAGGTATATTATTGTGAATTCTTATGTTAAATAACAAGTTATTAGAGTTAGCTTTATTTAACCAGTACGGCGTCATTGGCGGAGATCGTATTAAAAGCCGTCAAATTATACATAGCATACTATACATCGACCTGTGTCACAAATTAGCGTATCATTTAACTTTCCGTTGAGCTATAATATAATTTTTTTAAGAATTCTGGATAAAATTGTGAAAATACTTGAAGAAACTGATAAATATATAAATAAAACAAAAACAGCATAGTAATCAAATGTTTATTGAAATTTTAGGAAAGTAGGTACTTACTTTTTCTCCACCTATTTTCAAATAAACTTATCAAGAAAATTTCTGAAGAGACCAATTTATATCAGGTGCAGAAAGATCTTAATAGCGCTTTGCGGATGTCTGAGGAGGATGTCAGGCAATTTATTGGTGTGGCATATCTAATGTCTCTCGTACAATTACCTAGAGTCACCAACCACTGGAGTCCCATACTTGGAACACCTTTATTACAGGAAACTATGTCGTTGAACCAATTTGAAAAAATCCGTCTAACTTTGCATTGTGCAAACACAATAGCGAAGATCTTCCTAGGAGTAATCCTGATTATGATCGTATTTTCAAAATACGTCCAGTAGTGGTCTCCTTGAATGAGGCATTCGGTAAAGTTCCAATGGAAGAGCACCTTTGTGTGGACGAGCAAATGTGCTCCACCAAAGCACGGAATACATTGAAGAGATGTAATCCGAATAAACCACACAATAGGCTAGTTGGCAAAAAAAATATTATAAGACCGTCCTTTAGATTATTCAAAAATAAGCGATACGTATTTTTTTATTTGTAAATTAAACCAAATATGACCAAGATATAGCTCATTAAAGTTACGTATAACGTCACGCCGTGCTGCATTTTTTCGCACTAGATGACGTCACACGTAACTTTAATGGGCTATATCTTTGTTATTTTTTATTTAATCGAAAAAAGAAAAAATACGTGTCCAATATTTTTTTATAATCTAAAATACGGACTAAATAAAATGAAATTATTTTGACCCTGGAAACTACCCTATTGGGGCTTTAAAATTTTTGTGTTGAGAGGCGTTTCTGGCTTTGCCTACATCGAAACAGGCAAAAAAAATACAGTCTTACATGGAGAGCCAGATTTAGGCGCATCATCTAACGTCGTCATAAGGTTAGCGCGTATGATCCCAAGGCATTAGAACTTCAAACTTTATTTTGACAATTATTTTACTTGTCTTCGTCTGATGGAATATCTGGTCAACTGTTAGAAGAACTGAACTGTCTCGGAACTGTTAGAAGAAATAGAATACCGAATTGTAAACAGTCTTTTAAAAAAAATATGATGAAAAAAAAGAGGCTATTCAGAAGAATATGTAGCTGACATGAACAGGATCGATGTTTCAACTGTAGCATGGAAGGATAGCAAAATTGTCAATCTAGCTCCCGCCTTTGCTGGGCAAAAATTTGAAACTGATGTTCGAAGATGGGACAAACAGAACTCGAGATATGTGAACATAAAGCGGCCTAATGTGGTAGGAGAATACAACCGCCATATGGGTGGCGTTGATCTCCTTGACAGCATCGTGGGTATATACGAAATATGATTGCGAAGCAAACGGTGGGACAGCATTGTGGATATATACGAAATATGATTGCGAAGCAAACGGTGGCCCATGCGACTTTTTTATCATTATTTGGATCTCACAATATCCAATGCATGGACAGTTTACAAAAGGGTTGCTAAATACAAAAATCTTCGCAGAATAAATAATCTTCTTAGCAGATTTCCGTTTAGGGGTTGCTGTGAGCCTTTGCAAAATGCGTATAAAGCTTAGTTTGTCTGGTCGCCAGTCACTTGAGAGCGAAATTTAAGCCACAAAGCACAAAGGACCTGCTCAGCATGTGCAGGGTTAAATCCACTAGATATTTAGCTCGATTTCGTAACATTTTGGTAGTAATAAAACAACATAAACAATTTTTCAAATAACTTGTAACAATGACGCTATCAATTATGATTTATTGATCAAGTTTTTAAAACTCACATGTAACACAGCGACAAGTGTTGTTAGACTAATGTAAACAAATAAGCGAGGCGTCCCCTCCCCGTGCAAACCCCGCTTATTATAGTTAGCGTAGTTTAAATCGAGGGATTTCTAAAAGTACCTTTACTTAGCGTTGTATAAGATTTGTAACTTCATTATTTTTGTGTATTTCTTCACAATTTTTTAATTACATATAGAAAATAAAATTTTAAGCATCTTGGTATAAAAAATCGAATTTACCTAAAATTCGAGTTAGCGTAGTATAAATTGTTGGTGTCGAAATTAGCATTGCGTCGATATGGTTCACAAAAGTTTGTCAATATGAATGTGCAGGTTTGTGATGACTGATACCTCTGTTATTATGTTTCTCTGAATACTGTTATTGGATTGAGTTGTTCTGATCTGTCAGGCAAATTCTGTGTGGTAGCACTGAGGCTGAGGTAGATTTTATTGGCCATACACCATTGATTCAAGTTGTCAATGTTCGCAGGAGCCTAACATCGCTTTCATTAGAAATAACGTGGCTTAGTTTAAAATCATCTGCGTTTGACGTAAGTATTTTAATATGTCATTGATAAATTTAAGTATATTATAAAATCAGATTATTCTCCGTCCGCAACGACAGTACAATTTCTTTTAGTGAGATAGAACTTACACCATTTTGATGTGGATACAATAGTGATGCTCCAGATTTACAAGTTTAATATTTGATACATAACATTTGATTTTAATTCAACCGATTCTGCCCCATCCTGTGGCATTTTCGGTAAATGCCTCCTTAGTGCACCTCTACGGCGCCCATAGAACATATTCCTTCTCAGTTTTTTTTTTTAATTATTACCTAAGGGTATGATAACGGGACGGGGAAAGTTTCTTCCAAGATGAAACGGGGAACCCAAAAGTCTACTTTATTCGCCCCGTGTAATATCACGCAGGTGAACAAAGTTGAATAAACCTTAATATTGATATTATTTATATTGCTTATAATAATTACTATTAGCCTAGTGGATTGACCGACAGACTGCTACGCAGAGTGTCTCGGGTACGAATCCACGGCGCGCACCAATAACTTTTCGAAGTTAAGTACGTATTAAACTGTTAATTATTGCTTACTACACAGTAAAGGAAAACATCGTGAGGAAACCTGCATGTCTGAGAGTTCTCCATAATGTTCTCGAAAGACATGCCAAGTTTGTCAACCCGCACTTGGATGGCCTTACCCTTCTCACAATGAGAAGAGGCCTAGTAGTGGGACATTATGTATACAGGGCTGATGGTAATGATAATGATGATGACAACAATGCGTCCCAACAGTTTTCAGACTGACGTCACATTTGCAGCGCTACTGAAACGCGACAGTATTGTAATACGAGATTGTGATTGTATGCAAAGATGCACAGCCAATGATAGCACTGAGTTTCCATTGCTACAGCTTCGCTGTTAAGAGTCGTGTGCTATATATTTCCTTAATATCTATAGAGAGCAGTGAACAGTCACACGTAATACAAGGCAGACACAAAAATATCAACACTGCAATTTAATTTTATTGTTGTTGTGTAATGTGTAGGCTCCGCTTCGCTAGGCTCTTTAGAACCAAAAAATCCTTACCAAACCAAGAAACTTAGGCAAGGTTAGACAAAAGCTTTAAGTTTCCACTTTGAAATTGTCAGTTTGTACCTACATCTAATTTTTCTCCGGTTAGAGCGGTAAGTTTACTATCTACCATAGTTAAAGGTTTTATAGAAGTATAAAACAACATTATAATAATATCAGCTACAAACAGACTCTGTAATAAAAGTTCAATAGGTTCCAATAATTGAAATATAATTTTCATTACTTACGACATTTTTATTTTTATATTATGAACACTATAAATTACAACCCATTTATACTTAAAAACTTTAGATTTATAGAGTCCAAATTAAAATTGGATACACAAAGTATTACATAGTTCAAATGTTTGTATCAAAACTTCACTGACATTATGTGCATGGTTCCAAAAGAGGGTAGGTCCAAAGAGCTGAATCTGTCAAAGGTACTCTGTGAATCTGTCAAGAAGCTTCTGGAATACTATATTTATATAATTACTAGTAATACTAATGTTCAAGAGATATCTTGTATTTTTTCTCTGTGTGCAGCTGAAACATGGACGACCCATCCAAAAATTGCAAGAGAATTGACGCTGTTGGGATTGGGTGCTGGCGGCGCCAATATTTCTCAGCGCACTGATGTTTATATTATAATCTGAAGAAGCTTAATATTAAACAAAGATTTTTGTCGATTGTGTAAGTGCAAAACCTTAAGATCTTTGGACATATCACCCGTAATTATAGTAAAAGGAAGAGAGGAGGGTAAACGTTCTCGCGGTAAATGACTCACAAGATGGTCAGATCTCATGAAGTAAAATTGAAGTGATACCTTACTGAATGTACACGCAGTGTCGCAAAAGGCAGAGTTGGATAATTCTCGCAAAAGCTGCTACCAACTAAACAGACAATCCATGACCTCAACCAGAATAATAAAACTAATAAAATAAATAACCTTAAATAACCCCATACAAACAAACGTGGAATTCTTGAATCAAGAACGAAATCAGACAGAATCTTCAATTACCAAAAAAAAACTGTATAGTAGAATATACAGATTACCCGTATGTATTATTAGATTCTAATCAACAACGAATGGTGCTGATATACTTGAGTATTCACCTATAATAAGCATTCCTGCGAATGTTACAAACCAGAAAAAGAAACGAGTATGTTTCAGCGAGCATTTGATCAAGCGCACGTGCTGGCGGGCATTGTAGTGAATGGACACTACATTTGATTTGATGTTTTTGCTGATTAGAGCGTTTGCTAGAAAAATCGTGAAAATGTTCGTATGTTTGGCTCCATTCGTTGTTTAGTTCGACAAAACAAAAAAAGGCGAATGCTCGTTGTTCTGTTACAAGTGAATACTCAGGTGTATCAGCGCCATAAGATCGTAAAATTATGATTTCACAATTCGTAACTCTACACTATACAGTCTAGCATCCATTTGGGAGTCTTCCATGGCTATATATTTTTTCTACGTTGAATATTGATCTCTTGTCCTGCGGTCGGCTTCAGTGTGATGTCGAGTTTCATTTCCAGTTTACTAGCATCCGCTGTCCATTTGTATCGACGAACTAAATGCGCTAATATCACAGTCAACGATGTCGTCGCAGATGACATACCTGTGGAGATAAACGATTACCACCATCATTAAGATCATGTAGTAAAGTAAGCTAAAGCCAAAAATCATACAATATTTTTTAACTAAGGCAAATGTCATCTAGAAAGTTCTCTGTTTGTTTGCTTGAACGCGCTAATCTCAGGAACTACTGGACCGATTTGAAAAATTATTTCAGTTTTAGATAGCCAATTTAGTGAGGAAGGCTATAGGCATCATCACGCTATCAGCCACAAGAGCGGAACAGTAGGTAGCCTTAAATAACGCGAGTGTAACCGCGTAATATAATAAAGCTGAAGAGTTTGTTTGGATGAACGCGCTAATCTCAGGACCTTATTTCTAAATTATTTCAGTTTTAGATAGCCAATTTATTGAGGAAGGCTATAGGCATCATCACGCTATCAGCCACAGGAGCGGAACAGTAGGTAGCCTTAAATAACGCGAGTTTAACCGCGTAATATAATAAAGCTGAAGAGTTTGTTTGGATGAACGCGCTAATCTCAGGACCTATAGGCACGATTTGGATAGTATAATATTCTACCACATTTACACAACTCTATCTAGTCCCAAACTAAGCAGAAGCTTGTACTATGGGTACTAGGTAATGGATAAACATATATAATTATATACTATTTTTTTGTAAATACATACATATCATACATAGAAACACCCAGACCAAGAAAAACATCCCTGTTCATGCACACAAATGTTTTACTTGAGCGGAAATCGAACCCGCGACCTTCGGCGTAGCAGTCGCTTACACTCCCGCGGCGCCACCCGGTCGTCAAATTATGTTTTTTTGTGTTGGATAGCTCATTTATCGAGGAAGGCAATAGGCTATAAAACATCACGCTATGAGCCACGGGTGGCGAGTAGTAGCCCTAAATAACGCGGGTTTAACCGTGGGCTCATCTATTTTATAAATATAAGTATACCTAACAGAGACAGGCGGGGATTATGGATTCGCCCTTGTGGCACTCCAGTAATCGATCATATCTCCCGAAGTTTCAAGAATTCTACACACTAATAACGAGATTTTCTAGATTATTACTGAGCCTGTCTACTTTATGTCAGCAACGCATTCTATCCTACTTCAACCACTACCTGTACCACCTGACCAGTATTAAATTGTTCGGAAGGCGGCCGACCAATTTTGCATGAGACCCAGCTTCAAAATAATGTTTTAGCTAATGTTTTATGTAATACGTTATTTTTATAACGTTTCTCGTTAGTCTAAATTTTTTAGCTCGTATTCATTTTGCATGTATATGTATACATCTTAAGTAGAGACACCATTTTTGTTTAGATACTGAATAATACTAGACTTCACCTAAACCTTTTCCTCACTTAGTAGAAACTGGAGAAAAATTTAAATCGGCGGCTTTTTAAACTATTTTTTTCGTGTGAGTGTGTGACCAACTCTTGTGTCGGAATTTTTAAACCACCTGAAGGCTGCAACAGTTTTACGTGTCAATCACGTGTACGGTAGCGCTCTGACGTTAAATCCACATGCCGTCACCAATTCAAATGTTGAACTGTGCAAGCGTTGCTTAATTTTGTCAACCTCTTACAAACGACAAGCCAAGTTATGTGGGCTACAAAGGTACAAATAATACATACCAATACAACTTCTTTTGCCAAGACTGAAGCCAGCAAAGCAGTTAGCATTTGCAGGCAGTGTAGCAGCATCCAGCCAACGTTCTGGTTTGAATTGATCAGCGTCTGGACCCCAGGCAGCGTTGCGATGCATTCCAATGGGGAAAATAGCACATTGACTATTTTTCCTCAATGTATAATTCTCTGCAAAATGCGATGGTTGGTAGTCAATTTCTATATTTGATTTTATAGAACTGTAGTCTATGGCAATTTGAAGGTGACAAGATGCTCAAACATTTACAGTTCGCGGCTGATGAACTATCCATATAGCTTGGTTCGCATTTTATATTAATTGGACCTAGCTAAAGGCGAATATAACAATTTTTTAAATCTATAATACTGAAAACAGGCTTTGCTTTCAATTGCCCCATATTATCCCAATACGTGTGCAGATTGAGAAATTCTTCCTTGTAAATATTTTTGTTTGTCTTCGACACGTTATATGATTAAATGATAAATAAACATTTGCAAAATGCCATAATATTAATTGCCGTGGTTAGTTCATCCAATTGATTTAAATTGCACAATCAGATTTAAAATGAGGTCACAATAATATTTAAACCTACCCATCCTAGTATTATACTGAAGCTTCTTGTTTTTACCTTATGTTTTAAAGAGCATTCTGCCGAGAGTTCTGGCGAGCTATCTAGCGAATGAACAGGATATTAGTTTCGAACCTTCTGTAGAAAGATTTTGAAAATGTTCATAGTAATGTTCGTCTCATTTCGACAAAACAGAAAACGGCAATTGCTGGTTATACTGTTACAAGTGAATACTCAGGTATCAATGCCATTAAGAAAGTAAGATGATGTGAGTAACTTACTTAGATTCACGTCTCTATCTACATATCTGAGTACTGCAGGCACAGTAGGTATCACTCGTAGAGTTTCTTTTATCACTGCTTTTGTGTAAACTAGTTTCTGCAGGTCGTCTTTATTTACATCTTTGTCTTCTCCTAGTACTTCGATTAATCTGTGAATGTAAACACATGCTGGTATTGAACTTTATTTATTTCCTCAGCTTTATATATTTTTGCAAATGTGTATGTTTTATCTACATCATCGTATTCTTCATAAAATCAATACTGTACCTACTGTTTATGACGCTCTTTGATAATAATTTCTTAATTCATAATATAAATCTACTTGCTATCTTGTAGTTTTCATAGCTTTTGACATAATAAAATAAGTATAATTATATTATTATGAATATATCGTATTCGCTCATGCTACAAGATTGGTAGACAATATAACATTGAATGTAATATCGTTATTACTTACTCCGAGTACAGTTTTTCCTGTACATTAGGATAGGTTCCCAGAAGTACAGCAATGTGCACTAGTGTGTAGGCTGTTGTCTCAAAACCAGCAGCTATGTTAGTACCTGCTTCTTCCCTGACCTCATCCTCTGTAAGCTGCCCATCCCTTGACAGCTCAATCAAACGGTCCACCAACGGCTTAAATTGTAACTCTGAAAAATATTTCAGCTGAAATATGTATACAGCACTTTCTATATTTTTTATTAATTATGTAAATGAAATATTGCCTGAATTTAGATTTAAAATTCTTTAATATTAATTAGTGCCGGCGGACATATGGCGAAAAGCAGCGCAGGCATCTGTGACGCGGCGTCCTACGTGAGCGGTCTGGATACGTACGCGATGCGGCGCGGCGCGGAAACAACAAACAGTCAATACCTATTGACAAAGAGTATACAAATACAACGTAAGACCTATTGACATGGCCCACGTGACCAAATGCGAGTGACCTGCGATGCGGCGTGGCACGAGTTGACGCGATCGCGATCAATTAAAAATGCGATCAAAGCGACTTGATATTTTCGCGCGGACTGGACGCGGTGTCACCACACAACGTGTGTGTACAAATAAATACTGTAATGTCGGCAATAGAAATTTTAATTAACGCTATTATTAGTTACACATCTTTGTCGTACATAATTCTAGAGTATTTGATACAATAGATACGAATTTTTCAATAAATGAGCTGTCATGTTCATGTCAAATTGTTAATGTCAAATGAACGCCGCAGGGTGAAATATAACGATTCGTGAACACGTAGGACAGAGTTGCCGCGTCAAACCGCACTGCGTAGAAACCGCATCGGATCGGTCCGCAATCAGGCTGGTTTCAGAGTGACGCGTTTGACCGGCGCCGGCCACACGCGCGCGCTTACAATTACACTAGATTAGTAGTAGCGTTTCATAGTCACGCAGTTCAAACGCGGCGCGTGTGAGACGCGCGCCACGTTTGAACTGCGCGAAACCAGCCTCACGTTCGCGCTGAGCCGCTCACGTAGGACGCCGCGTGATAATTAATCTTGGACATTGTCTGTATAATATATAAAATTCTTGCTTTACTCACTGACTGACAGACGATTTCGGAAAGTTCCCACAGGATCAATCAAAGACGGTTTAATTAAAAAAGGTGCGATCGTAGCTGCGGGCATGCTCTAGTCTTCAATATTTAAGCTTTCACACTATTATTCCCGTTATTTCTATATTATTCACTTTCACAGTGATGTGAAAGTGAATAATAAATTTAAAAAAAAAAGAATTTGTCGCTTATATGTTACTCAATTAAACTAGCCTAAAAAAACAATGCAACCGATTGGTCCAAACAATTGAAACCCCTTGTGCACAATTGAAACCTATGCTAAACGTAAGTCCTAGCCATTTATTGCAACTTTTACTATGGAGCCAAATAAATCTAACCCAGTAAAAAAAGATACAGGGTAACAAATGTTTTAAAAAAATGAGGATTTTTATAATAATTTATTGCAATGGCACGTGGTTTTAAGTGTGATTAATGAGTGCGCTGCTGCTGTACCGATAGAGCGACAGGTAGCCAGTCGCTAGCGTCCCCGCTCTGCGCCTCCCTCCCGCGTCCTATCTATTGCGGTAGGGAATCATTGTATCTATCTCGGTTATATTATTTTTTATTTTGAATCCTACCTATCCTATCCTACGTCCTATTTTTAGGTGCTCTAATCACCATTAAGTTTGCAATTGACAACATTTTTAATCTGTTTAAAACAAGCAAAACCTATAATTAAGTGATAAAAAATATCCACACTCTTTAATACTTTTGTTAACCTGTTTATTTTTTTACTGGGATAGATTTATTTGGCTCCATAGTAAAAGTTGCAATAAATGGTTAGTACTTTCGTTTGGAATAGGTTTCAATTGTGGACAACAGGTTTCATATTTTTGGAACAGCAGTCAAAGGAAAAGTTGCATTATCTTTTGCAGTAAGTACCTACCTGGCTTGCCTTGAGAATAAGATTTATCAATTGTTTCTTCATTTTTCATTATTGCCTTCCTTTGCTCAATAATCTGCGCAAAATAGCAAAAATTTATGTACTTAGGTTTGTGAATCTTTATTATTGCAAAAATTTTTATTATTAAGATTGTGCCATAATATATTAAAGTAACATAAAGTTTTACAGGTGTAAAAGTCAATAGTATTTTTAGCATACAATATAATAATAAAAATCACGTTTAAAAAAAATAGCATATTATTTTGTCTACAAATGCAATTTTTGACCTATGCCTAAGAGAATAAAATCTTTTAAGGTGCTCTCACTTGTTTTGTAAACACAAAGTTTTTAGTTTACTTTAACAATGATCTGAGGATGATAAAATCGATCAATGATGACAAGATTATAATCTGAACTTACCTCGGTAATCAATTTATTCATGGTCTTTGCAAGAAGTTCTTGCTTTTTACGTAATCCAGAAAATTTAAAACAGAAATCAAAATGCAGATGGACGCTTTGGAATCTTTGCGTCCACATGTTCATTAATTGATCTAAAGTCTTCATGAAGGTTTGGGTAAAGTCCTTATCTCTCATCCTCGATCCAAAGGTTGTAACTAAAATGTTAAATACTTAGTAAATAACGGCCGGTCCCAATATTTGATCTGTCCATGGATTAGGCTACTAAAGATACATATATTTGTCTACTCGTTTTCCTTAAAATTCGCTATATTTTCTTCCATCGAATACATTTTCTTTTTCAACATGTTGTCAAGATGACATAGGTTCCTGTTCTTCAACAGGATCAATGTCCAGCAATGGGTCAAGATATAAAAACCATATGACTAGCATAAACACAAACGATCTACGCCATTAAGCTACTATAACAAATGGTCAGTTCTATTGTTTTTATCCGCTGATGCGGTCTTGAAGATAGAACGTGTAGTTTAAATTAAAGGTTTTGATCTAAGATTATGCCTGAATATGGAAGATTATCGATTTGTTCAATTTTCAGACAAAGATTGTTTGGCTTGGTGGTGGTGTTCGTTAAGCATGATATTTCGTGGAGTTTTAAACATATGACATGTGGTTTCTTAGTCTGCGTTCTACTGAAAACTAAGTATTTGGTTTTGCTTATGTTTATTGTCAATAAGTTTGGATTGAGCCAGTTGATATTTTAACTCATCCCTGATTTGGTTTCAGCATAGTCATCTTTCAACCCGATCCTTTGAATGTTATTGCTGTGTCATCAGCGTAACACACTATTTTCAGTATTTTTTTTAAACAAGTTGTAAACAAAGTTGGACATATTAAACTACCTTGCGGTATCTACACTAAAATAAATGTTTTGTTCTTCACTTATGTATTTATCTAATCTAACAAATTGCCGTCGATTGCAAAGCTAACAGTCAGCCAGTCAATCGCAAGTTACTTCCTATTTTCTTCAACCAATTACAGTGTTCAAACTTTCATTTTCTTAGAAAAGACTTTCAATAGAACAATAATTATATGCACAAAATTTTACAATGACAATGTAATTTTTTAATAAAACTAAGCACAAAAAGTTCATGTTCTTCTTTCTCTTAGCGTTATCCCAGTTTCAATCTAGGGTCCGCTTACTAGTCTAACCGGATTTGGCTGAATATTAGCTTTTCCACAGAGCGACTGCCTGTCTGACTTACGCAACTCGAAGGGATAGCGATATTCCATGGTTTAGACTAGTGTCAGTTTATTTAGAAGGTACTGACGCCCTGTAACGACTGTCAAAGATCTTCATGACATCCTCATCTTAATTTATAAAATCCTTGCGTTACTGACTGACTGACAGACACGCTACAGCCGAAACTACTGGTCACAAGAGGGTGAAATTTAGCATGTATGTTCCTTGAAGAGTGTAGGGTAGCACTAAGAGAGGATTTTTGGAAATTTCACCCCTAAGGGGGTAAAACTGGGGGTCAAAGTTAGGTGAGTGAAAAAGTGTAAGAAACGTTTTATTCCTTCAATGGATTGACTCCAAACTTTGTATATTAGTTCCTCAAACGACGATAGTGAACACTAAGAATTATTCTTTTGGATTTTTTTCCCCTAAGGGTGTAAGATAGGGGATCAAAGTTTGTATTTAACTTTTTACTTCTCTAATGGATTGACTTTAAATGTTGAATATTGGTTCCTTAAACGACGATAGTGAACACTAAGAATTTGTCTTTTAAAAATTCCGACCCTCAGGGCGTAAGATAGGGGTCGAAGTGTGTTACTAATTATTACTTCAGTGGATTGACTTCAAACTTTATATATTGGTTAGTCAAATGATGATAGTGAACACTAAGAATTTGTTTCTTTGGAAATTCCTCCCCTAAGGGGGTAAGATAGGGGTCAAAGTTTGTATGAAACTTTTTATTCCTTTAATGAATTGGCTTCAAACTTTGTATATTGGTTCCTCAAATGACGATAGTGAACACTAAGAAATTGTTTTTCGAAAATTCCTATACTCAGGGGGTAAGATAGGGGTTCAAAGCATGTATGAAACGAAACTTATTATTTCTTCAGTGGATTGACTTCAAACTTTGTATATTGGTTACTCAAATGACGATAGTGAACACTAAGAATTAGTTTTTTTTAATTTCCTACCCTCAGGGGGTAAAGTAGGGGGCCAAAGTGTGTATGAAACTTATATATCGGTTCCTCAAGGGAAGTGTGAATTCACCACTAAAACGGGGAGTTCAAAAAAGGGTCCCAGTTTGTATGAAACTTTTAATTCCCTTACTTGATTTTTTCATCGTACCTGATGTGCATTAAATTTTCACTAATTAAAATTTATGCGGCTGGCTCTCATCTAAGCGCTCTTCATCTTCACTAACTAAAATGTGGGATGGTTCTTTATATGATCAATAGAAGCCAAAATACTTGGAACCGTTATTTAGCTATTTTTATTTATTTTTAAGCAGGTAAGCACTTTTTATCAGTTATCTGCTTTGTCCAACTGCTGACCAAGGCTTCTCTCATTTCTTTAACCTAAAAATACATTTTTTTACAATTTCGGTAAAGAAATGTAAAATAAATTATCGGTACGGAATCCTTGACCAATTTAATTTTAACTAGCTTTTGCAAGCAGCAGTAAATGAAATTTTCATTGTTTGTTCGAGAGTTTTCATGAACCATTAGTAAAATAAACATCTAAATCGATTCAGGCATTTTTAAGATTACCCTGGACAGACAGAAAAAAATCTAAATAAATCATTGGGGTACTGGAAACCGGTTAGAAACAATATGCAATACAGTTATTTTGAGATTACAGACACTTTGTTTATTTTTTTTTATAGTCTTACGTCTGCATCCTCGATGGGGTAGGCAGAGGTGTAATATTACACCCACATTTCGCCATGCTGCATATTAGGTCCCACATAATAGGGGGCGAGCCTATTGCCGTTACCAGGCACATTGGCAGGCTCCGTGCTGCCTACTGAGAATTCGGCAAAACTCAGTAATACTTTTGCTCAACCCGAGTCAAATATTATTTATTTGTATAATCTGTCTTTATATAAAATCCCTGCGTTACTGATTGACAGACATGCTATAGCCGAAATAACTGAGCGCAAGTAAATGAAATTAAGCATGTATGTGCCTTGAGATGTGTAGGGGCACAACTAAGAGAGGATTTTTGGAAATTCCTCCCCTAAAGGGGTTAAACTGGTTGTCAGAATTTGTATGAAACTTTTTATTCCGTCAATGGATTAACTTCAAACTTTGTTCCTCAAATGAAGTTAGTGAACACTAACAAAGTCTTTTTGGAAATTCTTACCCTAAGTGGATAAAAAAGTGAGTCATAATTTGCATGGAACCTTTTATGCCTTCAAGGGATTAACTTCATACTTTGTTTATGGGATTCGCAAATGACGTTAGCGAACACAAAGACATTTATTTTGGAAATTTTCTCCTAAGAGGGTGGAAAAGGGATTCAGAGTTTGTGTAAAAACTTTTATTTTTTCAATGGAATCACTTCAATCTTCTTTCTCTTAGCGTTATCCCAGTTTCAGTCTGGGGTCCGCTTTCTAGTCTAACCGGATTTGGCTGAATATTAGCTTTTCCACGGAGCGACTACCTGTCTGACCGCCGCAACCCGAAGGGATAGCGATATTCCATGGTTTAGACTAGTGTCAGTTTATTTAGAAGGTACTGACGCCCTGTAACGACTGTCAAAGATCTTCAAGACAACCGGGACCGACGGCTTAACGTGCTCTCCGAGGCACGGGACAAGCGATAATTAACAATTCAAGGCGCACATAACTCCGAAAAGTCATTGGTGCGCGCCGTGGATTCGAACCTGATACCCTCTGCATGGCAGTCTGTTGGTATATCCACTCGGCTATCGCTGCCTTCATGGAATCACTTCAATATGTGTATATAAAATATTTGCGTTACTGACTGACTAACAGACACATTACAGTCGAAATTACTGGGCGCAAGAATATTACATTTAGCATGTATGTTCCTTGAGGAGGGTAGGGGTGTTTGTACAAAATATTTAATCTAATCGTAATTTACGCGTGCGAAGCAGCGGGCAAAAGCTAGTCATTATATAATTTGAATTATTTGTTACATGCAACGAACAAATGAGATGCAAGTTTGTCGTGGTTTCGATTTCCATACGAGACAACATTTTGTGTGATCTACAAATTGTTATTTTTGTTCTGAGTATTTTTAATGTTTGTTGAATAATGTTTTAAAGTTTCCTGCGACACAAATTTCTTGCTAGTAGTCTTTTTAAAATATACGAAATATATTGATAGTTCAGCCCTCTGAACCAATACAAATAAATAAAATTTATACTCACAACAAATAGTCTCTAGGACGAAATTTGTAAATAGTGGTACGGGATCGAAAGGACCCTGTGCAGAGTGTGCATTCATCTCAGTGACTAGTTTCCGTGACTGGCTGTTGAAGAGGCTCAGATAGTCATGAACAACCGTTGTGGTGTGAGCAGGATTAATCATCTTGCGATGACTCTTGTATACTTCACCTACAATGGAAAAGATCATTCTATAAGTAGGTATTTAGGTATTGAGTGCCTCCGTGGTCCAGTGGATAGCGCATTCAACTGCAGATCGGCGGTCCTGGGTTCGATTCCCGGGTCGGGCAAAAGTGTTACTGGGTTTTTCCGAATTCTCAGTAGCAGCACAGAGTCTGGTCCGGTACCGGCAATAGGCTCGCCCATAGGGGTCGTGGGACCTAAATATTCATGGTGAACTTTTGTGGGACCTAAAATAATATTCATGTGTGAAATGTTGGTGAAATATTACGCCTCTGCCTACCCCTTTGGGGGTATCCCCAAAGGGGTAGGCAGAGGCGTAATATTTTCTTTAGATGTGAGTCTATATTTAGGTCTTAGGGGTACGAAAGAACGCGGAACATTCTGTTTAAATTATCACAATTTACAGCCATACCAGAACATTTTAGCCATTTCATTTTAGATTTGTTACCAACCTGTTCCCGTGACTAATCCATGTCCAAGCCAGTTTTTTGTAAAAGTATAGATGTAATGTTTTTGTGGACATGAGTTGGAAACAGTCAAAGCATCATCAGGATCCGTTACCACTGTAAAAGAGGAAATAAAGTTGACAAAATTATTTGCAAGATATTACATTACATTCATTTGATTCATTCCTTTTCTTGGTCCTACGGTGTAAATTCTGTTTTGGATTCTACTCATCAAAATTCGGGGTTCGTTAGTGGCCTGCAAGACTCTCTAGAGACGTTTGGGGCTGGTCACTTAAACTACTGCGATATTCCTCGAGCGACCCATTGTAAGAGGCGGGTTCATTCATATCAGCCTACAGAAGTTCACTGCTGGACACAAGCCAAGGTTCTCCACACAGACCGGCTTAGAGCCAACCCCATCTAACCTCTTCTCGGGTTACAGGAACTACATTAGCATGACATATCCATGACCCCGCCTGGGTTAGCCTACCTCGCCGTTATCTTAAAAAAAATTAAATAAAAACATTTTTCAGTTTATTTTATTTTCAAGTTTTTAGTTTTGTTGTTAGTTCATAGTGAGCCCTATTCTACTAATCAAGCCCTTTCATTCGATACCCATATTGAGGTACTAGCTGACCCAGCGAACTCCGTATCGCTTTTTTAAGAGTTTTTATTTAATTCCCTTTTTTCCAAGCCCCTTTTCCAAAGTTACCATTGACTTAGCGCTTAATCTCTTATCATTTCAGAGTCTTCAAATGATGAACAAACAAACATAGATTTTTATACAATATTGAATTCCCCATTCCTTCAAATATCGGAGACGATACCCATATTGACTTTAAAAAACATCGCGTCCGCCATCTTTGAATTCCTATCCGCCATCTTTGATCACGAAATAGATGTTGTATTTGGATTCATCATCCCTTAAACCATCAGAGACGATACCCATATTGATTTTTTAAATTTTTCCCATACGCCATCTTTGATTTCCCATCCGCCATCTTGAATCACGAAATAGATGTTGTATTATGATTCTCCATCCCTTTAAACATCGGAGACGTACCCATATTGATTTAAAAAAAAAATCCCCTCCGCCATCTTTGATCACGAAATAGATAGTGTTTTTAAATTTCCCATTCCTTAAAATATCGGAGACGATAGGTACACATATCGACTTTAAAAAAAATCCCGTCCGCCATCTTTGATTTCCTATCCACCATCTTTGATCACGAAATAGATGTTGTATTTAGATTCGCCATCCCTTAAAACATCGGAGACAATAACCATATTGATTTTTTTTTACTTTCCCATCCGCCATCTTTGATTTCCCATCCGCCATCTTGAATCACGAAATAGATGTTGTATTTAGATTCCCCATCTCTTCAAACATCGGAGACGATACCAATATTGATTTTTAAAAAAAGTCCCATCCGCCATCTTTGATCACGAAATAGATGGTGTTTTTGAATTCCCCATTCCTTAAAATATCGGAGACGATACCCATATCGACTTTAAAAAATCCCGTCCACCATCTTTGATTTCCTATCCGCCATCTTTGATCACGAAATAGATGTTGTATTTAGATTCGCCATCCCTTAAAACATCGGAGACGATAACCATATTGATTTTTTTTAAACTTTCCCATCCGCCATCTTTGATTTCTCATCCGCCATCTTTGATCACGAAATAGATGTCGGATTTGGATTCCCCATCCCTTTAAATATTGGAGATGACACCCATATTGATTTTTTTAAAATTCCCATCCGCCATCTTTGATCACGAAATAGATGGTGGTTTTGAATTCCCCATTCCTTTAAATATCGGAGATGATACCCATATTGATTTTTTAAATTTTTCCCATCCGCCATTTTTGATTTCCCATCCGCCATCTTGAATCACGAAAAAGATGTAGTATTTGGATTCCCCGTCCCTTTAAACATCGGAGACGATATCAATATTGATTTTTTTAAATTTTCTCATCCGCCATCTTTGATTTCCCGTCCGCCATTTTGGATCACTAAATAAATTTCATATTATTAATCAGCGTCCCGAAAATCTCGAAAACGATACCCATATAGATTGTATCCTATTCGTTTAGCCTTTTTTTGCCTTTGACCCAACCCTCCCCCCTCTTGTTTGACTATTTTATTATTTTTGTCTGGCCCCTAAAAGTTGTGGCGTAATTTTATATAGCCTATAGCCTTTCGGAATAATTGGGCTATCATAGGCAATAACAATTTTTTTAATCCGACTGCTAGTTCCTGAGATTAGCCAACATAATGTTTTAGCCTTTTTAGCCTTTTGCCCGGCCCCAAAGGGTCGAAGCGTTTTGTTATATAGCCTATAGCCTTCCGGAATAACTGGGCTATCGTATGCAAAAAGAATTTTTCAGATCCGACCGGTAGTTCCTGAGATTAGCGCGTTCAAACAAACAAACAAACAAACAAACAAACTCTTCCGCTTTATTATATTAGTATAGATTTGTGAAAATATGTAATCCGCCATTTTGTGGCGGCAGCCATCTTGGTTTTTCATAGTGAGCTCTATTCTACCAATCAAGCCCTTTCATTCGATACCCATATTGAGGTAGAAACTTTTAAACACTCGCGTTGCATGTTTAAGAATATATATATAGACGGGAATTAACGCGAACATGCAAATTAGGTGTCTATAAAATCAACTGCAGCTGCGGAAGCTCTTACATAGGGCAAACGAAGCGGACGCGCTGAACGTATAAAGGAGCACATCGCAGCTGTAAAGAACCATCAAACGAACAAATCGGCGATTGCGGAACATTTACTTCAATCGGGCACCAATCACTGGATTGAATTTGATCGTCCCCAAGTCCTCTCCACGGAACGCCACTTTTACCCAAGAGTTGTGCGTGAAGCGATTGAAATCAGAAAACATAAAAATTTCAACCGGGAAGAGGGCTTCAAATTGTCATCGGCGTGGAATCCTGTGATTCGGCTAACAACACCCCACTTTAACGTGCAGTCGGCGAATGTTCAATATACAGATACGGTTAGTGTTTTGCGCCGGTACTTCGAATATCAACGATCTGGGGGTAGAAATAGAATCTTCTACCTCGCACTCGGAGACGTGACATCGCCACACCAGTCAGCTTGCGACCACGAGACGTGCAACCGTCTCGAAACGTCAAGCAAAATAAGGTATGTAAATACCTAATTTGCATGTTCGCGTTAATTCCCGTCTATATATATATATTCATATTGAGGTATTTGTGGAAAATATGTAGGTAATCCGCCATTTTGTGGCGGCCGCCATCTTGGATTTTTCATAGTGAGCTCTATTCTAACAATCAAGCCCTTTCATTTGATACCCATATTGAGGTTGTTGTGAAGAAATATGTGATCCGCCATTTTGTATCAGCGGCCATCTTGGATTTTTCATAGTGAGTTGCATTCCACCAATCAAGCCCTTTCATTTGATAACCATATTGAGGTTGTTGTGAAGTAATATGCGATCCGCCATTTTGTATCGGCGGCCATCTTGGATTTAAACAAACAAATAAATAAACAGGTCAAGCTAAGTAAAACCGCTTAATAATAATAATAAATATAAAAAATTACCATGCTATTTAATTCATGTTATAATATTGACAGTTAAAATGAGCTTATTTTTTGTAAGTACTAGAGGACGCCAGCAGCTACGCCTGCAATTTTATTAATTTACCCGTTTTGGCCGATCCCGGGGCAATTTCGGGAAATCCCTTCTTAGTGCACCTCTACGATGCCCAAGGAACATACATGCCAAATTTCAGCTTCCTGCGCCCAATAGTTAGATATCACCTCAGTCTGCTGTGACCATGACTTCTGTGAAGAATTCGAAATGTTGGCTAGTACTTACCTAATAATAAAAAAAAAGTATTTTCTGGCTCATTCAGCTTAAATGTAATCTTAGTCAAACCAACATATTACGATAAGATCCGTAAATTGTAGTTTAATTTTAATATGTAACATTCACGTAAAGTGCTTAAACCCAAGAAGATAAGAAATAAAAATGACTTACCATAATAAATGTCTGATCCGATTTTTGTGTATATTACTCCTCCCAGTTGCACGCAACGGTCTGCTACTAATTGTACTAAGTACCACATCCCTGTAGAAAATAAAAACTTTTAAGTTACTTGATACTTGATGGCACGGGCTGTTTCCGCAACTCCACGTCTTGGTGTGTATTTTGCGTGCGGGTGGGAATGGTGTCGTCATTCGAGCCACCCCAGCTCTTCGAGGAAGGCCAGCAGACTCTTGATGTAGCCCACTGCTTCCCTCAGGGTACTGTATCTCGTCAGTTACTGCTGCCTGTACTGTGCGACCTCCGGGCAGTCGAGGAGCAGGTGGGCTGCCGTCTCGTCTGCTGCCATACAGGCCCTGCACAGCGGGCTCTCGGTGATACCTATAGTAAATAGGTGTTTATTAAAGAATCCGTGTCCTGTGTAGGCGGCCGTGACTGTCCGCAGTTGTCGTTTGGACAGCCGGAGGATTTGTTTGGCTATCTTACCGTCTACTGCGGGAAGAGCCTCCTTGGCCAGCCTACATGTTTCAATACCAATCCAGGACTGGTTGTGTTGGGTCCTGGTCCTATTCCTTACCAGGTTGCGATAAAAACCAGAAGGGAGGGGAATAATGGGCTCGGGTCCCACCACCTCTAAAGTGGCCCCTATTCTGGCAAGTACGTCGGCTGCGTCATTCCCTCTTGAGCCGCTGTGGCCCTTGATCCATTGCAGTGTTAATTTGTTTTGTTTACCTACCTCTGTTAGTTTCTGGTGGCATTCAAGCGTGAGTGCCGAGGTGATAGTATGGCTTTTGAGAGCTGAGAGGACAGCCTTACTATCTGAGTGGATCCTAATGGATCGTTCCCTTACCTCACGTGCCATGATTGCTGTGGCAGCTAGGATTATGCCAAAACATTCGCCCTGGTAGACCGTGTTGTAGGCTCCCAGCGGTGCTGCGATGTTGATGTTTAGGTCCTCGGAGAATACTCTTGAACCCGTACCTGTATCCGTCTTAGACCCATCTGAGAAGATCGTGAGCTCGTTGTGGCCAACCGCTCCCTCGTGTAGATCCCCGTACAGTTGGATTTTGTATTTCTTGTCGAAAATAAATTGTTTCGGTATTCGGTCGCCAATGGCTTGTGTGAGAGGAACATCTTTAAAGAGTGTGTTTAAGTTGCTAGTGTGCGGTGTGTTAGTGCCTTTCCAGAGCTTCAGAGCTCTTATCCGGATCGCCGATCGACATCGTTGCCTCCTGTTGTATGAACAGGTGCAATGGAGGCAAGTCCAGCAACACTTCGAGTGCCGCTGTAGGTGTAGTTTTCATGCAGCCCGTGGCCGCTAGGCATGCAAGTCTTCGAAGCTTTTGAAGCTTGTTGGCGGCCGTTGTTAGGTTGGTCCGAGGCCACCACACTACTGCGCCGTAGCTTATCATCGGACGTATTATTGTCTTATAGAGCTATAAGACAATTTTGGGGGATAGGCCCCATCGGTTACCTATCATCTTCTTGCACTGCCAGAAGACAATGCTGGCTTTATTGAGCTTATTTTCCATGTGGCTGTTCCATGTCAATTTGCTGTCAAGAGTGACGCCCAGGTACTTTACCTCGGTAGACAGCTCTGTGTTAAATAGTCTGGGCAGTCGGTAAGTACCCAGCGCGCGTTTGTGTGTGAACATAACTAGTTCGGTCTTGGTCGGGTTTACTGATAATTCGTACTCATTACACCACCACTCTAGTATGCGCAGAGCCTGTTGAGTAAGGTCGTACACTGTACTAGTTACCTTACCTGAGGTGAGAATGGTCAGATCATCTGCATATCCTATTGTGTAAAAATATCTCGCGTTGAATTTGTCTATGAGTTCATTGATGACTAAGAGAGAATACCGCCCTGCGGGCAACCTTTAGTTATCAAAGCTGTCTGGGAGTCGCCGTGCAGGCGCACTACCCTTTTGCTGAGCACACAACTTTGAAGTTATTATTATTAATATTTTAACAAGTATTGCGGCTGTCCTGACGGCATATCATGGGTAGGTATGTTACGTCTCAGCTGAGGTACGGTATTCTGTTCTGGGGTAATTCTACAGACAGGGACGCTGCATTTAGGGCGCAAAAGAGGTGTATACGAGCAATGTTTAATATCAAACTTAGAGATAGCTGTAACCCATATTTTATTAATTTCAAAATTCTAACTTTACCATGTACGTATATTTTAGAAAATGTACTATTTGTGCGTAAAAATTTTAATATTTTCAAAAAACTGAACAGTCGGAGACGGTGCTTAGATATAGGTTTGCCAGGAAACAAAACAGCTTTAGTCAATACAATAAGAGTGTATTTTGTATGGCTGTCCGACTATATTATCATTTGCCTAAACTAATACGCGAAATCGATACCATGCAACTATTTGAAAATAAAATTAAAGCGATGTTAATAACAAAATGCTATTACTCAATAAATGACTATTTAGATGACAAATATATGCAATAATTAATTACAGTATAAGTTATACTTATAATTTATTGAATTTTGAATTGAATTATTAATTATTTATTGAATTTGAATTTAATTATTGAATGTTAATTGAATTATTAATTATTTACTGAATGTGAATTGAATTATTAATTGTTTATTGAATGTGAATTGAATTATTAATTATTTATTGAATTGTAAATGACTATTTAGGTGACAAATTGATAGAAATAGTATTAATGGTATAAGTTATAATGATTGTCATTTTTATTTATTTGATTATGGTTTGTTTAATGAACTGAATTATAAGTTTGTAACAGGAAGATATACTACACTACGACTATATACTAACGACAAGACAGATAATAATAATCTGTATGTCAACACTTGATTAAGTTGTTCAATACACGTAAGTTGGTCATAGATTGGCGTTTTACTTCTACCCGCCCTTACATTTGGCGCCCAACGAAAAGTACCTACAAATGAGCAACAAAAACGAAGGAAATAAATTTGTGGGGGTAGATGAAGAAAAAATCATGACGGTGATACAAATGACACAAGAACAATTCAGTCAATTGTTAAGTCAGATACCGACTACAAGCACGATGTCGAATAAAAATTTTACTCTGTGCACGCTTCGATTTAATGGCGAACGAAGTCATAGTAAGGTCGAAGAATTCATCAACGCTGTGGAGATATATAAAAATATTGAACATATCTCAGACAGCGAGGCTTTGCTAGGACTACCGCTGTTGCTGAAGGATACTGCAAGCGTTTGGTGGCAAGGGGTACGTAACGAAATAAAGACATGGTCGTCTGCCTTAAAAAACCTTAGATCGGCATTTGCACCAAAACGAGAACCATATGAAATATACATGGAATTGTTTGCTACACCCCAAGCGAATAGCGAAACAATTGATGAATTCCTTTGTAGAAAACGCGCCTTATTGGGATTATTGCCGTCAAAACGATTGAAGGAAGAAGATCACATGGATTTCATTTACGGCTAACTAAAATTAGAATTAAAGAAGAAAATTGCAAGATCGGACATTAAAACTTTTGATGATTTATTAACAAAAGCGCGTCATCATGAAACGTTGGAAAAAGAAGACAATAAAACCGCTTTGTCATCACAAACGCAATCATTCTATAAAGGCCAGAGAAAGAGGTGTCTATTCTGTAGTAGAAAAGGGCATACTCTGGAAAACTGCCGTAAGCGTTCGGCTCAACTAGCGACTACTGCACAAAAACCAGGTGCTAACGAAAAACCACTCGTCACCTGTTATGGCTGCGGTACTCCAGGGGTGTTCCGTAGTAATTGCGAAACATGCAAGAATAAAGAAACGCCACCAAAGCCAGTAGCTTTTTACTCTGTGCAGACTACATTGGAAGATGATGTCAAGATACCTACAATTGAGGTTAAGATAAAAGGTTACCTTGGTTACGCATACATTGATACCGCTGCAAGAACAAGCATAGCAGGTACAAGACTGTACAAAATGCTTTTGGATATGGGCGTACAATTTTCCGAGCGTTTCGCCGATGTGAGCTTAGCCGACGGTACAGTAACACCACAGAAACTGCTTACTACGACGGTTGACGTAACTTTAGGCAATCGTTCTCGGCCTTTGAGGCTTACCGTTATCCCAAGTGCCACTGATAATAGAACATTACTAGGGATAGATTTCTTGGAGTCAGCTAGGATTATACTTAACCTAGCTCAAAGAGTATGGCACTTTATAGATAACCCTAATGAAACATTTGCATTTTTGCAACTCAAGAACGAAAAAGTCTAAACGCTTCAAGCTAAGAGAGCCATAACTTTTGAAGAAAGGGAAGCACTGCCAAAATTTCTGCAATGGGCCAACGAGTTAAAGATGCTGTCGCCTATGCCGCAGATACCACCATCTGCAGAAGAAGAAAACTGCTCCTCCCCAAAGAGACCTCGATTGCAACTTATAAAATTAGATACTCCGCCACGACCGCCTCGTTTACGTGAACCAGATGATGTAAATAGTGTAAAGGACCCTCGAATTGATTATGCTCCAATAAACCCTATGTTACTGAATTCTGTTGATATTTTATTACATTATGATGAGGGATCATCACTATCATTTAATGAGAGAAAACTATTTAATGATACACTAGTAGAATTTAGCAACATATTTGAACAAAATACTGAGCCTACCTCCTTCATTGAACATAGAATAGATACTGGCAATCATCACCCGATTGCAGTCAAACCTTATAGGTTGTCTCCTACCAGACAGCAGCAACTTAGGACTAAATTAGATGAGATGATCAGTAATGACATCATAGAGGAGTGTGACTCTCCATGGGTTTCGCCTGTGGTGTTGGTTCCTAAAGGTGAAGACAATGTGCGGGTTTGTATAGACTATAGAAAGTTGAATGAAATAACTGTGCCAGATCGATAGCCGTTACCTCGCATAGACGACTTACTACATCAAGCAAAAGCCATGCCTTTTATGTCCACAATAGACCTGCAATCAGGCTATTGGCAAATAAAATTGCACCAAGATGACCAGGACAAAAGTGCATTTATTTCACCGTTTGGAATGTATAAATTTAAGCGTATGCCTTTTGGATTACGCAATGCACCTGCAACTTGCCAACGTTTGATGGATAAATTCATAAATGGCTTACGCGCTCAATGTGTCTTACGTTATTTAGATGACGTCATCATAAGATCACCTACGTTTCATCAGCATTTACAGGACCTAAGAGAAGTATTCCAAAAAATAAGAGTATATAAACTAAAGGCTAACAGGAAGAAATGTAATTTTGTATGTTCAAATATCAAATACCTTGGACATCTCATTGTTCCACAAGGAATCAAGACTGACCCTGATAAAGTAAATGCCATTTTAAATAGACCAGAACCTAAAAATTTAAAGCAATTGATGTCTTTCCTTCAAACTGCTTCTTGGTATAGCAGGTTCATAAAGAATTTTGCTGATATTGCAAGACCCTTAACAAACCTAACTAAAAAACAAGCTTTATGGCAATGGAATACAGAACAACAAAATGCTTATAGTACTCTAAAAGACGCATTAACTAAAGCCCCCATACTAAAACAAGCAGATTTTGAAGCCCAATTCACTATCAAAACTGACGCAAGCAACTATGCCATAGGCGCAGCCTTAGTGCAGGGGGAGAGCAAAAATGAACACCCCATCGAATATGCAAGTCGATTGTTAAGTGCAGCAGAGCGCAATTATACAGTTACTGAAAAGGAAGCTTTGGCAATAGTATGGGCTGTATCAAGATTTAGAGGATATATAGAAGGCACAAAATTCTTAACTATAACAGACCACCAGCCTTTAAAATGGTTAATGAACTTAAAATCTCCAACGGGTCGATTAGCTCGATGGGCATTACAATTACAACCATACAATTTTGAAATAAAATACTGTCCAGGAAGAACAAATACTTTAGCAGACACATTATCTCGACCGCCGTGTGAAAATCATGTCAATGAAAAATGTGAGATTTGTCAAATAGAAATAGATTTGCCGAAGCGAAGTGAATGCAACATTCGCTCAGAACAAATGAAAAATGAGGAAACACATGATATTATAACAGCTCTGGAGGGTGATACTAAATCAGAAGACTATGCCCAGTGGTCTAAAAGAGGATACCTTATGCATAACGGTATTCTTTACCGGTTTACGGCACATCAAGAGGATGAAAATGCTAAACTTGTGGTACCAAAACAAGAAGTACTGAAAATACTCAAGGCTTTTCATGACACAGCCACAGCTGGACATTTGGGAGTTGATAGATCGGTGAAACGAATAGAAAGAAATTTCTTTTGGAAAACCCTGCGTAAAGATGTCATAAAGTTTATAAAAAGTTGTGTTGAATGTCAAAGATATAAGCCGACAAACAAAAAACCAAGTGGCTTGTTTCAGTCTACAGCTAACAACAAAAGATTTGAAGTACTATCCATAGACTTATTTGGACCACTACCAAAAGGCCCAAAAGGAGAAAAATGGATTTTTATAGTCGAAGATACTGCATCCCGATGGGTTGAATTATTCGCTCTTAATGAAGCAACATCTCAGCAGTGTGCTTTAACATTATTGAATGAAGTATTCTTACGTTATGGCCTCCCTCGAAGGATATCTAGTGACAATGGAGTACAATTTATATCTGCTGTAATGCAACAACTCACTTTCTGCTTAGATATACAGCAAATTTTGAGCCCCGTGTATCACCCTGAGCCCAACATTGTGGAACGTAAGAACAGAGACTTAAAAAGCCAAATCGCTATAGCTGTTCAGAATAAACACGGTCAATGGCCAGACACTTTGAATGCCATTAGATTTGCGATGAATTCAGCATTTAATGAAAGTACAGGCTTTTCAGCAGCTTATCTTACATTTGGAAGAGAAATGAGAAGTCCTTTTGAAATATCACACAACTTCAGCCAAATTTGCTCCGCGAAGAGATGGACCGTATAAAATTATTAAGAAACATGGAAGTTCCATTTATGAAGTTGCTAACATAAATGACCCAAAAATGTCAGTTGGCAAATACCATACATCTGCCATAGTAAAGTTTGAAAGACGGGATGAGGCAACTCCTACCCCTGTGTTGCCTATCCGGCGACGAGGACGACCAAGGAAGGATCCAGCAAATTAATCCTGGTACTCTTACGGGACGTCAGCGAGTACCAGAGGGGGAGATTGTAACACGAAGATATACTACACTACGACTATATACTAACGACAAGACGCTCGCACACACACATACGTCGTCTACGCACGGACGCGTCATTGAGTCAAGCGAGACACCGGCGGCGGGGCGTCCGGTAGTGGGAGAACCGTCTATATAACCCCAAGCGCGGCCGAACATTGCCGTCACTTAGCTAGCGACCGACTAGAGCGATAGCCACCTGCAGTCCTCTAGCTTGGTCGGGGTCATTAGAGCGCGGCAGCCACTTGCAGCCAGTTCTAATCCCAGTTGAGGTTACGAGTGCGATAGCCGCCTGCAGTCCACTCTTTCACCTCTAGCCTAGGTCACCTATGTATATGCCTATATGTATGATAATAATAATCTGTATGTCAACACTTGATTAAGTTGTTCAATACACGTAAGTTGGTCCTAGATTGGCGTTTTACTTCTACCCGCCCTTACAAGTTGGATTATTAATTATTCATAAAATTTTAAAATCAGTGATTAGAATGCGTACAACTAATTATATACATACATTTTGCATAGTGCTGTGACAGCAAAACATGATGAAACTATTTGACTCTGTAACATCTTTTTTTTGTATACCTATTCATGTTTTGCAAAATAAAGATTGATTTGATTTATCTGACATCAAAACTGTATATTGAACGACATCTAATTCTACTAATACTAATATACAAAGCTGAAGAGTTTGTTTATTTGTTTGCTTGAACGCGCTAATCTCAGCAACTACTGGTCCGATTAGAAAAAAAATTCCAGTGTTAGATAGCCCATTTATCGAGGAAGGCTATAGGCTATATAACTTCACGCTATGAGCTACGAAAGCCTTAAATAACGCCTGTATAACCGCGGCCTCATCTAGTGTGATTATATTTTGAAATGACACATATAATTTGACTTATAAAATTCGTCGTTGATACCTATTTTGTCACATTGTTCAATTTACGATCTTATCGCGATATCATTCAAGTATCAGATAATCTGTGAGAATACCGTTTATGACATGAGTATGACACTGAGATTATATCGAAACTGCATTTTGAACAAATTTATTTACGAGAATTAGGCCTCAAGTATAGAATTGACTGCACGTATAGCGTAGTGGTATAAGCTGTCACCCTACCGATCAAAATTACGCCGAGTGTTGTGAGTTCGAACCCCACGTCAAGGACTAATATGTGTGATCCACCATTTCCTGTTTCGACTCTGGGTTTTTCTATGTCTCATTGATTGAATATTTATAAAATTCCCCGAGTCATAGCATTTATTCCTACTGCGGTGGAGTCTACTGACATTGAATCAACTAGGTAACAAATCTTCGTAAAAGATCGGTGATTGTTAGATACAAACTATTTTCCAATAAAAATGGATAAAAGCACTCTACTGTTGGCAATAAATCGACTACCGAAACATAAAGAGGTTCCTATTTTTTAGCCTTAAACAACACATTGCTAAATATTTGTCGTTGTAGCAATTTAATGATAACTGTCAATATAAATATTCACGAATATTTCACGGACGCAGACATACTTATTAACATGATCTATTAATCTGCGGTCAAGAGTTTTAAGCTTCCATAGTACTGGTTTTAACTAGGAATAATCATACGCTCTTCCCATCAGTTTAAGCAAAAACGCAACTAAAATAAAACTTGGTAACCGTTGGTTTTAAGATACCCCTTTGTCAGTAGTACAGCAGTATGTTTCCATAAACGATAACCAGTGTTTAACTGGTTATTGTTTATGGAACCATACTGAAAAAAAATACTATGTCACAAAGAAATAGAATTTTAGTGGCATAGAATATTCGTCATACTGCAGCCGAGACCATGATTAAAGGTTAGTACCTAGTTTCAAACAAACGATGAAGTACAAAAATGTATATAAATAAATACCTAGATCAAGTCTAAAATAGGTATTTCGGTACTTTCGACATGGAGATATATTGCATGAAACAATTAAGCAGGCGCTAGAAAGTCCAGTCCAGTCTCATTCTCTATGAGCTAGACTTATTACAGCGTGTGACTTTTGTAGAAATTAAGATTTACTCCCTCACTCATTTTTCAATATAATAAAAGATCCATATCAGTTTCCATGACAAATTCTGCAGTAAGTCTACCACAGGGAAGTATACTGTGCCCGGTTCTATTTATCAATATATTATACTGTACTGATTTATCAACGACAGACAGAATTGCCGTTGCAACATAAGCAGACGACACAGCTTTGCTTTCCACACACACGAATCCGTTACTGCATGAGAACAAACAAATCATTTAAGAATGGCTTCAAGAATTGAGACTCATGCAATTCAAAATAAATGAACTCACGTAATCTTTACGTAAAATGAGATATATGAGCGTCAATCACAATTAGTAATTAAGACATCTCGCAATATGACAAGACAAAATATTAGAGTAAGTATTGATCACGGCTGCGGATATGTAAATCATCATCAATCAATATACCTACATGTATATAAAATTCTTGCATTACTGACAGACAAAACTCAGCGAAACTACTGGGTGCAAAAAACAAAAATGTAGCATGTGTATTACGGAGTACAGGACAGCACTAAAAGCGGATTTTTTGAAGAGGCCGCCCTTCTTCTTCTTCATCATGTCTTTAGTTCAGATTTTCTGTTCCCAAAACTTGGCTACAGCGACGGCATTGTCTGGAGCCACTATGAGGTCTCGTTTGCTGCAGCAAGATGGGCAAAGCGGGCAAGAAAGCAATTAATGCGTTATGGATTGAGATGGACCTCCATAATCGATTTTAAACTTTCGCGATTTGTATACATCATACAAAATAAATTAGCGGGTCTTAATCGCGTGCAATTAACTTATTTAAGGTGCCTTTTTATTTTTTACCCAAGTAGCCGATAATCTATATCCATCCTCCCGGTTGAAATTGTTATGTTTCTTGATTTCTACCGCTTCACGTACTATCCTGGAGTAATAGTGACGATCGGTGGATAAGACTTGTGGTTGATGCAGTTCTATCCAGTGGTTTGGTCCAGACTTCAACAAATGCTCAGCTATCGCCGACTGATTAATATGTCGGTTTTTTAGTTGGTGAGTTTTGATGTTGAGTCACTATTCACCAATGTTCCTGTTCAAGATTGCCTTGAGGTCGTACAGAGGAAATTAAGGGAAAACGGTCTGTCTGATGTATTCACAGTTCTACTTAAGAATTGCTTGGATGGTAACTACTTCCTATATCGTGGATAACACTACCTCCAGATCGATGGAGTGGCTATGGGTAGCCCTATAGCACCGGTAATGACCAACATCTGGATGGAGCACTTCGAAGAATCCATATGCAGGCATCAAATATGAAGCTGTGGAAGAGGTATATCGACGATATCTTTTGCATCATGAAGGGGAACCAGCACGACGTGGAACAATTCGCAGACAAATTGAACTCCATACATCCAAACATCCGATTCACATACGAAATGGAGGTAGACGGACCGTTACCCTTCCTCGACGTTAAAGTGACAGTGAGAGATAATGGTACCCTTGGACACACTGTAGGTATATAGGAAACCGACACACACCGACAGGTATCTTAACGCGAACTCGCACCACCATCCGCGGCATTTGGATTCCGTTGTGTCCTCGTTAGTGAACAGAGCGTATCACCTGTGTGGCCCTGAACAGTTAAATAGTGAGCTGTCACATGTTCAGGAGGTACTGAGGCGCAATGGATACAAGAAGAAGATACTCCGTCTGAAGAGGAAAGATCGTAGACCTGAAGTAAGCAGAGTGCCGGCGTACATGCCATATCTAAAGGGAGTGACGGACAAGGTTGGAACAGAACTCAAGAAATACTCCATCAAGACTGTATACAGTCCGCTCTTTAAGATTGCACACAATCTGCGTACCCCTAAGGATGTCATTCCTCTCCAAACACCTGGCGTCTACAAAGTCGATTGCAGCTGTGGTAGTTTATATATCGGGCAGACTAGGCGTACAATCGCTGAAAGAGTAAAGAAACATAATTATCGCAGCCGTAAAAAACTGACATATTAATAAGTCGGCGATAGCTGAGCATTTGTTGGAGTCTGGACCAAACCACTGGATAGAACTGCATCAACCACAAGTCTTATCCACATATCGTCACTATTACTCCAGGATAGTACGTGAAGCGGTAGAAATCAAGAAACATAACAATTTCAACCGGGAGGATGGCTATAGATTATCGGCTACTTGGAATCCAGTCATCAGCAAGTGTACTTTGACACCGCCGCAGTGATAAATCTCAACAGTGTGTAGACGTCATTAGTGTAGTGTGTCGGAGTACCGACATTGCGAACTTAAATAAAGACCAAGTGAGGGTGGGTGCCGAAACCCGCACTTCCACAAGACGGCGCTGAGCTCTCATCAGTCTCTCCGCGACCACGCTCGGTGCAAGACGAGCGAAACGTCGGAACCAAATAGGTATTTATACCTTAAATAAGTTAATTGCACGCGATTAAGACCCGCTAATTTATTTTGTATGATGGACCTCCATAGTCGCAGTGGACCTGTGATTGATCTACGAATCCCTATCTCTCCATGTACCTTAGATCGCAAACGATTAAGCGATCTCTTAGTCGACCACTGCAAGTTGTGACCAGGCAGAGGCAGGCGTTCTTTCGTTACAGGAACGTCTGTTGGGTTACTCTCTATGTTCTGTGGGTGGCACCGAGAATTTTGTGCCTGAATGTAGCTTTCTTGTCAACTTTGCGATGTTGTTTGTCCCCTAAGGGGTAAAATAGTCCCACCCTGGCATTCAAATAACAAAATATCATCATAAACATCACAGGGTATAAAATATTTGAGGTAACACATAAAAAAATACCGTTGAGAAACTTTTTGAAAGGAATGTATATCGATTGATAATTTTTTTCAAGTTCATATCAATTAGGAATTTATAATAACAAACAAAAAGTTACGTATTCTCAAAATACTTCCCTCAAAAATAAATAGCAGAACATGTTATTATCTATTAAAAAATCTTATACTGATATATGTATAAAGCTGAAGAGTTTGTTTGTTTGGTTGAACGCGCTAATCTCAGGAACTACTGGACCGATTTCGAAAATTCGTTCAGTGTTAGATAGCCCATTTATCGAGGAAGGCTATAGACTATATAACATCATCAGCCACGGGACTGGAGCAGTAGCCTTAAATAACGCGGGTGTAATCGCGGGCTCATCTAGTAAAAAATAAAATATTTTTTTGAACAACTGGTTCAGGAGATATTGAGGCTCAAAGTTACGATACCTGGAAAACAACTGGTTCAAGAGATATTGAGCCTCAAAGTTACCATATCTGGGAAACTAATGGTTCAGGAGATATTGAGGCTCAAAGTCACCATACCTGGGAAACTGCTGGTTCAGGAGATATTGAGGCTCAAAGTCACCATACCTGGGAAACTACGGGTTCAGGAGATATTGAGGCTCAAAGTCACCATACCTGGGAAACTACTGGTTCAGGAGATATTGAGGCTCAAAGTCACCATACCTGGGAAACTACTGGTTCAGGAGATATTGAAGCTCAAAGTCACCATATTTTTTTTCTAATTAGGTATAAAATCGATGTATTTACCCCGCCAATATGTTAGATAGGTGACCTATGCATCCATGAATAAGCAGGTATTTTAGTTGTAATTGCGGCTTAAAAATGTGTCTACTTAAAAAAAAACAGTTTCCTATGTATTATTTTACTTAGTATGACTTGGCATGATGTCCAAAACAAGTAGACTTCAGCTAGGTGATGGGTATTGTGACAGCCTGTATATTACTGAAAGTGGTAAACATTTTTATTTTTAACTATAGTATGCTTGCAACTACGTCCGCACATTTTATTTTATTTTAACCGTTTGTTATCCGATTCTGTCGGAGTTTTGGGGAATCTCTTCTTAGTGCACCCCTACGGCCTCCAAAAAACATACATGCCAAATTTTAGCTTCATGCGCCTAATAGTCGCGTCAGTCAGTCAGTTACGCAAGGTTTTATATATACAGAAGATTCGGTTATAAACTACACACTTACTTTTAGTATCACCGAGCAGACAATGCGCATGTCCTATGATAGGTAGCTCGCCAGGATGTGCAGGGGGTAGGATGTGTTCGTAAGCCTCTTTAATACGATCACGCACCGCCTTTACAAGGCAGACGATCACCAATAAACTTAACAGTACGACAGTCAACATTTTGATCTTATTCCAACAAGCAAATGCCTTAGAGAAACAGGGCCTTCCATTTATATATTATGTATAAACGTCCTGTACCATGTACTTGTGTCAACCTGTCAAGGTCAACAAGAATAGGTTATATAGAAACATAAGTTATTAGGAGGTACATAATTAACCGACGAAAAAACAATTGTTTCTTAAGTTGACGTGTAATTTTTTTCTGTATGTATGACCATGACCATACTCAACTGAGTAGTCGTTTTTTGATAACTTTTTCCTTAATAACTAAATTCTTAAACTATGTAAGTATGCCTTAGTAATTTTGAGTCGACGCCAAGCAAGTAACTTAATTAATTAAGTAAAGCGTAGTGTAGGGCAACCGCCCCCCTGTTGGATCTCCACCTTGTAGTGGGGGGGAGGCTCAGTAACCCGGGAGTGGACGCTCCAGGTGGGCATGAAAGGGCCTGCGCAGGACGCGTCCAAAGGTGCGGGTTTGGGGGACAGTTCTGTCTGTCCCTCGCAGTCAGTCGCGGTCGCGGGAGGAGAGGCGTGTCGGTGATGCGTTGCCGCGCGCCCTATCTCCCGCGACCAAATGGGGGCGCACCATCGTTGCGTCACGGTGGGGCCGCAGAGGAAGAGGAGATGTGGTGTTGCCAGGTTGCCGTCCTGGGAGGACGGCAACCTATCCACTGTGGCCGCTGGGTGCTTTGGCGGCGAGGCCCAACACCTTCATCCGCCGCCAAGGGGGTTTTGTTCGAGGCCCGCTTGACCATCTGGAGGGCCAATACCCATCGGGGGGTAGTGACGAATGCTTCGGCGATACCCGACCCTCCGACACACGGGTACATGCGGAACAAAGGTTGGTTTTAAGTCAGAAAGAGTCTGACAGTCCCCTTCGCCTTTCCCCCAGGGCGGTAGGACTTCATGAGGATTTTCCAACCCGACACAAAAAAAAAGATAAAAAAGTGTGTAGGCCACCTTGTAGGTGAGTAGGGCGATAACATTTCCTTAAATTCATGAGTTTTATGTAATAGGCGGCAAACGAGAACACGGATAACCTGATGGTAAGGGATTACCGCCGCCCATGCACACAGGCAATACACTCACAAGTGCGTTGCAGGCCTTTGGATTGGCAGTACGAATAGGAGGAAGAGCTTGATGAAGGAGAATGAAAAAGGAATGGAACCTTTGGCACTCTCACTCAACGAACGAATCGCAACAGTAAGTAGGTACAGTAACAGTTACTTTACGTTGAAATTGAGAGAGTGTAGCACTTCCTCAGTCGAGCCAGTTATGTAGTAGTTGCTTAGTATGTATGTCCTGAATACACACAATTCCATATTTATCAGAAGCAATAGCAAGAGTCTAGAAAGTCGTCAAAGTCTATATAGTAGATGAAAGGTACCAATTATGCAATATGTTTCTCATATACGTTATTATATCGAAGACTAAGCGCCGCGAATATTCCAAAAAATGTTAATTGCGGCGATAGACCAGTGATGTAAGTAACAGACTGCCGAGACGATGGTCTCGTAGTAGGGGAGCTGTAGAAGGCATTTTGGGATTTACTCGAGCGCGTCAGATATTGATAGCATCCATGTCCTACGTAGGTATTTTTAATAAAGTAAGAATGTTAATCTGATCGTTTGCATAGTGGCGGTAAGATTTCAATATGCAAAAAAATAATATAAGTTAGTTAAGTGAACCTAAAAAAGGCTCTCATTGAATAATCTGACGATTTAGGTGTCACGCAAACTCGTGGCTATTATTAGAAAGTTGCAAATGTGAATGAGTGAATTCGCCATTTTGAAATACCCAAGCCCGTCAGATTAAGATATATCTGACTAATATCTGGTGGGACTAAGGCAATAGCTCTTTTAAAAAGAAATTAATGTCTATAGCCGCTCCCCCCACAGATGAAAAATTATTTACATTTTTATCTTTTTATCATCTAAGCTTTGCAGCCCAATAGGTTTCTATGACGTTCGAGTAAATCCCAATTTTGCATCGTGGGCTCGCCTACTATCTTGAACCCTGGGAATCGATCGCAGGCACTCCAGGCACACACCTCTGACTTAGACCTGCCCGGTAGAAGGCAACAAGCTCGCCCCCTATTACATTGGGACCGAAACATAACTGGCGAAGTGTTGGTGTGTAGGTACACACCAAATTCGTTTCCTTTAGATAAAAAGGAAAAAAAAGGAGAGGTGTACTAGGTGTACACCTGTGTACACCTCATTTTTTGTAAGATGCATGCTTTATATTATACATTATAAAGTGCAATGAGTGACTCCTCTGGTGTTGTATGTAGATGTCCATGGGCGGTAACTATATTATCTGTTATCTATTACCACATTGACTGCCACCTAATTTGATATTTATAATTAGGTGACAGTAGGTAGATGTAGAATCTTTAAATATTTTTTTATATGGCTTTCATTGTACATGTGAATAAAGGATTTTGAGGTCAAAGGGATAAAAAAGAAATTCGCGGGTAAAAAATTACGGCAAATTACATCATAATTTTAAATTCTTATTATTACGTAATAGTCTCAAAATGCCTAACGCTGTTACAGCGAGAATGCTACCTTCTATAAGGAAAATATTGAATTAGTAGAAAAAAAAATTGCTGAGCAAAAATCTTACTATTTTGGTCGTATGTCAAAATTAAAAAAACCGGCCACTTGCGTGACGAGCCGCGCACAATGTAGGCTTTCATAGTTCCAGTTACCTACCCAATTCCCTAGGGAAATATTAAAAAGACTCAAGCATTTTCATTGAAAACTTATTAAACATGTCACTGTTTATCATAGTTTAAACATATTCATCACGTCAGCCTAGAGACGTCCACTGCTGGACTTATGCCTCCCCCAAGGTTCTCAGACATGTAGGTTTCCTCACAATGTTTTCCTTCACCGATAAGCAAGCGACAATTAACAATTGAATACGCACTTAACTTCGAAAAGTCATTGGTGCCTCCCGCGGATTCGAACCCGAGACCCTCTGCGTAGCAGTCTGTCGGCCTCTCCACTCGGTTATCGCTGCCCATAAACACCTACTAGCTATATAAAACTATTCGCAATACAGGTATACGCAATTTGTGAGGATTGCGAATTAGCGATGGGATTATCGCTAATTCGCCATTCAGTAAGCGCCGACAGTGGGAGGACAGCCTCGAAATATTATAATATGCAAATGTATGTTTAAAAAAATGTTTGGGTGAGGAAAACTTTCTAACTGCGCAAAAAGTAAGCGACGCCTCATTTTGATACCTTTTGAATTTTTATCTCTTTTTAATAGTTGATCAATTTACAACTAATAGCTAAGGTATTTATTAGGGTTCCGGAGTAAACTACTAGGAACCCTTATAGTTTCGCCATGTCCATCCGTCCGTCTGTCTGTCCGCGGTTTTATGCAAAATCTAGAGAGCACTAGAGAGCTGATTTTCAGCATAGTTCATTTTCTTATACGTTAATTGACAGTACTGATTAAAAAAAATTGAAAAATATCCCATTAACTTGTAGCTCCCATACACCTAAATAAGGAAGCGATTTTTTGACAACATTGTTGAATATCGTCAGAAAAATATTTCATAACTTTATAGGCGTCTTTGGTAGTAGCTTGTCTGTCAGTCAGTCAGTAACGCAAGGATTTTATACATGCATAAGGATTTTTGTAAAGAGGCGGCGATAGCCTAGTGGAAATTCCAACAGACTGCCATGAGGAGGGTATCGGGTTCTAATCCACGACTCGCACAAATTACGTTTCGGAGTTATGCTTGTATTGAATTGTAAATAATCGCTTGCCTCGTGCCTTGGAGAGCACCGTCGGTCTCGGCTGTCACGAAGATCTTTAACAGTTTTTGTAGGGAGTCAGTACCTATGAATAAAATGACACTAGTCTAAAACATGGAATATTGCAATTTTTTTTATTGCAATGTGATCCCATCCCTCCTCTATCTTCTAAGCCTTAATATTTATCTATATGTGAAAACGAGTAATAAACAGTTAATTTAAAAATCTATTTGTTAGCGATAAAATGAATAATGTACTTGAGTCCTACTAGCCTTATCTCTGTGTAAGGGATACCACGGAACCCTACATAGTGCGTGGCTCAACATCCATTTGACCGGTTTTTTGTTTGTTTAATATTGTTATTGGTGAATTGAATTGATGTTTGTGTGCCTATACAATTTTAAAACATACTTATAATCGAGTCTTGTTTGAGTGTGACTGTTTTTGCAATCAGGACAAGGCAAAAACAAGACAAGATTTTAATACTGCTGTCATTCAAAGAATTTTGACATGTGACAAATCGAGAAATAACATTCAAACAATATATATTATTTAACAAAAAATAAATCTTAAAATAATTACAGGTGAAATAAATAATGAAAAGAAAAATTTTCTTTTCTTTTTTGATGAGCACCTTTTACGGAAAAAGAAACAAAATTCCCTACACAATTGGATATTTCTACTTCACATACCTAAATCATAATAAGCGATATGGTTATACATTTTCCGAGAATCAGTCATTATTGAACCATTTCATCGCTAGGTCGTTTAGTATCCAATAATGAGTGTTCCGATATCATAAGATCTTTAACAATAGGAAATGGTTTATAAATAAAAAATTTCAAACAAGTATTGTATTCCGGCATTACGTAAATGTCTTGGTCATTTAAAATGTTTGAAATGCTCCAGTACAGATTTGCCGTGGTTGCTGTATTCACTATTACTTTGGTGAGATATTTATTTCATTTTAATTCTTGTTCTCCAACTGAAGCACACTTCGTCGTAGTAAGCTTAATATCTTTAGGCAGTTGGTAGTTTGTTAGTTTACCTATAGCTGAAAAAATATCTTTGTTATTGTGACGTATTTCAGCTATTGGTAGACTACAGATGAAAAGTAGTATTTGCGTTCATCGGCATTTCATCTATACTGCCTCAAATAGGATTAAAATTATTTCCAATATTCCCTTGAATAATCAAAATTACATACATAGACTCACGCCTGTTTCCCCGAAGGGGTAGGCAGAGGCATATTAAACGCCCACTTTTCGCCAATGTTTTGATCCCACGTAATAGGTGGCGAGCCTATTGCCGCTTATGGGGACATTTTGTTTGCCAGAGCCTCGTCCGTTGATCGGCAGGTGCACCACTTGCAGGTGAGGTTGGCTTGGGACCCTAAGTTCTTTGTGGGAACCCTAATAATCAAAATTCTTTTGAAGAAATTATTATACATCAACATAATTATATAGATCTCATCCATGATTTTTGCTATTGTGGTTACTCGGTTGTCGCCAATGGATCGCTGCAGCAAAATATGTTCAAAAATCAATGCGATCTCATAAGACGTCCATATTGTTGCAGTCCCAAAAGGGCACCCTATTTTTGTGGAAGTTTTGATTGCTTTCTGCATAAGTGCATAATTATATGGGTCGAGACAACTGGAATAGTCCATCAATGTCTCATTGGATAAGATAACACTGCTTTTCATACCGTTTTCGCTTTCTGTAAGAGTAGATCCCTTTTGCTTTAACTCTAGTACTATTCACATATGCCTATAGCCCAAGATCCCAGAGCCGCCAGACCTACGTCATTTTGGCAAAGCTGACATTTTGAAGATTATTAGTATAAAATCTTATTAAGAAGTATGCCGACCCACTAGCTTGAAAGCCGGGCCATTTCACAGGTGGCGCGAAGCAAAGGTACCCAAAAAACATACTCACCTACGTTAAAGTAGCAAAGCTGGTATTCAAATATGTTTTTAAAAATAGTGTCTAAAATTTAAATTCATTATTGCCAGACACTTGACGTGGGCCATTACTTCTGCAAGACGTCTTAAATGTTACCTAAAAATTAAGTAAACTACGTCATATTAGCAAACCTAAATTTGATATATGTTACTTATGATACTATTTTAAGACCCTTCGTACGCAGCCAGACCAATCCGAAGGGCCAGTCGTCCAGCCAGACGCCATGAAACTTTCCCTATGAGTGCAAGCGTGCGGCCATTATTCATACGCATGAATGCGTGTTAGTACACTACATTGTCCCAAAAGACTGTAGGAATATTATTTTGGGTATTATTATAAGAATAAAAGTGTAAAATATTCATACGCAATATACGCATGAATATGCTCCAAAAGTGTGTGGCCTTTTTTCTATTTAGTCTATAGTCGTGCAGCTGCTGTGCAGCTTGATCTGATTTTGGAAAATAATTGAAAAACTCAAAATTTAAACAGTCACTCGTAAATTTATTCACACCTTTTATGGCAATAAAATGATTAAAGTTAATTTCATAGAATGTCATTCTTTTACTGTCATTAATAATACAGTTGTATCGAGTGTATGTATGGATACTCAAGCAAACATTGTCATCAGATGTTCTGATACTGACGTATCAGTTATAATGCTGGGCAATATGCATCATTTAAAAGATGATAGTGCCCAAGGTACCTACTTACAGTACAGGCACCGGAAACAATCAAAGATATGTTGATTTATCCAAAACCTATGGCTACTTGAGACAGTCTTTATGTAGGAGTTTAATAGGCTTTCATGCTATCACAGGATGTAACTATACCCTACTTTCTTTAGAAAAGGAAAGCAAAGGACTTTTAAAATATTGAAAAAAAATCCTGCAAGCGTTCCTTAAATTCGGTGAACTTCAATTATTTACTGAAAAGGATGAGGAACAAAATGATTTCACGATTAAACTGCACGGTTGGTGTAGTGGTTTAACCGGCCGCCTCGCCGCTTGACACTACGCCGAGTGTTGTGGGTTCGATTCCCACACTTAGTGTGATTCATAAATTGTTGTTTCTGTTGAGTCTGGGTATTCAATTTGTCCGTTAAATATATGTTTGTAAAGTCCCCCGCGACACAGGATTTAGTCCTAGTGCGGGAGATTAAAAGTTCCAAAAAAAGATACAATACAAAATTCGTCTGCGAATTATATAAAGTTTCTGGAATAATTAATGTAGATGCTGCAAAGCTGCAGCTTTTCATCAATAAATATAGGTACAGATGCCGATGTAAATGACATTTGACATGAATACAATTTTTGTGAAAAAATAATGTATTTTACACTTTTATTCTTGAAATAATACCCAAAATAATATTACTACAGTCTTTTGGGACAATGTAGTGTACTTACACGCATTCATGCGTATGAATAATGGCCGCACGCTCGCACTCACAGGGAAAGTTTCATAGCGTCTGGCTGGACGACTGGCCCTTCGGATTGGTCTGGCTGCATACGAAGGGTCTTAAAATAGTATCATAAGTAACATATATCAAATTTAGGTTTGCTAATATGACGTAGCTTACATAATTTTTAAGTAATCTTTAAGACGTCTGGCAGAAGTAATGGCCCACGGCAAGTGTCTGGCAATAATGAATTTCAATTTTAGACAGTATTTTTAAAAACATATTTGAATACCAGCTTTGCTACTTTAACGTAGGTGAGTATGTTTTTTTGGTACCTTTACTTCCTGTGAAATGGCCCGGCTTTCAAGCTATTGGGTCGGCATACTTCTTAACAAGATTTTATACTAATAATCTTCAAAATTTCAGCTGTGCTAAAGTTACGTAGGTCTGGCGGCTCCGGGATCTTACTCTACTATACCTACCTAGTATCATTAAGCTATCGTTTACAACTAGGCAACCCGTAAGTTTATGCCAGCACCATAAACAAGTAATTTTACTGACATTATTTCGTCCTTTTTTGGAGTTCATAATCTCAGTTATCATCATGAACACCCGTTATTTATAATGTGTGATACACACTTATAACATATGAAGAAATTCATTAATAAGTTAATGGTATTGACGAGCAGTAGATGTGTATCTATTTTCCGTTTATCATCATCCTCTTAGTTATCCCAGTTTCAATCTGAGCGACTGCCTGTCTGACCTCCGCAACCCGAAGGGATAGCGATATTCCATGGTTTAGACTAGTGTCAGTTTATTTAGAATGTACTGACGCCCTGTAACGACTGTCAATGATCTGGATGACAACCGGGATCGATGGCTTAACGTGCTCTCCGAGATACGGGACAATCGATTATTAACATGTCAATACGCACCTAACTCCGAAAAGTCATTGGTGCTCGCCGTGGGTTCGAACCCGATACCCTCTGCATGGCAGTCTGTAACTATCTCCACTCGACTATCGCTGCCTCACTGCCACCACTGTCCAGCAGTGTCTTAGGTTTGAATTTTGTATTAAATGCCGTGTTTGAACACACGGCTTTTAATAATTAAATATTGCTTCCTATTCGGTGAAGTTTAAATATCGTGAGGTAACTTGCATGTCTGAGAATTCTCCATTTTGTTCTTAAATTATTTCCGTTTATAATCAGCATAAATTGAGGCTAAAATTGTAACCTTATATGTAAGAAATTGCAAGTTGTAGGTTGACCTTAAAATAATATTACATCAATAAAACATTTAACTTATATTATACTTAGCTTTCCATTGCCACATCCAGTTGTGCTGGGCTAAGAGTAGTACAGCCTTTCCGACCTCAACCTAACAAGGTCACGCAACCGTGGAGCTAAAATTCCAGTTACCATTTCATCTCACGAGCAAGAATACTGCAAGCCCAATCGTCTTCATTCCGTTTCCGTTCCCCCTCTCCTATTTCCTCCTTACCCACTGTAAGTAAAACTAAGGATGCGCTAGGTGTTTCTAAGCGGTAATAAAGAAACCATCTGATTCGATTATTTATTTATTCCGGTGGGACGTATAGTGGAATAACTAAACAATCGAATCAAACGTATTCAAATGGCACCCGACGTGCGAATGCTTGGCACTCGACGATATTTTCACTTAGTCTTTCGCGGACATGAGTGGCATTCTAAACAATGACACAAAGTTTTTCTCTTATTATATATTCAGTGGTTATGCTGTGCTGCAAATTTATATACATAAATGTGTCTGAGTACGTGAGGAAGTGTATTTAGGAACTGTGATCCAATTCACACTTCCTGGAGGCATGTCTGTTTGTGTTGCTAAAAGAGGTTGTGCTCATTCACAGTGAAAGTTTTGCCCGCGAAATTAGCAAGCCAATGATTTCTATTGTGACAGACTATGTAGGGATAACTTCGTTGTTTTAGATACTAGCCTCTGATTACTTGGTGTTAGGTCTTATTGATTTTCTTTTGTGTGGTTTCAGGTATTCAACAGAACCTACAGTCATGTGACAAATTTGCACAAAAGAGGCAACGTGGACGTTTTCAACTTGCTTCTTGGTCTATACAAACTCAACCCTTTGAAAGCCTCCAAGGTGTACAAAACGTTTTCTGATAACGTAATGACTCATGGTGACAAAGTTATTACTACCTTGGATTTCGATTCAGGTGAAAAGAAAGATCTCATTTATAAGCAAAAGCCAGCTATTAAGCAGTTAAACGAAATAGAAAGGTTGATTCACCGCAGGTTCAAACGACCTCTACACAATTCTATGGAAAAGCCTGAGTATGATATTGAAAACGTTGACATAGAAAAGTTTAATGTCAACATTGTAGTCAATGATAAACTAGCAGATGAATATAATGAAAGAAATAAACATGAACATACACCTCAGTTAGAAAATTTTAGTGGCTTAATTGGTCACATAAGCAAGGATTTCAATGAAATTGATGATATGCCAAGTACAAAGTTAATACCAGTGAACGATAGCGCTATTTCAAGAGCCTTGTCCAATACAAAACTTTATCCAAAGAAACGATTGCGCGATAAACCGAATGTAGATGAATTATTCGATGGTGTTATGGACGCTACTGTTGTACAGGTCGATAATGATATTCAGAACACAGCGCACATGAATGATAATTTAGAAACAGCGAACGTGATTGTTTTGTGAATGGTTACCGGGGAAAAAAATAACTCTCGATCGAATGTGAAACTTACTTTATACTTTAGTTATATGTACAAATAAATAAATAAATAATTAAATAATTTAGTCAGAGGTCCGTAGTTTTAAAGCTAATTGTTTCATTTCTTTATATTTGTGCGGAGTAAGCCATTTCGTGGGCGTCGTCGAAGCTCCTCTGGTAAGGTCCATGGCCGTCCCAGGCTGGTGCATGGTGGTCCACATGGTGCTCAACGTGGTGCTGAGGGTAGTGGATGACTTCGTAGTTCACAACCTTGGGTTTCGTGAATTTGAAGATCACCATGGCGCCTGTAATAAAATGAAGTAGAATTAGGTTTAAGCACTTAAAGAAAGTAATAGGTAAGATAGCGTTTTTATAATGGAAATTACATTCTTTAATTTAGAATAACTGTTTACGGCAAAATTTTAGATTTGATTTAGTAGTGACCGCAATAGCATGTTGCAGTAAACTTTATTTAGGTTATATCGTAACATAAGGTGTACTATGTCTTTGTAATAATGTTACTTATGTGGTTCGTTAAAGGTATTAACATTTGTAAAAAGGTGCCAAATGATCGTACCAGACAAAACAAGGGAGATGAGGCCGAGGGTCAGGGCCTTCCAGGTTTTGAGAGCGATGAGGGCAAGGGCGAGAGGTACCAGTACTGAAGCCTTGAACTTCAAACCGAGGAGGAAGGGCAGCAACACCTTCTTGATGAAACCGTGCTCTGAAAAATAAATACTGTGTTAATACACGAGCAATCGTAATTCAACTCCAAAATTAAATGTGCTACGAACTGCTCTTGATCCTCAAAGGCTTTGGGAGCTTGATCTTCTTCTTCCTGCCCTCGAAAACTTGACCGTCTTCTTCACCATCCAAAGGCATCTCCAATTCAGAAGGCAGGTCGGTCAACAGAGACCGTGGCACATATTCAGAAGCAGCGCTGTTCGTGACTTCCTCGGGAACTTTCACTTTGAGTGTATGAGTCTGGAGGAAACGGTCTACTTTGTCGACGATTTGATAAGCTGGGTCCTGCGCCATCCTAGGATCAACTTCCATATCATCGTCCAAGATTCCAGTCTTGACAATGGAGAGGTCATCCGTGATCTTGATTTCTTCATCGTTGGACACTTGGGAAATCCACTGTAGGGTCCTCGGTTTCACACATTCCACCGAATATTGGCTCAAACATTCGTTATAAATGTTCTTTACTAATTTTGAAGCGGTATAAGAGTTCGCACTGGCAAGAGCCGCGAGTGATAGAAGCACTATAAGTTTGGCCATGTTGCACTTTTCACTGAATAAATATATTTTTTTTATTTATTTATTTGACGGCAGACGACTTACTGCCGTCGGGTAACTGATCACAATGTATGCCAGGATACTCCTGGGCTTGGTTTATATACGAGCATTAAGACGTGACGTGGTATCAGAATGCGCACAGGTACTATCTTCGGCGATGCCTACGTTCTTACGCATGTGTTACATTTTATTTATGCATGTGTGCGTGCGATACTGTATTGGAAAACTATCACTTTGTTGCTTAAGCGTGTTCCCTTGGACTTCAAATTTGCGAAGGGAAATCGACAGTAGAAAATTAGTTGCTTATGTCATTGTGTAGTGTTCCAATCAGCTGCGCCTCATGTAAATTCATTACAGACATTCATAATATTGCATAATTATGCGCCAGATTTTTTTAATTCCACTGTACCCACAGTGAAACACATTATTTACCCTTATTTCAAATTAAAATTAATTTGCCGTAGTAGGTAAATAATTCAGTCATACATTTTTTTTGTTACTATGGACAAACGTCAGAGAAAACAACATGTTTTTTTAATTGACTTCTTTCATAAAATCTCCTGATTGCGTCAATTAATATGATAACGTAACACTGCTTTATGATGCGACTAGATGATACACGGAGCCATGCCTTCACATTTTATTTTTATTTAACTGTTTCTTCCAGATTCCGTGGGAATTTTAGAAAATCCAATCTTAGTGCATCTCTACGGTCCCCGAGGAATTACATTTCAACTTCTTGCGCTCAAATGTTTTGGTTGAGCGCTATCTGTTAGTCCGTCAGTACCTAATGCAAGATTTTTTTATACACAGATATTTTACAGAGAGTTTTTTAATATACAGGTTGTTAAAGAGATGTTGGATCTACAGCTCCACAACGGTAGTGTACTTCAATATCTATAACAGGTATTGAGTTCATCGGTCAAATAACACAACAAAGTTAAGCAACGCTTGCCAAGGTCCCGACTTGGTTGGGTGGCCGCCTGCAGCATTTACTTACTTCAGTCCATTACCATGCCTCGGAGGACACGTAAAGCTGTAGGTCCTGGTTCTGTCTCAGGACAAAAATACCGTTTTGGAAACCTTAGGGCCCTGCATTTACACTAAAAATAAAAATGCCGACTAATGTATGTCGAGCGAGTACGCACAGTGTAGGATTAAGTAGTAGCCCTAACCCAATGCCTGTCTGTCTGTCTAATCCGTTATTTTGGGAACTCGTGGAGATATCGACTTGAAATTAAAACCATATACCACATCAGGTGTACGGTCCCTTAAAATTGCGATAAAATAAAACTTCTTCATTTACGTAAAATAGATACGGCTGTTAATGGCGCTAAAATCGCACATTTCGACACGCCAGAGAAAAAGAGTATTTTCCGTTAACCTCAAACTATGAAAGGTAAGTAACATTCAGGGAAAAATCTGAAAACTATAGGTACACTTGTAATTAAACCATAAAAATATACGGAGTGTAAAAAGACTTGAAATTCCATTTTCTACCAATAATTTGGAACATTTTTTACTTCCGCACCATGCCTACATGGGAAATTACTGGTTCAGGAGAATCAGGAGATACTTATTGAGGCTTAAAGTAACCATTTCTTTTTTCTATTTAGGGTACAAAATACATTTCTCGCACCAATTTGTTCTGTCGATGTTTTAGGTATTTCGAGCATTGCACGCGGGCACTTTACATTGCGGCTTATAAAATGTGTATACTTGAAAAACAATTAATTTTCGTTTCCTTGGTATTTTTTATGGAAAACAGGACAGGTTAGGAGTACCCTGAACAGAAGAGCATGCATGAGGCATCTGATGGGAGTGAAGGAAGCAAGAGAGATATATCAGGATCGTTGCAAATGGCGTTTCGTAGTCTCTGCCTACCCCTCCGGGAAACAGGCGTGAGTCTATGTATGCATGTATGTAATTTTGCTGAGTATGACTTGGCATGTTGTGTATAACTTTCGACTTCGGCTTGGTCATTGGTCTTTTGTGACCCTTTAAGTACTCCTGTAGTGTTAAAAGTTAAGTCGAAATTACAAGCAGAAGCTACTTGATCAAGTGATGTATCAAATGAAAGGGCTTCATGTGCATATTTCATGTAAAATATTATTTAAAACGAAGATAAAAACCGTCTCCTTTATCTCTTAATTTGTACGGAACTCTCGGTGGGCGAATTAAACTCGCACTTATCCGGTTTTTTATCGTACAGTTTTGTCCACATGGTCACAATGTTGAACTATACGAAATTTCATTTCTCTAATGCTTATACTCGTACTTAGTTTCTGCGTAAAACCGCGGGCGGACATACGGACAGACAGGGCGAAACTATATGGGGGTTGTAGGTTTCTAGGGAACCTCAAAAAGATATTCTGTGTGCGGGTTGTACTTTCCCGGTCCAGCCAGCCCTTTAATTCTGAAATTAGCAAGGTTCTACTGCCTGTACTATTTACTATGGACGCTTAATAAATGATAGGCCTCAATTGTGACGAAATGTTTGTAACTTGTCCTATCCCTACAAGTATATTTATAGAGTCCACCGAAAACTGGTAAACTCCAGTTCTGATGTTATTACTTCTTGTGCTCCAACAGCGGAAAAAACAGTATAGGTACCTACATGTTCAACTACACCAACTTAAAATACCTATATGTAGTTATGTAATTTCTTTTTTTTAAAGATTTGAGTATAAATAATATAAGAGTTTTCTATTCATAATATCTTCTTGGGTTTACGCGAATGTTACAAAATTAAAATTAAACTACAGTTTACGGATTTTATCGCGATATATTGGTTTAACTGAGATTAAATTTAAACTGACTGATCTAAAAACTACAAAATATATCACAATCCGGTGTTTCAATTTCTTTCCAGAAGTCGTGTCGCATAATTTAGGTTTTTTTAGGTCGAAGACTCAAAATATTCAAATATATATTCACAATCATCTATAAAGTGTCCCACTGGTGGGCAATTATAGGGCAATAATAAATAATAATGTAACCTATCGGTAAATAACATAGGTAAGTCTGACACTGGGCACCGTTCACCACGCTGGCCAACTTCAGATTGGCGGTCTTAACATGTACCTATTTAAGAACATATTGGAGGATTCTCGGACATACAAGTTTCCATACCATGTTTACCTAACAACAAATTCACGAATCATCATATCATTATCATCATATCAGCCGAAAGACGTCCACTGCTGGACATAGGCTTCCCCCAGGGCTCTCCACATGGACCGATCCTGAGCCACCCGCTTCCATCCGCTGCCCGCGACCCCAACAAGATAGCCAGTCCTTAGGGAGGCCTACCTCTGCTACAACATCCGACTTCACGAATAGCAAGCAATATTTAACAATTGTATGCCGTGTGTTTGCAGTTTTGAACCTAAGACACCGCGTGGTAGTGAGGCAGCGTTAGCCTAGTGGAGATACCAACAGACTGCCATGCAGAGAGTTACGGGTTTGAATCCACAGCGCGCATCACTCATTTTTTGGAAATATATATGCATATTGAATTGTAAATTATCACTTGCCCCGTGCCTTAGAGAGCACGCTAAGCCGTTGGTGCCGGCTGTCATAAAGATCTTTGACAGTCGTTATAGGACGTCAGTAGGTACCTCTTAACAAAATGACACTATTCTAAACCATGGAATATCGCAACCCCTTCGGGTTGCGGAGGTCATAAAAGTTAAGAGGATGATGATAACACTGCGTAGCAATCTGTTGATCTACTATGCTATTGCTGCTGTTATTTATTTGCGAAGGCATCTATAATCAGATAACAATAGTACCACAGATCACTGAAAGTCAATGTTGACAGACGGAGAAGGCAAATGCGCATACAAATGGTTCATTACGGAGTGTTACAGCGGTCAATGGCTAGGTCACACCAGTGTCTGTTTTAAAGGCCTTTAAAACGGGCAGATTATTTGTTATTTAATAAACAAAATACTTCTTATAGTAAGAAGAGGCCCGTGCCCAGCAGTGGGACAGGTAATATACAGGGTCGATGTTGATGAAATAAAAGTCTGCAAAAACAATTGTCAACCGATATGGAGCCTTTCATATTTTGCATAACGTTTTGTGTTTAAGTTAGGTATATAAATCGTAAACTTCGAACATAACTTAGTTTCGTTTGGTGAGTGAGAGTGCCAGAGACCCCATTCCCTTTTCTTACTTCCTCATCCCACTCCTTCTCCTACTTATTCATTTTCCCATCCCAATGGGCGGCAACGCATTGTCATTCTTCTAGTGATGCTTGTGTCCATGGACGTTTCTTACCATCAGGCGATACGTCACGTCTGCTCGTTTGTCGCCTATTACATAAAAAATGTAATGCGCAAACGTGCGAAGTAACTATTTATAAATTTATCAGCAAAAATGTATCTAATGAAAACCAATGATAGCCAACATGACAGTCATGACAAAACCGGTGATTTCAGGTTCAACTCCAGCCGCTAACGATAATATAAATAGCATAGGCATCAACTTAGCAGGATAACAATAAGCAGTAGGTAGGTAACTGTCAATCACTGCCATAAGTTGGCATTACGTGTAATATAGTTTGTAGAACCTTGCTGATATCAGTATGAATTGGACGGTTCGGCCGGGGAAGTACTACCCTCTTAAAAACTATCGAGATAAAGTAATAGAAGAGTAAGCAGCGATAGCCGAGTGGAGATACTGACAGACTGCTATGCAAAGGGCCTCGGGTTCGAATCCACGGCACGCACCAATAACTTTTCAAATTTAAGTGCGTATTAAATTGTTAATTATCGCTTGCTTATCGGTGAAAGAAAACATCGTGGGGAAACCTGCATGTCTGAGAGTTCTCCATAATGTTCTCGAAAGACATGTGAAGTCTGCCAACCCGCACTTGGCTAGCGTGGTGGATTATAGGCTTACCCTTCACATAGTGAGAAGAGGCCCGTGCCCCGCAGTGGGACGGTATAAAGGGCTAATGATTATGATTATTGTAGAGCTGCTGATTTCAACATGAATGGGCTGGCTCGATCGGGGAAGTGCTACCCTCTCATAAAATATCGAGATAAAGTAACAGTAGGTACCGTTCGAAAAGTGAGAGTGCCAGCGGCTCTATCCCCTTTCCTTTTCCTTATCCCGCTCCTCGTCCAATTCTCATTCCCATCCAAGTCAGCAACGCACTTGTAATTCTTCGAGGGTTGCATGTGTCCATGAGCGGCGGTAATCACTTACCATCAGGCGACCAGTCTGATCATTAACCTGGCCATAAAAATTGTCACGAGTCTAATGTTTACTGAAAACCGCAACAACCAAACCAAATATTCATAAAAATACCAACAACAAAACAATAGTAAACATTAATGCCTACAATGTGTAAAAGAAAGTGAAGACAAGATGATCTGATACCGTTCGCATTCCTTACGTAACACCACGTTTCGAACGATCTTCATTCCGGCCGTATGGTCAAGTGAAAGATGTTGGTGCAAAACGGATGCTTTGCGACGTGACCAGACTAATAATGCCCCAAGCCCGTTAACGACAGTCAGCCAACATAAAAAAATTAACAGCTGATTTTAATAGATAATTAAGTGTTACGTCAATTTAGGTTGTTGGTAGGTGGGTTTCGAATTCGACTCGACGAATGAGGATAAATTTTTATGATGTTGCATGGTAGGTAGGAAAAAAGGAATTTCTCCCAAGGAAGAAAGGGACGCCCGATTGAGGAAAAAATCCTGAAGACACAAACGTTTTAAAAATGCTCTATAGCTAAAGTACCTGATACTGTCAAGTGTGTCAAGATAAGAATGCATGTAAATTGTTACTGGACATTAAGGACCAGAAGTTTAAATATTTCTTATTTACTGCATGAGATTGAAATGACTCTCTACATAAGGATGCATGTCTGCCCGTCATCTGTTAATGCCCAACCAAGTGAAATTAAACTCTTCTGTGAATTATACTCTTCCTGTTGCCTGCCTTAACCGATTTCGGCCGTGACGAGCCTTTTAACTCCTTACCATGCAGTAAGCGATCGTGCGCTCTTGTGTGCCTTACAAAGTCGATCTTGATTTAAAAATACGCGCGAAACCCGACGGTTAACACCTAAACACCATGACACTTGGTGGGCGTGCTTACAGCTCGTCGCGTCTGCCAAAGAGTTCTTGACCCTTGATCGTTGTTCATATTGATGCCTAGAATACCTATAACATTGATATTTTATTCAAATACAAAACGACTTACTTATTTATTAAACCGCGTAAAGCTTACTTAGAAGGGTCGTAGACGTTCACTGCCAAGCTACTTCATCTACCTATAAATAAAACAAGATTAGCCGGTACTTAGGTAAGTATGTTTGTAGGCATGTGATACTAGGCTTCAGTTTAGCATGCAGTGACGGTAGCTGCTACACAGTCAATTTGTATGATACAATCAGACACAAATCGACGTAGGTAGGTGTAGCTGTGCTTTAAGTGAAACGAGGCAAGATCTAGGTATTTGAAACACATAAAATGCTGCCTTTCCGTCGTGGTAATAATACTTAGTTACTAACCTAGTGTGTGTATATTTTTAGGAGTCGTATTATGAGGACGCTGACGGAGTCATTATTATTTTTTCTTTTTTTTTTTTGACGACTCCTGCACAAGGAATAACGTCATGTGTCGCGGGGGACTTTACAAACATGCAACCAACGGACACAATGAACACCGAGACACGAAACAATCATTTATGGATAGCACAAAGTGTTGTCTCCTGTGGGAATCGAAACTACAACACTCGACGCAGTGTAGAGCGCCAAAACGGCTGCATGAACTACTACGCCACCGTGCAGTCATTGAGGCTTTGCTGTCCACGCAACTGTCTGTCAGCCGGCTTTATCTGGTAAACCGTAGTATAAATTTTCACAGAGAGTCCTAGATATTTTCACAGAACCGACATTTTCAGTGTGAATTTCTGCTTTCGCTCTATTAACAATGTGCCTAACATATTAAAAGGAACAACGTGAAGAACGGTGTAAAATACACTGTAAATTAAGCCTTAGGCTTCTTAGCTCTCAAGTATCAGATCAGACTGATAAATTGGAGCACCAATACTAAATAATGACCCTAGACATACAAGGCCGTGAAACTGACTTACCCACAGTCCTAGATACAAATGGAGCGTCAACACACTTTCATTGACAGCTCATTTGGACGAACGGACATCGCCGCGGCCGCATACATATCGAACATTAAGTTTGATTTATGGACAGGGATTCTAGTAAGACAGAAAATAAATGATTTAATTAATTATCGAAAAGCCCTGTAACTTTTACTTTGATTTTCTTTTTATGGACAACTGTCGCTTGTTGTTGTGTACCTACTTATCTAGGTGCAAACATGCCGTTCCCCCCGTAGGGTCTCCACCTTGTCGTGGTGGGGGGGCTCAGTAACCGTGGATTGGGCATCCGCGGTGAAGCTAAGAGAGATCCCAGGAGTGGACGCTCCGCGCGGGCTTAGAGGGGCCTGCGCAGGATGCGTCCAACGGTGCGGGTGCGGGGGACAGTCCTGTCTATCCCTCGCAGTCGGGCGCGGTCGCGGGAGGAGAGGCGTTTCGGTGTTGCGTTGCCGCGCGCCCTATCTCCCGCGACCAAATGGAGGCGCACCATTCGATGCGTCGCGGTGGGGCCGCAGAGGGTGTCGCGTTGCCGTCCTCCCTATCCTCTGCAGCCGCTAGGTATTATGGCGGCGGAGCCCGACACCTTATTCCGCCGCCAAGGGGTTGTATTCGGGGCCCGCCTGACTATCTGGTAGGCCAATACCCGTCGGGGGGTAGCGGCGAATGCTTATGCGAATCCCTACCCTCCGACACACGGGTACATGAGAAAGTCGAGGTGGTTTTTAGTGGTTACACACAACTCCGGCTCGCATTTCCCCATGAGTCGGAGATCCGAAGGGATTTTCCCCCTTTCTAAACAAAAAATATTGGATGTCCACATACCGGCTCGACACCCTACGGCTTGGTGGAGTGACGGTTTATGCAAAATGGCTGGCAGAGGCTGAACAGAGTGGAAGTATACCTGAGAGGAATGGAAGCTGATGAAGATAAAGTATAATATAATAGTATTCGTACCTAGCTACTGCTCGTTCTGGGCTGTACTTATATGATTAGTTAAGTAAGTAGGTACTTAATACAGAAGTACTTCGGCTGACGTTCCATCTGTCTATCGAATGTCACGCCTCTCTCCCATTGGGGTAGCCAGAGCTATGGAACGCCAAATGGAACGTTTCAAACTTCAAGCACACTTGCTTTCACTGCCTCGACATTCATTAACCTTATCATGCATAATCATCATCAGCCCTTTATACTGTCCCAGTGCTGGGTACAGACCTCTTCCCATTATGAGAAGGGAAGGTCATAGTCCACCACGCTGGCCAAGTGAGGGTTGGCAGACTTCACATGTCTTTCGAGAACATTATGGAGAACTCTCAGACATGCAGGTTTCCTCACGATGTTTTCTTTCATCGTTTAGCAAGCGATAATTAAAAATGTAATACGCACATAACTCCGAAAAGTGATCGGCGCGCGCCGTGGATTCGACCCCGGACCCTCTGCGTAGCAGTCTGACGGTCACTCCACTAGGCCATCGCTGCTTTTTTATCATGCATGCTCGTCGGTTATGGGTAGGTACTTTTAATTTTTAGTACGTCACTTATTTGGTCGGCGTACGTCCGTCTTCAGCGTCCCCTGATGTGAAATCTCACCATGAATTTCTCAAAGGGCTACACGTTGGACCTACGCGCCCAAGGTTCTCAAAAGAAGGTACCTAATACAAACTCATAACTATAATATAATTTTAGTCTCGAGGATCACATCGGGTGTTGTAGGATCGAACCTACAACACCCGATGCTGTGCTAGACGTCGAGGCGACAAATTACGCCCTTCGCCTTCCGTGCACATACGAGGGGAGTTCAATGTATTCTCGGTATAGGTATGAAGGAAAAGGCGGAAAATTCTGAATACATTTTATTTTTCAATATACTCCCCTAACATCTCAATACATTTATTTTTTCGTGAAAGTAACTTTTCAATTCCCTCTGAAAAATATTTTTCTTCATGGCCCGAAAAATGTTCGTTTATTGCTCCCTTCAACTCTTCATCGTCCGAAAAATGCTTCCCACGAAGGTCTTTTTTAAGATTAGGGAATAGATAATAATCACTAGGGGCCAGGTCCGGATTGTAGGGTGGATGATTGATTTCTTCAAACCCATAATCCCGCACAGCAGCCTGGGCAAGGCGCGCCTTGTGAACCGGCGCGTTGTCGTGAAGCAGCAACACACCTGCGGTTAATTTTCCACGTCTTTTTCTTTAATTGCCTCCTTTAAATTACGCAGGGTGGTTGCGTATGATGCAGCAGTAATACTTTGACCTTTTTTTGTGGACTCGATTAGCAAGATTCCCTTAGAATCCCAAAACACCGTGGCCATGAGCTTTCCTGCCGACGGAGTGACTTTGAACTTCTTCGGCGGGTCTGATCCTTTTTTGTGCCACTGCATAGACTCTTGCTTGCTCTCAGGGTCATAGTGATGAACCCACGTTTCATCACCAGTAACAATCCAATCGAAAATACTTTGCGGATTTTCACCACAGAGGTCCAAAAACTCCTTACAACAGTCAACTCGCACTCGTTTCTGTAGCGCGGTGAGCATTCGCGGCACCCATCTTGCACTGACCTTTGACAAATTCAGGCGCTCATGAAGGATTGTGTGAATGGTACCCACGGATAGCTTAGTCATTTCTGCTAATGTTTCCACTCTTACACGGGCATCTTCATGTACAAGTTTTTCGACTAATTTGACGTTTTCTTCAGTAGCGGCACAAATTGGCCCACCAGCGCGGGGGTCGTCTTCAATGCTCTCTCTACCCCGTTTGAATTCACTTGACTACTTCTGAATTGTAGATAATGAAGGCGCAGAATCTTGGTAAACAGCCACCATTTCTTCTTGGATATTTTTTTGAGTTTTTCCTTGTTTTGTGAGGAATTTTATCACTGCACGATGCTCGATTTTTTTCATCATTGTCGAATCAGTCATCATAGTTGTCTTTTCGCAATGATATCTTGAATACTAATGGTGGCAATTAAATGAAATTTTGTATTTATACCCTCAAAGAGTGTCATTAACTAATGAAATAATTAAATTACCCTTATCATTAGTATATCACCTCGATACCGAGAATACATTGAACTCCCCTCGTAGGTAGGTAGGTACCTACGCAATACAATTATTGCCAACCCAATATTCGCCTCTGTTTTACTTAGTACCTACCTAATTACTAGTAATTACTTAGGTACCTACTGTCCTTGTGTAGGTAAATAGCCCATAATATGGGCTAAAAGCAAAATATGCTTTTTACATACTTGTCTATTAATTCCTACCTAATAACCTATTAATAGCCACAACCGTGACGTCATAATTTAGAAATTAAAATAGAAATGAAATGCTATCCTGCATGGGCACGGTTTAATTGATATAAGTTGACGCCTCTAGCTATCGCTTTGTTAATATGCAGCGGACGGCGGCAGCGAAATCGTCCTGAATACTTGCGCCGACGAACTTAATCAATAGCGGATTTTAATATGATTACTTTGTATTACGGTGACTGTCTCGCATAGTGAAGAGGCATTTATTAAGCATGGACGTGTTACAAAATCAGTCTTGTGGTAAAGTTGTTGAATTACGCTTGTAATTTATTTTTGCTCATCTTGAGGTAAAATGAGTTTTTTCTCTTTTTGCTTAGTACGTAGAGGTAGAGGTAGGTATGATGTGGCCACGCCTATTTATAGAGGTATGTATTAAGTATTGACTCGGGGAAGAAAAGCACTTAGGTATGTTTCTTGGGGAGTATACGCATGCACTAAGAAGGGAATTCCCGAAATTCTCACGGGATCTGGAAGAAAAAGATTAATAAAAAAATAATTGCGCGTTATAAGTCGATGCTGACCTTTCCATAGAACAAAACGAGATGTAATGCCCAACTACCTACACGCTTTTTAACCTTTCTGCTCGGTTTTTCATGACGAAATTGAATTTAGTGACAGAACCCCTGTAGTAAGACTGTTTCGTTCTAAACTATCGATATTGCTCATCCACTGTACGTAGGTACGCTTTTCTTTTTTATTGCCTATTACTTTTGGTATCTATATTTTGATTGATTGATTCTTCTATTAGGTAAAAATGCCCTAATAGTTTCGCCATGACCGTTCCTTCAACCGCCATTTATCTTGAGTATATATTTACACACTAAAGCGCTGAAAGCTCTAAAGAAGATATTTTGCTGCATCTTTGTTTTGTAAATAATGGCTGTCTTGCTTGTAGGTACAAACAACAATGTCACCGAAACGCATTCAGTATGCAGGCAGAATTTATTCAAAGATTTCGAATTTTACATATTTTCGAAAATTTCAACAGCACACATGGAATTTCAATTTGCAGTAATAACAGAAAAACACAGGTTGATTGTTAAAACGCTATTTAATTCACAAAATATATTTATACATACACGTAAAAAAATTACACCCTACATTGCTACATACACATGGACGGAAATATTTCAATATGAAAATCAGTAAATGCATACAAATTATAAGAGCCAGTATACACAGCTACAAGTCAAGATATACACTTGGACATGATTTTGATACTTTTTCCTATGCCATAAGGCCGATACAAAGGTCTAAGTATCTACTTTGAGATATAGCCGTGTGTACAAAAGCGTGGTCGCAATGAAATGTCATATAATATTTTTAATAACCGTAGAAATTAACTGAGGAATGTATAAAATACAATTAATATCAATAATCTATAAAAAGGTCATACTTTGTATAGTACTAGGACGGGAAAATAAATGCTATTTTTAGCTGCACAGTCATTTAGTTAACGTAAGTCTACAATTCTATCAGTTCATATAAAAATAAGATCAGAACTTGTCTTTAAACAACTTAATTCCATTATAAAGTATAGTTTCATTACAACGTACAACACTGTATAAACTTAATATAATACTAAAATATAAAATAATATCAAATTATTTCAGATCTAACTTATGTATAAAAGTATCTTATACTACTTTGATTTGGACGGAGTGGTTAAATACTGCACGCTCCTATATTTAGTAAAGTCTAAGTTTAAACATCAAGCTGCTAGATACTATGCATTATATAAAAAGAAAATAGATTAGTTTGTTTGAACTCACTAATATTAGAAACAGCTCGTGCGCAGGCACGAGATTTTAATGACAGTCTGTTTATTGAGGAAGATTCATACGCTTTAAAACACACTGGAATATTTTCTATATCCAAAGACAAAAAAAATACAAGATTGATTTTATACCCAACAAAAAAAAGCAACTTGTATCGTTTAAATACTATATCAATAAATACAGATTTACATAGAAGCGCAGTTCTTAAGGATTTCGTATGCCGAGTCCAAGTGGGGACTGTCTCCAGCTTAGTTCGTAGTTGGCGCCGTTGGCAACGCTGGCGTCGTTCTCCGTCTCTTTTGCTCTCGTAGTTAAGATACACAGGAGGAACGTTCGTCTCTCTTGCTCTCGTAGAGACAGCTGTCACAGCGCGACTGCCACGCCGCCAAGCGGCAATTTGGGTCACAGAAATGTTGTCTTCAGAGTGCCCATAGGAAATGCGCCTCTATGTAAATATCTGAGCTCTTTGACTATATTTTGTAATGAAGGTACAAAATACATTAAGGCCCAGTTTCACCACCTCTCGATGGGCCTTATCTATCTGATAAATACGGAGTTACCTGACATATTAATTTAACAGGAACTTCACAGACAGGTGTCAAACTTGAAACTATAATATTGTTATTGAATACTAAGCCTGCAGCATTCACACATTACACGCACTAAGGTATTACCACATTAGTTTTTTTTTACATTCATTGCGCTATATTGTAAGGCACTACTAGTTTGTCACTTAGCAAGCGTGCCATGAATATCAAATAATGATATTCGTATGCGAATATAGAAAGTGGCAGCCGGTAGCCATAGTATGCCCCAATGTGTGCACTTGTAAATGAAAAACCATTTTAATAAGAGGCTCGCAGCAAACATTTTAACTTACCTTTTTATACGAGTATGGATAACCGAAAATGGTACTAAACAAAAGTGAAAAAAGTGCAATAAAAAAATCGCATTATATTGCGCTCACACAAGTTCATCAAATCTTATTTTGATAATGGACGGTTTTAAGTAAGTAATAGAAAAGTTTACTGTGTAGTTATGATATCATATGCATTACTATCGCTATAAATAAAATGTATAAAGGAATATTTTTAAAATGACTTTTCATATGCCGCGCCAAGACAGTCTCTTCACAGTGGCTCATATTGGCATATCGACAAGTATAAGACAGAATACCAAATTAAAATAATAATAAATTTTAAAATTATACTTTAAAAAAAGATCCATCGAATTTCAAAAGAAATATTTGAGTGTACATTGTGGAGTCTAATACTTGGGCTCCACAATTTTATGTTAAAATGTTTTCGATGGCCGCATATTTCAGTAAATGCTAGTAATACATAATCTAATAAGAATGTAACTTAAATACAATAGGACTTCATCAAACTACATTATTCTTTACCAACGAAGTTACGCATAGGTTATTTTACAAGATAAATTAACCTTCATAATCTTACGCTACGTTAGTCGCCATCTTTCGCCATATTCAGATCTTTAAAGCACTTAACAAAGATATCATACCATGACAATGGCCAGAAGGACAGTTAAATAGTTTTGATCATAAAAACGGATAATAAAATACGTTTCAAAAATTAAAAAGAAAATATGTAAAATCATCTATACATTAATGACTACAAGAACAAATATAGAAACCTTTAAAAGCTTGTACATCTGGATAAAAATCGGATACTGAATAGATCGGTTTGCGTGTTCATATCCCTAGTTGTGTTACAAAAGCTACCATAATTAAAGGAAATCACTTTATCTTATACCAAAACTTACCTCAACAAAGCTACCATAAACATAGCCACAGCCAAAATCGATCCTAGCATTTCGTTCTTAAATGCATGTGAGAGGAAATCTGGGTCCGAAGCGACGTAGTAAGAGGCTTTTGGCGCATCGCAAGATACGATGCGGGCGGCTCTCACGAGCGCCGGTCCCGCTATTATATCCGCTGATCGCTTGTTGTGGCGCAAAGGCTTTAGGCGGACGGCTACGTCACTGAATATTAGATCGGAGTATGGAGCCGGCGAGAGGAACATGCTGAAACTGTAACAAGGAAATACTTATGAAGTAGGAAGAAAATAAACTTTTTAGACTCACGCCTATATCTCCCAAAAAGGTAGACAGGGGTGAAAGATTACACCCCCATTTCCCTATTTAATATTTTTTTGGTTCTAGATCATAGGAGGCGAGCCTATAGCCGTTACCACGAGAAGAGTCTGGCAATTGGCGACATTGCCAGTGCCAGACTCTTCTCGTGCTGCTACTGAGAATTTGGAATAACTCAGCAACACTTTTGATCGACCCAGGACTCGAACCCGAGATCGATTAGCAGAAGCAATTTCACGGGTTCAGATCGGATTCAGATCGGAACAAGTGCGAAACCGCTTTTATTCACAAATTGACGTTCCAAAACTGGATGAACTTTGTGTCCGTAGTGTGTATGTATCCAAAGTACCCTCTGGCAATAGAAGTCAAACTCGTGCGGGGTCTTTTTGAAAGAAAAGATAAATAAAAATAATACATAGTTATACCTGAATTCATCAGTAGTGACTGCTCCATAGAACTGCTGCGCATATATCATGAGGTTCGAATACGTATCGAGCTCCGTATGATTGGGCCTGCCCATCATAACATTGCCGGGTATCTTGCCAAGATTGCAGTGTTTGTATTCGTGCATTTTAGCGCGGGTGCCTGTGTGGAAAAAAAAAAGATTGATGTGATAGATTGCAATATTAGTAATTAATGAAAGAGTTAAGAGTCAGAGCTAAACAGGGCTTTTGTCACATATGGTTTAATTATGAGACACGACTCTCCACACATGAAGGCTTAGGCGGTAGGCCAGAGTTCGACTACCTACGTGCGGTTTGGCAAGCTTTACATAATTATCTTAAGGAATTATTCTAGACATTTCTAAGATGCAGATTTCCTCACGATCTTGTAGTACTAAGTCGTAGTTGAAGTATCTTACAGTATAACGACCGGTTGGCGCAGTAAGAGGGTAAGCGACTGCTATGTCGAAGGACGCGGATTCGATTCCCGCTCAACTCAAACATGCTTTATTTTTTTAAAAGAAAATAAAAATTGTATGCACGAACATAGATGTTTGTCTTGGTCTGGGTATTTCTATGTACAATATGTACCTATGTATTTACAAATAAAGTATATATGTATGTTTATCCATTATCTCGTATCCATAGTACAAACTCTGCTTGGTTTGGGGCTAGATGGTGATGTGTGTAAGTGGTAGAATGTTATATATTATACCGTCGGGACACAGTAGCTGCAGGTCGTCAGGCAGCAGGTCCCGTGCCCACCACTCGCGCCGCCGCCCCGCCGACACCTCGGCCGGCGCGGAATGACGCACGAAGGCCACGTCTCCTCCCCCCTCCACCATACAGCGAACAGCACCCACGTGACCGAAGTAGTCCTCGCTGGCGTCGCGGCGACAACGTCTGATGGTGACAAATAAAGAAAAGAAATTAACACGGCCTCCGGGATCGATGGGATCACCGCATGGTAAACATGTATGGCATGTAGCCGATGCCGAGCTGACGCTTTTATTCGGCCTTTGCGTAGAATCACGCACCTTTCCCGATACGTGGCAAGACGGTAGGCTTATTGTCTTGCCGAAAGGCAATGCATCCAACATTTCGCGCAAAACCTACCAGCATGGTTTCTCTCGCGGTTCGCTCTACTTTGGCAGCCTTTCAATCCCTCCTGGACACAGTATCTGCGAGTCAGATCAAGATAATATGTCCAGACCCGCTTTTAAACATCTTAGGCGACTTTGATAACGCGTGGTGGCTCATGATTCTGCTGAAGGCGAGGAACGGTGGCTGCTCGCTGGTAACATACTTCACTAACCGCCGAGCCGGACTGTTTGTCGGCAGTTGGGTAGTGTGGTAGCCACTGACCAGGGGTTTCCCGCAGGGCTCAGTCCTGGGACTCTCTCTGTGGAATCTACTCATGGCAGATTTGTTTCGGATATCATACCCAGACGGAGTTACGACGCCTCGGCCTTATGCAACTGATAAGCCAATGCGCGGAATCGCTTGGGCTTCTCCCCCTCTAAGTTATACTCCATGACATTGAAGGGGAAGATGCCCGGGCGCCCGCCGACTGTCAGACTCAATGGGGACTCAGTCAAAAGCGTACAATCGATCAAAGTTTTGGGTGTGGTAGTCGACTCAAGCATGTCTTTCGGGAGCATGGAGAGTCCATTGGGGAACGTTCCATAGTAGCGTTCGGGAAGATGTCGGGAGTCTTTGCCTCATCCTTGGGGATGCGCTACAGGCGCTCCAAGTCCTCTACAGGGGCACGTATGCCGCAATAATTACTTATGCGGCTGGATGTTGGTGGAGACCAAAGTATATCGTGTGTGTTGGCAGGAGTCTTGCCAGAGGATCTCGAGGCGTGCGGGTAGGATAGATGATATACGTCACCTACCCAAGGACGAGTTCAGGGCAGAGTGTAGACCAATTACGCACGGGATTGTTGCCACTTGGCAACAGAGAAGGCGAAGGGTAGGGAGCTCTATCGGTTCTTTCCGGACGTGGCGGCTCGTCTCAAGTATACTTGGGTAAGAATCGGACTATCAAATCTCTGAAATTTGTCTGGTCACGGGTTTTTCAAAAAGAGGTTGTATGATACGAACATTGACATAATTATATTCTAACGATAGACGGAACATTGCTTATAAAAAAATTGTCCTAGCTGTCTAACGTTTGACGTCTAATCGTAGGTACATGCGTAAAACGCATGTGCACGTAGCGCCAATGGTATACAGTGCTTAGTTATCTTATTATAGCCAATCAGCAACAACTGGCCGGGCATCGTACCAATGAGGAGACAATCTCAAAAGAGATAATATGTTTTGTGCCTATTTATGAAAATAAGAAGGAATTAAGTACTGTTTAAAACTAAACAAAATTTAGGTAGTTAAATAAGTTACTTTTATAAACTAATAACTATAAACAAATTTAGTAACTTTTATTACAAATAAGAAAAATGTATTCGTGGGCTCACGTTGTCTTGAACGTAAGCCCACGAATACATTTTTCAGGAATTCAATTTTTTTTTAAGTTTAAATTTATCGTAATAAGGCAGCATTGTTTGACAATCTGTAATGTTGTCCTTTCTGACCACATAGTTTTATACACACATAAAAATTTACTAGATGGCACTATGCACTACCATATAAGTGAACCAACCATTAGGAAACATCATTCTATGACGAAGTGGCCTGACTAGCTTAGTCGATATGGCATCGATACGCCATCGATACGGATCGTCGTCGTCCCGTGTTCAAGTCTTGCCCCAGGAATAAATTTCTATTGCTTTAAATAAATTGCAATTCAATTTACCCTATAATGGAAGGGCGTAAGCCCGTGCAGTTCAGTTCGTCTCTAATTCCACTGAACTCCCTGCACCTGAGTCCGGTGCAGGGAGTGGCAAATGGTCTCAGGGGTAGCGCAGGTCGTGAAGATTCTTAAGGCAAGGCTGGTGGACTATCCTTCCCGAGGTTAATGCCCGTTCTTGGTCCAGTTCCTTCAGAAATGGATGCAACCAAAACCTCCAGCCGAAACACAACATCAGGCACTTTACACACGCACACACACACGTACACACATGTGCTCACACACCCACATCCACAAACACAGCTCTTCACCACGCCCCCTCGTGGCCGGGTGGGCTTGGGCTCGTTGACCACCTGCGCTAAGACCTGCGCAGTCGAGCGCCGTACGCAGGGATGACGGAGTCCCGGGGTGTTGAGCCGAGCGGCGCTGGCGGTAATGTGACTGTGAGGCAACACGCCCTCTTTGGTCCCGATTTCACACAAAACGGTAGCCCTCTCTGTAAGCCGCAGCGGGGGAAAAGGCCATCGTGACCCGTCAGAGGGCCACGGGCTAGGGACGTAGGGTCCACATCAACAGTCGGAATTTATTTCAGCTGTTGATGTGGTAGGTGAAGGCTCTACTGAGGGCGCAAGCGAGGGAAGACGGCTAGAGTTGGTAACTCGGCTCAGGCCAAGTTAACCCAAGCGGACGCCCGATGTCGTGCTGTAAACCAGCCCCGCGTTCCTATATGCCTCTGGTAATCCTAACGTCCGGTATAACGTTCTCTGTTGCAGGCTCCATGGAGGGTGGGAAGCCAGAGGGATGAAGTCTTGTAAAACATTTATGGATACCGTTATCCCTTTTATTACCCGAACTGCGACGGTGGCAGCGAAAGCTGTTCTTGCCGCAAAACCCAAACAGATAGTTGACGCTGTGGCCCCGGCTGCAGAGGTTATACCATCCCCCAAGGACGGGACTTCAGCGCTGGCTAGCACTAGTACTGGTCCCGTCCTTACAATCGTCAGCCCGTTCGAGATCAAGCGGGAAGAGGACTCCTCCTTCGCGGGCTGGCAATTGGTAAGCCACAAGAAGGGCAAGGGTAAGGGCAAGACCACCAATCCTGTCCAGCACCCGCCTACTAGTGGCCCCGCCGCTGTCAGCCCGTCGAAGAAGAGGAAAAACCTAAACAAGTGACAGCGCAGGGCGTCCAAGCAGAAGGCTGCACAAACCGCTGCTGCTGCCGGTGCTGCCTCTACAAAAACAGCTGAGCAGGCTGCTGTCGCAGGTCCCAGCAATGTGACCAGTGCGCAGCCCACACTCAGCAGTGAGGGGTGCACGAAGGCCGGAAGCAGTACACCGCCTACCGCCAAGCGGCGGGCTGGTCACCCCGGACGACAACCAGCCACAGCAACACCGAGCAACACGGCAGGTAAAACTGTCGGAAACAAGGACAGAGGTGAGGCCAAACGTGCTCTCAACGAGACCAGTTCGCCTCGGGGGGACCACAAGAAGCCCCCCCTCGACTCTTCCTGGACGACAGTAGGTAAGTCCTACGCACAGGCCAGTTGCAGTAACATGCAAACGCACAGGGAACTTGCCGAAGGAGTTGGTGGATCAGGTACTCCGGGAGCTCCAGAAGAAGATCCTGAGTGATGCCTGGTCGACAGAAACCTCCAAACGCCCCGCTCCAGCGTTCACCGGGAAACCCGTGCACGCGCACGGGGTCCTCAAACTTTGGTGCGTCGACGAGGCAACGCGTACCTGGCTGACGGAGGCAGTCTCTCTCCTGGTCCCACCACCGGGCTTCGAACTGGAGGTCAGGGGTCAGGAAGAGACCCCGAAGAGAGTGCGGTGCGGCATTGTCGTACCCGACGAACAGGGGGTCTTGGACGACGTGCGCGACGTGGGTCGCGCTCTGGAGTTCCAAAACCCCTGGTTGCAGGTTGACAAATGGTCGATGCTGCACTCCGAAAGGCAGTCAAGTGGGTGGTTCCTGGTGGTTGCCATCCCAGAGGAACAGGTCCCGATCCTGATGAAGAACGAGCGCCGCCTCGCGTTGGGGTAGGTGCCGTCTACGTCAGGTTCCGGGACCCCTCAGGTAAGTCTGTCGACCATCCTCCGGGATGCGACGACAACTCCACACGGGTCAAGCAGGACTCAAACACCAAGTTAGGGTGCGACGCAGAACCCGGCCCGTCAGAGCCGGCCGCATCTGGCTCGGGGGCTGGCCCATCAGCCGACGGTAACTCGGAAGATGAGAGCCTCCTCCTGAGTGCGGTGCGGCGGGACGACGGGGTGGAGGCTGGCGACATCCTGGCCGGCCCAACGCAGCTGACGTTCGGGGAGAAGGGGACATCATCCAAAGATGAATCCTCCGCCTAGTAACGTCAGCTGCCTTCAAACCAACCTCCACCACAGCCAAACGGCTACTGCGCAACTGCGCAAATGGATGGAGGTCCAACATTCAGCCATCGTGCTCATCCAGGAACTTAGGATAAGGGGTGGCCTGATTAGAGGCCTCTCCATCATACAATTTTATTGAAACGGCTCTTATTCGCGATATTTAATTAATTTAAGGTATAAATACCTATGTTTTACCGACGTTTCGGCCGTCTTACAACAGGCTTGGTCGCGGCAGGACTGATGTCATCTCAGCGTCGTCCTTGTGAAGCGCGGGTTTCGGCAGCTACCCTCACTTGTTTTTTATTTTTATTTTTATCCGAACTGTCGATACGTTGACACACAACACTTATGACGTCTACACACTGATGAGCTGTGTTACTGCGGCGGGGTTTACATTTGTTGATTACTGGATTGCAAGTTGTAGACAGTCTGTATCCATTTTCCCGGTTGAAATTTTTATGCTTTTTGATTTCAACCGCTTCTCGTACTATCCTGGAGAAATAGTGACGATCGGTAGATAAGACCTTTGGTTGATGTAATTCGGTCCAGTGGCTTGGTCCAGACTCCAACAAATGCTAAGCTATGGCAGACTTGTTAATTAGCCTGTTTTTTACAGCTGCGATATGTTCCTTGACCCTTTCAACGATGGTTCGTTTGGTCTGTCCGATATAGGAACTACCACAACTGCAGTCGACCTTGTAGACGCCAAGTGTTTGTAGAGGAATGACATCCTTCGGGGTGCGCAGATTGTGTGCTACCTTGGAGAGCGGACTATATACAGTCTTTATGGAGTATTTCTGTAGTACTGTTCCAACTTTGTCCGTCACTCCCTGTATGTAAGGCATGTAAGCCGGTACTCTGCTTACTTCCGGTTTACGGTCCTTCCTCTTCAGACGTTGTATCTTCTTGTTGAATCCGTTGCACCTAAGTACTTCCTGAACATATGACAGCTCACTGTTCAAATGTTCAGGGTCACAGAGGTCATACGCTCTGTTTACTAATGAAGTCACTACGGATTCCAAGTGTCGCGGGTGATGATGCGAGTATGCCTTGAGATACCTATCTGTGTGTGTCGGTTTTCTATAAACAGTGTGTCCCAAGGTACCGTTTTCCCTCACTGTCACTTTTACGTCCAGAAAGGGTAACGACCCGTCTGCCTCCATTTCAAACGTAAATCTAATATTAGGGTGTATGGTGTTTAAGCTATTTGCGAACTGTTCCACATCTTGCTTGTCGCCCTTCATGATACAGAATACATCGTCGACATAGCTCTTCCATAGCTTTACATTTGATGCCTGCATGTCTATGGATTCTTCGAAGTGCTCCATCCAGATGTTGGCCATTACCGGTGCTACTGAGCTACCCATAGCCACTCCGTCGATCTGGAGGTAATGTTGTCCACGGTATAGGAAGTAGTTTGCTCAGACAGACCGTTTGCCCTTGGTTTTCTCTCAACGACCTCAAGGCAATCCTGAACTGGAACATTGGTGAAGAGTGACTCCACGTCAAAACTCACCATCACTTCGTCTGGTTCCTTTTTCATGCTCTTGATAATGTCAATAAAGTGCCGAGAGTCCTTCACGAAAGATGCCGTCTTACCTACCAACGGTTGCAGTACCTTGCTGATGTGTTTCGCCAAACCATATGTGGGTGAGTTTATTTAACTCACTATCGGTCACAATGTTACGTTAGTCTTGTGGACTTTAGGCAAACCGTATATCCTGGGCGGCTGAGCATTTGTTGGAGTCTGGACCAAACCACTGGATCGAATTACATCAACCAAAGGTCTTATCTACCGTTCGTCACTATTACTCCAGGATAGTACGTGAAGCGGTTGAAATCAAAAAGCATAAAAATTTCAACCGGGAAAATGGATACAGACTGTCTACAACTTGCAATCCAGTAATCAACAAATGTAAACCCCGCCGCAGTAACACAGCTCATCAGTGTGTAGACGTCATCAGTGTTGTGTGTCAACGTATCGACAGTTCGGATAAAAATAAAAAACAAGTGACGGTAGCTGCCGAAACCCGCGCTTCACAAGGACGACGCTGAGATGACATCAGTCCTGCCGCGACCAAGGCTGTTGTAAGACGGCCGAAACGTCGGTAAAACAGGTATTTATACCTTAAATTAATTAAATATCGCGAATAAGACCCGTTTAAATAAAATTGTATGATGTATTCAAATCGCGAAAGTTTAAAATCGATTAGAGGCCTCTCCAGCCTGGGAGATAAGATTTATTCTTCAACTGACCATACACATCCATGAAACTGTATACTAAACTACTAAAATCATCAGAGCCCAAGCTTTGACGGAGTTCTGTTCCAGAGACATCACAGCGATACAAAGAACAATGGTCACTTTGGCCTTTAGCACGTCTGATAATGAGTCCTATACCAAAAAAAAGTACATTTTTTTATTATTTTGATCAAAGCAAATACATATTTTTAGGACTTGGGAGAAAGAAATAATGTATTTACAGTTTACTTTTTAAACTGTACCTCTAAACAAAAATAAAATGTTATGAACGCAGTCATAACCTTATTGTCAAAATATGCGTTTCATTATACGATATGATAAATAAGAATTATTTATGATATTAATATAATAATTATAATATTTTTAATGAAAAATCTAAGATTCGACGTGAATGACAATGACGTGAAATGGAACGAATACGCCATTTCTGTATCTGTCACTGTTATACCCGGTACATCAACGTCATTCGTTCCTCGCTTGCTGTGAATTGAGTGTTTAAGTTTGTTTATTAGAAGAACATGTTTTTCTACACACATATATTAGGTACCAGAATTGTTTAATTTACATATTTTTACGAATAAACTAAATAAAAACACAATTTAGTTCATAACCTCAAACATACTTTATAAAAAATAAAAAGGTATTCCCAAGTTTTTAAAATGCATATCTATACTAAAGTTAAATAAAGTAACATGAAAATATTGATAAATAACTCCCCAGCAATAGACGTGAAAAAAAAAATTCTGGTCCACCTTTGTATGGTAACCGACCATTGTTCTTTAAATATCACAGCAGCCAAGGAGTATAGCGGTTGTTTTCGCATCGGTCTACATGCCCGAGGCCGAAGACCCGCCTTCGTTCAACCTCACGCGTCTGGTTAACCAGTGCGAGAGAACCAATACGGAGGTCGTAATAGGAACGGACTCCAATGCCCACCACCAAATGTGGGGCATGAACTGCAATAACAACAGAGGTAAATCACTGGTTGAGTACCTATTCACCACTAATCTTACCCTCTTAAACACAGGTACGGAGCCCACCTTCGTCACAAGACGTAGTCAGACAATTATCGACTTAACTCTCGCAACAGAAGGAGCGGCTGAACGCATCAAGGGATGGCACATATTTTCTATAACTGCAAATTTATGTGTACCATGATGCAATATACCTACTGTTTTTAAAGTACCTACTATGTGTCACAATTGTTTTATTAGAAATATTCGTTAATATAGTAATTACGATCAATATACTAAAAAGAAATAACACAAAATTAGCGTTATAAAAAATAAAAAAGTGTCAAATTGGATTTAGAACATTAATCAAACTAAAATAATATTAATTAAAACCAAAGCCTTCATCAAGTCTGGTCTTAGTAATATATTATTTTATCTGCAATCACTTGCAATAGATGCCTGCATAGTAGTTAGTCTATGGGGGTAAATGACGTCACATGAAAATCAAGAAGTACATTTTGATGTGGTAATATGATATAATTAAATGTTTTTTTTTTTACTTAAATAATAAATAATATTGACTAGCGCTATTACAGATACAAGTTCTTATTTGAATTAAATGATATATCGTCGCCACGCTGTCATTAAACGAAGCGAACCCACACCAGGCCTCCTTCACTCGGCCGTACCTACAGCGATAAGTGCCTACACTTTGGCGCGGCTTCCACGCCGCGTCGTCACCGCTCGCGCGCAGGGCTAGCTAATAACGTGAATTTTAATAGTGAACAACAAAAATGTTCACATCACAAGTCTGGTGCGAAGTATTGCTCATTTAACGGATGTGTGTCGGAAGCAACTTGAAATTTTGATTTTATTTATTTTACGAGAGCAACTTGAAAATTGTACTTTTTATTTGTTGAGATATCTCAACGATTATGGTGTCAAATTAAAGGTCTAGTTCAAAAACCATTTTATCTGTTTGAGTCATTTAAATCGGTCTACGCGTTTAGGAAATAACTAAGAATTAGTATAGTGAAAATGTAAACCACCAGAATTTTTGTGGTTTTCGTTCTACGAGATCAAATAGTGGGATAAGATACTTATAGTATAAATATTTATTATTAGGTACGTGGTCAAGTAGGTAGATAGACGATGAATAAATATTATAGTAGCAGCGGCAAGTCGACAACCCTAGCGCACCGCTCCGCGCCAGACAGTGACAGCGTTATGTGTTAGAAAAGAGCGGGAACAGTTAGGTCAATATCGCGTTAGGTACTGAATGCTCATGCGAGCTGAATTGCACTTTCTTGCTTAGTAGCAAGAGTCGCCATTTCTTTAAATTGGTTTACGAAGTGGTGCTTCTGTTCGTAAGAACTATCTATTCTGTGCCCACACCGCAGGAAAGTCAAAGTGAGACTAAATTGCTTTGCATTGATATCCGTGCAAAGCATTTGAACAAAGTCAATGTTCTGAATGCTACATCTAGTACGTTAGTACATATATATCGATGGATACGAAGTTATACGAGGATAGTATGTGCTATTGCAGCGAAGAGGATGAATGTTTGGACCACGCGTTGTGGCGATGTCCCCTGTACGCGGATATTAGAAAGAGAATTATGAATGGGATCACCAGCACGGCTGAAGAATCCCTTTTTGACGTCAAACTGTGGACTCCGAAGCGAACTTCCACGCTCACAAGTGACATGAGAAATGAAGCAGACAGGGGAGAGAGAAGTGAGCCCAGGCCACCGACCATGAAGCCATACGTGTAACGTCGGTTGTGGAAAGAGGAGAGTCTGTAAATAATCCTTCGTTTTCTACTGTAGCAACCTAATAAACTGAAGAATTTTCATACACATTTTACCCCCTATGTTTATTTCCAAAAGTCCCTTCTTTGTTCTAACTTACTTTTTTATTTTACTTATATGTATAGATATTGATCTTACCTATAAGAAGCGCCGTGACACAAGTGACACAAGTTATCGTGTGGCACAGTACCGGAGTCCACGTACTCGCTACTGAGAGCGCCAGGCGCACACGATTTTGTGAAGTATTCTGCCGCGGCGTGGGCCCCGTCGCAACCGTATGGCCTGAGAAAAGTCATGTCGTTAGATAAAATAAGTATAAAAAGGTGTAAAATAAGTATTCAAAAGATAAAAATGACAATCTTTACAGCCCTAATTATATCAACACTAGCTGACCCGGCAAACGTTGTTTTGCAAAATTTTTTTTTTTTTTTGAAAAATAGATGTTGGCCGATTCTCATAGATACCGGATAAGCACAAAAAATTCATCAAAAACGGTCAAGCCGTTTCGGAGGAGTATGGGAACGAAAACTGTGACACGAGAATTTTATATATTAGATATAATTGTCCACATTTCATAATTTTATTCATAGCATAAAATAAGTTCTCAAAAGATAAGAATGACAATTTTACACCCTTTATTACATACTACTCATAACTGACATCATTTCATAATTTTATGTTGAATATTTTTGTTAGTAGAATCAAAACAAAGTTTTCATTCAACTTGTTAACTTTAAAATATTATGTGCCTGTGAGCGCTGCGATAGATTTTATTACCCCCACCCTAGTACTTAGCAGCCAGCCTATACTAAAATAACGTTGTGTAAGTAGGTAGGATGTTTGAAACTTTGAATGATTTCTATTCTTCGTAGTACCGTCGGTGTCCATTAGATGTTGCACACCTGTCAATCGCAGTATTTAAAAAAAAGCTGAATGTTATATTTATTTTAATTGCCTTACGCCTGTATCCCCAAAGGGCAGGGATTGAAAACCGGTTCCAAATAGCGGTACGGTTCCATTTTTCGGTACATCATTAAGGTTCCATTTATCGGTACGGTTCCGGTTCCGGTTCCTGTTCCATTACGGTTCTGGTGAACCGGTTCCAAATACCGGTCCCAGGATACCGATTCCATGTCACCAGATTAAGAGATGGTTAGTTACTTCGACACATAGCTGCGTAACCTTTTCTATTAGGCATTTCGTAATCGTAACATTGCCGCAGTAGGTATATTACTGTATACTGCTTGTAATTAAATAGGTAAGCAAGTATTTGTTAAGTGAAAATAAATATTACAGTTTCTATTCTACATTTAATATTGAAATGGACAACGGTGAAATTTATTGTATTTTATAATTATTGTCAGCCGTTATAAGCGAATGATTATAGAATTATGTTTAGTGTTTTCTTTTTGTATAAACATTATTGGCGTGTAGTGTTTACCTGTAACTAGTTGTGCAGTTAGATTTAAGACATACATGTAATTATCTTCCTAACTTTATTTCCTGTAACAACTGTTGGTGAACCAACGAAAACAAAATTAGAAATAAAAATAAGGAGGACTTAATACCTTAAGCATTTTCTACCAGTCAACCTAGAATGGTGCAGAGATATGTGGTAGGTGTATTTTAGATTTTACTGAAGCGAAGTTATTGTGTTACTATTACCTATTACTAATAATTAATTCAGATATATTTTTCGCAGAGGAAGTTATTTTATCATCGAATTTAAAGAAATTGATAAAAAATATCTACAAGATAAAAATCTGTCTAAGTAAATCCCTACAGCTCGTGGGAACGCTATGGGAATTGAAAATTCTATTTCTCCAGACGGCGGCGACGCGGTTCGCAACCCATCACCCTCGCGGGAAACGAGACGTTTCCCGCGAGGGCGAAAAGCGGCCTACGGAAAGCCGGTTGGCAACATTTAATGTTGGAGGAGGAATGGATGGCAAATTGAATGAAGTATGCCAGATGATGGACGATAGAAAGATTGATGTCTTTTGTGTGAATGAGACAAAACGGAAAGGTTGTGGCCCCACCAAGCATGACAGCTTATTGGTCTGGGGTAGACAGTACCACCAGAGCCTGCAAGGGAGTTGGTTTAATACTGTCTGCGCGAATGAATGAGTGCGTTAAGGAATTTGAATGTGTAAATGCTAGACTATTGTGGATGAGAATGAAAGTAGGACTTACTCGTCTCTTTATTGTAGGGGTTTACGCCCCGGTCAATATAGTAGCGGGTATGTCACAGCGAGAACAAGACGAAAGGCAGGAGTTTTGGGAGAATTTAAGAGAGATTTTAAGGAAGTGTAAGTAGATATTTTTTTTTATAGTATTAGGTGGCAAACGAGCAGACGGATTGCCTGATGGTAAGCAATTACCGCCGCCCATGGACACAAGCAACTGCACAGTAGTCACAAGTGCGTTGCCGCCCCTTGGAGTTTGGAAAATGGATAGGATGAGGAGTGGGATAAAGGAGAAGGAATGGGGGATAGGGCCTCCGGCACTCTCACTCACCGAACGAAACGCAACAGTTTAGGTACTGTTACTTTACGTCGATTTTCTGTGAGAGGGTAGTACTTCCCCGGTCGAGCCGGCCCATTCATGCTGAAATCAGCAAGGCTCTACTAATATAACGAAAGATTGATGTTGTTAGGTGATTTCAATGGATGGGTGGGAGTAAAACGAGATGGTTTTGAAAGGGTTTAAGGTGGCTTTGGTGATGAAAAAAAAGATGTAAATGAAAATGGAAAAGTATTGCTTGAGGTTTGTTAAGAGTGGAGCCTTTGTGTGACAAACACCATGTTTGATCACAAAAGGATACGCGTGAGGCTAAAAATGTTAGAAGAAGTATGATTGATTTTGTAATTGTAGATGAACGTTTAAGAAAGAATGTGTTAGATACAAGGGTGTATCGAGGGATCGGCATCCACACAGACCACTTCTTGGTGATGAGCCGGATAAGTGGGCTGTTTGTGGGATAAGGATGGCGACACCGAGAACATAATGAAAATAGGGTCTTGGAAAGAATAAAAGTAGAAAATCTGCAAGAGAAAGACGTGAAAGATGAGTGTAAGCGAAGATTGATAGCAAGATTTGAGAGGTTCGATGGTATAAATGATATGGAAGAATTATGGCAATCTTTTAAAGAAGAGATAGTACTATGTGTAGCGTCTGAAGTATATGGTGTGATCAAGAGAAGAAAAATACGAAAGATTAAGAATACATGGTGGGACAAGGATGTACAATCAGCAGTGTCAGAGAAGAAGAAAGCTTGGTTAGATTGGTTGGCTGCCAGAGCAAATGAAAGAATTGGAAAGGCAACGAGTGATGACATAGATGAAGCAAGAAAGGAGTATGTTAGGTCAAAAAGAATAGTGAAAGAAATTGCTAAAAGGAAAATAGGAAAAGAAAGATGAGTTTGATAGCAGACTATCTGAAGATTTCCGGAGAAACATAAAGCTTTCTGGAAATCCGTTCGTGCAGTTCGAGGAAGAACTCAATCCTTAGAATACACGTCAATCAGAGACAAGAATGGAAAGATGCTGAATGGTGAATCATGCCTGCTGAAGAGATGGAAGGAGTATTTTGAAGGTTTATTTGAAAGAACGGCGATAGAGACATCGATCGACGAAATGAATGGTAATAATAGCAATGATGAATGCGACATTGGTGTGGATGAGATTGTGAAGGCGCTGGGAATTATGAAATTAGGTAAGGCTGCAGGATATGATAGGATTACAGTTAAAATGCTGAAGGCTGGACAGGGTATCATAGTTGGTCAGCTGCAGCGCTTATTTAACTTCAGCTGGAGCACCGGCCGAGTACCTGATGACTGGGCCACAGCGTAGGTTGTGCCTCTTTATAAGGGAAAAGGCTCGCAACAAGACTACAAGAACTATAGAGGCATTAGCCTTCTTAGCATTGTTGGGAAATTGTATGCGAAGGTACTGATTGAAAGAGTTATGGAAGTAACCGACAAGAAAATATGGGATGTACAAGCAGGATTCCGAAAGGGTATGGGGTGCACGGATCAAGTCTTTTCCTTGAAAAAGACAAATTCTTGGCCAAAGTTCAAAAGGTCTACTGCGCATTCTTGGATTTGGAAAAGGCTTACGATAAAGTGGTGAGGAATGAAATGTGGTCGGTACTGTCGGTGTATGGGGTGAACAGCAGCCTCATACGAGCTCTGAAGTCCCTTTATGAAGATTCTAGAGCTTCTGTGAGGATAAATGGGTCGTAGACTGATTGGTTTACCACCGAGACAGGTGTTAGACAGGGATGTGTAGCGTCGCCGTGGCTGTTCAACCTCTTCATGGAAAGTTGTTTACAAGATTTGAAAAATAGTGACTGTGGATTAAGGATGAATGAGTTACTTGTCAAATGCCTCCTTTATGCTGATGATCAGGTAATACTTGCGTCTTCAGCGGAGAAGTTGTAAGAGATGGTGGCAATCATGCATGGTGCTTTAGGGAGGAAAGGAATGAAAGTGAATGTGAGCAAGACGAAAGTTATGGTTTTTGAAAAGGAGGAATGTGTTACGGCTTGTAATGTTATGATCGATGGACTACGTGTGGAGCAAGTGAATGATTTTGTATATTTAGGTACGCTGTTTACTAGGAATGGCAAGAATGAAGAAGATATTGAAAGAAGAGCTAATGCAGGTAATAGGGTGAATGGAGCTTTGAAGGCTTTTATGAACAGTCAAAACGTGTCCAAAAAGGCACGTATGGCTTTACCTACACTTATGTATGGTAGTGAAAGTTGGGTATGGCAGAATAGACATGAAAGTAGAATAAATGCCGTAGAAATGAGAGCACTGAGAAGAATGTGTGGAGTGTCTTTGAATGACAGAGTAAAGAATAGTGTGATAAGAGAGTGTTGTGGGGTAAAAGAAGATGTTGTGACAACCATTGAGAAAGGTATGCTAAGATGGTTTCGACACATGGAGAGGATGGATGACGAAAGACTGACCAAGAAGCTATATAAGTCAAGCGTGAATGGGACAGGAGGAAGGGTAAGACCTAGACGGACGTTCTCTGACCAGATTGGAGACATCCTAAAAAAAGGACAGGTTAGAAGTACCCTTAACCGAAGAGCATGCATGAGAAACTTGATGGGAGTGAATGAAGCAAGACAGATATGTCAGGATTGTTGCAAATGGCGTTTCGTAGTCTCTGCCTACCCCTCCAGGAAACAGGCGAGAGTCTATGTATGTATGTATTAAGTTTTACACTCCAATAAGTACCATTAGAATATTTTTTTTTAATCATAATCTAAGACTAGAGGAATGTGACAGCACGCGCCAGAATCGATGAGACGAGCAAGTTCCCGCGTCCTTTCTTGTTGCTTTAAATAACGTTAGGTACTAAGTGACAGAAAAGGATAGAAGCATAGAAAATATTTGCGGTTAAGCTTCAAGCGAGCGGTACATCCGTTATCGTCCCGTCACGAGCGGCGAGCCAGCGAGCTTTGCATCAATTCAAGCGTGTTCAAACGCGCTTCATTCAAGAACCGGTAAAATAAAGGTCCTTAAAGGTTCTCATTTAGGTTCCGGTTCCGGTTTCGGTGCGAGTACCAGAACCACTAAATACCGGTACCATACCGGTATTTTGGAACCCTTTTCAATCCCTGCCAAAGGGGTAGGCAAAGTGTTATATTACACCCATATTTCGCCATAAATTTTAGGGCCCTCCGTAATAGGGGGCGAGCCTATTGCTGTTACCAGGCACATTACTAGACACCGTGCTGCTGCTGAGAAGCCGGAAAAACTCAGCAACACTTTGCCCGACCGAGCCAGTGGATAGACCCAACCGGCCACGGTCCCGATGCCCGTATGACAAGTATTCTTGCCGCGCAGGTAAGTTAGGACACTATTGTTAGCATAAAAACAAGTATAATATACTGCTCACCTAATCCATCCATTAGATATAAGATAAGCGAGAGGATAGACCCAGCCGGCTGCCGTCCCGATGCTCGTGTGGCAAGTATTCTTGCCGCGCAGGTAAGTTAGGACACTATTGTTAGCATAAAAACAAGTATAATATACTGCTCACCTAATCCATCCATTAGATATAAGATACGCGAGAGGATAGACCCAGCCGGCGGCCGTCCCGATGCCCGTGTGGCAAGTATTCTTGCCGCGTAGGTACGTCAGGTCTGTGTCCATATCCTGCTCTTTAGCCACGGCCACCGCGTAGTACCAGTCGTCACCACTTGAATATACCTGTTGGAGAATATAATCTTGATTCGGTGTTTTAGGTGGCAATAATTTGTGGTGGAGAGGAATATTTGCTAGGGCTGACTTAGTTAATGTAGGACTTTTACACCAGCCATTTGCCAGGACCAATTTAAAGCAATTTTCGCCCGTAAATCGGTTATCCAAAGCATACAATGCCATATCGGGTAAAGTTGATATATTTGCGGACAAGCTCTCCACATTTAAAACAAAACTTCTAAGGTTATTAAGATAAATTTAAGTTTATTATTAAAATTGTATAATTGTCTTTTTTCTTTTAATTTCTCATTGTGTTTTACAATTTAGTTTTTAGTTACTTAATATTTAATTGTCTGTTTTTCTTTTATATGTATACGTAAATTTTACCTTTTGGTGCTTGCTCTGACACCTTAGAATGTTGTACATTTAGTTTTTATCTTATTAATTCTGTTTTTTTTATTTACAATGTAAAAACTACTGTTTGTCCTAAATAAATAAATAAGTCTGGTAAATATTAGCTTTTCCACAGAACGACTGTCTGGCTGACCTGCGCAACTTAAAGGAATAGCTATATTCCATGGTTTAGCCTAGTGCCGGTTCCATTCATAGGTACTGACTTCCTATTACGACTGTCATGGCAGTCGGGATCGACGGTTTACGGTGCTCTCCGAGCTGCTTATTTATTGAAGATATACTGAGATATAAAACTTGGTATTTATTTTATTTGCGTTGGCGATAGTCCATAGGCGTTTATAGCAAGGAGGGTGAATGGGCTGTGCCCACCCCAGTATGGTCTAGTGCCCACCACAGAATTTTGGTTATCAAATCCAAATTGTCAGATGGACACCGAAAAAATTTCACCGTTGTTTTATGAAAACCCAGGCTCGGTCTAAAAAATATGTAAATATGCCAATGCGATAATCATAGTAGTTTGCCTAGCAGCTATTTCCAACCCACCGTAGGCATACGATTTAATGGTCGGTTTTAAATATCGAGTAAGATGCGGCGCAACGCCGCGGCGTTGCGTTTTGTCATAATTGTAGAATGTTCCAAAACTTTAAGTCTTACTGCCGACTCTATGATGATGATATGATCACGTTTCAGTTTCAAAGCTAAGCTAATATTGTGTCCATACCTCTTGCATGAAAGGCACAAGTCTATGCGTAGCGGCCGCATGCAACATGTCGGCGGCGTCGAACAGCGCGAAGTCTGCGGCGCCGTCGGCGATGGCGCGCTCGCAGTGTCGCGTGCTGTGGCCGCGCCAACACACCAGCGACGGGAACAGGAACGCGGCCGATAGCGCTACCTGCAACATCAAGTATCAACAATAATAATTAAACTCTAATTATAGAAAGTAGAACCTTGCTGATTTCAGAATGAATGGTCTGGCTCAACCGGGGAAGTACTACCGTCTTTCTAATCGACGTAAAGTAACAGTACATATTCTGTTGCATTTCGTTCGGTAAGTGAGAGTGCCGGAGGCCCCATGCCTTTCCTTCCTTCTCCCGCAGTGGCGTAGCGAGGGTTTTTGCCGCCTGGCGCGATCGGCAATTTGCTAGCTCCAAGGTTGATAAATATAAATACAAAGCTCCTAATTAGGGAGCTTCGTATTCCTGATGAGATTCGTAACTTGTCACATTACCGGAGCTTCGCCAAGCCGGAGTTCGTCAAGAAGAGCTCCTGTGCTTCTAAGAATTTAAATAGCATTTGGCACATAAGATTCAAAATAATGATTTTCGTTTCGCTGCGTTCTTGGACTCCCACTTTGGCGACTTCATTGTGCCTTGAGCTTGGAGAGGTGTTCATTGAACCTAAGAGTCTTGACTTTGGTAGAATTTATTCTGTGCACCTCCGCCCTGACTAAGATTAACGGAGCTGCCGGGCACTGGTGGCTTTACTTATTGGCGCTTCATGTAAGAGGAATAAAATTGTCCTTATTCAAAGATCATTTAATTTTAAATAGCTTGTAACAAAACTAAACTACTTCGCGGTCCAGCTAGGAACGTGCCAGTATGGGCGCCAATCATATTTTTTTTTCGATTTTCGCGGCCTCCTTTGCCGCCCGGGGCCATGGTCCCTCCGGCCCTCCCATAGCTACGCAATTGGTCTCCCTCATCCCACTCACTCTCCTATCTGTTTTCCCAACCAAAAAGGCGGCATCGCACTTGTGACTCCTTTGGTGTTGCATGTGTCCATGGGCGGTGGTAATCGCTTTCACTAGCGATCCGTCTACTCGTTTGCCGCCTATTATATTAAAAATAATCTTGGAACTAAAATCACTATGTGAAGTGAAAAGTAAAATTACAAAAGCTTTAAAATCTTGTGACGATTAAGTAACCGTTTCGCTATTGGACATCGACGAAATAATTCATTTTCTCTGTTTCCCCAACAAACCATTTCACCTATAGCACATTCGACGACAAGCCTTTACAGCTGCATAATGTGCTACCTACACAAAGACATAACTATAACCCTTTTAATGACAGGTCTTTCCAGCGAATGCCTCGTTGATCTCGCGGCGTAAATGTGCGCGTGGAATTGGGAGGTCTCGGGTTCGATCCCCGGGTCGGGCTAAGTGTTATTGGGTTTTTCCGTTTGGAAATTCTCAGTACCAGCACGGAGCCTGGTAATGTGCCCAGTACGGCAATAGGGTCGCCGCCTCTTATACGTGGGACTAAAATAAATCTGGCGAAAGGTGGGTGTAGCAATATATCTCTACCTACCTCTTAGAGGATATAGGAGTGAGACTATGTATGTATGTATGTCTTTCCAGCGAGAGAGTATTTAAGGCAAGCAATATAACAAAAATTACACTTAGGTAATCTCAGCTTAGTACGTAGCTGTGGGTCAACTCTCACCATCTCCGCGACTTAACCGATTATAGTTACATTTTGCATAAACTTTAAGACTCAACTCACACTGGCGCAGAGTCGAAGCGACGCGACGCATCATGTTTTCGAAATGTTCGCGAATCCACTCGACTCCAGCCGAGCGTCGAAGAGCGAATGCGCGCGTCAACGCGCGTCGACGCACGTTTACATATTTACATAGCACAAAATTATACTTAGATAATAAAACAATAGAGATGAATATGCTTTCGGTGGAAAAATATGATCGACTCTGCGTCCGTGTGAGTTTAGCTCTAGTGAATCCAGTGCATAACCTGATACAAATTAAAAAGTGTATTGCCATATTTTGTACCACGAGCCTCTTCCAACTATAGGTAGAATAGCTATTTGGTGCGAGTAAGCAGGCTCCTTAACAAAATATGTAAAACTTATGACATAGATCCATTTTTAGTAGTGTGACGCGACTAAGGTAGTGCTTAATACAATCGTTTTTTCAAATAAAATTTTAGGTTTATAATTTTAATTACAGAGCGTTTTAAACATATAATTTTATACTTTGTTACCTATCATGTTGTTGTTATACGCTGTATGTAGCTGTAAGTTTTCCGTGTCATAAATAAATAAATATATTATTATATTATGTATTACAATGGTGCTGATAGTTTTTAGCATTTACTTGTAACAGAACATCGAGTATTCTGCGTTTTTTTATTTTGTCGAACTGAACAAAGAACAGAGGGAAACATCGCTATAAACATTTTCACGGTCATCAAGCCCATAGCAAAGGATATTGGGCACTTATAGTCTCACTTTTTGACGCGTATAGCCATTGGAGTAAATGTATAATTCATGATATTATTTTTAACGTTTTTTTACCTAAATTCATTGAAATCGTTCGTGGGGTTTCTATTTTAATTTTAATTAGTAGGTATATAATAAAATAAATACATCACTACACGTACTAGGCAAAAATAAAACAATTAAGATATAATCTATAGTGTTATGATTATGACTCCGTAATCTATTGTTTGGTCACAACACTATTCAATGAAATGTCAAACATTACAAAATGGTGTTTTCTGTTTACGTGTTTTTTAAAGAGTACCTAAGTTGTGTTGTTGATTTACACTTGACAGATAAATTGTTAGAAATGTGGTTTTTCTGAGAGGTACGGTACGTAAGTAACACTCTGAAATTATTATGTACCAAATAATGTAAAATATGTGCTAGTTTTGAAACTCTATTGGTTTCAAAACAAATTGTTTTGAAATGTAACATAACCTCAACAGGTACTCAAATTATGTTTTTTTTTTTCAAAACCCCACAATATTTAATTTTGAATTTAACCTTGTTTTAAAGTATGACACTAACCCTTTTTTGTGGTTAATTTTCACTACTTTACTGTGTCAAAAGTTGCGCAACCAAGTGCCATAGTACGTTGCTCATTCTCCTTTACTGTCCATTCGCTAGAATGCTCGCCAGATCGCTCGATAGAGTCGGTAAATCACTGTCATTTGTTTTTCTGTAATGTAACATTCGCAAGAATGCTCATTACAAGTGAATACTCAAGTGTATCAGCACCATCTTGTATTCAAGAATAGCTCACATTTTCCACAGATGAAAGGATACCCATATTATAAATACACGCCATAGAGATAGATTGTATTTACCACCATCTAGAATTAAAATTCTGAACTAGAGCCCTTATTACATGGCAGTCAAGATATTTAATAATTTACCAAAAAACATTAAAAAAGAGAGCAAACTGCCAGCATTTCATAAAAAATTCAAAGAATTCTTAGTCCAGAATTTTTTGTAAATAAATTTTAATAATCCACGTTTAATATACTTAGTATTAATGTTATTAATAATTATTATTATAAAATATTAATAATTCTATTGTTTACTACCTACCTAATATTATGAAACAATACTATGTCAATCTAATTTTACTTTGGATATTTTTCTTTATGTCTTAGTGAAAGTGTAATACAGTAGAATTCATATATAACGACTTCGCTTATAACGACTAACTGGATTTAGCGACGATAATGTTTAGTCAAGTTAGGTTTCATAATTAGGTACTGAGAAAATATAACCGTTTAGTGCGACTCCGGTTTAAGCGCTCAATTACTTATAGCGACCGTTTTTTTTATGATAATACCTCCGGTTAAAACGACGCGCAATGTTTTGTTTACACAAGCTACTCACCAATACCTCAGCACCCTAACTCCACAACGCCGGACAAGACGTTAAAATTTAAAGGTGCAAATGTACAGAAGGAAAATTGACAAAGGAGAGAATAACTGTGATGGTGGCAGCCAACAAGAGTGGCACAGATAAAAAGAAACTTCTCGTTCAAAAACTTCAGATGTTTTAAAAATGTACGGCATTTGCCAGTGGATTATGAGAGAAATCAAAGAGCCTGGATAACTGCTGACATTTTTACCAAATGGGTACCTAAAATTATAAAAATGTTCACGATCCAATGATCGTGAACTTATGAAAAGGAACAAGAAAATCCTGCTGTTAGTTGACAACTGTCCTGCACATCCCCATATTGGACCCTTGTATGTATGTATGTACATAAGAAATAATTCTGCCGTTTTGTGCGTCATCCGGTTAGTGCGACATAGTATCGCCGGTCCCTTGAAGGTCATTATATCCGGATTCTACTGTATGTCTAAAATGTTTGTTAATTATATTTTGTATATTTAGACATAAGTACCATGTGCAATGCCTGTAAAAGGCAACTAAGTTGACACTAATGTAATATACCATAAGGCCTATTTGTACACTTGGTTTGCAATAAAGATTGATTTGATTTGACCATTAAAATAACACAACATACCCTCATTTTAGCACACTTCTCCATCTCCTGATCGCTCGTAACACACAGCGTGGCCCGCTTCACAGGACAGTCTCTCAAACCAAGCACAGCCTTCTCAGCCTGATCGCCAACGTACTTGTTCTTTAGTATGTGCACCGCTGCCTGTTCCTCTTCTTTTAGCACTCTGAAGTTTATTGTGGCGTCCTGGAATATGAAAAGTAGATAAATAAGTGATTTTGAATATACAATAATATATACACGGCGAAAAAGGACCCATAACGAAAAAGTCCATGTTATACCAATCACTACGAACCTTTTTTACCTCGGCACCTTACCTAGAAAATTACTGCTTCAGGAGATATTAAGGCTAGGCATGGGCGTTTTCGGATTTTTACGCAAACCGATAAAAATCCGATTTCAGATTTTTAAATCGATTTCAAAAACCGATTTTAGAAATCGTTTTCAGTAGCGGATGTTGGAGCGTAGCGAACAACAAACGTAAACAATCGAAATCTGCAATTCATAAAATCGCCAAAATCCAAAACGATTCGCTCGTCGCAAAGCACAATTCGCTTCATCTCTTTCGCTCTTTCAAAGGATCACTAAGTAAGAAAGAAAAGGAAATGAAATTCACTCTCTCTCATTCTAACTAACTAGTCGTTTGGTAGTGTGAAAGAGAACGAATGAATATGTAAACTATCGGTAACGTAAGCTTTAGATTTACTTTGTAGTTTGGTTGCGCTTGCACCGTTTGGTTCAGATTTGTGTAGTTTGCGTTATCGTGGTATTGTTTAACGTTTTCTAAAATCGTTTTTTCACATTGGAATATCGATACGATACGATTTCTGTCTGCAATCGGATTCCAGATTCGTTTTGATATATCGGTCTCATGCCTAATTGAGGCAGAAAGTCACCAAACTTTTTTCTAATTAATACAAAATCGATGCTTTCTCAGGCCAATAGGTCCTACACATGTCCTATGCACCCATGGATAGGTAAGTATCTCGAGCATTGCACGCACACGCTTTATATTATGGCTTATATAATTTTTAAGCCACGTAGGTACATAATTAATGTATGAGTGTAGGTATGTAATGTATGTACGACTGTGCATGTGTGTGTGGAGGCGGCTGCGCCCACCGTGTAAGTTAGGGAAAAGATCAGTCGAGTATAAACACAGTTAAAGTGAACACGTCGTCGTAATATTTTTATTTCATATCCCAAAGTACACACCTATGTATATACATACACACAATCCCTAAAGTGACCCCGACGTGATCACAATTCGTTGCCCAGGTATTTTTTTTTTGCTTAGTGTGACTTGACATGATGTGCAAAACAAGTAGACTTGGGCTTGGTGATTGGTCTTTTGACACCGTGTATGAGATAGAAGAAAAAAGGGATGGGGCCGCCGGCACTCTCACTCACCAAACGAAACACAACAGTATAGATACTGTTGTTGATTGTCTGTGATGCTGTGAGAGGGTAGTCCGTCAAGGGCGTCGCCAAGGGGGGGCAGAAGGGGGTAGCTGCCCTCCCCAGACTAAAAAACCCTACGATTCATAATTTTTTCAGTACTTTTCTCATTTTACATGATATGTACTTGCCCCCCTCTAGGCCAACGGCTGGCGACTTTGCCGCCCTCTAGGCAATCGGCTGGCGACAGCCCTGTAGTCCTTCCCTGATCAAGTCGGTCCCTTCAAGCTGAAAATAGCAGCGGTTTACTACCTCAACAAATATGAATTAAGCTTTAAGAGTTTGTATGAACGCACTAACCTCTGGAACTAAATTGATATGAAACATTATTTTTAGATAAATATAATAGCATGCACAAGCGATGGAATTCGACAGTTCTAAGTACGAGTTGTGAAAGGTGAAACTGCAGGGCGCGGCTAATCCATACTAATATTATTATTAACCGAACGTATGTTTGTTAGCTATTCTTTCAGGTCGCAACTTAGCGTCGGATGTTAGGGTGTGATTTTTTGTGCAAATGTACTTTTGAAGCAGGAGAGTGACATAGATAGTTTTTAGGTAGGCGGAGCCGCGTGCGACGTCTAGTAATAATAAAGATAAAAAATATTTACCTGCAGCAACAGATCAGTAGTCTCATTTGAACTAAACAGCTGGAATGTTGGTTCAATAAGCTGGCCGGTGGAATCCACTCGCGGTTTGTACTGTGGCATTGTATCTGTCCTGAAAATGAATACAAATTTGTGGTTTATTAGTTTACAAGGGATACTCAGGCACTCAGAATAAATCCTGTACCCTGAACAGGTTATGCCATCTAAAAATATTAGGGTAGATTCATTGCACTGCCAACATGAGAAGTAGTTAAGAACACTAGCTTCTTTTTTGGAGATTTAGTGCATGGAAGACAGTTGCAAGGAAAAATAATTCGCGAATATTGAAGTTACTACTGCTTCAATCTTGATTGTTTTCCAATACTTTTGATTTGGTGTAAACAGGAACGAATAATGAGGAAAAAGCATTTCGGTTTTATTTTCGAACGTTATTATTTCGTAAAATTTAGAAATATCTACCAGAATCCACACTAATTACAAAGGTGAAGAGTGTTTCTTTGTCCTTCTTTCTCGTTGCGGAGCGATATTATGGTTTTATTATTGTTCGTAATTGGAATGTCACAATTAATTACTACGCGGTCTAAGCCACAGGCAAAGCCTAGTGTAAATAATTTATGGCAGGTCACCCACTTCATAGAGGTACACAACCATGTTTCATGACATGACCCATCTCAAACAAACACCCTTTAAAAAAAAATAACAAAATAGTCATACTTACTTGTTATTATCATCTTCATACAGCTTATTGTTATTAAACTTATCCTTATTGTAGGAATCGTAGGGATATCTTGATTGCTCTGTAGATGAGTAGGGATTGTAGGGACTACCATTCAGTCCATTTGTAGAATTATTATAGTTTTTGTTCAAGGAGTTCGGCTCGCCATATAGCTGGTATATGGTTTGGAAGAAGTTCTGGTATCTGAAAAAAAAGAAGTGCTTAATAATTTTATGATTTCAGATATTTAATTTCTCTTTTATATATTATTTGGATATCAGACAAGTATGTCTCCCATACTACATACATAGACAAAAATATTTTGTCAAAAAATTTTGTGTGAAATATTTTGCAGACATTTAACTGCTAATGCAACTGTTAGGTACAGGCTCGATACGTGCAAAGACCTATATTTTCTAGAACTATATGTTTTTTTCTTATTCCTATTGATTTTATTGTATGTCTGCGCATTTTTCGTATTTCAAGCTCCAGTGACATGTGGAATCAACGTCATCACCGTCCCAACATTATTCAGGCTGCTCTCAAGACTATTGTTTTTGTGCCTGAAGCTCGCTCTCGATAGCGATATCCCATGGCTTGGAGGAGTGACAGCATATTCAAAGGCACAGATTTTCCATAATGATTGCCAAACATCTTCGTGACAGCCGGGATCGATGGGTTAACATGCATCCGAGGCACGGGTTAAGCGATAATAATAAACAATTTGTACACGTGGAATATATTCTCATATGATGCTTGAAAGCATCAATAACAAGTATTAGATCATATCAGACTACTCGGAAATCAGTGGACCACGCGGATCATTCTCACTAGTTCCACCAGCAATTAGTTCCATGGAACTAGTGAGACTTTTTTTTTCTCAGTAGTTCCATGGACTTAATAACTAGGATGGAACTACTGAGAAAAAAAGTCTCACTAGTTCCATGGAACTAATTGCTGGTGAAACTAGTGAGAATGATCCGACCACGCGACGTCCTCGTGTACCACCTGTTGACAACGAGTGCAGTGGAGGCGCTGCGTGTGGGGTGGCTGTAGTGAGCTGTGACGCCTGTGACCTTCTCAAGTCAAGATGAGATTGCAGTCTAAGTTATACACTTACTTTTTCCTCTGTTCCATAGACACAGCACTGCTAGTGACGATAGCGTCGGCGGGCACGCGGCCCCAGTTGCAGTTCTCTGAGTAAAGACACGCCGTCCTGTCACAGGACAGGACGGCGTGTCCCGTCGCGACATATCAACTCGAATTGATCTTTTATCACAATAATAAGTGACTATACACTTCTTCCTCTGCTTCGTAGACACAGCGCTGCTAGTGACGATAGCGTCGGCGGGCACGCGGCCCCAGTTGCAGTTCTCTGAGTAAAGACACGCCGTCCTGTCACAGGACAGGACGGCGTGTCCCGTCGCGACATATCAACTCGAATTGATCTTTTATCACAATAATAAGTGACTATACACTTCTTCCTCTGCTTCGTAGACACAGCGCTGCTAGTGACGATAGCGTCGGCGGGCACGCGGCCCCAGTTGCAGTTCTCTGAGTAAAGACACGCCGTCCTGTCACAGGACAGGACGGCGTGTCCCGTCGCGACATATCAACTCGAATTGATCTTTTATCACAATAATAAGTGACTATACACTTCTTCCTCTGCTTCGTAGACACAGCGCTGCTAGTGACTATAGCGTCGGCGGGCACGCGGCCCCAGTTGCAGTTCTCTGAGTAAAGACACGCCGTCCTGTCACAGGACAGGACGGCGTGTCCCGTCGCGACATATCAACTCGAATTGATCTTTTATCACAATAATAAGTGACTATACACTTCTTCCTCTGCTTCGTAGACACAGAGCTGCTAGTGACTATAGCGTCGGCGGGCACGCGGCCCCAGTTGCAGTTCTCTGAGTCTGTGACAGGACGGCGTGTCCCGTCGCGACATATCAACTCGAATTGATCTTTTATCACAATAATAAGTGACTATACACTTCTTCCTCTGCTTCGTAGACACAGCGCTGCTAGTGACTATAGCATCGGCAGGCACGCGGCCCCAGTTGCAGTTCTCTGAGTAAAGACACGCCGTCCTGTCACAGGACAGGACGGCGTGTCCCGTCGCGACATATCAACTCGAATTGATCTTTTATCACAATAATAAGTGACTATACACTTCTTCCTCTGCTTCGTAGACACAGCGCTGCTAGTGACTATAGCATCGGCAGGCACGCGGCCCCAGTTGCAGTTCTCTGAGTAAAGACACGCCGTCCTGTCACAGGACAGGACGGCGTGTCCCGTCGCGACATATCAACTCGAATTGATCTTTTATCACAATAATAAGTGACTATACACTTCTTCCTCTGCTTCGTAGACACAGCGCTGCTAGTGACTATAGCATCGGCAGGCACGCGGCCCCAGTTGCAGTTCTCTGAGTAAAGACACGCCGTCCTGTCACAGGACAGGACGGCGTGTCCCGTCGCGACATATCAACTCGAATTGATCTTTTATCACAATAATAAGTGACTATACACTTCTTCCTCTGCTTCGTAGACACAGCGCTGCTAGTGACTATAGCATCGGCAGGCACGCGGCCCCAGTTGCAGTTCTCTGAGTAAAGACACGCCGTCCTGTCACAGGACAGGACGGCGTGTCCCGTCGCGACATATCAACTCGAATTGATCTCTAACACAATAACAATTGAGTCTGTGACAGGACGGCGCACATAGGAGTATTTCACATAAAAAGCAAGACAAAATTATTTTATATTTTATTTTACTATTTTATGACATAGAAGTCAATAATTCATCATAATTAGGCATTTATTTAAAAAGAAAAACAATTAAAAGAAGTTACAAATTTAAGAAAGTATTTACTCTTAAAACAGGATTTGTTTTCAAATGGATAGTCATGAGGAGACCGAGTCAATCAGAATCACTGTCTCCGAGTTCACGAGTTATTTGGTCATCAATGTCATCATCATCCTCGTCGTCGGAACTGTTACAATTTAGTGTTTTCGTGAGAAGCATACTAATAGCTTCCTGGGAAAAAGACTTGCTTTTCTTCTTCCGTTTTATTCTGTTGCAGCTGATGAAGGGATCAGATGTCAGCAACAACCTATTTAAAATATCTCTGTTGCAGTCCACTCTTGAAAATTTTCTTGCAAAGTCTACGCGATATTTACGGAAATGTTTGTTCCGGGCTTCAGCAGCCTCCTCTGATAGCTGTCCGATAGGTACAATGTGACTTGATATTACTTGAGCGCCATGCATCAGAATTTTGTGAACGGTAGGTGACATGGGATGCCAACCGTACAGTTCCACGTACAGTTTGGCAGTTGTGAGAGCAAAGTCATCGAATTTCGCAGCATCAATATCATATCCGCTTGATATCACTTCAAGAATGATTTGGAACCTTTTTATCAAATCTATATTTATTCCAGTAATACGAGATGAGCATTCAGGATTGTCAAAAAATCTTCTCGACGTATTTCCGTCGTTACTATTGCCGTAACCGACTTTGGGTATGTCAACAAGAAGACCCATCTCTTCTTTGAACTTCTTTTGTATTTTCTGTTTTGTTTCTTTTAAAACATTTTTGTCTTCTGTCGTTCGGGCTTGCCACTTCTGTAAAGGCGCTTTGTACGCCAGGTGCAACAATAGCTCAAAGAAACGAATTCTTGCGTGCAGAATGGAGAGTCCGAATTTCAGAGACTCTTTACAAACATTACTTCTTTCAAGTTTGTTGAAGTCCTTAGATGTCTGTCCACATATATAGCATCTCATCGTTGAAGCCGTGTCAGTCGCGGCATTGCACACCTTTCCATCGACCATTGTGAGCAAAATGGTGTGATTTATTTTAACAGAATCTTCCATACCAGTTGTTTTTGTTAGATTCCTTGCTTGTTCTTCAATATAGGTGATTTCTTCCTTTGTGATATCCTTTGTTTCGTGAATGAACCGAGCCCGGATAGGACGACAGAATCTCACGGAAGAAGGCACTGGATTTTGCCATACAATTTTTCTTGTCTCTCCATTAATAGAAACAACCATTCTCACAGGTACAAGAGAACTTAAAAATATATTGGCATCATCATCGCCAGTGTTGACAAATGTCTGCTTAAACTGTGTCTGACTAGATCCATCACAGCACCCCATTTTGATATTAAGGTAAGATGTTGTTTCTCAAACTCTGATAATGTTTCAATCACTTCTTTTAAATACTGAAGTAGTCGCAAAGCCGTATGGTCCAGCAAAGCTTGAAGTTCCACTTCAAAGCTAGTTTCAGTAACTTTTATGCTATCCTCGGCAGGATAACATTCCTTTTTCGCTTTTTGTAAAAGCGAATAGCAAGGATAAATTTCTTTTCGGCCACCTTGTATTAATTCCCACTGCCCTCTTGTAAAATTACCTTCTACAAATAACGCTAATGCTTCTTGTGGTGTGTATTTTCTCGCGATTGGTACTTTTTTAGATGACGATATTACTTTTCGAAACTTTTTAGCTCTGGTAGGCGTTGACGTTATTTCTTTCATAATCTTAGACGCTTCAACATTGCCCGAAGTACCTTGACTCACGCTTGCAGCGTACGTCAATTGTTCAACAGGTACCCGGTCCCGTAAATCTTTTGTTCTTCGAAGCTTGCTTCGATCACACAATTCCCCGAATTCTTTTGTTGGTCGGCCTGCTTTGTGGGTCCAAGTAGGTAGTTCCAGGGATACATTAAGCCATTCCATATTGTTTTCTAAGAATCTCTTATCCGTATTACGGGCTGCCGACCATCTTTCTTTGAAACTGGTCTTGAAATATTTCAAAGAACGAGTAAGAACATTTGTTTCTTCGGGTGGACATGAAGTTAGTTGCGCAAGTCTGTCTTCCAACAACGAAAATTTTTCTTCAATCTTCTTTCCTTTGAACTCTTTGATAATAGTATAAAGCTCCATTCTGGTGAATTTTTTCACTCTTTCCGAAGGATCTATGACAAAATAAAACAAAAAAATCAGCTTTGTCAATATAATTATAATCTTCCCCATATAGTTTGAAGTACTATAAAAAAATATGGGGTACGTTGGGGGGACTTTTTATTCATGTTTCTACTTCCTTAGAGTCTACATTTTATGCTCACATAAAAATTTTAAGGCGACAAGGCGCGACTCATAAACAAAAACACTAATGTATTTCAAACGTCTTTAAAAAAACGAGTCAAAAAAGTGCCGCTGTTTATTGATGGCTATACAAGTAGAAAATTTAAAAAAAACATAATAAAATATACTTCAGTATATAGTACTAACCTTCGTTAACCATGTCCGAATAGTTAATCTCCTGTTGTTTGCTACACGAAGCCATTTTTAGTGCAGAAAACTGATAAACACAAACGAGAGCGCCGGAAACAAAGATACGCGTATAGTACGACGGCTGGGTTCCGACTGACGTTGTGCCACATGCGCGGGAGTTGAGGGATGGGGGGGTCTGCCTTTTGATAAACCGGTTATCGTAGGTAAAGAAACATGTATTTTGGGTGCGATTGGATTAACATCACTATTTTCAATTTTGTCGGGCTTTTTATGTGAAATACTCCTATGTGCGGCGTGTCCCGTCGCGACATATCAACTCGAATTGATCTCTATCACAATAATAATTGACTATACACTTACTTCTTCCTCTGCTTCGTAGACACAGCGCTGCTAGTGACTATAGCGTCGGCGGGCACGCGGCCCCAGTTCCAGTTCTCTGAGTAAAGACACGCCGTCCTGTCACAGGACGGGACGGCGTGTCCCGTCGCGACATATCAACTCGAATTGATCTCTAACACAATAATAATTGAGTCTGTGACAGGACGGCGTGTCCCGTCGCGACATATCAACTCGAATTGATCTCTATCACAATAATAATTGACTATACACTTACTTCTTCCTCTGCTTCGTAGACACAGCGCTGCTAGTGACTATAGCGTCGGCGGGCACGCGGCCCCAGTTGCAGTTCTCTGAGTCTGTGACAGGACGGCGTGTCCCGTCGCGACATATCAACTCGAATTGATCTTCTGTCACACCACCTATAAAAATAATTGATATAGATATAAGTGTTTAGTAGCAATATACTAGTGGAGATACCAACAGACTGCCATGGTATAGGGTTCAAATCCACAACGCGCAAATGACTTTTCGAAATTATGAGCATATTAAATTGTTAATTATTGCTTGCCCGTGCCTGGAAGAGCCCGTTAAGCCGTCGGTCACGGCTGTCACGTCGATCTTTGCAGTCGTTATAGGGAAGTCAGTACCAATTAATAAACTGACACTAGTCTAAACCATGGAATATAGCTATCTAACGGCCATTTTCAATATTCGAACTATAGATAGATCTGTAGATTTTAGATACGTGTTTGACATATTTTGTATGGAGCTTATGCCAAAAACTGTCAAAAACGAATCTAAAATCTACAGATCTATCTATATTTCGAATATTGAATTCCGTAGTATATAGATAGGTTGTGGTAAATCCGGTTAGACTAGTAAGCGGAACCCGGGTTGAAACTTGGATAACGCTAAGAGGATGAAGAATTAGTAAGATTTAGGTTTTTAATTTTGAGCCACTTACCAAGTATAGTGTGAGACAGTAAAGCGTGCTGTATAGTAGTGTCGCGTACAAACGCGATATCACCAGAGTTCTTAGCGATGAGACACCGAAGAGCGCCTTCGTAGCCCGCGTAGGGGTCGGCTAACGTGCACCTAATACCTGCGCCGCCGACACAGAGACGGCATAATCTGGAAAAGAACAATAAAAAAATGTTTTTTATAAACAGTTTTCATGTGTTTTCATTGATACTTAGAATTTGGAGGAATAAGATGTTTAATCCTCTGACTAGTCTAGGTGATTTTGCCTGGTAGACTGCAGTACAACGGAAGTAGCGTCGAACTCGTATAAAGCGTGTAATTTCTCGTATTCCGTTCGGAGGGTAAATCAGGAGACTATTTACGCGCCATTTTTGAATAAAACGGTTATTCAGTTTTTTTTATAAAATGCTTCTAAACATGATTATGACCTTGAAGGTAGCAATTTTTTATTACTTTAGTACCACAGCCCCTTGTTTCTCAAATGATTATACTTACTTGTCAGAGTTATCTCCAATAGGGTTATACATGTCCTTCAGAGAGTTGGGTGCACAAGATTCTCCAAAGTATTCTATCGCCGACTTGACATGGTTGTTACAATCTGTTATCTTGAGACCACCATGTTGCATAAGCTGAAACAAACGGAATCATCATATCAGCCGAAAGACGTTCACTGCTCAACATAGGCCTCCTCCAAGGCTCTCCGCACAGACCGATCCTGAGCCACCCGCATCCATCCGCTGCTCGCGATCCCAACAAGATCGTCAGTCCACCTTGCGGGAGGCCTACATCTGCTACGACGTCCTGTGCGTGGCCGCCACTCCCGAACCTTTCTGCTCCAACGGCCATCGGTTCTTCTGGCTATTTGCCTGCCCACTGCCACTTCAGCCTGACTATTCGCAGAGCTATGTCGGTGACTTTGGTTCGCCTGCGGATCTCCTCATTTGTGATTCGATCTCGCAGGAAAACTCCGAGCATAGCTCTCTCCATCGCCCTCTCAGTGACCCTGAGCTTCCGGATAAGGTCCATAATTAGCGACCACGTCTCGGCTCCGTAGATCATCACTGGCAACACACAATGTTCAAAGACTTTCGTCTTGAGACACTGCGGGATATCGGACGTGAAGATATGCCTTAACTTCCCGAACGCCGCCCAACCGAGTTGGATTTGACGAATGACGTCTTTCTCGAAGTTGGACCTACACAATGGTATCATTAAAATTTGTCCCAGGTAAACGTACTGGTCGCGTGTAGAGTTCCCAACCTGAATAGGAACAGGTATAACATGGAGGGTAGACATTATCATCTTAAGACCTACTTGTTGGGAGACACTACAGAGGCCACCGAGCATTGTGCCGAGTACTTCCATGGTCTCAGCCATGACTACGATATCGTCAGCGAATCGAAGGTGAGTGATGTACTCGCCGTTGATGTAGATGCCGAGTCCTTTCCAGTCCAGAAGCTTGTAGACGTCTTCCAGCGCAGCGGTGAACAGTTTCGGTGATATGACATCTCCCTGCCTTACCCCTCGCTGGAGTCGAATAGGTTTCGAGCTCTGGTTCTAAAGGCGGACTGACATGGTGGCGTTTTCGTACAAACACTTCAGCACTTCGATGTAGCGGTATTCGATCTGGCACCGTTGGAGAGACTGCAGCACTGCCCAGGTTTCGATCGAATCGAAGGCTTTCTCATAGTCCAAAAACGCCAAGCATCGAGGCTGGTTATACTCCTCGTACTTCTGTATAACCTGCCGCAGAGTATGTATGTGGTCTATGGTACTATAGCCTTTACGGAAACTGGCTTGTTCGGGAGGCTTGAAGACGTCTAGCTTGCACGCGAGACGATTTGTGATGACGCTTAAAAACAACTTATAGACGTGACTCAGAAGTGATATGGGTCTGTTCTTCAAAAGGGTTTTGTCGCCCTTTTTGTAGAATAGCACCACCACACTTCTGTACCACGACTGTGGCGTTTTACCCTCGAGTATGACAGAATCAAAAAGCTTACGGAGCATTTTCAAAACGGGTAAGCCGCCAGCTTTCAAAAGCTCCGCGGTAATTCCATCATCACCCGGTGCAATCTCGTGCACGCTGACGTCCGGGATATCTTTGGTATAGTGTCGGGTCAATCAGCTCTAGGGTCTATCACGGGGTTGGTTGCGGGCGATCATGTGATCGTGTATTACTGTCCATAGAACTTCTAGATCTCCTCCAAGAGCTGGGATCTAGAAGACACAACCCTGCCATCCTCCGTCTTCAGCTTTGTCAGCTGAATTTGCCCAATAGACAGATCTCTCTGGGATATTTTTGACCCTTTATTCCGCTCGATTGTCTCTAACACATTTGGTGTTGTATCGGCGGAGATCGCGAGTCAGAGCCTTAGATATCCGTCTATTGTGGCGCCGATATTTTGGCATGTCGTTGGAGGATAGCAAATGCATCCTACGCCTTTCCAGAGATTATACCAGTTCTCTTGGCTTTTTGGGGCTTAAAGAACTTGAACACCGTTATATGGACAGCATCCACGAACCCGCCACTAAAATCGTCCTCACCTACGCACTCGCGCAGGCATTCGAAGCGATTGTGTAGTTCAAGCTGAAAGCTCTCGAGATTTTGGAAATGAAGTGGTGCTGGTCGGAGCGTGGACTTTATCAATTTCGACCGTTCCAGGCTTGTACTAATATTCAATGTGCCTCTTACCATTCGGTGATCGCTGCCCGCTTTAAGCGAATTGATCACAGAGATATTTGCCTCTTCGTCGACATAATGAAGTCAATCTCATTTTTGGTGTCTGGGCTTATCCAGGTCCACTTGCGGCATTCTCGCTTTTTGAAGAAGGAATTTATCATAAAGAGTTAGCGAGCCTTCCTTCTCCATAAAGCCAGCCAGCAAGTAGTCCCGCGAGTTCCGATGTCCATAACCAAATTGCCCCACTCTCAGCTCATCACCGCTTCGTTTGTCCAGTTTTGCGTTAAAATCTCCCATGACAACGGTTTTGAACAAACCGAAAACGGACCTTATAATACATTGAGGACGATGACAGAATCTGGCTCCGAGGACAAATTGGTGTGCCGTATGATGAGGTTAATAAATTAAAGATCTACTTTGTTTGGTAAAAAAGATGTATTACAGTGAAACAATGACCACAGAGCTCTTTTGGTCTCCAGCCGTGTCTTTACGTACGGTACGGTTAGATCGCCAACTGATTAATACACCGTTCTCAAGGCGCAATATAGTAATTTGCTGACGCTGCTTTTCGTACCAATGTTGCACCATACAAGTATCTATTAAGTTATTTTGTTTATACATATAAACCTTCCTCTTGAATCATTCTATCTATTAAAAATACCGCATTTAAATCCAGTGCATAGTTTTTAAGATTTAAGCATACATACGAGACAGACAGAAAGAAGACAGACTTTGTTTTATACTATGTAGTGAAGCTAAAATGGCTTGATCACATAATGTCTAGTACATTGTGCAGCACTGACATCTATACAAAACAAAACTCACTGCATACATATTATGATCTTTCACTCTATGCTTTCTTTCTTTTTTTAATTTGCTGGATAGCTTTTCCAGCATATTGCTACTAAGAATGTCCAACCAAAAAGCCTATCTAATACTACACTCCAGCAGTATTACATATGAAGCAAAACATTTTCACTAATATTAAAACATGACTGATTCAACATCTTTATAATCCCATGTTCAGAGACTTACCACATGTATAGGCATAACCCAACCAGCAAGAGCACCGACCCCTGGGAAGCAGACCTTTGCTCCCCGTAACGCATGCAGTCCTCCACCCGGCTGTATTTCCGGTAAACCACCTTTGCGTACTATTGCTACTGAGTACTGGTATGGCTCGCCGCGACCGTATAGCTGCAAATAAAGTACAAAATATTATAAAAATAATGAGTAGCAAACACCAATGCTAAAGCTGTTGCTTACAAAGAAAAACATATTTCGTATCATGACAGAGATTTTATTTTTGTAAGGTGCTCAAACTGTTTCACATCATCATGTCAGCCTAGAGACGTCCACTGCTGGACATAGGCCTCCCCCAAGGTTCTCCACACAGATCGATTTTAAGCCGCCCGCCGCTTCCCGCGATCTTAACCACATCGTCGGTCCACCTTGCGGGAGGCCTACCCCTGCTGCGTAGTCCGGTACGTGGTCGCCATTCCAGAACCCGCCTGCCTCAACGGCCATCGGTTGTTCGCGCTATGTGCCCTGCCCATTGCCACTTTAGCCTGGCTATTTGGAGAGCTATGTCGGTGACTTTGGTTCTCCTGCGGATCTCCTCATTTCTGATTCGATCTCGCAGGGAAACGCCGACAGGGCTTGTGCCCTAAAATGTAACTAGTGATTGATTCGTCCCTTTTTGGATGTTAAACCGAAATCGATCAGAAAAATTACTAATTACGGCTTTTAAAGACCTTTTTGAATTTGACGCGAAAACGCTGTAAACCATCATGTCGGTTGAGTGATGTCACGAAGTGCAAAACAAAACAAACCGTGAATGAAGTCTGGTCTGGTGTGCACACTTTTATTTTGTTATATAATTGCTTGGCCACGGGGACCGGCGACGCGACCTGCGACACGACCGGCGACGCGACAATTCGCGCGACTACCTTCTCAGATTTGTTTGAAATTTTAAATACACTAAAATATAATTTTTAAATTTTTTGACTTTGTGACATGCTCAGTAGAACTGTATCTAGAACTCGATTTCAGGCGAGAACTCACAATAAAGTACCAGCAGAGCATATCACAAAAGTAAAAAAAAATAAAAATTACATTTTAGTGTATTTAAAATTTCACACAAATCGCGGCGGCTAGAACTCTTTAGTTCTTAACAGATCCGTATTATTAGAACTGTAATCTAGAACTCGATTTTAGGTGAGAACTCACAAAAAAGTACCAGCAGAGCATGTCACAGAGTCAAAAAATTTAAAAATTACATTTTAGTGTATTTAAAATTTCACACAAACCGCGGAAGCTAGAACTTTTTAGTTCTTAACAGATATCCGTATTACGGCTTGGCCACGGGGACCGGCGACGCGACCTGCGACACGACCGGCGACGCGACAATTCGCGCGACGCGAAAAACATGCCACGGGCACACGCGTTCGCCGTCGCGACCGTAGACCAGGAGCGAGACGAAATTAGCTGAGATCTTTTTATAAAATTCAGCTCGACATTGTACGGACTTTGGTGGCAATATAACATTTGTTTCGAACCGGCAATCGAACCCGAGACCTCATGATCCGCTTACACTACCGCAAGATTACAGAGGCAGACTTGATATTGTGTACCTAACCACGGTATTGAAAACTATAAGGTGGGTTAGGAGGCAACTGGCCCCTGGGCCGCGGCCCATTTAACACACTCTGGTAACAGTAGGGGGAAACTGATTCGAATGAGTGGCCCAGGTTACTACACCTAGCTTTATTGATGGTAAACTGGGCCAACGTATTTTATCTTTATACAAACGGTCGGAACGCGATTTATACCTACGAGCGTCAGGCTCGGTACCCACCTAAGGGCCTGTTCACGAGATCGGTCTAAGCGGCGAGCGACGCGGCGGGCGGCGCGGCAGAGTGTCGTGCACGCCACGACCCTACAGTAGCGGTAAACGCAGCGGCAAATGTGGACGTATTTGGGCCGACGGAGTTACCCATAAATATGGCGATAACCAAAATATCTTTGTGTAACTATACGGTATACCTACAAAATTGTCGACATTGGATCTTCACTTCTTACAAGTATTTTATATCAAAGGAATAATGCATATTCGCAATTAATGAGGCGTTTAATAGGTAGGTACCTACACAACGTAGATTACGTTAAGTAGGTAGGTAAACCACCTTTTAACTTTCATAGTAGCTGTGTCTGCACCTAAATATGTACATATGTACATTACATAATGTTTTAATGTAATTTGCGATTTATATTAAAACCTACCATTATATTCTGTAAAACATGGTTTCATTACATCTCGCAACGTTTTATTAACATTTTTGTATTTATACAGCGGATGTGTTGCTATCCATAAACGCGACCGTTTTAAAATTTCGACTTTAAATGTCTCCGTATTCATTACCGCCACAAAATATTTAACAAATAGTTTAACTGCCTAGTTCGTTCCTCGCGTAACGCTGTCTGTGCCGCTCGAAGTCGTGGCGTCGGACTCGGTCGCAGTACATTTGTTCCCGCCGCTCGCCGCACCGCCCGCCGCGCCTCTCGCCGCGCAGCCATTCGCGCCAAAAAAAACGCGCGCGTTATCGCTGTGCGCGGCGGCTCGTGGTGTGCTTCGAACGTTTTCATACATTTGATCTTACCGCTCGCCGCCCCGCGCTAAGCCGCCGCTCAGAGCGGCAAGGTCGTGACAGGGCCGTAACCTACTGCATAACAAACTCAGGGCGCTTCGGTTTGCATTCTGTAGGTACCTACTGAATGCGTACTGAGCCGACGCTTGGAGGTATTGTAAATTGTAACTCGAGTTTTGAATTAAAATACGGAAAAGCTTATGTAGGTAAGTGTGATCTAACTAACTAGGTATATGCACTTCTAAAAACTTACTTAGGTATTTTGAAATCACAGACAGACACTTCAACTTTATTTATACTGTATACATTTATGTAGATATAGATAACATCCAGACGTTCCAAATAACTAGCCTAACTAAAAATTCTAAGAATAATATCATGCTCGCGGAGAAATAAACTAAAAATTTTATACTGACTCAGTTCCGGCGCTAGTCGCCGCGACTACCGCTCGACGCCGTGGCGTGCGCCGTACTAATTCATGCATTTGTTTTGGTCGCGCGACGTGTCGCGCGACACGCCACTGGTCCGCTCGGTGCTATTCGCCGGTCGCGTCGGCGGTCGCCGCTTTTTTTTTTTTTTTTTGTGTGTGTGGACTAGTTGTTGGCCGCTGATGGCCTTGACAACTTTACGCGGACTATGGGTGAGCGCAGAAGGCTCCCAACCATCATTCGTAGCCTACCTTTACGCCAAAGCCGACGTGTAAAAAAATGGCTCCTTCTCTTTCTAAATTACAAAAGGTTGGGTTTACTGTGGCTATTCTAAGCGCCGTCGAAGAGGGAAAAAAGAGAAAAAGAAAAAGAATATGGGTGAAGCCAACCCTTGGGTGAAGCAGTGGCTAAAAGAAAGAAAAAGGCTGAACCACATCAACCTTCTCGATTTATTTGACTTTGACGATTTGATTTAAAAACCTATCTGAGAATGGATATAAACTCATTTAATGAACTGTTGGAAATGGTTAGACCAATTATCTCCAAACAAGATACGGTAATGAGGAAAGCCGTATCTGCCGAAGAGCGCCTCTTGGCTACAATAAGATATTTAGCTACTGGAAGACAATTAAAAGATCTAAGTACCAGCACATTGATATCACCTCAACTACTGTCAGAAATATTTTTTTGGCACCGGTTACGTTGGCCTCCGGGTCTATTTCTTTTAACTTGTTAACAAATAAAGTCCACGCTAAGTTTTTTTGCTCAATATCTTTGTAGCTTTCATGACCTAGGTCCCATAAACATGGAAGATCTCGATACAGTTCAATGAACTCCCCTATTATTTCGCGCTCTCGTTTAGCCATTTTATTGCAACGCACCGCACGCCACTACAACGTCCGGTAAACTGACATAGCGGCGGTTTGCAACATTCGTCTGCACCTATCCACACGGTTGGGCCCCGCCCACCCGATGTTTGGTTTGCGCTCTGCTCCTTCCCGCAAAGGTCGTTTGAAGGTTTGTCAAAATTTGGTTGTAAACTACCATCAACACGGTTGGAAACGTCAAGGTCACCTCGGTTTGGTCGGTGGTTTCCAACCGTATATCGCCTGCTTTAGAACATTTCTATACATTTGATTCAGTCGCAAGTCGCGTCGCCGCACACACGGCAAAATGACTACTTTAGGCGGCCAAAAAGCTATTTATCAACGTAAAGATAGATAGTCTAAATTAACATGTATTTTTTGAGTTAGATAGCCTTACCATCATAAAGCACCTTAGTATCCTTTGTTATGTTCACAACCAAAGAATGGCAGGGTCCGGCAGGCAAGCGAAGCGATGGTACGGTTAGTTGCTTTCTATACCGTCATGTAACATCGCGCATATTTTCGTTCGTCCCGTGTTTAATATTAACAGTGGTGGAGAATATGGAATCTAGAGGTATGTACATTTTATTAATGCATTATAATAAATGGTAATGTAATCGTAGGTATTAAAATATTATATTCCGGATTTAGACAAATTTCTCTTTAAAATTTATATTTTCTTAGACTTACAAACAAAAGTTCCGCTAGGTACCGCTTTCTGTCTTTCATATTTGCATTTAATGGTTAGTTCTCCGTTATTATTGTAAATTTTAAGAACTCAAATCAACTCATTGTGACACTATCCTCTTTTATTTACAGGTAGTCGGGGTGATCCAAGTCACTCGAAATTACATGTTAGAAAAATGGATCTGATTTCAGTGGTACAAAAGCAAAACTTTTATAAATTATCATTGTCGTGGAACTTGTGAAGTGTGTGGAACGATTAACTCGTTATATCTATCTTCCAATTCGAGCTGTTCCACTTCTTCAACAGTTTCGAAACAAACACTTTGAGTACACAATTTATTTGTAAAACACTGTCTTTTGATTGTTTATACAACGAGTTAATCGTTACACACTCTTAGACTTACACACTAGTTTGTGTGCGCCGGTCGCGTCGCGCGAATTTTCGCTGGAGCAAATTGTCCGTGGCCAGGCCGTTCGACTTGACAGGTACAAAGTTTGACGTTTTAAGTTGTATTTACTACCAAAAGGTCAATAACAACAATGGCGGACGCACTGTGTGACGTAATGCTCTCTGATTGCTGTTATTGGTGTTCACTGTCACAAGAATAAATATATTATTTTTAGCTTTAGAATCCTAAAAATAACATTAATCTTACCTTTTTATAACAAATAATAAACTTTATTGACATCTACAAATAGTAATGAATCTATAGATACTACAATCAAACTGGTTTATTCTTAGTGGACACAAGCCTATTGTGCACAAGCAATTAATATTCCTAATCATCAATTAAGATTTTTAAAAGTATACAATACTTGCTATAGAGAAACTTCAGGCATTATCTTATATCATTTTACCAAATAATATAAATTGGAAATTATTGTTTGCCTCATGCTTTGGAGAGCATATCAAGTTGTTAAGAGGTCAGAAACCAGTTGCTCTTTAAAAAATTATATTCTGTCCAATCCGGTTAAACCAAAAACAGATTTTAGGCTTCAAGATGAAAGTCTTAGATGGAACTAACTTGCTAAATTTGCATATAAATTGTAAGTTATTTGACTGCATCAGCCACATATACAAATGTATGAGAACTATTAATCAACATTGTTTATTTTATATTCTGTGTGATGTCTGTTTAATTTCTTTTGTTCTATGTATCTATACCCAAAAGTCCAAAATAAATGTTTATTTTCATTTTTTTTATAGACTCACGCCTGTATCCCTGAAAGGGTAGGCAGAGGTGTAATATTACACCCACATTTCACCATGAATTTTTAAGTCCCATGTAATAGGGGGTGAGCCTATTGCCATTACCGGGCACATCACCAGACTCCGTGCTGCTACTGAGAACTTGGAAAAACCCAGTAACACTATTGCCCGACCCGGGAACTCTGATCAGTAGTCGCATACGCTATACACTGGACCACGGAGGCAGTATGTTATTATTATTCACGCAATACACAACAACTCACCTCCTGAAGAATCGGCACCAGTGAATGGTACCTGCCAGCTACGTAAACTTCACCAGCATCCAAACCAAGTAAGGAGGCCTCTCCTCTGTCCACCCATGTCATACATTCCTCTGTGTCAAATGCCTGTAAATGTTTTATTATTTTGTGTTAGGCATATAATAACTATTATCTTTAAATAAAACAACATTAACAAAAAAAACTATTAGAAAAAAGACATTTACTTATTTCTTATCAAGTTTGTTTACCAATAGAATTAAGTCTCCAAGACTAAGCATTACACAGTTTAAATTATGCTAAGGTAGTATACTGTCTCTGACTATAGCCTGCTGTCCTCTATTTATTGCCTTGAAAATTTACATGCTACTGGCAGAAAGTAGCCATACTTAAAAACAGTAGTAGTATAAATATATTTAACCCAGATTCTATAATCAGGAATAAATATAATATTTATATTACAACTCAATCTATATTGAGCCTACAAGAAATGGGCAGAAGCCTGATTTTCATGCTAATGGTATGACTCATAGTATATTATTGATTGGTCTGAGTTTGTATGTAAACATTACTTACTCTTTTACACTGTAGGTCAAAATATTCTTTTCCAAACAACCCCTTGTCTTGCATAGCAGTTTTGGCCAGTTTCTCGCATTTTGCTTGTTCAAGCAATGAAGTGGTACACCAGGTGAGAATATCTTGGCCCTCGATCTTCGGCACTTTGCCTATGCCATTAATTTGCGAGCTGCCATAGATATTAGCATTTATTACCCCTGAAATACAAATAAACTATGTGATACACCGGAATTGATGTTAGACTGACTTGGAACACAAAACACTACATTTATTTACATGATAAAACAGCAAATGAGTTATATGAGATAATAAATACAGATTACATTCTCCCACTCTCCCATTGTCATTTAATCAGTTTTGAACGGGCATTTTAGTCATTGTTTTTCATCAAAGGCACACAATACAAATTACAATAAACTTGTTAAGGAACTTTTAGAAGTTTGTTATGACAAATTATTCGTGAAAACTTACCAAATAATGTGGATACTAATATAAATAGGTGGTAGACACTCATCTCTAGGTCACTTAATTCCTTTTAAGGTATATAATGTTTTGAATTCATAACAAAAGTCGTTATTAATATTTTAAGAGGCACGCCCAGCGTTACACCTCCTTCTCCTTGTAAACAGTTAAATGTCAAAATAACTGTCTAAGACAGTCTAAGTCAGTGTTGCCAGGGCCTTAAGTCGTAAGTTACATTTCGTTTCCTGAAATGTTACATTTTGGCTACAAAAGTTACATTATTGTGTTTTTTTAATTTTCGTGATTTTGAGGTCGGAGGTTGGAAGCAAATTGATGTCAGCAAAATGGCGAAATATAAAGGAATCTACGATGTCACATGTTGTAATTAATCTTAGGATAAAGTTGACTCTAGTTTAATTTCTTCGCAGCGCCATTTTCACCGTTGATGCTATCTAGTCTCATCATCAGCCTTTAACAGTCCACTGCTGGACTAGGCCTCTCCTTTGAAAGGAGGAATTGGCCTACTATACCACGCTGGCCAAACGGGTTGGTATAGGGTTTGTATCAAGTTTTCCTTCTCTTACAGTACTGTTCTCTGCATGATATGCTCCCTCTGTCGGCTCTTACGACACCCATGGGATGATATGGGGTGGTGACAATCCGTATTCTTAATCCGTCACCACACGGATATCTAGTCTAGCACCTAACTTATTCTATTAATTTGGACCTACGAGAACTACGAGGTAGTAGATCTGTTATTTTTACTCTGAACTTACACCTAATATTCGATACATCATATATAAGTATCCTTTTAATATACGTACTTGTTCTACCCAGTGTTCACGCACACGCTCAATCAAAATCAGTTTTAATATATCCACGAGCTTTCTTGATCTTCTGATTGTGATACACAGATTACAACTACTTTGAAAAAGTTAGGTTGTTCTACTTTTTCTTAAGACGCGCCAATTTTGGGTGAGTTCATTTTGGATGCGTTGAATTGAAATGCCCACGTAAACTGTTTGCAATGTAGTGTCAACTACAAAATTGTAGTGTCAAGTACCTTCGTTCTCAAAAGTTACGAAAATTGCACTAAATATAAAAATTACTTACATGTTACGCGAGGGGGTCAAAAGTTACAAGAAATGTAAGAAATGTAACCTTCTGGCAAAACTGGTCTAAATACTCTAAGCTCTAAGCTTCTTGGTCCTAGGCTCTAAGCTAGGATGATGTAGGCTCTAAGTGTCTAATTTGACTGAACTGCAGTGCTGCCAATAAAAATTCCGTGATTTCCCGCGTCAGAGGTATCAGTATCCCCTAAATAGTCTGTGGAGGTGTCAATGCCCCGAAATTCCCCGCTTATTTTACATCATGACAGATTTATACATGGAACCGCAGTCCTTAAGGATTTCGTGTGCCGATTCCAAGTGGGATCCGGCCCCAGTATAGTTCGTAGTTGGCGTCGTTGGCGGCGCTGACGTCGTTCTCCGTCTCTCTTGCTCTCGTAGTTAAGATACACCGCTTCTCTTACTCTTACACTCTGGGAACAACTGCCACGCCGCCAAGCGGCAATTTGTGTTGCAGAAAGTTTGTCTTCAGAGCGCCCATAGGAAACGCGCCTCTATGTAAGTATCTGGGCTCATTGGCTAAGATTCTAACTAGCGATTCTAGTGGCGAAATTCAGAAGTCGTCCATGTACAACTCTTTCACAGGTCACTGTTCACAGATCACTACTACTTTTGACACTTTTGACAGCTCTCAATACAATTACCACCAAACGTAATCTCAAAGCAAAGTTGTATTGAAAGCTGTCAAAAGTGTCGTACCTAGACAATTTCCATTGTTGTAAGTTTCATGTGTAACTTCATGAAGAAAAATAAAACTCCTACAACTCCTCGGTGTTACTAGCTGACCCGAGGAACTTCGTACCGCCTAACATAACAGTAGATTTTTTAATTTGTTTTTTCTCTCCGTAAGAACCATCATCGTACTTCAAGGAATATTATAAAAAAAGAATTAGCGAAACCGGTTCAGCTGTTCTCGAAATTTGCGCTTAGCAACACATTGAGCGATTCATTTTTATATTATAGATTAACAATGTTTTTTTTATAAAAGATTAATAATTTCTGTACATGAATTTAATAAGATTTGTTGGTTCTAAATTATAGACACAAATATAGAACACTATTCTTATAATAATTATATTAACTATCATAAATTTAGAATAAATAACAGCTTTCACTTTTGCATCTACTACCAAAGCCATTTTCTTCATACTAGCTTTTCAGAATCCACAAATAGTATGTCCCAAGACCCAAACAGATGAATATGAGCGGTCACAAAACTCATAAAGAAGTTGCCCGTGTGGTTGAATTTTGAATCTGTAAGAGATTTAAGAAAATATTTATATACAGACCACTCATAACATCATATTGTTATAATTATACTACGATCTTCTATTCTATGCAGTTCATTTTGAAACACTTTTCACCATAATTCAGACGTTATTTAACAAAATTAAATTCTTTACCAGACTCTGTACAGAATATATTGATAAATTAAGAACATTATAAATGAAGCCTGTCAGGTATGGCAATAATATAAAGAGATCAGGCAGATCTCATTGTACTTTAAATTCTTGGTTCTAGCATTGTATTAATATTTCAAAGTATCACATAGTACAAAGCCACTACAGTCTATAGTCATCGTTATCATAATTTATAACACTTTCGTTCCTAATGTGTAAAAACCACAGCTTTACCTTTGAAAATATTATTGAATTTCCTGTCCCTTATGTTTGGAATAATAATATGAGAATTAAGCTTTGATGTCTTTGAATTTATCCGAAGGCGGACATGTACATGTACAGTGTACCTACTGTGTACTTGAACATCCAAGTTGTCAACGAAATCCTCAGATGAACTAAAGAACAGATAGGTACTGCTGCCATCCATGTTTATAACTAGAAAAGTGAGTAATATAATGATTGTTTATTATTTTAACTGTTTCTCTGCGTAAACCCAACAACTACGGACATTAGGATATTTCTCACAAAATAAATTGGTTTGATGGTTTCGTACCAAGGACCTTATAATGCAAATTCGTTAAAGTCCACATTCTATTATTTCATACTATTTATTCTTTTGAGCTAACAGCTACGTAAATGTAATCAACTGATCATAATATGAGAGATAAACCAACATTTACTTTGGCCAAAGTTGCCTTCAAGTTCAAATTAGTAAAAGGTAAGCCTGTTTAAAAAAATAATATGGCGATTTGACATGTCAATATTGTCAATTCTTATTTTTTTATTCGGTAATTTGACATTTTTGAGAGAAGTTACAGACAGGGAATCGCAATAAATTTAAAAATTACATTTTCAAACTCCCTTGTAATTAGGTAATAATTACAGTCTGTTTTTTAACATCGATTTATTTATATGCTGGTGGACACACTAACCCGAATACAGTACTTGTTGTGATAACGCATTTCTGCTTTTGTTGCAGGTTATAAAATTATTGTTAATCAAAACAAATTCTTATTTGAAGCACGTGTTTCGTTTATTAGTTAGTTACTAATTTGCAATGGTTGTATTCACGTGCGGTCATTGCGGGGAATCGGTGCAGAAACCTAAAGTTGAGAAACATTATATGACAAAATGCAGAAATAGAAATCCTAATTTATCATGCATGGACTGTTTTAAAGACTTCTTGTAAGTATTGCAATACTTGTTTGTTTATATACACTAAATAAATAACATTATAATGTTTATAGATAGTATTTCAAACCCTGTAATAATATCCTAGCACAATATTACCAAAGGAGTAATCTTTGTGTTGTTTATTTGTTTGATCAAGAAAATAGTAGGTGGCTGTAAAATATTGTTTTAAAAGTAACATATTTGTTCCTTTCCATTTTCAGTGGGCAAGATTATGAAGAGCATACAAAGTGTATAACAGAAGAGGAGCGCTACTCTGGCAAAGGGTTTGTTTCAAAGGAGAAGAAGGGCGAAAAGAAACAAAACACTTGGGTGGAAATGTTACAATCTGTTTTAGACGAACAGAAAGGCGCTCCTAGTAATGTATTGAGAATAATTGAGACTGTCAGCAAACACAATAACACTCCCAGGAAGAAGCCAAAATTCATTAACTTTGTAAAAAATGTATGTGGACACAAAACAAATCCAAAAGACATTGATCAGGCTTGGGACTTAATATCTGTAAAACTTACTGAACTATCTAATACTAACAATAGGAACGAAAATCAAAAGAAACCTACTGAGGAGGACGAAGAGAAAAAACAGGATGAAGCCAATGGTGGTGCCGAAGAACATGAACAAACTAATGATGATAGTTCACAGAATGATGCAGAAGAGAAAAATGAAGAAACAGAAGCTGTAGGAGGAAAGAAACTCTCCAAAAAGCAAAAAAAAGAAGAAAAGAAACGCAGAAAGTATGAAGCAGAGTTACAAAGTGCTGAAGCTCCTCTAGAGGAAGAAGAAGAAGAAGAAGTAGTAGAGACCAAGAAAGGGAAAAAGAAGAAGAATAAGTCTGAATGTGTTGAAGATGATGATAACGTAACTGAAGGTAAAAATGGTAAAAACAAGAAACGTAAGAGGCAAGACACTGTTAACAGTAATGGACATCAAGAATCGGTTGAAGAAGGTACAGAACCTGTTCCAGTCGCACCTACTGCTAAGGAAGTCGCTCTGAAAAAGAAACAGAGAAAAGCAGAAGAGGAAAGTCTTTGCCTCCATGACCAAAATGTGGCCAAAATTGGGGAATTAGCAGTTACTGATGATAAATTTAACTGGCATGCGGTAATCATGTCCGTTTTGGAAAAGAAGGGCAATGAGGTGCCTTTTAAAAGACTGCAAAAGAAGGTTTTAGCTGAGTACAGTGAGGCTACGGGCAGAGACGTTGATGACAGAATTGCTGATAAGTTTATAAAGAAACTGAAGAGCGCTCCGAATGTGAGAGTTGACAAAAATAGAGTATTGCTTCTTGATTAGACATAATGATAAAAATATATTGTCATGTATTGGAAGACTTTGTATGCGTGATATGAGAAGATGAACATTACTTGTTCTTTGATTTTGAATGAGTTTATAATATCAAAGGCAACTGTTGTAAAATTTAATGATATATAATAAACCCCTGATCTTATCTGTTATTATTGTTATGAATTTTCAACATAATATTTACTAAACTGCCATCCAAGGTATGACAACAATCTGCACTTTATGAGAAGATTCATTTCTCTTTTCTTTGATAAACATTGGTGTGTTATTTAAAACGAGATTTAATTTCTCTTTCTTGTGTGTTAAACATTCATTGGTGTGATATCCACATAATTATTACATTCTAGCTACATGTCTGAAGCATCTTGAAACTAGGTAGGTGCTAGAAAATAATTATATTTCAACATAATGGAAAGAAAGAGGCACATAATAGTTATATTTCAGTTCATCCTTTATCAGTTCGCTAACTTTCATCCCGATCAAGACATCTATCACAAATAAGTACATCTAAAATATGTTTGATGTCATATTCAATTAAATATCTGGGAGTCGTAGTCTGAGTTGAGTAGCGAGTATTTTTTTGATGGGAACAATTCTTCATAGTAATAAATTATGTCTTACTATTGGTAAGGGAACCTTGGAGGTCTTTAAAACTGCTCAAAATATCGAGATTCACTGCAACCAATCTAGATAATAATAATAATATGTTGATGTAATAAAGCTATGCTGTTTCGCACAGCCTGTTTTGAATTTGAAACATTACAAAACTATTTAGCATGAAGATACATCATACATCAATACTTACGATATTCAAGAGATATAAAAAAATACAGAAATCCAGTTGTTGAATAAAATTTCAATCTGAAATCTTTTGGTACTTTTCCTATTATGCTTTCTAGTCTGATAAAGATTTGAAAAATATAAAGCGTATTTGTATTTGGATGGAAATTATTCTGTGTTTATATACTTTTTTCCTATAATCTATCTATTCTTAAAAATAAGTTTAATAAGTATAATAATAAGCAAATACTTTCTAGTTATGTACTTAAAAATCAATGTGTTAAATTTGTGAGGCCAAACGTGATTAAAATTAAGTTACTTCAATATGTTTTATAATTGAATACATACATGTAAATAAAAACAGGGTATTTTATTTCTAAAATAAAAGCGAGAGTACCTACAATACAATCCTACATCAAGCGGCTTTTAGTAATAAACACTAGATGGCGTTACGTGTAGAGGCCGGCGCGCACTGGCAAAGGATTTTATTACTGATCAAGTCATTTTCATTCTTATTTCAATGATTTTAGGATTCATATTACTTTGTTTCGATACAATCGTACCGCAGCCCGCCGCGGCACGTCGCGGCATGCCGCGGCATGCCACGGCGTCTCGCAGTGTGCCACGACGTAATCAGGAGGTAAATAAGTTCCTGAATTCACTTTTAGTCAATCTTGTTCTCATAAATAATGTATCCAGAATTGTTTTCTCTTCGACATATCAGTTTGTATTTGTCGTTCTTCATTTTCAGCAAGAAGTGCTACTGATACTAAATTCCATTAAATTGGACGCCGCGGCGTCCCGAAGTATGCTGCGGCATGCCGCGACGCGCCGCGGCGTCCCGCGGCATGCCGTGCCGTCAGTCGGCGCCGGCCATAGCGATCTAGAACATTAGAAAAAATACTTTATTTGCGAGGAGCTGCTTTTATTATTGATGCCTTAATGCCTATAATAGGGTTCTGTACCTACCTCGAAATGAAAAAAACGGAACCCTTATTGTCAACCACTTTGTTGTCCGTCCGTCTGTCAAGACTATCTATACTAATATCGTAAAGAGGAAACATTTGTATTCTTGTATTTTTGTATGTTTGTTACGAATAAACTAAAAAAGTACTGGACCGATTTAAAAAAATCTTGCACCATTATAATGCGACATTATCCCTGAGTAACATAGGCTATATTTATTTCTTGAAAATGTTAGGGAGCCCTACAATAACATCTATAATGTAAACCACGGCGAAAGAAAATTTTTCAGAATTTTTTTTACATCGCGTGCGCTGCTAATACTATAGATGATACATAAAAATGTACTACTATATTCAGGTACTTACTCATTATTACCTACAAAAAAGTGATATAGGTCTATCTCCTAAGGAAAATCCCCAGCTTCATATTTATCATTAAAAAAATGCAAAAATATAATGGGTTTTTTTCGAAGCTATTTTAAGCAATACAGTACTATTACTTATCCAACTAAATTCGCTCGGTATGATGTGTATTTAATGTAGATAGAAATTGTCGTTTACAGTATATAATTCTATTGTATATTTTACAAGATATAGCAAAATAAAAATAATGCGGAAGAAAATAAATTCACTGCTCGCACACCGATATTCCGCCGGGACGAGATTCGCTTGATACGATCGAGTAAATGAAATTTATAATAATTAAATAAATAATTTTATGTTCAAGAAGACTGTAACAATCACCTCTAGGATTAAATTTTGTATTATTTAAATTGAACATGCCATTCAAAAGATATGACGAATGTAAAAGTACGGCAGGAGGGTGCATCAAATGAAAATGTAGACAACTGCCCTGGAAATGAATTACTGAAGTACCTATGTACCTACATAAAACTAAGAAGCCATTATACACATACAGCATTTCGCAGTCCACTGCTGGACATGTGCATCACGGTAGCAGTGAGTCAATAGTAAGATTTGGCGTACTATAACCACGCTGGCCAGACGGTTTGGTATGAAGTTTGATGTAGGGTTTACCATATCGTCGTAAAGTATATATGCTTCGTGTTTCCTTAGTCGCGTCTTCAGACACCCACGAGATGAAATGGGGCAGTAACACTTTGTATATCCAATCCACGAGCACAGTGACAAAACCTTTGAGAAGAAAAATAGGTTTATGGATAACTACCTGAGAACGTGGCTACACCTACCATACCTACCTACCATATTTAAGACTACTGCACCGCACCCGTGATAAAATGTATTATCTTTTAAGAGGACTCCCACACTAAAAAAATATCCTGTATCGCGAGCAACTTTATAAACATTCAATCAACGGACACAAATAACACCCAGCCTCGAAACTGCAATTTGTCGACCACACATAGTGTTGTTTCGCGTGGGCATCGAACCCACGACACGCAGTGCAGAGCGAAACAACGATGCTTAAACCACTACGCCATACGTAATAGTTATCATAACAGCCTTTTGCAATCCATTGCTGGACATAGGCCTCTCCTAATTTACATCCCAATAGCATTGGCATTGGCACATGGCCGTGTGGTTGACGGCATAGAATACAAGTGTCACCACCCCCTATCTTCCCGTGGGTGTCGTAAGAGGCGACTAAGGGATAACACGATGCAAATACCATATTTGCGTAGAGACGAAAACCTCGACATCAAACCCTATACGACTGCCTCGTTGGTCTCGCGGTATAAATGTGCGCGTGGGATCGGGAGGTCCCGGGTTCGATTCCTGGGTCGGGCAGTGTTATTGGGTCTTTCTGTCACGAAATTCTCAGTAGCAGCACGGAGTCTGGAAATGTGCCCGGTACGGCAATAAGCTCGCCCCTTATTACGTGGGACTAAAGTATATCTGACGAAAAGTGGGTGTAGAAATACACCTCTGCCTACCCCTTCGGGGATAAAAGGCGTGACGTTATGTATGTATGTATGTAGCATTATGACTATTGTGAGTCAATAGGAATTGGCCTACAATACCTACCACCCTGACTAGACGGGTTGGTATAGACTATCTGTCCACCCGTGCGAAGCCGGGACGGGCTTTTTTTTTTTTTTTTTTTTTTTTTTTTTTTTTTTTTTTCTTTTTGACTCATGGTGGAAACCAGACAATTTACGGGCTGACCCCCCCAGGCTGGGCCCCTAAAGGGGCTCAGTCTAGGGAGAGTGTGGTGACTCTCCGACGAGAAGCGCCGGGACTACCCACTAAAACCACCATGGTGTTCCTCTATCCGATCCCATTGAATGGCGGGGTCACGGGACCTACGTTAGTATTACTGCCGCGACCAAGCCGGGACGGGCTGCTAGTAATTATATATACCTACAGGTTTGTACGGAACCCTCGGTGCGCGAGTCCGACTCGCACTTCACCGGTTTTTATTTTTATGTAGTTGCCTACGCGTAAAAACTATAAAATGTGTCCATATAGCTGGCATCCCACAAAATTTTACATTCTAAAACACGCCTTCAGTTTTTTAATTTTGTGTTGGTGTAATCCATACAAGAATCTGTTTGCGCCCTGCTGGCGCTATTTTTCTTCATCGCTTAACCAGGCAAGTGGTATCCTGCAGACAGTGCGCTATTAATGGCCCGTGGCAAATTCACTATCTCATGCATGCCAAGTGGTCGTGCTGGTGCGTAGATAATAATAATACCTATACCTATTTGGCAGTCGTGAGGTGTATACGTGCTTTCGGGTAGAGGTCCTCTTCAGTCATGGGCCCGTGGGTGTTCGCCCGTCTTGGAGTGTAAACCTAGTTATACTTCGTCACTCCGCCTTCAAAGTTCTCCCCATTTGATTAAATAACGCTTCCAGCAATGTTTTTACTTTCCTAAGCACCTAGTCCAGTCAATTTTCAATTTCCATGTCCGTCCTCATCGCATTATCTTTCGAAACGATTTTCTCACGTTCGAAAAAGTCTCACCTATAACGGAACTTGGGCGAAGAAGCAGTGCGATATTTTGTTTCATCAGAAACTGCTGCACATACTATGCAGAAGATTCAATATGTGCGTTGGCATTAGCAATTAGAGAAGCTACCGTCCTGAAAATCATAGAACAAAAGTATGCCCAATTTCTCGCTTTGCCTTTTTCTAATGGTACCTAAATTTTAATAGAACCTTTATCCGTTTCTAGTAAGTACCTATAGATTTTGGTTTCTTGTTTTGTTTGTTTTTCGTGTGAGTGTGTGGCCAAATCTGGAGTCCTAGTTTTCAGACCGCCCTAAGGCCTCCGACATGGCCTAACGATCCTTATCCTGAGACAAGAACCGGGACCGACAGCTTTACGTGCCCTCCGAAGCACTGTAGCGCTCAGATGTAAATGCCACACACGGTCACCCATTCAAGTGGCGACCTGTGCAAGCGTTGCTTAACTTTGCCGATCTGTTACGAATTGCAAGCCAAGTAAGGAGACTACATATTAAAGTGATCTAACATTGTAGACGAGATAGTTTAGATAAGATAATGATTGTGATAGTCTTTAGAACATTTTATTAAGAAGGTACTGTCGATGGTCGTCTTTAATTACAATCTTTTCACCTATGATGGCGTATCTAATTCACAGCTCTTATACATTTACTTATATTTACTTCGATGGTTTATTAGCCGCAAAGAAAGGGCTATAGAATGGAGCAAGGTGCGACCATTATGCCTATCATTAATCATTTTCATTCATCAAGCATCGCTAACTTTATTTTCGTGTTCTACATTCTTATAAGGTTTTGTTGGAGCGCACGCCGAATTTAGCGCAAACGGTGTTATTCCGACTATTGTTAACGCTTTTCGATTATAGGAGCATAGAAAGGGGAGTTGAATGTAAATGAAAACTGAAAACTGAAGACTGTCGAGCGTTGATGTTTAATTTGTACCTATGTTCTTTATGTTGAATGCCTATTCTTCTTTTGATTAAAGTAATAGGTACATGAGAGTCGATAGACTTGTTTGAACATATGCCATGTGTGACTAACCTTTTTTGGTACAATGTGATTTAAAGCATTCGACTTCGATTTCCGTACCACATAGTTGCTGAGGTGTGGTACGGGCGTATTTAATCAATGTGCCTACACTACGTAGCGCTAAAAATAAAACATAACTGTGACATATCTAGGAGTAAGACAATCGGCTCGCATACCAGTCCTTACGAAATTAAGGCCAGCAATTTTTAAGCCTACCCCGTTAACCGTGGCTAAGCGAAATCGGCATGACAAGACATATGTTCCTCAACTAACATGGCGGCTGTCGTAAAACGAGGTCGTGCCAACGTATTCGACTCTATCGCAGTGTTCTTTCTATATCAACTATCAAGGACATGAGGGCTGCCACGGATGTGGAGAAGGTAGGTAACTAAGACATCAAAATCAATGCCACCAGACGTGTGGAATACAGATCATACAATATTATTTAGTGGGTCTTCTACGCTATGATTGACTTATTAAAAGGCATAAATACTTACCTCTGTTATTCTCCTACGTTTCAACCGGATTGCAACGGTTGTGGTTGCGAAAGGACTATGGCGACCTTTTCCACGCATTTACATGCCACGTGCAGCACAGCCGTTGTGCGCGATGACCGTAGTTCCATGATCAGGGCGGAACCCACACTCGACATTTTGAGACAGTGGTCTCCTGCCGAATCCAGGAGACAATTATTATTCACTTTATGAGCCTTAAGGTGTGCAGCATCATGTTAATTCTGCGGTAGTCGCTAAACTCCTCAACCGATACACTTGAAGACTGGAGAGATGATATCTATTCAGTCTCCACTGGTTAGGACATACACACAAGCATATTCATTTTAGATTAAAATGGATTGGAGACCTCCTAGAACACTGGGTGATATTTGTCTTAAAAAGTAAAAGTAAAGTGTATTATATTACCTATATTATTACAATCTATTTGGAAGAAAAAATCAGCAAGCAACAATAACATTACCTACTTCTAAACAAATGTCACAAAAGAGACAGACTAATCTACTTTACTGCGTAGGTACGCAAACGTTTTAATAAAACTCTGTAGGTACTCGTCTATCTTAGGGCCTGTTCACGAGATCGGTCTAAGCGGCGAGCGTCGCACTGTGGGCTGAAATCAGCGTTTCATAGACATTCAAATTTTTTTTTTTTTTTTTTTAAAGTGACATTTTTTTCACATGGTATGCTGGAGGAATCTAATAACATGCCTAAAAATATATTCTTTATGAAATGGGTACGTAAACGGAAGTTTGAGAATTTTTCTTTAAAAATGTGTATGGAGACAACATAAAAAAAATACGATAACTCTGCTATCGCACATTTGGCCCTAATTCCCTTCTAGGGGATTAATCCTTGAATTATTTATGATTTTTTGACATACTCGGTATCACGGACTCAGGTGCGCTTTTTTTTTTTTTTTTTTTTTTTTTTTTAATGAGCATTTTTTTTATATGAGGCAATTTCTTTGGACAAATTTGGCTATATATTCATATATATATTCATATATTCATATATATTATGTTAAGCCAAATTGGTCCAAAGAAATTGCCTCATATAAAAAAAAATGCTCATTTAAAAAAAAAAAAAGCGCACCTGAGGCCGTGATACCGAGTATGTCAAAAAATCATAAATAATTCAAGGATTAATCCCCTAGAAGGGAATTAGGGCCAATTGTGCGATAGCAGAGTTATCGTATTTTTTTATGTTGTCTCCATACAAATTTTTAAAGAAAAAATTCTCAAACTTCCGTTTACGTACCCATTTCATAAAGAGTATATTTTTAGGCATGTAATTAGATTCCTCCAGCATTCCATGTGAAAAAAAATGTCGGGGTGCGGATCAGAGAACCTCCCCGCGTGCCTGTGTGGCTGCTATTCCTTCTGTCGGATGGAAAAGCAGTCACCGGGCCGGTGCACCCCGGGCAACACAGGCAGCGATTCCTTAAGGAAGGGGTTAGGGTTGTGGGTTGAGTGTAGGCCGGGTGTTAGATAGGATGGGGTAGATAGGCAGGCCCTTCCGAGGGGAATCGTTGCTTGTGGCTAATCTCTGAGAAAGAGGACGGGCGGCTAGTCGTACCCCGGCTACCGTCCAGCCAGCGCGTTAGCTAGGGCGGTTAGCACCGTCCCTGCCCGCGGGCCTTCGGGCCGCGAGGGAGAAAACCTCAATAAAAAGTTACAGCGGACACAGAGGCGCTCTTTGGAGAGCTGCACCGTCCGTCCAGCAGTGCCCCTCGTGGGCTCTGACTTCGTCCCTCCTGGTACCCTTCTGCTGATCAGAGAGGACTCAGGACGGGACCTTGGCGGGCTTGGTGTGTACTTACTCTACCACCAAGCAGTCAACGGGGGTCCTTCTTTTCTTCTTTTCGTCTTCGGACATCTTGTTTTCACTTAAATTTCGTTTTGTTTTGTTTTAATTTCTTATTATTATTTTGTCTATTTATATTTGTTTAAATTTTTTGTTTGGTTTAACTTTCGTTCTTCTTTTTTCTCCTTCCACTACCACCCCCGTTGACAACTGTCAAAAACTCGTAATCCCGTACGTAGTGTCTGTGGTCAAGTCTCGCGGCTGTTTACGGGACCGAGGGTCTTGGCTTGGTCGCCCGGACCGCGTGCAAGGTAAGCACTATAAAAAATCCCCCAATCCTAAGCTGCTGCCGCACGGCGAGAGGATGCATGGCTGGCGGGTAGGTCAGTCCCTAGTGCGGCCCCCTCAGGGCATCAGCCGCCACCCTGTAGGTATTAGGCTTGCCCAGGTATAGCGGGATCTCTGCCTGGGTCGACTTTTTGTTTCTCCCGCACTCGTGGGAATACTATGGAAGATATACCTCAAGCAACCCTCCCCCTTAAACCGAAGTCGGTTGACAAAACCCGATCTCGCACGCCCAGTAATGCGAGATCAGAAAAAGATAAGCGCGAAGAAGAACCTGCCCTAGAGCTGTCTGAATCAGACAGCTCAGCAATGAGCTTGGTGATACCAAGCGACAACTCCGATAAAGCTGTCCGGAAACGGCATCACTCGGGGTCGGAGCCCTCGAGTGACGAATCTCTACCTGTTGCGCCTAAGGTAGCGACAGCGAGGCGTGGTCGTCCGCCAACACACGGTAAGTACGTGGGGCTAGGCAAGGCACGAGCCGAACTTGCCGCTGAAAAGCGGCGCATAGAGAGCGAGGAGCGCGCCTCCGAAGAGGAACGGCGCATCGTAACCCGCACTGCTCGTGCGACTGCAAGTCGCCGTTCCGAGTCCTCGGCGGTGGAACCGGAAGCAGAGGACTTACCTGCCGCATCAATTCGCTCGCGCATTGAGGTCGCCTTGGAGGCCATACACTTGGTCTCCAGACAGTCGAAGGGACTAAAGGAGACATCCCAAAACTCCCTGAGGACGGCTGTGGCTTCAATGCGCGAGTTAACCGAGGTACTTTTGGAGCGCACCGCCACCGAAGAAACAAAAAAGCTGCAGGCGGAGAATACCCGCCTGTCAGCCGAGATCGCTGCGCTTCGGCGCCAACATGAGGAGCTCCGTACCGCGGTCGAGAAGCGCACGAAGCCAACGGACAAGGCCTTGGCAGAGTTGGTGACTCCTCTCCGCCAAGAGATGGCTGAGTTGAGGAGGAGCCTCTCAGCGTTGGAGGCGAAGGCCTCTAGGCCACCGCTGACAGCGGACGGCCTGGGACTAGCGGTGCCGCAATCTCAGCCGCAGCCGTCTACGTCCTACGCGGCCATGGCAGCCACCCCGAGACAGGGTGCTGATCATGAGTCGTCGACTCGCCCTGCGCGGCTGGAGGTGCCTGCTTCTCAGGCCCGGGCAAAAAAGGGCACAAAAAAAGCCCCTCAAGCCGCGCCTGCCGGCAGTGCTCGTTCACCCCAAGCGGGCGTGGCGGCCGTTACCGAGCCTCAGACCCTCCCGATGTCTGCCGCGCCTCAAGCCGATGGGTGGGAGACCGTTGGCCAGAGAAAAAAGGCGGCTAAAACTAGGCGCAAGGCCAAAAAGAAGGCCAAGAAGGCGGCCCGCAAGCTCCGCACCCCAAGCTCCACTGCAGTCGTACTGACACTGCAGCCGGCGGCATTGGAGCGAGAGGCAACCTACGCGGAGCTTCTCCGTAAGGCGCGGGATACAATAAACCCGGCTGAGCTGGGCATAACGACGGGTTTGCGCTGCAAAACGACGCAGACTGGAGCCCGACTCATCGAGGTGCCCGGAGCGGGCAGCGCTGAGCAGGCTGACAAGCTTGCCAATAGTCTACGCCAAGCGCTGCCTGCAGAAGTCGTCCGCGTCTCCAGGCCCCAAAAATGCGCTGAATTACGCATCATGGGCCTGGATGACAGTATCGTTGCGGATGAAGTCCGGGCCGCCGTCGCTAAGGCCGGGGGATGCCCCGCAGAGTCGGTCCGTTGTGGTCCAATCCGCCCAGACCGCGCTGGCATGGGGGCAGCGGTGGTAAGCTGTCCCGTGGCGACAGCAAAAAAGCTGGCCGAAGGTCGCCGCGTACTAGTCGGCTGGGTGTCGGCGCAGGTGCGCCTTTTGGAGTCTAGGCCGCTGCGCTGCTACAGGTGCCTCACAGCCGGACACGTGGGCGTGAGGTGTACCTCATCAGTGGACTGCAGCGGCCTATGCTTCCAGTGCGGCAAACCTGGACACAAGGCCGTCGATTGTGAGGCCCCACCGCACTGCGTCTTGTGTGCGGCCGCGAGCAAGCCGGCCGAGCACCGGACAAGCGCGAAATCCTGCGCCGCGCCTAGCAAGACGCAGCAGAAAGCTGGCCAAGCGCCCAGCAACAGCAATGCCGAAACGGCTAGGGGGGCGGATGGTGCGATGGAGACTTAATAATGTCTGCCGCCCTCCGCCTCCTTCAATCGAATTTGAACCACTGCGCCAGAGCTCAGGACCTGTTGCTCCAGAGCATGGCGCAGTGGTCTATCAACGTCGCCATTGCCGCCGAGCCGTATTTCGTCCTCCCCAGAGATGATTGGGCTGGGGACCTTGATGGCTTGGTGGCCATTATCGCCAGGGCCGCCACCGGCACCCCTCCTATCGGGAATATCACCCGTGGGAGGGGGTACGTCGCAGCACAAATTGGGGAAACGGTTGTAGTGGGAGGATATTTCTCCCCGAACCGGCCTCTCGCCGACTTCGAAGCGTATCTGCTTGAACTAAGCGTCGTCGTCACTCGCAGCCGCCCCCGAGCCGTCCTCGTCGCTGGGGACCTCAATGCCAAGGCTTCGGCTTGGGGTTCCGCGACCACGACCGCGAGGGGCGAGTTGCTGGAGCAGTGGGCCGTTGAGAACGGCCTACTTGTCCTCAATCGGGGCACCGTGCACACGTGTGTGCGTCAGCGGGGCGGGTCTATCGTGGACGTCACGTTCGCGAGCCCCGCTCTTGCGCGCCGTGTCCGAGGCTGGCGTGTCGTCGAGGAGGCGGAGACGTTGTCGGACCACAGATACATTAGGTTCGACGTCTCCGCTGAAACTGAAATCCTCGACGCGCCGGTACAGCGGGCCCTGATTGGGGACAGTCCACGCTGGGCATTGAAGAGTATGAGTCGGGAGGCCCTCTTGGAGGCCGCCATCGTCCAGACCTGGACACAAACACCGTCCGGGTCTCAGGACGTCGAAACAGAGGCCGAGTGGTTCCAGAGGGCCATGACTAACGTCTGTGATGCGGCGATGCCAAGAGTGCTCAACCACTCACCGAGGCGTCGGGTGTACTGGTGGTCAGACAACATCGCGCGACTGCGCCACCTCTGTGTGGCTGCGCGGCGCCAGTATGCCCGATTTCGGAGAAGGCGTCGCCGCACTCCTGACTCAGAGCTCAGAGAGGCGGAGCTATACGAGGGGTACAGAGCGGCCAGAGAACGACTTAAAGCCGAGATTGCGCGGGCCAAACATCAGGCCCGCCAAGAGCTGCTGCAGACTCTGGAGCGTGACCCTTGGGGGCGTCCATACCTTATGGTCAGGGGAAAACTTCGCCCCTGGGTGCCCCCGCTCACCCGGAGTCTCCAGCCGCAAGCAGTCGAGGCTGTCGTTACCGCTCTGTTCCCTTCAAGGGCGGAGCACCCTCCCCCGCCGGTGGCTCCCTTTCCCACGACAGCCAGCGTGGACGTAGACGACGACGCGGTTCCCGACGTGACCCGGGTCGAGCTTCGAGCGGCGGTGGTCCGTATGAAGAACACCGCCCCAGGGCCCGACGGCATTCCAGGCCGAGCGTGGGCCCTGGTCATAGCCGAGTTCGAGCCCCGACTTATAGGGCTCTTCACCAAATGTATGGCAGAGGGCCGGTTTCCTCGTCTTTGGAAGACGGGCAAGCTGGTCCTAATCAAGAAGGAGGGGCGCCCGGCGGACAGTCCGTCTGCCTACCGGCCCATCGTATTGCTGGACGAGGTTGCGAAGATGCTCGAGCACATAGTTGCCGAGCGCCTCGTCCAGCATCTGTCGAGCGTGGGCCCGAACTTGGCGGACAACCAATTCGGTTTCCGCCGAGGGCGCTCCACGATTGATGCCATACAAACAGTGAGGAGCCTGGCGGAGGGCGCAGTATCCCGGGGCGAGGTGGTTCTGGCGGTGTCGCTGGACATCGCCAACGCGTTTAACACCTTGCCCTGGAGCGTCATCAAGTCGGCACTCGTCTACCATCGAGTGCCGACGTACCTCCGCCAAATAGTCGGGGCATACCTCCATGAGAGGTATGTGGTATACCCGGTTCACGATGGTTGGAGTCGGCGAGAGATGTCGTGCGGTGTTCCACAGGGATCGGTTCTTGGTCCACTCCTGTGGAACATCGGCTACGACTATGTGCTGCGGGGTGCGCTCCTCCACGGCGTCGGCATAGTCTGTTATGCCGACGATACGTTGGTCACAGCCAAGGGTAAGACGCACCGGGCGGCGGCCATACTGGCGACAGCTGGGGTTGCACACGTAGTGAGTCGCATCCGGCAGTTGGGCCTTGAGGTGGCCCTGTCGAAATCCGAGGCCATTTCGTTTCATGGGCCTCGGAACAGGCCACCTGCGGGGGCCAACATAATGGTAGGAGGGGTCCGCATCGGCATCGGGACGAGCTTGAAGTACCTTGGGCTCGTTCTCGACAGCCGATGGGACTTTCACCGGCATTTTGAACGTTTGGCACCTAGACTCTTGGGGGCGGCGGCCGCTTTGTCAAGGCTGCTGCCAAACCTAGGGGGGCCGAACGCCTCTTGCCGGAGGCTATATGAGGGAGTCGTGCGGTCGATGGCCCTATACGGGTGTCCCATCTGGGCCGAGAACCTGACGGCCCGTAACGTTCGGGCGCTTCGCGCACCGCAGCGCGCCATGGCCGTCAGGATAATTTGTGGCTACCGCACGGTCTCCTTCGAAGCCGCGACCCTCCTCGCCGGATGTCCGCCCTGGGACCTACAGGCTGGGCTGTTGGCGTCGCTTTATAAGTGGCGCCGCGAAGCCCGGTTACTAGGCGGAGAACCCGCGCCTCGCGAGATAGAGGCGCGGAAGGCAGAACTCCGACAGGTCCTAGTGGCGGAATGGCGACAGCGACTCACGCACCCCAGCGCGGGGCTTCGCTGCATCGAGGCAGTGAGGCCCGTACTCGACGAGTGGCTGGAGAGACGACATGGCGCCCTCACCTTCCGGTTGACACAGGTGATAACCGGCCATGGTTGTTTCGGCCGGTTCCTGCACCGCATTGGCCGGGAGGAGACGCCCGGAGATCGCCGTGACCCAGTAGAGGACACGGCGCTGCACACCTTGGCGGAATGCCCTGCTTGGGTATCGCAGCGCCGGGACCTAGTCGCGGCGATAGGAGTGGTCGAACTCTCGCTTCGGACCTTGATTCGTTCCATGGTCCGGAGCGAGATGTGTTGGGACGCCGCCGCCTCCTTTTGTGAGACGGTGATGTCGATCAAGGAGGCGGCGGAGCGGGATAGGGAGCCCACGCGACCTGTCTCCACCCGCAGAACCGGGCGTCGTCGCCGGAGGGCGCTCAACGATCTCCGACCACCGTGAGTACACGCCAGCGGGCGTCGGGCCTGTTTTTGACTGCCCGCCGTCCGCTAGGCCCGAGAGGCGGCGCACGTGTTCCGCGTGCGCCTCTCGTAGCGTTAGTAGACTACGTCGTTCTTTTCCGCTCGTAGTATGAAAGAGGATGTATGAGGACAAATTATGATGTATGCAGATGGATGCATGCGAGGGACGGGGCCTGCTTCGGCGGGCCAGCTCAGGTGGGGTCGCGGCAGTTATACAAACGTAGTTCCCGTGACCCTGCCATTCAATGGGATCGGATAGAGGAACACCATGGTGGTTTTAGTGGGTAGTCCCGGCGCTTCTCGTTGGGGAGTCACCACACTCTCCCTGGACTGAGCCCTTTTAGGGGCCCAGCCTAGGGGGGTAAGCCCGTAAATTGTTTGGTTTCCACCATGAGTCAAAAAAAAAAGAAAAAAAAAAAAAAAAAAAAATGTGAAAAAAATGTCACTTTAAAAAAAAAATTTGAATGTCTATGAAACGCTGATTTCAGCCCATAGTGCGTCGCGGCGTGCGGCGCGGCAGAGCGTCGTGCACGCCACGACCCTACAGCAGCGGTAAACGCAGCGGCAAATGTGGACGTATTTGGGCCGACGGAGTTACCCATAAATATGGCGATAACCAAAATATCTTTGTGTAACTATACGGTATACCTACAAAATATTGTCGACATTGGATCTTCATTTCTTGCAAGTATTTTATATCAAAGGAATAATGCATATTCGCAATTAATGAGGCGTTGAATAGGTACCTACACAACGTAGATTATGTTAAGTAGATATAGGTAAACCACCTTTTAACTTTCATAGTAGCTGTGTCTGTACCTAATTAGGTACATATGTACATTACACAATGTTTTAATGTAATTTGCGATTTATATTAAAACCTACCATTATATTCTGTAAAACATTGTTTCATTACATCTCGCAACGTTTTATTAACATTTTTGTATTTCTACAGCGGATGTGTTGCTATCCATAAACGCGACCGTTTTAAAATTTCGACTTTAAATGTCTCCGTATTCATTACCGAAACAAAATATTTAACAAATAGTTTAACCGCCTAGTTCGGTAGTGTAGTACCTAGTAGTTAAATAGAACAAATGTATGCCTATAATATAAGATGGCATCAGCGTCCATTACACTGACGGCGGGTTGGCAGTCTTCACATGCCTTACGAGAACATTACGGAGATCTCACATGCAGGTTTTCTCACGCTGTTGTCCTTCACTGTTTAGCAAGCGATAAATAACAATTTAAAACGCATATAGTTACCATCGATAAGTTATTCTTCTTCTTTTCGTGTCGATGGCAACACTTATCATACGGTTTTATCCCAGAACTCGGCAATGCGTATCACATTAGGCCTTGCTTGATACATGGCGTCAAGCGTGCACGATTCTGAGCTTGTGGTGCACGTCAGCATATGACTGATTGTCTGTGGTGATACGCCGCAGTCGCACTTATTTTCGCTTGGGTTTATATAACCCCAGGTTGACAGATTATCTTTAGATCTGCCAACCAGGGTACGCAGCCTATTGAGTGCTTTCCAATTGGCCAAGGAAGTTTATATCCTGGAGGTAACTTTTCGACACGCCGTGGATTGAGCCCGCGACCCTCTACGTAGCGTTTTGTCCGTTGATACTTACGTAGGTGCATTTATTTAGGTACAGTTTAGTAGGTATCGATTCCGTTATACTTTTAAGCAATGTTTGTTTATCAACGACTTAACAAGAGTTAGGACTTAACGAGAACATTTACTTAAGCTCTTCTTAGAAACTTGAACTGTCTCAAAATATACAATAACATTGTACGACCGCTATTAGTATGTCAGATTATCTTTAGATACAACCTACCATATGAGCTGTTTATCTTAATAAGGCTTACATAAAATATCGAGGTATTATTCCATAATTTCCTTAGCATACAAGCGATTGAGGCAAACAAAGAAAGACCTTCAAACCTCAATAGGCAAGATGTCGTACTGTGTGACAGCCTACTTTATCCCCGCAATCCTGCTTTAATGGGTGTCAACGGCGAAAATGAGGCGTTTCCTTTATAATTGCTTGTATTATAGGCTCTTTGGACCTAGCACGGGTTAATATCCTACGACAAGATAAGACAAATGGTATATAAAGGCCTCGACTAGCGACTAGCTTTTTATCAATTAATCTCAATGATTTACGGCCTTTACGGGTGGATCGGTAGCCGTTTATCATAAGAAGGGACGTGTGATATAAAGGCTAGCGACACCTGACGTACCATTAGTTCATTGATAGTGACAAGGCTAGTTTCGATTTGAACCTATAGACTTGATGGGAAACTTATTAAAAGTTTCATACATACATACATACATAGACTTACGCCTGTTTCCCCGAAGGGGTAGGCAGAGGCATATTAAACGCCCACTTTTCGCTAGTGTTTTGATCCCACGTAATAGGTGGCGAGCCTATTGCCGCCTATCGTGATATTTTGTTTGCCAGAGCCTCGTCCGTTGATCGGCAGGTGCACCACTTGCAGGTGAGGTTGGCTTGGGACCCTAAGTTCTTGGTGAGAACCCTATGCGCCCATACTAACAGAAATAAAATTATAATAACCTAAATTATCTGGAAGTCGTGATAATCCTTTATTTTTTAAAGGCAACATTTTCACTATGTATAAATCCTGTGTCTTTTTACTTTATAGACAAAGTCCACTCAGGCTCGAAACAACAATTTGTTTACACGAAGTGTTCTCACAAGTATTGTCTCGTTAGAATCGAACCCTCCCACTGCTGGGCACGGGCCTTTTCTCACTATGAGAAGGATAAGGCCATAGTCCACCACGCTGGCCAAGTCCTGGTTGGCAGACTATGCCATAGGGTAGACCGAGGCGAATCAGATCAGGGGGCGAATCGGATCAAAATAAGAAATTTGAGAATATTTTTAACTAGGCGTTGACAGGAAACGCAAGTTACTGGCGCTTCAAGAGCCACTTCTACCCTGCACCTCCTGCCATCGGTTTCGTTTCGATACGACTAGTACATCAGCGTCAGCGCCGCTCGCCAGTGAGTCGCTTTTTGTGTGCGTGAAAATTTTCGCGCTTATCTAAAATACATGCTTACTATTTCTTGGTGTAAATCTAAAAACTTTTGTTAAATCTTTGAATTTTATAGCTTAAACGGCTTGGGAATAGGTCTATTTTAGAAAACATTTTTGTTTTTGAGCACAGTATTATAGGTTAATATGTGAAATATAAATTTCAAAAGTCTTCAATATGGGGTGATTCGGATCGCGTCATCGGGGGCGAATTGGATCACTTATTTAAATTGATTTATCTTACATTACAGAAAAGTTAAGTATTTTTATTCAATTATAGATGGTTCACACATATAAAAGACAAATAATTAAGAGAAAATGCAGAAGAATGGTCCCCAAATAGAAATTATAGCCACAAACAAAGTACTGGCCTAAGAATTAATCTTAGGTCTGGCTGCTGAAATAAAAAAAATACGCTACACGAATTTAGAATGAATAGTTTCTCTCTCCAGTGATGTTATTAAGATACGTGGTAGACAATAAAACCAATATTGCATTTGACTCCACCCCAGTGTAAGATTAATCTTTACGACAGAGATGCTAAGTAGAAACTAAAAACTGTCGAAAAAGCCGTGAAAATAAGAGGAACTGAGTGAATACCAAAGAAAATATGAAGAAGAATAATAATAAATGAATTAAAAAACCTTGAATAAAAATGAAAGGTTCACGTGCGAAGCACAAATATTGGCTTTATATTTACTGATAAAAAAAAATCATTCATCCACCATCATGTGAAGAATGGTGCCATTAAAAAAGTGCTGATCTGGGTGGGAAAGAAGGCCCGTATCGATGTGATTTATGTTTTAGTAAATAATATTGTTCTGATTAGTAATTATTTTAATATTGCTTTTGATACAAAAGCCTATAATGCTGAAAAACTTTAATTTTATGAATGATCCTATTCGCCCCGACATTTGGGGCGATTCGGATATTTCTCTCTTTCTAACTTTTGATTAATATTTTGCACAATTTATGAGTAATTTGAGTTTCAAAATGTTTAATGCGTAGCCAAATAATTAGTGATTACCGTTTTGGCAATTAAAGTTACATATATTACACTTTAGTATGATTTTTATGTCCTCAAATAAAATGTGATCCGATTCGCCTCGGTCTACCCTATGCCATACGTGCAGTCAAATCTATGTCTTCTAAGTATCTATTTCAGTACCTAGTGCAAAAACTGCTTGGTTGGTCATGCGGCATAAATGTGCGCGTGGGATTGGGAAGTCTCGGGTTCGATTCCCGGGTCGAGGAAAGTGTTACTGAGTCGCACGGAGCACGGAGTCTGGTAATGTGCCCGGTACGGCAATAAGCTCGCCCTCTATTACGTGGGACCTAAAAGTTCATGGCGAAATGTGGGTGTAATATTACACCTCTGCCTACCCCTTCGGGGAAACAGGCGTGAGTCTATAAAAAAAAATAGTGCAAATAAATTAAGTATAGGGTGACTTGGGTAATTAAAATACTACGGCATATATGTACAATAATATGCGCTGACAATTCTAAGGTGTTGCTTACGCAATTTGACGATAAATAATTAAAAAAATTAACGCGGCATGACCACAATGCAGCACTCATGGGTGTAGTTGTACTGCAGGAACACCTTGTATGTTCCACAAAATGTTGTTTCGAGTCTTTACAGACTGTAAGTCACAAGAACACTTACCGTCGATGGGAGGATTTGACCTACTCTAAAATGTTGGCCAGACGTGTTATGCCCGCTGTACACATTGGCCCAATAGGCTGGGCCAGCATTTTGGGCCAACGTGTAGAGAGCTACTTGGCGGTATGTTGCTTTAATTGGTGTGGTGGCAACATTGGCCGGCCAACCGAATAGTGTCGGTTTTTTGCACACATCATTAGCACAAAGTTTAATGACTTTGACTGCACGCCGGTTGGCGTAGTGGTTAAAGCGGCCGCGTCGCTGCTTGACACTGCGCCGAGTGTTGTGGGTTTAATTCCCACACGAGACAACACTTTGTGTAATCCATAAATTGTTGTTTCTAGTAGTTGTATGTTTGTAAAGTCCCCCGCTACACAGAATTAGGTCCTAATGCGGAGTTGTCCTTTTAAAAATAAAAATAAAATATAAAATAACATATCACGTTTGCCGTCTCATCGCAAAGATACTTACCATTAGCATCGAGTATTTTCTTTAGTCGCCCCTTACGTCAGCCACCGAATGAAATGGAGTTGTGGCACCACGAATTCTTAATCCTCTACTCGTACTCATTATCATCATATCAGCCGAAAGACGTCCACTACTGGACATAGGCCTTCTCCAAGGCTCTCCTAGCGGCGATAGCTGAGTGGTGAGATCGATGGACTGCCACGCAGAGGCTCTCGGGTTCGAATCCACCGTGCGCACCAATGACTTTTCAAAGTTATGTGCGTATTAAATTGTCAATTATCGCTTGCTGAACGGTGAAGGAAAACATCGTGAGGAAACCTGCATGTCTGAGAGTTCTCCATAATGTTCTCGAAAGACATGTGAAGTCTGCCAACCCACACTTGGCCAGCGTGGTGGACTATGGCCCGTGCCCAGCAGTGGGACAGTATAAAGGGCTGATGGTGAAGGCTCTCCACACAGACCGATCCTGAGCCACCCGCATCCATCCGCTGCTCGCGACCTCAACAAGATCGTCAGTCCACCTTGCGGGAGGCCTACCTCTGCTACGACGTCCTGTTCGTGGCCGCCACTCCAGAACCTTTCTGCTCCAACGGCCATCGGTTCTTCTGGCTATGTGCCCTGCCCACTGCCACTTCAGTTTGACTATTCGGAATACTCGTACTACTCATACTAAAATTATTAGATTTACTTCTCGGTCGGATCTTCTTCTTCTGGGCGGTAGCCCAGTGGTGTACGTAACGGACTGCCGAGACGATGGTCTCGGGTTCGATCCCCAGGTACCTCGGGCACACACCTCTGACTTTTCGAAGTTATGTGTGTATTAAAAATGTTAATTATCGCTCGCTTAATAATGTGCCCGGTAGATGGCAATAGGCTCGCCCCCTATTACATTGGGACCGAAACATATCTGGCAAAGTGTGGGTGTGTAATACACCTCTGCCTACCCGTTCGGGGATAAAAGGCGTGAAGATATGTTATGTTATGTTCTCGGAAAAACGACAAAAATTTACCCCGTGCTAGGTATAAGTCTTACGCATGTACGCCCCGAATATTTTGACAACATTCATAAACTGACGTCGTGTTGTTTAATGGCGCATAGAGCGGCTCGTGACGTATAACATCGCTTTATTGTCATGCTAGCTAATACCAGTATGTTTTGTTATCATGCAATAACGCTTATGGCGCGTAAACTGGGAGCAGAAATATAATATTACACGTAGTAATACTGTGATACCACGGGTATATAGTGTTGCCTATTTTGTGTGGCTTGGTAAAATGGTTGATCGAAAATTTGAGGTATTTTTGAGGAAAATATACAGTACATTTTGTATCACCCTTTCAGAGTACGTTTCTGTGCACTTTCATGAAAGTGAAGGGAAATTTCTTAATGATGAATATGTTGGTGTTACCAACTGCTGGTGTTTCTTCTCAGTGAGTCAAAGTTAAAAGAGAGGTTAAATACTTGTATAATCTTAACACACATAATTTGGCTACAAATTACCAAGTCTGTGGTCACTCCACCTAGCCGGAGGACGTCCTACACTACGTTTGCCAAGGCGCGGTCTCCACTCTAGACCATGACCACTCTCCAACGGTTATCGCTTCTTCGACAAATGTGGCCGACCCACTACCACTTCAGCTTGCTAATTCTTTGAGCTATGTCGATTACCTTGGTTCTCTGTCGGATCAGTTCATTACGAATTCGAACCTTCAGAGAAACTCCGAGCATAGCCCTCTCCATAGCTCGCTGAGCGACCTTAAATTGGTGGACCAGTCGCACCGTCAGTGTCCACGTCTCAGCTCCGTAAGTCATAACGGGTAGGACGCACTCGAAGAAGACCTTTGTCTTAAGGTTTTGCGGTAGGGGTGACGAAAAGACTTGACGGAGTTTCCTATATGCTGCCCAGCCCAGCCGTATTCTTCTGCCAGCCTCCTTCTCAAAGTTGTTTCTACCACACTGCAAGGTTTGCCCAAGCCCCTGTGTCTAGCGTTTTTGGACTATGAGAAGGCCTTTGACTCCATTGAAACCTGGTCTGTTCTGGAGTCCTGCAACGGAGCCAAGTCGATTGGCGATATGTCGAAGTGCTGAGAGGTCTGTATGACGCCGCGACTATGACCGTCCAAGTACAGAACCAGCAGTCTGAACCTATCCACCTGCAGCGAGGTTTGAGACAATGGAGGATATGTTCAAGACGCTGCACTGGAAAGGACGCGGTATTAACATAAATGGCGAGTACCACTCACACCTCCTGACTGCCTCCATGGTCCAGTGGATAACGTATGCGACTGCTGATCGGAGGTCCCGGGTTCGATTCCCGGGTCGGGCAAAAGTGCTACTGGGTTTTTCCGAATTCTCAGTAGCAGCACGGAATCTGGTGATGAGCCCGGTAACGGCAATAGGCTCGCCCCCTATTACGTGGGACCTAAAAATTCAAGGCGAAATGTGGGTGTAATATTACACTTCTGCCTACCCCTTCGGGGATACAGGCGAGAGTCTATAAAAAAAAACCTTTCAGGCCTAAGATTTGCAGACGATATCGTCATCGGGGCTGAAACCGTGGAGGACTTGCAGTACCTATATGCTGAGCAGCCAAGCCGATTCTTCTACTCGCATCGGTCTCCGAATGAACTTGGAAAAACCAAGATAATGTTCAATGATCATGTCTCTCCGGAACCGATTACCCTAAATGGGGTCCCTCTCGAAGTTGTTCAGGAGTCTAGCTTGGGCAAACCTTGCAGTTGGGTAGAAACAACTTCATCTTTACAAATAAAAGAAAAATCCAAAGTGGCTAATAAATGACGAAATTCTCAGTTAAGAAGGTTAACAATGTACATAAAACCCTTGGAAATTCGGAAGTATAAAGAATATATATTCCCAAGCCCATTTCTGCTTCTTACTCTCCCTCCACTTGACCAATAGGAAAGAAAGAAAATTATTTTGTGGAAGGGTGGTAGGTACCTACTACTAATTGATTCTGTTCTTTGTGTGGCTTTATTACTCGAATAATTATCGATTATCTGATGTAATATTGAGCTTACTCACAGATCGAAACAACTACGGATCAACACCTGGGGCCCAATTCTGCTATTTTAGATGACATCGACATCATATTTTGAATGGAATGAGATTATATTTTGAATTGACTCAAAATCGGTATTCTGCTACACAATGTCATTCTATTCTAATTTCGATATATTAAATTTAATGTCAAATATCCTGACATGAGTAGGTATTGCCATTAATGAAATAATTAACTTTATTGCTGGTAATTTGATGTTACAGCGTTGCCTATGATTTGTTTTTTATGTAATATGCACGCAAGTACGCTCTCACATTTTATTTCACTTTAACAGTTCCTTACGATCTGGTAGATGTTTCGGGAAATCTCTTCTTAGTCAGGTGGTCAGGGACCGTAAGGGTGCAGCATACGGTCCTCGAGGAACGTACATGCCAATTTTTAGCATCTTGTGCCCAGTAGATTCGGCTGTGCATTGCTATTAGTCAGGGAATTGTGAATGAATTTTAAATATACAGATGATACTACGTACCTAGCAGTGCAATATGGCAGTCTATAATACTAACCAGTACCATTTTAGTAAATGAATTTATTCGTTGGATTGTGAGAGATTTTTTATACATAATCAATAATGTTACAATACCAGTTATAGGAAAGAAAGAAAATTATTTTGTGGAAGGGTGGTAGGTACCTACTACTAATTGATTCTGTTCTTTGTGTGGCTTTATTACTCGAATAATTATCGATTATCTGATGTAATATTGAGCTTACTCACAGATCGAAACAACTACGGATCAACACCTGGGGCCCAATTCTGCTATTTTAGATGACATCGACATCATATTTTGAATGGAATGAGATTATATTTTGAATTGACTCAAAATCGGTATTCTGCTACACAATGTCATTCTATTCTAATTTCGATATATTAAATTTAATGTCAAATATCCTGACATGAGTAGGTATTGCCAGTAATGAAATAATTAACTTTATTGCTGGTAATTTGATGTTACAGCGTTGCCTATGATTTGTTTTTTATGTAATATGCACGCAAGTACGCTCTCACATTTTATTTCACTTTAACAGTTCCTTACGATCTGGTAGATGTTTCGGGAAATCTCTTCTTAGTCAGGTGGTCAGGGACCGTAAGGGTGCAGCATACGGTCCTCGAGGAACGTACATGCCAATTTTTAGCATCTTGTGCCCAGTAGATTCGGCTGTGCATTGCTATTAGTCAGGGAATTGTGAATGAATTTTAAATATACAGATGATACTACGTACCTAGCAGTACAATATGGCAGTCTATAATACTAACCAGTACCATTTTAGTAAATGAATTTATTCGTTGGATTGTAAAAGATTTTTTATACATAATCAATAATGTTACGTACGATTTGAAATCGAACATTTAAAATATGGGTGTTTTGAATATGTGTATTTACAGTTTGACGTTTGTCTTTGTACAAAAATATATTTAGCAGAATACCGTTTATGTATTGTTCAACTCTCAATATATTCGCAATATCATTTCAATGTCTCTTAATTTAGGAGAATACCATTATGACGTAAATATGACACTGACATCATATCGAAACTGCATTTTGAACAAACATAATTAGCAGAATTGGGCCCCTGAGCTATAACAATTGTTAAGCCGGCCAGATTGGTTAGGCTGTTTGGAGTTTTTCTATATTGACGTTTGAGTTTTTCTATGTTAAAAAGAGGCACGAGACAATATAATAAGACCTGTTTCTCGGGGGACTTACAAAACACGCTCAATCTCAAAAAACTATTTTCGAATCGCACAAAGTATTGTCCCGCGAGACGCGAGCATTCGGGTAGGCGGCCGCTTATATCACTACGCCATACGTGCAAACTATGTGACTATTAATAATAGTCAGTTCTATAGAAGAATAAGAGTCTCGATAATTTGGCTGGGTCACATCCCCACAGTGTGCTACCTACTTCAAATGATAAAACCATATACTAATGATTGGTCTCGCTCTGTATAGCGAAGCGATACCAATCATTTGTCTAAGGATAAAATTAGTTTTGTTTCTCATTCACAAATAGATGGATTGAGTGTAGGTGTTCTTTGTAGAGCGTTGTTTCTGACTTTTGCAGCAATATTTAGACCATAGTAAATCATATAAAACCCCTCCTTAAATTATAATAAGTAATTTCGGGACATTTTTATAGCCCGACCGTACCGTAAGGAATGAAGATTTATATTCAAAATATGGCGAAATTAACAGTCGCCTAAAATAAGTTTTAATGTTGTGTTATGTAGCGATAAATTTATATGAAACCCCTTTTACACGGAGCAATTAAATTGATATTTTGTATCATAAAATACGTGAGCGAAACATAAATTTCAAGCACAAGACTGTACAAAGGACAAAGGGTCTTAAATCAAATCAAGAATGGGATAACCATTTTGTTTTTTTGTCTAATTGAGCCACCTGTCTTCTCTTCATTCGGTGTAGGTTCATGATTTTTGGACGACCTACTTATATTGACTTAGAAGCCCCATTCCTATTTCCCCTTTTCCCGCTCATTCTCCTATTCCTTCTGTTATCACAAAGGCTGGCAACGCACTTTTGACTCTGGTAGGCGGCGGCCTGGTCGCTTACAATCAGGTGATCTATCTGCTTGTTTGCCGCCTATTATATGGAAAAAATACTGCACGGTTGGCGCAGGGGTTTAAGCGGCCGCCTCACCGCTTGACACTGCGCCGAAGTGTTGTGGGTTCGATCCCCACACGAGACAACACTTTGCGTGATTATAAATTGTTATTTCGAGTCTGGGTGCTCATTGTGTCGGTTAGTTGTATGTTTGTAAAGTCCCCCGCGACACAGGATTTAGTCCTAATGCGGGAGTTGTTATAAAAATAAAATAAAATATTAAAAACATTTCCATATTATACGTAGTACTAAAATCACGTAGGCACAAAAGGTACCTACTTAGATATAGTAAGGTTGAACTAATTAGGTGCCTAAGTTTCTTACTAACTAAGCTAAAAACTAAACTCCTTCAAGTGAAATTCATACAGTATTAGGTAGGTACTAATGGCTTATACGAATTTATCTTTAACTGGAATAAACAGATTACTCGTGATCTCGTTAATCTCTTTGTAGCTCCATGTTGGATTGCATGCTATAAGCGAGTTCAGAAAACTTTGCTAGATAGTTTACTGATTTCGACATGTAAGGGCATTTCCCAGGCCAGCCAGGAAAGCAACCATCTCACAGAATAATGACGTAAAGTAACAATAGGTATCTATACTATTACTTTGAGTTCGGTGAATAAGTGCCAAAGGGCTCCGAAGCCCATGCTCTTGACTTCTCCCTCATGCCGCGCCTCCGCCTATTCCTTTTCCAGGCCAGCAACGCACTTATGACTCCTACGGTGGCCATCAGACGATCCGTTTTCTTGTTTGCCTCCAATCACAAAAAAAAAAACGGTAGCGCGGAGCGCCACCTAAAGGGTCCATTTAAACTCACCAAATGTCTTCATAGTCTGTTCTGAGGTGATTCGTAGAAAAATTTAATACCTAACAGCATTGATCTATCACGTTACCTCTATGCCTAACAGGTTTTACCTACGTATATATTTATGTACTGACTGTTAGGTATTAAATTTTTCTTTGGATGCCCCGATAAGCGGTACAAATAGGATATCTATGTGGTGTTGAATACCAGAATAGAAACCGTAGGTGCTAAGCGTGCATTCTTCTGTAAACAACTTTTCAGACAAAGCCTTTTTAGGAGGCAGAAAAATGTAAATAACGAGGTGAATTCAGTATCAGTTTAAAAAAGACTTCTGTTTTTCACGCTGACTAAAAATAACTCTCGTACCCTTTGATATCGAAGCTTGTACCTATATTTGTTTTGAAATATGTACGATATTTACATTTTCGTCCGTCGCTACCGATAAAAAATTAAAAATCCTGTTGAGTTAAACGTGTCGACAATAAAATCAAGAACACGCTTCGTTCGTTGCATCGCGTCTGGGATCATATCATAACACAATGTTTAGCGCATGAACTACGTGAAAATTATTAGTTATGTTAAAATGTTATATTGCTGCGGCATTTTATAATGTGCTTTAGAATAAGCCATGTTTTGCTAAAAGCTTCGCAGTGTGAATCAGAATGCTTGTTTATCTTCTGTATAGGTATATAAAAATTCTTGCGTTATTGACTAACTGACAGACAACATCATCAGCCCTTTATACTGTCCCACTGCTGGGCACGGGCCTCTTCTCACTATGAGAAGGGTAAGGTCATAGTCCACCAGGCTGGCCAAGTGCGGGTTGGCAGACTTCACATGTCTTTCGAGAACATTATGGAGAACTCTCAGACATGCAGGTTTCCTCACGCACTAAGAAAGGAGTTTCTGAAATTCCTAGGGGATCGGATGCTCTAGTTATCTTTATTTAAGGAAAATATACTATTCATATATTGGAGTTTAGAGGGCTTTTAGGGCTTTCTCTTCAGTACCGTACTGGACATCGAAATTCAACTGGTCGATTTACTGCCGACCGAGAGAATAATTTCCGTTTCGATAACTGACCGGAGAACCAATAGGTCCCTACTTCCCTCACCGTTAGACCGAATTTATTATCTTCCACTCGAAGTCCTTAATAGGAGCCCTAGGAGGCAGCAGGGCTCCGTCAAGTCAGCTTAATAAACTATTTAGGCGTCAATATTATGGAAATTGACGATGAAAATTAAATTATTGTGTATGTTTTGGGCAAACAGCTTAACAAACAACAAATCGGATATATTCATTATTATAAACTGAAGATCCGTTCAACAAAAGCGGTGTGTAGGCGACGGAAATGTTGTCAAAGGGAAGCCAAGCAATGTTTTGATGTCGAACCGGTTAGCCTGTCGTCAGCCACGCCGGCGGTGTCACGGTAAACGTAGACTATATATGTATAGTTACGTTAGGGAGAGTTCATATGGGGTATGCATAAGCGTTTTTTTTCGGGTTAAAAAAAAGGATGAGTACATATGGGAGCGCTCATAGCGTGTAGTGACCGGCCGTTGGTAATAGATCGGCAAAGTTTTCAAAGTTTAGGCAGGACACCATTTGCATGGATGAACAGTAGTCGTGGCGTTTCCATCAGAGCGCTATGGTGCTACGGTCCCGGTTCTCGTATTAGGGCTTCAATCGTTAGACTATTACGGGGCCTTGTGCGGTCAAAAATTCCGACACCACAGTTGATCTCACATTTATACATACGAATAGAAAAAGAAGAAGAAGGGAGCAGGAATTGCTGGATTGATACTTTTGGCCATGGCCAATAGGCAATGTGTGAAACTTAGTCACTAGTGGTTGAACCGGTAAAAGTTAGGCACATGTAGAGACATGTACCTAACTTTTACCGGTTCAACTATGCTTGTGGGCTGAATTTCCCTAGGAATGCCTAGGGAAATTCAGCCCACAAGCATTCCCTACATGAAAAAATCATGTGTTAGATCGCACTTAAAATGTTTTAAGCACTGGATTTATGTGCGGCAGATGTAAAAAAAAAGATTATTCATTATTTTTATAAAATAGTTAACCTACCTTCTATATTCATTGTTTGCCAGTGTATCTATTAACAAAATCATAAAAATATCAACGAATTCCTTACTACGCCATTTGAACATTTTCGCAGCACGTGAACGTCTCCTTACTTCAGTAAACAAAAAAAAAACGTTCTGTGAGGTTTAACCTTTTGAGCGCCATGGTCACATATATTATGTGACAAGCGAAAACTGTCCCTGGACGCCAACGTCACAAATACGTGACTGAAAAAGCGGTATACAAAAACACGAAATAAACAATTTGAACATTACTTGAATACCTGTTTATTTATATTACCTTAAAATAGAAGTTCTAATGCTTGTTTATTTCTGTTAAACGAGTTAAATAGCATTATAGATATTGAGACATTTTACGTTAAAAAGTAAGAAATCAAATCTTAAAAAAGAATGTTCTCACACGCCACAGACACAAATATGTGACCGCTAGTGATGTACCGCAAGTTAGATAATATCAAAAATTTACATCAAAGATCATTTTAAAACTTCCTTCTACAATGTATAATTTTAGATATAATTTAGTACGAGGATAAAACAGCATTAGTTTTATAGAATCAGACTTAAAAACATTTTAATAGCTACATAGACGAAGATAAAATTGGCTGGGTCGAATTTCGATATTCGCTAATCTTGACTCAGGCGCATCCCTAATACAACCAGAATTATCAGTGCCTTGTACGCCATGGTCACAAATAGACGACAGCATCGTGACGTCACAAGCGCAGGCGATCAGAAATAGTGATGAAAGTAAACATTATTAAAATATTTATTATTTATTTTATACTAAGTGACTGTTATAATGAGTGCGAATTTAATGACTACGGAGGAACTTCTTCGCATATTAGAAGTTCCTGAATCCTGATGACGAAGGCTTTTCGGAAACAAAATCTTTGGATGACTATGATTTAAATAAAAGTGCGCGTATCCACGGTGACCGCTGTAAGTCACAGGTGAGCTGTTTATCAACAGCTTTTGATGTTCTCCACTTATGTACAGGCATGTACCGATCGGTATTCTAATCTACGAATTGTTTAGGTTTTTCAGGCTCTGTGCGGCGCAGGAAACCGAAGATTTGAATGCAAGAACCGCAAAAGAATCACAAAATCAGAACCTTCAAATTAACTGATAACTACTGATCAAAACCATAAAATATCGCTATACCTTTGGATTGCGACGGTAAGACGGTAGTAGCTCTTTGTAAAAGCTGATATTCCATCAAACCTGGTTAGGCGTAAGGCGTGGATGTAACTGGGATAACGCTTGGCCCATGATGATTACTATATTCCATGTTTGCAGACAAAACCATAAAATGTTATCGATTTCCACCATTTAAAAATTTTCGCAACGGGTGAACGAATCCTTACCTTAGTTTACAAAAAAAAAAGAATGTTTGCGCGTATCCACGGTGACCGCTGTGAGTGACAGGTGAGCTTTTGATGTGTCCCACGTATATACAGGCATGTGCCAATCGGTATTCTAATCTACGAATAGTTTAGGTTTTTCAGGCTTTGTGCGGCGTGTTTTCTGCTACATACCTGCAAGGGGGTGGTGGAGTGAAAGCTGATATTCTGTCCAATCTGGTTAGACTAGTAAGCGGACCCCGGGCTCCAAGGCGAGAAGTCTTGGATGCAACTGGGATAACGCTAAGACGGTGATGATGATGACCTGCAAGCGGGTGGTAGACATTATGTATTTCTGGTTAACATTAATTGTTTGAAAGGGTATGTATGTTAACGTAATATGTACGACTAACTGAGCCCACGGATGCTCCTGCGTTTTTTAGGGTTACTGATCTGCACCCATGGCTCATAGCGTTAGGTGTTATGTAATATAATCATAGCCTCCGTTGATAAATGAGCATTCCAACAAATCTATACTAATATAATAAAGCGGAAGAGTTTGTTTGTTTGTTTGTTTGAACGCGCTAATCTCAGGAACTACCGGTCGGATCTGAAAAATTCTTTTTGTATACGATAGCCCAATTATTCCGGAAGGCTATAGGCTATATAACATAACGCTTCGACCCTTTGGGGCCGGGCAAAAGGCTAAAAAGGCTAAAACATAATGTCGCCTAATCTCAGGAACTAGCAGTCGGATTTTAAAAATTGTTATTGCCTATTATAGCCCAATTATTCCGAAAGGCTATAGGCTATATAAAATTACGCCACAACTTTTAGGGGCCAGACAAAAATAATAAAATGGTCAAACGAGAAGGGGGAGGGTTGGGTCAAAGGCAAAAAAAAGGCTAAACGAATAGGATACAATCTATATGGGTATCGTTTTCGAGATTTTCGGGACGCTGATTAATAATATCAAATTAATTTAGTGATCCAAGATGGTGGACGGGAAATTAAAGATGGCGGATGAGAAAATTTTAAATATCAATATGGGTATCGCCTTCGATATTTTAAGGGATGGAGAATCGAAATACAATATCTAATATCTATTTCGTGATCAAAGATGGCGGATGGGCAATCAAAGATGGCGGATGGGAAAATTTAAAAAAATCAATATTGGTATCGTCTACGATGTTTAAAGGGATGGCGAATCCAAATATAACATCTATTTCGTGATTCAAGATGGCGGATGGGAAAAATTTTAAAAATCAATATGCGTATCGTCTCCGATATTTTAAGGAATGCGGAATTCAAAACCACCATCTATTTCGTGATCAAAGATGGCGGATGGAAATTTAAAAAAAAATCAATATGGGTATCATCTCCAATATTTAAAGGGATGGGGAATCCAAATCTGACATCTATTTCGTGATCAAAGTTGGCGGATGAGAAATCAAAGATGGCGGATGGGAAAGTTTTAAAAATCAATATGATTATCGTCTCCGATGTTTTAAGGGATGGCGAATCTAAATACAACATCTATTTCGTGATCAAAGATGGCGGACGGGATTTTTTTAAAGTCGATATGGGTATCGTCTCCGATATTTTAAGGAATGCGGAATTCAAAACCACCATCTATTTCGTGATCAAAGATGGCGGATGGAAATTAAAAAAAAATCAATATGGGTATCATCTCCAATATTTAAAGGGATGGGGAATCCAAATCCGACATCTATTTAGTGATCAAAGATGGCGGATGAGAAATCAAAGATGGCGGATGGGAAAATTAAAAAAAATCAATATTGGTATCGTCTCCGATGTTTAAAGGGATGGCGAATCCAAATATAACATCTATTTCGTGATTCAAGATGGCGGATGGGAAATCAAAAATTGCGGATGGGAAAAATTGTAAAAATCAATATGGGTATCGTCTCCGATGTTTTAAGGGATGGCGAATCTAAATACAACATCTATTTCGTGATCAAAGATGGCGGATAGGAAATCAAAGATGGCGGACGGGTTTTTTTTTAAAGTCGATATGGGTATCGTCTTCGATATTTTGAGGAATGAGGAATTCAAAAACACCATCTATTTCGTGATCAAAGATGGCGGATGGGATTTTTTTTATAATCAATATGGGTATCGTCTCCGATGTTTGAAGGGATGGGGAATCCAAATACAACATCTATTTCGTGATTCAAGATATCGGATGGGAAATCAAAGATGGCGGATGGGAAAAATTTAAAAAATCAATATGGGTATCATCTCTGATGATTTAAGGGATGATGAATTCAAATACAACTTCTATTTCGTGATCAAAAATGGCGTATAGGAAATCAAAGATGGCGGACGGAATTTTTTTTAAGTCGATATGGGTATCGTTTCCGATATTTTAAGGAATGGGGAATTCAATATTAGATAAAAATCTATGTTTGTTTTTGCATCATTTTTAGACCCTGGAATGATAAGAGATTAAGCGCTAAGTCAATGGTAACTCTGGAAAAGGGGCTTGGAAAAAAGGGAATTAAATAAAAACTCTTAAAAATGCGATACGGAGTTCGCTGGGTCAGCTAGTATGATTATATTAGTATAATATTTTTTATAGTAATTAATAGGTGGCAAACGAGCAGACGGATCGCCTGATGGGACCGAGCAGACGGATCGCTTGTGTCCATGGGCGGCGGTAATTGCTTAGCAATTACCGCCGCCCATGGACACAAGCAATACCACAGGAGTCACAAGTGCGTTGCCGCCCCTTGGGGTTGGGAAAAGGGATAGGATAAGGAGTAGGATGAGGAAGAAGGAATAGAGGATAGGGCCTCCGGCACTCTCACCCCCCGACGAAACGCAACAGTATACGTACTGTTACTTTACGTCAATTTTCTGTCAGAGGGTAGTACCTACTTCCCCGGTCGAGCCGGCCCGGCCCATTCATGCTGAAATCAGCAAGGCTGATATCCACCGATCTACTACCGTTAAAATAAAACATAAATTCCCCTTAAGAAAATATACATATATAGCCCTATAGGTATATAAACTGTCCCACTCCGTAGCAAGGGTCGCTTCGCACTACAAGAAGGTTTAGGTCACATGCCACCAGTTTGCTCCACATGTATGAGAACTCACTGACATGCTTTCATAATCAATGTTATGACATTCACCAAATCTCCTTCATCGTTTAGCAAGCGCTATTAAGAATTAATAATATTCTGTATTTGCTGACGCAACAACACGTAAATCATAAAAATTCTATCCTCACAATTGTTCAGAAAACGACACAACCAATTCGTCTATTTTTCACATGACCCAATATAAAATTTGACTTTTATTGGTCAGACGGGGCTCCCTAAATGCCCTCCTGTCAATGAATACAGATTTACCTGTACACCACCGGGGGTGGCACTGGCCTCTAGGGATGGGAAAATCTTTTCATTTAAGAATATTAAATTGGGAACTATTGTGATAATGCTTACAATTTGTGATAATGTTTTAGAAGAAATGTGATATGTGACATTTCATTTTTTAAATTAAATATGTTATGTGTCAAGAGGGACTTTACAAACATACAACTAACGGACACAAAATACATTCCGACCTGAAACATCACTCATCACTACATCAGTGATTGTGTTGTGTTGTCTCGTGCGGGGATCGAAACCACAGCACGGGCGCAGTGACAACCGCTTAAACTATTACGCCAACTGTGCAGTAAATTTTTGAATATGATAATATAAGGTAGGTGCGGCCAATAAGACCTGTCGGGTAATAAGGCCTAAGTATCAGAAAAAGAACTTAAAATAATCCCCACCGACTGAAGTCACAGGCATAAGTAGCTAACCATCCCAGATAGCGCCCTAAACTTGTCAGGTGTCGCTTACCCTCGTGGTGCCACCGCTGCTGCGTCATTCATCGTTTATGATGGACGCTCAGCTCGAATTATAATGTAGCGGTCGAACCAAACGTAAGTAATTTTTAAAATATTACATTTTAGTACATTACTTTACAGTTAAATTTTCTATTAGTTCATGCTTTAGAGGCCTGCGTTGTACGAATGGTATAAATTAGACCGAACAATGATATTTTAAAATTTTCGTCACAAAGTGGTCGGTGGTCAATAAGGCCTATAAAATTCGACCATAGACCTTATTACCCTCTTCTATGGCATTATCAAAAGAATATGTTTATTGAATGCCTTTAGAAATGTGTTTTAGAGACTACTTATAATCACTATGACTCCCCAGCGAGCTGTGTTTGTTGTTGTCTGATGAAGACCTGGTTGCAGCAGTCCAAGCAGTACAATGTGGACGGCTATTTCAATAAGCGGTTTGCCAGAGAAGGACGATGATGGTTTTCAGTGGCCAGATTTATCGTAATTAAAAACAAAAATGGCGGCGAATTTTTTCCTGTGTAGGAAAAATTCAGTTTTAAAATGCATACAATAGCATAAAACAGCCAAATATGGGCCTAAACATGTGTATTACTGTATATAATAAATACACAGTTTTATATATATTCCAATTCTTGCAATAATCTCCATAGAAAAATAAAACAATCATCAACGAAGTCTTCAACGTAAACCAAAATGGCAAGCAGTTTTTAATTATGTTCATGGCTGCAGAAATCTGTGAAAAATAGCAGGAACTGCCAATATATAATATTGAAAAATTAACCAGTTATAAAATACTAAGTGGATAAGTTATATTTTTTTGCGATATATGTGAAAGCTTGTGCTGGTGTTTTTGTTTGGTGATTTTGTACCTTTTTTATCTTTTTATAATAGACAATTTTATTTAGTAAGTAAGTTTCGTTTAAAAGACAGCGGTGATGGGACGGCGGCACCTTTTTGTTTTTTTTTTTTTTTTTATTGGTGTCGGGTTGGAAAATCCTCATGGAGTCCCTCCGCCCCGGGGGGAAGGACGAAGGGGACTGTCAGACTCTTACTGACTAAAAACCAACCCGTGCTCCTCATGTACCCATGTGTCGGAGGGTAGGGTTTCACCAAAGCATTCCTGGGGGTAGCGACCCCCCGACGGGTATTGGCCCGTCAGATGGTCAGGCGGGCCCCGAACGAAACCCCCTTGGCGGCGGATGAAGGTGTTAGGCTCCGCCGCCAAAACACCCAGCGGCCGCAGAGGATAGGGAGGACGGCAACGCAACACCGCATCTACTCTTCCTCTGCGGCCCCACCGCGACGCAACGATGGTGCGCCCCCATTTGGTCGCGGGAGATAGGGCGCGGGGCAACGCAACACCCACACGCCTCTCCTCCCGCGACCGCACCCGACTGCGAGGGACAGACAGAACTGTCCCCCGCACCCGCACCATGGGACGCATCCTACGCAGGCCTCTACCAAGCCCACGTGGAGCGTCCCCTCCCGGGATCCCGCTTAGCTTCACCGTGGGTGGCTTCTATCCCACGGTTACTGAGCCCCCCCACCACGACAAGGTGGAGATCCCACGGGGGGGGGGGGACGCCGGCACCTAGGCGACGTCCTGTCACCAACGTCATGTGTAAAATTGTAAATAATAACATTGTGTATAATTTTAAGATTAAAGTTACAAATACATAATATTTATGCCAGGCGAGGATATAAGTGATGCGGAGTTGAGTGCTAGTCAATCTACCACATCGTCGCTGATCAACCTAGTGCGCTGCCCTGCATGTTCTCAAGCTCGTTTTTTTAAAGGTGAGCGGGGCTTGAAAGTACATTTTGGCAAAGTACATAAAAAACAAAATGTGCTTCCGGGCCCCAGTTCCATTTCACATTCTATTTCTTCCCAAATTCCTTTTTGGCAGTACTTAGGTGCTTTAAAAAATTCAATTCCGGTTCTGAAGCGAGTTCCACGCGGAGCGAGACCATTAGTAGCTCATAATTTAGCTCACTGTATTGGTCTCGTTGTGCGTGAGAACTCCAAAACAGCTTGGGAACAGTTACTCGCTTTCCCTTATAGGATTCTACACATTCAAAGCAACCGGACATCATCAAAATCTTTGACAGCCCAAATTAAAGATCTTTGTAACAATTCTGATAACAATTTTGACCCTAAATTTTCTGTAAATAGATTTAAGAAAACAATTTACCAATGTGTAGAGTCCAAATTGAGGGAAGGTGACATTCAGGGGGCGTCTAGGTTATTGTTTAGTAGCGATGTGGTGGCGCCTTACTCTGCAGACACCCTAGCAGGTCTGAAGAGTAAGCACCCAGCGCCAGCTAATGACCTCACCTTTCCCGACATGCCTGACGAAGGTTTTGACTGTCTGATTGTTTCAGCCAAGGACGTATTTGAAGCCGTCTGTTCCTTTCGAAGTGGATCCGCTGGCGGCCTCGACGGCTTAACACCTCAGCATCTGAAGGATCTCACAAGTGCAAGTGCTGGAGAGGCTGGTGATGCACTTTTGAAGGCGCTGACGGCTTTAATTAACCTTATGCTCTCCGGCAATGTGGCCACAGATGTCACCTACTTATTGTACGGGGCCAACTTGTGCGCCCTACGCAAAAAAGATGGTGGCATTCGGCCCATTGCCGTGGGGTGTACCTACAGACGTATGGCAGCCAAACTATGCTGTAAATATTACAGTGACATCTTGGCGGACAAATTGCAGCCAGGTGAGGTCGTTCTAAATATTGATTTGAAGAATGCCTTCAACTCAGTGAACAGGGACACTTTGTTGACACAGGCTGTTGACAAACTCCCAAAATTTTTAAATTTCTTTGGCAATGCTATAGACATCCATCAAAATTAATTTATAAAGACAACGTTTTGGAATCTGCTGTTGGTTGTCAACAAGGAGACCCTCTCGGGCCAGTCATTTTTAGTTTAGCTATTCACCCAATAATAAAACAAATAAATTCTAAATTTAACGTCTGGTATTTGGACGACGGGACCCTGGCAGGGGACGTTAACACTGTCTTACAAGACTTAGAGCTAATAAAAACTAAATTTAAAGCAATTGGTTTGGAACTAAATTCAGACAAATGTGAAATTTTTATTAATGTCAATTTGGATAACCTTTCGATCTTAACAAAATTTAATTCTTTGGCGCCAAATATTAAAATCATCAATAAATTTTCCTTCCGCCTCCTTGGGTCCCCTATTTTCGACGACGCTTTTGGATCTTTTATACACGAAAAACTACAAAATTTCTGTGAAACTTCAGAACGGCTTTACAAAATTAATATTCATTCGGCTTTCACGATTATTCGGCACTGCCTTTTTGTTCCAAAATTTACATATTACTTGCGGTCCTCTCCTTTTTGGAAACATTTATCCCTATTGGAAAACATTGATAATATTATTCGGCACACCTTGAGCAAAATTCTAAATCTTGACATGAACGACCGAGTGTGGCTTCAAGCGACTTTACCAGTTCGTTTGGGCGGCCTCGGCGTTCGCAAAATTACCGATGTAAGCCTCCCAGCGTTTTTGGCCTCGGTCCACGGCACTGAGGAATTGACCATAAAAATTCTAGAACCCACACTGGTTAATTCTGAGGTGCTGTGCAAGACTGATGCCATTAACGCTTGGAAAATGGCTTGCCCGAGCTCTGACTTACCCCGATATCTATCCTCTCAGAGGCAATGGGACGGGCCGCTCTGTAGCAAGATGAGAGAATATCTTTTAAGTACTGCATCCAGTGCTGTAGAGCGCGCCCGTTTGATGGCTGTGGGAGAGTGGGAATCGGGGCTATGGCTTCAAGCACTTCCATCGTCCAACATAGGAACTATGTTGGATGACACAACTTTCCGCATCGCTTCTTGCCTACGCTTGGGAGCTGTTTGCAATTCTCCGCATCGCTGTCACTGCGGTGAAGCCGTCGACAGTCTTGGCCACCATGGCCTATCGTGCAGCAAGAGTGCTGGGCGTTTTTCCCGACATGCCCACATTAACAACATAATCCGTCGAGCTCTTGTCACCGCCGGAGTACCAGCTCATCTTGAACCGAATGGGTTGGTACGCGACGATGGGAAGAGAGTATGTCCTTATTACCTTGGAAGATGGGCAGGCCTCTGGTATGGGACGCGACATGCGTCGATACCCTTGCGCCATCACATCTTCCAAGCACAGCTGGATCGGCTGGCGCTGCTGCTGCATCAGCGGAGACCCTCAAACGGCGCAAATACGCAAACCTATCTGGTAATTACGTTTTTGAGCCGTTTGTTGTCGAAACTCTGGGGCCATGGGGGCCTAGTGCACGCGCTCTGTACAAAGAAATCGCTAAAAAGCTGATCGACGCTTCCCGTGACCAGAGGGCTGGTTTATATTTTGCAGAGAGAATAAGCATTGCCATACAACGTGGCAATGCTGCCAGCCTTCTGGGCACGCTACCAGCCGACAGCGTTGCGGATGAATTTTTTGACGCCGCGTAGTTTCTATTTTTTTATTTTTATTTATTTAGTTTAATTGGTTTGGTTTAGGATAGTTTAGTTGCGTAAGTAGTTTTATTCTGTTGTATATATGTTATTTGTTACTTCAATAAAGTCTAAATACCTTTTGTTACATAAAAAAAAACAAATATGTAATTTTTACGTCTTTGATGTCATTATGATTTTTGCTATTGGCAATGCTAAGATTCTAAGTAGCGACTCTAGCGGCGAATTTGGAAGTTGTGCGGGTACGACACTTTCGACAGCTCAATACAATTACCACTATAACCTTGAAGCAAAGTTGTATTGAAAGCTGTCAATTATTTTACATTCTACACAAGTCTTGATATTCCTTGCGTCCGTTAATTATATGTTTGTAAAGTCCCCTGTGATAACATAACATATTTTTACCAAAAATAAAACAAAAAACACAGCTTTGTTATTATATTGACAGATTTCGATGCGAACATGATAGAGAACTATAAGATTTAGCTACAAAAAGCTTTAACGAAATGAAAGGAAATTGTGATAATTCCGTTTATTACATTGTGGAACAAACTATGTACGAAGTAGAAATGAAGCTAAAACATTCGGTACATGGGTACTTTCCAGGTGACCACATAAGCCGTTGCATCATCAAACCTAAGTTAAACTTTTTACATTACATTTTCATTATGAAAAGAAAAAGTGTTGAATATGCATGTAGAAGGACGAAAACGGAGAGGACGGCCAAGGAAAAGATGGATGGACTGTGTGAGGATGGATATGAAAGAGAAAGGGGTAAGCGATGGGATGACTGGTGATAGAGAAGTATGGAAGCGAAGGACATACTGCGCCGACCCCAAATAAATTGGGACCAGGGCAAGACAATGATGACATTTCCATTATGACACTTGCCATTGTGCCAACGTTTTATTACCTATTCAGCAAATGTATTTCCATTCACACTAAATTATACTCAACCGTCCAACAAACAAATATAAGCTGATTTCAACTCGTTTAAATAACTTGAAAGTGATCCGATTATTCATGTAACCGTCAACATATCGATTAAATAATTCCAGTAGTCGTGCACAGCACTAGTGCCTTTGGATAATTAAACGATGCGTCAAGCTGGCCGCTGTAATAAAGTTGCCAGGCTAAATAAATCACCAAGGAATATTTTTGGTGTCAAGATCTGTTGGTTTAAAATGTTTTCTGGTACAATCCAATTTGTCTGAGAGCGTAAATCTTATCTATAAGTAAGCCGCTTACATCAGGTTGGGAAAGGTGTTAAATTTGACACGTATTTCCTATAGTAAAACTTTTGCTGTTGATCCAAGAGTTACATTTATTTTAAGGTTAGTTTTGTTTATATCACTTGGGTATGTTTATTTAGGTAGTTGTGATGTTTATGTAACAGTTCCATTAAAAGTTTGCCACGTAAGTTAAGTGTGCTAATGTATCGGTAAATAATCAGTTTTAATCGCCTTATTATTTAAAAATAAAGGTGGAATAGGCTATAGGTTCTTGAGAATCACTCGTGACCAAGATGGTGTAACCTATGCCGAAACATCGGGGCTAGTAGAGGGCATTTTATCTCTATCATTTAATAATTACAAACAGGAACGCTAACAAAACAATTAATAATAATAATTCTAAGCACTTCTTACAGGTTTCTCATTGGTAGTACAACCGTAACGGAGCCAAAGCATATGGAGAAATAAAAAAAAAACAGGCTTCAGTAGATCTAGGCAAGAATCTCCAGGTAAGAATCAGGGCTTCACACCACCGTTTCTCCAGCTTAGGCGTTAAATGAACATATGCGCAGCGTTCAATGTATTGCAGAGAACACACAGCAATAACGCTAGTTTTAAGGGCCTGTTAGGCGTAGCAGCCGAGCGACCGTGAACGGCGTCTACACCGAGAGTCAATAAATGCGCTTCTGAAAGAGTCAGAGTAAGGTAGCCAATTACGCATTTCTCGTGATTCGGGCCGGTATATCCATGAGGTTGGCAGGGCCATGGAGGATTATGGGATAGGTTCTTCCAGATCTTAAGAAGACGTAGGGACAGTTTCAAGCTACATAACACGTTCTGAATAAAATTATCGTCAGATAACTTCATACAAAGTATGTCCATTTTTGAAGTTATCTGACAGATAGTGTCTACCCAGAGGTAGTTAAACTGGGCCGTTATTTAAGAGAGCGAATAAACGCGTTCTCTTGTACAAGTCATCTTGCAATTAATCTGGATCAAAATTATTGCCTAAAATTAAATCGAAATTAGTAGTAGGTAGGTATTATATTAATTTAGATTGATTAATCAAAATAATTAAGTGTGATTGTTCATTTTATTAGGTATTATCTTTGAACATTATTCAAATAACGACCATAACCAAGCCAAATATATTTTTCAGTGACTTATTACGTAAAACGAATTATTCATGAGTGCTGAGGAAAAATATTATTTAATAGCAATATCAAATGTCTACTTGGAGGAAAATGTTAGATACAAACAAAATACTGTTTTTAATGGGAAAAGATTTTATATGTATCTGGAAGAAAAACATGGTTATAGATACTACTTTACCAAAAAACGTGACGATTTAATGCAAACAATGCAATAAATATTTTTTTATTGACTTACGTCTTTATTACCGATGGCGTAGGCAGAGGTATAATATTATACCCAGTTTTCACCGTGTTTATTTCAAGTCCCACATAAAAGGGGGCGAGCCTATAGCCGTAACCGGTCACATAACGGTCTCTAATCAAAGATAAAACGGTATTGAAGTTTATCGATTGACAATCAGTACTTATTATTATTGTAAACTGTCAAAAGTTGGTAGCCATGGTGGCAATAACTGAGTAAACCCATAGCATTTAATTGTAACTACCCTCAGTTATTCAAATAGACACACTCATCATTTACGTTGACAAACGTAAATGTTTAATACACTCATATCGACATTCATAATCACATACGCGTAGCTATTTTAATAAAGAGTAACCAACAATAACCCTACATGTTAAGGCGCCGAGTACAGCTACTGAGTTGAGCTGTTGCTGTCACTGTCGGATTGTATACATAAGAAAGAGAAGCGCGACGACGACGGGACGTTCAGAACTTAAATAAAATATGAAATAAATTAATTACAGAAATTGTATTGATTGGATTAAAAAAATAAAACAGTATTTCGTTAGTATATAGCTTGTTGAATAATTGGTCAAAAAATCATAATGATTGTATGTATTTTAATATGGTTTTTACTCGTTAAAATATTTTTTTAGAGGTATCTTTGTGATTTTTTTCTATCGATTAAAAATAGTTGTAATATGTTTTCAACACAGTTCTTAACTAGATTGTACCCTGAAGAATATCACATATTTTTCTGATTGTGTTAACTGCATTGAATCATATACTTTAAAGCATTATAAAACTCGAGTTTAGCTCTTGTAGTCCCCTTAATGATTTAATACATTTTAGTGGCTTACTCAAGCCACTAAAAGCTAGCATTAGCATACTGAAGTATTACTAAGTCCTGTAACTAACCGAGCTACTCGATTTAAAGGCCCAGTCACAAACCATTTTACGACATCGTAGCACACAATAAGCTTTAGTATAAAATGCACGATTACGAACGAAAGGTCTTGACCACAGAAGTCTGATTCTAATTCTAATCTTTTGTTCAGGAGTGTAATATTCCCAGAGCCATATTCATCGCATTCTAAAAGCCTGAACAGGTTTGGATGTATGATAATACTTTTAATCTATGTAGTTTATTCTTCTTTTAACATCCAATCTATCCTACTTCGGAACGCTCTCCCTCCTGAAATTAGGATGGCCAATACACGTGACACGTTCAAGTTCAAGGATCGTCAGTTATAGTGGACAATCGGAAACTTCTCAGTAGCAGCATATATATATATATATATATATATGTATATATATATATATATATATATATATATATATATATATATACACCGCTATTTTTTAATTAGTACAAAAAATTTAACAGGGCACTAAGTATCTTTAACTGATCGTATTTATGTAGTTGAAAAATAAAAACACTAAGTCCCAAAACTGTCTCAAAACTGTCCACAAAAATACGTGATAATTGGTAAATGCAATAGAGTGCAGCTGTGTACCCATGGACATCGTATTGTGAGTGTACAAAAGTGACCGGGTCAGTGTCAAACAATTAAAACAGTGCATATTGGATGCTTTTGACAACGGTGGTGGACATTTCGAAGGACAATGGAAATACTTGTAAGTTTAGTAAATAATACGTACTTAAGTAAATAATAATTTGATGCGGGCGGCTCAAAATCGGTCTGTGTTCTCCACACACCTTGAGAAAGGCCTATACAGTGGACGTCTCTAGGCTGACATGATGATGATAAAATAATTTGTAAATAGCAGATGATTCTAACTTCATAAATACGCCAAAATTACTCTTTTCTTTTAGTCCAGAACACCTTCTTTTATTTTGATATTTGTTTGCTTTCTAATTACATACCTCCGTATTTAATTACTTGTTAAACGATAAATTTTACCGGTCCTAAGCCCGAATGAAGTATGAAGGAGAGGGTAGAATTAACAAAATTAAACATATATATAACTACCTACATTTATTATTTTTCTTCATTTTATTTTCTATGGCTACCTACATCATAAGTGCGACAGAGAGAATGCGAATGAGCAGGATGGAATATTATCAATAAATTAGTGAATGGATTGTAAAATATGACTATGATTTAAGTGAGATTTTCTACAATAAACAAATGATAATAACTTTGCTCTCTTTATTGATATTATGAAATTCTTACGTCACATATATGATAATAATATCTTCGCTAATCTGTCCTTAAAGTTTTTGTACTAATTAAAAAATAGCGGTATATATATATATATATATATATATATATATATATATATATATATATAGGGTTGATACGACAGTATGACTTTAATTCACAACTCTTTCTCCAGCTGTTCCGCGCCCGTAGTAAAGGTCATACACCTTTAAACAAATATGAGTTTGTGTATTTACATTACATAATCTGATTAAAATTTAGCCACATTCACTCATTAGGCTATCGCAATAAGGACGAATAAGCATCACATCTCACTAAAAAGTCGCACACTTTCGCACTTGTATGCTATCTTACTCTTATTCAATAATAGTAAGAGAAAGAACGACAGGTCACTCGTACACAATGTTGCGTTGCCATGGCAACTTGATAGCTATTGGTTAGACATAAAGACATAAAGACATATTTATTTCTGCATTTTGGTTGTTTACAACACTTATACATGTCAAAACCCTATTCTAGATGATGCCGGCTTTTCCTAGCTAAATGACTTCTTGAGAAGAAAGGCCGAAACAAACTCAGAGTCATTGTTTTTTTTGTCACTTCAATTTCTTTAGTCTTTTCTTCATCTTTTAAAGTCCAGACAAAAAAGGGTTTAGTATACAAGTACAATGCAGGAAATTATCTGACGCTTTTGACTGACTCGGCCCACTGATGGCCCGCATTCAACAGCAATCGTACGGCTCAACCTTAATTGAGGGAGCCAGCACGATCTGTATCACTATGCCTCCACGCCATCAGAAGGTGTATGCATAAGCATGTCAGCCTAAGCCATCAGACAGGTTGCCACAACTATTTGTTTATATGTTTAATAATGCCCACATCGTACTCACAACTTTACATGCTAATACACAGTAAAATACATGTTGCAAACAATAAGTTAAAAGTAATAAAAATTTAAACAATAAAATGTCATATATTTAAAATGTCAGAAAATATTATTAAATGTCAGAAAATATTATTGAATGTCAATTTATGAATAATAATATATTACTTAAGTAATTTTAAATGTCAAAAGAAAATAAATAAAATAACAATGTCAAATCAAACAATGTCAAAACAAAATAAATAAAATTACAAATGTCAAATAAAAAATGTCAGAATGTAAAAATATAAGTATTACAAATGTAAATAAAAATATCATGTCACTAGTTTCAAAATATCAAAATTCATAATTTTTAAACTCAATTCCAGGCATTTTTGTCTGCTAAATAATCTTTAACTGTGTAATAAGCTTTTGAACACAAGCTCTGTTTAATAAATACTTTGAATTTATTAATACTTAGTTCCTGAATATTGCCTGGAATTTTGTTGTAAAAACGTATGCTTTGACACTTGTATGAGTTACTTATTTTTTGTAGTCTAGTTGAAGGTAGAACGAGTTTGTTTTTATTTCGTGTATTTAAATTATGAATGTCGCTGAATTTAGAAAACATATTTATATTTTTCCTGACATATAACAAGTTCTCATAAATGTATTGAGATGCGACAGCCATTATCTTAATTTCTTTAAATTTTTCCCTCAGTGAATGCCTTGAACCAAGACTGTAGATTGCACGAATAGCCCGCTTCTGCAGTACAAACACAGTTTGAATGTCAGCTGCGTTGCCCCATAATAAAATGCCATATGACATTATGCTGTGGAAATAACTAAAATATACTAATCTGGCCGTATCTATATCAGTTAACTGACGAATTTTGTAAACCGCGTATGCTGCAGAGCTAAGTCTATTCGACAACTGACCTATATGTGGGCCCCACTGTAGCTTAGAATCTAAGGTTATGCCTAAGAATACGGTGTTATCTATAAGATCCAACTCTTCTCCATTCAAACATATGTTAGGTTTAACTTGTTTTACATTCGGTCTTGAAAATCGTATACATTTTGTTTTTCTTTCATTTAACAGTAAATTATTAGCTGTAAACCATTGAACTACTTTAGAGAGAGCGTTATTTACATCGTCATTATTTGATTGTTGTCGTCTTAGTTTAAAAATAAGTGATGTATCATCAGCAAATAACACTATCTCTTCATTATTTCGCATAATGTATGGCAAATCATTAATATATACAAGGAAAAGGAATGGACCAAGAATTGAACCTTGCGGCACTCCCATTGTGACCACTGAACCCATAGAAACTTTTCCATTTACCTCAACTCTCTGTATCCTATTACTCAAATATGATGTTAGGAGATCCAAAGCAGTGTTCTTAACTCCATAGTAATGTAATTTCCTGATCAATGTTTCATGAAACACGCAATCAAAAGCCTTAGATAAGTCACAAAAGACTCCCAAAGCATCATGCGACTCCTCCCAGGCGTCAAAAATACTATCTAAAAGCTCAACTCCAGCATCCGTAGTTGAGCGACCCCTAGTAAAACCAAATTGTTTTTCATGTAACAGCTTATTGTTATTAAAATGAATTTGAAGCTGACCTAGAATTAATTTTTCAAAAATTTTACTAAACGTGGGTAGCACAGATATTGGCCTATAATTTGTGGGGTCAGATGTGCTACCTGATTTAAATAAAGGAATTACTTTACTACTTTTCATTTGATCAGGAAACACACCACAGTCAATACATCTATTGAAAATCATTGCCAGTTCCGGTGCTACTGTGTTGATTATAGATTTCGTAATCACAACAGAATTGCCCCAAAGATCACTAGTCTTCTTCAAATTAAGGGTATTAAAAGTTTTTACAATATCTCTGTCAGTGACATAACTAAAACTAAATTCAATGTTACACCTATTGACATTTTGTTTCAATAGAGATTCGGCGTCATTAGGGGACGAGTTGAGGGATTTAGTGGTTGAGACTGGAATGTCTGTGAAGAAATTTTCAAATGCTGTGGCAACCTCAAAATCTGACTTTAATATCTTTTTTCGTTACGGATTTCTTCATTGATAAATGTGATACTCGTCACGCGATTGCGAAAAATATGGCGGAATTAGTTGAGTTTATTGCGCGGTGCGCACGCGCCATATTGGAATTAAACATTGCTTATTGTTTAATGCAATCTGGATACCTTTAGGTGTTCAAAAAGCAACTGGTGTGAAGCGAAAGTGTTTTTTCTTTGTGTGACAGGGCACCGATGTTTGGATGACTAAAATAAGTGTTTGTGTTTCGTTTTATTTTGTGATAATAATATGATATTTACGAAAATAATTTCTATCTAGTGATAGTATTTGTTTAGAAGTATTTTAGCGTTTATTCAATTAAAAAGCTTGGTAGCCGACAGTGGGATCGTTGTTAAACTACAAAACAATATCGTACGGCCTAGTTGTGTGTAAATGAGAAAAAAATACTTTGTCATAATTTTGTACCTACTTAGGTCTGTGTCGTGCCGCCGTCACTAGATAGTTATGTACTATGTAGGTATCCACAGTTGTAATGAATGTGACGGCGCATTACCAGCGCCTCTTTATTATTTCACGTCGGAACGGAAATTGCAGATGTCATGAAACGTCATCACGTCATTAGTACAGTCTCTAAACGAACCGAAGTGCTCCCGGCCGGTTGTGACGAAACGAATTGCGGTCCAGTGGCGGGGGGCACTGACGGTGTTCATGTGGACTTGTCTGGCGGACTGCGGTACATTCAGTCGGGTCGCCTGGTTGACGGTACACCATGAATCCATCTTCGGTTCGTTAAAAGACTTGCAAGTGAAAAGTGTTAGAATATAATTGTTAAGATAATGCCTTTCGTGTTTTAAAGTAGATTGTGTATTTTAGTTTGTGTGTATTCAATGCACAATAACCCAGCTGCGCCCACTTAGTAGGAACTCTGAACACTCTGAAGTGATTATATCGGCCAATAATCTAGTTACCCGCCTACATCATTTGTGGGATAAAATTGTGCAATAAAACGTACACACAAAACGCGAGTGAGGGCGATTGTGCTGCTGCGGTGCTGGCGAATCAGTTGATTTCTCAACTGCTACCGTGGTGAGCGTATTCTATCTAATTCTATTGGCCCTGAAAATTTTATTTGGTGGCGGTAGTTCTTTCTCTTAGCGTTATCCCAGTTTTAATCTGGGGTCCGCTTTCTAGTCTAACCGGATTTGGCTGAATATTAGCTTTTCCACGGAGCGACTGCCTGTCTGACCTCCGCAACCCGAAGGGATAGCGATATTCCATGGTTTAGACTAGTGTCAGTTTATTTAGAAGGTACTGACGCCCTGTAACGACTGTCAAAGATCTTCATGACAACCGGGACCGACGGCTTAACGTGCTCTCCGAGGCACGGGACAAGCGATAATTAACAATTCAATACGGTAGTTGTGAAACATTATTGGTTGGCAGAATACTGCTACACGTTTAGTAACCTTAGGATTGTGGTGGTGAGGTCGCCGTCACATCACTAGCCGCTACAGCGTTATGGGTTCGATTCCCTCGCGAGACACGAAATTGTGGTTAAAACAGGCGTTTACTGTGAAACCGGTTGAACTTTACGGTATCGTGTTTCCCATGTCATGATCTCTTGGATAAGCTTCTTTTTTAATAGCTTAAAGAAGAAGGAAAGAAAAAGAACAAATTTGTGGGTAGTAATGACTGATTAAATAGCGACCCCATTGCTGTATTTTATGCTATCGTATGGGTGCCCGACTACTACTGTGACCTAGCTATAGCGCAGATATAGAAAAGACGTTTTGGGTTCGATACTTGGGTTAAAAAGAAAACGATTGTTTTTATTTCTTTTTTTCGTAATAAAACTTGAGGGTGGCTTGCGATCACGAACCTTGTGAACGCAAATAGTCTCTCTGATCGGCGTGCAGCCGTTTGTGAACATAGTATGTAACGGTAACAAGACTGAGCGTACAGGCCGACTTGCATTATTCTATGTAAGTGCGTTTTGAGTGAAGCGTGCTGGTTATTGTTGTAGTGCAGTTGTAATTTTGGTTTTAGAACCAAAACCCAGCTTCGGCTGGTGTTCTGCTAAATCTAGAACAATAACTCCGGTCTAGACTGTCCTTCGCAGGGCAGCGGCGCTAAATGGTAGATTCGCGTTCGACTAATCGAATCGTACATACTAAGTTCATAGTATTAGACTGTGCTGAGCTATTGCAAAGCTATTTTATGTGGAACTGATTGTAGCGTTTGTTTCTTAAATGGACGTGTGACCTGTAGTGCTGTTTAGAACTTTGGACGTGTAGTTGGTTGGTTGGTGTGGAACCTAACCACCGTAGTCGAAATTAGTTTTGGTAGATGTTACTAGCGCGATTATTTTACCGACTCGAGACGTTTTGAATACCTAACGGTGTTATTTAAACGTGATTACGGCTTAAGCAGGGCGAGGCAGTTTTACTCCTTGTAATTCTGTTTTGTACAGACAATCTCTGTGGTTAATGGATGGCACTGCTAGTACCTATTTAATTCGATCTTAAGATTGTACGTGTAAAAAAATTACCTACTGTGTTTTTAAAAATTTGTGTGATACGCTGGGAATCTTTACCAATTGCCCCCGATTCTCTCTCCAATTCCAAGTTACATTTAGGACGTTTCGGAGTGATACAGTAAGGAAGATACCTTCAGTACAAGGTTTTTAGTAGAAGCTGTTAAACTCGATTATCAGATGTAGAAGAAAATAATTGTTATCATTGTAGTGTAATGATAAACATTTTGAATGATTTTTTCATTGTAGGTAGGACCACGTTAGTGGCCATTAGTAATGATTGTTTGCTTAACCTTATTCCCAATTGAGTTGCGAACCTTGTAAGTCGTTGTTGTGATGTTCTTGTTCTTCATACCCTCGTTTCCGTTGCTGCAGATTTGCAGAAACTGAATGAGCTGTCTGTGCGGCGACAAGCTTTTATGTTAGGAGGCATAGTTTCCATTGGTGCGTAAGCAAGACAAGCCCTTGTTGCGCTGTCATAGTACCCATCACTAATGATTGGGTTAGAATAAGTATTTCGTACCTATTTAGAATCGACCATTAAGTTTAAACTAGGAACTACGGGCTTTGTTTGAACGCCGCGTTCTGGTGTACTTTCTGTAATAGCGAGTACCTACGTATTGATGAATTCACCATGAGTTTAGTTGACACCACGATAGTTGTACGCCTTAGTTATGAGCAGGTCAGAAGTTTGTTATAAACCATACCTTAGGGAAAGCGGGTATGTCTAGGGGTACAAAGGTTGTTATGAAAGCTTCATTTTATTTTGCTTAGTAGCATACTCGCTAGATTTGAAGTAAAAGTAGAGCCCATCTTACAAACAATGCTATGAGAACGAATCAGGCAAAGCTATTTCAAAAGACATTGATGTTATGACCATTCTGCTGTTGAGAATTAGAAAATTATTGTTATCAAACATGTTAAAGTCGCTGTCAAATATGCATACCTAAAGTACACTTATGATCTTAGGAATGTTTCCGAGTTTCAAGTACCAACGATGCTGACATAGTAAAGAAATGACATAGAGTGAAGTGGTATTGTCTTCATGTCTTCAAGCAATATTGGAAACTGCACCGGAGTATCGTAGCGGTAGCCCCTAGAAAGCGGCATCTGGGTGTTAGTCTCATCTAGCCTTGTAGCGAGGACCATAGCGTGGCCCGGCATTACCTACTAGAGGGAAGTGCATAAAGATGTGGGGTTTGGACGTAATCATGGATACAGTGCCACTTAAATGGCTTTAATTTCATTTATGTTCATTGATTCTATATTAATCGCTAAAATTGTGTCAGTGGTGCTCGACCTGGCTTCTGTTGTATAACAGAAGCGCGTTGCAAGAATCGGAAAGAACTCGTTACAGTCGATTGACAATCTTAGTAGTCATTGCGTTCGCGTAGACAAAAGTAAATCAATTTGTTCAACTGTAACTTACTAGTATCAGTAGTATCAGTCCATGCGCGGTTTACATTTAAGCAGCTTCAGCTTATGTTGGTGGCAGTTGGTTTCAAATTCAGGTTTGTATGTTCTGGTAGAAAAGATGAACAATAAATAATTGAAAGTTGTGTTATTATCATCTTTATTCTTGAGCAGAGAGCCAAGCACCCAGTGAAGTTGTAAAAGATTTTGATAATCATTTAAGATTTCGATGTACGGATATTGAATTAGTCTGAAAGGAACAGGGTCTCCAATCAGTGGGTATACCATGCGAAGAATCCTTGTAAAATTCAGTTAGTAGATAAGTTCGCGTGTGACGCGCGGCCCGTGAGTGGCGCGCATCCTGTGCGCGGCTTTGAGGTGCCTCGTAATCGGTATAGTTACAACCTATATCGCTTTCTAGCAATTAAATTTAAGGTAGTTTATTAAGGGAGTTTGGTTAAAGGTTGAGTGAAATAGTTTTATGATAGAAATGACTGGACCATAAATTGATTAACGATCAATCGATCAAAAAAAAAAGAGATGACATCACTGTTCTTTGAAATGTCAGGGTCATGATGGGTTAGTCGAAATTAGTACCAGCTTATTGAACAAAGAGAAGGCCGAGACGGCGGTGATTGATGTAGAACTCGATGAGGATTATCCTCATAGACTCGGTAGATGCGTAACACATCGGCAGGCTCCTATACTATTTCAGTAGCATTTGATACAATCACAGCAGGATCAGATAACCTTTGCATCAACTCAGACCATGAGCCAATTGACCTCGAAGTTCAAATTCACGCTGAATACGACAGTTCATAACTGATAGGTGAGGTTAGGCTTGACGTAGCATAGGTTTAGTTTAGCTAGGCGTAGGTTTGACCTCACCTGCGGCATGCTACATTATTACTTCTTTGATCAAATTACACACATTCACATCACATTTAAAACTTACATTACACATTTATTACTTGGGTATTTAAATTTAACTGTAGTCTGAAATAGATAAGCTGGACGAAAGGGCCAGTGCCGTCCAGTCCATGCCTTGTTTGAAGGATGGTTGAAAGGGCGCACTACGCGGTCCAGACTTATGTTTAGAAAGTGGTTAGGTAGGAGGACAGTGTTGTCCGGTCCATGCCTCGTTAGGAGGATGGTCGAAAGCACACTCGTCCGGTTCAGACTTATGTTTGGAAAATTAGGAGGACAGTGCTGTCCGGTCCATGCCTCGTTCGGAGGATGGTCGAAAGGGCGCACTCGTCTGGTCCAGACTTATGTTTGGAAAGTAAGGAGGACAGTGTTGTCCGGTCCAGACTCATGTTTGGAAAGTGGTTGTGAGGAGTCCTCACTGAGGACAGTGTTGCCCGATCCAGACCCATGTGGAAGGATTGGTGGAAAGGGCGCACTCGTCCGGTCCAGACTTATGTTTGGAAATCGGTTGAGAGGACAGTGTCGTCCGGTCCAGACCCGTGTGGAAGGGTTGGTCGAAGGGCTCACTCGTCCGGTCCAGGCTTACGGTTTGGAGAGTCTGGTTGTCAGGGTGGACGAGCGGACTGCTTTTCAAGGTAAGCTATAGATAATTGTGTGAATGATACAAAATTGCAAAATGAAGCGCCCGAGGACGGTCGCAGGTCAGTCTGGCCGTGACGGCGCATTACCAGCGCCTCTTTATTATTTCACGTCGGAACGGAAATTGCAGATGTCATGAAACGTCATCACGTCATTAGTACAGTCTCTAAACGAATTGAAGTGCTCCCGGCCGGTTGTGACGAAATGAATTGCGGTCCAGTGGCGGGGGGCACTGACGGTGTTCATGTGGACTTGTCTGGCGGACTGCGGGACATTCAGTCGGGTTGCCTGGTTGACGGTACACCATGAATCCATCTTCGGTTCGTTAAAAGACTTGCAAGTGAAAAGTGTTAGAATATAATTGTTAAGATAATGCCTTTCGTGTTTTAAAGTAGATAGTGTATTTTAGTTTGTGTGTATTCAATGCACAATAACCCAGCTGCGCCCACTTAGTAGGAACTCTGAACACTCTGAAGTGATTATATCGGCCAATAATCTAGTTACCCGCCTACAAATGAATAGAACGTTGTCATTCATGGTGATCCCAGGTTAGTGTTAATATTATACATGGCGTTTGTGTATTAAATTGATTTAATTTGTTTGAAAAAAAGAGATTCTCAATTTTCATTATAATAAACTGAAATTTGGTATAGAGCTTGTATATGTCACGTACTATATGGTGTTTGAAATAAAGTCATACCGTCGTATCAACCCTGTATATTATATGTCATATATATATTTATGCACGACACGCACCAATGACTTTTCGAAGTTAAGTGCGTATTAAATTGGTAATTATCGCTTGCTTATCGGTGAAGAAAAACATCGTGAGGAAACCTGCATGTCTGAGAGTTCTCCATAGTTAGTTAGTTAGTTGGTCGTGGGTTTTCCGCACTTAGCCACTTATTTGGGCCACTGTGCGTAAGTGGCGACTTGATTGACGCCGACTACTCATACCACCTTAGCTCCTTCCAGAAAGCCATTAGCTGGCTGGTGTCGTTCAAAGCCTCACACATGGTTCTGGGGTTGTTCAGCAGCTTTGCCCGTTGATCGCTCACACTTGTGCAGTGCAGAATGACGTGAGCGGGTGTTTCTTCGGTTTACATGCAGCCCCTGCACAGTGGGCTGTCCGTAACGCCTATGTTGAATAGGTGCTTGTTGAGTGGACAGTGGCCGGTTATTATGCCTGTCAGATGCTTAAGAGTTTTTCTATTAGAATGCAGCAGCTTGTGCGAGAGTCGCTTGTTCAAGCAGGGGATAGCATCTTTTGTTTGTCTGCATTCTTTTATGTCTGCCCACTGTTTTTCGTGTTCATGTGCGGTTCTCTCGCGTGGCCACGTTTTGAGTTGGCTTACCGGTATTGGTACAATCGGCTCGGGTCCCATTATCATTGTGTCCGATCCTTGCCGTGCCAGTTGGTCTGCGGCGTCATTGCCTGCGGAGTTGCTGTGGCCTTTAATCCATTGCAGCGTAACCCGATTCTTCTCTGCAATCTTTTGCAGCTCTAGGTGGCATTCCATGATGAGGCCGCTGTTAAAGCAGTTGCTGCCGAGAGCTTGTAGTACAGAGACACTGTCCGTGATAATGCGTATAGACAGGTCACTTACGTTCCTAGACGCGATTGCTGTTACGGCTCTTGTTATCCCAACACATTCGGCTTGGAATATGGTGTTAAGAGTGCCAAGGGATGTTGAGATGTTGATATTTAAGTCATGGGAGAATACGCCTGCACCTGTCCCATGCTTTGTTTTTGAGCCGTCTGTGTATACTCTGACTTCGTGTATACCAGAGCTGTCTTTGTGTTCCTCCTGTAATTGGATGCAATATTTTTTGTCAAAGACAAGGTTTTAGGGATGAGATCGCAAGCTTGAGAGTTCTCCATAATGTTCTCGAAAGACATGTGAAGTCTGCCAACCTGCACTTGGTCAGCGTGGTGGACTATGGCCTTACCCTTCTCATAGTGAGATGAGGCCCGTGCCCAGCAGTGGAACAGTATTAAGGGCTAATGATGATGATGATATTTAAACATGTATATTTTATTCATATGTATGTATGTATAGGCATTCCCTATTCGCAAATATGTATTACCTTGTATATTCTTTTATTATATTTAGCACTCTTGTTTATAGTCTCTAAAACACACCTGCCACTATCATCTCTGCATCACCCTAAGGTTGACTGGTAGAAAATGCCTTTGGCATTAAGTCCGCCTTGTGCAAATTGTGTTGCAGGAAGTTTAAGAATAAATAAAATAAATCAATAATATTCTAAAATAAATTTTATTATTGTTGAAAGGCAATTTAGAGTAGAAACTGTTTTGCAGAACGGTTCGCCGTTTTACGTTCTCTATGTAAAAGCATATTGATAGTAATGTTATCAGCCGTTACGCCAAATTCTATAATGCCATCCTCTGGAGGATCTACAGCATAAAAATTCAGAATGATCCGTGTTTGAGTCGAAACGGGTTATAAGTAAAATAATTGATATGAAAAAAGATACATTGTACTTGCTTTGTTCTAATCTTAAATCTTAGAAAAATATAATTGATATAATAAGATGACGTAAACCAGAATGACATGATTGAATTATGCATGTGTGCATAACCAATGTTGTGCAGTATGTAGGCTGCATGATCCCATTATTGTCACTTTAAGACTATTCAATTGTCGGGGGCTTTATGAATTCTAATTGAAAACTTTGAAAGATTGAAGCAAAGCTAGAATCACCACGGAATACCGTTGGTCGAGTATGAATAAATACATACATACATACATACATACATAGACTCACGCCTGTTTCCCCGAAGGGGTAGGCAGAGGCATATTAAACGCCCACTTTTCGCCAGTATTTTGATCCCACGTAATAGGTGGCGAGCCTATTGCCGCTTATTGGGACATTTTGTTTGAATAAATAACAATGTTTCAATATGAATTTGCCCTTACGTACTTCGCAGTTTATTTCGTCCGTAAAACCCCAGAGATAGCTTCACTCAGATATGCCGATTCGTTTTCTACTTTGTTAGTTTTTTAATACTTCCATTTGCTGTGTCAGTTAGTAAGGCTATTTTCGAATGCAACGCAGCCATTTTAAATGTGCTGTCAGTTTTGTATTCCGGATTAAAATCGCGTTTTCTTTTTTGTTTTTCTTTTATTTTCGGCGATTTTTGTGTTGTGTTTGTTATCACTTGAACTCTTTCGTTTGTAAATTGCCAGTATCTGCATGAAGAGCTGACTATTCTTCAGATGAGATTTTATCTCAATTTAGTCCGTTAAAAGTTAAATTTGGGGTCGCATTTGTCGGAGGACAAAATTTTATTTTACAGATGTGTAGGTAGGGCTAGTGTAAAGCTTGATCCAAATTTGTGGGGTCGTACCACTTGTCCCTTGGCCGCTATCTTGGAAAGAGTGCAGGCGCGGATGGTTTTTCTTAATTTTCTGGCAAACTACTCGTACCTATATATCACACAGGTATCATGTTCGAGTATTTTTTGCTGAAATTTAAATTCTCTACAACTTTGATACTGATACTTTTTGTCGTAAAACCATAAATAAAAAAGTTTTCAATGATATTATTATCTTTAGGTTATTATAACTTTTCTTCATGATTACTGTGTCTATAGCACCTTTAGTCTTTTTATGAGTCAGACTGCGGCTTATGATCTAATCGAGCTACGGTATTCAATTATTGATGAAAAACTTAAACTTTCGTGGTCACTATCATTATATTTTACTATTCCTATGCGATATATACAGTAAAAAGTGATAGATGGAGAACTATAGAAAAATCGCATTTTCTCGGTAAATCATAATTGCCTTTGATTTTTGAATAAATTTGCTGCATCTCGCCTCAGGACATTGAGATGCTGCGGCACATTGCAGTTTCCTTTGCATAGACAGAACATCAACTTAAGAAGCCCAGAAGTTTTAGAATTTTTTGCTCATGTTTTGCCAACCCCTGTTTTCATGGTCATTGTAATGAGTATCGTCCGTGTGGTGACGGATTAGGAATACGCAATGTTACCACCCCATATCATCCCATGGGTGTCGTAAGAGCCGACAGAGGGACCATACTATGCAGAGAACAGCACTGTAAGAGAAGGAAAACTTAAAAAAAACCCTGTACCAACCTGTCGCGATTTCTCGCGATTTGTGTATAGTCTTGTAATCTTGCCCGGCGGGAGTGTCGCGATTTCTCGCGATTTGTATATAGTGGACATGGCAGCAACATTAATAAATTTATGATGAGCCATAGAGAAAGAGTAAATAATAGCTAACCTTTATGTGAGTACTGGCCACAGCCGACGGTTCTCCGTTTGAGGTTTGAACTTGATATACGAAGCATACGAAGTTACTTTATGACTTCATAATATTGACATTGTCATTCAAAGCATATTGTAAATTGTGCAAAAATCAGCAATAAATATGTGTCTTAGTTCTGTGTGGAGTTTCATATATATCGTAGCCTGCTAGTCTGCTAGACCTATAGTAGTTTTGGAGGCAAATCCAATCCTATGTCAAAGATTGTGACGCAAAATCATGATGAGACCACAAAATGGGCGCTGGAGCTAAGTATTTTGTGATTCCTACTGTTTGTGAGTAGCTAGTGTTGTTAAGCTAATTATATGGGATCCTATTGTTTCTACGTATCTAGTAATTCTTAATGTATGGTAATTCTGTATTGTAATATTATAAAGACGTGTTCTGAGCTCAGATTTAGTATCATATTAAACTGGTAGAGACGTCTACCAGTAAAGTAAATTGAACCGAACGACTTGTTCGGGGGACTTGATCAGTTGTGTTATACTGTGTAAAATCAAGCCTTCCAAAGACCTGATTACAGAATATTGGTGTTAAAAGTAAATTGAACCGAACGACTTGTTCGGGGGACTTGATCAGTTGTGTTATACTGTGTAAAATCAAGCCTTCCAAAGACCTGATTACAGAATATTGGTGTTAAAAGTAAATTGAATCGAACGATTTGTTCGGGGGACTTGATCAGTTGTGTTATACTGTGTAAAATCAAGCCTTCCAAAGACCTGATTACAGAATATTGGTGTTAAAAGTAAATTGAACCGAACGACTTGTTCGGGGGACTTGATCAGTTGTGTTATACTGTGTAAAATCAAGCCTTCCAAAGACCTGATTACAGGATATTGGTGTTAATATGATTGGCCATTGTAGTGAGAACTACATTGTAATAAACATGATACCTGACGGGCCGAGCCACGGTCGTTATGTGCAAATATTTGTAATCTTAAATTAAAGAAATTGATAGGACTTCAATGCTAGACTGCCGGACAGTGGAATCATATAAATTTTTAACCTACAGGTCGCACTGAAAGGGTTGTGGATAAACCATACATATAAATGTTTGGCATCGAGGTCAAACAAAGCTATCCATAATAGAAAGTGATGTCTACGTATTGATAGGTAAGTTTCTGAACATTACATTTGCCCGCTCATTTCAATGTCTATCGGCGTTAAGTTACATTCCCCATACACACTATCATACCTCGCCGACACAATCCGTTTGGCCTGCGTGGTATAGTAGGCCAATTCCTCCTTTCAAAGGAGAGGCCTAGTCCAGCAGTGGACTGTAAGGGGCTGATGATGTAATCAGTAAACATTAGACTTTATGGTAGTCTTGAGGGCTGTGGAGTCTCAAGTTACACAACTGGCTCTTGCTTTGGAGGCAGTAAAGACAAATTAAATGTACTTTTTTTGTGCCTGAGGAAGAGAAATCTACAAAAAAAATCTGTTGGAAATTGCATCCGATTTTCGTTTGTAACTTTGTTATTTTACGATTTAATGTTACGGCACCAAAGTTGTAGAGAGTTTAATTTGCAACTCATCATGTATTGACATTTTTCTGTGCGGCCAATAGTTTGCCAGATATACCAGAAAACCCATTTGTACCACTCTTTTCAAGATGGCGGCCCCAGGACAAGGTTTGCTACCCCACAAACTTGGATGTAACTTTACACTAACCCTCTCTTGGCATCTATGAAATAAAATTATCTGACGAATACACGCTAAGCCCAAAAAAATTAACATTTCAATGGACTAATTATTGTGTTTTTAAGCCGCATTTACTCCTCACTGCTACTGAAATATACCTGACTGAAACAGGTAAAGATACAGGTACAGCCTTGCTGATTTGAGCATGAATGGGCCGGCTCGACCGGGGAAATACTTAGAAAATCGACGTATAGTAACAGTACTTAAACGTTGCGTTTTGTTCGGTGAGTGAGAGTGCCGGAGGCCCAATCCCCTATTTCTTCTCCCTCTTACCCAGGAATCAAACTTGGTATGAATGTAGGCCGTAAAATTGAATTGTAGGCGCAAATGAATGTTACGGGAATCAAAGCGAAATTTCTAAAAGGCATACAATTTCTTTTGTTTATTAATGCATCGTAAAATATCAAGGCAACTTAAAAGCCAGCTTTTATCTTATATAACTACAGCGTTATAAGTCACAACGTGACTGATCCGTGTTGAAATAAATGATATATTGTGTATGAAATATATTTATTACAGCGATATCTCACTTTAAATTACCACAAACTCACCACTGCTATAAACATTTGAATAACCTAAATATCTTAATATATAAAATCCTTGCGTTACTGACTGACTGACAGACAAGCTACAGCCGAAACTAATCGGCGCAAGAAGCTGAAATTTAGCACGTATATTTCTTGAGGACCGCAATGCTGCACTAAGACGGGATTTCCCGAAATTCCCACGGGATCGGGCAAAACGGGAAATTCGAAAATATGTGCGTGCGAAGCCGCTGGCGTCGACTAGTCTTACATAAATATTTGGCATTCATTCAAATCTAAAAAACGACAAACATTTAACGCTGGCCAAAATTTCCATAAACAATCACAGGTCCTTACTAGTCCTTTGTCTCTGGTTCGTAATGGCGGATCAGTATTGTTTCCTTATCCGTTTCACGCTTATCAGGGGCTCGCAGTTTAATTCGCTTGAATCGTGAATAAGCAGTAAATGGAAATGTTTCGTAAACTTTACGAACTTTTATACTGGCACTTTTGTGTAACAAATGTGATACGTGGTTTTAGTAGTATTCTGGTTTAAAAAATGATTAGCGTAGCAATTTATCCTACCGAATAATTTTTCATACTTTGAGTAAAAAAAATACACCATTATGTAAGTATAATTATATTTTTGTGTAATATTACACCTCTGCCTACCCCTCCGGGGATACAGGCGTGAGTCTATAAAAAAATAAATAAATTAAAAAAAATATTTTTTTCGATACTGATTTTCTAAAGTTCAGTCTCCATTTTGGTTTAGCATCGTTAGGCGTAAAAATAATCATAAGCGTTTTAAATAAGAAACAAACTAGGAACGAGTTATAACGAACTAAGGAACAGGGCTGAAAAAACGGTAAATGAATCCAGGGTCACATTTTCTCTGAAGGAAATGAATATGCCATAGATAAAATTTACATTTCAAAGCGGTGAAATCAATACTAGTTTCAGCTGAGCACTTCTCAGTGTCGTCTAGTTTCTAACTAGCGACTCACTGTCCCCTGGCAGTTACTAAATTGGACAGCCATTTGCTGCAGCTGTCAAGTAAAATGTGGTAAGCGACACTTTTTCGTCTCATTGCAAATTCAAAATTGAAGATATTGATTTTAATTTTATTATAAGCTAGTGGACGCCAGCAGCTACGCCTGCATGTTTTTTAATTTTCCCATTTTGACTGATTCCGTGGGAATTTCGGGAAATCCCTTCTTAGTGCACCCCTACGGTCCCCAAGGAACATGCATGCCAAATTTCAGCTTCCTGTGCCCAATAGTTTCGGCCGTAGCGTGTCTGTCATTCAGTCAGTAACGCAAGGATTTTATATATTAAGATTAGCAAAAACAGACAGACAGAAATTTAAAAAATGTCATTTCGGTATATGTACCGTGTATACATCCATATGCATTTAGTAAAAAGCGGTTATTTTAATATTAAAAACAGACAATCCAATTTTATTTATAATATGTATAGATGTTGACAACCGAAACTGAGACTTAAACTTTACTACCTACCTACCTACGTGGTGTTGCTTGTGTCCATGGGCGGCGGTAATTGCTTACCATCAGGCGATCCGTCTGCTCGTTTGCCGCCAATTACTATTAAAAAAGGCGGTTTTTCGGCGCGCTGAAAATCGGGCTCTGTGGTGTGCCACTGGAGAGGCCCATATCCAGCAGAAAGCTATGGCATGCTCATGATGATGAAGGCGTATTTTTGTTTATTATCTTGTAGTCTAATAAACATAGACCTTATTTATTTATTTTTACAATACTAAGACCCAGTTACTCTACCACTGGTTACGCCTTACCCTTCAGATAAATTCATCATAGGAATTAAGTTTGCTTGAGTTATTTGACAAATAAATACGGGAACTTATCAAACAGCGTTGAAACTGGCCACAAATGGTTACAGTTAGCTCACTGACCAGTATTATATTACCTATTTGATTTGGTTAACGCCAATGCGATATTGAAGCAATTACTGAAATCAAATTAATCTAATATACTAATATATAAAGCTGAAGAGTTTGTTTGTTTGTTTGGTTGAACGCGCTAATCTTCTTTCAATGTTAGATAGGTTATTTATCGAGGAATGCTATAGGCTATATAACATCACGCTATGAGCCACGGGAGCGGAGCAGTACCCTTAAATAACGCGGGTGTAACCGCGGGCATCATCGCCGCGTATGACATAAAACTTAATATGAAAATATTTTTACTTTAAAAGTTGTGTAGCAATTTTCAAATAATCAAGAGCTTAAGACCCCATAAATATCAATAGCTATGTAAAAATATCGCAAAAGTGCGAGAGCATTTATGATGCAATATTTTAAGCTTACGCCATCGTTAATTGAGGTTCGTAACGCTATTTTGCCTGTGTGATTTAGTTTCACAGATCATTAGTTCGATTCACAGAGACGGGCCGAAACCGATGCCTGTCTAGTCTACGTATTTGTATCATCAATTAAAACCAAAACTGCAAAGTAATACTATTCCAGCACAAATTACTTAGATATTGTATACAATACAAAATATTCTTCAACACAGTAGCCGAGGTTTTAATCCTCGGGTGTGAAGATTCAACAGGGGCAAACAAAACTTTAACTTGCCCTTCAACAGTAGATGCTACGTCACCTATTCCCCGTATACAATTCGGAAAAGAACCCATATTTAATTTAACCTGCCCTACCAAATAAGTGGAAACCCCGTGGGTCCCCAGCAGCAACCCTAACAGCAACCGTTGGTAGGATAACGGTCTCAATGGGGGTGGTTGGCGTTATAGGGCAGGAGTCAATGACCTATTGTTGCCTGGGCGGCGACCGTTGGCCAGGACCAGGCAAATCAAAATGAGGGTGCGGTTTGAAGTCCTCAAAGGCGCGGTGACTCGGTCCGCGCGCCATCTGTGGGGGGTCATAATGACGCACCCGCCTAAAACGAGGTGGGCGCGAGTCAAGGCGGGGACGCTCCGCCAAAGGAGGAGAATACCTGGGGCAGCAGTCATGGTGCTGGTGACGTTGAGCAGTCGCACATTCTGGTGCACGAGAGAGAGGAGGCGTGCGTACGCTACGGTTCTCCAAACGGGGTGAGTGACGATCAAGTGAGCGAGGCGAATCTCGGCTACGCGCCGGTGAGCCTCGGCTGCCACCTTCAAAACACCCGCCCGTGCGCGGCGTCGGCTGGTTGGACAAGCGGCCTACCTCTCTGGCATTCATGCAGAGAATGTCCAAATGCTGTCCTCCACAATGAGGACAGGGGCGAGAGTTTGGGCAGTCTCGCTGGTAGTGGGATCCCAAACATGAGAAACAAAGGCGGCGGGCATTTGCGATGCGCCTACGAGAGGCGACATGGAGGTCCAAGAATGCCCTACAACTGGCCGTTCTGTGCCCCGTAACCTTGCAGTAAGAGCACTCCGCTGGGCTCTGCGTGACTGCAAATCGAGGAGGACGCCGATCAACATTTCCTAGGGTGTGAACGCGACCCTGCTCCTTGACCTTGGGCGGCTGCGACTTAGCCGGCGTATCACCACCGGAGTTGTCCAAAACCCGGCACTCGTCCTCCAAGAACCTTTCCAAGTCTGCAAAGGGGGGCAGATGCGTCGCACTATCCCCACCAAAGCCCTGCTCAAATCGCGACCTTAGGTTGGCAGACAGCTTTTTGAGAACTATGTGGACCAACGGGCAGATCCAAGCACTTAAGGGCGTTGGTTGCCACCAATAGCGGGTTCAAAAGTTGGGTGCGCAACCCAAGGACCCGGGTGAGCGTGGGCAAACTCAAAATCTGCTCAATATGGGTGTCTGCGAGGCCACGCTTGTTGTGGTACCTACGGGTAATTAAGTCCCGAGCCGTTTGGTAGGCCTCGTCAGACACGGGCAGATGCTGGATGAGGTCTTTGGCCTCCCCATCCAGAACCGACATCAAGTAGGCCAATTTTTGTGCCGGCCGAAGGTCAGCCCTGGCATCGACCAGGCTGTCAAACATGTTGAGAAAGCCCAGGTAGCTTCCTAGGCAGCCATCATAATGTGGGAAGTCTAGCGTGGGAAGCCTACTCACCAGTCCCGGTGCTGGCCTAGGAAGCTCTTGCTTCAAAATGGGTTGCCTGTCCCTCTCGGCAATTAACTGTCTTGCACAGTTGGAGACAGCATCATATAGGTCCAATATCTGGGCATAGTCCTCACTGACTTTATTTCGCTGGTCCACGGTGAAGTTGACAACTGACACTTCGAGACAGCAAGCGCTGAAAGAACAAAATTGCTGTTCCACGCTTGCCAGGCGATCATTGATCTGCTCAAATCTTTGTAATAGGGCCTGCTTGCGATCAGGCCGGTTTACCAGAGCACTGGCTGAGGCAAACCAGTGCAAATGTGATGAAATGGTACCCGCAGCCGTACGTAGGTCTCAAGGACCTACGTACGGCTGCGGGTACCATTGCTGACATAATTATTAATAATTCTCAAAAGAGCTCGGACAAGCGTTAAATAATATCATCAATTGAACTTAACAAAACTTAATTCTTTGAAACCAACAAGGTGTTAGCCTGTTTACTGCAACTGCACGCAAGCAACAAGTATTTACTGCCCAACAAAATTAAAAGTTTCAATATATTGAAACAAACACAAAAGTTATCAAAAGTTATAATTTATAACGAATTAAAGTTGAAACTTCAAATTAATTAATTGATTATTTGCAACAGACAGACTAACTGTGTTATGTGTGATATACAACTGTAAGGAAACACAGGTATGTGTTACCTAAAAATATTATCAATATATAATAACAAAAACAAAGGTTATTAAGTTGATTTATCAATGTGACCCGTCCATCTATGCAAGGTCAAAAGTGATTATTATAATGTTTCAAACTCAATGTTTACAATTAACCAAGTCAATCAATACATATAACTGGTATGTATCCAACCAAAACTGACTGATTTATGATTAGATTTCAACAATTCAAGTTAAACAATTACTGATTTAAGGTTATGTATATGACGACCGGTTGGCGCCGCGGGAGTGTAAGCGACTGCTACGCCGAAGGTCGCGGGTTCGATTCCCGCTCAAGTCAAACATTTGTGTGCATGAACATGGATGTTTTTCTTGGTCTGGGTGTTTCTATGTATAATATTTATGTATTTACAAAAAAAAAAAAGTATATATGTATGTTTATCCATTATCTAGTACCCATAGTACAAGCTTCTGCTTAGTTTGGGACTAGATGGTGTTGTGTGAATGTGGTTGAATATTATATTATTATTATATTATTAATGTGTTTCAAATTAAGTAGGTCAACCAATACAAATAAATATTATGTAACACACACAATGCTATTGTGTCGCAAACTAAGGGAGGCTTAAATTATGTCTGGCAGTCGACTGCTAAGGGTTGTTTGATGATGTTGAAGAAAAGACACAAATGATCACACGGATAAAATAAATGCATTTGCATTATTTTTACTGGCTCTTATGCATGATGCGTTGGATTGGTTGGTCCCGGGTTCGATCCCCGGGTCGGGCAAAGTGTTATTGAGTTTTTCCGTTAGGAAATTCTCAGTAGCAGCACGGAGTCTGGTAATGTGCCCGGTACGGCAATAGCCTCGCCCCCTATTACGTGGGACTAAAATAAAGCAGGCGAAAAGTGGGTGTAGCAATATACCTCTGCCTGCTCCTTCGCGGATATAGGCGTGAGACTATGTATGTATCTTCTTAATACCAGGTCTGAAATTCACGCCGTAAGTACCTAACTCTTTGCAATATACAGCGGCATATCACGCATAATACATCGCCAAGGACTCCAAATTAATTCGGTTATATTACCGAAACGCCTAAAACATTCATATTTTAACATTATCAAGCGTGGCACGCACATGTCACCTATGTGTATAATATTTCTCCAAATAGGCACTTAACACCTTTAGTACGAAATTAACCTAGTTATCGAGATTGCTTTGGGGAGTAAGGGGAGATCGGAATAACAACTTCACCGACCCAATTGTCAACCCCACCTGCACGTGCCGAAAGGCGGCGGCAACCAACAGGTTGTCGCGGTGCTCCCTGCTAGAGAACCAACGGGGCTCTGGCGACCGAGCAATGGCGGGATAACCATACATACCCGGCAGGGCAACCTGTACGGAAGAGGCGTCAGAAACCTTGGGGCCCAAATACCCCCAAAAAGATCTGGTGCAGAAGGCAACGGGAAACCACTGCACTAATTTCCCACGAGAGTTATGAAAAGGTCATATAATAATAAACGTGTGCCGAGTGATCCGTGTAGCGAACGGCGCCCTGAGTTGTCCGGGAACCTGGGTGTGAAATTAGTTACCGGCCATAAGGTAGCAGGCGACCAGGCTCCCCATGGAAACTATGCCACTGGAAGAGCAAAAATCCAACTACGCCATGACATCCGCGTCGGAACATGGAATGTGAGAGGCCTGATTAATGAAGGAAAGCTCCATGTACTGGATCACGAACTCGAACGATGCAATACGATTATTACGGGATTAAGTGAGACGCATTGGAAAGAGAGCGGACACAGAGACCTGGAGAAACACACCATCTACTTCTCAGGAAACGAATCATCCAGTTTTGCCGGAGTCGCTATTGCAATACCCACACTCTGGGCTGGGTCTGTTCTAAGTTACAATACCGTTAACGAGAGGATCATTACCATGAAACTCGATGCCTCACCATGCGTACTGAATATTATTCAGGTGTATGCCCCTACAAGTGCCGCTGCTGAGGATAGGATTGAGGAATTTTATAATCAACTTGAAGCTTGTATTAGAGACATCCCAAAAAGAGAGATCCTGCTGGTTATCGGCGACTTTAACGCGAAAGTGGGCACCACTGTTCTGGATGTAGGGCTACAAAATATCGTAGGTCGTTACGGTCTTGGTTGCAGAAACAACAGAGGAGAGCGCTTAATTCAGTTCGCAGCTGATAACAACTTTACCATCATGAATACAGTCTTCAAACACCACCCCAGAAGACTATATACCTGGACTTCCCCAAACGGAGAATACCGCAACCAGATCGACTACATATTGATCAGAACAAGATGGAGGAGCTCAGTAACCAACGCACATACACTACCGGGAGCCGACGTCATGTCCGACCATCAGCTACTTGTATGTAATATGAGGATCAGGTTACGCAGACCTATAGTCAAGAAAATTAACAAACGCGTCGAAGTATTTAATAAGAGCTCGTTTATCCAGTCGCTTCTAGACAAAGAACAGTGCTGGCACGGAAACTGTGCCAAAGACGGAAACATCGACCAGCTCTGGAAGTCCACCGTCCAACTTATAAAAGATGCTGTTCACGAATCTCAACCCAAAGTGAGATCAAAAAAGAGGCAGCACTGGATGTCGACCGATACCTGGGACTTGATCGAAAAGCGTAGAGACCGCAAAGCTAAAGGCGCCACTCTGCAAGAACTAAATACCATGAGTTCCGCTATACAAGCCGCTTGCCGCCGTGACCGCAATAAGACGCTACAATCAGTATGTGAGGAAATCGAGCAACATTCTCAAAAGTTTGAAACAAAGGACTTACACATGAAAATCAGACTTATAACCCGTCAGTTCAAACCAAAGACTTGGGCCTTAGAGAATGCTCTAGGAACCACCATCACAGAGATAAGGGAGATTGTTGGCGTCTGGAAAGACTACTGTGAGTCTCTGTTCGGCGACACAACAGCATGCATCGCAACAAGTTATGATGCAATGTCAGAGCAAGAGCCAATGCCACTGAAAGCTGAAGTACGCGCAGCCATCAATCATCTTAAGCGGAATAAGGCTGTAGGTTTCGATGACATTCCGATTGAGACAATCAAAGCAATGGGGGAAATCGGAGTAGACTTACTGCACACCATCTGCTGTCGAATATGGGTCACTGGGGTTTGGCCAAGCGATTGGGCACTCTCTATATTCATGCCACTACATAAAAAAGGATCAACAAGAAAGTGCAGTAATTATAGACTAATTTCCCTCATATCCCACGCCAGTAAGATCATGCTGCATATTATTAACATGAGGCTACAATCTTACCTCTCCCGAGAGATCGCTCCTGAGCAGGCTGGTTTCGTCAAGGGTCGAGGTACAAGAGAACAGCTACTCATAATGCGACAAATTGTGGAAAAGGCTAGAGAGTTCAACATCACCCTCTATATATGCTTCGTGGACTTCAAGAAAGCTTTTGACACCGTCAAGTGGTGGAAACTGTGGCTGGTCCTGGCCGAAATGGGTGTACCACAACACCTCATACACCTCATTAGACGTCTGTACGAAGATGGCACAGCCACGGTCCGTGTTGACGGTATCGACTCCGAACGCTTTAGGACCCAAGCTGGCGTTAGACAGGGCTGCATACTATCTCCCCTTCTGTTTAACATCTACACAGAGTATATCATGCGGATAGTTCTCGAAGATTGGGACAAGGGAATATCTGGGGGAAGAAAATATCTAATCTTAGATACGCTGATGATACCACACTCCTAGCATCAACCAAGGGCGAAATCGAGACTCTTCTTCAACGACTCGAGACCACAGCATTGGATTTTGGACTTAAAATCAATCGGGACAAAACCAAAATGATGATTGTAGATCGTGCCGACAACAACCAACCGGACGTCCAAAAAATAGCAGGATGCGACGTAGTCAAGAGCTACGTTTATCTAGGCTCTACTATCACCAACGCTGGAGGCTGTGAAGATGAAATTCGGAGGCGTTGCGCGGTGACAAGATCCTCAGTGGAAAAACTCACGAAGATTTGGAAAGACCGCAGAATAACCAGAAACACAAAGGTTCGACTGATGAGGTGCCTGGTCTTTCCAATATTTTTATACGGAGCTGAGACGTGGACGCTGAGGATGCAGGATCGCCGCAAAATTGACGCCCTGGAAATGTGGTGCTGGAGACGCATGCTCAGAATCCCATGGACCGCACATCGAACCAATGTTTCCATCCTGAAGGAACTCAACATCAAAGAGAGATTATCGTCGACTGTGCAAATACGAATCCTCAAGTTCTTTGGCCATATCACCCGTAACGAGGACTCAATGGAACGATTGGTCGTGCAAGGGAAAGTTGAGGGCAAGAGATCACGTGGGCGCTCTCCGACACGGTGGACAGACCTCATTAAATCTGTGACGAACTCCAACATTAACGACTGCTCTCACTCCGCAAAACATAGAGCTACATGGCGACGCATCACAAGAACAGCAACGGCACAAGAACCGACCGACGCATGACCACGACCACTCTGACAAGAGTGCACGACTGAGAAGAATCAAGATTGCAAGGCATGAAATTGGTTGCTGTTTGGGCTGTTAGATACGAAGCTAATACTTTTACTAGACATCCATATTTTCTAGGGACGGCCTGATTTTAGAGGTGACATATATACTGCGGCTTAACGTCTGCTGCGCTTTTTACAGTTTTTACAGGCACTTAAGTGAAACAATACTTTACAGCCCCATCAGTCTTGTTACTGAATAGAGAACAGACGGCATTGAACTACTCATAAAAAGTCTTTTAAATCTGAAATGATTGAAAGCGAACTGCCTACATAGATATTGATGAGTATCGTCAAATTGCATCTAGGCTTAAAATATTGATAAGTCTTTTGTTACCCAACAGGCGATGAGTGAGGTGTAACGTCGGAAGACAGAATGGAGGGTATTTATCAACGCCATGGTTTACCGAATGTGAACAGGATGGATATAACTCAGCGGCCTACACTCTGGGTATTCATCAGTAATGTGTAAGGAAGCTGAGTGGAGCGAGGGAATCATAAATAAACTAAAATCACTTGATAGTAAACCTGGGCGAAGATAGCTTTTTAGAGACAGAATTAAGAAAACTGACATATTTGTTTTGCTTCCAAAATCATCAACATATTTTTACTTACTTAAAAAAATGAGTAGATAGGCAGACCTCATAGCGGTGCGCGGCGTCACGCATGTCAGACTGCAGCAGATTCGTGGAGTCTTGCTAAAAGTCGAGGACACCGCGGGGGTTTTAGTACGTAGGCCCAAACGCGTTGTTCTTTCATCAAGTCTAGTACATCATTCATATAATATCGAAAAGTCGCAACAGAATTGCCACTACGAGACCGGAAGAAAAATATGTGTACGGCGAGATGTTTAATAATATTATGTTAAGTGGCAAATGCTGCTCATTAAGACTTTACTAGTTTTATGGGCAACTATTACCGACAAATTAACGCACTTCAGTCCTCCTTCAATCTCACTTTTTGAATAAACTAGTCATTCAACCCAACACTTGCCTAAGTGATATCAAGACTAACAGCGTAATTTCCAGAACCAGAATGCTGTGCAAAGTTGGGATGGATGCACTGGATGATCTATAATGTCTGTTATAGCTAAGCTTTATAGATATATACCTACTATTGGTGTATGTCCTTGCACACATCTCATCTCATTTTGTACATCTTTGTTGGTTTAGCAGCTTTAGGTGCGCGGCTACCTCATTCTAGTATGCGAACATTAAGCTAATAACTCCGGGGTCCGGACCTTTACATTTTTCTAGCCGTGCACGTTAATAAAGAGGTAATTAACAACAATATGTTATAGGGTTGATTGTGTAGATGCTCCGTTTAATGAACTGAGTATTAATGGGCGTTGTGCATTTATGACATAATGGGGCATAAGGTTCATAAAGTCTGACTATTTAGGATATTTATTAAAATAGCATCGCATTAGCATAGGAATAAAAAATATGAAGATGTACGGAAATAAGCTTCGAACTTATTTACTCTTGCTAATTTCTCTTTTTTGATGACATGCTTTGTGAAGACGTAGCACCACCCACTCTATCTAAACTTGTAAACTCGCATTGAACCTGAAATGTTGTAGTGTTCTAGTCCACAGAAAATAATACATATTTGTTACCTCCGAGGTTTAGTGGAGAGCGAATAGTGGGTCGCGCAAAAGTGTTACTGAGTTGTACGAATTCTCAGTAGCAACACGAAATCGGGTATTATGCCCGGTTACGGCAATAGGCTTGCCCCCTATTACGTGGGACCTAAAATTCTTAAGGCGTAATGTGAGTGTAATAATTATTATAAATCTGCCTAAACCTTCGGGGATCAATTTTCTTAATCATTGTTCAAGCGTCTACCGTCACTTTAAGCTCTTGAACCGCAGCTAAATAAAACACTTCTCTACCAGTATTCCAGTTCGACCAATCAACAGAGGCTGTAATTAGCGTCTCGACCGCGGCGATCCCAAACAATCTAGTTGTACGGAAACCGAACCTTTAACCATAACTCGACTAATGGTTCGGTCACATTCATGATCAAAGGCAGATTTTTTAACACTCACGTTGCATGTTTATAAGAACATATACTATACACGGGAATTAACGCGAACATGCGTTAATTCCCGTGTGTAATATATATTCTTACAAAGGCAGATTTGCTTGTTTTAGATTTTATGGTATTCGAGTATTCTACCAAACAGAGTAATATGTAGGGGGGTATCAGAAGATGTTGTATTGGGTAATTAAATAAAGTATCCGAAATACGAAAATATATATGCTTTACTGTGGTACCACAAAATATACTTATAAATAAACTATATATTTACGTCCTAACTGTATAAGAGCGGGAAGACGACTACTGGGCCGCGCTTACACATTGGCGCGCGTTGTCTTTTTTGTAGCGTCAACAGCCGCTACAAATAAAATACATAGGTACAGATAGTCTAGTGAATAAACTGAATACGGCTACGCTTTATAATAAAAAAAGTTAATTGTTTGCTAAACGATAAGGGCAAACATGGAAAACCTGCGTGCCCGAAAGTTCTTTTTAAAGTCTTGAAAGATTTGAGAACTCCGCTAATGCACTGCATATCGTCGTGGACTATGGCCTATCCATTTTCATAATGAGACAAGGCCTGTGCTCAGCAATGGGACAGATAATAGAATTCACATCAGCCTTTAGAGCAGTCATCTGCTGGACGTAGGTCTCCCCCCGGATACGCAACAAGACCTGATTTCTCGCTATCGCCATCCAGACACCTCCAGCTAAACTCCTCAAGAAGTCGGCCCATCTGGTGGATGGGCTTCCAAAACTGCGCTTGCCCAGACGTGGCCTCTACTCAAAACCTGCCTACTTTAATAGAATTACTGATCATTAAACTCTGGACTCCATTTTATTTTATTTACTTTTGTTTATTCTGAAAATAAAATAAAAATCTGGCGAAAAGTGGGTGTAGCAACATACCTCTGCCTACCTCTTCGGGGATACAGCCGTGAGACTATGTATGTATGTATGTTTAATCTGATAAATGATAATTTCTAGGCATTTCTGCTGTCGGAGTTTTGAGTCCCGAAGGCCTCCGATGACGTTGTTTTATATCATTCGATGCAAATGCTATAGTAAGTGGTGACCCATCCTCATGGTGCACTGTGTAAACGTTTCTTAATCCCTCGCATGCCCCGCTCCAAAATACATTTTCTCCGGTAGTGTCCAGCCATTTTGAGGATGTAATGTTTATAAGGTCCTAGGTTATAAAACTTTAATTTTCTCGCGTTTGGTGTAATTATGATGTAATTTTTTAACCGTATACAGTTCAGAAGTTACTCTATATGCGAATTATATTAAAATAGCTTACCTTTAACCTTTTCATGTCAAAAAAATTGATAAATGCAGGTCACTTTGTTTTTTCTTACACCATGTGAAACATTTTTCCACAATACACATAAATTATTCACGAAATTCACTTTCTTTTCGCACTAATATTGACATGAGTAGACGACGCGACGGTTATATGCATTAATTTAGCACAGGTCACCGATATCACTTCACAATAACCATTTATTCATAGCAGCAAAAAATTGCGCCATTTTGACGATCCGACGGCAAACATTTCTCACTCACAAAACTTATTTATTTATTTATTTTACACTTTATTGTACACATTAAAAACATTATTAGAAATCAGCGATAAGTCCGCCCTTTGTACAAAGGGCGGACTTATCGCTGAAAGCCAGGCAACCTTTAATTATTATAATCATATTTATAATTTTTTATAGCAAAAACAATACGAAATGTCTAATTAACAATGTATTCTAAGACAATTTTGTGAAAAACTTATCTATATTTAGTAAAGTTATTAATAAATACTTACATATAATCATTTAAAATATGGAGGACGGCTAGCGGCCAAAGCCCGAAACTTGCATCACAAAAATTAGTAACATTTTTTTGTAATGTTTTTATACCTGGCTAAAAAAATATTTAAAAAATTATACTTCACTAAATTGTCAATAATTTGGTGTATAATACTTATACAATCACTTAGCGTTTGCGTTGAGAATACATTTTTGAAAAATCACAAATTCAACTTAGTTGATCGCCACAGCGCAATATGGCGGCACGGAGAAAACTGAGCAACGAAATCAGCAATTTTATTATTTTGCTCGGTTACAAGCTTGGAAATATGGTAAAAATTGATGGTATTATGTTAGCTAATCTGTAACTAGTCGATGTACGTTTTTATTATTGTAACCAATCACACAACACCGGAGTGAAGTTCACACAAATCTTTATGGGCACACCGTGCTCGTAGGACACTACCGGCCTATTTCTCTTACGGGCACACCGTGCCCGTAGGACACTCAAGGGGTTAACTTTGCCAATCTATAACCACATGAGTAGATAAACGGAACAGAGACACAGTTTCATACAACAGCGCCAATCGGTTGCACTACTACAAGCACGCGGCTTATGTGTGCGTGACCACTGGCCGCTTGTCGTGTACGCGGCGAGACTGGAAAAAACCGGTTTACGTAGGCACAAGCAGTTGACAATCTTAGGGTTATTACGACGCACGTTGTTTGTTTTGTACGTTGCAAGTTTTAATATTTTAATGTAAAAACGTGGTGTTTTATTATTAATAATGGTTGTTTATTGTACTGTGTGTATGAATAATACTAGATGAAATAATTCAGTGATTATAAAGATTTTAACGATGGTAACGTACAATTGGGTTTTTTAATTAGGTATACCTCCTGATAATTTTGTCGCATTTGTTGAATTGCTCGAGCAAAAGTTTCGCGAATATTTCGATCTTGAAATAAATATTGTCAATGTTGGCCACGAAATACATAACATGTTTGCATGTTGTCCGCCAGGATCTCCTAGCCCAATCCCCCAGAGGATCCTCATGAACTCATTAGTTGTGAAATTGTGTAAAAGCAATTATTGTTTACAAAACCAATTACTATCAGAAAGTGATTAGCCATCGATAGGGATTACAAAAACAGGTGCATGCGATTTTATCCTATCGATGGTTGATCTTTTTATAGTCATTTGTTTTGTAGACGTTCATTTGTCTTACACAATTTCTTTTTAAATTTATTTTAGATACCTATCCCCGTGGTAAAACTAGTGGCCATAATAGCTAAAGGAGATTCCTATGTTTATTAGCAAAATAGATCATATTACCAGAAAATATTCAACACTATTAGTGGTATCGTTGGGAATGTCAAATAAATCACGTCGTCACGTCGTGTCGTTGGTAACAAATGTATATTTTTATTCCATGCTTTTAAAAGTTTCAGGTGCATGCCTTTGTTGGTTCCACTTGCTATTTTATTTACAACTGTACTTCTGCCGTATAGCGCATCCGTCGAGTCCAAGAATCTGCCCAATCCACAAATCTGTCGAGTTGGGAATCTGCCAAATCACGAATCTGTCCAATCCAGAATCTATCGTATACCGAACAAGCGTCTTAACCTATTGTGACAAGTGACAACCCTACCAAAATAGGTAACAAATTTACAAGCTCTTAAGAAGCTGTCTCTCTGTTCGGTTTATTTACTCATGTGCTATAACTAACGGCAAGTCAAGTCATGGGTGCTATACAAATTCTTCTATTTGTTTCTAAATTCTTCTAGTTATTCAATTCACCCTAACGTTATATCAAACCATCCACAGAACAAGTCCTAAAAGTAAAACCAACATACAAAATTCCAACACCATAGAATATCAGAAAGTGGCTTTAATTTAGCTTTACCCAGTTACCCAGAAATGTTGACAAAATTCGACCTACAAATGTAAATAAAAGCTTGTTACAAAAACACTGCGGTCTGCAGTAATCCCTTTATTTCTATATCCTCAAAAGGGTTCAAATGAATACCAATAGACAGTCGAAAACGACCAAATACTTATTTGAGCGGCGAACACTTTCCCTATGTTTTATTATTCAACAATAGGGTATTTGACAAATTTATTTATAAGCCATAAATAATATAAAAAAGACCAACAACTATATTAGATCGTAAACACGTGGCGTTTACTTTCCTATTGGGCTAATTAAAGGCATTTTAATACTACTCATAGCGTGTCTTTCACATCACATTAATGGCGAGTACATATCCCACCTTCGGTTTGCCGACGATATCGTCATCGTGGCAGAGAGCCTGGAAGAGCTGAACGAGATTCTGCACAGCCTAAATGGAGCCTCTTGACAGGTCGGTCTCGACGTGAACTTGGATAAAACCAAGATTATGTTCAACGAACACATTGTGCCGGGACCGGTTTATATTTTATTTGGAGCGATGGGCTAAGGATTGAAGTTTAACATTCATCCTATAGTACAAGAGATAAGATTAGGTACCTTGATCAAATTAATAAAAGTTTGGGCAAACTTTGAATTTCTGTTGAGGTTTCTATTGAATAGCTAGTGATGCTTTCAAGAGATTCAGAATATACAATATTATTACTTAATTAACTATACTTTTATTTAGTTTAACTAAGTTTAGTTGGTTGTCGTTGTATTTTATTAGAATGGTGTATTTTGGATGTAATTAGGTACTTGAAGAGGTGAATGTAGCTTAGTGGAGATACTCACAGACTAAAATACAGAAAGTCAACTCTCGTATTTTATATGACAATGTTTTATTTTATTTTGAACGAAATTAGATTAGATTTTGAATTGACTCAAAATCGGTATATTGCTAAGTTAATGTCATTAGCGTCTTATTTGACTTCGACGTTGTTATATTTTCGATCCAGTCACGATAACATTCCAATAGCACACAAATATCAGTTAATTTAGACATGAGTATGACACTGACATGAGATCAAAACTGTATTTTGAACAAATTTATTTAGGAGAATTGAGCCTCAGATGATAGCGGGTTCCATCCCACAGCGCACACCACTCACATTTCGAAGTTATGTGCGTATTAAATAGTTAAATATCGCTTCCCCCGTGCCACGGAAAGTACGTGCATAACGTGCTCTTCGAGGCAACGAGGCAACAGACCACGTCAGTCACAGAAGAGCTTTGTCAGTCGTTATGGAAAGCCGATATCTTTAAGGTATATGTACTACTCAAAACAAAATAAGGGCCAGTACGTATTTTTATGATTTCGGTTACCTAAGTTATTAACACGAATGCAATGTTGAGTGGTTGATACTTATGATACGCTAATTTTAAGTATTGACAAATGGCATTTGAATATACCACATGCAAAAAATTGCTAAAGCGGGTACATTAAGACATTTTTTGGAATCACTCAATTTTACCCTTATTTATGTTCGTCGTTAAATTCAGTCTATGTTTGAAATCAGTCGTGAAGTGTTCAAATATTGTTTAACTATCGTATGGATTTTCCAACCATAACTAGAGCTGTAACTTTAGTTCAAAAAGGACATTTACAGCGTTAAGTGGCTCTACAGCTCGGCTATTCACGACGAGCAATCCAGAATGCTTGAAATCGTTTTCAAGAGACGGGAACAGTATCCAGAAGACCAGGATCAGGCAAGGTTAGAGCAACCACCGCACAAGAAGACCGATATATGTTCGCTTGCATGTGAGAAGGGAGCGTTTTCTCACTGCTCGCTGCATACAAAATTGCTTGTGGCATGCCACGGGTAGTCGCGTTAGTGATCAAACGATTAGGAAGCGGTAGCATGAAGACCAGCAGTTCTCCAGGAGACGAGTAGTGAGAATTCCACTGACAAGTTCTCATCGTGCAAACCGATAAGCGTATGCAAGGCAACATCTTGACTGGGACATAAGTGATTGGAGCACAGTGTTGTTTACTGATGAGAGTAAGGTGATTTTTTTTTTGTGATGAGCGGTGTGTTATGCTTTGGAGACGAGAAGGTGAGCGATTTTCGGATGCTTGCATCCACGTAGGTGAGAGATTCGGGGGTCCTAATGTAATGGTGTGGGGAGGCATCAGACTATCGGGTAGAATTGAGCTTGTAATCCTCAACGGAGGAACTGTAACAGCTCAACTATACATCGAGGAGCTTATCAGATCTCATGTGGTGCCATTTGCACAGAGAATCGGTGCACGATTCAAGTTGATGCACGACAATGTACGCGCACACACTGCTAGAGCCACCAGAAGTGCTCTAGAGGAGGCTGATATGCAGGTTTTACCGTGGTCCGCAAACAATCCTGACTTTAAGCCGATAGAAAACATATGAGATCTACTCAAACGAAGCGTAAGAAGCACTGACCGACCCGTAATTAACGAGAGACAGCTGATTGAAGTGCTCAAATCAAGCAGCGAGTGAATACCTGAAGAAACAGTGCTACACCTGATTGAAAGTGTGCCTTGTATGCTTCAGGAATGCGTCCAAAAAAGGGGGGAGGCTTTTTATGCCTTTATAAGATGAAATAAAAACCTTTGATACCATTTGTTTTATTTTTACAGGATCCTGTATATTTTTCTCCGTTGATTTTTAATCAAACAGTTGTATGCAATGAAAAGTCATATTATTCCACTTTGTTTAAAACTATTTTGGTTAATGTCCGCCACTGTTTGCAAAGCGGGTCAGATATGCCCAATGACCTTTACTATAAGTATGTTGTCTAAAAAGATTTTTGTTAAAATTCTGTCTACAAATCGTTGAAGTAAATGATGAATTAAGATAAATTAACTCCGCTCCGTTCTTTAAATTTCGTTCCTTTATTGGGCGATTGGGCGGATACTTCCATAATTGTCGTTTTAACTGTTTAAGATTTATAACTGCAAAAAGTGTTTACACATACAAACTACTACTACTACTTAGTACTGAGGTTCAGTAGTAGGTACTCAAAATGTTATCCGGTATCTGTGACGTTTCGCTAGAGGGGCCAATATGGCGACTGTGATTTGTCTGTCAGAACCATTCGATATTAACAAAATACTCGTCAATCCGAATTTTGCGGATACATGTTGTCGACTCGAAATCTTTATTTTTTTGTGTTTTATTTTTCAGGTAAGGTTTCGGTTTACTCCTATTAATATAACATTTGACACTGCGATAGCAGCGCAGTCCGTCGGTTCCAATGTGAAACATTCCAAAATCCACAACTACTTACAAATTAAAAATTAAGTAAAAAAATATTTTCCAGTGGACTAAATTGTGAATCTAAACCATTCTCAAGTCCCTTTGAACACACACAAAAAATTTCATCAAGATCGGTCCAATCGTTTAGGAGGAGTTTAGTGACATACACACGCACTCAAGAAATATATATATTAAGATAGTCAAATCTACTGTCCCTTGAAGCTGTTACAAAATCAAACGTCTAAGCCAAAGTAATCAAAAGATACAGCCGTTTATGCTGCAAATTTCCGCAAATATTCGAAACTCAAAACCTACAGGGTACTTCCCGTGAACTCAGAATCTTGAAATTTGGTACGAAGCAATATCTTATAGCATGCATAAAGGAAAAATTGCGAAAACCGTACATTTTTTGTTACATCATATCATAAAAATATTTTTAGGAATTTTAAAGTTATTACCATTTTCTCATGAACGCGTAAAGGTATTAAATTAAAATTCATATCAAATACTCAGATTTATAATACCTTGAAGCTGTAATAAAATTAAGCTTCTATGTTAACGCAATAAAAAAACAGCAATTTAAGCCGCATATTTTCTCGCAACTACTCGCAAGGGAATCAAAACCTACAGGGTACTTTGCGTGAACTCAGAATCTTGAAATTTGGTACGAAGCATTGTTTTATAGCACAATTAAAGGGGAAATTGCGAAAACCGCCAATTTTTAGTTACATCATATAAAAAATATTTGTATTAAATTAAAAGTTACTACCCCTTTCCTCATGAACGCGTAAAGTTATTAAATTGAAATTCATATCAAATACTCGGGTCTATTATACCTTTAAGCTGTAACAAAATCAAACTTCTAACTCAACGCAATCAAAAGAAACAGCAATTTTACTATATTTTCAAACTCGCAACTACTGGCAAGGGAATCAAAACCTACAGGTTACTTCCCGTAAACTTAGATTCTTGAAATTTGGTAGGAACTAAGTTCTTAAAGCACAAATAAAAGAAAAAATGCAAAAACTGTAAATTTTTAGTTGCATCATATAATAAAAAAAATTTAAAGTTACTAGCCCTTTCCTCAAGAACGCATAGAGGTATTAAATTGAAATTCATATCAAATACTCAAATCTATAATATCTTTAAGCTGTAACAGAATAAACATCAAACTTCTAAGCCAACGCAATCAAAAGATACAGCTGTTTATGCTGCAAATTCACGCAAGTTTTCGAAACTCACAAGGGAATCAAAACCTACAGAGTACTTCCCGTAAACTTAGAATCTTGAAATTTGGTACAAGGCCACTTCTAATAGCACAAATTAAGGGAAAAATACCATAAATGTAAATTTTTAGTTACATCATATAATTAAAACATTTTTAAAATTTTAAAGTTACTACTTTATTATTATCAACTTCAGATGCACAGAGGTAGTTTGTCTTTTTTTTTTCAACCTCAGTTTTTAGGGTCATTGTTATGAGTGAAAATTTGACCTTATGGAAGAATACTGAAGAGTCTCAAGTTGGAAGAACGGGTTGTGTTTGAAAGAAGAAAAAACAAATTAAATGTATTATTTATTGCTGACAACGAAATAATTATAAGACATTGAAAGGACAATTTGTTGCACAAAATTGATAGTCATATCAAATGCTCAAGTCAAAACTAAAGGGTATTGCCATTCGATCTAGAATCTTGAAATTTGGCATAAAGCCACGTATATATATATACTATATACACAGAAAAAAAATTGAAAACTTAAAATTTTTAGTTACATCACATATTTTTTTAAATCTATACTTTTTTAATATCATAAATAGGAAAGATTTGTATTCTTGTATTTTTGTATGTTTGTTACGAATAAACTAAAAAAGTACTGGACCGATTTAACAAAATCTTGCACCATTATAATGCGACATTACCCCTGAGTAACATAGGCTATATTTATTTCTAGAAAATGTTAGGGATCCCTACAATAACATCAATAATGTAAACCACGGCGAAAGAAATTTTTTCAGAAAATCTTTTACATCGCGTGGGCTGCTAAAACTATTGATACATAAAATATATTGATACATAAAAATGTACTACTATATTCAGGTACTCATTATTACCTACAAAAAAGTCGGCGATGATATACATAGGTCTATCTCCTAAGGAAAATCCCCAGCTTCATATTTAGCATTAAAAAAAGCAAAAATATAATAGGTTTTTTTCGAAGCTATTTTAAGCAATACAGTACTATTACTTATCCAATTAAATTCGCTAGGTATGTTGTGTATTTAATGTAGATAGAAATTGTCGTTTACAGTATATAATTCTATTCTATATTTTACAAGATATAGCAAAATAAAAATAATGCGGCAGAAAATAAATTCACGGCTTGAACACCGATATTCCGCCGGGACGAGATTCGCTTGATACGATCGAGTAGATGAAATTTATAATGATGAAATAAATAATTTTATGTTCAAGAAGACTGTAACAATCACCTCTAGGATTAAATTTTGTATTATTTAAATTGAACATGCCATTCAAAAGATATGACGAATGTAAAAGTACCTACGGCTGGAGGGTGCATCAAATGAAAATGTAGACAACTGCCCTGGAAATGAATTACTGAAGTACCTATGTACCTACATAAAACTAAGAATTATATCATTTATACACATACAGCATTTCGCAGTCCACTGCTGGACATGTGCATCACGGTAGCAGTGAGTCAATAGTAAGATTTGGCTTACTAACGGTTTGGTATGAAGTTTGATGTAGGGTTTACCATATATTCGTAAAGTATATATGCTTCGTGTTTCCTGAGTCGCGTCTTAAGACACCCACGGGATGAAATGGGGTAGTGACACTTTGTATCTCCAATCCACGAGCACAGCGACAAAAACTTTGAGAAGAAAAATAGGTTTATGGATAACTACCTGAGAACGTGGCTACACCTATACTATTTAAGGCTTCTGCGCCGCACCCGTAATAAAATGTATTATCTTTTAAGAGGACTCCCGCACTAAAAATGTATCCTGTATCGCGAGCAACTTTATAAACATTCAATCAACGGACACAAATAACACCCAGGCTCGAAACAGCAATTTGTCGACCACACATAGTGTTGTTTCGTGTGGGCATCGAACCCACGACACGCAGTGCAGAGCTAAACAGCGATGCTTAAACCACTACGCCATACGTAATAGTTACCATAACAGCCTTTTGCAATCCATTGCTGGACATAGGCCTCTCCAAATTTACATCCCAATAGCATTATGACTATTGTGAGTCAATAGGAATTGGCCTACAATACCTACCACCCTGACTAGACGGGTTGGTATAGAATATCTGTCCACCCGTGCGAAGCCGGGACGGGCTGCTAGTAATTATATATACCTACAGGTTTGTACGGAACCCTCGGTGCGCGAGTCCGACTCGCACTTGCCCGGTTTTTATTTTTATGTAGTTGCCTACATGTAAAAACTAAAAAATATGCCCATATAGCTGGCATCCCACAAAATTTTATATTCTAAAACACGCCTTAAGTTTTTTAATTTTGTGTTGGTGTAATCCATACAAGAATCTGTTTGCTCCCTGCTGGCGCTATTTTTCTTCATCGCTTATCCAGGCAAGTGGTATCCTGCAGACAGTGCGCTATTAAGGGCCCGTGGCAAATTCACTATCTCATGCATGCCAAGTGGTCGTGCTGGTGCGTAGATAATAATAATACCTATACCTATTTGGCAGTCGTGAGGTGTGCACGTGCTTTCAGGTAGAGGTCCTCTTCAGTCATGGGCCCGCGGGTGTTTGCCCGTCATGGAGTGTGAACCTAGTTATACTTCGTCACTCCGCCTTCCAAGCGTTATTTAATCAAATGGGGAGACATTTGATTAAATAACGCTTCCAGCAATGTTTTTACTTTCCTAAGCACCTAGTCCAGTCAGTTTTGAAATAGCCATGTCCGTCCTCATCGCATTATCTTTCGGAACGATTTTCTCATGTTCGGAAAAGTATCACCTATAACGGAACTTCGGCTTATACATTTACTTATATTTACTCCAATGGTTCATTACCCGCAAAGAAAGGGCTATAGAAGGGAGCAAGGTGCGACCATTATGCCTATCATTAATCATTTTCATTCATCAAGCATCGCTAACTTTATTTTCATGTTTTTTTTTTTTTTTTTATTTATTTATTACAACTGCCCACTACACTAACAATTGCCCAATGCGTGTAGTGAGCCATTATAGTACAAAAATACATAGTAGGTACATCCTTATAAGGTTTTGTTGGAGCGCACGCCGAATTTAGCGCAACCGTGTTATTCCGACTTTTGTAAACGCTTTTCGATTATAGGAGCATAGAAAAGGGAGTGGTTGAATGTAAATGAAAACTGAAGACTGTCGAGCGTTGATGTTTAATTTGTACCTATGTTCTTTATGTTGAATGCCTATTCTTCTTTTGATTAAAGTAATAGGTACATGAGAGTCGATAGACTTGTTTGAACATATGCCATGTGTGACTAACCTTTTTAGGTACAATGTGAATTATAGCATGCTACTTCGATCTCCGTACCACACAGTTGCTGGGGTGTGGTACGGGCGTATTTAATCAATGTGCCTACACTACGTAGCGCTAAAAATAAAACATAACTGTGACATCTCTAGGAGTAAGACAATCGGCTCGCATACTATTCCTTACGACATTAAGGCCAGCAATTTTTAAGCCTACTCCGTTAACCGTGGCTAAGCGAAATCGGCATGACAAGACATTTGTTCCTCACCTAACATGGCGGCTGTCGTAAAACGAGGTCGTGCCAACGTAGTCGACTCTATCGCAGTGTTCTTTCTATATCAAGGACATGAGGGCGGCCACGGATGTTGAGAAGGTAGGTAACTAAGACATCAAAATCAATGCCACCACACGTGTGGAATACAGATCATACACTATTATTTAGCGGGTCTTATTCACGATGATTGACTTATTAAAAGGCATAAATTTATACCTCTGTTATTCTCCTACGTTTCCACCGGTTTGCAACGGTCGTGGTCGCGAAGGGACTACAGGATTACCAGGGCCTTATCGGCCTTTCCACTCGGTAGAGTCTACACCTATGCGAAAACTCCTCAACCGATACACTTGAAGACTGGAGAGATGATATCTATTCAGCCTCCACTGGTTGCGACATACATACAAGCATATTCATTTTGGATTAAAATGGATTGTAGACCTCCTTGGAAGAACATTGGGTGATATCTGCCTTAAAAAGCAAAGAAATATAACCTTACCTATTCCAACCTCTCTGTTAAAAAGTAAAAGCAAAGTGTATTATATTACCTATATTATTACAACCTATTTGGAAGAAAAATTCAGCAAGCAACAATAACGAATTACCTACTTACTTCTAAATAAATGTCACAAAAGACAGACTAATCCACTTTACTGCGTACGCAAACGTTTTAATAAAACTCGGTACTCGTCTTTCTTATGTAGGTAGGTACCTAGTGTTAGTAGAAATTGTAAGCCTTACATTCTTGTGCGTATTGCCCCAATATACCTACATAATATATGTTTACGTAGACGGAATAAGACCTCATTCGCAAAAGGTGGAGCTTTTTCAAAGCGCGTTAAAAAAGCGTTTAAATAGAACAAATGTATGACCCAGAATACCTTCACACGATATCGCTCAACGCTTTTTCATCGCTGGGCGTTAAATGGAGTAGATCACAGAACAGTTAAAAGGAGTAGAATGGCCTTGTGGGCGTGGCAGGCGCGCCGTGCGTGTGAGCAAACGCTCATATTTCGACAAAATTTGATTTACCGGTCAACAATCGCGCTCATATTGCTACAGCCATTGCATTATTACCTACAGAAACCAAGTACGCGCACGTAATACGCGCCGTTCATTTGGGTCCGAATCTGACCCAATCGGCGGCCGCGTTGTCTGTAGTCCGAGTCGCACGGTAGCGTAAGCATCTCCCGCAAAATAATCGAAATTATGACATATTGTACAGTGTTTTTGTGCCACAATGCTTCAAAAAAGATTATAAGGTTGCTGGAGTATCATTCCACCGGTCAGACATAAATTTCATTACGTAGATTGTCTAATAATACAAATACAGTGAATCATAATAACTAAATCTAAGTACGAGCGGAGTGTTGCCAGTTGGGTGTGAAATTGTCCTAGTTTAATTTACCTACACATTCCTTACCAAAATTTATTCTATTGACAGTAGTTAATAAAATAATGAATTAGTTAGTTACATAATTATATAAACTTAACCTTTCAAACACCTCTGGCTGGTACATACCAATCGGTTACGACAAATTTGTCACGTCAAGTTCGGCTAAGACGACATCGTCTCAAAGCACTCGATTTTTCCGTTCTTGTATTGAAAGGCTTGTATCTAAAATCTAGTTTTGTCTTGTACGTGTAGGTACGCGTAACTAACTTCGTTTTTGTACCAATGACCTTACCGTCCGAATTATATTATAATTTCTGAACTTGTCGCCTTTTTTGGTCACTATAGTGTAACGGCGCACACATAGTACTCGCTGTTGATTTTTGTTAATTTTTCTCACAAACATACATAAATACTTTTATATACTATAAAGAGCATTTAACTAGGAAATCACTCGGCACTTATTAGTGCTTACGTTTGAGCGCACAAAGTTTCGTCAAGATTGATTTAGCCATCGTTAGTCAGTCGTAAAAACTTAAAAAGCAGGCAGTGTGACTTTAGAATTTATAATATACAATTACTTATATTCATGCAAAAATTATCAATTTACCCTATTTTGAGGGGAAAGACGTTGTTACTGGCAACTCTATTATGGCGTCTGTGTGCGTGATGCAGCAAGTAAACACATCACAGTTCCGCACACATAGCGAATTTTCGGCTTAGCTTCTGAGCTCGCGTTGTTTGAATACTGACTTTCTGTAGGTAATAATTCAATGGCTACAGCGTACGAAGCTCCGTGAAAAAAAAAGAATTATGCCATCTTGCGCTGTTGTAACGTGTAGAAAAAGAAGCCAGGGATGTAATGTGGCTCGAGAAGGGATGTCTTTTCACCGGTAAGTCCAAAAACCTTAAAATACAAATGATATTTGTAATAATTGTAATTATTACAATAGTATTATGTAGTTTGTAGACAAAAATGATACCATCGCAATCAAATAAAAAAAATATACATTGCTGGCAATACGTGGGTACCATCTAGTACTACGTAGGCGATAGCGCAATGTATTTCGTTCACTGCGAACGTCGCGTGCGACTAGCCAATGAATACATCGCGTAGACCGGCCACTGCTACTCGAAGCGGCCGGTCGACGCGTGTGAGCGATTTAGTGATGTGCTTGTGCAGATCTACTAACGTGGACTATCGACAACATTACAATGAATTAATTGCTTTTGGTTTACATATTTACGTTTCAACACATTCGAAAGATCGATGTGAATTTATGTTTTTACTTATTTTTATCTTTTTACAGCCTACTAGAGAAATAGAAATGCGTAACCAACTTTTGTAAAGTAAGTCTTCATCAGTCTTTAACAGTCCACTGCTGGACTAGGCCTCTCCTTTGAAAGGAGGAATTGGCCTACTATACCACGCTGGCCAAACGGGTTGGTACAGGGTTTGTATCAAGTTTTCCTTCTCTTACAGTGTTGTTCTCTGCATAATTATGCTCCATCTGTCGGCTCTTACGACACCCATGGGATGATATGGGGTGGTGACATTCCGTATTCTTAATCCGTCACCACACGGACGAAAAATGTAAAGTAAGTATGTAAATTAAATTTATGTTGATATAAGGTGGTGTGTTTTTGTGTTTGAATTATTATAATATACTAGAGGACGCCAGCAGCTACGCCTGCAATTTTTTTTTAAATTTACCCGTTTTGGCCGATCACGTGGGAATTTCGGGAAATCCCTTCTTAGTGCACCCCTACGGTCCCCAAGAAACATACATGCCAAATTTCAGCTTCCTGCGCACAATAGTTTCGGCTGTAGCGTGTCTGTCAGTCAGTCAGTAACGCAAGGATTTTATATATTAAGATGATACGCCTTATCCTCGTGCTGTTATTATGGTTTTTGCATTTTACTTCAGGTAAAGCTTGGAATGCGTTATGGTCATCAGCATGTTTCAGATGACTTGCCTAGCATAAGTCAACATATTAATTATGCTATTTATTTTTCATGCAAGGATGTGTTTCTTTTAATATATTTAACTATTCTATTCTTACTAAGATGTTTATATAACAAACTCCTATCATAAATGTGGGGTTTTGCGTAACACACTTACAGCAGGAATCGGATTTTGACTGTTCAATAAAATTTTCTTACGTTCAGCAAACCAAATTTTCTTACCAGGCCTCCTATAAAGTAGCCGAAACATCGGATTAAAATATATAATGTAGTTTCTAGATCATCCGGTTTTTAATAATATCATAATGTTCTACCATATACCTACGCACATGACCATCTTGTCCTAAACTAAGGAGAGCTTGTACTATGGGTACTAGACAATGGATAAACATACATATGTATTTACATACATACATAGACTCACGCCTGTTTCCCGGAGGGGTAGGCAGAGACTACGGAACGCCATTTGCAACGATCCAGACATATCTCTCTTGCTTCATTCACTCCCATCAGATTCCTCATGCATGCTCTTCTGTTCAGGGTACTTCTCACCTGTCCTGTTTTTAGGATGTCTCCAATCTGATCAGAGAACGTCCGCCTAGGTCTTCCCCTTCGTCCTGTCCCTTCCACACTTGCCTTATATATCTGCTTGGTCAGTCTTTCGTCATCCATCCTCTCCACGTGCCCAAACCATCTTAGCATACCTTTCTCGATGCTTGTCACTACATCTTCTTTTACCCCACAACACTCTCTTATCACACAATTCTTTACTCTGTCAGTCATAGAGACACCACACATACTTCTCAGTGCTCTCATTTCTACAGCATTTATTCTACTTTCATGACTTTTCTGCCATACCCAACTATCACTACCATACATAAGAGTTGGTACTAACACCCCTCTATGCACAGCCAAACGTGCCTTTTTGGACACGTTTTGACTATTCATAAACGCCTTCAGAGCTCCATTTACTCTATTACCTGCATTAACTCTTCTTTCAATATCTTCTACATTCTTACCATCTCTTGTAAACAGCGTACCTAAATATGACTCTTTAAGAATAACTTGTACCTAATAATTATGGTGAGCGTGTTTTATTATTATGCTGTCTTAAGGTGGCATCAGCGTCCACTACACTGACGGCGGGTTGGCAGTCTTCACATGCCTTTCGAGAACATTACGGAGAACTCACATGCAGGTTTACTCACGCTGTTGTTCTTCACTGTTTAGCAAGCGATAAATAACAATTTAAAACGCATATACCATCGATAAGTTATTCTTCTTCTTTTCGTGTCGATGCCAACACTTATCATATCATTCGGTTTTAGCCCAGAACTCGGCAATGCGTATCACATTAGGCCTTGCTTGATACATGGCGTCAAGCGTGCACGATTGTGAGCTTGTGGTGCACGTCAGCATATGGCTGATTGTCTGTGGTGATACGCCGCAGTCGCACTTATTTTCGCTTGGGTTGATATAACCCCAGCTTGACAGATTATCTTTAGATCTGCCAACCTAGGTGCGCAGCCTATTGAGTGCCTTCCAAGTTGGCCAAAGAAGTTTATATCCTGGAGGTTTCGATATGTTACTGAGACACGCCGTGGATTGAGCCCGCGACCCTCTACGTAGCGATCTGTCCGTTGATACTTCCGTAGGTGAACTTATTTAGGTACGGTTAAGTAGGTATCGATTCCGTTCTACTTTTAAGCAATGTTTGTTTATCAACGACTTAACAAGAGTTAGGACTTAAAGAGAACATTTACTTAAGCTCTTCTTAGAAATTGGAACTGTCTCAAAATATACAATAACATTGTACGACCGCTATAAGTATGTCAGATTATCTTTAGATACAACCTACCAATTACCATATAAGCTGTTTATCTTAATAAGGCTTACATAAAATATCGAGGTATTATTCCACAATTTCCTTAGCACACAAGCGATTGAGGCAAACAAAGAAAGACCTTCAAACCTCAATAGGCAAGATGTCGTACTGTGTGACAGCCTACTTTATCCCGGCAATCCTGGTATAATGGGTGTTAACGGGGAGAATGAGGCGTTTCCTTTATAATTGCTTGTATTATAGGCTCTTTGGACCTAGCACGGGTTAATATCCTACGACAAGATAAGACAAATGGTATGTAAAGGCCTCGACTAGCGACTAGCTTTTGATCAATAAATCTTCTAATAATAAGTTATCAATGATTTACGGCCTTTACAGGTGGATCGGTAGCCGTTTATCATAAGAAGGGACGTGTGATATAAAGGCTAGCGACACCTGACGTACCTACCATTAGTTCATTGATAGTGACAAGGCAAGTTTCGATTTGAACCGATAGACTTGATGGGAAACTTATTTAAAGTTTAATACTGACAGTAATAACATTATAATAACCTACATTATCTGGAAGTCGTGAAACTATTCGTGACTGTGATAATCCTATAGTTTTTAAAGGCAACATTTTCACTATGTATAAATCCTGTGTCTGTTTACTTTATAAACAAAGGACACAAAGTCCACTCAGGCTCGAAACAACAATTTGTTTCCACGAAGTGTTTTTACAAATATTGTCTCGTTAGAATCGAACCCGGCGACCGCTTAACCCACTATGCCATCATCATCAGCCCTTTAAACTGTCCCACTGCTGGGCACGGGCCTCTTCTCACTATGTGAAGGATAAGGCCATAGTCCACCACTAGGGAATGCAATCTCGTTTCGTCGAGATCGAGATCTCGCGAGATTAACGAGATTGCACTCGAGCATAAAAACGTCTTATTCGAAGCGCGAACTGTCACGAACGGAGTTGCAATCTGTCGGTATAGGCATTAATAAATAATGAAATGAATTTATACGAGTCCGGGGGTTCAAAAGGCAAACTTTTGCAGTTTGTGGATGTCTGCCTGAGAACTGCGGTTTCAATTAGCGTTGAATCCGAAAGGGCCTTCTCAGCGGCTGGTTATCTGGCGAGCAGAAAAGGAAGCCGTTTAGCAGACGATTCTTTGAACATTTTGTGCTTTTGAAGGAGCTACTTTGAAAATAATTCGTAATAATGCCTTGTGATTTGAACTGAACCTTTCCTTTGATTGGTATATTTTGTTAATTAGGATCTGTAATTTCTAATAGTCTGTCTTATTGGTATATTTTTTTTAATTAATCTGTAGTATCTAAAAAGTCTACTGTGTAGATATAGTTTTATTTACCTAATTGATAATAATACCTCAGTTTAGTAACATAGATGATAAGTAAGGCTTTTTTTGACCTCTCGTTGTTTTGTTTATTATGAAAGAAATGTTTTATTACTAAAGAATTTTGGTTTGATATTAGAAGCGAAGACTGGTTGTTTCTTTCATTTCTTATTTGACAGATGCGTCCGTAAAAGTTTATTAAAAACATATACCTAGACATAGGAACGTCAAACAATGTTTGAAGCATAAAAGTCTATTGAAAATTCGTGAAAAATAATGTTTATCTTATAATACTTAAAACGGTTATCATATTTGTCCTAATTTATTCAAATATTGCGATTATTTACAAAAAATAAACATACAAATCTGCCAATCTCGCGAGATCTCGAAATTGGCGAGATCTCGAAATTGGCGAGATCTCGCGAGATTGGCTTCATAAACTCGCGAGATCTCGCTTGAGCCCAAATCTCGCGAGATTTGCATTCCCTATCCACCACGCTGGCCAAGTCCTGGTTGGCAGACTATGCCATATGCCATACGTGCAGTCCAATCAATGTCTTCTAAGTACCTATCTATTTCATTAGTGCAAAGACTGCTTGGTTGGTCTTGCGGCATAAATGTGCGCGTGGGAGTGGGAGGTCTCGGGTTCGATTTCCGTTAGGAAATTCTCAGTAACAGCACGGAGCCTGGTAATGTGCCCGGTACGGCAATAGGCTCGCCCCCTATTACGTGGGACCTAAAAGTTCATGGCGAAATGTGGGTGTAATATTACACCTCTGCCTACCCCTTCGGGGAAACAGGCGTGAGTCTATAAAAAAGAATAGTGCAAATAAATTAAGTATAGGGTGACTTCAGTAATTAGGGGTCATCCACAAATTACACAGTCACACATCTAGAGGGGGAGGAGGTCGATAAAGTGTGACATTGTTTGGAGAATGTGATAGTGATGTATGATACCAGTTATGACAAGTACGGGGGAGGGGTCAAAGAATCGTAAAAATTGTGTGACTTAATTTATGGACGGCCCCTTACTACGGCATATACAATAATATGCGCTGACAATGCTAAGGGTGTTGCTTACGCAATTTGACGATAAATATTAAAAAAAAATAACGCGGTAATACCACTGAACACAATGCAGTACTTATGCGCGTAGTTGTACTGCAGGAACACCTTGTATGTTCCACAAAATGTTGTTTCGGGTCTTTACAGACTGTAAGTCACAAGAACCCTTTCCGTCGATGGGAGGATTTGACCTACTCTATAACGTTGGCCAGAAGTGTTAGCACAAAGCTTTATGTCATGTTCGCCGTCTCATCGCAAAGATACAATACCATTAGCATCGAGTATTTTCTTTAGTCGCCCCTTACGTCACCCACCGAATGAAATGGAGTTGTGGCACCACGTAATCCTAATCCTCTACTCGTACTCATCATCATCATCATATCAGCCGAAAGACGTCCTCTGCTGGACATAGGGCTCTCCCAAGGCTCTCCACACAGATCGATCCTGAGCCACCCGCATCCATCCGCTGCTCGCGACCTCTACAAGATCGTCAGTCCACCTTGCAGGAGGCCTACCTCTGCTACAACGTCCTGTTCGTGGCCGCCACTCCAGAACCTTTCTGCTGCAACGGCCATCGGTTCTTCTGGCTATGTGCCCTGCCCACTACCACTTCAGCCTGACTATTCGGAATACTCGTACTACTCATACTAAAATTATTAGATCTACTTCTCGAAAAAACGACAAGAAATTATCCCGTGCTAGGTATAAGTCTTACGCATGTACGCCCCGAATATTTTGACAACATTCATAAACTGACGTCGTGTTGTTTAATGGCGCATAGAGCGCCTCGTGACGTATAATATCGCTTTATTGTCATGCTAGCTAATACCAGTATGTTTTGTTATTATGCAATAACGCTTATGGCGCGTAAACTGGGAGCAGAAATATGATATTACACGTAGTAATACTGTAATACCACGGGTATATAGTGTTGCCTATTTTGTGTGGCTTGGTAAAATGGTTGATCGAAAATTTGAGGTATTTTTGAGGAAAATATACAGTACACTTTCTAGCACCCTTTCAGAGTACGTTTCTGTGCACTTTCATGAAAGTGAAGGAATATTTCCTGGTCCGTGTGGTGACGGATTAGGAATATGGAATGTCACCACCCCATATTATCCCATGGGTGTAGTAAGAGCCGACAGAGGGAGCATATTATGCAGAGAACAGCACTGTAAGAGAAGGAAAACTTGATACAAACCCTATATCAACCCGTTTGGCCAGCCTTGTATAGTAGGCCAATTCCTCCTTTCAAAGAAGAGGCCTAGTCCAGCAGTGGACTGTTAAAGGCTGATGATGTGTGAAGGAAAATTTCTTAATGATGAATATATACCTACTGCTGGTGTTTCTACTCAGTGAGTCAAAGTTAAAAGAGAAGTTAATTACTTCTATAATCTTAACAAACCTAATTTGACTACAAATTACCAAGTTTGTGGACCAAGTTAGGTACATCTTTACAAATAAAAGAAAAAAATCCAAAGTGGCTAATAATTTAATAAATGACGAAATTCTCAGTTAAGAAGATTAAGAATGTACATAAAACTCTTGGAAATTGGGAAGTATAAAGAAAATATATTCCCAAGCTCATTTCTGCTTCTTACTTTCCCTCCACTTGACCAATAGAAAAGAAAGTAAATTATTTTGTGGAAGGGTGGTAGGAACTACTAAATGATCCAGTAATTTTTGTGGCTTAATTACTCGAATAATAATCGATGACCTGATGTAATATTGTGCTTACTCACAGATCTTAACAACTTCGTCTCAACACAATTTTTGGTAGGGCTGTATGGAGTTTTTCTATATTATCAAAAATTTTTGTTTTAAATAAGTTAGTTAAAAAGAGGCACGAGACAATATAATAAGTCCTATACCACGGGGACTTACAAAACACGCCCAATCTCAAAAAACAATTGTCGAATCGCACGAAGTATTGTCCCGCGTGAAACGGGCATTCGGCTAGGCGACCGCTTACCAATATCACTACGCCATACGTGCAGTCGTAACTATGTAACTTTTAATAATAGTCAGTTCTATAGAAGAACTAGAGGCCGCCAGCAGCTACGCCTGCATTTTTTTTAATTTACCCGTTTTGGCCGATCTCGTGGGAATTTCGGAAAATCCCTTCTTAGTGCACCCCTAAGGTCACCAAGGAACATACATGCCAAATTTCAGCTTCCTGCGCCCAATAGTTTCGGCTGTAGCGTGTCTGTCAGTCAGTCAGTAACGCAAGGATTTTATATATTAAGATAACTGTCTCGATAATTTCGCTGGGTCACATCACCACAGTGTGCTACTTACTTCAAATGATAAAACTAAAGTTTTGTTTCTCATTAACAAATAGACGGATTGACTTGTGTAGGTTCTTTGTAGAGCTATGTTTCTGATTTTTGCAGCAATCTTTAGACCATGGTAAATCATATAAAACCCCTCCTTAAATTATAATCAGTAATTTCGGGACATTTTTATAGCCCGACCGTACCGTAAGGAATGAAGATTTATATTCAAAATATGGCGAAATTAACAGTTGCCTAAAATAAGTTTTAACATTGTGTTATGTAGCGATAAATTTATATGAAACCCCTTTTACACGCAGCAATTAAATTTTAATTTTGTATCATAAAATACGTGAGCGAAACATAAATTTCGAACGTAAGACTGTACAAAAGGTCTTAAATCAAATCAAGAATGGGATAACCATTTTGTTGAATACCTATATCCTATTTTGGTCTAATTGAGCCACCTGTCTTCTCTTCATTCGGTGTCGGTTCATGATTTTTGGACGACCTACTTATATTGAATTAGAGGCCCCATTCCTTTTTCTCCTTCTCTCACTCGTCCTCCTATTCCTTCTGTCATCACAAAAGCTGGCAACGCACTTTTGACTCTGGTAGGCGGCGGCCTGGTCGCTTACCATCAGGTGATCTATCTGCTTGTTTGCCGCCTATTACATGGAAAAATATTTACATATTATACGTAGTCCTTAAAATCACGTAGGCACAAAAGGTACCTACATATATATAGTAAGGTTAAACTAATTAGGTTCCTAAGTTTGTTGTTAAGCTAAAAAAATTTACTCCTTCAAAAGAAATTCATACAGTATTAGGTACTAATGGCTTATACGAATGTATCTTTAACTGGAATAAACAGATTACTCGTGATCTCGTTGTTCTCTTTGTTGCTCCATGTTGGATTGCATGCTTTAAGCGAGTTCAGAAAACTTTGGTAAATAGATTACTGATTTCGACATGTAAGGGCATTTCCCGGGCCAGCCAGGAAAGCAACCATCTCACAGAATAATTACTTTGAGTTCAGTGAATGAGTGTCAAAGGGCTCCGAAGCCCATGCTCTTGTCCTTCATCTTCATGCCGCGCCTCCTCCTTTTCCTTTTCCAGGCCAGCAACGCACTTATGACTACCTCGTCGGCCATCAGACGATCCGTTTTCTTGTTTGCCTCCAATCACAAAAAAAACGGTAGCGCCATCGCCACCATGTCGGGGTCCATTTAAACTCACCAAATTTCTTCATAGTCTATTCTGAGGTGATACACAGAAAAATTTAACACCGTAAAGGTAGTACGTATAATGTATGTACTAACTCTTAGCAGTGGCGGATTTGCAGTCTTGGCCGCCCTAGGCCCAGGCCATGTGCCGCCCCTTTCTCAACTGTATAGACTACATAATGAATTAACTTTATCGCTCACTTTTATTTTATTAACTATAATACTTTTACTTTGTTTGCATTCTACAATGTCATAGATATTAGTTAGTAATATTTTATTAGTAGTTTGAGGGATATTTGCACATTTCATTAAAACATTTAAAGTGGTTTTAGGTTTTATTTATTACAGATACCGACAGGTTTATTCTCATACAAAATAATAATTGTTTTACAAAACTCGTCTGCATTTAAGCGCACCAAAATGATTAATGATATCTTCACAATCCAATGTTCTTAAAAAATCTGCTTCTATGTTAAGCAAAGCCTGATCGTTTAACCTTTGCTCCGTCATTTTTGTGCGTAAATAATTTTTTACTCGTCGCAAACAAGAGAATGATCGTTCTCCAGAACAGTTACTGGCGGGAGTACCTACACACACACACACACACACACACGGAGAGCAATATCCACGTTTTGGTAAATGGTTTGAAGATCTTCAACCAACTGACAGCACTGTTCTTATCCTTATTTTTTATGCTGCAGTGAGCACGAAAATGGAGACATTCTTCAGAAAAATATTTTCCTAGTCAGCAGAGTGCATTTGCAATGCTTTGGCCTTTTTTTCGACTTCTGACGAGCGTAGACTCGTCAGGTTTGTCATAAAATTAAATTTATTGTGAATTATTTTATAAGCATCCTGTCGCTTTTTGAGTTCTACTGACAATGTATCAATTATAACTAAAATGTACTAATTCTGAAATGTTCGCAAACGATTCTTTGGTTGCATCTCATCATCTGCATTAGTCTCACCAGGAAGTAGCTTACGCTTTCGATTGCGTCGAAAATCTCTTTCATATTCCTGTACAAAAGATAGTTCTTTGGTTATTGGTCTTCTTTTGTTTTCAAAATCATCAAAGTTAACTCGTGTTTCGAAAGTAAAATGTATTAGGACTTCATAGAGTTCTATGACAATGGTAATATCAATTTCCACACTTTGAAGTTTTTTACTTGTGGCGTTAATGCAGTCCAGTAAACATCCCCAAAAAACAGTCATAATGGCCGTTTCAAAACGTTCCGGTTTCAAACGAATACCTCTTGCTTCGCATATAACGGCTCTCTTCTGTTGTGTGTCATTTTAGATGGAGACTAACGCTTTATGGATTTCATGCCACGATTCGCGTAAACTTTTGTATACGTCTGCACGAGCTGATCAACGAGTCGTTGATAGACTTTTGATGGTGAAATGGGCTGGAAGGAGTTCCCAACGCTGAGTTGACACTGCAAAGAAATTGTAGAACTGTTGAAGTAGAGAAAAAAACGAACAAGCCTCTTGGCTGCTTTCAGCTGCACATTCACCTACTAAATTGAGCGAGTGTGCTGAACAGGGAACATACTCGGCAAGAGGAGAAATTTCCTTAATTTTAGCTTGTAGGCCGTTGTATATACCTGACATGTTAGCTGCGTTATCATAAGATTGCCCGCGGCTGTTTGAAATGTCTATTCACAATTTAGTTAAAGTTAAGGTAACCGCAGTTGTCATTTGCTGTGCTTTATGGCCCGTGTTTAGAATGAACTTGAGGAAACTTTCTACAAGTGACCCATTAGGCAGCACATATCTGATTACATAAGTGAGCTGATATACGTGAGATATATCCGTGGCGTCGAGTCAAAGATCAGAGAAAAATATTTCGCTGTTAATATTTCCGTTACAATTGTCTTCAAAACTTTGTTTCCCATAAGCCGAAATAATTCTTTGCATGTTGCTGAAGAGAGATAACTCGTATGTCCTGAGCCTGGATTACCATAACGGGTAATGTGTTTGGCTAAGAAAGGATCGAACTCAGCTCTAAGCTCTAAGGACATCAAATAATTTCCATTGTGAAATGAACCATATTTCTCGTCGTGTCTTCTGAAAGGCAAACCAACCTCTTTTTAGAATGTTTTCCCAGTAATTTATTTCTTCATCTAATTGCATTGTTAATGCGTGATCAATGCGACCCAACGCGTTGCTTCGTTCGTTCATATGCAGGAGGCCTACCATGAACTTTTAACAAGCGATTCAGTTTTGGAGCAATTCAGTGTAGGTTCTTAAATTGAATTGTTTTAAAACGTACCATGAGTTTGTTTAAACTGAATCGTGTTTGGATTGTTAGAATGAATGAATGATATCGCTGGATCGCAATGACGCAATATAATCACATTGACAGAAAGAGACCAAGCTATACAGTTCGTGAATAATGCGGTCTCTTTCCCTTGTTTGCGTTCAGAAACTATTATTCAGTCAGCAATTTTCGGCAAGTTACAATATTGTATGTAGTTATAACTTGTACGCTACAACTAAATTAAGATTCTTTTATAACAAAGCGAATATATTTTGTACTAAAAATAACTACAATATTGATTTGTTAATTAAAATACGTTACGTTACGTTATTTTTCTCACAAAAATACCTAGCAAAACGGTACAAATACTGACTCGGTGGAAGTTACGAACGTATGTTTTGATTGTTAGCATTTCAAGGTTAACAAAACAAGTAATACAATATCAAGGCCTATTTTATTCTTAGAAGTATTGTTTCCATATTTATTAATTATTGCTTTTAATGCTTAATTAAGTCTGAACCCAAGTTTAAAACTTTTTTATAATGGGATATGTAAATTAGAATTATTGGGATCGCTATTATCTTTATCTCTCTTCTTTACTATGAAATATTAATAGATTCACTCATACAAAGATTTCGCAGCTAAACGAAATCGGCATTGTTATTTTAGGTGGTTTCTTTTTTGTATACAGTGAACCCTTGCGTCGAAGAGTACCTAACTAGGTAACAACCAACTTGTGCACTTGTGGGATTTTTAAGATAAGTGTAGGGTATAGTTCTGTGATTCAGTAAATCGCCACAAGCTAGGGAACTATAACACAGGATTTGGAAAAAAATACACCTTAATTTAAATGCACATTGTAAGGGTACAGTAAAATTGGAAAGGGTGGTGCCATAGATGAGAGAAATAATTCTCTCATCTGTGGGTGGTGCAAAGTATGTTCAGTAAGTAAATAAAAAAACCGGCCAAGTGCGTGTCGGGCCACGCGCAATGTAGGGTTCCGTAGTTGCCCATTATGGCCATTATTGATAATAACTTCTGTTTCACATGGGACTAAAAACGGGCATCTTTAAGATTAAGCCAGCGCTCCCAATGTAAACTCACAGAAATAGGTATTTATAAGTTAACCGACGATTACTCGTAAACTAGTGATGTCTACTTAGCCGTGATAGTTTTCCTTTTAAATTCGTTATATGTACTACATTTGTGATTTTTTTCACCTCTTCCAAATTAATAGTTTAGCCGGCAGAGGGGGTGGACACTTGAGTCTAACAATTTTTTTCACTTCAAAGCTTGATATTTGACAAACCAATCACTTGATCGAAAAATGATTTGAGCAAACTAATAATATTTTTTTAAAACCTATCCAATGATACCCCACACAATGGGGTACTCAACCAAAAAAAAATTCAACCCCACTATATATGTAGGGGAGATACCCTTAAAAAAATATATTTTCCTAAATTTTATTCTTCAGTTTTGTTGCAATATTGTGTGTTTATATTCATGTAAAATATCAGCTTTCTAGCACCAGGCGTCTTTGAGCTAGGCTGCGGACGGACAGACGGACGGACATGACGAAACTATAAGGGTTCCTTGTGGACTACGGAACCCTAAAAATAAATACTTTATTAGCTCACATAAAACTTATATTATCAAAACCATATAATATTAAAGTGTTGTAACAATAAAATTGACATTATGGAGTGATAGTGTTTTCTACAAATAAAAAAACTTCTTCAAGTTAGAAGGTAATGCTAGTTTGGCAATAGCAGCGCGAATGAGTGCCACCCAGAACATCATGAAAACCTTGATAAAACCTGAAACAAGTACAAAAATAAGTATTAATTATTCAATACTATTGAATTCTGTTGATTACTTTAACTTTTAACAAAAGCATACTTTACCTCAGTTTTAGTAAGCTCTTCTTATATTTTGGACAAGCAGAAATAATTCTTTATCATTCGAGAAGAATCTCTTTCCGCAGTTTGCTATATATCTGCTGCCACTGTCTGTTGAGCCATAGAATAAGCTGCATGTCACCAATCGGTTTTTGGTCTCCTTTGGTTTGGTGTTTTCACCCAGGAGCAGAAAATGTCAGTGCAGTCACTATCTACAACAAATAAAGTAACAATTAAGTAATGATATGTTATCAATAAGTCTCTAAGTCAAGTAACTATTGACTTGTAAGTTAAAGATACTATGTAGGTACCTTAAAAGAATATTGTGTCTATACTGCAGTCACACTAAAATATTCTATGGTTTCATGAATTTATTAGCATATTTGGTACAGAATGTTTCTTACCCTAAGCTATTGAGATCGGTGGACGTCACCGGCTGCATAGACAATGGTCTCAATGCTTCTCATAAAATATCTAGGGCCAATAGTTTAGCGAGGCGAAATCTTTTGATGAATTCTGTTTCATCGTGTGGTTTCATCAAATGCTCTTTGGTATGTATGAATACGAGTGTTCTCCAGCTTAGCGCCTTTGTTTACGACGTGAAGTGCTATATCACATTCAATAAACCGAATAAAACTAGAGTCCTTGGCACATCGATTTACAAATTTCACAGAGTTTATGTAAGATTTAACACAGTATTATAGAAATTCTGACACAGAAACCGATCTATAATTAACTTAAACTTATTTAAATCCACATACAATGTCTAAAAACCCAATAATAATTCTAACTATTCAGTTTATCCACTACAAATTGTAACTTTTATTGAATCGCTAAATCTGACAAATACGCGGTTCAGTTTGAGCTGACGTTACACTCATGGTACGGTCTCCTACGGGAAAGGAACGAATGGTTTAAGATTTCGGTTCAAACGCTATCCAACTCACAGCTGCGTCGTATTGAAATGTAAACACCAAAACTGAGCCGCTATAATGAGGTCATAGTACGATATTGCGATTCTATTCAGTTTAGGTCGTAAACTGAATCGCTATAAGAGGTCATGGTAAGCCTCCAGGGCAGATTAATTTATGAGTAGGCGAATTCTCGTCAGTTGATATTCGATAATAGGAGTTTTTCCAATCATTGAATCCATCTTTTTTGTCGAACTTACTCTCCCCGTCATTAAAAATAAGACAAGGTCTTCAAAAAACAGATCCATACTTTCGGAATAAATTAGCCATTTTCGCGAAACTTTTTCGCCATTTAGAAGCTGACGTTCGAATAAATGTTTTGACAACTGTCGCGCCTTATCTTTGTAAATTCGCTCACTCTTAGGAAAATCATTTTGGATGTTTTGATTGGCTCCGTTCTTACAAATGTAATCACGCGTGAACTCGTCGATTGTCCATTTGGCTGGATCGTCGCTGATTTTGCACAAATCCAGACTCTTGGTCTGGATTTGGCTGCACACCTGGTATCTACTAGTGAGACACCTTCGACTTCTTCCTTTGATCCACTTGCCACAACGATCAAAGTATCGCACTTGAAGACACTGAAGAAACATCAATTGACGTAGCGCCACTACCACTTGGAACGTCGCGTGTTGGATCAATGATATGATCTTTAATATCTGTACATGTTTTTCCGAAGAAATCGTGTAATCTTCGCGTTCTTTTTAGTACATCCCTTTGTTTATCTTCTTTTTCCTTAGCTCGCTTGCAAGACTCTGCCCCACTTAATTTTTATTTACGAAATAATTACTTTACTTTAACTTTTTTTCAATAATAGATACATTACGTTAAGTATACTATAATTAATTATTTTATAATTTAAAAAATATACGAAGATGATAAGAAGTTTATTGTTAAACGATGCGGTGCACTGCAGTTCGCCATGTGCATGTGCCAGAGTATTTAGGTACTATGAGTTATTTCTTGTTATCATTAGTGAAATTTTTGACACGATTGGCCGCCCCTAATATCTGGCCGCCCTAGGCCCGCAACTGACTGTTAGGTATTAAATTTTCTTTGGATGCCCCGATAAGCGGTACAAATAGGATATCTATGTGGTCTTGAATACCATAATTAATATCATAGGTGCTAAGCGCGCATTCTTCTGTAAACAACTTTTCAGACCAAGCTTTTTCAGTGGGCAGAAAAAGTGTAAACAGTAATTTAGAATTCAATATCAGTTTAAAAATACTGCTGTTGTTCACGCTGACTAAAAATAACTCTTGTACCCTTTGATATCGAAGCTAGTAACTATATTTGTTTTGAAAAATATACAATATTTACATTTTCGTCCGTCGCTACCGATAAAAATAAAAAATCCTGTTGAGTTAAAGGTGTCAACCATTAAATCAATTACACGGTTCGCCCGTTGCATCGCGTCGGGGATCATAACACAATGTTCAGCGCATAAACTACGTGAAAATTATTAATTATGTTAAAATGTTATATTGCTGCGGCATTTTATAACGTGCTTTAGTAGAAGCCATGTTTTGCTAAAAGCTTCGCAGTGTGATCTGCAATATTTCAGAATGCTTGTTTATCTTCTGTATATATAAAACTAGAGGATGCCCGCGGTTACACCCGCGTTATTTAAGGCTACTGCTCCGCTCCCGCTCCATAGCGCGATGTTATATAGCCTATAGCCTTCCTCTATAAATGGGCTATCTAATACTGAAAGACTTTTTCAAATCGGACTAGTACTTAGTTCCTGAGATAGCGCGTTCAACCAAACAAACACACAAACAAACTCTTCAGCTTTATATATTAGTATAAGATTCTTGCGTTACTGACTAACTGACAGACAACATCGTCAGCCCTTTATACTGTCCCACTGCTGGGCACGGGCCTCTTCTCACTATGAGAAGGGTAAGGTCATAGTCCACCAGGCTGGGCAAGTGCGGGTTGGCAGACTTCACATGTCTTTCGAGAACATTATGGAGAACTCTCAGACATGCAGGTTTCCTCACGCACTAAGAAAGGAGTTTCTGAAATTCCTAGGGGATCGGATGCTCTAGTTATCTTTATTTAAGGAAAATATACCATTCATATATTGGAGTTTAGAGGGCTTTTAGGGCTTTCTCTTCAGTACCGTACTGGACATCGAAATTCAACTGGTCGATTTACTGCCGACCGAGAGAATAATTTCCGTTTCGATAACTGACCGGAGAACCAATAGGTCCCTACTTCCCTCACCGTTAGACCGAATTTATTATCTTCCACTCGAAGTCCTTAATAGGAGCCCTAGGAGGCAGCAGGGCTCCGTCAAGTCAGCTTAATAAACTATTTAGGCGTCAATATTATGGAAATTGACGATGAAAATTAAATTATTGTGTATGTTTTGGGCAAACAGCTTAACAAACAACAAATCGGATATATTCATTATTATAAACTGAAGATCCGTTCAACAAAAGCGGTGTGTAGGCGACGGAAATGTTGTCAAAGGGAAGCCAAGCAATGTTTTGATGTCGAACCGGTTAGCCTGTCGTCAGCCACGCCGGCGGTGTCACGGTAAACGTAGACTATATATGTATAGTTACGTTAGGGAGAGTTCATATGGGGTATGCATAAGCGTTTTTTTTCGGGTTAAAAAAAAGGATGAGTACATATGGGAGCGCTCATAGCGTGTAGTGACCGGCCGTTGGTAATAGATCGGCAAAGTTTTCAAAGTTTAGGCAGGACACCATTTGCATGGATGAACGGTAGTCGTGGCGTTTCCATCAGAGCGCTATGGTGCTACGGTCCCGGTTCTCGTATTAGGGCTTCAATCGTTAGACTATTACGGGGCCTTGTGCGGTCAAAAATTCCGACACCACAGTTGATCTCACATTTATACATACGAATAGAAAAAGAAGAAGAAGGGAGCAGGAATTGCTGGATTGATACTTTTGGCCATGGCCAATAGGCAATGTGTGAAACTTAGTCACTAGTGGTTGAACCGGTAAAAGTTAGGCACATGTAGAGACATGTACCTAACTTTTACCGGTTCAACTATGCTTGTGGGCTGAATTTCCCTAGGAATGCCTAGGGAAATTCAGCCCACAAGCATTCCCTACATGAAAAAATCATGTGTTAGATCGCACTTAAAATGTTTTAAGCACTGGATTTATGTGCGGCAGATGTAAAAAAAAAGATTATTCATTATTTTTATAAAATAGTTAACCTACCTTCTATATTCATTGTTTGCCAGTGTATCTATTAACAAAATCATAAAAATATCAACGAATTCCTTACTACGCCATTTGAACATTTTCGCAGCACGTGAACGTCTCCTTACTTCAGTAAACAAAAAAAAAACGTTCTGTGAGGTTTAACCTTTTGAGCGCCATGGTCACATATATTATGTGACAAGCGAAAACTGTCCCTGGACGCCAACGTCACAAATACGTGACTGAAAAAGCGGTATACAAAAACACGAAATAAACAATTTGAACATTACTTGAATACCTGTTAATTTATATTACCTTAAAATAGAAGTTCTAATGCTTGTTTATTTCTGTTAAACGAGTTAAATAGCATTATAGATATTGAGACATTTTACGTTAAAAAGTAAGAAATCAAATCTTAAAAAAGAATGTTCACACACGCCACAGACACAAATATGTGACCGCTAGTGATGTACCGCAAGTTAGATAATATCAAAAATTTACATCAAAGATCATTTTAAAACTTCCTTCTACAATGTATAATTTTAGATATAATTTAGTACGAGGATAAAACAGCATTAGTTTTATAGAATCAGACTTAAAAACATTTTAATAGCTACATAGACAAAGATAAAATTGGCTGGGTCGAATTTCGATATTCGCTAATCTTGACTCAGGCGCATCCCTAATACAACCAGAATTATCAGTGCCTTGTACGCCATGGTCACCAATAGACGACAGCATCGTGACGTCACAAGCGCAGGCGATCAGAAATAGTGATGAAAGTAAACATTATTAAAATATTTATTATTTATTTTATACTAAGTGACTGTTATAATGAGTGCGAATTTAATGACTACGGAGGAACTTCTTCGCATATTAGAAGTTCTTGAATCCTGATGACGAAGGCTTTTCGGAAACAAAATCTTTGGATGACTATGATTTAAATAAAAGTGCGCGTATCCACGGTGACCGCTGTAAGTCACAGGTGAGCTGTTTATCAACAGCTTTTGATGTTCTCCACGTATGTACAGGCATGTACCGATCGGTATTCTAATCTACGAATTGTTTAGGTTTTTCAGGCTCTGTGCGGCGCAGGAAACCGAAGATTTGAATGCAAGAACCGCAAAAGAATCACAAAATCAGAACCTTCAAATTAACTGATAACTACTGATCAAAACCATGAAATATCGCTTTCCCTTTGGGTTGCGACGGTAAGACGGTAGTAGCTCTTTGTAAAAGCTGATATTCCATCAAACCTGGTTAGGCGTAAGGCGTGGATGTAACTGGGATAACGCTTGGCCCATGATGATTACTATATTCCATGTTTGCAGACAAAACCATAAAATGTTATCGATTTCCACCATTTAAAAATTTTCGCAACGGGTGAACGAATCCTTACCTTAGTTTACAAAAAAAAAAGAATGTTTGCGCGTATCCACGGTGACCGCTGTGAGTGACAGGTGAGCTTTTGATGTGTCCCACGTATATACAGGCATGTGCCAATCCGGTATTCTAATCTACGAATAGTTTAGGTTTTTCAGGCTTTGTGCGGCGTGTTTTCTGCTACATACCTGCAAGCGGGTGGTGGAGTGAAAGCTGATATTCTGTCCAATCTGGGGGGCGATTCAGAATCGTTCGATATCTCATTTGACATTCGATTCCGTTAATTGTCAAACGGGCTACCTCATTTTTTTTCAAAACTATCGCATTTCCTATCAATTTTATGCATTCAGTATGAATTAGATTAATAAATAAACTGAATTCAATGAATATTTGTTCAAAATATCTCTGATAGGCGGCTAAAATACGAGGACAATTATTTGACATATCGTACGATTACTTGTCGTGACATTCTGAATCAGCCTGCTGGTTAGACTAGTAAGCGGACCCCGGGCTCCAAGGCGAGAAGTCTTGGATGCAACTGGGATAACGCTAAGACGGTGATGATGATGACCTGCAAGCGGGTGGTAGACATTATGTATTTCTGGTTAACATTAATTGTTTGAAAGGGTATGTATGTTAACGTAATATGTACGACTAACTGAGCCCACGGATGCTCCTGCGTTTTTTAGGGTTACTGATCTGCACCCATGGCTCATAGCGTTAGGTGTTATGTAATATAATCATAGCCTCCGTAGATAAATGAGCATTCCAACAAATCTATACTAATATAATAAAGCGGAAGAGTTTGTTTGTTTGTTTGTTTGTTTGAACGCGCTAATCTCAGGAACTACCGGTCGGATCTGAAAAATTCTTTTTGTATACGATAGCCCAATTATTCCGGAAGGCTATAGGCTATATAACATAACGCTTCGACCCTTTGGGGCCGGGCAAAAGGCTAAAAAGGCTAAAACATAATGTCGCCTAATCTCAGGAACTAGCAGTCGGATTTTAAAAATTGTTATTGCCTATTATAGCCCAATTATTCCGAAAGGCTATAGGCTATATAAAATTACGCCACAACTTTTAGGGGCCAGACAAAAATAATAAAATGGTCAAACGAGAAGGGGGAGGGTTGGGTCAAAGGCAAAAAAAGGCTAAACGAATAGGATACAATCTATATGGGTATCGTTTTCGAGATTTTCGGGACGCTGATTAATAATATCAAATTAATTTAGTGATCCAAGATGGTGGACGGGAAATTAAAGATGGCGGATGAGAAAATTTTAAATATCAATATGGGTATCGCCTTCGATATTTTAAGGGATGGAGAATCGAAATACAATATCTATTTCGTGATCAAAGATGGCGGATGGGCAATCAAAGATGGCGGATGGGAAAATTTAAAAAAATCAATATTGGTATCGTCTACGATGTTTAAAGGGATGGCGAATCCAAATATAACATCTATTTCGTGATTCAAGATGGTGGATGGGAAAAATTTTAAAAATCAATATGCGTATCGTCTCCGATATTTTAAGGAATGCGGAATTCAAAACCACCATCTATTTCGTGATCAAAGATGGCGGATGGAAATTTAAAAAAAAATCAATATGGGTATCATCTCCAATATTTAAAGGGATGGGGAATCCAAATCTGACATCTATTTCGTGATCAAAGTTGGCGGATGAGAAATCAAAGATGGCGGATGGGAAAGTTTTAAAAATCAATATGGTTATCGTCTCCGATGTTTTAAGGGATGGCGAATCTAAATACAACATCTATTTCGTGATCAAAGATGGCGGACGGGATTTTTTTAAAGTCGATATGGGTATCGTCTCCGATATTTTAAGGAATGCGGAATTCAAAACCACCATCTATTTCGTGATCAAAGATGGCGGATGGAAATTAAAAAAAAATCAATATGGGTATCATCTCCAATATTTAAAGGGATGGGGAATCCAAATCCGACATCTATTTAGTGATCAAAGATGGCGGATGAGAAATCAAAGATGGCGGATGGGAAAATTAAAAAAAATCAATATTGGTATCGTCTCCGATGTTTAAAGGGATGGCGAATCCAAATATAACATCTATTTCGTGATTCAAGATGGCGGATGGGAAATCAAAAATTGCGGATGGGAAAAATTTTAAAAATCAATATGGGTATCGTCTCCGATATTTTAAGGAATGCGGAATTGAAAACCACCATCTATTTCGTGATCAAAGATGGCGGATGGAAATTTAAAAAAAAAACAATATGGGTATCATCTCCAATATTTAAATGGATGGGGAATCCAAATGCGACATCTATTTCTTGATCAAAGATGGCGGATGAGAAATCAAAGATGGCGGATGGGAAAGTTTTAAAAATCAATATGGTTATCGTCTCCGATGTTTTAAGGGATGGCGAATCTAAATACAACATCTATTTCGTGATCAAAGATGGCGGATAGGAAATCAAAGATGGCGGACGGGTTTTTTTTTAAAGTCGATATGGGTATCGTCTTCGATATTTTGAGGAATGAGGAATTCAAAAACACCATCTATTTCGTGATCAAAGATGGCGGATGGGATTTTTTTTTAAAATCAATATGGGTATCGTCTCCGATGTTTGAAGGGATGGGGAATCCAAATACAACATCTATTTCGTGATTCAAGATATCGGATGGGAAATCAAAGATGGCGGATGGGAAAAATTTAAAAAATCAATATGGGTATCATCTCTGATGATTTAAGGGATGATGAATTCAAATACAACTTCTATTTCGTGATCAAAAATGGCGTATAGGAAATCAAAGATGGCGGACGGAATTTTTTTTAAGTCGATATGGGTATCGTTTCCGATATTTTAAGGAATGGGGAATTCAATATTAGATAAAAATCTATGTTTGTTTTTGCATCATTTTTAGACCCTGGAATGATAAGAGATTAAGCGCTAAGTCAATGGTAACTCTGGAAAAGGGGCTTGGAAAAAAGGGAATTAAATAAAAACTCTTAAAAATGCGATACGGAGTTCGCTGGGTCAGCTAGTATAATTATATTAGTATAATATTTTTTATAGTAATTAATAGGCGGCAAACGAGCAGACGGATCGCCTGATGGGACCGAGCAGACGGATCGCTTGTGTCCATGGGCGGCGGTAATTGCTTAGCAATTACCGCCGCCCATGGACACAAGCAATACCACAGGAGTCACAAGTGCGTTGCCGCCCCTTGGGGTTGGGAAAAGGGATAGGATAAGGAGTAGGATGAGGAAGAAGGAATAGAGGATAGGGCCTCCGGCACTCTCACCCCCCGACGAAACGCAAGACTATACGTACTGTTACTTTACGTCAATTTTCTGTCAGAGGGTAGTACCTACTTCCCCGGTCGAGCCGGCCCGGCCCATTCATGCTGAAATCAGCAAGGCTGATATCCACCGATCTACTACCGTTAAAATAAAACATAAATTCCCCTTAAGAAAATATACATATATAGCCCTATAGGTATATAAACTGTCCCACTCCGTAGCAAGGGTCGCTTCGCACTACAAGAAGGTTTAGGTCACAGGCCACCAGTTTGCTCCACATGTATGAGAACTCACTGACATGCTTTCATAATCAATGTTATGACATTCACCAAATCTCCTTCATCGTTTAGCAAGCGCTATTAAGAATTAATAATATTCTGTATTTGCTGACGCAACAACACGTAAATCATAAAAATTCTATCCTCACAATTGTTCAGAAAACGACAATTCGTCTATTTTTCACATGACCCAATATAAAATTTGACTTTTATTGGTCAGACGGGGCTCCCTAAATGCCCTCCTGTCAATGAATACAGATTTACCTGTACACCACCGGGGGTGGCACTGGCCTCTAGGGATGGGAAAATCTTTTCATTTAAGAATATTAAATTGTGAACTATTGTGATAATGCTTACAATTTGTGATAATGTTTTAGAAGAAATGTGATATGTGACATTTCGTTTTTTAAATTAAATATGTTATGTGTCAAGAGGGACTTTACAAACATACAACTAACGGACACAAAATACATTCCGACCTGAAACATCACTCATCACTACATCAGTGATTGTGTTGTGTTGTCTCGTGCGGGGATCGAAACCACAGCACGGGCGCAGTGACAACCGCTTAAACTATTACGCCAACTGTGCAGTAAATTTTTGAATATGATAATATAAGGTAGGTGCGGCCAATAAGACCTGTCGGGTAATAAGGCCTAAGTATCAGAAAAAGAACTTAAAATAATCCCCACCGACCGAAGTCACAGGCATAAGTAGCTAACCATCCCAGATAGCGCCCTAAACTTGTCAGGTGTCGCTTACCCTCGTGGTGCCACCGCTGCTGCGTCATTCATCGTTTATGATGGACGCTCAGCTCGAATTATAATGTAGCGGTCGAACCAAACGTAAGAAATTTTTAAAATATTACATTTTAGTACATTACTTTACAGTTAAATTTTCTATTAGTTCATGCTTTAGAGGCCTGCGTTGTACGAATGGTATAAATTAGACCGAACAATGATATTTTAAAATTTTCGTCACAAAGTGGTCGGTGGTCAATAAGGCCTATAAAATTCGACCATAGACCTTATTACCCTCTTCTATGGCATTATCAAGAGAATATATTTATTGAATGCCTTTAGAAATGTGTTTTAGAGACTACTTATAATCACTATGACTCCCCAGCGAGCTGTGTTTGTTGTTGTCTGATGAAGCCCTGGTTGCGGCAGTCCAAGCAGTACAATGTGGACGGCTATTTCAATAAGCGGTTTGCCAGAGAAGGACGATGATGGTTTTCAGTGGCCAGATTTATCGTAATTAAAAACAAAAATGGCGGCGAATTTTTTCCTGTGTAGGAAAAATTCAGTTTTAAAATGCATACAATAGCATAAAACAGCCAAATATGGGCCTAAACATGTGTATTACTGTATATAATAAATACACAGTTTTATATATATTCCAATTCTTGCAATAATCTCCATAGAAAAATAAAACAATCATCAACGAAGTCTTCAACGTAAACCAAAATGGCAAGCAGTTTTTAATTATGTTCATGGCTGCAGAAATCTGTGAAAAATAGCAGGAACTGCCAATATATAATATTGAAAAATTAACCAGTTATAAAATACTAAGTGGATAAGTTATAGTTTATTGCGATATATATGAAAGCTTGTGCTGGTGTTTTTGTTTGGTGATTTTGTACCTTTTTTATCTTTTTATAATAGACAATTTTATTTAGTAAGTAAGTTTCGTTTAAAAGACAGCGGTGATGGGACGCCGGCACGTTTTTTTTTTTTTTTTTTTTTTTTATTATTGGTGTCGGGTTGGAAAATCCTCATGGAGTCCCTCCGCCCCGGGGGGAAGGACGAAGGGGACTGTCAGACTCTTACTGACTAAAAACCAACCCGTGCTCCTCATGTACCCATGTGTCGGAGGGTAGGGTTTCACCAAAGCATTCCTCGCTACCCCCCCACGGGTATTGGCCCGTCAGATGGTCAGGCGGGCCCCGAACGAAACCCCCTTGGCGGCGGATGAAGGTGTTAGGCTCCGCCGCCAAAACACCCAGCGGCCGCAGAGGATAGGGAGGACGGCAACGCAACACCGCATCTCCTCTTCCTCTGCGGCCCCACCGCGACGCAACGATGGTGCGCCCCCATTTGGTCGCGGGAGATAGGGCGCGGGGCAACGCAACACCCACACGCCTCTCCTCCCGCGACCGCACCCGACTGCGAGGGACAGACAGAACTGTCCCCCGCACCCGCACCATGGGACGCATCCTACGCAGGCCTCTACCAAGCCCACGTGGAGCGTCCCCTCCCGGGATCCCGCTTAGCTTCACCGTGGGTGGCTTCTAACCCACGGTTACTGAGCCCCCCCACCACGACAAGGTGGAGATCCCACGGGGGGGGAGGACGCCGGCACCTAGGCGACGTCCTGTCACCAACGTCATGTGTAAAATTGTAAATAATAACATTGTGTATAATTTTAAGATTAAAGTTACAAATACATAATATTTATGCCAGGCGAGGATATAAGTGATGCGGAGTTGAGTGCTAGTCAATCTACCACATCGTCGCTGATTAACCTAGTGCGCTGCCCTGCATGTTCTCAAGCTCGTTTTTTTAAAGGTGAGCGGGGCTTGAAAGTACATTTTGGCAAAGTACATAAAAAACAAAATGTGCTTCCGGGCCCCAGTTCCATTTCACATTCTATTTCTTCCCAAATTCCTTTTTGGCAGTACTTAGGTGCTTTAAAAAATTCAATTCCGGTTCTGAAGCGAGTTCCACGCGGAGCGAGACCATTAGTAGCTCATAATTTAGCTCACTGTATTGGTCTCGTTGTGCGTGAGAACTCCAAAACAGCTTGGGAACAGTTACTCACTTTCCCTTATAGGATTCTACACATTCAAAGCAACCGGACATCATCAAAATCTTTGACAGCCCAAATTAAAGATCTTTGTAACAATTCTGATAACAATTTTGACCCAAAATTTTCTGTAAATAGATTTAAGAAAACAATTTACCAATGTGTAGAGTCCAAATTGAGGGAAGGTGACATTCAGGGGGCGTCTAGGTTATTGTTTAGTAGCGATGTGGTGGCGCCTTACTCTGCAGACACCCTAGCAGGTCTGAAGAGTAAGCACCCAGCGCCAGCTAATGACCTCACCTTTCCCGACATGCCTGACGAAGGTTTTGACTGTCTGATTGTTTCAGCCAAGGACGTATTTGAAGCCGTCTGTTCCTTTCGAAGTGGATCCGCTGGCGGCCTCGACGGCTTAACACCTCAGCATCTGAAGGATCTCACAAGTGCAAGTGCTGGAGAGGCTGGTGATGCACTTTTGAAGGCGCTGACGGCTTTAATTAACCTTATGCTCTCCGGCAATGTGGCCACAGATGTCACCTACTTATTGTACGGGGCCAACTTGTGCGCCCTACGCAAAAAAGATGGTGGCATTCGGCCCATTGCCGTGGGGTGTACCTACAGACGTATGGCAGCCAAACTATGCTGTAAATATTACAGTGACATCTTGGCGGACAAATTGCAGCCAGGTGAGGTCGTTCTAAAGATTGATTTGAAGAATGCCTTCAACTCAGTGAACAGGGACACTTTGTTGACACAGGCTAAATTAGAAACTCCCAAAATTTTTAAATTTCTTTGGCAATGCTATAGACATCCATCAACATTAATTTATAAAGACAACGTTTTGGAATCTGCTGTTGGTTGTCAACAAGGAGACCCTCTCGGGCCAGTCATTTTTAGTTTAGCTATTCACCCAATAATAAAACAAATAAATTCTAAATTTAACGTCTGGTATTTGGACGACGGGACCCTGGCAGGGGACGTTAACACTGTCTTACAAGACTTAGAGCTAATAAAAACTAAATTTAAAGCAATTGGTTTGGAACTAAATTCAGACAAATGTGAAATTTTTATTAATGTCAATTTGGATAACCTTTCGATCTTAACAAAATTTAATTCTTTGGCGCCAAATATTAAAATCATCAATAAATTTTCCTTCCGCCTCCTTGGGTCCCCTATTTTTGACGACGCTTTTGGATCTTTTATACACGACAAACTACAAAATTTCTGTGAAACTTCAGAACGGCTTTACAAAATTAATATTCATTCGGCTTTCACGATTATTTGGCACTGCCTTTTTGTTCCAAAATTTACATATTACTTGCGGTCCTCTCCTTTTTGGAAACATTTATCCCTATTGGAAAACATTGATAATATTATTCGGCACACCTTGAGCAAAATTCTAAATCTTGACATGAACGACCGAGTGTGGGTTCAAGCGACTTTACCAGTTAGTTTGGGCGGCCTCGGCGTTCGCAAAATTACCGATGTAAGCCTCCCAGCGTTTTTGGCCTCGGTCCACGGCACTGAGGAATTGACCATAAAAATTCTAGATCCCACACTGGTTAATTCTGAGGTGCTGTGCAAGACTGATGCCATTAACGCTTGGAAAATGGCTTGCCCGAGCTCTGACTTACCCCGATATCTATCCTCTCAGAGGCAATGGGACGGGCCGCTCTGTAGCAAGATGAGAGAATATCTTTTAAGTACTGCATCCAGTGCTGTAGAGCGCGCCCGTTTGATGGCTGTGGGAGAGTGGGAATCGGGGCTATGGCTTCAAGCACTTCCATCGTCCAACATAGGAACTATGTTGGATGACAAAACTTTCCGCATCGCTTCTTGCCTACGCTTGGGAGCTGTTTGCAATTCTTCGCATCGCTGTCACTGCGGTGAAGCCGTCGACAGTCTTGGCCACCATGGCCTATCGTGCAGCAAGAGTGCTGGGCGTTTTTCCCGACATGCCCACATTAACGACATAATCCGTCGAGCTCTTGTCACCGCCGGAGTACCAGCTCATCTTGAACCGAATGGGTTGGTACGCGACGATGGGAAGAGACCAGACGGTATGTCCTTATTACCTTGGAAGATGGGCAGGCCTCTGGTATGGGACGCGACATGCGTCGATACCCTTGCGCCATCACATCTTCCAAGCACAGCTGGATCGGCTGGCGCTGCTGCTGCATCAGTGGAGACCCTCAAACGGCGCAAATACGCAAACCTATCAGGTAATTACGTTTTTGAGCCGTTTGTTGTCGAAACTCTGGGGCCATGGGGGCCTAGTGCACGCGCTCTGTACAAAGAAATCGCTAAAAAGCTGATCGACGCTTCCCGTGACCAGAGGGCTGGTTTATATTTTGCAGAGAGAATAAGCATTGCCATACAACGTGGCAATGCTGCCAGCCTTCTGGGCACGCTACCAGCCGACAGCGTTGCGGAGGAATTTTTTGGCGCCGCGTAGTTTCTATTTTTTTTTTATTTATTTAGTTTAATTGGTTTGGTTTTGGATAGTTTAGTTGCGTAAGTAGTTTTATTCTGTTGTATATATGTTATTTGTTACTTCAATAAAGTCTAAATACCTTTTGTTACATAAAAAAAAACAAATATGTAATTTTTACGTCTTTGATGTCATTATGATTTTTGCTATTGGCAATGCTAAGATTCTAAGTAGCGACTCTAGCGGCGAATTTGGAAGTTGTGCGGGTACGACACTTTCGACAGCTCAATACAATTACCACTATAACCTTGAAGCAAAGTTGTATTGAAAGCTGTCAATTATTTTACATTCTACACAAGTCTTGATATTCCTTGCGTCCGTTAATTATATGTTTGTAAAGTCCCCTGCGATAACATAACATATTTTTACCAAAAATAAAACAAAAAACACAGCTTTGTTATTATATTGACAGATTTCGATGCGAACATGATAGAGAACTATAAGATTTAGCTACAAAAAGCTTTAACGAAATGAAAGGAAATTGTGATAATTCCGTTTATTACATTGTGGAACAAACTATGTACGAAGTAGAAATGAAGCTAAAACATTCGGTACATGGGTACTTTCCAGGTGACCACATAAGCCGTTGCATCATCAAACCTAAGTTAAACTTTTTACATTACATTTTCATTATGAAAAGAAAAAGTGTTGAATATGCATGTAGAAGGACGAAAACGGAGAGGACGGCCAAGGAAAAGATGGATGGACTGTGTGAGGATGGATATGAAAGAGAAAGGGGTAAGCGATGGGATGACTGGTGATAGAGAAGTATGGAAGCGAAGGACATGCTGCGCCGACCCCAAATAAATTGGGACCAGGGCAAGACAATGATGACATTTCCATTATGACACTTGCCATTGTGCCAACGTTTTATTACCTATTCAGCAAATGTATTTCCATTCGCACTAAATTATACTCAACCGTCCAACAAACAAATATAAGCTGATTTCAACTCGTTTAAATAACTTGAAAGTGATCCGATTATTCATGTAACCGTCAACATATCGATTAAATAATTCCAGTAGTCGTGCACAGCACTAGTGCCTTTGGATAATTAAACGATGCGTCAAGCTGGCCGCTGTAATAAAGTTGCCAGGCTAAATAAATCACCAAGGAATATTTTTGGTGTCAAGATCTGTTGGTTTAAAATGTTTTCTGGTACAATCCAATTTGTCTGAGAGCGTAAATCTTATCTATAAGTACGCTTACATCAGGTTGGGAAAGGTGTTAAATTTGACACGTATTTCCTATAGTAAAACTTTTGCTGTTGATCCAAGAGTGACATTTATTTTAAGGTTAGTTTTGTTTATATCACTTGGGTATGTTTATTTAGGTAGTTGTGATGTTTATGTAACAGTTCCATTAAAAGTTTGCCACGTAAGTTAAGTGTGCTAATGTATCGGTAAATAATCAGTTTTAATCGCCTTATTATTTAAAAATAAAGGTGGAATAGGCTATAGGTTCTTGAGAATCACTCGTGACCAAGATGGTGTAACCTATGCCGTATACCGTATGCTAAACATCGGGGCTAGTAGAGGGCATTTTATCTCTATCATTTAATAATTACAAACAGGAACGATAACAAAACAATTAATAATAATTCTAAGCACTATTTTGATTAATGCTGAATAAAAGAGATTCTAAGCACTTCTTAGAGGTTTCTCATTGTTAGTACAACTGTAACGGAGCCAAAGCATACGGAAAATAAATAAAAAAACAGGCTTCAGTAGATCTAGGCAAGAATCTCCAGGTAAGAATTAGGGCTTCACACCACCGTTTCTCCAGCTTAGGCGTTAATTGAACATATGCGCAGCGTTCAATGTATTGCAGAGAACACACAGCAATAACGCTAGTTTTAAGGGCCTGTTAGGGCCCGGTCACGACCTACAGCGGCGGGCGGCAGCGGCGAGCGTTTTCGATGTACATGGCGCGTTTACTGTCACGCGGCGCGCGGCCGCCTCAGAGTAAACGCGCCATGTACATCGCCCCTGCCGCGCCGCTCGCCGCTTAGACCGATCTCGTGAACATGCCCTTAGGCGTAGCAGCCGAGCGACCGTGAACGGCGTCTACACCGAAAGTCAATAAATGCGCTTCTGAATGAGTCAGGGTAAGGTAGCCAATTACGCATCTCTCGTGATTCGGGCCGGTATCTCCATGAGGTTAGCAGGGTCATGGAGGATTATGGGATAGGTTGTTCCAGATCTTAAGAAGACTTAGGGCCCGTTTCAAGCTGTCTAATACGTTCTGAATAAAATCATCGGCAGATAACTTCAAATATACAAATTGTGTCCTTTTGAAATTATCTGACAGATAGTGTCTACCCAGAGGTAGTTAAACTGGGCCTTAGATAGGTTCAAGAGAGCGAATAAACGTGTTCTCGTGTACAAGTCATCTTGCAATCAAACTGGATCAAAATTAATGCCTACAATTAAATTGAAATTGATAGTAGGTAGATATTATATTAATTAAGATTGTTTAATCAAAATAATTAAGAGTGATTGTTCATTTTGTATTAGGTATTCGCTTTAAACGTTATTCAAATAACGACCATAACCAAGCCAAATATATTTTTCAGTGACTTATTACGTAAAACAAATTATTCATGAGTGCTGAGGAAAAATATTATTTAATAACTTGAAGGAAAATTTTAGATAAAAACAAAATACTGTTTTTAACGAGAAAAGATTTTATATGTATCTGGAAGAAAAACAACGTTTTAGATACTACCTACTTAACCAAAAAAAACGTGACGATTTAATGCAAGCCATGCAATCAATATATTTTTATTGACTGACGTCTTTATTACCGATGGCGTAGGCAGAAGTGTAAAATTATACCCAGTTTTCGCCGTGTTAATTTTAAGTCCCACGTAAAAGGGGACGAGCCTATAGCCGTTACCGGTCACATTGCCAGACTCCGTGTTCCTACCTAGAATTCGGAAAAACTCAGTAACACTGTGCCTGACCTGGGAATCGAAGACCGATCGACCCAAGACTGATCAGTAGACGCATACGCTATCCACTGCACCACGGATTAAGTGAAAATATGTGTATTCAACTAGTAAAATTGAACCATACCCACTGTACGACGGAGTCAAGTTGTTCAACGTGAGAATTGGATTGTAGTGTAATGTTGTCTCTTCTACTTCTTTGAGTGCCGCTCCATTATTGAAAGTTGGAAGTCAGCTCCTTAAGCTTTTCCCGTACCAGAGTGTTTCTTCATCAGCTGTTCTACAGTTCTGTTGCAAAGATACAACTATATTGAAGTTTGTCGATTGACAATCAGTACTTATTATTATTGTAAACTGTCAAAAGTTAGTAGCCATGGTGGCAATAACTGAGTAAACCCATAGCATTTAATTGTAACTACCCTCAGTTATTCAAATAGACACACTCATAAATTATGTTGACGATATAGTAGATATTTAATACACTCATATCGACATTAATAATCACATACGCGTATCTATTTTAATAAAGAGTAACCAAAAATAACCCTACATGTAAATGATTGAATATATTTTAGTGGAAAATACTTAAGCATTACAAAGTCCTGTAACTAACCAAGCTACTCGATTTAAAGGCCCGGTCACAAATTTTTTTACGACATCGTAGCACACAAAAAGCTTTAGTATAAAATGCACAATTCCGAAAGAAAGGTCTCGACCACAAAAATCGGATTCAATACTTTTTAAGGAGTGTTATTCGCATCCATTGCTCATCTTATCGCTTATAACTGCTAAAAGAATGAACAGATTTGGATGACAATAATATTGTAACATATTTATGTTATTGTTGGAAGACAGTTTTTTATTATTGTTGGAAAACATTTAAGAGTAAAAAGTGCTTTGCAGAACAATTCCCCAAATTAAAAGAATATTGAATGTAATGCTGTAGCCGTTACGCCAAATTCAATATTGCCATCATCTGGAGGATCTACAGCATAAAAAATTCAGAATGATCCGTGTTTGAGTCGAAAAGGGTTATAAGTAAAATAAAAGACATGAAAAAGAATACATTACCACATGCTTTGTCTGAATTAAAATCTTAGAAAAATATGATTGATATAATATGATTATGTAAACCAGAATAACATGACTGAATTATGCATTTGTGCTTAACGAGTTGTGTGCTGTTTGTAGGCTGCTTGACCCTATAATTGTCGCTTTAAAACTATCGTCGGGAGTTTTATGAATCCTAATTGAAACGTTAGATCAGGGTTTCTTTAACTGGGGTCCATGGACCCCTTAGGGGTCCGTACTTAGCATGAGCAACAGGGGTCCGCAGCTAACACTCAATATATTTATTTGGAATTTGTGCATTGAAATCTCGCCTCGAACGAACTTGCAGCGACGATCGTCAGGAAGCGAGTGTTTTTTTACCCAGGTTATTCGTTAGTAGGGGTCCACGGAAACTTTTCAATTCTGGTCCGTGACGGCAAAAAGTTTACGAAACCCTGCCTTAGATAGATTTTAGAAAAGCCAGAATAACCACGGAATTCCGTTGGTGGAGTATGAATAAACAACAATGTTTCAATATGAATTTGCCCTTACGTGCTTCGCAGTTTATTTGGTCAGTAAAACCCCAGAGATCACTTCACTCAGATATGCCGATTCGTTTTCTACTTGTTAGTTTTTTAATACTTCCATTTTCTGTGTCAGTTAGGAAGGCTATTTTCGCCATTTTTAATTATGCTGTCAGTTTTGTATTCCGAATTCAAATCGCGTTTACTTTTTTGTTTTTCTTTTATTTTCGGTGAGTTTTGGTTATCGGTTGAACTCTTTTGTTAGTAAATTACGTATTTGCATAAAGTGCCGTCTAATCCATAAATAAGTTCTTATCTCAATTTACTCTCTACTTTCTAGCCACATTTAGTCCCTACAGCTGTTTCTGATTGAAAATGAACCACTTACTGTTATACAGAAATTGAACACAACATGTCTTATTAGGCGTAAACATTAGGTTAAACGAATATAACGGGAATAAAAGTGTTTTTTTATGTGTCACTATCTTCTTTATCATCCAACGTATCGTAAAAATAATATCAAAGCTCCTTGATATTTACCTCATAGCCAGCTTATGTCGTGTATAACTACAGCGTTATAAGTTACAACGTGACATTTGTGCTGAAATAAATTATAAAATATATTTAGGGTGCATAGGGTTCCCACCAAGAACTTAGGGTCCCAAGCCAACCTCTCCTGCAAGTGGTGCACCTGCCGATCAACGGACGAGGCTCTGGCAAACAAAATATACCGATAAGCGGCAATAGGCTCGCCACCTATTACGTGGGATCAAAACACTGGCGAAAAGTGGGCGTTTAATATGCCTCTGCCCACCCCTTCGGGGAAACAGGCGTGAGTCTATGTATGTATGCATGTATGTATATTTATTACAGGGATATCTCACTTTAAATTACCACAAACTCACCTCTGCTATAAACCTTTGAATAACACAAATATTTGGCATTCATTCAAACCTGAAAAACGACAAAACATTTAACGCTGGCCGAAATTTCCATAAACAATCACAGGCACTAACTAGGGGTCCTTTGTCTCTGGTTCGTAATGGCGGATCAGTATTGTTTCCATATCCGTTTCCGCTTATCAGTGGCTCGCAGTTTAAATAGCTTAATTCGTGAATAAACAGTAAATGGAAATGTTTCGTGAACTTTTATACTGACACTTTTATGTAACAAATGTGATACGTGGTTTTTAGTAGTATTCTGGTTTAAAAAGTGATAAGCGTAGCAATTTGACCCACCAAATAATGTTTCATACATTGAGTAACAAAAATACACCATTATTTAAATATAATTATATTTTTCTCGATACCGGTTTTGTAAAGTTCAGTCTCCATTTTTGCTTTGCATCATTCGGATAGCGAGCGTAAAAATAAGCATGAGAGTTTTAAATAAGAAACAAACTAGGAACGAGTTATAACGAACTAAGGAACAGGGCTTAAAATAAATTAATAGTTTAAAAACATCTGATCACTGGATTTTTGAACAAGTTAAACAAGAACGTCTTTCCTGTTCCAGCGCTCCACGCTTTTACAATCAAATATTGTAATTAAAAGCACATAGTTTACACTTCAGCCCAGAAATAGAGACAACTTGAACGATCCATAATTTATATTTTGTTTTTATGTGCATTTATAAAAGCGTGCTTTTCTAGTGTTTTTTAAACTATAAATTTATACTTTTGGTCTTTGATAACGAAATATAGGCCTGCGAGAAAACCAGCGCTGTAGTTGTTTATACTGCAAATAGCTGACGCAGTTGCCTAATTTGTTCTCCATGTACCGCCTCTGTTGTACTCATTAAGAAAGTATGTACCTATGCTATGTTTGTTTTAAATATTTTTAACATTTATACGTTTATTTTAAGAAGACAAATGAGCCCGTATCCTCTCCATCTCCGCCTGTGCGTCTGTATTACATGGTGTTTTATCTGTCAGCTTATAACAATCTAGCTTTTCAATCAGGAGACCACTAAGTGATTTTACTCTACTCATGACCACATACAGTCCTCATCGCATTATCTTTCGGAACGATTTTCTCATGTTCGGAAAAGTATCACCTATAACGGAACTTTGGCTTATACATTTACTTATATTTACTTCGATAGTTCATTACCCGCAAAGAAAGGGCTATGTAAGGGAGCAAGGTGCGACCATTATGCCTATCATTAATCATTTTCATTCATCAAGCATCGCTAACTTTATTTTCGTGTTCTACATTCTTATAAGGTTTTGTTGGAGCGCACGCCGAATTTAGCGCAGTCGTGTTATTCCAACTTTTGTTAACGCTTTTCTTTATAGGAGCATAGAAAAGGGAGTGGTATTCAACCACTCCCTTTTCTATAGTAAATGAAAACTGAAGACTGTCGAGCGTTGATGTTTAATTTGTACCTATGTTCTTTATGTTGAATGTCTATTCTTCTTTTGATTAAAGCAATACATGAGAGTCGATTGTTTGAACATATACCATGTGTAACTAACCTTTTTACCATGTGATTTATAGCATGCGATTTCGATCTCCGAACCACATGGTAGCTGAGGTAGTAATACAGGCATATCAAATCAATTGAGGTACCTAAACTACGCAGCGCTAAAAAATAAAACATAACTGTGACATCTCTAGTAGTAAGACAATCGGCTCGCATACCGTTCCTTACGACATTAAGGCCAGCAACTTTTAAGCCTACCCCGTTAACCGTTAAAGCTAAGCGAAATCGGCATGACAAAACATTTGCTCCTCACCTAAAGCCTGCAATACATGTTGGCCGAGCGTCGCCGAGTGAACGCCAATACCAACGTATAGACAGTATATTTGCATTGTCTTGCCATCGCTCGGTGTCGCTCGCCCAGTTAGCCGAGTAAAGTCTCGAGCGCCAACGTGTATAGAACTCATTTGGCGTAGCTTGTCACCAGTCGCGGTCACTTGCCGCACTTCGGAGCTTTGTCGGTTTTTCTGCACAAATCAAAGGCGCTTGCGCGCACTCGTCCAATAGTGTCCACATGTTTGTCAGCGCGCCATTACGCCCCCTTGTTATATTTTTGTGAATACTCAACATCCACCACCTTCTTTTTCGTCTTTTCTTTTTCACAAGTTTAGTGCGGTATACACTGACATAATAATTATAAGCGCTCATTAAATAAATAGCAGCAGCTGCAATAACTTCTGCGTCGTGATCCATCTTGTTTTAATTCACAATACAAACTGACGGAGCCCAACGTGATCTCTTCAAAATTCGTCTGTATTGGCCATTTGCATTGGTTTTCGATATACTTGCCGAACGCGTAGGCAGTAACACTTGCCTTGTAATAATTTGCCTACGCTCGCGTTGGCCTAAGTTCGAGTCGTAAAACGAGGTCGTGCCAACGTAGTCGACTCTATCGCAGTGTTCCTTCTATATCAAGGACATGAGCTGCCACGGATGAGGAGAAGGTAGGTAACTAAAACATCAAAATCAATGCCACCAGACGTGTGGATTACAGATCATACAATATTATTTAGTGGGTCTTATTCGCGATGATTGACTTATTAAAAGGCATAAATACCTCTGTAATTCTCCTACGTTTCAACCGGATTGCAACGGTCGTGTTCGCGACGTTGGTTTTCAGTGCATTTAATTTCAGACCCGCGCCGTTTTCAAGCGACCTTTTCCACGCATTTACATGCCACGTGCAGTACAACCGTTGTGCGCGATGTCCGTGGTTCCATGTTCAGGGCTGAACCCACACTCGACATTTTGAGACAGTGGTCTCCTGCCGAATCCAGGAGACAATTATTATTCGCTTTTTGAGCTTTAAGGTGTGCAGCATCATGTTAATTCTGCGGTAGTCGCTAAACTCCTCAACCGATACACTTGAAGACTGGAGAGATGATGTCTATTCAGTCCCCACTGGTTAGGACATACACACAAGCATATTCATTTTAGATTAATTGGATGGATTGGAGACCCCCTAGAACATTGAGTGATATTTGTCTTAAAAATTAAAGTAAAGTGTATTATATTACCTTGTGACGTTTTGCTCTCAGGTAGATCGTCGTGGTTCTAATACAAACACTGCTTAGAAGGAACAGGTTTTTAATTATGTTCCTTACAATCTACCTGAGAGCAAAACGTCATAGTGTCGCCAAACGTAGGGCATATTATTACAACGTATTTGGAAGAAAAATTCAGCAAGCAACAATAACGAAATACCTACTTCTAATCAAATGTCACAAAACAGACAGACTAATCTACTTTACTGCGTACGCAAACGTTTTAATAAAACTCAGTACGAGACTCGTCTATCTTATGTAGGTATTAGGTAGTTAGGTACCTAGTATAGGTACCTAGTGTTAGTAGGAATTGTAGGCCTCACATTCTTGTGCGTGTTGCCCATAGATATACTTTTAACTGTTCTGTGGTATTGTCCCAATATATGTTTACGTAGACGGAATAAGGCCTCATTCGCAATAGGTAGAGCTTTTTCAGAGCGCGTTAAGAAGCGTTTAAATAGAACAAATGTATGCCCCAGAATACCTTCACACGATATCGCTTAACGCTTTTTCAACGCTGGGCGTTAGATAAATTGAATAGATCTAATGGAACTGGAGGCAAGAGTGATTTTAAAGCGCTCGTATAACGCTCTCATCGAAACGCCAATGCCAGAGTTGAACGGTTTATAACGCGCGTTAAAAAAACTATCGTGTGAATGATGCCTAATTCTAGATAAAATTAGAAACCATTCTAGAACAATAATTCCAGGAAAAAATGCAGTTACAAGCTTACACATACAGTTATTACGTATAACTCGTGAATAAACCTATTTCAACTGTTTTCAGTTCGAAATAACGAACGTACCTACCCGATTTTTTTTTAAAAGGCAACTCCCGCTTTAGGAATAAATCCTGTGTCGGGGACTTTACAAACATACAACCAACGGACACATGAACACCCCTACTCGAAACAACAATTTATGGATCACACAAAGTATTGTCTCGTGTAGGAATCGAACTCACAACACTCGGCGCAGTGTCAATGTGATTTACAACTGTTGCATGCCGATCGAAAAATCAGGTATTTATACCTTAAAACAGGATTCACAGCTAAGCTCACAATTACTTTCGTTGTATCGTTCGCGTAGGAATTTTGGGAAATCCATTCTTAGTGCACCATTACGCTCCCCAAAAAATATACCTATATGCCAAATTTTGGCTTCCTACGTCCATTAGTTTTGGCTGTAGCTTGTCTGTCTTTCAGTCAGTAACGCGAGAATTTTATATAGGTATACAGATTGTTATAAACACGATAAAGACCTGTTAAGTTATCTTGTACCTACTTATAAGTTAAGTTTATATACAAATCCTCTTAATCCAGATCACCAGAAACAGCATAATGGTTCTAGGAATGCATTTCAACATACACCCGTCTGAAAGCGGCTTTTCCAGTAAACGTACCCAGTGTAAATTACAAAGTATTTCCTGGTAGGTATAATTAGGAGTATGCGAGTGTTGAGAGGTGTTTTAGGTAATTACGTTGTAGAGTCCTCATCTTCAGCGCTAATTTTCAGACTTACTACTCGTCATCTTCCACCCAGAGGTATATAGGTATAGCTCGTTAAGTATTTTCAAGATAAGATTTAAGTTACGGTTAGTTTTATAGGTAGCAGTAGAGCCTTGCTGATTTCAGCATGACCATGGAAGTACTACCCTCTAACAGTATATCGACGTAAAGTAACTTGTTGCGTTTCGTTCGGTGAGTGAGAGTGCTCAAGGCTTCGTCCCCTCCCTCATCACGCTCCTCCTCCTCCTATTCGCGGCGGCAACGCACTTGTGATTCCTCAGGTGCTGCTTGTGTCCATGGGTGACAGTAATCGCTAACCATTAGACATGCCGTCCCGGTTTACGCCATAAAAAATAACAAAAGATATTTACCCGATAGTCTCTTTAAAAGTCTGTGTCGTAGGTAGTAGGTATCGTGCCGACTTTTAGTACGAATGAAAAACATATACATAAAGGTAACATAATTATACAAGATTCGGTAGTCAGGTTAGCTCAATGTCCATTCGCTTCGAAAATGGTAATAAAAGGCATTGTAATAATACTCTAGCATCAGACCTCGTAGCCAGCATTTACTTTGAAATCATTCAATGTTGCTTTATTTTTTGTAAGGTAATAGAGTAGACTAAAGAATTTCAACGATATTTTCCTTGGGGGCAATCACTCTTCTTCAGTAGATACCTACTCATAAAAAGGCACATATACATATGTGTGCTTAAACATGTTCTGTATTGATGTAGGTATAACGTATAATAGTAACGTTTATGGCGCGTGTTAATTACTCTTTAAAGGATAACTTGTAATATTTTGAGCGTGTTTTATTATAATGCTGTCCGAAGGTGGCATCAGCGTCCATTACATTGACGGCGGGTTGACAGTCTTCATATGCCTTTGGAGAACATTACGGAGAACTCACATGCAGGTTTTCTCACGCTGTTGTCCTTCATTGTTTAGCAAGGTATAAATAGCAATTTAATCGCATATACTATCGATAAGTTATTCTTCTTCTTTTCGTGTCGATGGCAACACTTATCATACGGTTTTAGGCCAGAACTCGACAATGCGTATCACATTAGGCCTTGCTTGATACATGGCGTCAAGCGTGCACGATTCTGAGCTTGTGGTGCACGTCAGCATATGGCTGACCAGAGACATCTGGTGATACGCCGCAGTCGCACTTATTTTTGCTTGGGTTGATATAACTCCAGCTTGATAGATTATCTCTAGATCTGCCAACCTAGGTGCGTAGCCTATTGAGTGCCTTCCAAGTTGGCCAAAGAAGTTTATACCCTGGAGGTTTCGATATGTTATTGAGACACGCCGTGGATTGAGCCCGCGACCCTCTACGTAGCGATCTGTCCGATGATACTTACGTAGGTGCACTTATTTAGGTACGGTTAAGTAGGTATCGATTCCGTTAAACTTTTAAGCAATGTTTGTTTATCAACGACTTAACAAGAGTTAGGACTTAACGAGAACATTTACTTAAGCTCTTCTTAGAAACTCGAACTGTCTCAAAATATACAATAACATTGTACGACCGCTATAAGTATCTCAGATTATCTTAAGATACAACCTACCATACAAGCTGTTTATCTTAATAAGGCTTACATAAAATAATTTATCGAGGTATTATTCCACAATTTCCTTAGCAACGCAAGCGATTGAGGCAAACAAAGAAATACCTTCAAACCTCAATAGGCAAGATGTCGTACTGAGTGACAGCCTACTTTAACCCGGCAATCCTGCTATAATGGGTGTTAACGGGGAGAATGAGGCGTTTCCTTTATAATTGCTTGTATTATAGGCTCTTTGGACCTAGCACGGGTTAATATCCTACGACAAGATAAGACAAATGGTATGTAAAGGCCTCAACTACGACTATTTATAGTCTCACGCCTGTATCTCCGAAGGAGAATAGAATATAGAGAAGAATTTTTAGGTCCCACGTAATAGAGGGAGAGCCTATATATTGCCGTTATCGGGCGCATCACCAGACTCCGGGCTGCTACTGAGTATTCGGCAAAACCCAGTAACACTTTTACCCGACCCGGGAATTTATTTTATTTTATTTTATTTATTTAATCACACATGACAGAATCTAGTACATTTGTGGCAAATATTATATAAGCAATAGTATTATAAACTTAACTAGGTTCCTAAATATGCGTATACATCATGATCAATAAAAGTAGGAGAGTGAAAAATTATAAAAATAAAAAGAAAGAAATAAACTTATTGTACGTTACGTTTATGTGACAAGTGTTAGTAGTCATTCAGACATAATATGTTGAACATCATTCTTAAAAGTTAAGAATTTATTATTAAATATATCCAATTTGGAACTGTGTTTAGGTAGCAAGTCATTATATAGTCGACACATCCTTACAATGGGGTTATAAAATGACGTATTATTCAGGTGCACATTTAAAATGAAACTTTTTAAATGAGGATGTCGCGACCTAAACTTAGTATTAAAGTTAATAAGAGACACCAAAGTTGGACAGTCTATCGCACCGTGAATAATTTTGTGAAGACACAAAAGATCAGTACTTTTGCGGCGAGACTCGAGGGAAAGTAACTTATAATTATTTAACCTATCTTTATAGCAGTGTAAATCTTGGTGACGCTCATATCTGTAGCATAATATTCTGAGACATTTTTTCTGAACTCGCTCAATTCTATTAATGTAAACAGCGTAGAAAGGCGACCAAATAGGTGAGTTGTACTCCAGGATAGTGCGAACCAAAGTAATAAAAAGGTAAACGAGACTACAAGGATGTTTGAAGTCCTTAGTAAATCTAAGTATAAATCCAAGTAAGCTGGTGCTTTTATTAATAATATAGTCATAATGTGCGTGAAATGTTAACTTTTCGTCAAACATAACCCCAAGATCCTTAACAACATGCTTCCTGTCGAGGTAGAAGCCATCTAAATTATAATTAAAAAGTATTTTCTGTACTTTACAAGCAAAAGATATCACACAACATTTATTTAAGTTTAGATGCATGTAGTTGAGCTGACACCACTGATGAACAATTTGAAGATCCTGCTGAAGACTTAAGGCGTCATTAGTACTATTAACCACGCAATATATCTTCAGATCGTCAGCGTATAACAGACATGGGTTTTTCAATCTCGCTATCAAGTCATTTATAAATATTATGAAGAACAATGGACCTAAATGGGAACCTTGAGGCACCCCCGAAGTGGCAGTGACTGGTGATGAAACATTACCTTTGACCGATACCAACTGACTTCTTCTACTTAAGTAGGACTCAACCCAACGAAGCAAATTACCATGTATGCCGTAGTGTGAGAGCTTGGCGCAAAGCAGCGAATGGTTTACCTTATCGAATGCTTTGGAGAAGTCAGTGTAGATAGTATCGACTTGCTGCCTTTTTCCGAAAGCGCAGCATAAATAATTTTTATAAAGCAGAAGGTTAGAAAGGGTTGATCTATTTTTCATGAAACCGTGCTGATTAGGCGAGATTGATGACCTAAGATGATAGTACAGTGAGTCGTACACAGCTGATTCAAAGAGTTTAGCCATGCAGGACAAAATACTAATGGGCCTGTAATTTTCACAGGAAGATTTGTCACCAGTTTTGTGAATTGGAACTATATGTGCAACTTTCCATATGGTAGGAAACACACCAGAGTGAAGAGAATTAGCAAATATGATTGATAAAGGCTCACACAACTCATCTCTACACATTTTAATAAAATATGGTGGAATTCCATCAGGTCCAGCACCCTTGTTGCTATCTAAATGACCAATTTTACTGTAGACGTCGTATGTAGTTACGTTTATTGAGTGCAGTGTTCTAATAAAATTACCGCCAGAAAAGAAAGGTAAATAATCTACAGGAACTGGTGGGTCATAAACCGAACTAAAATAATCAGAAAATAAATTGCATGTGCCTACCAGACTTGAAGAAGTTTGGTAACCGTACTTCATGGTTAATGGAATATCATTTGTGCACTTCTTGGTGTTGACATATCGCCAAAAAGATTTAATATCATACTTCAAAGCGGTTTCTGTGCATGCAACAAATGATTTGTAGTCCTCATTCATGAGTCGTTTACATCTTGTACGAAGCATGCTGAAAGTATCATACTCGCGTGGATTTTTGTATCTACGATAAAGTTTGTGATGTTTATGTTTTTCTCTTAAGCATTGTTTTAGAGCCGGTGAAAACCACAGCGGATAAATATGTGTGTCGTCCTTTATTATGGGAGTATGCTGTATAATTATTTTATTGAGTATATCATAAAAAGTGTTTACTGCGGTATTAACGTCCTGGTCTTTTAAAACTACTTGCCAATCTACAGCTTTAAGTTGTTCCTTGATGCTTTCATAATTACATTTACGGAAATTAAGTCGTTTACGTCTACATGATTTTAAGGACCCTGATTTATTTAAGTTAGAACAGTCTATTATAATAGAGGGATGGTGATCATCCAGGCGGCTTAAGGGTTCGGCTCCATATATCCGTATGGTACTAATATTAGATAAAACTAGATCCAAATAGCGATTGTTTTTATTGGGAATGTTATTAAACTGACAAAATCCACATAAATTCAGAGTCTCAACAAGTAGACTGGATTTTGGGTCTAATGGTTGTCCTGGATTAAGCCAATACGAGTGAGGTACAGGGGCCCAATTAATGCCAGGAGTGTTAAAGTCACCAATCATTAGAAACTCACCATGATTAGAGTTTGTCATGATAACTTTTTGACAGTTGTTGTGAAACGTATTGACGAGATGTATAGGGAGATCTGGCGGGAGGTAACAAATGCACAGATTGATTATTTTACTTACGGTAGCCTCAGATGGAACAAAGGATAACCAAAGATCTTCGACTATCGACTCCCATGAGTGCTGTCGAAATATGTTAATATGATGTTTCACTGCTACTAACACACCACCGCCCTCAGACTTTTTAATAGATGTGTCACATCTATCTCTGCGAAATACATTGTATCTGCTGTCAAAAAGTTCCGAGTTAAAAACACTTGGATTCAAATTGGTTTCTGTTAAACATATTATGTCATAATTACAGTTCAGAACACCTAAATAAAAATCAATAATCTTGGTTCTAATACGGTTCACATTTTGATAGTAAATTAACATAGTTAAATTAGGGAAAACAAAACCAAATATGTTAACTAAATATTGCCAAGAACAAAGTTAGCATTATAATTATTTTAACTTATTTAATGTGTCTAGGTTTTTGATATAAATATGATCCGCCCTTTCCGCTTTACGTACGTAAATACGGCCGTACTTTACCCAAACAAACTTATAATTAAGCTCCTTAGCCCTCTGCCTTGTCGCAGCTTGGAGCGCTTTACAATCTGGCGACAAATGTTCAGATATGAAAATTTTAGTTGCATTACCAGTCAGTCCCAGGTGGCTGCTGTTTAAGGATTCATTATTTATGGTTTTTCTAAATCGGTGACAGGCAGAAAGAACATGATCCCGTAGAGAAGAATTAGAAACCGAGATCAAAATATTGCGGGGCCGTTCAGAAGCTTGATTCGCCTTGGCCACTCTTCTACAAGATATAATGTTATTATCTAACATTTCAATACCAATAGTATTGCAGAGATTCTTAAATAATTCTTGTATGTTTTCGTTTCTATTCTCTGGTACTGCTTGTAGTTCAAGGTTTTGACTGCGTGATAGTTTTTCTAGACCAGAGATGCGGCTAGTTAGCGCATTTATTTCTTTGCGCAGGATACGGTTCTCATTTTCTAATACAGTAATGGAATTAGTCTTGATGTTTATTTCTGACCTTAAATCTCGCTGATCGCCGCAAATATGATCCGTAGTCTTGGTGAAGTCATCTTTTAAAGTTTGAAAGGCAGATGCAACTTCGGCTTGGACGAGCTTATGGACATCCTCCAAGACGATAGCTCGCAATTTGGTCATTAGCTGACTGAGCGAAGTTTCGAGCTTTGCATCTAATAACATTCCAATATTTTCCATGGTAACTTTGCTTGATTTGTTGTTTGATCGGTATGTCGATATATTATTTGGCGGTGTATGCAAATCAGACGACATATTTGTAGAGTCCTCTGCCTGTGCGGCAGCAGCTAGGCGCATCGATGATTTAATTGACTTACCGCGCTGAGTCACGTTCTCGCAAACAGAATTATTCATAGCAAGTTAATATTATAAGTTGGTGTTTATATAATGAGCACAAATAACTATTTACAAGGAAAAATATAAATTATTAAAATATAAGAGAAAAAACACACGTCCTACTTTGACAGTTGACATTGACAATACGTATGAATCGAACCCGGAACCTCCGATCAGCAGTCGCATACGCCGACCATGGCGGCAGTGATCAATAAATCTTCTAATAATAAGTTATCAATGATTTACGGCCTTTACGGGTGGATCTATAGCCGTTTATCATAAGAAGGGACGTGTGGTATAAAGGCTAGCGACACCTGACGTACCATTAGTTCATTGAAGGCTAGTTTCGATTTGAACCTATAGACTTGATGGGAAACTTATTAAAAGTTTCATACTGACAGTAATAAAATTATAATAACCGACATTATCTGGAAGTCGTGAAACTATTCGTGACTGTGATAATCCTTTATTTTTTAAAGGCAACATTTTCACTATGTATAAATCCTGCGTCTCTTTACTTTATAAACAAAGGACACAAAGTCCACTCAGACTCGAAACAACAATTTGTTTACACGAAGTGTTCTCACTGTCAAGTTAAGAAAATCTTTTGGTTTAAAATGTATTCTGGTATAATCCGATTTGTCTGAGAGCGAATATCTTATCTATAAGTAAGCTGCTTACATCTGGTTGAGAAGGGTGTTAATTTTGACACGTATTTCCTATAGTAAAACTTTTGCTGTTGATCCGAAAGTGCCATTTATTTTAAGGTTAGTTTTGTTTATATCACTTGGGTATGTTTATTTATGTAGTTGTGATGTTTATGTAACAGTTTCATTACAAGTTGCTACGAAAGTTTTGTGTGCTAATGTATAGGTAAATACATACATACATACATAGTCTCACGCCTATAACCCCGAAGTGTTGGCAGAGGTGTATTTCTACACCCACTTTTAGCCAGATATACTTTAGTCCCACGTAATGAGGGGCGAGCCTATTGCCGTACCGGGCACATTTCGAGACTCCGTGTTGCTACTGAGAATTTTGTGACAGAAAAACCCAATAACACTGCCCGACCCAGGAATCGAACCCGGGACCTTCCGATCCCACGCGCACATTTATGCCGCGAGACCAACGAGGCAGTCATAGGTAAATAATGAGTTTTAATAGCCTTATTATTTAAAAATAAAGATACAATAAGCATATGTATTTTTTTTTTAAACCTCTTATTTGCATGCTATTAATAAGATAGTTAAGTAGGCCTGTTCTGTTACATTTAATCCCAACACCTATGTAAAAAACCCTATTTAGTGCGAATAAAGATTATTTGTATTTGAAAAAAAAATACTCAAGCATTACAAAGTGCTGTAACCAACTAAGCTACTCGATTTAAAGGCTCGGCCACAAATCTTTTTACGACATCGTAGCACACAATAAGCTTTAGTATAAAATGCAAGATTTCGAACAAAAGGTCTTGACCACAGAATTCGGATTCTAATTCTAATCTTTTTTCAGGAGTGTAATATTCCCAGAGCCATATTCATGGCATTCTAAAAGCCTGAACAGGTTTGGATGTATAATAACACTTTTAATCTAGATCATTGTTCTTTTTACGTCCAATCTATCCTACTTTGGAAAGCTCTCCCTCCTGAAATTAAGATGGCCAATACACGTGACACGTTTAAGTTCAAGGTTCGTCAGTTATATTGTGCATAATCGGAAACTTTTCAGTAGCAGCACTCACTTATTGGTCTATGTATTAGCAGATTACATTTTGGTAATAATAATTATATGTTTAATATATGTATATTCTTATACGTAATATATATTGTAATATAGTAATATTAAATGCTTAGATTCACAATTTAGTCCACTGGAAAATGATTTTGTAAGTTAATTTTTAAGTTGTTGATTTTGGAATGTTTCACATTGGAACCGACCGACTGCGCTACCACCGCAGTGTCAAATCTATATTATTAATAATTTCGTCAAGGGGTACGGTAGACTCGATGGAAACCTTACCTGAATAATAAAACATTCAAAATAAAGATTTCGAGTCGACAAATTATATCCGCAAAATTCGGATTGTCGAGTATTTTGTTAAATTCTAATGGTTCTGACAGGTAAATCGCTGTCGCCATAGTGTATGTGTAAATACTTTTTCAGTTATATTTCTTAAGCAGTTAAAACGACAATTATAGAAGTATCCGCCCAATAAAGGGGATTTGTGGTACCCCGAACATAGATGATATACTATAACTAGAGAACCACGAATTTACGCGAGCGAAGCCGCGGGCAAAAGCTAGTATATAATATGTGAGTCTACAAAAAAATAATAAATATACATGTTTAAATATATTTATAATATATTCTTATTTTATAGACTCACTCTTGTATCCCCGAAGGGGTAGGCAGAGGTGTAATATTACACCCACATTTTGCCATGAATTTTTAGGTCTCACGTAATAGGGGGAGAGCCTATTGTCGGGCACATCACCACACTCCGTCCTGCTACTGAGAATTCGGAAAATCCAGTAACAATTTTGTCCGGGAATCGAACCTGGGACCTCTGATCAGCAGTCGATGTATTTTATATTATGTATGTATGTATATATATACCGTGTGGTTGACGGCATAGAATACAAGTATCGCCACCCTATCTTCCCGTGGGTGTCGTAAGAGGCGACAAAGGGATAGTACGATGCAAATACCGTCTTTGCATGTAGAGACGGAAAACTCGACATCAAACCCTATACCAACCCGTCTGGCCAGCGTGGTATAGTAGGCCAAGCCCACCTAATTTGCTCACAATACTATTGTGACGCGAATTACGAGGGCATCATTCCAGCAGTTTACGTGAGTAGGGAGTGAAAGGCTGCAATGATGATGTATGTATAGGCATTCTCTATTCGCAAATATGTATTACCTTGTATATTCTATTAGCATAATTATTTAGTTCTCTTGTTTTAAGTCTCTAAAACACACCTGCCACTTGCTTTAAATTGTCTTTCGGGATATATACCACGTACCTTTGTTTGGAGTAACCGATATTTCGGCACTGTTGCAAGCGCCATGTTCACGGATGTACTGAGGGTATCGCGGGTGGATGAATGTTACGAGCAAGTATAACGGTTTACCCGCTTTCTTACTCGTTTTTTGCGTACAACACCACTGCCACTGTTTTCACTATCGCACTGTACCCGATCACGACATACTACACTCACTACGTCAGCTCGCGGTTTGAGTTTTTCCGTTTCACGGGTTTTACATAGACGCACCACTGGATGCCAGATACTCGACAGTTGAAACCCATCCTCTCTATTGAAATTATTAAACTTTTTGATTTCAATAGCCTCCCTAACCATTCGAGGTATGTAGTGGCGTTCTGTCGAAAGCACCTGAGGGTTGTGTAACTCAATCCAGTGGTCGGTACCCGAGTCTAAAAGGTGTTGAGCTATGGCTGACTTATGTGGCTCGTTATTTTTGACTGCCCTGATGTGTTCCTTTATCCGGCAAGAGATGGTGCGTTTCGTTTGTCCTATATAGGAACTGCCACAGCTGCAGTCAACTTTGTATACACCTGGCTTTTCTAATGGAAGACTGTCTTTCGGCGTTCTTATATATTCAAGAGTACTTGGCACATTTAAACAGCATCCACAGTAAAATGAGTTTTACCTATGAAATCGAAAGGGACAGAAGAATGGCGTTCCTCGATGTTATGATTGGCGTACGGGATGACGGTTCATTAAGCCACTCTGTATACAGAAAGCCAACACACACAGATCGCTATCTACACGCCGACTCACATCATCACCCACGTCAACTGAATTCCGTTATAACGTCGCTTACCGACCGGGCATACAGCTTGTGTGACGATGAACATTTGGGTAAGGAACTTTCGCATTTAAGCGACGTTCTACACAAAAACGGATACAGTAGGCGAATCAGACCACCCAGACATACTAAAAAACACCTGGACTTCAAGGTTGAACGACACCCAGCGTACTTACCGTACGTCAAAGGAGTGACAGATAAGATCGCCAATATTCTTAACAAAGTTTCAGTAAAGACTATTTTCACTCCTTTTAAGAAACTGTCTCAATATATAAGAACGCCGAAAGACAGTCTTCCATTAGAAAAGCCAGGTGTATACAAAGTTGACTGCAGCTGTGGCAGTTCCTATATAGGACAAACGAAACGCACCATCTCTTGCCGGATAAAGGAACACATCAGGGCAGTCAAAAATAACGAGCCACATAAGTCAGCCATAGCTCAACACCTTTTAGACTCGGGTACCGACCACTGGATTGAGTTACACAACCCTCAGGTGCTTTCGACAGAACGCCACTACATACCTCGAATGGTTAGGGAGGCTATTGAAATCAAAAAGTTTAATAATTTCAATAGAGAGGATGGGTTTCAACTGTCGAGTATCTGGCATCCAGTGGTGCGTCTATGTAAAACCCGTGAAACGGAAAAACTCAAACCGCGAGCTGACGTAGTGAGTGTAGTATGTCGTGATCGGGTACAGTGCGATAGTGAAAACAGTGGCAGTGGTGTTGTACGCAAAAAACGAGTAAGAAAGCGGGTAGACCGTTATACTTGCTCGTAACATTCATCCACCCGCAATACCCTCAGTACATCCGTGAACATGGCGCTTGCAACAGTGCCGAAATATCGGTTACTCCAAACAAAGGTACGTGGTATATATCCCGAAAGACAATTTAAAGCAAGTTTAAATGACCACGAAAGTTTAAATTCCCACACCTGCCACTATCATCTCTGCATCATCCTAAGGTTGACAGGCAGAAAATGCCTTTGGCATTAAGTCCGCCTTGTGCAAATTGTGTTGCAGGAAGTTTAAAAATATATAAAATAAATAAATAAATAAATAATATTCTAAAATAAATGTTATTATAGTTGGAAGACATTTTAGAGTAAAAAGTGTTTTGCAGAAAGATTCCCCCTTTTCCGTTCTGTGTGTAAAAGCATATTGAAGGACCTACAGCGTAAAACAATCAGAATGACCCGTGTTTGAGTCGAAAAGGATTAAAAGTAAAATAATAGATATGAAAAAAGAATACATTATTGATTACTACATGCTTTGTCTGAATTAAAATCTTAGAAAAATATAATTTATATAATATGATTATGAACCTAAACCAGAATAACATGATTGAATTATGCATGTGTGCTTAACGAGTTTTGTGCTGTATGTAGGCTGCTTGACCCTATTATTGACACTTTAAGACTATTGTCGGGAGTTTTATGAATCTTAATTAAAACCTAAGATGGCTTAGATAGATTTTAGCAAAGCTAGAATAACCACAGAATACCGTTGGTCGAGTATGAATAAACAACAATGTTTCAATATGAATTGCTTCGCAGTTTATTTGGTCAGTAGAACCCCAGAGATCGCTTCACCCAGATATGCCGATTCGTTTTCTACTTTGTTAGTTTTTTAATACTTCCTGCGTCAGTTAGTAACGTATTTTGGAATGCAACGCAGCCATTTTAAACGTGCTGTCAGTTTTGTATTCCGAATTGAAATCGCGTTTTCTTAAAAGGCACACAATATCTTTTGTTTATTAATGCATCGTAAAATATCAAGGCTATTAAATAGCCAGCTTTTATCTTATATAACTACAGCGTTATAAGTCACAACGTGACATCCGTGCTGGAATAAATGATAAAAATATATTTATTACAGCGATATCTCACTTTAAATTACCACAAACTCACCACTGCTATAAACCTTTGAATAACCTAAATATATTACACAAATATTTGGCATTCATCCAAACCTGAAAAACGACAAAACATTTAACGCTGGCCAAAATTTCCATAAACAATCACAGGTCCTAACTAGGAGTCCTTTGTCTCTGGTTCGTAATGGCGGATCAGTATTGTTTCCATATCCGTTTCACGCTTATCAGGGGCTTGCAGTTTATTCGCTTGAATCGTGAATAAACAGTGAATGGAAATGTTTCGTGAACTTTTATACTGATACTTTTGTGTAACAAATGTGACACGTAATTTTAGTAGTGTTCTGGTTTAAAAAATGATTAGCGTAGCAATTTATCCTACGGAATAATTTTTCATACTGTGAGTAACAAAAATACACCATTATGTAAGTATACTCGTAATTATATTTTTCTCGATACTGATTTTGTAAAGTTCAGTCTCCACTTTGGCTTAGCATCATTTGGATAGCTTAAGAGAGGCTGCGTAAAAATAATCATAAGCGTTTTAAATAAGAAACAAAATAGGAACCAGTCATAACGAACTAAGGAAAAGGGCTTAAAAACGGTAAATGAGTCCAGGATCACATTTTCTGTGAAGTAAATTTTAATGAAGATGCCATAGATACAATTTACATTTCAAAGCGGTGCAATCAATACTAGTTTCAGCTGAGCACTTCTCAGTGTCATCTAGTTTCTAACTAGCGACAGACACTGTCCCCGGGCAGTTACTAAATTGGACACCCATTTGCTGCAGCTGTCAAGTAAAGTGTGGTAAGCGACACTTTCTTATCTTATTGCAAATTGGAAATTGAAGATATTTATTTTAATTTGATTATAAATTAGCGAAAACAAACAGACAGACAGACAGACAGAAATTGTATTAAATTACATTTCGGTATATGTACCGTGTATACATCCATATGCATTTAGTGAAAAGCGGTTATTTTAATATTAATAATATAATAATAATAAAAAACTTTATTAAAAACCAGTTACAGATTACAATAATTTTACATGCGTTGTGAAGGAACTATCGTATCTATTTTAAGGGCCAAGACATAGTTAATAACAAGAAAATAATCTGTTTCAAATATAATAGAACCCTGCCTTTTAAACTAGGATGATCTGTATCTTAAGAGACAGTGTCGGCTAGGAAGTTAAATACTAGTTTAGATTTTTACAACCAGTGGACTGTGTCCTTTTGTCCTTCCAGCATGTTTGTGTGTGAGTGTGTGTGCGTGCGTGCGTGCGTGTGTGTGGGTGTGTGTGAGTGTGTGTGTGTGTGTGTGCATGTGCGTGTGCGCGCGCGCGCGCCTTTGTGTGTGTGTGTGTGTGTGTGTGTGTGAGTGTGTGTGTGGGTGTGTGTGTGTGTGTGTGTGTGTGCGTGCGTGAGTGCGTGCATGTATTTGCGTGTGCGTGCGAGCGTGGGTTTGTGTGTGTGTGTGTCTGTACATATATTATGCGATGAATATAAGAAGGGACTCTGTCTGTGAATAGTCCTGTTGAAGTAGCCATGTCGTCAATTTAGATTTTAGTTCTTTCTTATTTAAGTCAGTTATGTTAAGTTTACTGTGAATTTTTTTGTAGATGTATGTGCTTAAGATGTAATATTGCTGTTTAGCGAATGTGATTTTATGACGGGTACCCAAGGGGAAATTAGTGCGTTTGTTCCGATCTGAAGGAAGAACACTAGAGTGTTTTCTAAGTATAGATTGCAGCACATAAAGTTGACCGACTGTTAAAATTTTACAATCTGAGTTTAACTGAGCCGTAGGATAGCGAAAGGGTTTTCGAGTCATGACTTTGAGTATTGCCCTCCGAGCTCTCTCAACCCTCAGAAAATTGGTTTTGTTTGCACCTCCCCAAACTGGGATGCAGTAAGCAGGCAGCCTACCTACCTCCCCAAGCAGGGATCCGGTAACTGATTGGCATAGCGAATGAAATATTATTTTTAGAGTTTCAAAGTTAGTGACATCTCTGAGAGACTTAAATATATGGAGAAGTCTCATAGTTCTCGTAGTGAGAGCATTTAATTGTTGTCCCATTTTAAGCCTGCGTCAATTTGTACCCAAAAATACCGTACCTCTTCAGTTCTTGAGAGCTTCGGACAAGAGCAAGGGGCTGATTGTTGCTGGCACGTGTGCGCGACTACGGAGAAGGATTTGTCAGGTAACATGTTTCGGCGAATAGCAAAAGGAATAAAACAGGTTTTTGTGACATTCAAGGTAAGGAGATTTGCATTGAGCCATGAGATTATGTTGCCGAATGCCGATTCCGCATTATTTTTAACATTTTCCCACGTAGGACCACTAACTAAAATTGCTGTGTCGTCAGCATAGGCGTAAATTTTACAATTTGGAAGAGGCATATTGCACAAATCGTTTACATAAATTTGGAACAATACAGGACCCAATATGCTCCCCTGAGGAACACCGTATGATACTGATGTTTCATTGCTAAGGTATTCATCAATTTTCACTCGTTGTGTGCGGTTACTGAGGAAGCTTTTAAAGATTTCGAGGACGATATTACAAACAGACACTTCAATTTTATTTATAATATGTATAGATGTTGACAACCGAAACTTAAACTTAAATTTTACTACCTACCTACGTGGTATTGCTTGTGTCCATGGGCGGTAATTGCTTACCATCAGGCGATCCGTCTGCTCGTTTGCCGCCTATTACTATAAAAAAGGCGCATTTAACGGTTTTTTTTGGCGCGCCGAAAATCGGGCTCTGTGGTGTATCACTGGAGAGGCCCATATCCAGCAGTGAACTATAGCATGCTTATTGTATTTTTGTTTATTATCTTGTAGCATTACATAACTTCACGCCTCTTTGTCCCCGAAAGGGTGGCCAGAGTTGTATTACACACCCACACTTCGCAGTTATGTTTCGGTCCCAATGTAATAGATGGTCTCGGGTTCCCAGTTACCCCGGGCAACACCTCTGACTTTTAGAAGTTATGTGTGTATTAAAAAAAAATTCTCGGTCGCTTAACAATGTCTCCGGTAGATGGCAAAAGGCTCATACATACAACATATTATCTTGTAGTCTAAGAAAAATATAGCTTATTTATTTATTTTTACGATACTAAGACCCAGTTACTCTACCACTGGTTACGCTTTACCCTTCAGATAAATTCATCATAGAAGTTTGCTTGAGTTATTTGACAAATAAATACGGGAAATTTGCTTGAGTTATTTGACAAATAAATACGGGAACTTTTCAAACAGCGTTGAATCTGGCCACAAATGTTTACAGTTAGCTCACTGACCAGTATTATAGTACCTATTTGGTTAATTACTGAAATCAAATTAATATGACTTAAAACTTAATATGAAAATATTTTCACTTTAAAAGTTGTGTAGCAATTTTCAAATAATCAAGAGCTTCAAGATGATTTTCCACCAGAGTGGCGAGACGAGGCGAGGCGAGGAGAGAATTGAAATTTGTATGGCAAATTTTCAATTCTCTCCTAGCGCATCTTTGGTGGAAACAGTGTGGATTGACGAGAATATGCGAGGCGTGAATTGAAATATTTGTTTGTGTAAAAATGAACCGTATTGCTTCCGACATAGAGTATAAATTAACTTTGCAATAGAAACACGCTTCTCGCGATAGAAATTGCGTGTGTATTGCAAGACGAACTCAAACAGCACTGTGCCTATATCTTTATCTAATGAAGCCTACGGGCGGCACGGCGGTCACGCGCGAGCTCGCGATGGCTATTTTTAGTGGAAAAGGGTCAGTGCGATTTCAATTCTCTTATCGCCTAGTCTCGTCTCGCCACTCTGGTGGAAAATCACCTCTAGACCCCATAAATATCAATAGCTATGTAAAAATATCGCAAAAGTGCGAGAGCATTTATGATGCAATATTTTAAGCTTACGCCATCGTTAATTGAGGTTCGTAACCCTATTTTGCCTGTGTCATACTGTGTCACTGTTTCACAGATCATTAGTTCGATTCACAGAGGCGGGCCGAAACCGATGCCTGTCTAGTCTACGTATTTGTATCATCAATTAAAACCAAAACTTCAAAGTAATACTATTCCAGCACAAATTGCTTAGATATTATATACAATTTCGTATGGTATTTCAGTAGCGTCGTCAATCTGATAGTTAAATTATGTAAATTCCAATCAACCACGCAAATTCTTTCATAATTATTATAATTGTAGGGATTAGGTACGCGATTTAAAAAAGTGTACATATGAGAATTTGGCCTACTATACCACGCTGGCCAGATGGTTTCACAAAAATATTATTTACTTCGTATATTAATATCTTAGTCGAAATATTATTCCGTGTGACACACACGGAATGATATTTGTAAGTATTGTATTTGGGTAGTGACACTTTCTATTCTTATTCCATCGTTACACATTACATTATGCTAACTGATATAATTTCATGAATCTTTCCACCTTCCCCCACAGTACCTATCTATCAAAAGTTATATCTATTCAATCCTTGTGAATCTCAAGATGATCTCTAATAAAGTATTAAGAAGTCATCGCGGATATTGCTCACGAATTCGAAGATTGTTCCAATACCTCGTCCAAAATTCGATATCCATAGCGTATTCTGTACTCACTTAACAGTGACAAATACAGAACGGAGCATGCCATGGGTGTCTACAGAGCAAAATTTATTAAGGGGATTACGATCTTAGAGAATTCAAGATTGGGATTTGAACGAAGTATGGTTGAAATATCGAACGATGTTTCAGAGTACGAGAGCTTCAAGATTTTCTGGTGAAAAGATTGATAGCAGGATAAAAGTTACATTTTCTCGTTCGTTACAAGTATAACAAGCTGGGTTTATGTATTTGTCAAATTATAATTTATTTCAGAACAATAACGAACAAAAAGTAACTAAGTCTGGAAATTTCTTAGAACTCTGGGAATTGGTAAGACACGCCATCAACCCATCCCAAACAATGTTAACCTAGATTCTCTCAACACATATTTCTGTACTTCTACCAATTTTGATGGTAATATGAAAAGAGCCACTTTATAACATCTTTCATCTTTGCTAACTCCTGAGTATTCTTTTTTTTACTTTCTCGCCATTTATCGCATGTGATGTTAAGAAGAGTATACTGGCAGTTACATCCAACGCGGTCGGTAGTGACAGTATCGGTCGCAAAATGATTCTTCCAATCCTAGACGAAATTCTTCCAGTCCTTTGTCACATCCTTAACTTTTCCATTGCGCGTGGCATCTTTACATCTGACTGGAAAGATGCCCTTATGATTCCTTTACCAAAGAACCCCAAGCCTTCTCAGATTTTATCGTCCCATATCCCTACTACCCTTCCTGACGAAAGTCGTTGAACGCTTAGTCCACTGACAGCTTACTTCCTTTTTATGTAAAATGCTCTCCTAAATCCTTATCAAACTAGTTTCCGCCCTGGTCACAGTACTGTTACTACTCTGGTTTGCGTAACTGACGACATACGGATGGGTATGGATTGGGGAAATCTATCGATTTTGACTTTACTTGACTTTAGCAACGCTTTTAATTCCATGCATTTTCACATTCTACTGGGCATTCCACGCTTCTTAACGTATCTCCATCGGCAATTGGCAGGTTTCGTAGTTATCTGTTTGGTCGCCAGCAACGTATACACATCGAAAACTCTTATTCCTCTTGGTCTTACACTAATGCCGGTATGCCGTAGGATGGCGTGCTATCTCCTTTACTCTTCGCCAAATTTATAAACTACATCTCAAATCAATTACTTTCATCCTACCACCTCTATGCAGATGATTTACAGATTTACACGCAAGCTCCTATAGCTAAGTTGGCAGAAGCCTATGTTACTATTAACAGAGACTTAACACGTATCTGCGAATGGACCAAGAGATTTGGACTTGTAGTTAACCCTGTGAAAACTCAGCTAATTATTAGCGGCAGCCCCAAAATGGTATCAAAAATTAACTGGGTTGATCTACCGCGAATTATATTCGATGGAAAAGATGTTCTTTTTCGCAATATTGTAAGAACCTGGGCATTTAAATTGATGAAACTTTGACCTGGAGATCCCAACTACAAGAAATGAGTCGTAAATTATTTGCATCGGCAGGGTCGTTGCGTAGGTTACGCAACTTCCTTCCGACTGCCACTAAAGTTGCTTTTGCTACTGCCCATTATTGACTATGCTGACGTCAGCTATCTCGATCTCACTGAAGAGCAGCTAGATAAACTTGAGCGTTTCCAAAACTTCTGCATAATATTTATATTTGGACTGCGCAAATATGATCACGTTTCAAATTTTCGCAATACACTCAAGTGGCTTCCAATTCGCCTTCGCAGGCATACTCACATTCTAACATTATTATACAACCGACCACTGGAGAAAGAACGGGCATATAACTTATGCCTGTTTCGAGTATTTATGTTATGTACATCACTTTTTGTAGTAAATAAACCTATATTTTGCCTAATATACAATATATTAGCAAATAAAAATTGCGAGGCTACTGTAAGAATCCCTATAGACTTAAAGCGTTCCCTAAGAGTATCTTTTGCACCTAACATGTATATTGCTCGTACCGCTCGTTTCTGTAGAACGAAGATATTCTGAATATCCGCAGCTTTGCCCCATAACAAAATACCGTAGGACATGACACTATGAAAATAGCTAAAATAAACTAGACGAGCTGTGTCAACATCAGTAAGTTGTCTAACTTTTTTGACAGCATACGCAGCAGAACTGAGCTTACCTGCAAGACATGCTATATGTGCACCCCATTGTAACTTATTATCTAGTGTAATGCCTAGAAACACTGTCGAGTCAACTGTATCAAGTTCCTCCCTATCTAGCCTTATATTAGGTCCCAGTTGTCTAACGTTAGGTAAAGCAAATTTAACGCATTTAGTCTTTTTAGAATTAAGCACTAGGTTGTTTGCTGTAAACCATTGTGTAACCTGTATAAGTGCATTATTTCCAGTGGTCGGTACCTGACTCTAAAAGGTGTTGAGCTATGGCTGACTTATGTGGCTCGTTATTTTTGACTGCCCTGATGTGTTCCTTTATCCGGCAAGAAATAGTGCGCTTCGTTTGTCCTATATAGGAACTCCCTGAGCTGCAGTGTACTTTGTATACACCTGGCTTTTCTAATGGAAGACTGTCTTTCGGCGTTCTTATATATTGAGTTTCTTAAAAGGAGTGAAAATAGTCTTAACTGAAACCTTCTTAAGAATATTGCCGACCTTATCTGTCACTCCTTTGACGTACGGTAAGTACGCTGGGTGTCGTTCAACCTTGAAGTCCAGGTGTTTTAAATTAAAATAAGCGCAATAGTACATCATACTATTGATCTTGTTTTATTACCACCTGGTAGTAAAATAAAAAAATACGGCTCAGCACCTAAGCTATAAAAAGTGTTAGCCAGCCCCAAAGTTCCTAACTTGGAGGTTTTCAATGAAACCGATATAATGTCCTCCTGACCGATTTCAGTCACGGCGGCTTGTCTATATATGAGACTTGCCATCTGCGCTGGACATATTATGGTACACAAGTGTGTGCGCCTACACAAGTGCACTCTCTATTCCCTCACTCTCATAGTCCGATGGGACGCCACATGCGACACGACCGGAGAGACATTGGGCGCAGGACCAACGGCTTAACGTGCTTTCCGAGGCACAGGGGTGTGACACCGCCAAATCACTGACTCCGAACTTCTATTGGATAATTCCTAACAGAAAAACCCAATATCACTTTTTGTTCGACCCGGGAATCGAACCCGAGACCTCATGATCCGCAGTCGTAAAAACGAAGAATAGCATAGCATATGTAGCAGTCGAAACCGATATATAGCATTTGGAAATAAGTTTTATGTTTAAAAAGTCAAGGTTGGCAACACGATTAAATCCTGCATCGCGAGAGACGTACAAAAATTTTAGCAATGGACACGAACAACAATTTTGAATCACACAGTGTTGTCTCGCGTGCAGATCGGATTCAAAGCGACGCAGCCGCACGTCATACATACTGTCAAATATCTTTATCATTATCAAACCTGTGTATAAACAGTTCCACTGCCAGCAGTCGAACTGTTTACCTTAATGTAAGGCCTTAATCTACCACGCTGCCCAAGTCCGCGTTGGCAGACTTTACATGTCTTTCGAGAATAGTACCAAAACTCTCAGACAATTTTCATCGGACGTTTTCTTTCACCTATTAGCAAGCAATAATTTACAATTTATTAAAAATTTTGTGATTCACAAACAGACGTATTAAGTGTGGGGGTTTTTTGTACCTGTGATTCTGATGTTTGCAGTAATCTTTAGGCTTATAGTAAATCATATAAAAACCCCTCCTTAAATTATAATCAGTAAATTCAGGACATTTTTATAGCCCAACCGTGCCGTAAGAAATGAAGATTTATAATTCAAAATATGGCGAAATTAACATTCGCCAAAAATAAGTTTTAACATTGTGTTATGTAACGATAAATTTATATGAAACCCCTTTTACACGGAGCAATTAAATTGTAATTTTGTATCATAAAATACGTGAGTGAAACATACATTTCGAACACAAGACTGTACAAAGGGACTTAAATCAAATCTAGAATGGAATAAACATTTTGGTTGTTAAATAGGTATATTTTATCCTACCTACTTACGTCTAATTGAGCCACCTGTCTTTTTTTTTATTTATCAGTTTCACCAACAGTTATTACAATATTTACAACACTAAAACTATACATCTTAGGTACAGGCTTTAAAACAAAAATTGCATAACTAATTAAAGGTGAATACCACATGCATCAGAAATTAAAATTGTAATTAATTGTAATGAAAAGCAACAGTGTTAGTGAGTAGGGGACGGGGAGGGGGCATAGTGGGGCCACGGGGCATAGAGGGGCAAGCCTTAAGGCTGCTACACACAGGGCCCGCGGCATGGCTGGCGGCCTAGCCGGCGCTGCTACTTGTGTGTGGTCGTTCTATACAACTGGAATGATGCTCGGCGGCCCGCCAAAAGCCGGCGGCACGTGTCGCGCGGCCAAAGCCGGCGGCCCGTGCCGCCGGCACTGTGTGTGCCTTTGCACAACTCGAAACAAACGCCGTGCAAACTGTCAAATGGCTCGCTTTGATTGGTCGTCAGCCGGCGCGTGAACTTCATTGGCGAGAATCGCCATTTCGACAAGCGTTTGTGTAATGTAAACAGAAGTATCAAAGCTAGTATTTTCTTAAATTTTTTCGTGAAATTGAACAGCAGTCCTTTTAAAACGTATTTATGTACTGTGGTGTTTTATAGTTTATTATCAATCAGTTCCTTTCCGGTTTTCTTAATCAATAAGCCCAAGATAATTGAATCAAAGGTAAAATAGCGTCAGTTTGTTTTTAAATTTAAACGAGCCGCTGGGGCACAGTAGTTGAATTATAAAAAAGTGCCCCACTTTGCCCCGTTTTAAAGACGTCTTAGTTGTACCTAATATACACCGCTATTTTTTATTTAGTACAAAAAATTTAACACAGCACTAAGTATCTTTAACTGATCATATTTATGTAGTTAAAAAATAAAAACACTAAGTCCCAAAACTGTCTCAAAACTAATTCTAGTCCGCTTGATACTTAATAGTGATAATTGGTAAATGCAATACTAATACTATGACCGACCCGAATACTACGAGTATCATAGTAAAATGAACCATTGATAAATTCAGCACCCCCCCCCGCCCCTCTGCGCCTGCGCCACGCCCCGACGGACGATGCGACAAACAGTACTAAATTGCTAGCAAAAGTGAGCGTATCTAATTTCGTTGCAAAAGTTAATTGTTTGTCTACGTTTGCCCGACGCGATGGCCATATCAGTTCATATCACGGGAGTATGTAGCTATGCTTCGTGCGTACTTTTTGAGTGGAAAAATCGCGAGTGCAGCTGTGTACCCATGGACATCTTATTGTGAGTGTACAAAAGTGATCCGGTCAGTGTCAAACAATTAAAACAGTGCATATTGGATGCTTTTGACAACGGTGGTGGACATTTCGAAGGACCATGGAAATACTTGTAAGTTTAGTAAATAATACGTACTTAAGTAAATAATAATTTGATGCGGGCGGCTCAAAATCGGTCTGTGTTCTCCACACACCTTGAGGAAGGCCTATGTCCAGCAGTGGACGTCTCTAGGCTGACATGATGATGTTAAAATAATATTTGTAAATTGCAGATGATTCTAACTTCATAAATACGCCAAAATTACTCTTTTCTTTTAGTCCAGAACACCTTCTTTTATTTGATATTTGTTTGCTTTCTAATTACATACCTCCGTATTTAATTACTTGTTAAACGATAAATTTTACCGGTCCTAAGCCCGAATGAAGTATGAAGGAAAGGGTAGAATTAACAAAATTAAAAAATAACTACCTACATTTATTATTTTTCTTCATTTTATTTTCTATGGCTACCTACATCATAAGTGCGACAGAGAGAATGCGAATGAGCAGGATGGAATATTATCAATGAACTAGAGGACGCCAGCAGCTACGCCTGCATTTTTTTTATTTACCCGTTTTGGCCGATCCCGTGGGAATTTCGGGAAATCCCTTCTTAGTGCACCCCTACGGTTCCCAAGGAACATACATGCCAAATTTCAGCTTCCTGCGTTAAATAGTTTCGGATATAGCGTGTCTGTCAGTCAGTCAGTAACGCAAGGATTTTATATATTAAGATTAGTGAATGGATTGTAAAATATGACTATGATTTAAGTGAGATTTTCTACAATAAACAAATGATAATAACTTTGCTCTTTATTGATATTATGAAATTCTTACGTCACATATATGATAATAATATCTTCGCTAATCTGTCCTTAAAGTTTTTGTACTAATTAAAAAATAGCGGTGTATTTATTTTTTTACGTTTTTAGCCAACATGGTCCGCACATATAAGAGAAAGGCTGAACAGCATTTATGGCCTATGGACGCTATGAAACAAGCTATACACAACGTTCCCCAAACAACATTAGAACGTTATGTATCCAAATATCGGGGCAATCCTAATCAATTATTTGTTATGTTATAGTTTTGTTGTTATTTTTAACTGTCGTTAAGGGATCTGAAATAAATAGATTGACTTGGCAATCTAACTTATATATGTATTACTTGTGAGATATATTGTGTTTGCATGCGATGGGCGAGTCAATCTATTTATTTAAGGACCCTAAAGTAGGGACTGAATAAATTAATTACCGACTTGGTATAACATGGATGTCACATATTTTTACAGTAGAAGAGCTGAGTAGGTACCGTGACTTGGGTTTTTTGACAAGTATTGTTTTTATGGGATTTATTTTTCGTTTGCCGAAAACTTACACAATAACTTTATTTTCATCCTCACTGGTAAAGGGAGAGGACGGAGCTAGCCCAAAATACAATACATCAATGTCAATCATGTTTATTTATAAACTAAGTTGACGGAGCCCTGCTTCGCAGGATTCCTATTTTTAGGGCACGGTCACAAGAAAACCAAACATTGTCTATTAAGTATCAAGCGGACTAGAATTAATTCGGTTAAACGTTCTAGAGTAGCTGGGCCGCCAGACCTTAATTATTTTCTCAGAAACGAAATGTGTAGAATAATGTAGTGTTAGTATATGCTATTAGTGTACGCATACTTGCTAACTTGGATCGACGGCCAATTTTTAGGTACGACGTGATAAAGTTAGGTAAAAATTCTACTAACTTTCCTTAAATTCTCAGTGCTGATTTTTATGTATGTTTTTGTGACACTTTTAGCTAGAACTTCAAGCAAAATAGGGCTCCTTCTAAAGCAAATTATAAAATGCCGCAGCAATATAACATTTTTACATAATTTTCACGTATTTGATGCGCTGAACATTGTGTTATGATTCCCGACGCGATGCAACGGGCGAACCGTGTAATTGATTTAATGGTCGACACGTTTAACTCAACAGGATTTTAATTTTTTTTTCTTTAGCGGCGGACGAAAGTGTAAATATCGTACATATTTCAAAACAAATATAGGTACAAGCTTCGATATTGAAGGGTACAAGAGTTATTTTAAGACAGCGTGAAAAACAGCAGTCTTTTTAAACTGGTATTGAATTCTAAATTACTGTTCACACTTTTTCTGCCCACCGAAAAAGCTTGGCCTGAAAAGTTGGTTATAGAAGAATGAGCGCTTAACACCTACGTTTCCTTTTCTGGGATTCAAGACGACTGCATATAACTAACGATATGGCACATTACTATTCTGTTTGTACCACTTGAAATATAGTATATTGTTCTAAACGTGTGTATCACTGAACGCCTTCTAGGCCCCACAATGGGCTCTAAAGAAATGTGGTGTGTTTAAATAGACGTAATATGTGATAAATAGTTCCAGATTTGTGACGCTGCACTATAAATAGTTCCAGATTTGTTGCATTGCCTCCGTCGTCCAGTGGATAGCGTAAGCGACTGTTGTTCGGAGGTCCTGGGCTCGATTACCGGGTCGGGCAAAATAGGGTTACTGGGTTTTTCCGAATTCTCAGTAGCAGCACGGAGTCTGGTGATGTGCGCGGTAACGGCAATAGGCTCGCCCCCTATTACGGGCAAAAAGCTTAACGAAAAATAAATCGGATACATTCAGTATTATAAACCGAAGATCCGTTCAACAAAAGCGGTGTGTAGGCGACGGAAATGTTGTCAAAGGGAAGCCAAGCAATATTTTGATGTCGAACCGGTTAGCCTGTCGTCAGCCACGCCGGCGGTGTCACGGTAAACGTAGACTATGTCAGTCTTATTAATAAACTAGGATTAGCGTCAGAACAACTTTACTCCAAGACTTAAGCCAAGATTAGGCAACTATGGTATTAATAAACTAGGAGTAAGGACGGAGTTAACTATTCATAATTTACTCCGGGAATAAAAGTTACTCCGCGGAGACCCATGGTTTAACGCTGGAGTAAGCAAGGAGTGAGCATCTATTTGTCACGGGGTACGGTAGACTAGATCGAAACTTTACCTGAATACTAAAACATAAAAAATAAAGATTTCGAGTCGACAACATATATCCGCAAAATTCGGATTGTCGAGTATTTTGTTAATTTCTAATGCTTCTGACAGTATAAGAAATTATAATAATAAAAAAAGACAGAAAAGTCAGTCACCGAATAACAGTCATGTTGAGTATCTTCTATGTAGTTTGTATACCATGTGTAAATACTTCTTGCAGTTAGATATATTTCTTATCGGTATAAACAGTTTGTTTAAACGACAATGATTATCCGTCTATTATAAGAGAATTGTGTTCTTCGAATTTACGCGAGCGAAGCCGCGGGCAAAAGCTCGTAGATTTCTATTGTATTTCCAACTTTAATTGAGATTTATATACATAACCCAAACATATTTTCACATTTGTTTGGTGTTCGTTAGAGTACTTACTAGTACCTGATTTTGTAATTTTATTATTGTGGGTTAAAATTAATAGAGATTATTTCATTGAAGATTGCCAACCAACATAAACGCTTGCCCTTGCAAATGGTAGAAGTTTGTACGGCACAAATTTACCTCTTGGAAGTAAGAACGCATGCGCTATGATAACTGAGTGCGCTGTGCGTATACATATCTGTCAGTACTGACACATCATACAATAAAATGTCATATTGGGCACGGTCATTACATTATTCGCATATATAAACTAATAATTATATAAGTACTACTTAAACGGCTGAAACAGTTTTCTCTACTAATATTATAAACGCGAAAGTGTTTATAGATATTATTTATTAGATATTATATTGGACATGTATTGGAACATGGCTTTGACATTTGACTGTATGCAAGGCGATGTTATTATGTAGATATAATACTAGGTATATAGTGTCATGAATACCTACTGACCGAGCTACTTTGTACCCAATAGTTTCTGAAGTCTTTAGAATAATACGCGCGCGAAGCCGCGGGCAAAAGCTAGTTGTCAAATAAAAGTGTTTAATAAAAAGTTTTTATTCGACCAGGTCATTTTGTTCATTCTTTTTACTTTTAATATCAGTGGGTTGCCATAACGTATACCTAAATCTCAGGGTAAGAATAGTATTGTTACTCCGAACTTACTTCGTATTTATTAATAACGTTACTAACACGTAGCTATTCCATAACTAATCTAGAATTAACTACCCCCGGTGTTACTTTGGAGTAAGAGAAGAATAAGCATTTTTTATTAATAAGACCGTAAATGTATAGTTACGTTAGGGAGAGTTCATATGGGGTGTGTTTAAGCACTTCACCCAGGCTTAAAAAAAATTATTAATTATTAGTATTATTACATAATTATGGGATCGCTCATAGCGTGACTTGACCGACCGTTCGCAATAGTACGGCAAAGTTAAGGAACGCTTAGGCAGGTCACCATTTAGATGGGTGACCGCTAGTTGTGGCATTGACGACGGAGCGCTACCGTGCTTCGGAGGCTAGGTTTGTTCTATACCAAGTTAGTCCATGTCGAAGATATCGGGCGGTCTAAAAATTCCGACCTCACGTTGGCCACACGCTCATACAAAAAGTATTAAACTTAAAATATAATATTTTTATTTTATTTTGAAAAGACAACTCTCGCACTAGGAATAAATCCTGTGTCGCGGGGGACTTTGCAAACATACAACCAACGGACTCAATGGACATCCAGACGCGAAACAACAATTTATGGATCACACAAAGTGTTGTCTCGTGTGGGAATAGAACCCACAACACTCGGCGCAGTGTCACGCGGCGAGGTGACCACTTAAACCACTACGCCAACCATGCAGTCGAGCAGTGGTGCTGATAAACATTACCGGCCATAGCTAAAAGTGTAGAACTCAGGTAGTAGTGTACCCACAACCTGTAGGTAAAAGTTCGGCACCTTTCACACTTAATTAGTTTATTATATCTTAATATATAAAATCCTTGCGTTACTGACTGACTGACAGACACGCTACAGCCGAAACTATTGGGCGCAGGAAGCTGAAATTTGGTATGTAGGTTCCTTGGGGACCGTAGGGGTGCACTAAGAAAGAGGGATTTCCCGAAATTCCCACGGGATCGGCCAAAACGGGTAAATTAAAAAAAATGCAGGCGTAGCTGCTGGCGTCCTCTAGTAATCCATAATTTTAAAATACTACATCCGTTTTTGCCTGTCTGTCTATCAACAAAACCATAAAATATCAGCGATTTCCTTCTATACATGATATCAAAATTTCACAACGGATGAACGCCTCCTTACCTTAGTTCATACAAAAGCAAAAAAAAAATGTTCTGTGAGGTTTAAATAGAGGTGCGCGTATCCACGGTGACCGCTGTGAGTAACATGTGAGCTGTTTGTTAACAGCTTTGATGTTCTCGACGTATGTACAGGCATGTGCCGATAGGTATTCTAATCTACGAATAGTTTAGGTTTTTCAGCCTCTGTCTGACGTGTTTTGTGCTACAAATCTGCATTCGGGTGGCGAACGTTATGTTTTTGTGGTAAGAAAGAAGAGATAGATTAAAAGAGTATTTTTGCAAACGTGATACGCAGAGGTAGTAATACGTCGTAGCAGAGGTAGGCCTCCCGCAAGGTGGACTGACGATCTTGTTGAGGTCGTGGGCAGCGGATGGATGCGGGGGGCTCAGGATCGGTCTATGTGGAGAGCCTTGGGGGAGGCCTATGCCCAGCAGTGGACGTCTTTCGGCTGATATAATGATACGCACGACCACCTGAGCCCACAGTGGCACCCACGTTATTTAGGGTTACTGATGCGCAACCGTGGCCAGTAGCGTGATGTTATAATTATAACCTTTCTCCATAAATGGGCTATCTAACGCATACACAATATGTATAATGATTCAAACCGAATAAGTAGTTTCTAAGTTTATTGCTCTTCAGCTTCATAATATCAGCTGAATGGGAAAGCAAAGATTTGCATGCCGGCGCAAACATTACTGGAACAGCACCTTACCACGTTTATGACGGAATAATAACTTTTGTCACCAACTTGGTGATACGGTGACATGTGACCACGTCCATAAGCTTGACTAGTTTAGGTACTACGGAAAATGTACTGATTTCCTCTTTTGGAAGGCAACGCCTGCACTGTGCATAAATCCTGTATCTTTCATACTCTTTCATAAAATTTCTAGGAATGAATACAAAGAGAAAGACGCAAAATAACAAATTTGTGAATCTTAAACAGTGTTAGTTGTCTTTCGGGACACTGTAGTTCAGCGCCGAAAATAAGATACTCGAAACAATATAGAGTACGTGACATGTTTCCCAAAATAATCGTACGTAATGTGAAATTCCTTGGGAAAGATAAACATAATAATATTAGCCTTGTAAGTATCAAATGTGTTTCGAGGAAATGATGGAGACCTCTTTATTACGATATTCTCATAATCTCCTTCACCGTTTAGCAAGCGATAGTAAAACAAATTCTGTATTTGCTGTCGCAAAAACACGTGTGCGAATGTCATTAAATTTCTATACTCACAATTGTTGGACAGAATCTACGTTATCTAGTTTGCCCTCGCCAATATTAGGTTTCGATATTTCACCAAACGACACAACCAATTCGTCTATTTTTCACATGACCCAATATAAAATTTGACTTTTATGAGTCAGACGGGGCTCCCTAAATGCCCTCCTGTACACCACCGTGGGCGGCGCTTGCATTAGGGATGGGAAAATCTTTTTATTTAAGAATAATAAATTGTGAAGTCCGTTGGTTTAAATTATGATTATATTTTAGAAGGAATGTGGGATGTGAGCTTTAATTTTTTAAAAGACTACTCCCGCCCTAGGAATAAATCCTGTTTCACGTTCTCAATTTACTAACATACAACTAACGGACATAAAGTACAGGTGTACTTTCTTACTTGTCAGGTCAGGTGACCTGAGACATTAATTTATGAATCATACAAAGTGTTGTCTCGTGTGGGGAACGAACCCGCAACACCTAGGGCAGTGTCAATCAGTTAGGCGAACGCTTAAACCACTACGCCAACGGTGCAGTACATTTTTGAACCAATAGCTCATGTTACAAAATACGAAACGAGAAATATAAATACGTATGGCGTAAGAGTTTCGTTTCGTTTAGAACCGCAGCGAGTGTTATTAGGTTCAATTCCACCACAAGTCTGGGTATTCTTTGCATCCGTTGATTTAATGTTTGTAACTTTATAATTTAATTTTTCATGAACATGTATTAATTGTTCATGAACATGTTGGCTATATCATTATAATAATGATATAGCCAACATGTTCATGAACAATTTCAAGGTCTCACCGCTTGTTACAAACTCCACTGTGTGCGACACTCGGACCCTACATGAGGGCGATTCGCATGTAAGTTTTTCCATCAATGAAGTGAAATCAGTGTTAGATAACATGAAGCGAGGTAAGTCACCAGGTCATGACGGTCTGAGTGTCGAGCACTTAAGATATGCTGGTGTGCATGTACCTAGAATACTCACCATGTTATCTAATTTGTGTATAGGTCACTCTTACCTGCCCCAGGAACTTATTAATACTATTGTTGTACCCATTGTCAAAAACAAGACAGGGGATCCATCTGACAAAAATAATTACAGACCTATTTCCTTAGCGACGGTCATTGGCAAGGTACTGGACAGTTTGCTTGAGAGACAGCTAAAATTGCACATTAAATTAAACGACGCGCAGTTTGGTTTAAGAACCGGTTTGTCTACTGAGAGTGCAATCCTGTGCCTCAAGCAGACTGTAAAGTACTACACAGACAGGAAGACACCAGTTTATGGTTGCTTCCTTGATCTTTCACGTGCTTTTGACCTTGTCAATTATGATATATTGTGGCAAAAATTGTCAGATAGAACAGACTTGCCCACTGAGCTTCTTTATATCTTAAAATACTGGTATAATAACCAGAAAAATTGTGTAAAGTGGGCGGATACGCAGAGTATGCAGTATGGGCTAAAATGTGAAGTAAGACAGGGAGGGTTAACGTCGCCCATTTTGTTTAATTTATATGTAGATCAGCTGATTGGTGAGCTGAGCAGCGCTATAGCCGGTTGTTCAATTGACGGCAAGATGATTAATAATATCAGTTACGCTGATGATTTAGTATTGCTGGCACCATCTAATTGCGCCTTAAGAAAATTCCTGGACGTCTGTGAGAAATATGCGGAGGCCCATGGCTTAAAATATAATACAACTAAAAGCGAAGTTATAGTTTTTAAGGCTCACAATAAATATATTCCACCTATTAAGTTAATGGGAACAACCTTACAGCTGGTCTCACAATTTAAATACCTAGGTCATGTGGTCACCGATACACTCACAGATGATCAGGATATTGACAGGGAGCGCAGAGCGTTGGCAGCTCGCTGTAATATGCTTGCCCGCAGGTTTGCACGGTGTACAAGGGAGGTGAAAGTAACCCTCTTTCGGGCTTATTGCCAGTCTTTTTACACGTGCAGCCTGTGGGTGAGGTATACGCAGGGGGCTTACAGCGCTCTGCGCGTTCAGTATAATAACGCGCTTAGGATGTTGTTGGGGCTGCCTCGGTTTTGTAGCGCATCGGGCATGTTTGCAGATGCCAGACTTGATGACTTTTACGCAGTGATGCGCAAGCGATGCCCGTCGATGCTGCAGCGTTTCCGGGGCAGTTCGAACGACATCCTCGCGACGTTGGCAGAAAAAATAGACGGGCCGTTTATAAAATTCTGGGCCGGTAGACATGTGCGCCCAGAGATCAATGTGCCTAATTAAGTGTATGATTTTAAAATGTGTGTACTAACAATAGGCTAAGGAACTACTAACACTATGGATTTTTTGGTCTGAAATAAATTATATATTATTATTATTTATAACGGGACTTTCTTTTAGTGGACTTCCCTTACGACACCGTTTTTTTAAGAAAAAGAAAACAAACCAACAAGACACTTAAACTATTTTAAGCAGATTTCAATGCGTGCAAGATATAAGAATGGGTAACAAAGAGTTTTACATAATGGAATGGGAAGTGTGATCATTTCATTTAATATAGAGAAATCTACGTAAAAAGAAGAAGGGAAGCTAAAACATTCGATACATGTACGGGACGCAATGACTTATGAGTTCATCTGGGTGACCACTTAAGTCATTATGTGATTAAGCGTCATCAAAGTCAAGTTTAATCATTTACACTATTTTTAATTTTTCGTTATGACACTAATGTTTTGAGCTGGAAATACGTGACCAAAACACCTCGCTTACCATAAACGTTCAATTACATTTACAGTCGAACCCTTTTTACTATTCAGTAAATGTATTCCCTTTCACACTAAATAAAGCTCAACGGTCCAGCAAACAAATGTAAGCCGATTCCGACTCGTTTAAATAACTTGAAAGCAATTCGATTATACATGTAAATGTCGATATATCGATTAAATGATTCCAGTAGTCATGCACAGCACTAGTGCCCGTTGGATAATTAAACGATGAGTCAAGCTGGCCGCTGTAATAAAGTTGCCAGGCTAAATAAATCGCTAGGGAATATTTTTTGGTGTCAAGTTAAGAAAATCTGTTGGTCTAAAATGTATTCTGGTATAATCCGATTTATCAGAGAGCGTATATCTTATCTATAAGTAAGCCGCTTATGTCAGGTTGGGAAAATATTAAATTTGACACGTATTTCTTATACTAAAACTTTGCCTGTTGATCCGAGAATGACATTTATTTTAAGGTTAAGTTTTGTTTATATCCTTTAGGTAGTTGTGATGTTTATGTAACCGTGTCATGAAAAGTTAGCTACATAAGTATGCTAACATATCGAATAAATGCCGCTACCCATGCCGAAACCTCAGGGTTAGCAGAAGGCATTTTATCTCTATCATAAAATAATTACCTATTTTCTGAAACAGGAACGATTACGAAAAAATAATGATAATTCTAAGCAATTCTTAGAAGTTTTTATTGTCAGTACAACCGCAAAAGAGCCAAAGCAGTAAAACACCACTAATAGACAACTATAAAACAGTCTTTAGTAGATCTCCAGGTAAGAATGGAGCTAGACGCCAGCGTTTTTCCAGCTTAGGCGTTAAATGAACATATGCGCAGCGTTCAATTTTTTGCAGAGAATACACCGCAATAACGCTAGTGTTAAGGGCTCCTTAAGCCTGCAGCCCAGCGAGGTGAATGGCGTCTACTCCAAAAGTCCTTAAATGCGCTTCTGAAAGAGCCAACGTAAGTTGCGTAATTACGCATATCCTGTAATTCGGGCCGCTATTACCGTGAGGTTGGCAGGGCCACGGAAGATGATGGGATAGGTTGTTCCAGTTCTTGAGAAGGCTTAGGGGCAATTTCAAGCTGTCTAATAAGATCCGGAGGAATTAACCAGCAGATAAATTCATAAAAATTACATAATATTTGGAATTAATCTGACAGATAGTGCCTACCCAGAGGTAGTGAAACTGGGCCTTCGGTAGATAATTCAAGAGTGCGAATAATGTCATCTTGTAATTAATCTGAATCATAATTAATGCCTACAATTAAATCAAAATTGATAGTAGGTATTATATGAATTTAGAATGTTTAATCAAAATAATTACAGTGTGATTTTTATTTTGTATCATCAGATACAAAATAAAAAACATTTGAACATTATTCAAGTAACGACCATAATGAAGCAGATATATTTGTCAGTGACTTTTTACGTAAAACGAATTATTCATGAGATCTGAGGAAAAATATTATTTAACAGCAATATCAAATGTCTAATTTGAGGAAAATGTTAGATAAAAACGAAATATTGTTCTTAACGGGAAAAGCTTTTTATGTATCTGTAAGAAAATTATATTTAAGACAATACTTTACCAAAAATATCTGTCGATTTACAATTCAATAAAAAAGTTAACATATCAAAAAGCTATGTCAGAATTGTTGTATTGTCTTGGACTTGGATGTTTCTTCTTCTTCCTTTAAGTGTCTCTCCATTATTGAAATTTGGCAGTCAGCTCCTCAGATTTTTCCGATCCAGAGCGTGTCTACAGTCTATGTAAAGATATAACCTTATTAGTTTGTCGATTGACAATCAGTAGGTATTTATTTTTATTTTTACAACGTTTTTCGAAAGTTGGTAGCCGTGGTAACAATAATGGCAATAATTGTTTCAAAAATTAAACCCATAACATTAAATTGAAACTATCCTCAGCCACGGTAATAATATCTAACAGTATTGTAACTCCATACAAACTGCCGAAACTCGAGTTATACCTACGCGCCTCGAGCAGAGTACCCATTAGACTGGGCGGACTGTGCCTACAGTACCCGCAGCCGCTATCGTGCCGCAGCTCGCATGCGGCGCGTCTGGTAGGTATATAACTCACGAAGGAGGCGGCCGAGTTACAATACTGTTAGATTATATTACCGTGCCTCAGATTTTCAAATAGACTCACTTCTCATTTATGTTGACGATCTAGTAGATATTGAACACACTCATATGTTAATAAATCCACATTCATAACCACATTCGTACCAACCTACTTAAACGTACACATTTTTATACAAATAACCTAACATGTTAATGATTGAATACATTTTAGTGGCAAATACTCAAGCCTTACAAAGTCCTGTAACCAAGCTACTCGATTTAAAGGCCCGGTCACAAATCTTTTTGTGACATCGTGGTACACAATAGCTTTGGTATAAAATGCACGATTCCAAACAAAAGGTCTTGACCACAGAAGTCGGATTCTAATTCTAATATCTTTTTTTATCTTTCACATTAAAGCTAATGTCGAGAAGTTTAGAATGCTAATTGAACTCTTTGATAGATTGAAACAAAGCTAGAATAACCACGGAATATCGTTGCTGAAGTATGAATAAACAACAATGTTTCAATATGAATTTGCCTTACGTGCTTCGCAGTTTATTTGGCCAGTAAAACCGCAGAGATTGCTTCACTCAGATATGCCGATTCGTTTTCTACTTTGTTAGTTTTTTAATACTTCCATTGTATGTGTCAGTTTGTAAGGCTATTTTCGAATGCAACGCAGCCATTTTAAATGTGCTGTCAGCTTTGTATTCCGAATTCAAATCGCGTTTTCTTCTTTGTTTTTCTTTTATTTTCGGTGAGTTTTAGTTATCAGTTGAACTTTTTCGATTGTAGAATGCCAGTATGTGCATGAAGTCCTGTCTATTCTTCACAATACATGAGCTTTTCTCATAATTATTGAATTCTTTGTACCGCATTTACTTCCCGCTACTACTGAAACATGGCATGGCTGACTGAAAATAAACCACTTATTCTTAACCATGAATCGAAATCAGCATGTATGCAGAACGTAAAAATTTGCGCAAGTGAATATTACGGGCACAACGGTATTTTTTAACATGGGATTCTGTCTTCTTTATCATCCAACATTTTGTAATATTAAGGCTACATGATTTTTACCTAATAGTTAGCTTTTGTGTCATTTATACCCTAACTACAGCGATATACATACATACATACATAGACTCACGCCTGTTTCCCGGAGGGGTAGGCAGAGACTACGGATCGCCATTTGCAACGATCCTGACATATCTCTCTTGCTTCATTAACTCCCATCAAATTACTCAAGCATGCTCTTCTGTTCAGGTTATAAGTCACAAAATGACACTTTTGCTGTATTAAATAATAAAAAGTAAATTATTACAGTGATATCGCACTCCAAATTACCACAAACATACCACTGCTATAAGCCTTTGAATTACCTTAAATCAGCGGCCTGTTTCTTTATATTCTAGTTTAAAAAATGCTTGGTTAACTTCGCATTTAATCAATGAAATAATTTTTCATTATAGTATCGGTTAGTAAACAAAAATACGCCTTCATCATCATCATGAGCCTGCCATTATCTACTGCCGAATATGTGCCTCTCCAATGGCACACCACTGACCTACATTTTTGTCGCGCCAAAAAAAGCGCGACTGTATTTAGGTGAGTAAGTAAAGTTCATTTCCCATTTCGGCTTAGCGTCATTTGGATACAGGTTATCACAAACAGCGTAAAAACACAAGGAATTTAAATATGATACAAACTAAGTGCGAATTAAAATTACCCCAAGAACACGTCTTAAGTAAACGGCAAATGAAACTAGGACAACATTTTCTATGAAGGAAATGAATATGCCATTGATACAATTTATATTTGAAACTATGCAATCAATACTAATTTGAGCTCAGCACTTCTCAGTGTCATCTAGTTTCTAACTAGCGAAAGACACTGGTCCCGGGCAGTTACTAAATTGGACACCCCTTTGCTGCAGCTGTCAAGTAAAATGTGGTAAGCGACACTTTCTCGTCTCATTGTAAATTGAAAACTGTGCTATTTATATATATTTTAATAATGTTGAAATTTGTTGCATTATTCGTTTTTACAATAGCTACTAAATGTTTACAGGTTAGCGCAAATGCAATATTGTAATAAAATATATTTTAGGTAAAATGTTGTGTGGTTATTTATCTTTCATTTATTTAGTATTTTTGATTCTATCTCTATTTTTCAAATAGGTACACTGAGTTTGAGATCCTTAACATAATTAATATCAGTAAGTATTAAAATCGCGAAAGTGCGAAAGAATTTATGACGCGAAATCTTAAGTTTACGCCAGTCGCTAATTGGAGTTCGAAATTCTATTTTGCCTGTGTGATTTAGTTTCACAAATCATTAGTTCGATGCAGAGAGGCGGGCCGAAACCGATGCCTGTCTAGTCTATGCATTAGTATCATCAATTAAAACCAAAACTTAAAAGTAATATTATTCCAGTACAAATTGCTTAGACATTGTATTCAATTTCGTATGATAATTCAGTAGTGTCAGCAATCTGTTAGTTAAATAATTCAAAATCCAATAAATCACGCTATCTACTCTTTATTAATATACTTATTTTATTAAAATTAATAAGAGTGCGCACCTTGGGTTTGAATCCTCTCTGCGTAGGTAGTCTGTTAGTATCTCCACTCTCACCTACCTAGTAGTGAGACTAACAGGCCGCTGATTCCTAATTTATAATTTGCTTACTAATCCAATTCCATAGTCGTGTTCTAGAGTGGAGACCGCGCCTTGGCAAATGTAGTGTAGGACGCCCTCCGACTAGGTGGAGTAACGATATACGCAAAGTGGCTGGCAGCGGTTGGACACTAAAAGCCGAAAATCGGGCTCAGTGGCGTGCCATTGGAGAGGCCTATATCCAGCAGTGAACTACGGCAGGCTGATGATGATGATGAATCCAATTCCACGAACCCATCCACTAACTACTTTACATATATCAATAGTTGCATTTATTTAATCTTTACGAGTCTGAAGATAATACCAAATTATTTTGAAATATTCCCGCGGATAGTGCACCTTGACTAGAATTTTATATCCATGGCCCGTTCTATACAAAAAATATATATAATAATACAGAATATATAAATATAATACAGAAAAGATTGATCAGGATACAAGTAATTTTTTTTCTTTTGTTTAAATTGTAACAAGCTGGGTTTATGCATTTTAGTTTTATTTTGGATTTTTAAGCCTCAATAGAATGCTAAATGGTGGCACAGTTCCGGTTTCTATGGTCAGACCGCACGAACTGTAAATGGATTTTGTTGGCCACTGGCTAACTGATAATCTAGGTTTATTCTTGCTTATGACCAATACAAAAAGAGATAGCTGAATTTTCTGAAAACAGCTAGTTACTTTATAGGATATAGAGGATGCCCGCGGTTACACCCCTGTTATTTAAGGCTACTGCTCTGCTCCCGTCGCCCATAGCGAGATGTTATATAGCCTATAGCTTTCCTCGATAAATGGGCTATCTAACACTGAAAGAATTTTCAAATCGGACCATTAGTTCCTGAGATTAGCGCGTGCAACTAAACAAGCAAACAAACTCTTCAGCTTTATATATTAGTATAAAAAAAGTGGAAAACATATTTTTGAAATCATCCGGCACTTGTTTCGAATTTACGCGTTAGAACTTACATAGGAAATTTAATTTAAATCCACGTAATGAAGCTAACATTTTCAAGCTGAAGAGTTTGTTTGTTTGGTTGAACGTTCATATTTCAGAAACTACTCTAACGATTTTTTTTCTTTGCGTTTGATATACCATTTACCGAGGAAGTCTATAAGCTATATAAAATCACGCTAGGAGCCACGGAGGCGGAGCAGTAGCCGTAAATAATGATAACTCGGGTGTAACCGCAGGCACACACATAGTTCGTAATAAAAACGCAATAAAATGTTGCCTCTCCTAAAATTAAATCAGTAACGACCTATATTCCTTCAAATTTTAAAATGTAAATCGAATTAACTACAAAGTAGCACAATATTTATCTTGGAATATTCCAGAGCTTATATTCTAAACTATGGAACAAATAAAAGGTTTCTGGGAAAACAGATTTGTAAGATTATTTTAAGTGGGGATTAGTACGGCGAAAATAAGCGTAGTAATAACCACTCTAGTTTATGTTTTTAAGTAATCTACAAAATTTTGGTAGGAATAACTAATTTTATAAAAAAACTAGAGGACGCCAGCAGCTACGCCTGATTTTTTTTTAAATTTACCCGTTTTGGACGATCCCGTGAGAATTTCGGGCAATCCCTTCTTAGTGCACCCCTACAGTCCCCAAGGAACATACATGCCAAATTTCAGCTTCCTGCGTCCAATAGTTTCGGTTGTAGCGTGTCTGTCAGTCAGTCAGTAACGCAAGGATTTTATATATTAAGAAGATAAGTTTATTAAGTGTTATTGAATATGATTTTTACATATTCTTAGATTCTGATCGCAAAATTGCCTATAGCTTTTAACGCCGCGAGCTGGCTAAATATTGTACTGTTTTCTTTTTATAGGGATTTGTTGCGTAGCGACCATACCGCTTAAATATGGTACTTAAACATACAAACGAATGTTTATGTGAATATTATTGATAGGATTAAAACAGTAAGACGGCTGTTATAAAAATAAGGCTTGATTTGTAATTAGAGGCATAATTACATATCTAGTAATTTATATAGAACGAGGTTTAGTTCTTGATTAAGATCAATAATAATCCTTAGAAATATCTGAATGTGATGAAATATTACTCTGAGTCAGTCTGCTGCTATTAAATAATTTATTAAGTACATTAGTCATTACGTGTATAGGTATATCTTTATTCATTAAGTTTAATCAATATTATCTCTACCATGGCAAATTGAACATATTTCCGTTCTACAAAGTATAGATAGATCTATATCCAAGCTGAAAGGTTCGGTCACAAATCTTTTTACGACATCGTAAAACACAATAAGCTCTAGAAGAAAAATAACGATTCTAAGCTTCCAATGTTCTGTATACTGTAGGAACTTAACAGTGTGAAGCTTACTATTTGTTCTCATTAATCATCTCATAGTGAGACTTGGCTTGTCGTTCGCGTGAGACGTGAGAATGAGACTGGGGAAGAGAAAGCATGTCATTGGAATTTTCCTTGATTTAGCTAAGGCCTATGACACGGTGTCTATACCTAAACTTCTGAAAAAGCTGGAACCATTGGCATAAGAGGCATACAATTAAATTCTTTGCTGACTATTTAAAGGACTGGTACCAAAGTGTTTCGGCGAGTATTCTAGCGCAGAATTAAAAATACCTCAATATGGCATTCCACAAGGAAGTATCCTCGCATCTATCATTTTCCTAGTCTATATTAACGACCTTTGATCATGGCAAAATTATTACATATGCAGATGATACAGCGCTCCATTTTGCCGCTGACACGGCCGAGAAGGTACACGATCTTGCTCAACGCGGATTTAACATCGTAAACAACTGGCTAAAATATAACCTTCTAACGATAAACGCTGATAAAAATAAATTCCTTAAATTCTCTATGCGGAAGCCATCAACTCAGTTTAAGTAATAACACCTTATATGCTCATAACTGTAATGACCCGTCACTTAACCTTTGCACTTGCCCTGTTATCCATAATACTTGACGCTTGCCTCTCTTTTAAGCAACATATAGCGGCCTTAACTTCTAGGATACGTAAACTATTCTTCGTTTTTAAAAAGCTCCGTTACATAGCAGATAATAAGCTCAGCATACGTGTATATCAGGCCCTATGTCTGTCTATTATACAGTATTGTATCACGTCATGGGGCGGGGCTCCAAACTCCATAATGTTGCCGATTGAACAGGCCCAAAGAGCATTTCTAAAAGTGGCAACCTGTAGGCCTTTTCGCTTTCCCACGCACTGCTTATATGACACTAATCTCACTAACAATAAGAGGCGTAAATATATTGTATGTACTGCACTTTCCGAATCTAAATTTGTCTTCACAAACAGGTTTTATGCTAATCGATTTTAAACTTTCGCGATTTGTATACATCATACAATATTATTTAGCGACCACAACCGTTGCAAGCCGGTAGAAACGTAGGAGAATAACAGAGGTATTTATGCCTTGAAATAAATAAATTATCGCGACTAAGACCCGCTAAATAATATTGTATGAGGTTTTATGCTTTCTTAGGGCCTTTTATATATAACAAACTAAACAAAATACTGTTGTCGTGCTTCGGAGGGCACGTAAAGCTGTCGGTCCCGGTTCTTGTCTAAGGATAAGAATCGTTAGGCCATGTTGGAGGCCTTCGGACTACACACTTACACGAAAAACAAAGAAACAATGAATCATATACCATCCAAGTGCTTTTCCATTGAGGTGCTAGTTACGAGAGATTGGACGTACACGACTCAATTTTCTGGTACATACAGTACAAGTATATCTGGTAGAGCAGTAGAGAGAAGAAAAACTGTGTTTGGAACATGCTTAGAGGACTTATGTGGGAATTACCACAAAGGAAATAGCCAAAGATTTTCATGAAATGCGGGACCGACAAAAATTATTATTTTTTACTAGCTGACCCGGCGAACTTCGTACCGCCGTTTTTTTTAATATTCGCAATTGTTTTGTGAATCTAAACCATTCTCAAGTCCCCTTGAACACACACAAAAAAATCATCAAAATCGGTCCAGTCGTTTAGGAGGAGTTTAGTGCACACGCACACAAGAAATGCATATATAAAGATTTGAAATAATGCATGGTACTTCTAATTTGGTTCCATCCAAGTTTGACGAGTGCAATTTGAAACCTTTTATTTTTTGGTGCAGTTATCTCTGAAGGATCAAGTTATCCATAAATATTATTTTCTATTTCAGAGCAACACTAAAGCTCAGCGCTTTCCAGTGTCAACTAGTTCCTGACTAGCGACAGACACTATCCCGAGCACATTCTAAATTGGACACCAATTTGTTGCAGCTATCAAGCAAAATGTGCTAAGTGACACATTTCGTTGTCCTAGCAAATTGGTAGGTTGTTTCTATAAACTGCTTTTTAGGGTTCAATGTATTTATTTTATTTTCTAATTCATTGTCCGCCGCGGTAATGAATTAGAAAATATACCCGCGTTATTGCAATTATATTTTGGTTTTAAATACAACTTTTGCAATAGACATAGTTCCTACTTACAAACTCGTTTCGTCTAAACAAGACGTAGTGGAGGTAAAGAGTTAGATTTCCTTTGTAGATCGCATAAAGAAATCGAATCCACAACGCTCGACACTGTATCCATCATCTAATTTAGTTTTGTTTACGAATGGTGACGGATTATGATAATCTAACATGACTATTGTCGGGAAGAGTACCTAAACTTAAACAAAATATCACTATATATTTTTCCTTCGAACTTACAAAACAGTCTTTCCAATTTGTCTTTGTACTTACTTGAATCTCGCAAGAATCCATCCACATTCAATCACTGTATCAATCTATCAAAAGTTGTATCTATTCAATCCTTGCGAGTCTCAAGATGATCCCTAATTATTTAGAATTCGTCCCCCGCGGGTATTGCGCGAGAACTCGAGGTTGTTATAATAACTTGGCCACGATCTTGTCGCTAACGTGATACGCGGAGAGAGATTTCAAGTTCGAGCTCATTCTGCCGGGACCACGGTTCCTGTAAAGAAACTGAAACGTCGGCTGGTAATAATTAAAAAATGTAGTTCTAGATCATTCGGTTTAAATGTAACTTAACTAAAACCAATATATCGCGATAGAATCCGTAAACCGTAGTTTGATTTCAATGTTTGAGCTGTGTTCTTACAAGAATTCAACTAATAATATCAATAGCACTGCCTTCAAGGCAGTCAAATATATAGGGAATTATTACAAAAATGTGCAAATGAAATCTGTATATATAAAATTCTTGCATTACTGACTGATTGACAGACAAGCTATAGTCAAAATTATTATACATGTCTTGGAAGACAAAGCGACTAAAAAAGAAGAGCCTTGCTGATTTCAGCATAAATAGGGTGGCTTAACCGAGGAAGTACTACTCTTTCACAGAATACTGACATAAAGTAACAGTATCTTCTTGGGTTTACGCGAATGTTACACATTGAAATTAAACTACAGTTTACGGATTTTATCGTGTTGTATTGGTTTCACTAAGTTATTACATTTTAAATTTAATTAAATTTTAAATTTCTTGAAGAGATGCCGGGATCACGATCTCATCCCTACATGCTGTAAGATATCAGCCAAGAAGGACATACGTGGGAGCGCTAAGATCTTAAAACAGGCAAGCCAATAGTTACTCATACTAAAGATCCATGAACACCGAGCTGACTTACGCAGAATAAATAAAAATGTTGAGAATTTATCTAACAAAATATACAGATTGACAACTTCATTTGATTTTAAACAATGCATAGATGCAATAAACAACAGAGAAACATCAAAATATTATGCGTGTAAACGTAACAAAATTCAAAAATTTGAAAAATTACAATAAAAATCAAATGACCAGTACAACATGAAACAGAACGTTTTCGCACGGACCAATCACACGCTACCGTCCGCCCATAGACAAACAGTTGTCAATCTGTCAAAACACACGTTAGATGAAAATACCGAGAGAGTACTTAACAGAGGTTTAAATTACGCGATAACTCCATCAAGAATACCGTATGAAACCATTATTTGCAACGTTGAGGATTGCCTAGTCAAGAACAATGTGAGTAAGGAAGATTTCGAGGCCATACGACAGGACGTTTCTGCTGTATTACGTCAATCGAAAGTGCCGGCAAGGAATCTACCTAAGACCGAATATCTCGCACTGAAGAACTTACAAGTTAGGCCTGAACTTACAGTACTCCGAGCAGATAAAGGAAATGCAACGGTAGTGATGGACACGTCCAAGTATAAACAAAAAATGGAACATCTTTTGTCGGATGAAAGTACCTACAAGTTGGTTAAGTCAGACCCTACGAACAAAATACTCAAGCAAACTTGTGATATTGTTAAGAAATACTCCGAAAAACTTAATTTGGACGTGAAATATTTAATACCATCGCCTCCGAGGGAAGCTTACTTGTCGGTTTTTTGGGAATTTCTCGAAGACTATTTATTACAGGATCAGATGTGATTATTAACATATTAAGTAAATCTCTATTCGTGGCAATACGTGAAACTTTTCGTGTATTGTGTTCTCGGAATCTTCTACAATCTTTATTGCGAGCTTCCTGAGCTTCCTCAGAAAGCTGCCCAATAGGTAGAAGGGCCGATTTCACAGTATCTACACCGTGCACAAGAAGTTTTATCGCTGAGGTCATCAAAAGTTTTAGTAGGACGACCCGGAGTGGATGTTGAGGGTTTAGGGTGGTGGACAATCACTTTACACTTGAAATCTTCTGCCAAGTAAGCAGAATCGTTGGCCAAGAAGCGTTCATGATTGCCTCCGGAACTTTTCCATTTTTCCGCAAATTTTAAAGATGTTCTGCTGACATGGTTCCTTAACTCTTTCATGGAATCATCGCTGATACTCAATAATCCATGTCTGTTCCATATTATATATTATTTAATGTCACATCATTGTAAAACATTTATTTCTCATACTGTCTAAAAGGGTCCACATAAATAATATCTAATGTCCTTTCTGTATTTGCACTAAAATTAAAAGCAGTTTCTACTAGTTATATTAAGATTTAGTGTTTCACAAAATTTAATGGTCATGCTTTACAAACTATGGCTATATAACAAGGGATACTGTGTATGATAACTTTGGTATTCTAATAATAATCTTGTTGACCCTACGCCTACCGTTTTTATGACACAAAGGGTCGGTAAGGGATTCAACGTAGTTTTTGTATTATTTAGTAACGTGCATGCATTTCACGATGATAATATGTATTTTGAGAACAAACATTTTTTGCAAGGTGACGGACAGTTACAATGACCACTAAGACTGAAAGCGTTATGAATATAAAATGTCATTACTCTATTTCATTCAGGGACTAAGAAAATACACGAAGCGTGTATATTGGGAAAAGATGGAAAACTCGATATCAAAACCGTAAGCCAACCAGTTTTGCTAGTGTGTGAAAGTAAACTGAATTCTCCTTTTGACTCACAATGTAAATTAGAAGAGGCCCACCTCCAGTCCAATTGACTGATAAAGGCTGTATGAATATTTATCATTTATTTTATTTTGGACGACCATTAGCTGTTAAATTGAATTTAATATTTGAAGAGCGTTTAAATTTTTACCGTGATTTCAGATAGGTGCTGAAAATAATGTAAATTTTGACCTGTAAATGTTGCTATTTGAACAAGTCGTAACCCAGTGTTGGTAAAGATTTTTAATAGGCATAAGACTAGAGGCTTGTTTTAATAACCACACCAGAAATTAAACCTCTGTAAACGTCATTAATAAAATGATAGTATCATCAAGAAAGAATTTGAGAAACTAGACCACTGCGCATGATATTTACAGTTCACGAGTGTGTATGCAAACACAACAGTACATTATTTTCTTTAGATATACACACATCAAAAAAGTGTAAGCAACACATACTATTTCAAATTATTAATCAATTATTATATTATTTCTTACTATCATATTTGTTTTTTTTTTTCACAAATTCACAAGCGAATGCATTTGTTCGAATTTTATAGCGTTTTCTTTGCTTATAAAAATTTAGTATTCTGTATCAATTTTATGATTTAAACAATAATTTGAAAAACTTTTGAACAAATTTGGGTTTTGAGTCATTTTTTACGTCATGGAGCGACGTCATTTGAACGCAGATGAAATGCAAAGAGCTGTAGGGATGTTGCAAGCGGGATGAAGTCAATCTCAGGTATCTCGGTATTTTGGGATCAATAGAAGCGTTATTTGCCGTCTTCATCAGCGTTACACTAACACGGGAGATCTTGCTGAGCAGCACCCAGGTCGAGGTAGGTGTACAACCACACGGCAAGATCGATACACACAACTGACTGCAAGACGCCAGCCGATGTTAACCACCCGAGAGATAGGTTTAAGGCTACAAAATTCAAGCGGTGTTGTTGTTAGCTGCTAAACTGTGCGAAATCGACTGCATGAGTATGGCCTACGAGCGCGACGGCCAATTAGGTGGCCACCGATACGTCACGGGAATCGCGCTCGTCGAAATGAATGGTGTAGGGAACACATTACATGGACCCGGGAACAATGGGATAAAAATTTATTTTGCGATGAGTCTCGATTTAGGTTCAAGCCTGATACTAGAAGGGTAAGAGTGTAACCGTCGTCCTGGAAATACTGAAAGACTGAGGTGTGTTCAGGAAGTGCATCTATACAACGGCTCAACAGTTATGGAAAAGTTTCCATGACTGGTGTAGCGAGTGTTTAAAAGTTTAAACACTCGCTACACCAATCAGCTTGCGACCACGGGACGTGCAACCGTCTCGAAATGTCAAGCAAAATAAGGTATGTAAATACCTAATGCATGTTCGCGTTAATTCCCGTCTATATACATATTCTTCAACAGTTATGGTATGGGCGGGCATTATGAAGAACAGACGAACTGAGCTCGTTTTTGTAAATGGTAATATGAACGCTGTAAATTACGTTGAGGATGTTCTAAGGCCTTATGGCCGTCCATTCGCACAAACGCTTGGCTCCGATTTCATGCTGATGCATGACAATGCGTGTTCGCATACAGCTTTGCACACACGGGAGTACTTGGCAAGGGAAAACGTCCTGGTATTGCCTTGGCCTGCACAGTCGCTAGACCCCAACCCCATCGAGCATGCATGAGACATGCTCCAGAGACGTGTTTTAAAAGACTTGGATGGAGTGACAGCAACCAAACAACTGATGGACTTACTAAGATTTCATTGGGAGCGATTGCCGCAGGATAACATTAATAATCTCATCGATTCTATGAATAATCGGTGCCAGCATGTTCTGAATAACAGAGGAGGCCACACTTTGTATTAAATTATGCAATTTTTGTACAACCATTTAATTTTAGTTTAAGTTGAGATGATTAGGCACCTTAGTTTGTACTACGTATATACAGTACTTACTCGTTATAATTATTAAATAAGGATAAGTATAATTACTATAAAAAAAAAAACTAATTGTTGTTTAATATAAAAAAAGCATTAAAAAATAATATAAATAAGAAAATACTAAGGATTTAATGCGAAAACACATTGTAAAATTGAAATTTGTATGTGTTGCTTAGACTTTTTTGATGTGTGTATTTCGTTGGAAAGCATATCTGATATGACTGGAAGGAGTAAGAAGCAAGATGCGTGGCCGTGTGGTTTCTTTCGAGTTAAGTGACTGTTACACCGCAAATTATTAGTTTCTTTATTTTTATTTATTTATAGACTCGCCCCTGTATTCCCGATGGGGTAGGCAGATGTGTAATATTACACCCACATTTCGCACTGAATTCTTAGGTCCCACGTAATAGGGGGCGAGCCTATTGCCGTTACCGGGCACGTCACCAGAGTCCGTGCTGCTACTGAGAATACGGAAAAACCCAGTAACACTTTTGCCCGACCCGGGAATCGAACCCGGGACCTCCGATCAGTAGTTGCATCCGCCATCCACTGGACCACGGAGACAATTATAAGTTTTGAAAATAATTGTAATAATCTTAGTTTCCTGTTTCTATTTATGAACTTTGAATAACCTTGTGATTTGCACTGAAATTTCTATTAAACTGATGAATACACAGTGTAGGCCGTTGAGTTATATGCATCCTGTTCACATTCTGTAAACCATGGCGTTGATAAATACCCTCCATTTTGTTTTCCGACGTTACACGTCACTCATCGCCCGTTGGGTATATCAGATGCAGATTATGAAAAATCGGCATGAGTTGGGGAATTGTTTGGTTTTGTACTCTGGGCAATATTTAACTGAGAAATAATGTATCAGAGTAATCATGCTAATATTATCTGCCAGGGTTTTGCATAGACACAATCTAAAAGCGCAGGACAAGTTAAGCCGCAGTATTTATGTCAACGATAAAATCAGGACGTCCCTAGAAAATTAAATGTCTAGTAAAAGAATTAGCTTCGTTTCCAACAGCTGAACTTATCAGCAACCAATTTCATGCCTTGCTATCTTGATAATTAGGTTTAATTTCGTACTAAAGGCGTTAAGTGCCTATTTGGAGAAATGTTATACACACAGGTGATGTTCTAAGTGACATGTGCGTGCCACGCTTGATAATGCTAAAATATGAACGTTTTAGGCGTTTCGGTAATATAACCGAATTAATTTGGAGTCTTTGGCGATGTATTATGCGTAATATGCCGCTGTATATTGCGGAGAGTTACGTACTTATGAAGTAAATTTCAGACCTGGTATTAAGTATTAGCTAATATTACTTATACGTAAGAACTTGGAAACTCACATGCATAAGAACAAATAAAAAAAATGCATTTATTTTATCCGTGTGATAATTTGTGTGTTTTTCTTCATCATCATCAAACAACCCTTAGCAGTCGACTGCCAGACATAATTTAAGCCTCCCTTATTTTGCGACACAATAGCATTGTAAGCGAATAGGAAGATTTGGGCTACTATACCACGCTGGCCAGACGGGTTGGCATAGGGTTTAATGTAAACATTTCCCATCTCTTACAAAAAGACCATTTATGTGAGTATGAGGCGGCCACAGGTTAATATAAAAAAGGTGATGTCACTGAGCTTATGTTTGCAAATAATGCCTACATAAGCTCAATAATGTTTTGTTTGATCTCATTTTTGAACCCGGTAGCAAGATCTTAGTCAAACTTTTACCAAAATTGCTAACAACATCAACCCAAACTGCGCCAATTTATATAACTTATTGCAAAATTTGTTAAAGAGAATAAAATGTCCCCTTTATCCTCCTATCAATCTTTTCACCAGAAAATCTTGTAGTTTTCTTGCTCTGAAGCATCGCGCGATATTTTAACCTTACTTCGTTCAAATCCCAATCTTGAATCCACTGAGATCATAATCCTCTTGATACATTCCGTTTTTACGGCCTGGACACGATATAGGACGGTGGGTAGTGACAGAAAATAATAATAAAATATTTATTTATAGTCACCTTGCGTCCTACATGAGCAACTAAAACTATGTGATGCGACGCAATGAAAGCTTCATACATTTTTGTATGTCACAGGCGGAGGCAAACGAGCTGCAGCAGAAGTACTATTGCCTGATGGGAACGATTATCGCCGCCCATGAACACCTGCTACACCAAACGAGTAAGTGCGTTGCCGACCGACCTGGATGATAAATAAATGGGAAGAGGAGGGAATGTCAGCGAAGGAGATGGGGCCTGCGGCACTCTCACTCACCGACGATACGTAATAGTATAGATACTGTTACTTTATTGAAATTAAACTACAGTTTACGGATTATATCGCGTTGGATTGGTTTCACTAAGTTATTACATTTGAAACTAAAGATCTAGAAACTATATTTTTAATTTATTACTAGCCAACGTTTCGAATTCTTTACAGAATTCATGTTCACGGCAGACTGAGGTGATATTTGTCTTTTTCTTGAATGTATAAGTTATCTCAAAGTACCCGAACATTTTTCAACTACTGGTGTTACTATTTACGCAGAATGAGCTCACAGTGTCCTTAGGTCTTCTGGTGACTTTGTCCTTCTTGGGTTTCATTAGCCTTATGACAGGGTCCCAAGCTGGAGGAACATTCCAACCATCTTCCCTATTGAAATTAGGGTGTTTTTTAATTTCAATAGCCTCTCGTATCATCCTTGGAAGAAAACGATGTTCTTTTGCGAGTATCTGTGGTTCATCAAATCGCAGGTAGTGGTTGGGTCCTTGTTCCACATGTTCACACACAGCAGACTTTGTTGAGCGTTTATGTTTTATGTCAGCTATATGTTCTTTGAGTCGAATGCCTATGCTTCTCTTGGTTTGTCCAATGAATGAGAGCCCACATTCACAGTCAATTTTGTAGACACCGGCCTCTTGCAAGGGTAACTGACACTTGACAGATGGTAATAATTGACTGATCTTCGTTGGCGGCTTGTAGTAAGTTTTGATAGAAGCTCGCTTCAAGATGTAGCCAATTTTGTCAGTCACGCCCTTGATGTATGGGAGGACAGCAGGTTGTCTTTCTACTGTGGCTGGTTTTTCTTTCTTCTGGGATCTGTGACAGTGGCGCGGCGGTCGGAGCTTGTTGTCTTGCAGAACTTGCCTGACATGTTGAAGCTCAGCGTCCAGGTGTTTTTTGTCACAGATCCCGCGGGCTCTCTGAAACAGAGACATTCCTACAGTAGCTAACTGTTTAGGATGGTGGTGAGATTCACCGTTTAAGTACCTATTTGTATGGGTCTTTTTCCTATACACAGTATGGCTTAAGGAGTTGTTTTTATTCCTGATGACAAGTACATCTAAGAAAGCTAAAGACTTGTTTGCCTCTAATTCCATTGTAAATTGTATTTGGTTATTAATAGAATTAAGATGGTTTAGGAAAGCATTAACACTATCTGTTGGTAAAATTGTGAAAGCGTCATCTACATACCGCTTGTAGAACCTCGGTGTGATGGTGGCAGTCTGCAGGGCTCGCGCCTCGAAGTCCTCCATGAAGATGTCAGCGACAACAGGCGATACTGGAGAGCCCATTGCTACACCGTCTACTTGTATGTAGTATTTCTTGTCCCATAACAGATAGCCCGTTGTCAGGCAGTGTTTGAGGATTTCTGCATATTCCTCAGGCATGTTGTTTTCTGTCAGCTTCCTTCTAGTAATTTCTACACAGTCATGTACTGGTAAGCATGTGAATAATGACTGTATATCAAAACTAACCATAGTTTCCTTGTCAGAGAGATGTAGGTGTTTGATTTCACTGACAAAATGGTAGGAATCTTTCACATGTGCTCTCGTGTTGCCTCTGAGGGGTGAGAGAATCTTTGCCATGTGTTGAGCCAGTCTGTAAGTTGGTGCGCCTATCTGACTAACTATCGGGCGCAGAGGAGCGTTTTCCTTGTGTATTTTTGGTAGCCCATACATTTGAGGAGGTTTTACACACGATGGGCTGGTATAATTCACGCCGAATCTTCAGGTCAAGTATACAATATTTCACGTCTATTTCCAAATAATGAGGTCCTTTATATAACTGAATTAGCATTAGTGACCGTAGTCACGATGGGGTAACAGTTAAAAGACCTTGGACGCAGGCAAAGCTTTACTCGCTCTGAGGAATAGCATCAGAAAATTTGCAAGCAAATACCTTGCATAATAGTGGAATATTGACAGACCTCTTGTCTACCTCCGTCATCACCGAGCTGTCACCGGCCTTTGAACTGATTTGTAAATGACGTGACGTCGGTGTGTGTTCAATTGTTAACCTTTTTTTTTCTTTTTTTTTTATTGCTGCTAGTGGCAGACGAGCGAACGGCCCATCTGATGGTAAACGGTAACCGCTGCTCATGGACTTCGCTAATGTCAGGGTATACACAGCAAAGCCGCTGCCTACCGTGAAAGTAATGCTCTCTTTAAACCTCGTTTGAAGAAGGACAAGTCATAGTGCTCGGGAAACACCGCAGCAGGTAGTTCATTCCAGAGCCTACACGTACGTGGTAGAAAAGATCGCTGGAAGCGCACCGTACTAGATGAGAACGCTTCCAGGTAGTACGGGTGAACTCTACTGCGTCGGCGAGTGGTACGTTGGTAGAAGGGTGACCCTGGTACCAAATTAAACAATTCTTCGGAGCACTCCCCGTGAAAGAGTCGGTAAAATACGCAGAGAGAACCAAAGTCTCTCCGTTGCTCCAGCGACTCTAGTCTAGCCGTGAGATCGGGATCATCGACGATTCGAACAGCTCGTCTCTGTAGGGAGTCAAGTGGATCAAGCTGATATTTTGGCGCTCCAGCCCAGAGATATGAGCAGTACTCCACATGTGGCCGGACTTGCGATTTATAAAGCATAAGCCGTTGGCTTGGTGTGAAGTACCACTTAGCCCGGTTCAGCACTCCCAGCTTCTTGCTTGCCAATTTGGCTTTATCCTCCAAATGATTGACTCCCGTGATTGACGTCGTTGGTTTTGTAGCGGTATAAACTGTGTGTGGACGTGATCAATACTGGTTTATACTCTCGGCATATTTTGGCCCGAGACAATCTCGCCAGCAGTATAAATAGTCGCGCTAATCAATTCAAAACTTAAGTGGCGGAGATGACGACGCTCAAATGACGAGCTTTCATTGGCCGGATAGCATTGGTATCGGCTTGGCTACGAAAAGTAGTCACTGGCGGCAGCAGCTGCGATTTCGATTTCAATGTCGTGTTCTACTCTGACGCGATATCGGCCGCGACCGAGAAGAGCGTGATATGTAAATGGAAATCGCTGGCGCCGCCACTTACCGCCGCTTTTCGTGGCTGTGCGTTAAAACTACATAATATGTTGTTCCAATGCCGCCCGTTCTCTATGATGGCTCGGCGGAAGCAGCGGCGGACAAGCGGTCTCAGTCAACTAAAATGAGATCTTATGATGGTAAAAAAAATACGAGAAATGTTATTATTAACCTTTTTATTTATCAGCTATTTTTCGTAACAAAAAACAAAACAAATCTATCTTATTTAAAATCTTGTGTTAGCAGAATTCTAATATACGACTTCCAGTCGTGAAACAATCTTCAACCATTAGACTAACGCTCTGTGACTATATAACCGTCAGTGTACCATCAATCACAAGGGTCGATCGCCAGTCACTTGTCAGTGTGACGTCAGGATAGCCGCCGTTGTTCTTCGCCATCGTTTGTCAGTGACACCCGCAGAGACCCTGCCGAAAACCAACAATTTAAACATCAGCCTAATAGATTTCTGTACAAATATTCATATTATTATATAATATTTTATAATTATATAATATAATTTCTGATTTCTGGGATATAGTAAAGGAACTTTAAATTATGTTCCGATACGTAATGATTATAACTTTATGAGATGCATATTATGAAAAAGCCAATAATCAAACACGTAGCCGCTATTTTCTCAATAATGGGTAACTATGTTTGTCTCCCAGGTTTTAAGGGTATCTTCAAAGAACTTAATATAAGAAAACTTAACTTTTTTGTAACGCCGATCTAAAAATATAGATTGACCGTAAAACTTCTATCCCTATTTCAACCTCTACAAGTTTTATTTTGAAATAAGCGACAGCATAAAACTTTGAGATATTTTGATCATGTTTAACAACCATTTAACTTTAAGATATTTTCATTTAAATTCACATAAATGTAACAAAACATTTATTACTCATATTGTCTAAAAGGGTCCACATAAATAATTTCTAATGCCCTTTCTGTATTTGTACTAAAATTAAAAGCAGTTTCACTAATTACATTAACATTTAATGTTTCACAAATTTTAATGGTCGTGCTTTGCAAGCTATGACTCATAAGGGATACCGTGTATGATAACTTTCGTAATCTAATAAAATCTTGTTGATCCCACACCCAATGTTTTTTATGATACAAAGTGTAAGGGTTCCTGTATACGATGCCGGAATCGCACCGGTGTCGCACCGCGATACTATGTATTCACATCAAAATCGAATCGCCACCATGCTGTAGCCGCATCGTAGCCGCACCGACGCCGCATAAATACCGCATTAAAAATGTCTTAATACATATCATCTTATGTTAAAAAGATGTCTAAACTAACGACGACCTGTCACTGACCGATCTGTCACTGAGCTTCGTGCAATGTCTACAAAATAGCGGCGCGGCGAGATTAACGAGAGTTACTAAATAATTCGAAATTACGTACGCATCTACGATGATACGTAATACGCATTTTACGATGATAACATTTTGTGAACAAATATTTTCTATGTACCGTCCACACAGAAGTTTAAATAAAATATTATAAGAGCGCTTTTAAGTAGCGATAGCCTCGTGGAGAGACTGGTAGACTGCTACGCGGAGGGTCTCGGGTTCAGATCAATGGCGTGCACCAATGACTTTTCGAAGTTAAGTGCGTATTAAATTGTTAATTATCGCTTGCTAAAGCGTGAAGGAAAACATCGTGAGGAAACCTGCATGTCTGAGAGTTCTCCGTAATGTTCTCAAATTACATGTGAACTTTGCCAACCCACACTTGGCCAGCGTGGTGGACTACGGCCGTACCCTTCTCACAGTGAGAAGAGGCCCATGCCCAGCAGTGGGGCAGTATAATAATATATACAGGGCTAATGATGAAGAGCGTTTTTATTGTTATCATGATTTCAGATAGGTACCGAGAATTATGTAAATTTTGACTTGCGGAAGTTTTTATTTCAGTAAGTCGTAAACCAGTGTCCGTAAACATTTTTAATGACCATAAGTCTAAAAGCTCAGTTTAATAACCACAACAGATTCTAGGACAGAAATTGTACAACAATGGAATCTCTGTAAATTTAATAGCCAAAAAAGAAAAAAATATCATTAAGACTGAATTTAGAAAACTAGCCTACTACGTATGGCATTTACAGTTCACAAGTGTGTGTGCAAACAATTTTGTTGAAAGCATATCTATATCAGATATGCTTAGAAAGAGATAGGAAGAAAGATCCATGGCTTAAGGGTTATTCGACAAAGGTGGACACTGCTAATTTTAAATTTTGAAATATAATTGTGATTTTCAATAGTTACCTACCTATTTTTTTATGAGCCTTGAATAGCCTTGTAATTTGCAATGAATTTTCTTATTATTTTCAAAATGGTGTATTTATAAAAAAACACAGCAATATTATTGTTCGCACATATTCTTGTCACTATGCCAATGTCAAGGGAAATATAAACAGCGCATACAATTTTTTAAATTAAAATTCGATATCTATGGAAACAAAACACCACTTATTGAAAGTGCAACTACACACTTTCTTTGAAGTCGTATCTTCGTATCATAAAACTTCTCAATTGCGTATTACGAATCCCTAACAAGCAACATGAGTACAAATTACAAATACGACAAGAAAAATGAAAAAGATAAATCAATGGTACGTTATACGCGTACGCTTGGACTTTTCGCGAACATTATTTTCTGTTGTTTGAAATTTGTTTGTCAATAATTCTTTTAGATGTGGAGATCAGCTGCGCTAGGCTGCTAAGAAACAGCATTGCTTACAACGCTGTTACAGTGACGTGAGTGAATTATATTAAAATATTTAAAAAAATCATCATCATCATGTCAGCCTAGAGACGTCCACTGCTGGACCTAGGCCTCCCCCAAGGTCCTCCACACAGACCGATTTTGAGTCGCCCGCATCCAACCGCTTCCCGCGATCTTAACCAGATCGTCGGTCCACCTTGCGGGAGGCCTACGCCTGCTGCGTCGTTCGGTACGTTGTCGCCACTCCAGAACCCGCCTGCCCCAACGGCCATCGGTTCTTCGCGCTATGTGCCCTGCCCATTTCCACTTCAGCCTGGCTATTCGGAGAGCTATGTCGGTGACTTTAGTTCTCCTGCGGATCTGCTCATTTCTGATTCGATCTCGCAGGTTAACTCCGAGCATAGCTCTTTCCATTGCCCTCTGAGTGACCCTGAGTTTTCGGAGTGCCAGTGTGAGGCCCATAGTTAGCGACCACGTCTCAGAGCCATAGAACATCACTGGCAGCATACACTGGTCTAAGACTTCCGTCTTGAGACACTGCGGGATATTGGACGTGAAGATATTACGTAACTGCCCGAATGCCGCCCAACCGAGTTGGATTCGACAAATGACCTCTTTCTCGAAATTGGACCTACCATTGGATCATTTGTCCCAGGTAAACATACTTGTCGACAACTTCTAGTGTAGAGTTCCTAGCCTGAATAAGAGCAGGTACGACATGGAAGTTAGACATGATTTTTGAAATCCAGAAGCTTGAAATCTCCCTGCCTTCTCTCAAATTACCCCTCGCTGTAGCTTAATAGGTTTTGAGCTCTGGTCCTGGAGGCGGACTGACATGGTGGCGTTTTGGTACAAACACTTCAGCACTTCCATATATCGATAGTCAATTTGACAACGTTCGAGAGACTGCAGCACTGCCCAGATTTCGATCGAATCATAGGCTTTCTCATAGTCCACAAACGCCAAGCATAGTGGGTGGTTATACTCCTCACTTTTGTATGACCTGCCGCAGCGTATGTATGAGGTCTATGGTACTTTAGCCTTTACGCAACCGGCTTGTTTGCGAGGCTGGAAGTCGTCTAGCTTGCTCTCGAGGCGATTCGTGATGACTCTGGAAAACAATTTACAGACGTGACTTAGAACATTTGCTAGTGTTAATCAGCTTAAGAGCTCAACAAGGGGTCGAAACGAAGATATCTATCTATCTATCGTCACGCCTGTCTCCCATTGGGGTAGGCAGAGACTATGGAACGCCAAATGCTCCGGTTCAAACACACCTCTTCTACTTCCTTGACATTCATTAACCCCATCATACATGCTCGCCGGTTATGAGTACTTTTAATTTGGCCCTTTTTTAGTACGTCACCTTCGAAAATATACAGTTATATTTTAAAAGAACTGCCCCTATGGTCGAGAGGATAAAGTCTGCGTCTGCTGACGGGGGATGCCGGGTTCGATGCCCGGGTCGGGCGAAAGTGTTACTGAATTTTGCCGAATTCTTTGTAGCAGCACGGCGTCTGGCAATATGCCCGGTAACGGCAATAGCTCGCCCCCTATTAAGTGGGACCTGAAATTCATAAGGCGAAATGTGGGTGTAATACACTCATTGTGCTTATATAGTTTTCAATGAACATTCCAACTCAGTCATGTAGCTCTTGACAAAAAAGTATCTACAGATACTTATATCAATATAATAGTCACAGGCATCCTGTGACCATGGCTGGTGTAATCAACGCCGAATCTTCGAGCCAAATACAGGACAACGCATCTTTATTTAAACAATGAATTACATGAATAATTTAGCAAAAGTGTCCTCAGTAACTATGAGGTAAAATTTAAAAGATCTTGGACGTAGGCAAGGCTTTACTCACTATGAGGATTTGCATCAGAAAATTTGTAGTAGAACATTGAAAAACTGCTTGTCTACCTCCGTCATTACCGAGCTGTCACCGTCTTTTGAACCGATTTGTAAATGACGTGACGTCGGTGTGTGTTCAACTGTTAACCGTGATTGACGTCGTAGGTTTTGTAGCGGTATAAACTGTGTGTGGACGAGATCAATACTGTTTTATACTGTCTTTTATTCGAGAAAATCTCGCTATGATTTTACGGTAACGGCTTGGCCACGAAAAGCAGTAACTGGCGGCAGCGGCTGCGTTTTCGATGTCCATGGCGCGTTTTACTCTAACGCGCCATGGGCCGCGGCAGAGTAGAGTGCGACATGTACAACATGGGAATCGCTGCCTCCACCAGTCACCGGCGCTTTACGTGGCTGGGACCTAAAAGTACGTATGATATTTCAATGCTTTCCGTTCTATTATGACGTCTCGGCGCAAGCCGCGACGAATAAGCAGTATGGGTCCAATCAGATGAGATAGTATGATGGTTAAAAAATAACGAGTAATTTTATATTTTTTAGCACTATTTTTTTTAAGAACGAAATAAAAAAAACTATCTCATTTAAAACCTTGTGCTAGTAGAATTCCAATATACGACTTTCAATCGTGAAACAATCTTAAGCCATTAGACTACCGCTCCGTGAATGTAAAACGGTCAGTGTAACATCAATTACAAGGGCCGAGCGCCGGTCGCTTGTCAGTGTGACGTCACGATAGCCGCCGCTTTTTCTCGCCGTCGTTTGTTAGTGACACCTGCAGCGACCCTTCCGATAACAAACAATTTAAACACGAAATAGATATCTGTACTATAATAAAGAACTTGCAAGTAAGTTTGGGTGTAGGCGTATAAAATTACAAAAATATATTTTATATGACGTTTTCTGACTAGATTGGAGACATCCTAAAAACAGGACAGGTTAGAAGTACTCTGAACAGAAGAGCACGCATGGAAGGAATTTGATGTGAGTGAAAGCATAAGAGATAATTATGTCAAGATCGTTGCAAATGGCCTTCGGTAGTCTCTGTCTACCCCTCCGGAAAATGAATGATCTATGAATGTATGTATATTTTATATGGGTAGGTCAGTATTGGTGTAGAAGTTAGTTACTAGTAGTTATGCATATAGAAAATCCAGTAATTAACACACGAGATTATCAATAATGGACTCGCGGGTTTGAAGGCGAATGAAGGGTAACTTCAAAGAACTAAGTAAATGAAAGAAAACTTTATTTGAACGCTCTGATCTAAAAATATAGTTTGGCCATGAAACTTTTATCCCTGTTTCAACCCCTACAAGTTTTATTTTGAAACTAATGACAGCATAAGACCGTCTTCGAAACATTTTGATAATTTTTAACAACCGTGGTCACGTGACCTTAAATAGATCTTCTCTTATGTTACGACCGGTTGGCGCAGCGGGAGTGTACGCGACTGCCACGCCGAAGGTCGCGGGTTCAATTTCCGCTCAAGTCAAACATTTGTGTGCGTGAACATGTATGAATTTACAAACATGTTTGTATAATATGTATGAATTTACAAAAAAAAAGTATAGAATATGTATGTTTATCCATTTTCTAGTATCCATAGTGCAAACTCTGCTTAGTTTGGGACTAGATTGTGTTGTGTGAATGTGGCAGATCTATATATATGTATACATAAAAATCAATGTCAATTTTCGTTGTTATTTTATAACTCAAGAACGGGCTCACCTATCCAAACCAAATTTTTAGGCTTTATTCGGACTATTTAGCAGATGGTTTATGTGAAGTTTGCTTAAAATCTGTCGAGTGGTTCTTTATTTATCACATTTTTTTTATCACAAAAATGCCACGAGCCAGACGAGCAAATATAGGTCGGCGAACGGGTGTTGCAAATGATATGGCATTACTAAGACGATCACAGACTGCAGATGAACGCGCACAAGCTAATGCATCACAGCGTGAACGTAATGCACAAAATAGATCTGTTGACTCTGTACCTGTACTGAATCTTGCACGGCGATCACGAATAAATCGTCGTGCTGTTTTGGCTGAAATGATGCGTGCTGCTTTTAACTACAACAGTCAGATTGATTATAGTATGTACAGATACATTGGAATGATGAACGCAATATGTGAGATTGCCAGCATTAGAAACTCCACCCGAACCTTCGTATTCATTTATTTTTGGGAAATCTCAAGAGTCGAAGCACTTTTTGAGTCATATTCAACAATACAATTCGGCATTTCAAATGACTTCTTTTGGAGCTACTAAAATTATTAGAGAAAATTTTATGGCGACGTTTAAGGTAATATAATGTTTATATCAATCTGAATCATAAAGTATTCGATAGTTTTAAAAATACTGATCTAACTAAAATTGCATACATGTTACAGATTCAGGGTCAGATTTATCATCAAGCTGGTTCGCTATTGCCATGCCCCGACGCTGATCATAATTTTTTTCAAATTTATTTTATTGATGATGACAATCGTGAATTGGGTCAACGTTGTGCAATTGTTTCAAATACAAGACGAGAAATTATTCGTGAGCTACAAAGGTTTTTCCATCAGCATAACGCATTAGCTAAATTGTTCAAAATTGCTCTCGATCGTATGCCATCTGATAATTATAAAATCGTAATCAGGCCTGATAGAACACCTTTTGGAGAGCATGCAAGGCGATTCAATGCACCGACGATTGATGAGGTTGCAATTGTAATTCTTGTTAATCAATTTCAATCCCGTGATATTGTACTTCATCGCAGAATTGCAACGGATTTCGGAACTTCATCGTAGTTATGATTCATTACAATACCCAATAGTGCATTGGAAACGTGACGATGGCTACCATACTAATATTCCAATGACTGATCCACGAACAGGTAAATAATTTACCTATATTCAGTGTGTTGACATTTTATTTCTATAATAATAATTTTGTAAAGTCACATTTTGTACTTATTTACAGATCTACGTGTACAGAAAAAAGTTAGTGCCATGAATTTTTATTCGTATCAATTGATGGTTCGTCCACAAGAACAAAATTATATCTTGAGATGTGGTAAACTATATCATCAGTACATCGTTGATATGTATGCCAAAATAGAAACTGAACGTCTTAATTTTATTCGTTCCAACCAAGCAAAATTAAAATCCGAAGAATACATTCATTTGCAAGATGCGATACCGAATGACTTAGGACGTTTGACTATATTGCCATCTTCGTATATTGGTAGCCCACGGCATATGAACGAATATGCACAAGACGCAATGGCTTATGTACGAAAATACGGTCGACCGGATCTGTTCATTACATTTACATGTAATCCGCAGTGGGATGACATCAAAAACAATCTATTTGAAGGACAGTCGACAACTACACAATAACGGGCAATGACGGATATCCGTTGTATCGACGTAGATCACCTAATGATAATGACAAAACGACAACTATTAGAATGCGTAACCAGGACGTTGAAGTTGATAATGGTTGGGTGGTTCCGTATTGTCCATTATTATCAAAAATATACAATGCTCATATAAATGTGTAGTATTGTAATTCAGTCAAATCCATTAAATATATTTGTAAGTATGTAAATAAAGGGAGCGATATGGCTGTTTTCGGTGTTGCTGGTGATAATAGAAATGATGAAATTACTCAATATCAAATGGGGCGCTATATTAGTAGTAATGAAGCTGTCTGGAGGATTATGTCATACCCAATGCACGAAAGACATCCTGTGGTTGTTTACTTGGCTGTGCATCTTGAGAATGGCCAACGTGTTTATTTTAATGAAGCAAATGTGTTGGAAAGAGCAGCACAACCACCAGCGACTACGTTGACCGCTTTTTTCAAGTTATGTGAAACTGATACATTTGCGATAAATTTGTTATATTCTGAAGTGCCTCAGTATTACACATGGAATGTGTCTTCGAAAAATTTTCAAAGACGTAAACAAGGAACAGCAGTCAATGAGCATCCAGGCATTTTCTAAACAGATGCAATTGGGAGAATATATACAGTACATCCAAACAATGCTGAGTGTTTTTATTTGCGATTGTTATTAGTTAACGTCAATGGCCCAAAATCATTTCAAGAATTGAGAACAGTCAACGGTCATTTGTGTCAAACATATCGTGAAGCATGTCAACTCTTGCATTTGTTGGAGGATGACGCACATTGGGATTCAACATTTCATGATGCATCTACTTCAGCTCATCCACAACAAATACGAATGTTATTTGCCATTATACACCGCTATTTTTTAATTAGTACAAAAAATTTAACAGGGCACTAAGTATCTTTAACTGATCATAATTATGTAGTTGAAAATTAAAAACACTAAGTCCCAAAACTGTCTCAAAACTGTCCACAAAAATACGTGATAATTGGTAAATGCAATACTAATACTATGACCGACCCGTGTACTATCATACCATTGATAAATTAAAAATCGCGAGTGCAGCTGTGTACCCATGGACATCGTATTGTGAGTGTACAAAAGTGACCGGGTCAGTGTCAAACAATTAAAACAGTGCATATTGGATGCTTTTGACAACGGTGGTGGACATTTCGAAGGACAATGGAAATACTTGTAAGTTTAGTAAATAATACGTACTTAAGTAAATAATAATTTGATGCAGGCGCCTCAAAATCGGTCTGTGTTCTCCACACACCTTGAGGAAGGCCTATGTCCAACAGTGGACGTCTCTAGGCTGACATGATGACGATAAAAAAAATTGTAAATAGCAGATGATTCTAACTTCATAAATACACCAAAATTACTCTTTTCTTTTAGTCCAGAACACCATCTTTTATTTTGATATTTGTTTGCTTTCTAATTACATACCTCCGTATTTAATTACTTGTTAAACGATAAATTTTACCGGTCCTACGCCCCAATGAAGTATGAAGGAGAGGGTAGAACTAACAAAATTAAAAAATAACTACCTACATTTATTATTTTTCTTCATTTTATTTTCTATTGCTACCTACATCATAAGTGCGACAGAGAGAATGCGAATGAGCAGGATGGAATATTATCAATGAATTAGTGAATGGATTGTAAAATATGACTATGATTTAAGTGAGATTTTCTACAATAAACAAATGATAAAAACTTTGCTCTTTATTGATATTATGAAATTCTTACGTCACATATATGATAATAATATCTTCGCTAATCTGTCCTTAAAGTTTTTGTACTAATTAAAAAATAGCGGTGTATTATCAACATGTATGGCATCAAATCGTCATCATGAAAGAAATCCTGATTTGTTGATTACCTTAGAAATGTACAACGAAGCTTAGATAATAATTGAAGTTATGTGTCTAACGATTGCAAATAAAGCATTGGTACAATTGGGTATGACCGCACCAAATCGTGAGACGCATGATTTGTTCGATCGTGAATTGTAACATGAGCAGAAATTCAATTCTAATGATTTACGTTTATTTGTACAATCGAATATAACCAAATTGAATATTCAGCAAAAACAAGTATATGACACAATCATGCAAGCTGTTTCCAATAATGCAGGTGGATTATATTTCTTGAATGCACCTGGTGGTACAGGCAAAACGATTTTAGCGACTATTCGATCGGAACAGAAAATTGCATTGGCACTTGCATCTTTTTTTATTTTTTATTTTTTTATTTCTGCCGAACAAATTGACTCCATGCTGCCTGATGTTAAGCAGTCAGTGAAGCCCCACAGTGATGGCCATCATCCCAGCAGCCAGCATTGCATTATGGCATGATGGCCCTCACCTTGATGGCCATAAGTAAAGCTTTTTCACGCCCCGCTTAAAGGACCCGGGATCATAAGAGGAGAGAAACACGTGGACTGGTAAGGAGTCCCACATCTTATTGGTACGGCAGAGGTAAGAGGCGCCGAACCGTTTGGTGCGTGACGGTATCTGTTCTACCGTGTAAGAGTGGCACCTCAACCCAGCACGTGTCGTTCGGGATAGGAAAGGAGAGGGTGGGATTAGTTGAAAGAGCTCTTCGGAGCACTCACCGTGATAGATGCGGTAGAAGAGAGCCATTGAGGCCACGTATCTGCGTAATTGCAGTGACTCAAGAGTTTTAGTGGCCTCTGGATCCCCGATGATACGGACAGCACGCCGCTGCAGCTGCAACCTATCGAGGGCGTCCAATAAGTACTGAGTGGAGCCATTCCAAAGGTGAGAGCAGTATTCCACGCAGGAGCGAACCTGGGTCTTGTATAACAGACACAACTGCTTCGGCGTAAAAAACCTCCTCACCTTGTTCAGGACTCCGAGTTTCCGAGATGCGGATTTGATGACACCCCCGATGTAGTTCTTCTGGTTGAGATTTCTGCGTATATCCATACCCAGGATATTGAGGCTGTCTTGAATCGGTGGTGGAGTGTCCAGAAGAGAGGGATGGGGAAGGAATGGAGGTACCTTGGCTGAGAATGCACACACCTGTGTTTTCTTGGCGTTGAACGTGACCAGGTTCTCATCACCCCAATGCGAGATGCAATTCAGAACCCGGTCAAGCTCAGCAGGCAAACCAGCATTCACCTGGAGAAACTTCGATGACTCACCGTCACAAAGGACTCGTATACGGTGCTCATGCAGGAAGCTGGCAACCCAGTTGCACAATCGAGGCGGCAAGCCGTAGGCTGGAAGCTTGGAAAGAAGCGCACGATGCCAGACTCTATCGAAGGCTTTGGAGATGTCGAGACTAATAGCCAACGACTCCCCATGCCTGTCCATCTCCTAGTCCCAAAGGTGAGTGACATACGCTAGAAGATCACCCGTTGATCGTTCCGGTCTGAAGCCATACTGACGATTACTGATGAGAGAGTGATCTTCTAGGTAGCGAACGAGTTGGTTGTTGATTATACGTTCAAACACCTTGCAGAGGATAGGGGTGATAGTAATGGGTCGATAGTTGCCCGGATCAGAACGATCCCCTTTCTTGGGAATCGGTTGTACGATCGCCTCTTGCCAAGCCTGCGGCACTACGCCAGTGGCATATGATAGGCGATACAGGTGTGTAAGCATTGGACACTACTCAGCTGCGCATTTCCTAAGTATAACCGCTGGAATTCCGTCAGGTCCACTGGCTTTCCGGACATCGAGAGAACGCAGTGTCGCGCGAACATCGCATTGCCTGATTTTAATATCAGGCATGGAGTGGCCGCAGTAGGGAATCGAAGGCGGCTGCGCTCTACGATCATCGATTCGGGAGTTGGCCGCAAAGAGATTGACAAGCAGGTCAGCCTTCTCTTGCGGGCCATGGGCCAGTGATCCATCAGGGCATCGCAACGGCGGCAGTGAAGGCTGGCAGAAATTAGATTGCACGGCTTTGGCCAATCGCCAGTATCCCCGGCTGCCCGTGGGGTGCGACAAGAGTTCTTGACCAAACCGTGCAATGCGCTGTGCATCCGCTCTTATGTATGCCCTCTTGCAGACCCTGGTGGCTCTATTATAGGCTGCCTTGATGAGATGGACATTCGGATCGCGACGAGACCGAGCCCTGATCCAAGCGCGGTAAGCCGACTGTTTTTATTTAACAGCATCGGCACACTCGCGATCGAACCAGGGCCGTACTCCGCTGCTGCTGACTGCTAACAGTCCGCGGATGTTAGCGGACTCCACCTCAAAAAGTGAGTTGGTGGGGAACGAAGACGCCGCTGTTTGACCGGAACCATTTCTTGGAGCTGCCATAGAAGAAGAAAAGGGGGCGTGAAAAGAGGAGGCAGTCAACGCAGCAGCGCATGACAAAGCGCAGAGTATTGTATTGCCATTATACTGTGAGGTATAGCAGTGGCCGACCCGCCGGACGGAAGGGCCCCCGTACCCTCCCGGAAGTGGTCGCCGGGTCCCACCGTCCGGTCGCCAACCGGCACGACGAGCCACCCGGAGATTATGCGTGACCTGGTGGGGCAGCCTCCGGAGATGGTTAGTCCCAGTTGGGCCCCTATACTATGCCGCGGGCGGCCAGCGGCACCACCGTTTCTACGGGTCTCCCTGGCCGGCGAGTCGACCCACACTACCCAAACAATGACTCCACGGATACTCCACTGGTCTCACGTATGCTGCGGTAACCGCGCCCTCAGCTAATCCTCCTCGTCCTCTCCTCCTTCCCCATATGGGCAATGAAGAGAGGATGGGGAGGGTATGGTTGGGCCTCCGGCTCTCCCACTCACCGAACGAAACGCAACAGCATAGAACATACTGTTACTTTACGTCGATCTTCTGTGGGAGGGTGGTACTGCCCCGGTCGAGCCGGCCCATTCGTGCACTCTGCATTAAAATTACCATTGAATGTACAGGTGATTGAAACTCCAACTTGCAATATTTCGAGAAATTCTGCTATGGCAAAAGTTCTGCGATTAGCGTCGATTATTTTATGGGATGAGTGTACATTATCATGATTGGTTACAGAAATCATGATTGGTTGAGAGAACGCTCCATTTTAGCACCGAAGAATATTCATATCAATGCCATTAATTTTCAAATTCAAGCGAAACTGCCAGGTGTAGTCACGACATATAAATCCATTGACAGTGTTATGAATCAAGATGAGGCAGTGAATTATCCAATTGAATTTTTTTATTCATTGGAACCGGCTGGTATGCCACCTCATTGCCTGAATCTGAAAATTGGTTCTTTGATTATATTATTGCGAAATATTAATCCACCAAAACTTTGTAATGGCATCAGATTGGCAGTGAAAAAGTTGTTGCCAAATTTGATTGAAGCTACGATCTTAACTGGTAAATCAAAAGGGGAAGTTTGTTTGATACCGCGCATCCCTATGATACCAACTGATATGCCATTTGAATTCAAACGATTACAATATCCTGTGCGTTTATCATTTGCGATGTCCATCAACAAGGCCCAAGGGCAAACACTTTACGTTTGTGGTGTGAATTTGGAGGAATCATGATTTTCACATGGCCAACTTTATGTTGCCTGTTCTATTTATTAATGACTTACCTTTTTATTTAAAAAACATCTGTGACTTTTTGCAGATGATACGTCACTTATTTTTAAAGTGGATAGGAATAGAAATCAATTTGATGATGTAAATAATGCACTATTACAAGTTACACGATGATTTACAGCAAACAACCTAGTAATTAATTCTAGGAAAACTAAATGCGTTAAATTTGCTTTATTTTATTTATTTATTTATTTTACTTCTTGCACTAGGAAGACGTGCGGCGCCGAGTCCTGTCATACTTACTGTGTAACAATAAATAAAAACAAATCGTTTTAAGTGAAAAAACATCTTATATTCATTCTAAAAACATTAACAATAGTTCGTGGAACTGGCACAAGTGTAGTCCTACGATTTGTGAAGTGCTATTTACAAAAAACTGAATTATTGAACAATTTCTATGTGCGAAATACTTATAACTACCCTTAACTAAAATTAAATTGAGTGAAAACATATTTATAAACAATCTCCAACGTGAGTTATATACACAGTGCGCGCAGTACATATAGTCTCAGTCTTCTAAACCTGAGGCGTTAGTTATATTCTCTCTAAACAAACATAATCAAAGTTATCTACAAATTGATATAATAACGCCATCTAGGCAACCTACCCGGTACTACCAACAAAGCCTGTCACGAGTTGATATCGATTATGGCTAAGTGTGCAGCTTGTGGTCGCTTTCTAAAGCCAATAGAGGGCGTTAGGTGCTGCGGTTCGAAGTGTGGCGAGGCACACTATCACCGAGCCTGCGTTGGCTTTCCTGCAAAGTCGGATGTGGCAGCTGACTGGCGTTGCCCTGAGTGCAGGAAAAATATTGCACGGGACAACAAGGCCGAGACGCCTGTCAGATCTGCATGCTGCCAGGCTAACCCTCCGACATCAGGCACCTCCAACGATGATGTTACACCAGGCAGTTCTATGCATGCGGATGACATGGAAGATGCGAAGAATAACAGCAGTGTGGCGGGTAACTCACGGGAATCTTCACCAATCATCCGCCCTGAGTACCACGCTATCATCAGCGAGCTAAGGGCTGTACGTGAGGAACTTAGCTGCTTCAGGAGGCATATGGAGGACGAACTAGCGACGTTGCGGGGCACGGTCCTCACATATAACGAGCGAGTGGAGAGTCTCGAAAAGAGATTAGAGACTGTGGAACAGCGTACACTCGTCTCCGAGAAAGCGGATAATGCCATAGACGAGCTGCGTCAGCAACTCAATGACCGAGAGCAGGATCTATTAGCCAACGACATCGAAATCAACAACATACCGGAGGCCAACTCGGAGAACTCGGTTCATGTCGTCATGGCTATAGCGACAAAGCTAGGTGTCAGCATGGAGGTTCGGGACATTGTCAGCGCGGAGCGAGCTGGCCGACGACAACTGAATGCGGGGAGTCCTGAGGGGCCCACAGAGCTGCGACCACGCTCTATCGTCGTACGCCTGGCCAGGCGCGACCTTCGTGAGGAGTTGCTCAAAAATGCTCGAGTGAGGCGAGGAGCTACCACGGCTGACTTGGACATGGCGGGACCGGCGAAGCGCTTTTATCTTCATGAGCGCCTTACTAGATCAAATCGCCAGTTGTTTCGTCGAGCCAGGGAAGCTGCAGAGCGCGCAGCGTGGAGGTTCGTGTGGACCAAACGGGGGCGTATACTCGCTTGCCGTAAGCCAGGGGATCCAACCAAACATATACGGTCTGAAACAGACATACAAACTGTTTTTATGTCAACGAATGTGTCCCCATAAAAGCTTCTCAAACTTAATTAACTATAAGAGGTTTGGCTTCACTCTGTCTATGCATTATGTGAATAATTTATCATATATCTTCTTTTTAATGGAACATGTGTGTCTCGTTAGTAGCTATAACTTTCAACAAAATGCTTTCTATCTATATATATGCTACCTTATAATATTTACACTCAGTCATATTACTCACATTATATTATATTCAGCTATAACTATAATCTTAATGTTATATCATCATGCCCACAAGTCATCACACAAAACTTATTCAATTTACATATATCTAAAACATATATATAATATTTACACAGTCTATTTATCAGTATATTTACAAGTGCCTACTTTTCTCAACAATAATGCAAACACAGACAAAACATATCTTCTTTATACTCTATACACACAGTACATTGATCTCTTAGACACACAAAATGCCAAATAGCAAGTGTTTGAAGTTTGGTTTATTCAATGCCGGCTCCCTTGCAACCAACCAAGACGAATTTTTAATTTCTATGGACCGGCATGCCGTCGACATACTAGCGGTTAATGAGACATGGCTGCGACCGGGTGAAGACGGACGCGCCCCCTGTGTGCCAGGCTACAAGCTCAAGCATATGCCGAGACCAACCAGCATAAAGTCCGGACGAGGGGGAGGTGTAGCTTTTTACATCAGGACAGGCACTAATGCGCGAGTGAAACCCCATCCCGAACAGCCAGACATCGAGCAATTATGGCTGTCTGCAACAGTTAATGGCCATAAGCTACTTATTGGTACAGCATACCGTCCACCCTGGTTCAACATTGACAGGTTCTTTGAGGGACTAACAGAGAGTATTAGCTCATTGGCCCCATATGATAATGTCATACTCTTAGGCGATTTCAATATAGATATGCTGAACATTAGTAACTCTAAAACTAGAGCTCTTAACGAGTTTCTGTGTACTTTTAAACTAAGACAGGTTGTGTCAACAGCAACACACTATGTGGGAGACAGCAGCACACTTATAGATGTCAAATGTACTGATTTAACCATACAAAATATAGTGGTGGACTCCAATAGTGACCTTGGTCATCACTCTTTTGTCACTTGTGAATCGCTCTTTAAAAAATCAAAAGCTTGCCCAAAGACGATTGTATACCGCCCTATCAAGGACATATTGGAAGAGTACTTTCTGACTGACCTAGCCTCAATCCCATGGTCCAGTATTAGTGATATGTGTGATGTCAACTGTATGGTCTCTACATTCAATCACTGGATCCAGGTTTTGTATGACTTACATGCCCCAACCAAAACACTGGTTGTTAAGACCAGACCTACACCCTGGATTACACCCAATATTAAACTCTTATTTAAACTCAGAGATGAAGCCAGAGAAACATATCATAGGTTAAGGCATGATCAGCAGAAAAAGCAGTACTACCTGGATCTAAAACATCAGGCCACATTCGCCCTAAACTCAGAAAAGAAGGCATTTTTCACTAAGCACATCAACAACAACTTACATAATTCAAAACAGCTATGGAAGAATCTAAAATGTGAAATACTACCGGACCACACAGAAAAAACCCTACCCAAAACATTTGACGACCCTGATGCAATAAATATAGCTTTTTTGGATGTACCTGGAGAGTGCAAGGTGGATATCTCGCAGTTGTCATACCTGGAACATCACAGGTATGGACTGGCCACCTTTAAATTACAGCCAGTGACAAGAGAGACTATTGTACAGATTATAAACACTATAGGCACAAACGCTCAAGGTATCGATCGCATTAGTATGGACATGATCTCCCTAACACTGCCAGCCACTGCGCAGACCATAACAGACATAGTAAACAGGTCTATTTACACTAACACATTCCCTGCATTATGGCGCTGCGCAGTGGTGCGGCCCATTCCCAAGACCACCAGTCCACAGTCTGTGAAAGATCTACGGCCTATTAGTATACTGCCATGTCTGTCCAAGGTGCTGGAGAGAGTAGTATATACCCAAGTAATGACATATTTAGAGGACAACAACATTCTCCCTGACCTACAGTCAGGTTTCCGTAAGAAGAGGGGTACTACTACTGCTTTGTGTGACGTTGTGGGAAGTGTACTCGAGGCTCGTGACAGGGGGGAAGGTACACTGTTGGTCATGTTGGACTACTCCAGGGCATTTGACTCAATTGATCCAACATTGCTACTTTCCAAACTCTCCTACTATGGCTTTTCAGTTGAAACAGTGAAGTGGTTTGATAGCTACCTATCAAACAGGACCCAAATTGTGGAGATTCATGGCAGTGTAAGGCCTTCGGAGCCGCGTATTGTTAAAAGAGGAGTGCCTCAGGGATCAATTCTTGGGCCTCTTTTATACTTAATCTACAGTGCTGATGTAGTGCAGTCCTTCAGACACTGTAAATATCACATTTATGCAGATGACTTGCAGGTGTATCTGTCTTTTAAACCTAAAACAATATCGTCAGCTGTCCAGAATATCAATGAAGACCTACAGAGAGTCACTGAGTGGTCAAAGCAAAATTCTCTCACCCTAAACCCCCAAAAATCTAAGTATATGGTGCTGGGTAGTAAAAATCAAATCAGGGATATACTCTCCGCTAATCCGGAAATACTGATACTAGACAAGGCTATACAGAGAGCAGACAGTGTCTGCAATCTTGGATTAACCATGGACCCGGAACTGCGCTTTGAGGCCCACATAGGCAGGATTGCAAGTAGCTGCTTTTACCGGCTTAGAGTACTGTATAACCTCAGAAAATTTCTCAGTATACCTGTAAGGCAGCAACTGGTGGAAAGTTTGGTATTGGCCAGGTTAAATTACTGCGATGCTGTCTATGGGCCATGTCTGTTATCTCGTACTGCTCGGCTAACACAACGCATACAAAATGCTTGTGTAAGATTTTGCATAAATATACCCAGACGCAGCCATGTCACTCCTTTCCTGAATAAACACAATATTCTTACCATTGCTTCCAGAAGAAAGTTACACTTGGCATCTTTACTTTTTGGAGTTATACAAGCCAAAACACCAAGATACCTATATGACAGGCTATGCTGGAGAGATACTCAGTCGAAGCACGTGGTGAGGTTAGTCACTAACCCACTATCCATGCCCAAGCACAGGACTACTGCATTCAGGGGTAGTTTCAAGTATGCCGCAACACACTGCTGGAATGATCTACCACCACCAATCCGCAGCCTGAAAACCAAAAATAGCTTTGTTGTATATCTAAAGAAATATTTGCTAGAAACACAAAAAGCTACAAATACCTAACTTTATAAACTTCTATACATATTTAATTACAGTACTTACTTTATTATACATACATATCTATAACACAATTTCTTACCATTAAAATAATACTTATATATACTTTATACAGAAAATTTCACTTTGCACCATTCTCTTACTTCAAAACAGTTTTTAACACATCTATGACCAGTACTCAAATACCTACTCACCTTCTTGGGTATAGCCGACAGGTTACGGAGCAGACCCCAAGTTCCAGACAGTGTTGTTGTGGCGTATTGGAGATTTAAATTTAAAATGTCGCATTGAAGGTTGGGCTTTCTTCGTTATTTTCTTCCTGGCAAAACCATTTCATAACTTCAAGGACTGTCTTCCGGTCCTGTAGCAAAACAAGTTTATTGTAATAACTACACAACCTTTTTTTCACTTTATTTAAAAGGCATGACTATCTTATTTTTAATTTACACTATTCTTTAAAATTACTTACCATTTATTTATGTATTTATTTATAATGTTAACAATCTGGGCGCAAGCGCGCTTAAACCAAGGCGGTATAGGTTCATTGGTATAGGTTGGTACTTATAGCACACTGACGCTTGCTCTAAAATTACATTAGTACACGCAAAGTTCTGCATCACGACACCACATATTCAACACTATTTTGCTTTGATATGTTTAACACATCGTATCTACTCACACATATCATACAGCAAAGTGATTTTACTGCTCGACCAAGCCAACTGGACGAATGTCAGCGTGATAGGATTCAACATGGTTCAACAATTATAGTCCAGAAATTATTTATCGTAACGTGCGTACGCGGCGTATGAACGTACAATGCGCCTGCAATCGGTACTAGCAATTTCGGGATTATAATTGTTGAATTGTGTTGAATTTTGTCACGTTGACGTTCGTCTGGTTGGCTTGGTCGAGTAGTAGTTTGTACTTTATAGTTATAAACAGACACTGGCGCCGACGCCACTAAAATGGATTGCGCAGAATACCAGTGTTGCGGCATAACAACCGCAACGTATACTGAGCGTAGTCCAATTTTTGGCACCAATGAGACACACACTTCCACTTATGTTTTATATCTTAATTTATAAATAAATTTATAAATTTTCCGATTGGTATCGCTGTTCACTGACACCATCTTTGTTGTTTTGTTTGTTTGTGTATTTTTATTTGGCCAATGGCGGCAGACGGCTTCCAATTGGTCAGCCGGGAAGCGCTGGGTTGCCAGTGAGCAGACGTAACGATCTGCCCTTTGTTTATATTATTTGTTATAGTCTAGGTTATAATGTTTCATTTTATTATGTTTTGTTTTTTATTTTATTATTAAGGCTACGGTTTTTCTTTTAATATTTGTTTTGTACCTATTTTTTTGTCATGTTTAGTGTGTGCCATTTGTGGCAAAAATAAATATTTCATTTCATTTCATTTCATTTCACTACAAAAATGTGGTACATAGGCGGACTTAATGCCTAAGGTATTCTCTACCAGTCAACCTAGGGTGGTGCAGAGATAATATAACAGTAGGTGCGACATTAGATGATAATAATAATAATAATAAATACAAAACATATATATATATATATATATATATATATATATATATATATATATATATATATATATATATATATATATATATATATATATATATATATATATATATAGGTGAACCGATTATTGCACATCCTGATTTCGAGAGGGAGCGCATTCCATAATAGAACAGATTGAACGAAGAAGGAAGAGTTAACAAACCCTGAAGTATGAGAGGGACACAATAGAAGAAGATTATTTGCTGATCTTAAATGTTTGTCATGATTGGAACTTAAATATTGAAGATAGTAACTAAGATAAGAGGGAAGAGAGGGAGAGTTGAGAAAAGAAAAGAGTGTAGTCAGCGCACGTAAACTGCGGCGTTGGCGAATAGGCAACCATTTAAGTTGAGAGCGGTAGTTAGATTGTAAACAAATCGAATGCAGTTATTAAGAAGCCGGTCTAGTTTATTGAGAAGGTCTGCATTCAGGTCAAAACAGCACACATCACCATAGTCGATAATAGGAAAGATTAAAGTCTGCATGAGCATTACCTTGGTGTTAGTAGGAAGAAAGTGTTTTAGCCTATATAATGAGCGTAAGGATCCCGTAACTTTTTGACTTATAGATGTCACGTGAGCCCGCCAGTTCAGATGGCTATCCATATGCAAGCCAAGGTTTTTTACAACTAGGCTGAAGGGTATCCTGATCTGGTTAAATATTACTGCCGGCAATGTTTCAGTATCTAACCTGTTGATGATGCGTTGGCTTCCTATAATTATGGCCTGGCATTTTGCAGGGTTCACGGTAACACCAAATCGTTCTGACCAGTCGTATATAGCGGACAGGCTTTGGTTTACTTCCTCGATGGCCGAACCGATACTGTCAACGTCTACTTGTGCGTATAGCTGCAAGTCGTCGGCGTACAAGTGATACGAACACTGAAGTTTTGGGTCAGGAGATTTATAAAAATAGAGAATAATAATGGAGAAAGAACGCCAGACTGTAAGTCACACCATATTGATGAAGACTCATTATGGCGAACACACTGCTGACGTCCCATGAGATATTTGGAAAACCATTCGAGTGCCTCAAGTGAGATCTGAAAACTGGAGAGGACTGAAAGAAGGATTTCGTGACTAACCGAGTTAAAGGCGTTCGTGAAGTCAACCAAAGCTAGCACCGTAACTTTGGTGTTCTCCATTCCCGCCCTTACATCTCCAGTCACTTTTAGGAGAGCGGTGACCGTACTGTGTCCAGGTCTAAATCCAGATTGAAATGGGCTTAACAGATTGTTCCGAAATATAAATTGGAAAGTTGTTTCTGGACACAGGCTTCAAGCACCTTCGAAAGAAAAGGAATGATTGATATGGGACGGAAATGGTTGGGAAGAGTAGGGTTAGGAATCTTAGGCAAAGGTATCACTAAGGCTTTACGCCATAGGTGGGGAAACGCACCTGTGTCAAGCGAAAAGTTGATGATGTGTGTAATAGCAGGTAACAGTTCATTTATTACAGTGTCGATCATCCTTCGACTAATGTGATCACAGCCTACGGCGTTTGATTTTAAGGATGTGATGATCTTTTTAATCTCACCCGAGGTCACTGAAGAAAATTTAAAAGGCTCTATGTCAGGACGAGGAAGGTAGGACAAGAAGTCTACAGTGCGACATTTGGTAAGATGATTCAAATGGTTAGAAGAGGAGAAATGTTTATTTATTTCATCTAAACCAGTTGTCAACGGCAGATCAAAATTTCGTTGTTTGCCAATATCTAGAGTCCCAAGGAACTTCCAGATATTAGCAGGAGAGGAGGAATTTATGCTGTCGAGAATATGGCGGCGTTTGGCGTTACGTATCACCTGATTACACCGATTCCTTGCAACTTTATATCGAGACCAATAATCATCGGTATGATGGTTTTTGAATTTAAGAAAAGCACGATCCCTACGTTTCATTGCTATCCGGACCTCCTTCGTGATCCAGGGAGCTTTACCTAACGTAAGACAACTGGGACCTAATATTATGCTAGATAGGGAGGAACTTGACACAGTAGACTCTACAGTGTTCCTAGGTATTACATTAGATAATAAGTTACAATGGGGTGCACATATAGCATGTCTAGCAGGAAAGCTCAGCTCTACTGCGTATGCCGTCAGAAAAGTTAGGCAACTTACTGACATCGACACGGCTCGTTTAGTATATTTTAGCTATTTTCACAGTGTTATGTCCTACGGCATTTTGTTATGGGGCAAAGCAGCGGATATTCAGAATATCTTCGTTCTACAGAAACGAGCGGTACGAGCAATATACATGTTAGGTGCAAAAGATACTCTTAGGGAACGCTTCAAGTCTATAGGAATTCTTACAGTAGTCTCGCAATTTTTATTTGCTAATATTTTGTACATTAGGCAAAATATAGGTTTATTTACCACAAAAAGCGATATACATAATATAAATACTCGAAACAAGCATAGGTTATATGCCCCTTATCATCGTTTACATAAAGTTAATAATTCTTTTGTAGGGCTAGGTATTCGTATATACAATAAAATACCAATGAGTCTTTTAGAATTACCATTTAGTATATTTAAAGCTAAAATAAAAGACTGCCTTATTAAGAGAGGTTATAATACTATTAATGATTATTTCAGTGACAAGGATAGATGGTCACTTACACTAGACAACTCATGATCTACTACTTATTTAGAATTTATATAGATACTTAGCATTTTCAGTTTATCATTATATAACATTTCTCGTTCTTTTAAATTATTATTCGTTTATCATAATTAGGTCATTCTACTTACTACATTTACATTTGCATTGTTGTTCCACTAATTTTATTAAAATTTACTGTACTGTAAGATGAAGATAACTCGTTATCATGGTCTGTGAACTAACGTTTTTGTAATTTTGTGTATTCATATACCGTCACTTCTGTAACATACATTTCCACCATAGTTCTGAACATGGTCACGAGTTGTATACATTATAAGTCGTAAGTGGATGCTCCTGTTACACAATATTCGCATTGGAAGGCTAACTAAAACACATAATTTAGTAACTGCATTAATTGCTTAAGTATTATGTCTGTAACTAATTACTATTTACAAGTAATTTAGTACAATGTGTAACAGTTGCAGCTCCTTACAAAAATGAAAATATGTACCATAATATTGGCGATTTAAAAGAGTGGCCTCGAGTTTTATTGCCCGTTCTTTCTCGTGGCTCTACCTATTGCTTTGCGAACGAGGCAGTAAATGTAAATGTAGAAGCATTAAGTAATTTAGTTTTAAAATTGACGTTCATAAGCGTCACTGGTAGCGCCATCTACCTTCCTATCCATAACTAATCGCATCAACATCAATCGTTCCACGTTCTAGTGCGAGCGATATCATATTTCCGTCCCTGTCTCCCATTCCCGAAGAAGGGGCACTGCCTTTCGCCTGATTCGTCGACGCGAGGGACAGTCGAGAACATTCCGCTCGCTGAGAACGTGTCCGCGATACCGTACCGCGCCGCACCGTTGTATGTGATGTATTACCGCTTCCACCAAGGAAAACCCGCTCGCGAATGGTGAATTGAAGTGAAAACAAGCAGCTGCATCACGAAACCACCAGGAGACTGCCCTACGGAAACGAAGAAGGTTGTATAAGGTAGGTGCCCTCCATCCTTGAAATATCCTATACCCACTCAATCACCCCTTAGCGTATCCATCTCCTAGGCGGCGAAGAACCGCTATCCTCTCTATACAGTCCATTTCCTTCTCCAAGTCGCCTAGAACCCTACGGTTTCGGTGTAAGGCCGAACCTTTTTTGATCCATACGAGTCGGATTCATTTACGTTTTATACGTTATACCGCTATACCTAGGCAGTTATAGCACCTAGCTATACTCCTAATATATTCACATAACCGTCACATGGTTATTTCCGCCCGCATTAGTAGGTAAACTTTTATGTAGCTACCTACTTATTAAATTATTATTTCTGCAACTATCATAGTTGTCTTATAAATCTCATATTTCAAGCAACTTTTAGCTCCTCAGCTCTAAAGTGTTGCCTACTTAGCCTACTTAGGTAAAATAATAGGTACATTAGATATTCTTATTTTGTTTCGTTCTCATTAGCTTATACTTACGTAAGCATGTCACAACAAAGGAAGTCACGCGTGTCGGAAGACAAAGAGATGACAATCTTAGAAGCAAAACGCAATATTTTATTTGAGCGCATTCAAAACATCTATGAACGATCAAAAACCGCATCTATGTCTGACAGTAATAGCGAAGCATTTCTCAGTTATTGTATAACAGTAGATAGTATTCGAACAGATTTTCATAAGTTGTTAGACGATTATAACGCAAGATTACTTTCTATCAATCCTGATGAAAAACCGAACTATCAGGCGTATACCTCATTCGAAGATCTTTATTGTATTATTAAGCGTATACAATTGCAATTGGAGGGTAAATGTTCGGCAGAGCCCGTTGCCCGCAAACCGAGATTACCGCCAATCGAGATTATGTCGTTTGACGGAGATATACGAAATTGGCCGTTATTCTATGCGAGTTTTAAGTCTACAGTGCACGATAATGGTTCTCTGACAGATGCTGACAGGTTGTACTATTTAATAGGTAAACTGTCACCGAAGGCCCAGTCCGTATTTGCAGGTGTCACACCCAGTGCTGAGAATTATCAGGTCATATTTCAGTCACTACTTGACAGATATCAGGACACACGCGTCCTAGCGTCTACGTACTTTGACCAAGCTTTAAATCTCAAACTGTCCGGCAACGCGTCTGTCTCGAATTTCCAGCTGTTTATTGATAACTTCGTAACCGCGGTTAATTCTCTTAGGAATTTAAAATTAGAAGATCTTTCCGACTTTATGTTGCTTCAACTCGCTTTAAAAAAGTTTGACACTGATACAATTCGCGCATTCGAGATGACGGAACGCAATAATAAAATACCTACACTAGATAGTTTTATTTCGTTCATAAAAGATCAGTGTCGAATATTTCATAATACGCAGTCTGGTTCACCTGGCCCGTCTAACACTAACAACAACAAACAAAGGTTGAATAAATCGCGAAATAGTAATAATAACTCGGTCCCTAATCCACAATCTTACGTAACATGTTCGGAATCTAATAGTAATAATTCACAGAAGTGTCTGTGCAGTAATATAGTGCACGACCACTTATACAAGTGTCCCGCCTTCAATAATCAGAATGCAACCACTCGTTTTAAATGCGTAAAAGATAACAAAGCTTGCATTAATTGCTTAAGCATAAAACATAAAACGAGTAATTGTTCCAGTAGAACGAGATGTCGCTCGTGTAATCAAAAACATCATACACTGTTACATTTCGATAAAGCCGCTAACCTTGACACACTTACGAGTACGTCGCAAGAGCAGAACACGGTAGCTGCGCCTTCCGCGTCTGAGGGCGAAGTATCGTTGTGTACGACATCCATTGCGCGGGCGACGCGCACGCGAGGACGGCACTCGCGCATCTATAATGATCCACGCAGGACCAAAACGCAGTGTACGGCGTCTAAGACTGTTCTGTTAGCGACAGCGCAGGTTATCATATAATAATATGATGTTAATGGGTCGCCGCACATGGTACGTTGTCTGCTAGATAGCGCATCTCAGACCAATCTAATAACATCGGAATGCTTCAAACGCCTCGGATTATGGAATAACTTTAAAAATACTAACTCAACCGTCAAAGGGATAGGCGGATCAGAAAGGCATTGCAGGGGTTCCGTAGATATTAAAATACATTCGCGTTTTGATAGGAATATTAATTTTAACATTTCTTCGCTTATCGTGGAGCGTATCACGGACGCATTGCCGAACGCTAATGTAGACGTAGCATCACTCACTCATCTCGAGTCATTGCCGCTAGCCGACGCGGAGTTTGCGAATCCGGCAGGCATTGATCTTTTGATCGGAGCTTCAATATTTCCGCACTTGCTACTAACTAACATAGTACGTAGTGAGCGATATGATTTACCGCCCGCTATTGAGACGGTATTTGGGTATGTGATTATGGGTACCGTACCTACGTTACATACTGCTCATTGTATTACGTCTTGTTGTTGTTCTGCTCTTCAAGAGATCAAGGTGGGTGCTAAAACTATGTGTAAGATAAAGCACTAATTAGGTATGCTATGCTATGCTATGCTATGCTATGCTATGCTATGCTATGCTACGCCATGCTATGCTACGCTATGCTACGTTATGCTACGCTACGCTACACTATACTACACATCCACTTTGTATATAGATGACATTGCCTGTAATGTCATACCCGCTCCGCTAGCAATTTCGCTTTGTGAAGAGCTTATTCAGCTTTTCAAGCGAGGCCAGTTTGATCTTGTCAAATGGACAAGCAACTCTAAGGAGGTTCTCGCACGCATACCAGATTCTCATAAGGCTTCTCCAGACATTGAGTTTGAGAAGTCTGTACCGCATAAGGTTCTCGGTTTACGCTGGGACAAATCCTGCGATAGTTTTAGGTTTGACGTCTCACCACCAGGTGATAAGTGCACCAAACGCACTATGCTGTCCACAGTGGCTCGACTATGGGACATAATGGGTTTTGTGGCTCCCACAATTTTGTACGCCAAACTCTTGATCAAAGAGTTTTGGCTATCAAAGTGTGAGTGGGATGAAACACCCCCTGACCATATTGTCGCCGCTTGGGGCCAGTTTGTATTGAGCTTACCGCGCTCAATCAAATTACTATTCCACGTCATCTTGGGTTGGTAGATGGATGTACCATCAACTTAATAGGTTTCGCTGACGCCAGCGAGCGTGCTTACGGCGGAGTCGTATATCTGCAAGTCCGCATTGGTTCTAACTACTCGGTGCAGTTAGTTTGTGCCAAGTCTAAGGTCTCGCCTGTTAAAACCATTTCGGTTGCGAGACTGGAGTTGTGCGCGGCCCTTCTGCTGTCTCAGTTGCTCCACAAGGTTCAAGACACAGTTTTGCCCCATTACTCTATTAATAAATATACGCATTTTCCGACTCCAAGGTAGTGCTCGCTTGGATTCGTTCTTCTCTTCACCGCTAGCAGACTTTTGTCGCCAACCGCGTTAGTAAATTGATTGAACTTGTTCCCGCTACTTGTTTCAATTACGTCGCGGGTTATCGTACTCGTCTTTAGGAAGAACTTTCCATAGATCATATTGACTGGAAGTTTATTCCACCAACATCACCACATTTCGGTGGATGTTGGAAAAGCATGGTCAAAGTAATTAAAACGCATCTCTTCGAGGTTATAGGTCAACAGATCCTCTCTTACGAAGAGCTTTAACTGTCCTTGCACAAGTCGAGGCACTGATCAACTCGCGTCCGCTTCCAACTCAGTGAGATCTAGCCTGAAGTTGGACTTTCCTCTTAGTTTAAGTATTTAGTTAGTAGTTTTCGCTATTATTGCGTTTGTAGCTTTCGCTAAAGTTAATTTAGATTAATTTTATTGTCATATCGCTGTCTTAGCCTATTGATGGGTTATGCGGTAGTACACCCAACATAGCTAAGGTCAATTCTATTTTTTTTAAAGGCAACCCTTTAGGGCCGGGGGGATATGGTAGCGCCATCTACCTTCCTATCCATAACTAATCGCATCAACATCAATCGTTCCACGTTCTAGTGCGAGCGATATCATATTTCCGTCCCTGTCTCCCATTCCCGAAGAAGGGGCACTGCCTTTCGCCTGATTCGTCGACGCGAGGGACAGTCGAGAACATTCCGCTCGCTGAGAACGTGTCCGCGATACCGTACCGCGCCGCACCGTTGTATGTGATGTATTACCGCTTCCACCAAGGAAAACCCGCTCGCGAAGGGTGAATTGAAGTGAAAACAAGCAGCTGCATCACGAAACCACCAGGAGACTGCCCTACGGAAACGAAGAAGGTTATATAAGGTAGGTGCCCTCCATCCTTGAAATATCCTATACCCACTCAATCACCCCTTAGCGTATCCATCTCCTAGGCGGCGAAGAACCGCTATCCTCTCTATACAGTCCATTTCCTTCTCCAAGTCGCCTAGAACCCTACGGTTTCGGTGTAAAGCCGAACCAGTCACCTTGTGACCTAGATGAATAAATAATTTTGATTTGATTGATTTGATTTGACTAGAGTGGGTAGCCGTTTGTTTATTTATGCTCAAAATGGAAAAACAAAAAATATTGTTTATCTAAATGTTTTAGATTAAGATTTAAAATAGCTAGCAATTTATAAAATATTTTTATTTGAATAAATGAATTTGATGTTCCAATTACCTAAATGGTTTTATTATTTCACTTTATACGTTGCGAAGCACGTGCCGGGCCGCTAGTATTAAATATTATATATTATTTAAAGTCACATTATTGTAAAACATTTATTTCTCATACTGTTTAGAAGGGTCCACATAAATAATATCTCATGTCCTTTCTGTATTTGTACTAAAATTAAAAGCAGTTTCACTAATTACATTAAGATTTCATCATCATCAGCCTTTAACAGTCCACTGCTGGACTAGGCCTCTCCTTCGAAAGGAGGAATTGGCCTACTATACCACGCTGGCCAAACGGGTTTTTATAGGGTTTTTATCAAGTTTTCCTTCTCTTACAGTGCTGTTCTTTACAAAATATGCTCTCTCTGTCGGCTCTTACGACACCCATGGGATGATATGGGGTGGTGACATTTCGTATTCTTAATCCGTCATCACACCGACAGTGACGAACACCACACGGACATTAAGATTTACTGTTTCTCAGATTTTATTGGTCATGCTTTACTTTTTGGTGTCAAGACCATGCGGACCAAATAAGAATGGACGTTCTGGCATCGTATCATTCGAATTCCGATTTTTGCTCATTCTGGAAGCATACCAACAGGCTGAGTAGTAAACCTGACCTTCCAATATCCGTTAACGGGGTAAGTGACCCCAGAAGTATTGCTGAACTCTTTAAGGATCATTTTATGGTAACATCACCACTGGGTCCCTCTCAGTCGATGCCTAATGCTCTAGACCAAAATGTTCTAGGGATCAGATTCACAGCCAAAGAAGTGAACCACGTTGTGAGTGGTATGTCTAGAGGTAAATCCCCGGGTCATGATGGTCTCAGCATTGAGCATCTTAAGTTTGCAGGCCCTCACTTACCATCAGTGTCATGTTACATACCTAATGAAATGTCTAAAACTATTGTGCAGCCAATTATTAAGAATAAAACAGGTGACATTGCGGACCTAACCGTCTTTAAGCGTCTTTGAGGCCGGTGGTCGATGTCCAGAACGTGTACCACCGCTTAAATTAAATGGGTCACCATTAGCTCGGGTTTATACATTTAAATATTTAGGACATATTTTGACGGTCGATCTCAAAGACAATGTGGATATTGAAAGAGAATGAAGGGCGCTGTCGTTTAGAGCCAATATGATAGCTCGCAGGTTTGCTCGTTGCTCTAAACAAGTGAAAATTACATTATTTCGTGCGTATTATACATCTTTCTACACGTGTAACCTCTGGGCGAATTATAATCAAAAATCTTAAAGCGCTCTTCGTGTCCAATTTAATAACGCATTTCGGGTGTTAATGGCCTGCCCCGTTTCTGCAGTGCGTCAGGGATGTTTGACGAAGCGAGAACGGATTGCTTCTTTGCATCAATGCGCAAAAGATGCGCCTCTCTGGTGCGCTGCGTGCGGGCCAGTCCCAATAACATACTAAAATGTATTGCTAACAGACTAGACTGTGAATATGTCAATCATTGTATTAAGCTGTCTACGTCTGTTACCGTGTAAATAAATAAATAATTATGTGAACTACTAACATAGATTGTAAGTAAAAATTGTTACTAACCTGTTTGAATCAATGTTACTTGATAAATAAATAAATTATTATTATTATTATTTACAAACTATGACTATATGACAAGGGATACCGTGTATGATAAGTTTGGTAATCTAATAATAATCTTGTTGACCCCACGGCCACTGTTTTTCATGATACAAAGGGTCGGTAAGGGATTAAACACAGTTTTCGTATTATTTAGTAACGTGAATGCATTTCACGATGATAATATTTTGAGAACAAACATTTTCTGTGAGGTGACGGACAGTAACAATGACCACAAAAACTGAAAGAGTTATAAATATAAAATGAATGACATTTTAACTCTGTTTCATTCCTTGGGTATCATAAGAAAGGAGGGACTAAGAAAATACACGAAGCATGTAGATATATTGGGCAAAGACGGAACACTCGATATCAAACTGTATGCCAACCAGTCTTGCTAGTGTGGGAAAGTAAGCTAAATTCTCCTATCGACTCACAATGTAAATTAGAAAAGGCCACATCCAGTCTAATTGACTGATAAAGGCTGTATGAAGATTTATTATTTATTTTATTTTGGACGACCATTAGCTGTTAAATTAAATTTGATATTCGAATAGCGTTTAAATTGTTACCGTGATTTCAGATACTGGAAATAATGTAAATGTTCTGTAAATGTTGCTATTTGAAAGAGTGGTAACCCAGTGTTGGTAAAGATTTAATAGGCATAAGACTAGAGGCTTGTTTTAATAACCACACCAGATTCTAGGATGCAAATTATACGGAAATGAGACCTCTGTAATCGTCATTAATAAAATGATAGTATCATCAAGAAAGAATTTCAGAAACTAGCCGACTGCGCATGATATTTACAGTTCACGAGTGTGTATCCAAACACAACAGTTTTCTTTAGATATATTTCGTTGGAAAGCTGGTGTTCTGTCATACAGGTATCCTAAAACAGACACAAGTCTCTCACATTAATTTCACTCGTTCGACATTCATTTTATATTAATGTAACATAGATTAAGCCTAAAATATGTAATATTCTTTGAGAGAGATTTATCTGATATAACTGGAAGGAGTAAGGAAGCAAGATGCGAGGCTGTATGTTTTCTTTCGGGAAAATTGTCTGTAACACCGCTAATTGTAAGTTTTGAAAATAATTGTAATTATCTTAGTACGCTGTTTCTATTTATGAACTTTGAATAACCTTGTAATTTGCACTGAAATTCTTTATTAATTTCAGTATTAATATAACAGTTCTGCATTTTTTTAAATACTTCTATATTATTCGACGCACATTTTTTGTGTCATTAAGTTGGAATAAAGAAAACAAACAGCGCGTACAATTTATCCAACTCGTTATGACATAAAATTTCAATATCTTTGGAAACAAAATACCACTTACTGAAAGTGCAACAACACACTTTTTAGAAGTTGTATCTTAGTGTCATAAAACTTCTCAAATTGCCTATTACGAATCCCTAACCAGCAACATGAGTACAAATTACAAATAAGACAAGAAAAATGAAAAATATAAATCTTAATATATAAAATCCTTGCGTTACTGACTGACTGACAGACACGCTACAGCCGAAACTATTGGGCGCAGGAAGCTGAAATTTGGCATGTACGTTCCTTGGAGACCTTAGGGGTGCACTAAGAAAGGATTTCCTGAAATTCCCACGGGATCGGCCAAAACGGGTAAATTGAAAAAAAAATGCAGGCGTAGCTGCTGGCGTCCTCTAGTCATACGATATACGTGTTCGTTTTCAAGTTATTTCGCGAACATAACTTTCTGTTGATTGATAATTGATACTTAGTAATTCTGTTAGATGTGGAGATCCGCTGTGATAGGCTTCTAAGAAACAGCATTGCGTATAGCCCTGTTATAGCGACGAAACAACATGATAAACGTCTGATTTTAATATTCGATCTATCCATGGATTTGGCTACTGGGAATAGGCACATGTTTGACATAAGCTCCCAATGATATTATAAGAAAAAAGTAGATACGTTACCTACGTACCTAATAATTAATCCGTATAAACGGTACACTAACGAACACATCGATAACTTCATATGTTATTTTATTTTCGGTTGACAAGATGTGTCAGTTGCACTTTATCGCCGGCTCGCGACGTCACACACACATATGTCAGACTTGCCAACTGGCTTATGTTTAGCGTCCTTCTTTTAGTAAGCCTATAACACATCTACTTCTTTTTACTTTGGAACATCATTGTAAGCTCCATACAAAATTTAATATGTATTTCTAGAGCCACATCCTGAGGTAGATCGAATATCTTTTAAACCAGCCGTGAATGATCTGTATAAAAATATTTAGTTGAAGAATAGTCAACACATATTGCAGCCTATTTTTTAATTAAGTATTTTTTCGTACATCAGATGGAAACGGGAAAATAGAATTTACTGTTTAAATGTGTTTTCAACAAAGTTTTCAATAAAACATTGCTTTGCTAAAAAAGTTTGACAACATCATCGATCATGAAACCGTCGACTGGACTCGATAGCAAATTGTTTTTATAAAATTAACCAAAAAACTGATTTTTACATTTTTACCCATCACTGAAGTTGAAAATCACTTCATACATTTTGAAAGGTACATTCCCAATAAGCAAACAATTTCGTCCAATTCTCATACAATCACGTTTATATAGTAATTTCTATAAATGCTTTATAAGTAAAACAACCTACAGAAGCACTAAACGACAGTCGTAACGTCAAACGCAGTTTCTGCCAGAAATTTCTATTAAGGTGCTTGAAAGGTATCCGAATTAGACTCATAAAATTAATAGAGGCTTGTAAGGAGAAATTAATAGGCGATATTCATGAAGGAATGTGTTTAAGCTAGTATGAGATGGTGGCAAATTTCGTACCCAGTAAACAGTATTAGATTGTAAATGTGTTGGGTAATATGCTTAACTTTGTATTGATATGACATTTTTAATTATTATGAACGAAATTCAATTTTCAATAACAGTACTTCTTACCTGCATATATGCGAGTGTATCAATCAGTACTTACCTGACATAACGATACATAATATTTAAAAGTTTTATATTATCTCAACAGCGTCATTTGAAAAATATTAGATTATTAGATTGTGAAATCACGCTTACAAATGCATAATTAATGTACTAGCTAATATGCGAGTTCAACTAATAGTATATTGAACATGATATTTTTAGTACAATATTTTAAAAGCCTTTTTTTTTTTTTTTTTTTTGTTTTACGAGGTGGAAAATCCCTTCGGATCTCCGACTCTTGGGGGAAATAAGAGCCGGAGTATGTGGTGTTTCCACTAAAAACCACCTCGACTGCCGCCATGTACCCGTGTGTCGGAGGGTGGGGCATCACCAAAGCACTCGTCGCCACCCTCCGACGGGTATTGGCCTGCCAGATGGTCAGGCGGGCCCCGAACAAAACCCCCTTGGCGACGGATTAAGGTGTTGGACTCCGCCGCCAAAACGCCCAGCGGCCGCAGAGGATAGGGAGGACGGCAACGCAACACCGCATCTCCTCTTCCTCTGCGGCCCCACCGCGACGCATCGAATGGTGCGCCCCCATTTGGTTGCGGGAGATAGGGCGCGCGGCAACGCAACACCGACACGCCTCTCCTCCCGCGGCCGCACCCGACTGCGAGGGACAGACAGAACTGTCCCCCGCACCCGCACCGTTGGACGCATCCTGCGCAGGCCCCTCCAAGCCCACGCGGAGCGTCCCCTCCTGGATCCCTCTTAGCTTCACCGCGGGTAACCAATCCACGGTTACTGAGCCCCCCCACCACGACAAGGTGGAGATCCCACGGGGGGGAATATTTTAAAAGCCTAGTAATAATTAATGTACCAGCTAATATGCTAGTTTATTCTTCGGTATACTGAACCTGACATTTATTATATACCTAATATTTTTAGTAGCCTAGTAATAATCTGTAGAGACATATTTTATTGGAATATTTGTTAATCAGAGCAAAACTCCGCAAATCCTTCAAACGTATTTGACAGAATTCATGTGAGCTTTTGTCCATTGCAACCTATTACGATAGTATAAGGCTGTGGTTACAATGCGGATTTCAGGTCGAATGTAGATAAACACAATGCACTTTAATATGCAAAAATCCCGCGATTGCGATCAAACAGACCATTGCGGTGGACTGTAATGGCTCGTAATACACACAAATTATGTTCAGGTGTATGCAGTCATAACGACCCGGTTGAATATTAGCTTTGTTTGAAATAAAAACCCATTATATGCATAATTAACCTTATATATTTTTACCCTTTACTACATTGAAAGCGATTTCTACGAGGCAAAATTATTGGTAGCAGAAAAACAGTAGTTTTATGTGTACTAGTAAAATATGAGTCTTACATCCATCTGTATAATTATATAAAATTCTTCCATTACTAACTGACTGATAGACAAAGTACAGCCGAAATTATTAGGCTATATTAGCTGCAATTTGGCGCATACTATATGTGGTGCACAAGAAAGGATTTTCCGAAATTCCCAAGGGGTGGTGAAAAAACAGTTTAATTACAATAAAATGTGCTGTCGTAGCTGCGGGCACCCCCGAGTCAATACAATTATAATAATATGAAGTCCCTGCCGCGTCTAGTCTGTTCGCATGGAAATACAGAATGGTTTTATGTACGATTTTCACCAATACAAAGTGTATTTCCTGAAGAAGGTTTAGACGTATAATTCTGTTAGGCGAAGTCGCGCACGAAGTCTAGTCTAGAATAATAATTATATTGCATATATGCGGGCTGCATTACCACTTTATGAGGCTAATGTAATCTATGAGGGCACAGTTAAACAGCTTTGAAACATTACCTTCATCTTCTGATACAAACAAAAAAACTATTAGATACAAGATGAAAGGGAAGCTTACAAGTTGCAGGGCAGCTTTGTGGTTGATTGTTAGTAGCGGTACTGTGGTTCCAATTGCTTTAGAGAAATGGTCGGTGCCTTGTCTTTGGCTTTCCTTAATTGGTTGGTCGAAATGGAATTATAAGACACTCCGAGGCACGCATACTCTCAATTCTGGCTTGCTTCGGTCGGGCAAATTGAGAGTTGCAAAAGCTGTTTGCTAGGAGAGAATTATAATTTTAAGGAATAATATTCCGAAAACGTCACTCGAGCTATAACGTGATTTGTGATATTAAAACTGGTGTGTCACTGCTCGATACTCCTAGCTACTCAAACCAGCTTTGGTACTGCTGTATTTAGGCAATCTTTTTTACCTTAACTGGTTGTCTTAAGATCATAAATCTCATAATAGTGATCATAATCATTAAAAAAAGGCCATAAACTACTACAACTGTAAGTGTGCACATAAGTTCTCAGCTTTTCTTACAACAGCCGCGAGTGTTGCTAGCCGTAACTAGGACAGCATACAATACCCTTTATGAAAATTGTAAGCCTCAACATTTTAACCTTGATCAGAATGATACATACATCCTCACCCCTTTATGAAAATTTTAAGCCTCAACATTTTAACCTTGATCAGAATGATACATACATCCTCACGCTGTTGCCCGAAGGAGAAGCCAGAACCTACGGACTGCCATTTACAACGATCCTGACGTATCTCTCTCGCTTAATTCAATTTAGACAAATTTTGCATACATGCTCTTTTGTTTAGAGTACTTCTTATCTATTATTTTTTAGGATATCTCCAATCTTGTCAGAGAACGTCCGCCTTAGTGTTCTCCTTCCTCCTATCCCGTTAAAATTTGCCTTATAGACCAGAATGATACGCAAACAAATTCAGTCAAATCATAGCTATTAATTGTAACAGTTCATTGTAGACACATCATCACATTTATTTATATAATTTGAATTCATTTGAGGGCAAATACTTAGTAGCCAAATTGTTAGCCTTTTCACTTTTGAATTAGTTTCTTCCGTGAAATTGTACGTTTCTAAATTATATCAAGCCTTTTAACTTACTAACTTACACAGAGAAATGGCAATTTCACGAAATACGGCGACCTGCTTTCAATTTTTTGTCAGTGATTTTATTATAATATTTTTATTTCGTTTGTGGATCATAATTCATAAAACACGTCTCGAGTCTCGTTAATTTTACTAACAAAGAGCTCATCATTTTACATGGAAAATTAAAATATATAATTATATTTCTCTCTTTACTGTGTTAACCATAAAAAAATTAACATAACATAACATATCTTCACGCCTTTTATCCCCGAAGGGGTAGGCAGAGGTGTATTACACACCCACACTTCGCCAGATATGTTTCGGTCCCAATGTAATAGGGGGCGAGCCTATTGCCATCTACCGGGCACATTATTAAGCGAGCGATAATTAACATTTTTAATACACACATAACTTCGAAAAGTCAGAGGTGTGTGCCCGGGGTACCTGGGGATCGAACCCGAGACCATCGTCTCGGCAGTCCGTTACGTACACCACTGGGCTACCGCCGATTATAAAATTAAAAATGTTATATATCATTATTTTATTTCCCTTTTTTACTTTGGCTTCAAACTACTTTTATAATAGAGTCTTTATAATGGAATCTAGTGGGTTCTCGAAGTAATACAAAGATTTTGTTATAACAAATGTAATAGTCTAAAAGTCGAGTGTGAGTTTCTGTCAAGTTGCGAGTCGTTTCTCGATGGGAACAATATCTATACATTTTCTAAATACGCCCCTGGCGGTGTCGACTGACCGTTACTTTTCGCTATAAAGCCGATTTTTATACTTTAATTTTATTGTCATGTTGCTTACATTATGATGTACAGTTAAGTGTTAATAAACATAAGGTATTTCGTCGAACAATTCAATGTGTCTCATATGCATGAATAATTCTTCGAATCTGTTTAATATATTGCTGGAGGGTGCTTACTTTACGTCCAGCATACAAGGTTTTATTTGTACGAGGGACATAGAGATAATTTTTATTATTTTAGTTCTAAAATATTCACAGCCTAAATTGTACATGCCTGCAATTGTAATCCAATCATTTTAATAATTCATTACAGAATTATGCTTATGAAAGTATACTACAGGAATATTGCATTGATTTTGAGCCGCCCGTATCCAACCGCTGTGTGGAGAACCTTGGGAGAGGCCTATGTCCAGCAGTGGACGTCTCTAGGCTGACATGATGATATATTTTATCGTCAACTATTTTTATATGACTAGTTTACATGCATTTCAATTATATTTCAGATCAGATTATGTTGACTTAAATTCAGCAACTATGCAAAAGAGTTAAGTGTGTAAAAATCCAACCGCAAATAGATTTTCATAGATTTCTAAAGCGATTTAACGGCACAGCGTGGAAACACAACATTATTTCCTATAGCGGGTATGTAAAGTACTGTGCAATTTGAAATCAAAGAGTGAAAAATCCTTGAATATTTGAATGCAGCCTATATGGAAAATTATATAGCGGTGTAACTCTGAAGGTTTATATCCGCCACCCACATTATAATGGGGCTACTGCTTCGCACCCGTGGGTCATAGCGTGTTGATATAACCTTCATCCCTCCGATCTTCATCGATGACTGGGCTATTTTATGCAACACGAAAACAAATAATGATTTTAATCGAACCAGTAGTTTAGTACATTTACGCATTCAACCAAACAAACTAACAAAGAAACACGCCAGCTTTATAATATTAGTATAGATATATTTACTGTAGTATAAAATAACTAGCTACCACGTTAACACAGATACGCAGGTTCTTTATATAGTAGAGTATCATAATTCATGTAAAATTAATATACCTTATTACACGTAGCGTCTTCGAAGCTACATTTGTTCAATGCTAAATCATAATAATGTACCAGCCAAGAATTGTCTACAAAAATATTTTCCAGAAAAAATATTTGACTAAAGCCTCTTTCTGCAAACACAGGCTGTCTTTATTCTCCTAATGAACCTGAAACCGATGTCGCTATACACAATAATAAAAAGAAACGACAAATTTGTTCGCGTGTACCTCACCGATGTTATCGCAAGAACAGGAGCTAGTAGAAATGTAAATTAATTCGTACTAATATTACTTTGTAGTTCCAAACTTTTGGGTCAAACGGAACAGCGACTGATTACTAGTCGATAAACATCTTTGATACGTACTTAGCCTTTGTTAACAAAGTGCCGCGCTAGATTTCGCGAGGCGACATGTTTTTATATTTACACTATAAATTACGTCACACACTCAGGGAATTATTTTATAACGCTAGGATTTTGCAAATGAACTCGCATAACAATTTAGCCTCAAAACTGATCGCTGTGCTTGAGTCAATGGTGCGGACTGTGCAGTTGGATATAATGCTTTCCCTGACTATACAATTATAAATGCACTATAAAAAAAACTGATAAATAATATCTGAAGTTACAAAGAATTTCATGACATCAAAAATCATAAGTATTATTTTTATATTACAGTTTGATAACTTACGTTTAATTTACATTTTTTATTTTCATAAAGTGAAAAAAGACAAAAATAATTTATAAACGTTCTTGACGATTTATGACAGCAGTAGATCACTTGGTTGAAAGGTATCACGCCTTATAAATCAGTGCGGGATAACAATACAAGCATTGTGTCTGCACAGAATCAGATCCGAGAGCCTTTGTTATTGATCTATGGCGAGGACACTACTATTGAGGCGCAAGTATTCACATATAGTGTAGTAGGTTAAGGTTGTAGGTTTAAGCGGTCACCTTACCGTTTAGTACTGAGCCGACTGTTGTTTCAAACAACAATTTACGTCTTTCCTATACGTCGTTGTGTGTTCACCTGTTAACCGTGATTGACATCGTTGGTTTTGTTGCAGTGCGAACAATGTTTGGACGAGATCAAAAGAGTTTTATACAGTCGTTACTTTAATCCGACATAATCTCGCCTCGAGTTTAGATGGTCACGCCATTCTATCCAAAGCTTGGTGGTGATGGTAAGGCTCAAATTACGGGTTTTTATTGGACAGGTGGCCTAAACAAAGGTCTAGCCACAAAAACCAGCGACTTAGGGCGCGACGGACAAGAGCATGGCACGTACATGGAAACGCTGCCACCGCTACTCACCGCAGCTTTTCGTGGCTGGGCCTTAAAAGTACGTATGTTGTCCCAATGCTTCTTGCTCTCTATGATGACTTAACGGAAGCAGCGATGGACAAGCGGTCTTCGTCAAATCCCATGAAAACGTTTAATAGTACAAAAATTGCGAGACATTTAATAATTAACGTTTCTTTTTTTTAATTGCCATTTTTCGCAACAAAAGTGATAACAAATCTATTTCATTCCAAATCTTATGCTTGCAGGATTCCAATCTTAAACTATTAGACTACCGCTACGTGACTGTACAACGGTCAGTGTAACATCAATCACAATGGCCGAGCACCGGACACTTGTCAGTGACGTCACGCTAGCCGCCGTCGTTCCGCGCCATCGTTTGTCAGTGACACCCGCAGTGACCCTTTCGATAACAAACAATTTTAACACCTAATAGACATCTGTACTATATTAAAAGGGACTTAAAATAAGTTTGCGACCAGATGAAACTATAAGAAAATAACTTTGTTATGTGGGTAATTCAATTAAAATAAACTGACACTAGTCTAAACCATGGAATATCGCTATCCCTTCAGGTTGCGAAGGTCAGACAGGCAGTCGCTCTGTGGAAAAGCTAATATTCAGCCAAAGCATGTTAGAACTAGTAAGCGGAGCCTAGGTTGAAACTAGTTTAACTCTAGGAGGATGGTGTTGATGTGGGTAATTCAATATTGGTATAGAAGTTAGTTATTAGCTGCACATAGAAAGTCCAGTAAGCGTCTAACCACCAGGGATGCTAAAGACCGTGTGAGGTGGAGGAGATACAGCCGGAAAGCGGACCTTGGATCGCAACCGGCACTAGGATAATGATGATGATGAGAATGTCCAGTAATTAACACACATAGCCACTACGTTACCAATAATGAGTTACTAGGTATAACTCACGGGTTTGAGGACGAATGAAAGGTAATTTTAGAGAACTAAATAGACAACTTTATTTGTAACGCTGATCTAAAAAATTAGTTTAACCGTTAAACTTTTATCCCTTTTTCAACTTCTACAAGTTTTATTTTGCGTTTTAAGACCGTCTTCAAGCTATTCTGATAATTATTAACTACCATGGTACGGTGACCTTAAAGAGAATTTCACTCAAATTCACATAAATGTAACAAAACATTAATTTCTCATACTGTCTAAAGGGGTCTACATAAATAATATCTAATGTCTTTTCTGTATTGGCACTAAAATTAAAAGCGGTTACCTAATATCATTAAGATTTAGTGTTTCACAAATTTATGGTTGTGGTTTGCAAACTATAACTATTTAACAAGGGATACCGGGTATGATAACTTTCGTAATCTAATAATAATCTAGTTGATCCAACACCCAATGTTTTTCATGATACAAAGGGTCAGAAAGGGATAAAATGTAGTTTTCGTATTATTTAGTAACGAGCGTTACTAAATAATACGAATGTACTGTAATGTACGAAAAATAAAACCATTTACGATGATACGTAATACGCATTTTACGATGATAACATTTTGTGAACAAATATTTTCTATGTACCGTCCACACAGAAAATTTAATTAAAATTTATAAGAGAGCTTTTAAGTAGCCATAGTCTAGTAGAGAGACTGAGAGACTGCTTCGCAGAGGGTCTCGGGTTCAGATTCATGGCGTGCATCAATGACTTCTAGAAGTAAAGTGCGAATTAAATTGTTAATTATCGCTTGCCAAAGGGTGATGGAAAACATCGTGAGGAAACCTGCATGTCTGTGAGTTCTCCGAAATGTTCTCAAATTACATGTGAACTTTGCCAACCGGCACTTGGCCAGTGTGGTGGATTACAGCCGTACCCTTCTCACAGTGAGAAGAGGTCCATGCCCAGCAGTGGGGCAGTATAATAATATATACAGGGCTAATGATGACGAGCGTTTTTATTGTTACCATGATTTCAGGTACCAAAAATTACGTAAATTTTGACTTGCGGAAGTTTTTATTTCAGTAACTCGTAAACCAGTGTCCGTAAACATTTTTAATGACCATAAGTCTAGAAGCTCAGTTTAATATCCACAACAGATTCTAGGACAGAAAATATACAACAATGGAATCTCTGTAAATAGCTTAAATAGAACAAAATATTATTAAGATTGAATTTCGAAAACTAGACCACTACGTATGGTGTTCAGAGTCTGGGCTCGAAAACTGGGTAAGGTTTGCAGAGGTTAGTGGAAGCGATTAACGCATCCAGTCTTTAGCCCAGGGCAAAGGTCTGACATATATATATGTTTTTGAGTAGACCTATAAGATTACACTCATAATTTTGGCCAAAATGACAAGGAAATCGTTATAGTTAGCTACCAGAGTCCAAGGGTCAGGGTCTTCAGATCACGATGCACGTGGACACACAATGTTTTGCAAATGTTCAGTATGTTACAAATGTATTACAATTCTTGCCGGTAATGTTCAAAGGGCGGCAAATACAAGAATTTACAAGAAAAATTCACTTCAATACCAAAAGGCACGCGAGAAAAGCAAAAGGCGTGGAGAGACAATTTTTTGCGGAAAAACAATGAGAAAAAAAGTGAATAATTTGACAGTTCATAGTGTTACCATAGTCAAAATTTACAATAGACAAAGTAACACGCTACTAAACTGATATATTCGATTTAACTTATCATAAACAATATTTCTATTTCGAACATCCACCCGCTCCGGACCGGCCTACCGGTCCGCTAATCGGTTGGTAGACGTGACAATGTTGCGACTGCTCTCCTCAGAATCGAACCGTCCACCAAGACCTCATCAAATCGGAGAACTCCATCAGTCCCAGTTACCAAACGAAGAATGCGCCCCCTGCGCCATCTGAGTGGTGGAAGGTTAGCCTCTTTGATTAAAACGAGGTCATAAATCTTGGGTGGATCGGTCTTGTCAGTCCACTTAACGCGTTGCTGGAGTATGTGCAAATATTCTGAATTCCAGCGTTTCCAAAAGCTCTGAGTAATCTGACGTACCAATTCAAAACGCGAGAGACGATTAGGTCTCGTATCAATATAAGGGAAGTCAGGCAAGGCGACAAGTGGGCGACCAATCAAAAAATGGCCCGGCGTAAGGGCCTCCAAATCATTCGGATCTGAGGTGATCGGCACAATGGCCTAGAGTTCAAAACGTCCTCAATTTTACAAAACACAGTTGCGAGTTCCTCAAAAGTAAGGACTGATTCACCAATTCTCCTGCGCAAGTGTGTTTGGCCGATTTTACAGCGGCCTCAAATATACCACCCCAGTGTGGACAATTTGGTGGGGAAAACAATCAATTTTTCCCACGTCGGGCAAGCCTATCACCTATATCAGCCTTGTTGATATCAAGGAAATTAACAACGTCATTCAAATAATTATAAGTGCCCTTGAAGTTAGTGCCGCAATCAGAACGGATCAAGGAAGGCAGCCCTCTGCGGGATACAAATCTGTCAAATGTGGCTACAAACGCCTAGGTCATAAGCGAGGAGGCCAGTTCTAAATGTACGGCCTTTGTGGAGAGGCAAACGAAGACGCACAAGTAGGCCTTAACAGTCTTGCTGTTTCGAAGCGTCGATGTTTCTACCAAAAAGGGACCAGCAAAGTCCGTGCCAACACCGTCAAACGTCCCACTCTCCGTTACGCGATCTGCCGGTAAGTCTCCCATCAAGGTCTGCATGGTAGAAGCCTTGAGCTTATAGCAAGGGATGCAGCGAAAGACTATACTCCGAATAATTCTTCGGGCAGACAAGATCCAAAACTCGCGTTGCAAAATGGCCAACAGCGCATTACAACCAGCATGCGAATTTTTAAGGTGACGGTCAGTTACCAACAAGCATACCAAATGACCGTCCTTGGGTAACAACAGGGGATGAAGTGCCCCGTAAGGGAGGTTGGCGTTCTTGAGACGTCCTCCAACGCGCAAGAGACCCGTATCATCCAAAAAAGGGTTCAATTTAGATACAGCTCCCGACAATTTTGATTTCCCTGACTTAAGGATAGCAATCTCCTTCTCGAAATGCGCAAATTGCACAGAATGAATCCAAAAGGTGAGGGACTCCTGTCGTTCCTGTGGTGAGAGAAACGGTGTCAGTCGTTTCTGTTGTGGGTGCCTAAAATTAAAAACAAAACGCTTTATCCAAGCAGTAACACCTAACAACTTGTCAAGGGAGCTGTAGCGATTGAACAAGAAATTGGGGTCGAAGGCGCATTCCACTTTCTCAAGAGCAAGTGTTCGTAGACCCGGCAAATTGGAAGTATTCAAAACTGGCGTTCGAGGCCAATCAATTTCTGGTCGACGCAACCTTTCCGGACCCCACCACAGCGAATGGCCTATTAAACTAGGCATCAAGCATCCACGCGAGGCACAATCAGCGGGGTTGAGCTCACCTGGCACCTGTCTCCAAACAAGCTTGACTTCAGATTTTGGATTTGGGAAACACGATTAGCGACAAATACTTCCAATGTGTGGACAGACGCCTTCAACCAACAAAGAACAATTTGGCTGTGTGTCCAGGCGTAGGTTCCATAAATACAAATTGATTTACCCAAAGTACTAGACACGTGATTCAACAATCATACGAGCAGGGCTGCTCCCGAGAGCTCCAATTTTGGAATGGTCAAAGATGTACGAAGGGGTGCAACCTTACTCTTCGCCATGATTAGGGAAACTGTCACTTGACCTGAGGCACTGACTGTGCGCAAGTACACCACGGCCGCGTGACCACGTTCCGAGGCATCACAAAACCCGTGAAGGGTTGCCTTGTACTTCCCGGGAGGAAGGATGGGACGAGGCAAGGAGATCTCATTGACGGCAGGAAGTGAGGATACAAAAGAGGTCCATTCCTCAACAAGAGTACCGTGTAGAGGTTCGTCCCAGGTCAATCCTGCTATCCAGAGCTTCTGCAAGAAGCATTTTGCCCAAAATATGACAGGACAAATCCAACCGTTTGGATCAAAGGTTCTGGCGACAGTAGACAACACGAGACGTTTAGTCCAAGAACAAGGCAATTTCAAGTCTTCGTTATACGTGAAGATGTCTTGGACTGGTCTGTACTGAACGCCGAGAACGGCCATCATTGCGGGGTTGTCAAAAATCTCAAATAAATGTGGATCTTGCTGATGATCCTCGGGTAAGCCCTCCAAAAGCGCTAGTGAGTTGGAAATCCATTTGCGCAACTCATAACCAGCGGAGGCCAAGATACCTATCAATTCGTCCCGCAGGAGGATCGGCTCGTCCGCTGTGGAGGCGCCTGAGCAAATGTCATCGACGTAAATATCGCCCTTCAGGATGGCAGAGGCTCGTGGGAAACGTAGGTCCTCGCGGTCTGCGAGCTCCCAAAGAGAACGTATTGCCAAATAGGGGCTCGACCTTAGCCCGTACGTATTAGTAGCTCGTAGACGACCATGGGTTCGCGAGAATTCTCTCTCCAAAGGATCAGCTGGAAACGACGGTCATCAGGGTGGATAATCGTCTGCCTAAACATCATTTTTATATCCGCCACAAAGACAACCTGATGTCGTCGGAAGCTGGTAATGACGTCACAAAGGTCCTTGACCAACTTGGGACCAGAATGCAAGCCAGGTTCAAGGATACGCCTGTTGAAGTCTGCGCAGAACCATGAAACACCGTGCGCAGCTTGCCAGTTGATGGCTTCAATACCGCATGATGCGGGAGAAAGTAGTGCTCCACCGAACTCCAATCCAAATTTGACACACACATGTGTCCCAATTGTTCATATTCTCTCATGAACTCAATATACTTCTGTCTGGAGGAGGGTCCCTAGGTACAGGTCCCATCAAGGCAATACCAAATATGGTCGCGATGGCAGTCAAACCATTTGGCACCAAGACCCGTTTCCCACCAATCAAAATTCCACCGAGGACTTCAGAGCCAATCAACAAGTCGATTTGTCCTGGTGTGTCAAATTTGGGGTCTGCCAGTTCCAATCCCGATGTCAAATTCACCACAGCAGCAAGTAGCTGTTTCTGTGGATGCATACCCAAAATATTCTTCAGCACAAAAGCCGAGGTTTTAATCCTCGGGTGTGAAGATTCAACAGGGGCAAACAAAACTTTAACTTGCCCTTCAACAGTAGAGGCTACGTCACCTATTCCCCGTATACAATTTGGAAAGGAGCCCATATTTAATTTAACCTGCCTTACCAAATAAGTGGAAACAATGCAACCTTGTGAACCTGTGTCCAATATAGCACAGACAACAACAGAGGTCCCCGTGGGTCCCCAGACCCTAACAGCAACCGTTGGTAGGATAACGGTCTCAATGGGGGAGGTTGGCGTTATAGGGCAGGAGTCAATGTTAAACCTATTGTTGCCTGGGCGGCGACCGTTGGCCAGGACCAGGCAAATTAAAACGAGGGTGCGGTCTGAAGTCCTCATAGGCACAGTGATTTGATCCGCGTACCATCTCTGGGGGGTCATAATGACGCACCCGCCCAAAACGAGGTAGGGGCGAGTCAAGACGGGCACGCTCCGCCAAAGGAGGGGAATACCTGGGGCAGCAGTCATGGTGCTGGTGATGTTGAGCTGTTGCACAATCTGGTGCGCGAGAGAGAGGAGGCGTGCGCACGCTACGGTTCTTCAAACGGGGTGAGTGGCGATCCAATGAGCGAGGCGAATCTCAGCTGCGCGCCGGTGAGCCTCGGCCGCCACCTTCAAAACACCCGCCCAAGCGCGGCGTCGGCTGGTTGGACAAGCGGCCTACCTCTCTGGCATTCATGCAGAGAATGTCCAAATGCTGTCCTCCACAGTGAAGACAGGGGCGAGAGTTTGGGCAGTCTCGCTGGTAGTGGGACCCCAAACAAGAGAAGCAAAGGCGGTGGGCATTCGCGATGCGCCTATGAGAGGCGACATGAAGGTCCAAGAATGCCCTACAACTGGCCGTTCTGTGCCCCGTGACCTTGCAGTAGGAGCACTCCGCTAGACTCTGCGTGACTGCAAAGCGAGGAGGGCGCCGATCAACCTTTCCTCGGGTGTGAACGCGAGTCTGCTCCTTGACCTTGAGCGGCTGCGACTTAGCCTGCGTGTCACCACCGGAGTTGTCCAAAACCCGGCACTCATCCTCCAGAAACATCAACAAGTCTCCAAAAGGGGGCAGATGCATCGCACTATCCCCACCAAAGCGCGGTTCAAATCGCTACCTCAGGTCGGCAGGCAGCTTTTTGAGCACAATATGCACCAATAGGTAGGACCATTGGTCCACGGGCAGATCCAAGCACTTAAGGCCGTTGATCGCCACCAAGAGCGGGTTCAAAAGTTGGGTTCGCAACCCAAAGACCCAGGTGAGCGTGGGCAAACTCAAAATCTGCTCGATGTGGGTGTCTGCGAGGCCTCGCTTGTTGTGGTACCTACGGGTAATTAAATCCCGTGCCGTCTGGTAGGCCTCGTCAGACACGGGCAGATGCTGGATGAGGCCTTTGGCCTCCCCATCCAGGACCGACATCAAGTAGGTCAATTTTTGTGCCGGCCGAAGGTCAGCCCTGTCATCGATCAAGCTGGCGAATAGGTTAACAAAGCCCAGGTAGCTTCCTAGGCAGCCATCAAAATGTGGAAGGTCCAATGTGGGAAGCCTACTCACCAGTCTCGTTGCTGGCCTAGGAAGCTCCTGCTTCAACATGGGTTGCCCGTCCCGCTCGGCAATTAACTGTCTTGCACAGTTGGAGACAGCATCATAGAGATCCAAATTCTGGGCATAATCCTCACTGACTCTATTTCGCTGGTCAGCGGTGAAGTCAACAACTGACACTTCGAGACAGCAAGAGCTGAAAGTACGAAATTGCTGTTCCACACTTGCCAGGCGATCATCAATCTGCTCAAATCTTTTTAATAAGGCCTGCTGGCATTCAGGCCGGTTCACCAGAGTACTGGCTGAGGCAAACCAGCGCAAATCTGATGCAATGGCACCCGCAGCCGCACGCAAGTCCTTGATAGCTGACATAATTAATTCTCAAAAAAGCTCGGACAAGCGTTAAACAATACTATCAATTAAAACTTAATATTTGTTAAATCTTTGAAACCAACAAAGTATTAGCCTGTTTACTGCTGGTGCAAGCAAGTGACAGATATTTACTGGCCCAACAAAATTAATAGTTTCAATATATTGACAAAAACAAGGTTATCAACGCTACCACTACTACGAATTATGATCAGAGTCTGGGCTTGAAAACTGGGTAAGATTTGCAGAGGTTAGTGGAAGCGATTAACGCATCCAGTCTTTAGCCCAGGGCTAAGGTCTGACATATATATACTGTGTTTTCACAGCGGTAAAAATAATATGTAAATTTACCTGAGATCTTCTTGTGATGTGAGTAGACCTATAAGATTACACTCATAATTTTGGCCAAAATGACAAGAATATATTGACAAAAAACAAGGTTATCAACGCTACCACTACTACGAATTATGATCAGAGTCTGGGCTTGAAAACTGGGTAAGATTTGCAGTGGTTAGTGGAAGCGATTAACGCATCCAGTCTTTAGCCCAGGGCCAAGGTCTGACATATATATACTGTGTTTTCACAGCGGTAAAAATAATATGTAAATTTACCTGAGATCTTCTTGTGATATGAGTAGACCTATAAGATTACACTCATAATTTTGGCCAAAATGACAAGGAAATCATTATAGTTAGCTACCAGAGTCCAAGGGTCAGGGTCTTCAGATCACGATGCACGTGGACACACAAGTTTTTGCAAATGTTCAGTATGTTACAAATTTATTACAATTCTTGCCGGTAATGTTCAAGGCGCGGCAAATACAAGAATTTACAAGACAAATTCACTTCAATACCAAAAGGCACGCGAGAAAAGCAAAAGGCGTGGAGAGACAATTTTTTGCGGAAAAACAATGAGAAAAAAGTGAATGATTTGACAGTTCATAGTGTGACCATAGTCAAAAGGAGAAGTACCAAATACGGCCTGTAGCCAGAAAGTTGTGAATCTTTGAAATTAAACATATATTTTTTTAAATTTATACATCGTTTTCGTTTCTTGATAGAAGTTCGGTGAAAGAATTTAGTTTTTAAAGATTATTATTTTGAATAGGCTATGGTAGTAGCGGATGGATGTCTTATGTTGCCAGCATTAAAAATAAAATGAAGTATGGTAGGCAGCAATTGTTTTAACGAAATAATATTTTTATTATTATATTAGAAAACAATATATTTTATTTACTTTATAAGTAGGTATATTTGTAAAAAGAATCAAGAAATATATAATTTATTATATATTCCATAATTATTAAACTGTTTAAATCGTTTTGTTTTTTAATCGATAGTAGAAATATTTTTTCAAACCATTTGCAACACATTTTTTATCTGTTATGTCATTCGTGTTGCTACTGCGCGTCGTAAATATTTTGCTCTGATTTATTGGTGTTTTCGTACGGTTTTAATGTAATGTAATTGAATATAAATTCAATAATAATGATCAGTACCTTCTACCCATGCTAAGAATATGCAGCGGTGTTTGTGATTGTGGTTAGTTTTTTTGGACGAGTATTCATAGTACGAGGTTCCCTAGTACACAGGTGATTATTCATTATTATTGGCCTCTCTTTATGTAGTTTTTGTTCTTTATGACGCAAAGACATACCTTTATTTACATCAAGGTATTATATTTATGTTAAAATTCAATTTTGAGGTATATTTAGTTGTGGAATAATTGCCATTTCAAATATCTCGTATCTTATTTCCACCAAAAGTTATTTAAAAATAAATTATACAGGTTAACAGAGTAGTCATTTATCTTCAAAACACACATGTTGTCGTGTTTGGCCGTGCCAGGCCCATAATGTATGGCCAAATGGTACATCTCCTTTACAATAGACAAAGTAACACGCTACTAAACCGATATAATCGATTTAACTTATCATAAACAATATTTCTATTTCGAACATATGGCATTTACAGTTCACAAGTGTGTGTGCAAACAATTTCGTTGAAGGCATATCTGATGTGACTAGAAAGAGATAGGAAGAAAGATCCAGGTTTATTCGACAAAGGTGGACACTGCTAATTTTAAAATTTGAATATAATTGTGATTTTCAATAGCTACCTACCTAATTTTTTTATGAGCCTTGAATAGCCTTGTAATTTGCAATGACTTCTTATTATTTTAAAATGGTGTATTTATAAAAAAACTCAGCAATATTATCGTTTGCATATTTTCTTGTCACTATGCCAATGCAATGTCAAGAGAAATATAAACAGCGCATACAATTTGTTAAATTAAAATTCAATATCTATGGAAACAAAATACCACTTATTGAAAGTGCAACAACACACTTTCTTTGAAGTCGTATCTTCGTATTTTAAAATTTCTCAATTGCCTATTACGAATCCCTAACAAGCAACATGAGTACAAATTACAAATACGACAAGAAAAATTAAAAATATAAATAATTGGTACGTTATACGTGTACGCTTCGACTTTTTGCGAACATTATTTTCTGTTGTTTGAAATTTGTTTCTCAGTCATTCTTTCAGATGTGGACATCAGCTGCGCTAAGCTGCTAAGAAACAGCATTGCTTACAACGCTGTTACAGTGACGTAAGTGAATTATATAAAAATATTTAAAAAAATCATCATCATCATGTCAGCCTAGTGACGTCCAATGCTGGACATAGGCCTCCCCCAAGCTTCTTTATACCATAACTACCCGAATGCCGCCCAACCGAGTTGGACTCGAGAATTTTTTTTTTGTCTATACAACTCCCGCACTAGGACCGAATCCTGTGTCGCGGGGGACTTTAAAAACATACATCTAACGGACACAATGAACACCCAGACTCGAAACAACAATTTATGAATTACACAAAGTGTTGTCTCGTGTGGGGATCGAACCCACAACACTGCGCGCAGCGTCAAACAGCGAGGCGACCGCTTAAACCACTACGCGAAACGTGCAGTCATTACCTCTTTCTCGAAATTGGACCTACCCAATTGGATCATTTGTCCCAGGTAAACGTACTTGTGGACAACTTCGAGTATAGAGTTCCTAACCTGAATAGGAGCAGGCACGACATGGAAGTTAGACATGATTTTCGCCTTGTCCGTGTTCACCTTAAGACCTTCTTGTTGGGAGACTCTACAGAGGCCATCGAGTATTGTGCTAAAGTCTTCCATGGTCTCAGCCATCACTACGATATCATCAGCAAATCGAAGGTGAGTGATGTACTCGCCGTTGATGTTGATGCTGAATCCTTCCCAGTCTAGAAGCGTGAAAACGTCTTCTAGCACAGCGATGTAACATCTCCCTGCCTCACCCCTCGTTGTAGTCGAATAGGTTTTGAGCTCTGGTCCTGGAGGCGGACTGACATGGTGGCGTTTTTGTACAAACACTTCAGCACTTCGACATACCGATAGCTATACCAATTTGGCACCATTCGAGACACTGCAGCACTGCCCAGATTTCGATCGAATCAAAGGCTTTCTCATAGTCCACAAACGCCAAGCATAGTGGCTGGTTATACTCCTCGGACTTCTGTATGACCTGCCGCAGCGTATGTATATGATCTATGGTACTTTAGCCTTTACGGAAACCGGCTTGTTCGGGAGGCTGGAAGTCGTCTAGCTTGCTCGCCAGGCGACTCCTGATGACTCTAGAAAACAACTTACAGACGTGACATAGAACATTTGCCAGTGTCAATCAGCTTAAGAGCTCAACAAGGGGTCGAAACGAAAATATCTATCTATCTATCTATCGTCACGCCTGTCTCCCATTGGGGTAGGCAGAGACTATGGAACGCCAAATGCTCCGGTTCAAACACACCTCTTTCGCTTCCTCGACATTCATTAACCTCATCATACATCCTCGCCGGTTATGGGTACTTTTAATTTGGCCCTTTTTTAGTACGTCACCTACGAAAATATAAAGTTATATTTTAAAAGAACTGCCCCCATGGTCAAGAGGATAGTGTCTGCGTCTGCTGACGGTGGGTTCGATCCCCGGGTCGGGCAAAAGTGTTACTGAGTTTCTCCGAATTCTTAGTAGCAGCACGGAGTCTGGCAATGTGCCCGGTAACGGCAATAGCTCGCCCGCTATTACGTGGGACCTAAAATTTATAAGGCGAAATGTGGGTGTAATATTACATCTCTGCCTACCCTTTCGGGGATACAGGCGTTAGCCCGCAAAAAAAAACTGATCCCATCGGAAGGCATTCATTGTGCTTATATAGTTTTAAATGAACAGTCCTGTAGCCTGAAAGTCATGTAGCTCTTGACGAACAGGTACAGATACTTATATTAATATAATAGGTCATAAGCGGTCTATGACCACGGCTGGTGTGATCCACGCCAAATACAGGACATTTCACCCTTTTTTAAATAATGAATTACATGAATAATTTAGCAAAAGTGACTTTAGTTATGATGAGGCAAAAGTCAAAAGACCATGGCGATAAGCAAAGCATTACTCGCTCTGAGGATTTGCATCAGAAAATTTGCAAGCAGATACCTTGCATAAAAGTGGAATATTGAAAAACCGCTTGTCTACCTCCGTCATCACCGAGCTGTCACCGACTTTTGAACCGATTAGTAAATGACGTGACGTCGGTGTGTGTTCAACAGTTAACCGTGATTGACGTCGTTGGTTTTGTAGCGGTATAAACTGTGTGTGGACGAGATTAATACTAGTTTATACTGTCGGCACTTTTATTTTAGAAAATCTCGCTATGACTTTACGGTAACGGCTTGGCCACGAATAGCAGTAATTGGCGGCACCGGCTGCGTTTACGATGTCCATGGCGCGTTTTACTCTAACGCGACATGGGCCGCGGCAGAGTAGAGTGCGACATGTACAGTCGAACAACTTCCCGCTGACCACTATAAGGGCGAGAATCGCTCAGCAAGACATCGACGCTTCCAGTGCTACTTTACACACACATATTAGCTCTCTAAACTAAGTAAGCTGTGTAAATTACAATTCTGTGGTCCTTTCTTAGTTGTTCCATTAATAATTTATGTCTTTATGTTACAATTGAATTTATTATAATTTGAATTTATATTCTATATCAGTTTATTATTTTATATTTTTTAATTTTGTAACTAATTGTAATGGCTATTTAATACTCTATATTTGTTCAGATTTGCGTAAATTTTCTTTATGATTTAGTTTATAATCTGGATTTTGTACGCCGGCAACGGCAAAACATGTAGAACACACGAATACTTACCATCTTGCATGCAAGCTTATGTAACTTGTACTGTATACTCATGTTTCACATTTTTTTTTATGGTGATAGGCGGCAAACGAGCAGACGGATCGCCTGATGGTAAGCAATTACCGCCGCCCATGGACACAAGCAACACCACAGGAGTCACAAATGCGTTGCCACCCCTTGGGGATGGGAAAATGGATAGGATGAGGAGTGGGATGAGGGAGAAGGAATAGGGGATAGGGCTTCCGGCACTCTCACACACCGAACGACACGCAACAGTTTAAGTACTGTTACTGTTTAAAATTATCTTATCTTATCTTATTGACCCACGTATACAAAACCAGTTTCTAGTGTGCCTTGACTCTATGAGCGAGACAAAGGATTTTTTCAAACTGGTCCAGCGCCGACTTGTTTGATTGTACATGGGAATTGCTGCCACCGCCAGTCACCGCTTTACATGGCTGGGACCTAAAAGCACGTATGATGGTTCAATGCTTTTCATTCTATATGATGTCTCGGCGCAAACCGCGACGAATTAGCAGTATGGATCAAATCAGAAAGTATGATGGTCAAAAAGTAACGAGTAATTTTATATTTTTAGAACTATTTTGTCACAATAAAAAAAAATCTATCTCATTTAAAATCTTATGCTAGTAGAATTCCAATATACGACTTCCAATCGTGAAACGATCTTTAGCCATTAGGCTACCGCTCTGTGAATGTACAACGGTCAGTGTAACATCAATCACTAGGGCCGAGCGCCGGTCACTTGTCGGTGTGACGTCACGATAGCCGCCGTTGTTCCTCAACGTCTTTTGTCAGTGACAACTGCAGCGACCATTCCGATAACAAACAATTTAAACACGAAATAGATATCTGTACTATAATAAAGAACTTGAAAGTAAGTTTGGGTGTAGGCGTATAAAATTACAAAAATATATTTTATATGACGTTTTCTGACTAGATTGGAGACATCCTAAAAACTGGACAGGTTAGAAGTACTCTGAATAGAAGAGCACACATGAAGAATTTGAATTTGAAGGTCGCGTTCAATTTCCGCTCAAGTGTGACGTGTTCGTCACATGGATGTTTGTCTTGGTCTGGGTGTTTCTTTGTATAATATGTATGAATTTACAAAAAAAATACCTAAAACTGATTAACGCTGGCAAATACAGATGAGCCATTTCTTCCTAAAATTTACAGCTACACAAAAACGTGTCGCATTTGAAATAATTGATTGTCACAACGCGAAGAATTACATTGCTCGTCAGTGACACAGCGAAACGCAAAACAGAAAGACACCTACCGTATATTCACACTCACACACACTTACACATACTCATTCAATGAATGCCTAAACACCTACATGGGGACATCAATGTGTCGTAGGACAAAAAATAAATCGAATAATCATAAAAATTAAAAGTAGTTCTATCGCATAGAAACTTTTAATTATTGAACAGGCATAGTTTTACTATTGTTTCAGAAAATATTAGGAATATTAAAAAAATCCGACTTACTCGGTTTTCATTGTGTCCGTGTGTAACTTACGAATAACTATTAATTTGTAGTCGCTGATTTGGCTGACGGCTAATTTCTTTATATTACAAATTAAATGTAAAGCGGTTTTATATTAACGAGAGATTTTATGTATATATTGTATGTTAAATGTTTAGTATAGATATAAGCGATTTGGTTGTTTAGACTGTAAGCTTATTTCTCTATGAATAAACGAATAGAAAGAGCGGGCAATATAACTCGCGGCCGATATAATGGACAAAAAAATATTTTTGTAAGGAGCTGCAATTATTTCACATTTTAAATTACATACATACATAGACTCACGCCTGATTCCCCGAAGGGGTAGGCAGAGGCATATTAAACGCCCACTTTTCGCCAGTGTTTTGATCCCACGTAATAGGTGGCGAGCCTATTGCCGCTTATCGGGATATTTTGTTTGCCAGAGCCTCGTCCGTTGATCGGCAGGTGCACCACTTGCAGGTGAGGTTGGCTTGGGACCCTAAGTTCTTGGTGGGAACCCTATGCACCCATTTTAAAATACCTTACCTGTAAAAAAGTTAATTCATTTGGTTATTCCAACTGAGCAATCATTCTAGGATTTTTAGGAAGATCCCATTTCTGCGATTATCCTACGACAGCTGATTTACACAGACAGACGCCTTTGCAAAAGAATAGGATGCAAACACACACATAGCAACGCACACACTGATTACCATGCTGAAAGCTTTTCCCTCTGCCTATTGTTTCTCCCGAATCATTTATCAATGACAAGCGAAGCCTTGAACGAGCCACAATGGAAGTTCAAGGGCGTTACATATTATGAAATCGTTAGTCATGATGCGAATAGAAAGGTTTAAAATAGAATCAACGTTACAGTTATCTATCTAAGAAATGGAAATATAACGTAACTTATTACACCAACAGCTTAGTGAAATAATCCATAATTTATGTAGAATCTAATTTGGAAGTGTCTCGTGGGCGGGCGGGCTGAAGGGGTGGCAAAACATGCTCCTTTTCAAACACACGAGGGCACAAGTTGACAGTGAAATATTTATTTGCTTTGCTATTTAATATTTATTTGCTGTATCTAAATTGGCAGACTCTCTAGAGCAGTACTCCGAAAAGTGCGGCAAACTTGCTCCCTTACAAACCCATGAGGGCAAAAGGGAATACAAGCTTTTTGGTCAGACCACCACAGTTTGAAGCTGAGAGTATTGGAATCGTACTATCCCCATCGCCTTCTACTAGTTACTGAGAAGACGAAAAAAAAATGGCGAGTAAAAGTTTAGCATTAACAACATCGTTATATTAAACTAAATTAGGGCCTTGTGATTTTCGAAAATGCTGTTCATCGTAACTATTTTACCGTCGAATCTCTCGATTCCAGTTGGCACAGTTCGTTGTTATAAAATTGAGCCAATCTATTCCAGCACGGTACGCCGGTAATACCACACCAGTCCAAGCATAGCATGATACCTGGTGCGATTTTGCCTAAGTAATTCTCTTCAACAGATGTTTAAGAAGAGCATAGCTTGGACAGTATGATTTAGATAGAGAGATAGATTAACACTTTATTGTACACCAGTAAACATAAGGAGATTCACTATTTTATGAACTAACTTAAAATTAGTTGCACAACAGGGCGGTCTTATCGCAAAATACGATCTCTTCCAGACAACCTAGTTTGAAATACAATTAATAAAAGTACAATAGTGTGGGGTAACCCACACTATTTTTGTTTGTCGTTGGTACACCGTAAGGTGTACCACGAGGAACAGTGTCATAAATAGGTAAAATAATAGGACATAATATTATGTCAATTCAATTTTATTTGAGTAAAAACACAGAATATGTACAAATCGTACACACAATACAAAATAATACTAATAGTAAATTACTAAATAGCAATCCAATACTTATATTCAGTAGATAAATATGCTATATACTAGACATATCTATATATTAATACGTGAAGCGAAATTTTCTGATCCCTTTTTACGAGAAATGCGTGAACGGAGGATTATGAAATTTGGCACACTTATTGCTTACATGTAGTAAGTGTGCAGAATGCTATTTTTTTATAAAAAATGCATTAGAAATATATGATTTTAAGGAAAATAAACGTTACCTATACACTCAAACATTTGTCACACACACACGCGGATGACATGTATACGTATACAGTAATACTTTTTAATTTACGGTTATGGATCTACAGACGTTCAAACTGAAAAGAGGTTAATAATACACGTATATACTTTTTGTTCAAGGTTTGTCCGAACGAAACGCAACAGTTTAGGTACTGTTACTTTACGTCGATTTTCTGTGAGAATTTTCTTTCAAATTCAAATTCAAATCTTTATTCGCTAATATGGGTTGAATACATAGATGACAAATACAATTAATAGTGCCAACATATTAACCTTATGGTATGCGAATTATTAAATAAAATTTTATTCATTGATTATTATATTTTAAAATTAATTATATAAAACAAGTCATAATAATAGTCAATTTTTTACATGATTTGTCTATAATAAAAATAATATACTTTTAGTCAATTACAGTAAAAACAATGTCAAATTGTTTATCTATAAAATAAAAAAAATACGAATTGACTTACAGTTTACATAATATTGATAATAATTTTGTCAATTATATAGCTACAGTCGATCGGCAAGATACTCAGAAAAACTGTAATAAGCCTTCTCAATTAGTATACCTTTTAATTTTTGTTTAAATAAGTCCAAAGATGTGGTGTCAAGAATCCGTTGTGTAAATGATTATAAATGCGAGGTGCCATGCAAAGGATACAATTATTGAATAAAAATGTCTTATTACTAGGTCAGGCTATCTTATTTTTATGTCTTTTGCTCTTATACGGTTGGAATATATGTGTGTTAGATCTCACGAATTTCAATACTTCATAGATATATATACAGGGCAGCGTTAGTAATTTAAGTTTTTTATAATATCTTTTGCAGCTATCAGTTTGTTTTAATGTACATATCGACCTAATATGCATCTATTTTGAGCCTTAATCACAGTATCTTTATGAACTGAGTGTCCCCAAAACATAATTCCGTATCTTATATACCCTACATATCCGTGATACGCCGCTATTACAGCAGGACGGTCTACTATTTTAGTTAGCATGTACAAAGCATATGATTGCTGATTAATCTTTGCGCATAGATCCTCAACGTGTGCCTTCCAATTTAGGTTGCAATCAATATTCAAACCTAAAAACTTTGTTACGTCAACTTGATTTATTTTGTTTTCAAGATAATAAATGTTTATTTCTTTTATTTTCACTACTCTATTTCTAAATATCATATCATATAATATTAGTCTTGTCAAAATTTAATTTTAAATTGTTTTGCTGTTGTCCATTATACTATGTCCTCGATAGTTTTATTTATGTCATATTCAAGTTTTGTTTTATTTGTAATTTGGAATACTACCGTACAGTCGTCGGGAAATAAAAACGTCGGATGTTTTATAGATTTGGGCAAATCATTCATGTAGATATTAAACAATAACGGCCCCAGCATGCCCATTCCCTGTGGTATACCTAAGTTAGTTCTTCGCAGTTTTGATGTGTAGTGTATTTCGTTAGTCGTTTTAGGACATATGCGTGATAGTTGGGTAAACTTTTCTCTGTTCTCAAGGTAGGATTTTATCAAATCAAGTACGTTGCCACGAATACCGTAGCGTTGTAATTTTTCCAATAATATAGTATGATTATTATTTGAATTGGTAGCGCCATCTACCTTCCTATCTACAACTAATCGCATCAACATGAATCGTTCCACGCTTGTCTTGTGCGAGCGATATCATATTTCCGTCCCTCTCTTTCCCTCTCCCTGGAAGAGGCACTGCCTTCACCTGATTCGTCGACGCGATCGTGGACGCGAGTGACAGTCTAGAACATTCCGCTCGCTAAGAACGCCGTCTCGATACCGCTCCGCGCCGCACCGCTGTATGTGATTTACCGCTTCCACCAAGGAAAACCCGCTCGTAAGTGAAGTGAAAAGAAGCAGCTGCATCACGAAACCACCAGGAGACTGCCCTACGGAAACGAAGAAGGTTGTATAAGGTAAGTGCCTTCCATCCTTGAAATATCCTATACCCACTCAATCACCTCCTCCCGTATCCATCTCCTCTTCCCTTATTCCTTTCTAGGCGACCCAGAACTCGCCCTAATACAGTCCATTCCATTAATCCTTCCCAAGTCGCCAAGAACCCTACGGTTTCGGTGTAAAGCCGAACCATTTTTTTTGATCCATACGAGTCGGATTCATTTACGTTTTATACGTTATACCGCTATACCTAGGCAGTTATAGCACCTAGCTATACTCCTAATATATTCACATAACCATCACATGGTTATTTCCGCCCGCATTAGTAGGTAAACTTTTATGTAGCTACCTACTTATTAAATTATTATTTCTGCAACTATCATAGTTGTCTTATAAATCTCATATTTCAATCAACTTTTATTTCCTCAGCTCTAAAGTGTTGCCTACTTAGGTAAAATAATAGATACATTAGATATTCTTATTTTGTTTCGTTCTCATTAGCTTATACTTACGTAAGCATGTCACAACAAAAGAAGTCACGCGTGTCGGAAGACAAAGAGATGACAATCTTAGAAGCGAAACGCAATATTTTATTTGAGCGCATCCAAAATATCTATGAACGATCAAAAACCGCATCTATGTCTGACAGTAATAGCGAAGCATTTCTCAGTTATTGTATAACAGTAGATAGTATTCGAACAGATTTTCATAAGTTGTTAGACGATTATAACGCAAGATTACTTTCTATCAATCCTGATAAAACTATCAGGCGTATACCTCATTCGAAGATCTTTATTGTATTATTAAGCGTATACAATCGCAATTGGAGGGTAAATGTTCAGCAGAGCCCGTTGCCCGCAAACCGAGATTACCGCCAATCGAGATTATGTCGTTTGACGGAGATATACGAAATTGGCCGTTATTCTATGCGAGTTTTAAGTCTACAGTGCACGATAATGGTTCTCTGACAGATGCTGACAGGTTGTACTATTTAATAGGTAAACTGTCACCGAAGGCCCAGTCCGTATTTGCAGGTGTCACACCCAGTGCTGAGAATTATCAGGTCATATTTCAGTCACTACTTGACAGATATCAAGACACGCGCGTTCTAGCGTCTACGTACTTTGACCAAGCTTTAAATCTCAAACTGTCCGGCAACGCGTCTGTCTCGAATTTCCAGCTGTTTATTGATAACTTCGTAACCGCGGTTAATTCTCTTAGGAATTTAAAATTAGAAGATCTTTCCGACTTTATGTTGCTTCAACTCGCTTTAAAAAAGTTTGACACTGATACAATTCGCGCATTCGAGATGACGGAACGCAATAATAAAATACCTACACTAGATAGTTTTATTTCGTTCATCAAAGATCAGTGTCGAATATTTCATAATACGCAGTCTGGTTCACCTGGCCCGTCTAACACTAACAACAACAAACAAAGGTTGAATAAATCGCGAAATAGTAATAATAACTCAGTCCCTAATCCACAATCTTACGTAACATGTTCGGAATCTAATAGTAATAATTCACAGAAGTGTCTGTGCAGTAATATAGTGCACGACCATTACTATAAGTGTCCCACCTTTAATGATTTAAATCCAATTGCTCGTTTTAAAAGCGTAAAAGATAACAAAGCTTGCATTAATTGCTTAAGCATAAAACATAAAACGAGTAATTGTTCCAGTAGAACGAGATGTCGCTCGTGTAAACAAAAACATCATACACTGTTACATTATGATAAAAATAACCGGTTGTCAAGTCAAGCCGCTAACCTTGACACACTTACGAGTACGTCGCAAGTGCAGAACACGGTAGCTGCGCCTTCCGCGTCTGAGGGCGAAGAAGTATCGTTGTGTATGACATCCATTGCGCGGGCGACGCGCACGCGAGGACGGCACTCGCGCATCTATAATGATCCGCGCAGGGCCAAAACGCAGAGTACGGCGTCTAAGACGGTACTGTTAGCGACAGCGCAAGTTATCGTATATGATGTTAATGGGTCGCCGCACATGGTACGTTGTCTGCTAGATAGCGCATCTCAGACCAATCTAATAACATCGGAATGCTTCAAACGCCTCGGATTATGGAATAACTTTAAAAATACTAACTCAACCGTCAAAGGGATAGGCGGATCAGAAAAGCATTGCAAGGGTTCCGTAGATATTAAAATATATTCGCGTTTTGATAGGAATATTAATTTTAACATTTCTTCGCTTATCGTGGAGCGTATCACGGACGCATTACCAAACGCTAATGTAGACGTAGCATCACTCACTCATCTCGAATCATTGCCGCTAGCCGACGCGGAGTTTGCGAATCCGGCAGGCATTGATCTTTTGATCGGAGCTTCAATATTTCCGCACTTGCTACTAACTAAAATAGTACGTAGTGAGCGATATGATTTACCGCCCGCTATTGAGACGGTACTTGGGTATGTGATTATGGGTACCGTACCTACGTTACATACTTCTCATTGTATTACGTCTTGTTGTTGTTCTGCTCTTCAAGAGATCAAGGTGGGTGCTAAAACTGTGTGTAAGATAAAGCACTAATTAGCTATGCTATGCTATGCTATGCTATGCTACGCCATGCTATGCTAAGCTACGCTACGCTACACTATACTATACTACACATCCGCTTTGTACATGGATGACATTGCCTGTAGTGTCATATCCGCTCCGCTAGCAATTTCGCTTTGTGAAGAGCTTATTCAGCTTTTCAAGCGAGGCCAGTTTGATCTTGTCAAATGGACAAGCAACTCTAAGGAGGTTCTCGCACGCATACCAGATTCTCATAAGGCTTCTCCAGACATTGAGTTTGAGAAGTCTGTACCGCATAAGGTTCTCGGTTTACGCTGGGACAAATCCTGTGATAGTTTTCGGTTTGACGTCTCACCACCAGATGATAAGTGCACCAAACGCACTATGCTGTCCACAGTGGCTCGACTATGGGACATAATGGGTTTTGTGGCTCCCACAATTTTGTACGCCAAGCTCTTGATCAAGGAGCTTTGGCTATCAAAGTGTGAGTGGGATGAAACACCCCCTGACCATATTGTCGCCGCTTGGGGCCAGTTTTGTATTGAGCTTACCGCGCTCAATCAAGTTACTATTCCGCGTCATCTTGGGTTGGTAGATGGATGTACTATCAACTTGATAGGTTTCGCTGACGCCAGCGAGCGTGCTTACGGCGGAGTCGTATATCTGCAAGTCCGCATTGGTTCTAACTACTCGGTGCAGTTAGTTTGTGCCAAGTCTAAGGTCTCGCCTGTTAAAACCGTTTCAGTTGCGAGACTGGAGTTGTGCGCGGCCCTTCTGCTGTCTCAGTTGCTCCGCAAGGTTCAAGACACGGTTTTGCCCCACTACTCTATTAATAAATATACGCATTTTCCGACTCCAAAGTAGTGCTCGCTTGGATTCATTCTTCTCCTCATCGCTGGCAGACTTTTGTCGCCAACCTCGTTAGTAAATTGATTGAACTTGTTCCCGCTACTTGTTTCAATCACGTCGCGGGTTATCGTACTCGTCTTCAGGAAGAACTTTCCATGGATCATATTGGCTGGAGGTTTATTCCACCAGCATCACCACATTTCGGTGGATGTTGGACAAGCATGGTCAAAGTAATTAAAACGCATCTCTTCAAAGTTATAGGTCAACAGATCCTCTCTTACGAAGAGCCTTTAACTGTCCTTGCACAAGTCGAGGCACTGATAAACTCGCGTCCGCTTCCAACTCAGTGAGATCTAGCCTGAGGTTGGACCTACCTCTTAGTTTAAGTATTTGGTTAGTAGTTTTCGCTATTATTGCGTTTGTAGCTTTCGCTAAAGTTAATTTAGATTAATTTTATTGTCATATCGCTGTCTTAGCCTATTGATGGGTTATGCGGTAGTACACCCAACATAGCTAAGTTCAATTCTATTTTTTTTAAAGGCAACCCTTTAGGGCCGGGGGGATATGGTAGCGCCATCTACCTTCCTATCTACAACTAATCGCATCAACATGAATCGTTCGACGCTTGTCTAGTGCGAGCGATATCATATTTCCGTCCCTCTCTTTCCCTCTCCCTGGAAGAGGCACTGCCTTCGCCTGATTCGTCGACGCGATCGTGGACGCGAGTGACAGTCTAGAACATTCCGCTCGCTAAGAACGCCGTCTCGATACCGCTCCGCGCCGCACCACTGTATGTGATTTACCGCTTCCACCAAGGAAAACCCGCTCGTGAGTGAAGTGAAGAGAAGCAGCTGCATCACGAAACCACCAGGAGACTGCCCTACGGAAACGAAGAAGGTTGTATAAGGTAAGTGCCTTCCATCCTTGAAATATCCTATACCCACTCAATCACCTCCTCCCGTATCCATCTCCTCTTCCCTTATTCCTTTCTAGGCGACCCAGAACTCGCCCTAATACAGTCCATTCCATTAATCCTTCCCAACTCGCCAAGAACCCTACGGTTTCGGTGTAAAGCCGAGCCATGAATATTTATAAATATTTATAGTTGTGTTATTTTAATTTGTGTTTTTGGTATTGTACCTTTCGCATGCCTAATGGTAAAATATGGCTGAACCTGTATAATTGTTTTTAAGATCATGTACTGTACCCACGTTTGCGAAATAAACTATCTTATCTTATCGTATCTTATTAACCCGATCAAAGGCTTTACTTTTCGGGCTTTACGTTTTATTTTTCCGGAATCCTGCTTGTTCTTCGGCTAAGAGATTATGGCTTTCAAGGAAAGAGTATAAGCGATTGTGTATAGTAGTGGGCGTTTAAACGAAAAGCTGTAAACACAATCTGCTTATCAACATAAGCATAAGCGTTCGTTTATAAGTACAGGCCGATTTCGTTTAAACGGAAAGCAACATCAGAAACTGTAACGCTCGCTGCACGCTGGCGGCTGGCGCGTTGAACGACAACGATTCGCGAACGTTAGGTTGGCCGCACTGCTCACTGCTTTTTTAAAGTAATATTGAAAATGAACTCAATTAATGTGAACATAGAGACTAATATACAAACAAACACGTCAACATTATGATTATGCTACTAAATTACGAGTTGTTTGTTTACGTAATAATATTTAAAGTAAAAAGTTTTTTGTTTTTAGTTGCATAAACTTTCGTTTAAACGATTTGTTTTTTCTTCAATGTATTGTTAGTTAGTATGTAGTGTAGTATGCTTTTCGTGGCCATTACGTAAGTGCATACGTACGTAAATAATATAAATTGGAACTTTTACGTGCGAAAAATAAACCTGTGACTGTCAATGGTTTAAATTTTGTATAAGTATATTAAATTAATTTAATTCAGTGTGTAAATAGTTCAAATAAGTTTTAGTTTAGGTTAATTGTAAATTCGTTTAGTACCTGTTGTGTAAATAGACTTGTGTATTAAGTTATTAGTGTTATCACAATGTCGAGAAGCGGCAATTCTTTTATTTGGGACTATTTTACAAGGAATCCAGACAATAATCATAATCACAATCATAATCATAATCATAATCATAATCATAATCATAATCATAATCATAATCATAATCATAATCATAATCATAATCATAATCATAATCATAATCATAATCATAATCATAATCATAATCATAATCATAATCATAATCATAATCATAATCATAATCATAATCATAATCATAATCATAATCATAATCATAATCATAATCATAATCATAATCATAATCATAATCATAATCATAATCATAATCATAATCATAATCATAATCATAATCATAATCATAATCATAATCATAATCATAATCATAATCATAATCATAATCATAATCATAACCATAATCATAATCATAATCATAATCATAATCATAATCATAATCATAATCATAATCATAATCATAATCATAATCATAATCATAATCATAATCATAATCATAATCATAATCATAATCATAATCATAATCATAATCATAATCATAATCATAATCATAATCATAATCATAATCATAATCATAATCATAATCATAATCATAATCATAATCATAATCATAATCATAATCATAATCATAATCATAATCATAATCATAATCATAATCATTTATTGCTGAACATAGGTACATAATTTTATACATTGCAAGATGTTGAGTGAATGCGCAGTTCACTATGTTCTACCACTATAGGCATGCAAGGTTTTTAATAAAATTCAATCATTTCATCAATAACAATCATAAATTGCTTTTACATAGAATTTAAAAATAGAATATAAATATAAAAAAAGAAAAATATGAGAAAAAGAAATGTCATTATCTATTAATATTATTATCATTTAAATATTCGTTAATTGAGTAGTATGTCTTATTTACTAATATGTCATTTACTTGTTTTTTAAATATTTTTATGTTATCGCTTTCTAAAACACATGATGGTAGTCTATTATATATTTTGGGTGCCATACCTAAAAAGTTCCTATTATAAACCGATTTTTTATGTGGTTTGAACCGTATCTTATTTCGATGACGTACGCTACGAAGCGTGTCAAATAAATTGAAATTGTTTTTTATAAATAAGACTACTTCTAATATATATAGGCAAGGCACTGTCAATATACCTAGACTCTTAAAATATGGTTTACAGCTGTCAGTGTTTTTTATGCCGCATAAAGCTCTTAAACATCTTTTTTGAGACCTAAAGACAATGTTCACATTTGTGGAGTTGCCCCAAAATATCAAGCCGTAACGTAAAGTAGATGTGACATATGCGTGATATGCTGTAATTAATGTTGTATGATTAACTTTTTGTGATAGTTTATGTAGAGCATATGAATATTGACTTAGACGTTTACATACACTATCAGTATGACTTTTCCAAGAGAAGTCTCTATTGAGTTCAAGCCCTAAAAATTTTGTAGACGTAGTTTCTAAAATTATTTTGTTGTCGTATCGTATGTCAAGTTTTCCATGGTTAGTTTTTTGTTCAAATGTCAAGATTAATTTTTAAATTATTCGATTTCATCCAGTCTATTAATAGTCCTAGGCAGTTATTTATTTCTCTTTCGAACGTCATGATAATAATAAAATTGCACAGTGCGTTGTCGTAGATGTGGAAGCCAACATTGTCACTAGCTAAGTTCACTAACGTTCAACCAAAGCAATAATAAAACGATCTCACAAGCGGGAAGCGGCAGCGAGTCTGCTTTCACAGCGAATTGCAAAAAGCGTTTTAAGTGAAAAGCTTTTTCAAAAGCGCGCTTTTCAATATAAGTACAACGTTGTAAGCGTTATTGAAATTAAGCCGTTTATCACACTCCTAATTGTGTATAGCTTTCTCAAAAACTTTTGATAAGACTGGCACTAAAGCTATTGAGCGATAACATATCATGGAAATGTTTTCGCCTTTTTTAAAAATAGGTTTAATTATAGTGACTTTTAATTTATCTGGATAAACGCCACTAGATAGGGTTAAATTTATTATATATTACACATTGCAGATATTCGATGATACTCGTTTTAGAATTTTTGTTGTTAATTGATCATATCCGTTGCTATTTGTGTCTTTCATATTCAATGTTATTTTGCAAATTTCCCTCGGATCAGTTGGATGCATAAATATAGACTTACAGTTATACGGTATATAATCACTTAATTTATAGTTATTATTTGTTGCAATTGTATCTAAACTGTCAATAAAGAAATTATTAAAAGAGTTTGCTATCAATAGTGGATCTCTAACGACCTTATCATCAATGTTAATTTGCTGAATTTCTGTTTTTGGGATATTCATGGTAGTATTCTTTATAATTTTCCACGTTGCCTTGCATTTATTATATGCCCTGTTTATGTCGCAGTTATTTTAAATTTTTCTAGTTGAATTAATTATATGTTTTAGTCTAAGAGATAAATCCTTAAATTTAGATATATTTGCCTGAGTTCGGTGTAGACTATAATTCCAAAATAAAATCCGAAATCACATCTATTTGGGAATCCAAGATGACAGACGGGACAGTTTTAATAAAATTAATATGGGTTTAATTTTCGGGGTTTTCATGGATTCTAATCACGAAAATGACATTTTTTGTGAATCCAAGATGGCGAACAGGACATTTTTAGTAAAATTAATATTTTTAACATCATAATAATATAATTGGTCCAATTGTCATTTGGCATAGTTTTACTGTGTCAAATTTTTGAAGTTATACTTCTTTAGGCGCGTTATGAAAAATGATTAGAGTGAAATATACCTGTACTATGAATAGTCCATTCATTTTAAATTTTATTTATGTATAAATACGTGAAACAAAATAAATGTTATCCTTTTTACCACAATAATATTTAAACAGACCCATAGACTTTCAAACTGAAAATAGTTCAAATATAACATTATTTTATACATATACTTTTTAGGATAGCATTTTACAGCATTTAATTAATTTTAGAATAAAACAATTATAAGTGCTTAAAACTACAATCAAATTAAAATAATAATATGCAGCACAAATAAAAAAGAAAATCATTGAAATAAAAAAGAATTGACTAGGTGGGTCCACACAGAGCGAGCAGCCTCGCGAGGCATTTGCCGCGCGAGGAAACGGTCCCCGAACGAGCGAGGCCATAGAATAAAGCTGCGTTCACATTTACCGGACGTGATCTCTCGTGACGGCCTCTGTCGTAATTACTTACCGTTCACATTTATCTGTCGCCGCCTGTCGCGATCTGACGCAATTTTAAATCAGATCTGTCTTGACTCTCGTAGAGTTCACACTTTCGCAATGTTTTTGATGATTTATCCGATTCAGATTAAGTAGATATCCAATCATATCCATAAATTATTTACATAGGATTATATTATTTCGTATTCAATTAGCTCACCTATAGGTACTGTATAAGAATAATATTATAAAAAGTAAGTCAATTAGTTCGTCGTCCATTGCGCACAATTGCATACGCGCGTCTGACGCTTTACGAAAGACAGTGGCGCGTCCACATTAGTCTGACGAGTTGTGTCGCGCGAGTTAACTGTACGGAACCCAACAATGTTAGCTTCGTCAGCACATCTCTCCCCACCAAATTATCTAGATAATCTTATTGTCATCATAGCATTGATTTATTATAAATACCTTTGTAGATCTAACATTAGCGATTACTATTGAAAATATAGTTGAAAATCTATTATGTATTAATGCGCATGTATCAAATTGTCGACTTGTGAATTAGAGTGAAATAGTACATTTGCCATCTATCGGTCTACGTATCAATGTGAGATTGTTGGTCTCTCCTCTCTCTTATTTTAAAATTTTGTTTATAAATATAGTACTTGGAAATGGTCATACTGCAATGTGGTTGTGGCATGTGTTTTTACTAGCCGGCTGCCTGACTGACGCCAATTGTTGTACCTACTTTGGGTACTAGACAATGGTAATAATGGGCCATAATATACATATTTACTTATACTTACTTTTTTTGTAAATATATACATAGAAACACCCAGACCAAGACAAACATTCATGTTCATGCACACAAATGTTTGACATGAGCGGGAATCGAACCCGCGACCTTCGGCGTTGTAGTCGCTTACACTCCCGCTTTGCCAACCGGTCGTCGATTATTGTTATACCTAAAGGATGGAATAGGTAGACATGGAAAAAAATATAGAATGAATTATAGGAAATGAATGTCTGTAGGCAAGGATACTGTAACCGAAGCACAGACTGAAGGATTATTATTCGTCAAATATAAATAGCGTCAAAGATGAGAATGTTATGATGAATGTATCCTCCGTCATTCAGTGACCAAAGGATAGGGTATGCGACTGCTGAGCGGAGGTCCCGGGTTCGATTCCCGGGTCGGGCAAAAGTGTTACTGGGTTTTCCCGAATTCTCAGAAGCGCACGAAGTCTGCTGATGTGCTCGTTAACGGCAATAGGCTCGTCCCCTATTACGTGGGACCTAAACATTTCATGGTGAAATGTGGATGTAATAATATTACAACTCTGCCTATCCTTACGCGGATACAGACGTGAGTCTATAAAAAAAATGTCCAACATACAAACACACTTGCGAATTTATATTATTAGTAGGGATTCTTATGTTCGAGCGAGGCACGAAACAGCGTACAGACCGCGGCAAAACAAAAAACCAAACTCGATGGCTCGGCCGCTCGGTCGCTCGCCCGTGGCGGCACACGCGCTTGCCTCGGCCGGGGCACGTCCACACAAAGCGCGCAGCTTCGCGCGCCAATTCCTCGCGAGGCTGCGCGCTCTGTGTGGACGTGTCTAATTCGGTAGCTCGGGCACACGCGTGCGGCCGGCCGCGGCTGCCGTGGGCTTTCCTCGACCGAGCCACGTCCACACAGACCGAGCAGCCTCGCGAAGCATTTTCCGCGCGAGGCTGCTCGGTCTGTGTGGACCCGCCTAATGCCTAATAGATTAGATTTTGTATTTATTACAATATATTTATCTTGGCAAATTTTATTTACACGTTCGATAAATCACATAGGTACTACATAAATATAATAAGAATAATCCATTAATTAAATTTTTATTATATAAATAAGAGTTTCAAACTGAAAATAGATGAAATAATTATTACATTTATGTACTTTTTGTTCAAGATTTGTCCTATTCTATTTAGCATTTTTACATACATACATACATATACTCACGCCTTTTTCCCGTCGGGGTAGGCAGAGACAACAGAACGCCACTTGCTCCTATCCTTACAAACCTCACGCGCTTCCTCTACACTCATTACTCTTTTCATACATGCTCGCCGGTTGCGGGTACTTCGGACCTTTCCGTTTCTTAGGATGTCTCCAATTTGGTCGAAGAATGTCCGCCGAGGTCTGCCGCGACCGACTTGCCCACACACATTTGCCTTATATATCTGATTCGTCATTCTTTCTTCACTCATTCGCTACACGTGTCCAAACCACCTAAGCATTCCTTTCTCAATCCTTGTTACCACATCTTCCACCTTAGCATTTTTCAAAATATATTTATCTTGGCGTATCATCATCATCATAATCAGCCTTTAACAGTCCACTGCTGGACTAGGTCTCTCCTTTAAAAGGAGGAATTGGCCTACTATACCATGCTGGCCAAACGGGTTGGTATAGATAGGGTTTGTATCAAGTTTTCCTTCTCTTACAGTGCTGTTCTCTGCATAATATGCTCCCTCTGTCGGCTCTTACGACACCCATGGGATGATATGGGGTGGTGACATTCCGTATTCTTAATCCGTCACCACACGGACTTGGCGTATAAATTAATAAAATATTTACGCGTGAAATATACACTTATTAGTTATTACATATATGTATGGTATTTTATTAATAATTATTATAAGTTTCTGACAAAGTGTAAAATAAAAAAAAATATCCGTAGGGAAAAACAAAATTGCAGAGGTCATCAAGTTTGAATTCAGAACGCTGCGCGCGGGAAATTTTACTTTCATTCATTGGTTGTGTAAATTTAGTTGAAAATCTGTTAATGCGCATGTATTGAGCTATTTGTGAATTAAGAGTGATATAATACATTTGCCATCTATTGGTTTCAACGTGAGATCGCTGGTATTGGTAAGTAGCAGTAGTATTTTTAGCGTTTCTCATATTTTAAAACTTTATTTATATAGTACTTGCTAATGGTCATACTGCAATAGGGTTCTGGCATGATTGCAATAAGATACTGCAACTGAAGCACAGACTGAAGGATTATTATTGGTACATTGCAGAAAAGTTGAGAATGTTACGATGGATGTGTGAAGTGAGAAGAATGGACAAAATTAGAAGGAATTAGTATGTAAGAGGAAGTCTGAGAAGTGGTGCCCATAGGCTAAAAGTAAAGGAAAATATCGGTTGGCTTGGTATGGACATGTTGTGCAAAGGGATTATTTATATGGACAAAAACAAGTGAGAGTTTTTATTTCTTTAAGAGACAACTTTCGCACTAAGAATAAATCTTGTATCGCGGGGGCATTGACATACAATCAACGGACACAAAGTACATATACTCGAAACAATAATTCATGGATGACACAAGTGTTGTCATGTGTGGGTATAGAAACCACAATACTTGCGCAGTATCAGGCGACGAGGCGGCCGCTTCTAAACGCCTACGCCAACCATGCAGTCTGAAATGAATTCGAAAGAAGAGGGACGAAAAGCAAGAGGGTGTCAAAAGAAAAAATGGATAGACAGTGTGAATATGAAAGTAGAGGTACGAAAAGGAAGATCCGGCCAAGGAAAACATTAATCAACTGTGTGTCGAAAGAGAAAGGAGTAAATAATTAGATAAGAAGTATGGAAGTAAACGACATACTGCGCAAGGGCAAGAGAATGTTTAATTAGATTATTTTTTTAATTTGTATCCAGTTTTGATCAGTTATGTGTTATTAATATTTTTTGCTTGCTGCCTCACCAGCAAGACATATTGTCTCTTATTATAAGTATGCTACTGTAACCACTCACTACCATGTTTTAAGCAAAATAAATGAATTTGAATTGAATGACATTTTTATAAAGTCTTTAAGTTAACATCTATTTTAGAGTTTTATTACTAAGAAAAGTATTAAATAACCAGTAATTTCATAAAAAATTTTCTTTATTTGTATTGTACGGGGAAGTCTGTGATTATAGTCACGACAGTACCTACAATCTTAATAATGTAGAAATCTAACATTTCAATAAATTATGGTCGACACTGGGCGACCTCTAGTATAATATTAATATAAACTAACATATACAATTATGTATATTATTATTTATATTTATTAAAATGTACAACTGTCAAGATAATTGTGACAAATATTGATTTGTGACAAGATTTTTTTAAATGTAGGGAGATATTGAGCCCGCCTGATTGTTTCGGGTAACGCATTCCACAAAATGAGTAGAGACCTTTTTGAGATTCTCTGATGATCTCAAGCACTTTGAATGAGTGTCATGTAGATATTCGAATCGTCGTTTAAGGTAAAAGGGGAACGAAGGATTAAAAAGTATATTATATAGAAGGCAAACGATTCCGTCGAAGGCGGATTGGCAGCCATATATTTACGTAAACCATATATGAACCTTATGCAGAAGTTTTGGAGGCGCTCAAGTTTATCTAGCTGGTGCTCATTGAGGTCTAGATAGCTGGCATCGGCATAGTCAAGAATGGGAAGGAGAATAGATTGCGCAAGAGCAATTTTAGTAGGTATGGGAAGGATATTGCGTAACCTTCTCAGTGATGCAGCGGCAGCAAAAAGTCGTCGAACTATATTAAAAAAATAAAATTGTAACAAATTCATCGAAAATTTTCAAAATGGCAGTTTTTAGTATGCACCCTCTTATAACCATTTTTCCAAGGCTTTTCGTTTTTCTTTTACTTTACAAGTAGCTCTTAGCATGTCTCATTAAATATGGTACAACAAACTGAAAAACAAACGTGGACGGTTAATTATGTTGGTGAGTGTATTTTGATATGCAGCGATTTGCTGAGTATTTCCTAACATCAGCAAAGTCTATGAGTAGCGATTGCCAGTTTTCTCCTGTGACCCACCAGTCACAAGCGGCAATAAACAAATAAATAATGTGAAAGATAGTTTTCACTAAAGAATCCAGTAGGATTCTTTAGTGGTTTGTTGATTGGTAATTTTATGACAAAACAAAGTAGTAACTTTGTTTTGTCATAAAATTACCAATCATATTATGAAAATAAATATAGAATACATTAAGATGACTTAATCTAATCGTCTTTCCTAAGAATATTGATATCTAGTCATATCAAATAAGATTAGACAGCTGTCCACAACACGCTCAGAAATAATAAATTAAGGCCGAAAATATTAGGTAGACAAAAACTAATATACTAAACAATCTCGCAAGTCTATACCACTTATTGGCATAAAGGAACCGTGGCACGTACAAAAAATATGTATCTACGTAAATGGCTAAAGTAAGCCAAGTAGCTGTCAAATAAAGACAAGCTTCATATGATTGACGATATACTAACTCATCGCGACGTAAACTCTACTAAGTTGTTTTTTCTGTGACGTAAGCAATGACGTCATGTCGAAATTTACTTCGATAATTTAAGCAAGGAAAGTAGGGTTGAAATTCACTTAGCAACATCAATATTTAAAAGTTGTCATGAAAAATCGTTGATACAAATGCTGAAGCAGCATTTCTTGCTCATAATTATGATCTGTCGCGTTATCATGTAGGTACATACGTAGAGCGGTATTTTTTTTATTTATCTCTCTAAATCTCTCCGTTTTTAAACTCAAACCGAACAACGAACAAAGCCAAGTATAGACCCCAACAAAGTTAGGAGCATTGTGATTATCTCGCTAGTGAACACTCTTGTCGACGCTCGTCAAAGAAATATTCTTCACGAAATACGAGCTCTGACGGTCCCGGGTGGTCCCGGGTGCTGAATCTATACATCTATGTGGCAACTTTATCTGCTTATGGATTTAAATGGTCTCAGAGACTAACTTTGGGTGCCGATTGCTTTTATTATCTTATTTTTGATAGAAATCGTTAGCATTACACCCTATAAGAGGGACATTTCCTGTTTCCAATACACACGCCTTTATTCTTAGTATTCCACACAACCGTTCTATGTATTTCTAAGAATAAAATAGGATTTCCAAAGTGCACAATCCTCTTACAATACAATAAGCTATCGTCCATTGTCTGAAGACTACAATCGTTTAAAGCTTTACATTCACTGACGTGAAAACGGAAAGCTATGTAACGCTTACAAACTAACAAACGGGCAATTGTGAAAATATAAAAAATAAAAGTTATTGTGGTGACGAATAAAGAATATAATGTGTCATTACCCCATTTTTTTCTTGGGTTTTGTTCGAGTTGAATAACGAAAACCACGTATCAAACTAGTAAACTCGACATCGACCTTTATAGATATTCGGTAACAAGATATAGTAGTTATGTGCGTATTGAATTGTTAATTATCTTTTTTTTTTTTTAATCTACAACGATTTGTACATATATTAAAAATTATGTAACGGGTCTGAATCGTGTTAATAAACGAAAAGAAAGATGAAATACCTTTCTATTTGTCCCGACGTTTCGGCATGGGACATGACATGGGACATGCCGAAACCAGTACCTTCTAAATAAACTGACACTGGTCTAAATCATGGAATATCGCTATCCCTTCGGGTTGCAGAGGTCAGACAGGCTCGCCAAGTAGCTCCCTGGAAAAGCTAATATTCAGCCAAATCCGGTTAGACTAGTAGGCGGACCCCAGGTTGAAACTGGGATAACGCTAAGAGAATGATGCTATGAATAGGTACTTAAATATATGCTTGCTATCATTAGTAGAATAGGAGAAAACATTCATAGCTGTTACAAGTGGACCCCGGGTTCCTGGGCGGGTAAGTCCTGGATGCAACCGGGATAACGCTATGACGATGATTATGATGATGATCCATACTTGTTGCAATTCGTCCAAGGCCCTACCTGCTGGACAGTAAAGGGAAAGAAAAAGAAACAGGACAGTGACTGTAGATTGAGAAAGAAGATTCAATGCAAATATACATTTAAATAATACTGTTAATGCCGAACCGTAGGGGTATTTCGTCATCCCTACCGCAAAGCCTAAAGCACAAGTCTTCAACGAGAGCGTTTCACCCGTTATGACTTACGGTGCCGAGACGTGGACACTGACTGTGCGACTGGTCCACCAATTTAAGGTCGCTCAGCAAGCTATGGAGAGGGCTTTGCTCGGAGGTTCTCTGAAGGATCGAATTCGTAATGAAGTGATCCGACAGAGAACCAAGGTAATCGACATAGCACGTTGAAGTGGCAGTGGGCTGGTCACATCTGTCGCAGAACCGATAACCGTTGCGAGTAGTCGTGCTCCTGAGTGGAGACCACGCCTTGGCAAACGTAATGTAGGACGCCCTCCGGCTAGGTGGAGTGACGATATACGCAAAGTGGCTGGCAGCGGCTGGACACGAAGAGCCGAGAATCGGGCTCAGTGGCGTGCCATTGGAGAAGCCAATATCCAGCAGTGGATTACGGCAGGCTGATAATGACGATAATGTAGGGGTATTGGTCGGCTCTCAGATGGACATGTTTCTCCATAAATCTCAACGCAAGATTGTGCCACACTACTACGCATGTACTGCTTACGGATGCCCATATCATTGCAATTGTGTAGTGCAATGTACATCCATAGGCAGTACTTGGGTGAAAATTGTGTCACACAAACGCTTCTGGGTGGAATAACCATCGGTTCACCGCACTATTCGTCTGATATGAAAATGATGTTACAAAGACTGCTTTTTACGTCTGTTTGACTATGGAAGTAGACCTTCTTATAGGGTGAAGGTGGTAGTAATTTTATGATTTTACTAAATAAAAAGGCTACGCTCAATTGGGCCTTGCTGATTCTAGTTTAAATCCACAAGATTACCAAGGTTGTACTACAAAGTCTCAATGATTCTTTACTTAGTTCTTACACTCCAACATACCTACTACACTTACTCTGTTCCATACTTTTAATCAAGAAAGAAGCCTCAACGTGGAAATCATGCTAGCTATATCATATTTTCCACCTACAAAAGACCTTTGCCATTACATCCAGTTCATAGCGCCTATTTGTCTGTGACGCATCAACATTATCATAATGAAAACACTCTAATATTTCGTCTTGACATTCAACGTTGCGAAAGTTATGACGTATCCCCATTGACGGATGAGGTAGTTACCCATAAGTAACGCTTTTAGAAAAATGAAAACGTGTTGGGCAAAAATTGTTTTAATTTTTAGGTGTTTTGTGTTTTTTCCTAAGACGTCAGTAAAGCGATGGATGGATGACCTCATAGTTAAGAAAGTCACCTTGTTCATGAATCATCTAGGTTAGGTACTCAGAACAACACGCTTCATACCGGTTTTAGTTCTGTGTCTAATCAACAATGCTTTTTGACATTTGGATTTCTTCCTCGCTCAATAAGCGTTCGACATTAATGTCACAACACCAATGGTTTACGTCACTATCCTCACCACATTTCGAAAATTGGCAGTACAAATTTTGATCGCAGTCCTTCTCCAAAATTTTAATATAGTCAATTAACGGCAATCAGAATATCGCTAGATTACAATTGCAATTTAGTAAGCAAGAATCATGTGAATCACCCTTTGACACTGTTACCTTTCCTCCCTTACAACTTAGCATGTCCTACTCTTTGTTCATGTCCTAAAAAGTGGCTGACAAAACTTCGTTGCGAGTTCCAAAACTGTTTAGCTCTCTTCACGATAAAACTTCACGAGTCATAAAACGCGCTTTAATTAATGGTCACTGCTGCTAAATCTGGCTACACAGGTATTAATAAGATGCTGGTAGGTCTAGTTATGATCCCTAAAATATAAACTATAATCTAAATAATATTGCTAACTCTCCTCTCATCTGTCTGTCTAAGTAAAATTCTTGCGTAACTGACTGACTAACAGACAAGGCACAGCCAAATCTATTGAGCGTCGGCAGCTGAAATTTGGCATCTATGTTGTTTGGAGGTTGTAAGGATGCACTAAGAAGGGATTTTCTTAAATTCCCAGGGATCGGGAAGAAACTAGAAAATAAAAAAGTGTGTGGACATAGCTGCGGGCATTACACAAAACTAATTATTGTATTGATTAGTGAGTTTCCTATCAAAACACATTGATGATACACGTGTCTGCCTTGTGTTTACCCGAATGTTTTCGGTCTGTGGGAAACACTGATTGGTCTATCATAAGTGTCAATTTAACGTCGGTTACACAGATACGTACGTATCATACATAATTTGTTATAACCCAAGGACAAAGCTCATAGCGATTTGTAGAACAGTAGCAAGAAATTTTGTCCATATTTTGCAAAATATTAGCTATCTATTTGGAACTATGTACATATATCTATGAGACTACTCTTTGTGTGATCGTCCATGAGTTGTTATGTCCAGACTAGACTTTGTTTGAGTCCGTTATTTCCATTTTTTTAAAGTCCTCCACATTACAGCAAAATAGTCGTCCTAGTCTATTAAGAAATAAAAATAAAAAAACAATTAGGTATCTTTATTTTAAGGTCTGCACCTAATGCATTAAAACCCTTGCTGCATCAGAAAATCCGATGTCATTCCATTACAGTGCATTTTAGAACTCTGGGCAAAAAGCTTAGCAAACATAATTATTATGCATGTCTTATTAGACTAGGTACAAAAACACGACAATCAAAAATATATATATCGCTATCTCTTACAACTTTCGCCAGAGCCAAAGGTTCATTGAAACAGCTATAGTTTATAGATAAATTCTATTTAGGGCTGTTCTGCCGATACGTGACGATCGCTTCACTTCACGCCTGGCTCGGTGATACGCACGATAGACGCCTAATATTTAGTACATATACGTGGGATGAATCGGGTATTCTGTCTTCTAATTGTATATTACTCGGAAATGTGAAGCAGGAGGGCGAGGTGGCTTTAGACGCACTATTTGCGGTGCACCGAGAAATCATTGGTAACGTGTTTATGCTTATGATCATATCACTTAGTGCTTGGATCTGCCTATCATGTATTTGTTGTCTCGTCTTTGCCAGTATTTTGTGTGTAATTGGTCGATAGGTACTCACGCGGGTGAACATATGTAGATATTTATCAATGTGCTGTTTATCAATGTTCATTAAAAAAAGAAGAACAAAGCTAATCGAACTAAAAGAGTGGATTGCACCACATCACCGGTTAAAGTAAAAGCTAAAGTCAAATATTACAATAACTTTAACAGTAAACTTGACGGCTGCCGCAAAATGTGTTGCACCAACGTTTTTGTTGCTAATGTTAAAGTTAACAGGGTTGCTAGACAAATGAGGCGTAATCTACCCCGATTCGCTGCGGGAACTATTTTTAAGTCCGGCAATACTAGAGCTTCGCTGTTATTGATAATGTCAAGATGTCAATTATCAAATATTATATCGAACGTCAAACGAATTGAACGCGCTGAACGTGCATCATTTTAAAAGATTTTGATTATCTTTCTTGTTTATACTGCACCTATTACGAATTCAAGTTTAATGAAGTGTAGAAGATAATAATGGCATCAAATACAAAAAGCTTTTTCGTAAACAGCTAAAACAAAGTAAGTATGCACAACTTATTCTGTTGCCCATAACACGTGCGTGTTATTCTTTTAACAGCACACAAACTTATGCCTATCTTTACGTTAAATTCTGTATATTTCAGGGAAAGAAGCGTAAACTTTACCCGAGCTGAAGTCGATAGACTTCAATCGTTAATAACCAAACATCAAAATGTATTATTTTGTAAGAAAACAGATGCTATAAGTAGTAAGCAAAAGGATAGCGTGTGGACTTTAATAGAAAGCGAATTTAATGCCATTGGAGAGATCCCGCGCACTGTGAAGCAGCTCAAATACAAATTTGAGAAAATCAAGAGAGTGGCAAAAAGGAACATACACAGATACAATGATAAATATATTGAAGGGCCTGGTGCTCAAAATTTCATACTTATTTATTCTTCGCGACAGACATTAAAAAACTCTATAGTGAATAGTGTATTCGAAACCGCGAGTGAAAATCGTGTAAAAATAGTGCTATCCAATCGTGCGGTAGGTATACCGGGTTCGGTTCCCGGACGCGTCAAAGTGATAAAATAACGTTAGAATTGTGAAAATTCGCAAATCGGTAATGAGTAGTGCCGTGTAGTGTATAAGCATTAAACTTATACTTGTGCTAACCGTAGGGACTTAGATATCGATCTTAAATAGTGTTATCAGTTGTAATAGATAAGAACTAATAGTTGATAAACAGCTGTTTTGTTTACATACTAGTTTTATAGTTTCATAAGTGTTTTTTAGCTTTGAATAGGCTTGAAATCATGTTTAAATAGTTTCTTATTGCTAGTTATTGGCTTGCATAGTCGAAATAATCGTAATAATAAACATTTGCACGTTTATCATAAACTTTGTTTATGAACGATAGTGTTTTCTTAAGAAAATTTGTATTTTTACTTATGCATCGTAGGTTTTATTATGTTATCTTAGAATTTAATAAAGCTATTTCCATGGCGTTTGTTTTATTAGATTCTCCATATAGTTGCACACAACGGCCCACCAAAATTACATACATAACTATAGTATTTCATAGTTTTTTTATAGAAAATATAGTGGGCCGATCCTTGTGTGACAACATTTTTCAATAATTTTTCTTGAATAACTTAGTGATGCAAACAGTAAGGTTTATGTATTGTATACCGTTCGATAAAACTTTTTGAGACCTATCTAGCTATGTATAGAACATATATGCATGTACCATAGTATCTAAGATAATTACATGTATCACAAATAAAGATTTGTTGTGCATATGTTCGGTGCGGTGGTCGGCGTTAAGGTAAAATTTCGAAGTAGCTAAGCGACCATATTTTTGTCCAGTTTGTTGGCGTCCCAACCACCATGTTGTAACCAAGTAACTATATGTAGCCATCCAGCACCGAACACCTGAACAGCATCGCTCTCAACGTATGAAGATGTTTTATTTCTGAAGCCCCGAATAGATCGAAGCCATACAGTCCACTAGCACATAGAAGATGATCGTCGCAGGAACACTCGCCAGTCACACACCACCAGCGCACTGTGACAGACCACCTAAGGTTCGATTCCTGGCATCCTTCCTGACATAGGTAGCTAGCACAGAGAGTGTTCCGACCGTTGAGCTAGCCACCGCACTACATTTTTGGAGACTCGAAATCTAGCCAAGAATGACTTGTTTCTTTTCCTAAACCTTACACTTATCGGGTCTAAATCACAATCGTCTTCAGAAGAACTAGTTTCTGCGAGTATTTCTCGAAGCAGTGACATTTTTGGTGGTTATATTCGATGCGTATCAATAATAGAACAATAGAACTGACTTTAACAATAACATTAACCGGCCAATATCGGGCGGTTACAGTTAACGTAAAATGATGACGTCATTTTAACAATTGTCAAGTGGTGCAACAAATTTTTTGCTTAACCGGTACTTTGACAGATGTTGCGATCTTTGTCATTGTTAAAGTAAGATGATGCAAACCAGTCTAACTGTTCTTTAGTCAAACCAGGGCTCTCACGTGACACACGAATATTCGCTACAAAACCTTTCAAGAGTCAGGGTCACTCCACTCGTGCAAATAGCTTTTTCACCAGTAGAACACCATTTCAGCTCACTTTTCAACTCTCCTCTCCCGATCGTTGTCTGATTAATGTACCTGTAATCCAATTTAAATACGCAACAATTCATTGAAATACAAACTTACAACGTACACTGTTTTCTAGATACCTAATTATCTATTTTCAATTTCTTATTGCTTTTCACAAATTGCCAATTAAGTAAGACAGATACCTACTTAATTGATAAGAACTTAGAACTACGAGTATGTTTGTATCAATTTTGAACTCCGTTGGGCAAAAATGAAATGCTTCAATATATGCTTTGCTAGGCTGCCTTATATTCAGTGATGGACGGAGTATTTGCTAAATCCGACTGTGCCCTAACCAAATTACAAACAATAAGTTTAGGTATTTAATGGTGAATGTACGTAAAGATTTCAATTTGTGTGTCCTACATTTATGTAATTAATTACTGTACCAAATATAACACTATGAAAACGATAAACATGTATACAATATGAATACAGAAAGACAAAATCTATACTTCTATACTACTATTATAATTACAAAACAGTGCTTTTTTGTCACTTTTTCACGTCGCAACCGAGCGATGTTAAGGCTGGAGAGTAAAGGTACGTGTCCGTAGCTGGCCGTAAACTGCAACAGCAGACGCTAGTCACGGCCTCATGTCGTGACGACACGTCGCGCGTCGTCGCGACGACGTGTCGCTGTAATCATGATTTTGAACCCGACTGCATACGACAGCAGCACATGGCAGCGCCATATTCCTACTGGTTCTGAAGTGGGTTCTGAGTATTATTTGAGACAAAATGTCTCACGTCTTTGACAACGTCATTGGCAATACTGTGTAATGTGCGGTCGGGTTAGTAGTAAAAAAGTAATAACTTTCAAAGCGAAAATCTATTAAACGATTTTAAACTTTCGCGATTAGTATACATTATACAAGGTTATATAGCGGGTCTTACTCACGATAAATCTTAATATTTAAGGCATAAATACCTCGGTTTTTTGCCAACGTTTCGGCTGACTTGCTTCAGCCGTGGTCGCGGCGGGACTGTCGAGGTACCGACAGTGCGGTTAAAAACAAAAATAAAAATCCAGTGAGGGTAGGTGCCAAAACCCGCACAACACAAGGACGGCGCTGAGCTCGCCAGTCCCGCCGCGACCACGGCTAAAGCAAGTCAGCCGAAACGTTGGCAAAAAAACCGAGGTATTTATGCCTTAAATATTAAGATTTATCGCGAGTAAGACCCGCTATATAACCTTGTATAACGAAAATCTATTGCCAATTTTCATAGATTTTTGTTTATAATTCCGTTATTTTTACTTTTAGTTCTTTCCCGTTTATTTTTGACATAACATACTTTGCAAATTTACTGAGCAGCCAATAGTTTTCCAGATAAGCCATCAAAAACATTAACCAATATTGACATCAAAAACAACTTTGGGTCCTCAGTCGCACGCTAAGCCAAAATATCAGTAACATATTTCAGTGGACTAAATACAGAACTTATCAATGATAATTTAAATTATCACCTAGTAACAAAACCACATTCCGACATAACATACACATCCGTAAACCTACAATAGGTTCGGCTATAAACGAAAACATTTGCCGTAAGCGGTGTGGTCAATTTGGCTGGCAGGCAATTGTGCCGTCATAGAGATTAGCCGTGGTCGCTCTGTCCACCGCATTAAGCGCGATCCCTAGTGTAAACGAAGCGAAGCGGAGTTCGGTAAGCTACATGCTATATTATAATCATGTCAGTCTTGAGACGTCCACTGCATTTCATAGGCCTCCCCCAAGGTTCTCCACACAGACCGATCTTGAGCCACCCGCATCCAACTGCTTCCCACGATTATTGTGATCGTTTTTAAATATTTTTTTAACCGTCAGCGTCATATGAAATGCGGGCCAGATTTAGATCGAAATGAAACAAGGCTGTGTTTGGTTCCCTACAGGTATGTTACTGTCATCTCCCTTTTCATATTTCGATCTTACCTTTACATTAAATATGGGCTGCACGAAGGTAGCTAAACGAGGATAAGCTCGATTAGCATCAGCACAAACCGTCGCATCTTTCGGTCATTCCATGAACCAAAGCATGTAATATTCTTGAATCATAGTTGGTCCATGCATCGGTGGAATCCTGCTTGATCAGGTTCATTATCAGCAATCAGTCATTATCATCATCACCCTAGCGTTATCCCGGCTGCATCCAAGACTTATATGACTTAGAGCCCGAGGTCCGCTCACCGGTTTAACCAGATATGACAGAATATCAACTTTTCACAGAGCGATTGCCGTCTGACCTCTCCAATCCAAATGGATAGCGATATTCCATTTGACTCTCCGTAACGACTGTCAAAGATCTTCATGACAGCCGGGACCGGTGCTCTCCGAGGCACGGGGCAAGCGATAATTAACAATTGAATGCTCACTTAACTTCGAAAAGTGATAGGTGCGTGCCGTGGATTCGAACCCGATACCCTCTGCATGGCAGTCCGTTGGTATCTCCACAAGGCTATCGCTGCTGTAATCAGGTTAACTAATAAGCGGCGTCTAAGATGGACGGTTTTCGATCGCAATTGGCTGGGAATGTAGAGATGGATTTCTTTCCGGAATTCAAAGTTTAACTATGCCTTAAACGTGAACCCGCACTAATCCCAGAAATATAGCTAGGAGAGAAAAATAATTCCAATAGATATAGTAGTTTTGTAGTTTTTGGTATTGTCACTGTCATTGGCGACTTCAGTATCCACAAGTTTACCGTCAAGATACCAGCTGTACTTAGCTACCAGCAATCCCATCTTAGCTCACAACCAGCATAATGATGAGATGATGACAATCAGAACAGAGCTAAGTGGACGTAGCTTCGTTTTGCTTCGCTCCTAACGTGACGTGCGCTTTACTACGCCAGTATAAAGGCAATATTTCCCTGTGCTTATTTCCATACACTAGTTTGCATTAAAGTTGAGTGATTGACTTAATGCAAGTAACTATTTAGTAATCTGTGGTAATGCTATGTGCGTTGTGTTCTGAACAGCAGTTTGTGTATTTCTGTTATATTACAGAGTTGTAACATGCTATGCCTTGTAGTTTTGTGGCAGTAAAAAAAGCTTCATAACCTGAAAAAAGGCAAATAAAGATACTTTGTTTATTGTCAGTTTATTTATTTGTGCTGGTTTCACACAAAAATAAATACTTAAATCATGATTGACTTCTTTAGTTTTCAACATATTACACATTGTCAAATTTTATTAAGAGTCAAATATGGAATATAATCATATAAGAACCCTAATTATTAAAAGGACATCTAATCATACGCAATTAAAATCTTAAAATTTTGCTTACCTACTGATTCTAGATGGTAACTTTTAGATTTTTTTAAATTCGGTGGCATTAGAATATGGACACAGTGTATTAAGGAAATATGGTAGGTGTGCTGCAACCTGTGCGCACAAAGTCACGGACTAAAAGTGACAATTTATTTTTTTATTATCATGATAAAAATATATATTATTTAACTAACACGGAAAAGCCTCATAAAAATGTTAACCATTATTTTATAAGTAAATCAGACTGATAAATAAAAATAATCATCAACGCCCTAGCATTATTCCGGTTGCATCTAAGAATTACGCATCGGAGCCCAGGGTACGTTTCCTAGTCTGACCAGACAATAATATGACAGAATATCAGCTCATCTACAGAGCGGAACCCAAAGCGAAAGCGATATTGCATGGTTTAGACCAGCAGGCTAATTCTTGTTAGGGTTCCGTAGTCCACAAGGAACCCTTATAGTTTCGTCATGTCCGTCCGTCTGTCCGTCCGCAGCCTAGCTCAAAGATGCCTGGTGCTAGAAAGCTGATATTTGACATGAATATAGACATAAAAAATATAAAATATTGCAACAAAACTGTAGAATAAAATTTAGGAAAATATTTTTTTTAAGGTTATCTCCCCTACATTATAGTGGGGTTGAAATTTTTTTTGGTTGAGTACCCCATCATGTGGGGTATCATTAGATAGGTTTTAAAAAACATATTATTAGTTTGCTCAAATCATTTTTCGATCAAATGGTTGGTTTGTCAAATATCAAGCTTTGAAGTGAAAACAATTGTTAGACTCAAGTGTCCCCCCATCAAGGGTCGGCTCTTAGCCCTTACCTCTTCCTGCTTATAATGGACGCTCTTACGGCGTACATACAGGAAGAGGCTCCCTGGTGTATGTTGTTCGCCGACGACATTGTGTTGATTGCCGAGAGTGCTCCTGAGGTCCAGGGCAGACTGATAAAGTGGTGGCAAAGGCTGGAGAATGTTGGCCTGAAAGTCAGTATACGCAAAACTGAGTACATGTTTTGCGACTTCGGCGGTCTCTCCAGTCTCGCGCCCATATCCGTTGGTGGAGAGCCCATATCGGTCTGCTCCGACTTCCGGTACCTCGGGTCACTTATTCAAGGGGACGGGGAAATAGACCGCGACGTCACGAACCGGATCAACTCAGGTTGGATGAAATGGCGACAGGTCACAGGAACAACTTGTGACCCACGGATGCCCCTTAGGTTAAAGGGAAAAATCTACAAATCCGTAATAAGGCCTGTCGCACTGTATGGATCGGAATGCTGGGCCTTGAAGAAGACGGATGAAAGAAGATTGCATGTAGCAGAGATGAGGATGTTGAGATGGATGTGTGGGGTGACAAGGATGGATAAAATTAGAAATGAGTTTATTAGGGGAAGTCTGAAAGTTGCACCGGTGCAAGAAAAGCTGAAAGGAAATCGTCTATCGTGGTATGGGCATGTGATGAGGAGGGATGAAAATCATGTGACTAGAAAGGTGATGAAGATAAGAGTTGAGGGATATAAGGCAAGAGGAAGACCAATGAAAAGATGGATGGATTGTGTGAAGGGTGATATGAATGAAAAGGGAGTGAATGATGAGATGACGTCTGATAGGAGAGAATGGAAGAGAAAGACTCAAGTGTCCCCCCCCCCCCTCTGCCGGCTAAACTATTAATTTGGAAGAGGTGAAAAAAAATCACAAATGTAGTAAATATAACGAATTTAAAAGGAAAAACGAAAAACTAAAAAGGAAATCTATCATGGTTAAGTAGACATCACTAGTTTACGAGTAATCGTCGGTTAACTTATAAATACCTATTTCTGTGAGTTTACATTTGGCGCGCTGCCACAGAATAGATAGTTCTTACGAACAGAAGCACCACTTCGCAAACCAATTTAAAGAAATGGCGACTCTTGCAACTAAGCAAGAAAGTGCAATTCAGCTCGCATGAGCATTCAGTACCTAACGCGATATTGACCTAACTGTTCCCACTCTTTTCTAACACATAACGCTGTCGCTGTCTGGCGCGGAGCGGTGCGCTAGGGTTGTCGACTTGCCGCTGCTACTATAATATTTATTCAACGTCTATCTACCTACTTGACCACGTACCTAATAATAAATATTTATACGATAAGTATCCTATCCCACTATTTGAGCTCGTAGAACGAAAAGCACAAAAATTCTGGTGGTTTACATTTTCACTATACTAATTCATAGTTATTTCCTAAACGCGTAGACCGATTTACATGACTCAAACAGATAAAATGGTTTTTGAACTAGACCTTTAATTTGACACCATAATCGTTGAGATATCTCAACAAATAAAAAGTACAATTTTCAAGTTGCTCTCGTAACTTGAAAATTGTACTTTTTTTTTCGCTCTGTGGCAACACTAAGGCTAACAGCTGATCCGACCTTGTCCCGTATTTTTTACAAGTAAAAATATAAAATAATCGAATAATTAAAGCTAATTACAAGTTAATTGCCTAATAAATGTGTTATTTGTAATAATCTATAAACGTATTAGTGTTTTCTGTGAAAATAAGGTGAGTTTATTGTGATATCTTTTTTGACAACCAATCTACCGGCTAAATTTGCATTGTCATTTTTCAAACAGGTATAACATTGTAACTACTATTTAAAATCAACTTATACGTATAAAATAGTGTTAATTAGTATATTTCCAAATAAAAAGTGCTATCAAGTTCCTAAATAACCACCTATAAATAGTAAAAATAAATAAACTTAACCTAAACCTTGTTAGTTGGTTACACAACTTTGGACGAGATCAGCTGTTCTTTCTTACAATAATATTTAGCTTTAAACCCTACTATTACTACTATTACAATCTTCTCCTTTACTTTCTCTGAACTACGTGTATTTCTCTCTTTTCACTATGATTATGACTCGTAAAGCTTTGGCTCGCCAGGAAGAGTCTAAACTCCAACTGGCTTTAATTGAATTAAAGACCTCTAAGGAGTTGTGTAACAAACTGATAGAGGAAAGAGAAGATAACGAGAAAGAAATGTTGAACTTACTGGAAAAAAATAAGAGCTTAAAATGTGAAATGGCTCAGCTACATAATCAATTCTCTGATGCCATGAGTGCTCGGGATGGACTCCAGCTCATTGTGGACGGGTTTGCCGAGTGTAGTTTGCAGTATGAACAAGCCCTTGACCGTATACAGTTCTTAGACAAACAGTTACATGAGGCAAACAGTAGAATAAGTCATCTAGAATTCACCCAAGATCAGATCACTACGACGGCAAATCAAAGTCTGTTCGATGAGCTGGTGGTTCATGCTCCAAGCATGATTACTGATATAAATCATTTTAAAGTATCACTTCCAAATAGTCTCTCAGTGTGCAAAGAATCAAATAATTCAATAAAATTGATTAGGGGTAGTAGGAATAGAATTAAGAAATATGTTAAAATAAACAAATTCATAAAAAAGACACAAAAATTAGTTCACAGACAAAAGTTTTTCATAAAAAATGTTAAGCTGAATAGGGAAAGATTAATTGCTCTTGAAAAATTAAAAAATTACTCACAGAAATATCATCAAAATAATTTGAAACATAAATTAGAAATAAATAATTTGCAGCTAGAATTAAATAATCTTAGTGACAAATTAGTATCAATGACAAATAAATATAAAAGCTCTGAACTACAAATGAAAGAGTACATATTGGCAATGAATGAGTTGGTGGCATCAAATAGTAACGAATGCTCAATACCATTGAACAATGACATCCCGTTCAACCTTCAACACTCGCCAGCTTGCTCATTGCCAACATGTAACCCGGTTTTGCTTAATAGTTCTATAAACAATACAAAATCAAATATTAAACACACTGTAAATAAATTAAAAAATAACAAACTAGACAGTAAAACTATATTACAAAATAAAAATAAAGTGATAATATTTAGTGATGAGATTGGAAAAGGTATGGGTCAGTTGTTGGCAAACACATATAGTGATGGGTTAGTGATGAACTACTGTTTGCCTGGGTTAAGTTCCATTGCTATTTTAGATAAAATTATAAACTTCAATTTTGACCAGGATACAACTTTATTGATTCTACTTGGTAAAAGAGGATCTTTAAATAAAAGACTTTTATTCAATTATTACAGTAAATTATGTGAATTAAATTTAAATCAAATTATTATGCTCACTTTACCTTTCAGTAAAGGGTTGCCACAGAAAGAAAATAATATTAGACATAGTCTTAATATAAATTTGTGTAGCTGGTCATACAATAACGCTCAATTTCATGTTTTTGACTCTAACAATTATGTTAGTAAAGCTTTACATTTGACGCAAGATACTTGTTATCTGAATTCTTGTTATAAAAGACAACTAGCTGAGTCGCTAGCATTTTGTATTGACATTTCAGCCAAGAATTTGGCTAATAAACGTGTTGCCCCTATACAGCAACAAAACGACATTTATAATGATTCAGCCAATATTTTGGCTACACAGTCTGACATTTCTATTAATTTAAATTAAATATTTCGACAATAGAGAATACCTCTTGCAATTACACTTTCATTAATAATGGGCTGGTATGTACGAATAAGCCCAATTCAACTAATAATACATTTAGAAATTCGCAAGTATTAAAACTGGTACATCAAAATATACAAGGTATGTCAAATAAAGATTTAGAAGTGGAGTTGTTCATGAACGGTGAATGCGTTGATGTTTTGTGTATAACAGAACATTGGCTTAAAGATCACCAGTTCATGTGCAATTTTAATAACCATCTAGTTGGTAGTTCGTTCAGCAGACAAAATGCAATACATGGTGGATCGTTGATTTTAGTTAACAAGCTGCTTAAATTTAAGAATCGTAGTGACATTGTTAGTTTCTCTGTTGAACGGACAATTGAAATAGCCTGTGTGGAGTTGGACCAACTTGTTGTGTTGAGTGTGTATAGGCCACCATCGTCCTTCTATGATAACTTTGAAAGTGTCATGGATGATGTGTTACGGAAGCTATGCCAACAAAATAAATCTATAGTAGTAGGTGGCGATTTTAATATTAATTTACTCGAAGATTCCCTGAATTGCCACAAAATTAAGAATTTGTTCAAATCATATAATCTTGCATGCTTATTTTTAGAACCCACCAGGATAACTTCCACGACATCTACTTGTATAGACAATATATTTACAGATATTGTACCAGTTAGAAAGCAAATAATTAACAAATTAACATCAGATCATTGTGGACAATCTATAACATTTGCTATGCAGTCTAAAAAAGTAGGTAGAAAGGAATTGAGTGTGGTGCCAAAAACTTTGCGTCGTCTGGAGGGACTTAAGGATAAACTCACAAGTACACTACCATACTTATGCTATAATAACGATCCCAATTAGTTGTACAATTCTTTCTTTGACATGTACTGTACTATATTCAGTTCTATCTTTGTCCCTAAGAGGATCTCAGTTGCTGGTACTACATCCTTCAGTGAATGGGCAACCACTGGAATTTATAAAAGTAGAAATAAGCTTTACGAATTATATGAACAGAAAGTAATTAATAAAAATGATGAAAAATTTTGTCAATACGTAAGAAATTATTCTAAGTTATTTAAAAAGATTTGTCGTGAAGCTAAGACACTTTATTTAAAATCAAAAATTAAAAACAGTGACAATAAAATAAAAGCAACGTGGGATATTATAAACAATGAGACTGGAAGGGTCAAGATTAAAAGTAACGATTACACGCTTCAAGTAAATAAAAAGATAATAAAATCAGATTTTGAGGTTGCCACAGTATTTGAAAATTTCTTCACAGACATTCCAGTCTCAACCACTAAATCCCTGAACTCATCCCCCAATGACGCCGAATCTCTATTAAAACAAAATGTCAATAGGTGTAACATTGAATTTAGATTTAGTTATGTCACTGACAAAGATATTGTAAAAACTTTTAATACTCTTAATTTGAAGAAGACTAGTGATCTTTGGGGCAATTCTGTTGTGATTACGAAATCCATAATCAACACAGTAGCACCTGAACTGGCAATAATTTTCAATAGATGCATTGACTGTGGTGTGTTTCCTGATCAAATGAAAAGTAGTAAAGTAATTCCGTTATTTAAATCAGGTAGCACATCTGACCCCACAAATTATAGGCCAATATCTGTGCTACCCACGTTTAGTAAAATTTTTGAAAAATTAATTCTAGGCCAGCTTCAAACTCATTTTAATAACAATAAGCTGTTACATGAAAAACAATTTGGTTTTACTAGGGGTCGCTCAACTACCGATGCTGGAGTTGAGCTTTTAGATAGTATTTTTGATGCCTGGGAGGAGTCGCATGATGCTCTAGGAGTCTTTTATGACTTATCTAAGGCTTTTGATTGCGTTTTTCATGAAACATTGATCAGGAAATTACATTACTATGGAGTTAAGAACACTGCTTTGGATCTCCTAACATCATATTTGAGTAATAGGATACAGAGAGTTGAGGTAAATGGAAAAGTTTCTATGGGTTCAGTGGTCACAATGGGAGTGCCGCAGGGTTCAATTCTTGGTCCATTCCTTTTCCTTGTATATATTAATGATTTGCCATATATTATGCAAAATAATGAAGAGATAGTGTTATTTGCTGATGATACATCACTTATCTTTAAACTTAGACGAGAACAATCAAATAATGACGATGTAAATAACGCTCTCTCTAAAGTAGTTCAATGGTTTACTGCTAACAATTTACTGTTAAATGAAAGAAAAACAAAATGTATACGATTTTCAAGACCGAATGTAAAACAAGTTAAACCTAAAATATGTTTGAATGGAGAAGAGTTGGATCTTATAGATAACACCGTATTCTTAGGCATAACCTTAGATTCTAGGCTACAGTGGGGCCCACATATAGGTCAGTTGTCGAATAGACTTAGCTCTGCAGCGTACGCGGTTTATAAAATTCGTCAGTTAACTGATATAGATACAGCCAGATTAGTATATTTTAGTTATTTCCACAGCATAATGTCATATGGAATTTTATTATGGGGCAACGCAGCTGACATTCAAACTGTGTTTGTACTGCAGAAGCGGGCTATTCGTGCAATCTACAGTCTTGGTTCAAGGCATTCACTGAGGGAAAAATTTAAAGAAATTAAGATAATGACTGTCGCATCTCAATACATTTATGAGAACTTGTTATATGTCAGGAAAAATATAAATATGTTTTCTAAATTCAGCGACATTCATAAAATAAATACACGAAACAAAAACAAACTTGTTCTACCTTCAACTAGACTACAAAAAATAAGTAACTCATACAAGTGTCAAAGCATACGTTTTTATAACAAAATTCCAGGTAATATTCAGGAACTAAGTATTAATAAATTCAAAGTATTTATTAAACAGAGCTTGTGTTCAAAAGCTTATTACACAGTTAAAGATTATTTAGCAGACAAAAACGCCTGGAATTGAGTTTAAAAATTATGAATTGACATTAAATTATGAATTGACATTATGAATTTTGACATTTTGAAATTAGTGACATAATATTTTTATTTACATTTGTAGTACTTATATCTTTACATTCTGACATTTTTGATTTGACATTTGTTATTTTATTTATTTTGTTTTGACATTGTTATTTTCTTTTGACATTTAAAATTACTTAAGTAATATATTATTATTTTATTTTTTAGACATTCTTAAATTGACATTCAATAATATTTTTTGACATTTAAATATATGACATTTTATTGTTTAAATTTTTATAATTTTACATATTGTTTACAACATGTATTTTACTATGTATTAGCATGTAAAGTTGTGAGTACGATGTGGGCATTATTAAACATATAAGCAAATAGTTGTGGCAACCTGTCTGATGGCTTAGGCTGACATGCTTATGCATACACCTTCTGATGGCGTGGAGGCATAGTGATACAGATCGTGCTGGCTCCCTCAATCAAGGTTGAGCCGTACGATTGCTGTTGAATGCGGGCCATCAGTGGGCCGAGTCAGTCAAAAGCGTCAGATGATTTCCTGCATTGTACTTGCATACTAAACCCTTTTTTTTTGTCTGGACTTTAAAAGATCAAGAAAAGACTAAAGAAATTGAAGTGACAAAAAAATAATGACTCTGAGTTTGTTTCGGCTTTTCTTCTCAAGAAGTCATTTAGCTAGGAAAAGCCGGCCTCATCTAGAATAGGGTTTTGACATGTATAAGTGTTGTAAACAACCAAAGTGCAGAAATAAATATGTCTTTATGTCTTTATGTCTTTAAAATAAATAAAATCTAAATTTCAAGTTGCTTCCGACACACATCCGTTAAATGAGCAATACTTCGCACCAGACTTGTGATGTGAACATTTTTGTTGTTCACTATTAAAATTCACGTTATTAGCTAGCCCTGCGTGCGAGCGGTGACGACGCGGCGTGGAAGCCGCGCCAAAGTGTAGGCACTTATCGCTGTAGGTACGGCCGAGTGAAGGAGGCCTGGCGCTGCGCTGGCTTAATCTTAAAGATATACGTACTTTGGTATGTAATGTACTACGGTACTACGTATGTATAGTAGTAGTATATCTTGGAAACCACATTTTATGTTTACAATACATAACTGGATACATACCTAGCATTTTCTAAACAAAACTTAGGTTCTTATAATAGTGTTATTAAAATTATTTTTTCAGCAAAATAAACAATCGGATTTGTTGTACATTAATACCCTTTGCAGCAAGTCATTATGGGCAACTACGGAACCCTACTTTGCGCGTGGCCCGACACGCACTTGGCCGGTTTTATTTTTATATGACATTGAAATTATACTTTGAATTGACTCAGAAGCGGTATTCTGATAACCTAATATCATTATCGTGTTATTTGAAATAAACAGTTCGTCGTTGACACATATTTTGACACTTGTTTCAATTTACGATCTCGTTACAATTTCGTTCAAATATCAGATATTTTTTTTTTAATATTAGGCGGCAAACGAGCAGACGTTTCGCCTAATGGTAAGCAATTACCGCTGCCCATGGACACAAGCAACACCACAGGAGTCACAAGTGCGTTGCCGCCCCTTGGGGTTGAGAAAAGGGATAGGATAAGAAATGGGATGAGGGAGAAGGAATAGGGGGTAGGGCCTCCGGCACTCTCACTCACCGAACGGAACGCAACAGTTCAGGTATTGTTACTTTACGTCGATTTTCTGTGAGATGGCAGTACTTCCCCGGTCGAGCTGAAATCACCAAGGCTCTAATACAGTGAAAGAAGAAGAATACGCTTTTTATGATGTAAGTATGACACTGACATTATATCGAAACTGTGTTTATTTAGGAGAATTGGGCACCCATAGGTATCAGTTTATTTAAGGGCACTGACATCCCGTAAAGACTGTCAAAGATCTTCATGACTGAATGTGCTCTTTACGAGATATAGGGCATTTAATACTTAGCGTCAGTGGTGCGCGCTTTGGCAGCGATACCCTCTGCATGGCAGTCTGTTGGTATCTCCACTGGCTGTCGCTGCCTGATAAAAAAACAAAAAAAAAACACAACCAAAATGAAGCAGAAATAAATATGTCTTTATAAATAGAAATAAAATACTTCATTTTTAACCCGCTTTTACAATGGAACCGTATATTTTCAGAAACTAAATCAATACGATCACAATTCTACGAAGTGTCTTTATTAAGTAACGAGGTCAAACCATTTATAAAACATATTATTCAATGGAACATTTTCATAAATATATTTTAGGCTCCGGTGAAGATTTTTATAATTTATTGAAAATAATAATAGTAATCAGCCAAATTTAGCATGAGTCAGACCCTAACGTCTCAGTCTCATAAAAATGAAGTATCAAGCAATTGGTAGTCGTCAGCATCGGCCCTGTATTAGTGGCGGTCTTCAAATGTATTTCTATTATAAATATGCTGTGGTGGAGGGAGAAAATAAAGAGTAGACAAGTAAACTGGACAATGTCCAATATATAAATATAATATAATTATATACAGGGTGCTTCGTAGTTCGAACTTTTCCTTGAAGGAGGTTATATTTGAGGTGATTTGTAACAATTTGACGTCCGTCAACTAGGGGCCCAAATTTAACGGTTTCTGTGATATCGAGCTTTAAGGATTTATAATATTCTACCACATTCACACAACACCATCTAGTCCCAAACTAAGCAGAGCTTGTACTATGGGTAGGTACTAGACAATGGATAAATATACATATATACTTTTTTTTTAGTAAATACAAAGGTACATATTATACATAGAAACACCCAGACAAACATCCATGTTCATGCACACAAAATGTTTGACTTGAGCGGGAATCAAACCCGCGACTTTTGGCGTAGCAGTCGCTTACACTCCCGTTCATTTCGTCTCAATTCTATATAACCAGCAGGATTTTCTGGAAGAGAAATCTTACCTAAATCAAAATACATAAATAAGACACAAAAGGCCTATGTATGGTCGGTCTTCACTTCTTCCGCACATCAATATTCTACATTCATAATTACAAGTTATATGAAAACATTATCTTCCTTGTAATGGTAAAAACACTTAAGAAACATCAGTGCACAACTGCAACTGAATAGGTTTAAGAATACAAGTGACTAGCAATTTATCTATACGTTTATTGAAATTCATAACGTATGCCAATATGCATAGATATTGTTACTGGATTACGCCAAAGCTAATCACTGTTAATAAAATAATAAAAAGTCATATCTAAACTTATGTTTGTCTTGTAAATTATCAAGGTTTAAACTCCAACAGCCTTATTACAAAATATGTATGTATATAAATCGAGGTTTGGTTCTAGTCTGCGTATTATTAATGTGCACTATGGACTCACTTTTGTAAAAATGCCATTAATAAAATGCGTTCGAACAAAATGTGAAACTAACATAAATAACTACTTTCGTTAAAGAGTACTCTCATAAATTCTCCGCCAATTTGGTATTAAATTTAGACCTTGTCTTATAGTAAGGCCCCATAGGTTTACAAGAAAATACATTTTTTTAGTAAAATCTGACAATCAAAAAGCAACAATAATCAGGCATGCGTTGTCTATTTACAAAACGAGAGGAGAATAATAAATTAAATTAGGAAAAAGGATTTTTAGAGTTATGATGATACACATTTATTTCTTTGTTCAAAGGCACTGACAAAAAATGTAATGAGGCACCATTTGCATTACGTTTCGTAATAAAAAAGTATTCCTGCGAAAATATTTCAAAGTTCAAATATAAATTACATACGATTGTTGACTTCATATTGTCAAAAGGTATATATTTTAAACAAAGTAATTTATTGCTTTTATTAATGTGAATGAAAGAAATTTGACGTACTAGGGGCAGAGCCCCAAGGCATGGAGTAACGTTCGCCCCTGGTTATGACTACGTAAGTATCTGTATCAGGCGAAATGCTTTCAATCAGCCTATCGCAGTCCACTGCCGGACATAGGCCTCTGCCAACACTCGCCACAGTACACGGTCCTCAGCCTTCCGCATCCAGTACGTCCCAGCCACCTTTTTCAAGTCGTCGGTTCACCTAGCCGGGGGCCGCCTTACCTTACGCTTGCCGAGGCGTGGTCTCCCCTCTAGGACACATTTGCTCCACCGGCCATCAGTCCTTCTACAGATATGGCCAGCCCACTGCCACTTGAGCTTACTGATTCTGTGAGGCGAAATGCTTGGTTGCACTTAACTACCGCATAGTAGACTTGCTATGCATCTAAAGGCATGCAGCCCGCCACATGTTTGTAGTGCAAATATTTGAATGAATAAATTAAACAGTTTTGGATCATTTAAGTAGACAGTATCGTATTTTCTCGCGAACATACCCATATCCGCGAGAAAAAGTGCTTATAAAAAAAACTTAAGATAAAGTTTTGGTGATTAGGATTAATTCTGCCACTTATAATAAGAAAAGCGCTACAATTACCATTTGTAAAATATACGCCCAATACATTAAAATATTTCTACACAAAATTATATATAATTTTCAAAAACATTTACATTCAAAAACAACTGACTGCTGCAATTTTAGTTTACCAACGCACGTCGAGCTACATCTAATTGAAATAAATGCCAAAGCGAAATAAACTGCTATTCAACAGTAATATCGTTATTACATTTACTTGACAGCTCAATTTAAGTTAGCAACCATTCATCATAATGCGTGTCTTCTCTAATTTATAATATTATGATTTATATGCTCGGCTTGTTTATGTTTTGATGAAAACTGACATCTTTGTATTGATATAGATTTTAATGCGATTGCTTTGCTATTGAACTTTATGCTTTGTTGTTTGCTTGCTAGTTGATTCTCATGAGGCTTGATTTTCTTTAAAATATTTTTTTATTCATGGTAGCGACTGTAGTCTTGAAGAGACTAACTGACTGCTACGCGGACATACCCACTTACTTTTCTAAGATAAAAGCTTAATAAATTCTTAATTATTACTAGGTAAACGCTACAGAAAAAACTCGTGAGACAATCTGTATATCTGAGAATTTTTAATACGGTCTCGAAAGACATGTAAAGCCTGCCAAGCTGCACTTAGCGTGGTTTCAACAGTCGCTCACGTTGACACGAGCCTCTTTTCCCTCACGAGCCTCTTGGGAAGGGTTAGGCCATAGTCCACAACGCTGAAAAATATCTCAAAGAACTCGCAAACACAGATTTTCGTCAAGAAAGTAATAGAAAGTTTTTCTTCACCGTTTAGCAAGTGATTATTACCTAACAATAGTAGGTAATAAATACATCACTAACGTTAAAAATTCAGTGCCATAGGTTCAAAACCTCTGTATTAGGCAGTTTATCTCCTCAAATTCATACACAAGACTCTAAATCACAAAACAACCACATTGTAAAAAACTTGACATTGCCTGTTTCTAACATTGATAACTTACAATTACATACGTAGTTTAGGGCGCTTTGCCACGAGAGTTGTGGAAGCTAAGCCACGGAACAATGTGTCTGTGTTCACTGATGCTAAAGATGTGCTATGAAGTAGCAGGGCAGCGAAGATACAAAGCTTGAGCGATGCGAGGTATCGACAGTTACATACATAGCACGCATCCAGAGCACATCATATCATACAGCCTTTGTCAATCCACTGCTAGACATAGGCCTCTCGTAATTTGCGTCACAATAGTGAGGCAATTGGAGGATTTGTTTTACCATACCACGCCGCTCAGGGCAGTACAGGGTTTGATGTCGAAGTTTTCGTTTCTTCTCAAAGCCGTTTGCTTCATCCATATAAAAACATAGCTCATTTACACCAATTTTAAGCTATGCAAATGAATATCATTAGTCTTCATCTTTTGTGTGAGGGTGTGGCCGGTTCTAGTGTCAGAGTTTACAGACCGCCCGAAGGTCGCCAACGTGGCAACCGGGATCGATGAGATTTCGTGCTCCCCGAACAATGGTAACGCTTAGATGTAAATGCCACAACTAGCCGTTACCTATCTTAGTGGTGACCCGTGTAAACGTTGCTTATCTTTGTCTTTCTATTAGGATCGCTAAAACACGCTATGAATGCTAAAAAACCGAATATGACTGGTGATTCCATACACAACATAGCATACCAAATTTCTGGTGGAGCAACCTAATTCTCATCCTCTTAGCTCACAAAGGGACCGTTTCTAAGGCACCTGTCGTTTGTGCTCGCATGTTAATATACATTAACTGAGCCCTGGTTACGTCATTGCAAACATATTTAGGCTTCTTGTCTACGTGATACGTTTTTGCTTGCGTACGAAATCAAGTTACAATTTCAACTGTATTGTATTATTGTTTATGTAGGAATGTTTGAGGCTTTCAGTGTGTTTTATTCGTTTAAGTTAAGATATTGAAATGTTAGTATTTTTGCTGAAAGATCTTTACTCACGTAAGACATAATCACGTTTGAAACTATATTTCAGGCAGTAGCTTGGAATATAGATATCCCTATGGGAAGACAGCCTGTTAGCAGGTCAACAGCCGCTCTATGAAAAAGCTAATCATCTGTCAAATCTGGTTAGATCAGTATGCGATTCCTGGGCTCCAAGTTGAAAAGTCTTGGATGCAGCTGAAATAACGCTAGGACTGATGATGATGAGAAATATGATCCTCTCGTTACGATTATAAACTATATCGCCGGTAAAGTTGAATTTCTAGTATGATTTCAAGCGTAACTACTTAAATCTTTGTGAAAAGCAGTGGAAATGAGTTAGGGGATCGTATCGTAGCATTCATGGCGTGACTAGACTTGCCTTTAATATTAAATTGGAAAAGTAAAGCAGCGTTCGTAGAGGTCGTCACTTGGATGTGTGACCGATGGTTGCGGCATTTAAATTCGAGTGTAACCGTGCTTTTTTGGGCATATCTTATCGTTGGTCCCGATTCGTGTTATTTCGATAATTGTTAGGTCGTTTAGGAGGCCTTCAGGCGATCTGTAAACTACCGACTCCAAAGTAGGCCACGCATTAATATATTATGAGAAAAGGAGAATTATGTGTTACCAAGTAGACTAAAAACCCTCATTGTTGGTGTTACTCTGAAACTTAATTCGGCGGGTTTTGGCTGTATAAACTAATCGAAAAAAAAGTATTCCAAGAAACATTTTGTTACATATACAGCATCTTTATGATACGTATGTGCTTCTATGAAATAATTATGTTTTAGAAGTTGTCTCAAGCAATCTATGGTCGGAAATTGAAATAAGTATGTACATCAACTTATTTAACTAGGAATAAACTCAACATTATTTATTTAATTTTACTTTATATTCATTCTTCTCCGAGAAAATAATCAATTATTTTAATATAACCTTTTTTATTGTTATATTGTTATTGCGACCAAATGGGGGCGCACCATTTGTTGCGTTGCGGTGGGGCCGCAAAGAAAGAGGAGATGCAGTGTTTTCAGGTTGCCGTCCTCCCTATCCTCTGCGGCCACTGGGTGTTTTCGCGGCGGAGCCCAGCACCTTCATCCGCCGCCAAGGAGATTGTGGCCTTCGGGCTATCTGCCGGGGTGCCAGGGTAGAATGCTAACGCGAACCCCTGGCGCCCCCAAAATGGCGTGGAAGTATGTGCTGTGGTGCACTCCAGCCGTTGAGTCCCACATACCCCCCGCTTTTCATCTTGTATGCGTAATTGCATTTCCACAGCGAGGAAAAAAAAGGATAGTTTAGTTATATAAGTAGTTTTATTTTGTTAGTATATATTATGTTATAATAATATATGTATCGTTTTAAATGCATTCTCAACTTTTCGTTGATCATCATACAATTTTATTGAAACGGGTCTTACTCGCGATATTTAATTAATTGAAGGTATACATACCACTGTTTTCATTGATCAGGCTGAATGTCAGAGGTTTTCAAGCGATTTTACACTGGTAGCTAGCGAAGCATTTACTTAAAGCAATACGGCATCCGAATAGTGATCACTGTTACCAGTTGAATCAGTATATTGATTTTATAGCACTCTCTCTTTCTCCTAAGCAGTTATTATTCCCATCTCATTGTGGGGTCTGCTTTCTTTGTTTTCTCCTTCCACTTTGCTCGGTTGGATTGATTTTATAGCACTACTTTATTTAATTACTTTCCCACGCCAAAAGAATTTTAGCGAATGATATTTAGATCATTTCATCATGGATATAAAACGTGAAAACTGCCGATCCTTAATCTAAACAAAAACCACCTTTCGTAAAACGGACTAACAGTATTTAAGCGCAGAGAGCTTCAACAACTAACATGACATTTTGTATATCATTAAAAATGAATACGGTACGGTAACCCGCATAACACATGAATGAATAACTTTAACTATCACAAATGTCCGAAACATCCTAACAAAAAGTAGGGACCGTCATTATTCGACAGTTACAAGTTTTTGTGATCAAATTCTCCATAAAAACTGGCATTTCGTCCACTGGCCCATACAACCGGATCACCCCAATTTTCTATTAGTGTCACGCTTACAAAAAATGTGTCAATTTTCCCTTATACCCGAAGGGAAGGAGAAAAAGCGTTCGGTCTAGAGGAACATATGGGAAAGTGTGCGACGGTATTTATGGATTTAAATATATTTCTGTTTTGTTTTGTTCGTACTACATTCGAGAAAGTCAAAACTCGAAGGTGCAGATTTTTGAAAAGCTTATACCTTATACTAATATATAAATCTGAAGAGTTTGTTTGTTTGTTTGGTTGAACGCGCTAATCTCAGGAACTACTAGTCTGATTAAATTTGAAAAATTCTTTCAGTGTTAGATAGCGCATTTATCGAGGAAGGCTATAGGCTATATAACTTCACGCTATGAGCGACGGGAGCGGAGCAGTAAACCTTAAGGCGAGGTTGCAGTACAGTGCGTAGCTCGACCTCACCCCCCGCAAAAACAAAAACACGGCGGTGGCGTCAGCGAGTGAGCGGGGGGAGGGGAGGGGGGATTTCGTGTGTGCGTGTATAGCCATAGCGCAGCATAAAAAAACCGTAGATGAGTTATGCGAACTTCAAAAGTGGCACATTAAAAACTGACAAATTCATGACAAACTTTTTTTTTCTAAATTGCTCATTTGGCTTTAGTCGCGTACGCGCTGCGGTCGGAAGCGCTCGCTCTTTTACTCGCGTGTGTGTACGTTACATTTGAAAATGCCGTCGTGTGTAATGAGATTTTGCTAAAGTAGTTAAACTATATTAGGAAAATGACTAAGAGTTATGGAATCACTTCTCATTCATGAGTATTACAATATTACAACGTTTTATTTACAATTTATAGTAATTCAGTACCACAAATAATAGAGTGAATAAAAAAATTGGCATTTAGCGAGAGTAAAAGAGAAGCAGTATTGTGCGTGTTCAAAGACTAAAAAACAAAGTATCCAGATGGGACATTCGTAATAATAAAATACTGGTGTGTGTTTTTGTCAAGTAATAAAAGTGATTTGAGGCTGAATCAACACAATATATTATTATTATAGAAATACAAAATCATACGTAAGTTACAAACATTGACGGATGATCAAAGTCCATTCACTTGTTCTTGTTTTTCTCCTTTTAGTATTAAACAACTAAGTAGATTGTACTGCACAGTTTTCGCTACCGACCCACCGTACCCCTGGCAGTACCCCTGGGGGTATGGTGGGTCTTTCAAAGCTTAACCGTACTCCCAGATAATATTGTTGTGTAATTAGTTTATTAATTTCAGTTCGTTAATTTCAAGTTCTACTATTTTGTGGGATCATTCCCAGTATAGTAGTAGTATTGAACAATTCTATGATAGAACTGTCCTAATTCTATTAGCACAACTTGATGAGGAGAACAGAACTAATGGGATAAGTAATAGGAAATGTCCCAGTCTAGTTCTATGTATGTTTTTACAATGGTATTCTATAGAACTACTGGGAATGATCCGTAGTGTCACGTCATCGTGCTCATATATCCGAATAAATATGTTTTGTAGACGTTGATTTGTTTAATGTGTAAAACAAATGAACGTCTACAAAACAAATGAACGCCTACAAAACAAATGAACGTCTACAAAACAAATGAACGTCTACAAAACAAATGACTTACAGAAAGTGATCAGCTATCGATAGTGATTGCAGAAAACAGGTGCATGCGATTTTCAACCTAATTGACATTATTCAGAATTTATGATTTTATTACCCTAATATTGCCAGAAAGCGAGAAAAAACAAAAAAAAAAGTTTGTCATGAATTGTCAATAAGGTCGAAAATCGCATGCACCTGTTTTTTGCAATCACTATCGATAGCTGATCACTTTCTGGTAGTCATTTGTTTTGTAGACGTTCATTTGTTTTGTAGACGTTCATTTGTTTTGTAGACGTTCAATTGTTTCGTAGACGTTCATTCGTTTAAAACATTTTTATAAATACATATTTATTTGGATTTGTGAGCGTGATGTTGTGACACTACCCTTGTAAAACATACATAGAACTAGTGGTAAATTTCCAATAACTGTTTCCCATTAGTTCTATTCTTCTCATCAAGTTGTGCTAATAGAACTAGTGGGAAAAAAAGTATCACTAGGTCTATCATAGAACTGTTCAATAGAACTAGTGGGAATGATTCGACAGCGCAAGGATGATGATGATGACGGGTCTTCAACAGTACCACAGATTATACCTATAATATACAAAGCATTATAACCATTAGCAGTAATACCTAAACGTTTTATTCTCTAATTTCTTAAATCTCCTTGTTGCACTATATCATCGTACTAGCGCTTGTCTTCGCTTGTCTAAAAATACAAAAACGTAAGTAGTAAGTCATTATCATACGAGAGATAACACTGTTCAGTTTAATATCCACGTAGCACGTTGGTATAACACTACGAGCATCTCAGCCAGGAGTAAGGTTAAGCTTTAAAAGACCCACCATAAAGACATAAAGACATATTTATTTCTGCATTTTGGTTGTTTACAACACTTATACATGTCAAAACCCTATTCTAGATGATGCCGGCTTTTCCTAGCTAAATGACTTCTTGAGAAGAAAGGCCGAAACAAACTCAGAGTCATTTTTTTTTGCCCAGGGGTATTGCCAGGGCTACGGTGGGTCCGCAGCGCACAGTTTTTATATTAACGTACTGTTTTAGGTTTCCATTGAATGAAATGTACTTTTTAAATAAATGTTATAAATAAATCACATCGACTTTTTATTTCCCTACCTTAAATGAATTAATCAAATTTACTTTGAGGCGAATTGAATTTACTCAAGACAGACAAAGTGATCATGTCGCATCTGAGTCAAATTATTGTTTGTGAAACGGTCAGCATGATGTCACAATGCGCTTCGGTCCAGAGAGTAAGATATGTTTATCTCTATTTCGCGCTTGCGATTAGATGTGCTATCTCACTTACACTTATTATCTATCAATTCTTAGTGTGTCGTTTTGACATATTTATATTAGTGTGCGTACGCTTTTCGCGATGCGTGCCACTCGTAAGCTCCGTCATGTTACCTTGTCAGTAACCTGTCTACGGTTTCTTACTAGTATGTCTATGGTTCGAACGATTGAGTTTTGAATACGAATTCCTTTGTACTTTTGCGAAAACGTACATGCGGGGGTGGAGGGGGATTTTGCGGAGCAACGACGTACGTCCGCCCTCAATCACGCCTAGACAGGCACTGATGAACGGCCGGCGAGCGATATAATGCCAACATTTTGACTATTTTTTATCTTGGAGAAAAATGATAACGAAATTACGAAATCTGTTTTTACCATTTATTTTAAAATAAAGAGCTGTTTCTATTGATAATACTTTCATATAAATTCATTATGGAATCTCTAAGCAGTACACGTTTAAAATTGTGATTTAGTGCCATGTTTGACATTTTTTTTTATCGAACCAATCATTCCAAATCGTGTTTCTATCTTTACGATTTACTAGAAGATATGTTCAATTTTTATACTTTAATTTTTATTCATTAAAAATATCATAGTTCATGGGACTTTCAGACGTTCAAAAATCTTAAAAAGTACTGCAACCTCGCCTTAAATAACGCGGGTGTAACCGCAGGCATAATTGTATTATTTATAATATCATTATGGTAGCTATTCTGACACGTAATTTTATGTTCTATGTAGCGTCATATTGTGTTTTCATGGTAGTCCGGAGATAGTCGTCATAGAGACCCTTTAATCTTAAGCCGTGATTGCCTGTTGTGATTTCTCTGAAATAACTTTATTTTTGGTGACCAATTGAGCTCTTATTTACCTCCCACACAACATGCCGAACCTGCAATTAGACTATAATGTACAACACGAAGCCAATATTCTTTGAATGGGAAATAAGTGATGATGATGCGCCAAGTAATGAACAATTTCAAAGAATTTCTATGTCTTTTCTCAGAAATAAAAATGGTTTAATATAATCTATTTTTCTTCAAAATTATCCTACATACCTACTTCGACGATTACCTAAAAATGTCAACGACCTACCATATTAATAATGTTCCGTAACAGAACGTACGTGCGAGTATATCGACTCTGAATCGACTTGCCGTTCAAACAAAAATATTGATTCGGAGTCGTACAAGCGGGTGCGAGGCTACATTATCAAATAGTACCTATTTATAAGTCATCGGAAAATATACGGGAGTAGAAAACGATAGGCAAGGCAATACTGCTATTGCAGTTATATCTAATTGGATGTGAGTACTTCAAGAGTCATTGCCATTGCAACAGAATGGAACGTGGAATATTTCTTCTTTTCTTAATATCAGTTGAGTAATTGGGACAGTCCAATTTATTTTTCTTCTCGTGTTAGAAACCCCATTTGCATCTCATCTAGGTATCGGAGAGAAGAGTTGGGTCGATTTTTTTGGCGACACCGTTGAGGGGGCTCTCCCCGAAGGACGGGTCTCATCAAAATTGAATACGATACATTTGAATTAATTATATAAATTCTTCTTTATAAGCAACCCTCTCTATTGACTTACAACGCTGAGGTAACGAAAATAAGAGATACCTATTTCCAGTTGTGGATTACGAAAGGCTGTATTCATTGCTCGTATGTACTGGATGGATACTCTTACTTTTGTATGAAAGGTAAAACACCCGAAAACTTTCTTTATACATTATCTTATATGTATACTCGTAACTCAGCAGAAAAGCCATTTTCAACCTAGGAATAATGAAAACAATCCACCACGTATATATAGGCTGAAAAATGAAAGAGATTTTATAACAATTTAACGTAACATTTTTTCTTTGTATAGCATATCGTTCTTTAAATATTTACAAAGAAAGCTAGCAACTGTGTAAACGTAAAGACCGTTCGCGGAAAAGACAGACATCAATTTAAGTAAGTGGTTTTTTATTTGCCGCACTAATAAGCAGAAGTGTCTCTTACAAAGTAACTTTGGTACTTATGTTCTGAGTAACTTTTAGGATTTTTCTCTTTTATGTAACTTTAATTAACAGGCTGAGGATTTTTATAGCGTTCTGTTTGAATTTCATGGGAAATTGAAGTATTATAATAAAATTGCAGTTGCTAGTAAGTATATTATTTTAGTTTTATTTTTCGTAAGTTTATTCTTATAAAGCTAAGTAACAAGATCTAATTTTTCTTTTTTATTCATAGTTTAATTTAATTGTACCTAGTTCTTGATTTTGTAAAATTAATTTCATACTGTGAAATATAGTAAATAGCAGTGACACATCTGAAAGTTTAAAACTGGGACTAACATTTCCAAATATCGTATATCCGTCTGTATGTTTCCAGTCGCAAAGCAGACTAACACGATAGCTCGGTTTGAGGTAAAGAATAACATTTTACAGCCGTTGACATACAGCACATGGGTGGTGAAAGTCGGGACTTATTCTGAGAATATTGCTTTAATCGTGTGTCTCAGTGCTAGCGTTGAGCAATTTTTGTGTGGTGATTTGGAGTCATTATCGGCCCTGTATATAAACTGTCCCACTGCTGGGGACGGGCCTCTTCCCACTATGAGAAGGGTAAGTGGGTAGTCCACCAGGCTGGCCATGTGCGGGTTGGTAGACTTCACAAGTCTTTCGAGAACATTATGGAGAACTCTCAGACATGCAGGTTTCCTCACGATGTTTTCCTTCACCGTTAAGCAAGCGATAATTAACAATTTAAGACGCACATAATTTCGAAAAGTCATTGGTGCGCGCCGTGGATTCAAACCCGAGACTGTTGATTTGGCGTAATCAAATGATAATGTTCATTGAATTCCACTGATTTTGATTAATTAGACAATCCCTTGGGAATATACACCAAACATATAGGGATTATACACATGAGACACCAAAAGCTATAAAGTATTTTAAAAATTGATATCGCTTTTAAAAAATGAAAGAGTTTTTAATTAAGTTTTAGTGCACTGAGATTTTAATTAAGTTTTAGTGCACTGTTTTAATAAGCCGAACACAGCATCGCGCGTGCCATAATAAATTATTGAACAGATAATAATTATTTTTATTGAGATAAAATATCACGCAATTGTTTTCGCCGCTACACTGAGACCATGTCTATACATAGTTTTATAGACGCGGAGTGTGAATATTATTCTGAGCGCCAATGTGAGCTGAAAAAGTGTGTGCGTATAAATATTAAGTCAAATATTGTTGGGGATGAAACACATTCCTTCGAAATATATTAAAATATGTGAGATATTTTTTTATTTATTTATTTATTTATAGTCTCACGCCTGTATCCCCGAAGGGGTAGGCAGAGGTGTAAGTATTACACCCACATTTCGCCATGAATTTTTAGGTCCCACGTAATAGGGGGCGAGCCTATTGCCGCTATCGGGCACATCACCAGACTCCGGGCTGCTACTGAGTATTCGGAAAATCCCAGTAACACTTATGCCTGACTCAGGGATCGAACCCGGGACCTCCGATCAGCAGTCGCATACGCTATCCACTGGACCACGGCGGCAGTCAAATGAGAGATATTTTACAAGATATTTTAATATATCGTGATAAAATGGCTGGAATTAATAAAATTAATTTCAAACCATATTAAACGATGCCCGCAGCTACGCATACACATTTAATTTTAATTTAACCGTTTCTTCCCGATCCCGTGGTAATTTTGTCAGTAACTTCTTAGGACCCCTACGGTCCCAAACACAGATCATGTACATGGTCCCAAGGTACATGGTTCCATGGTCCCAAAAGACATGATGAAGATGAAGACAATAATTTTAGCTGTGCGTTGTATGTCAGTAACGCAAGAACTTTATACAAACCGATTATTTGTCAGAAACTCTCAAACATGTTGAAGTCTTCAAGCTGCATAGAGTTGGAGTTATCTTAAGAAGTTACTTACTATTTATTTATAGGGGCTGTCATTTCCAAAGGAAATAAACCAGTATTTTAGTGGTGGATTAATAGAAATCCAATAATGAAAATTCTATAAAAATACCTACTTTAGTTAATTGACATTGTTCCCACATAGTCTATAATGTCAAATAACGCAAGAAAGTAATTTTGAACACACGCGTGAACAAAAGTTGCGTAGTGCCTTAGACGCTTTGTAAACAACCTTCTTTTATGTACTCATTCATAAGTCCGAACATTGATTTCTAAGAAATCAATCGCCCATATGCGTATGCTTGGCGTTTGTGGACTATGAGAAAGCCTTTGATTCGATCGAAACCGTAGGGCAGTGCTGCAGTCTCTCCAACGGTGCTAAATTGACTATCGATATGACGAAGTGCTGAAGTGTTTGTACGAAAACGCCACCATGTCAGTCCGTCTCCAGGACCAGAGCTCAAAACCTATTCGACTTCAGCGAGGTGTGAGGCAGGGAGATGTTATATCTCCGAAACTCTTCACCGCTGCGCTGGAAGACATTTTCAAGCTTCTGGACTGGGAAGGACTCGGAATCAACATCAAAGGCGAGTGCATCACTCACCAAAAGTAGTCAGACTAAGCGTACCAGAACTAAAAAGAATATGTTGTTGTGTTAATTTTAAATACGATAAATAAGAAGCGACAAACTAAAATGTTTTCTTTCATACAATTTCATCATCCTCCTAGCGTTATCCCAGTTTCAACCTGAGGTTCGCTTATTAGTCTAACCGGATTTGGCTGCATATTAGCTGTTCCACAGAGCGCTGCCTGTGGAACTGCCTGTCTGACCTCCGCAACCCGAAGGGTAGCAATATTCCATGGTTTAGACCAGTGTCAGTTTATTTCGAAGGTACTGACGCCCTATAACGACTGTCAAAGATCTTCATGACAACCGGGACCGACGGCTTAACGTACTCTCCGAGGCAAAGGACAAGCGATAATTGACAATTCAATATGCACATAACTCCGAAAAGTCATTAGTGCGCGCCGTGGATTCGAACCCGATACCCTCTGCATGGCAGTCTGTTGGTATCTCCACTACGCTATCGCTGCCTACAAATCCATTCATTTAGTATTTTCATTCCGATACATTCTGCATGGCAGTCTATTTTTTTTAATTCTTTCATACAATTTAATGGAAACTTATTTATTTATTTATATATAACTTAGAGTCCCAAGCCAACCTCACCTGCAAGTGGTGCACCTGCCGATCAACGGACGAGGCTCTGGCAAACAAAATATCCCGATAAGCGGCAATAGGCTCGCCACCTATTACGTGGGATCAAAACACTGGCTAAACGTGGGCGATAAATATGCCTCTGTCTACCCCTTCGGGGAAACAGGCGTGAGTCTATGTATGTATGTATGTGTAGAATTATAAACTTGGTGCTTGGTGCCTAAGTACGCGTATACATCATGATCAATAATAATAGGAGAGTACATACATACATACATACATAACGTCACGCCTTTTATCCCCGAAGGGGTAGGCAGAGGTGTATTTCTACACCCACTTTTCGCCAGATATACTTTAGTCCCACGTAATAAGGGGCGAGCCTATCGCCGTACCGGGCACATTACCAGACTCCGTGCTGCTACTGAGAATTTCGTGAAAGAAAAACCCAATAACACTGCCCGACCCAGGAATCGAACCCGGGACCTCCCGATCCCACGCGCAAATTTATGCCGCGAGACCAACGAGGCTTTGATGTCGAGTTTTCCGTCTCTACGCAAAGATGGTATTTGCATCGTGTTATCCCTTAGTCGCCTCTTACGACACCCACGGGAAGATAGGGGGTGGTGACATTTGTATTCTATGCCGTCAACCACACGGCATAAAATAAATAATAGGAGAGTTAAAAATTAAAATAATAGAAAAGAAAGAAAATAACTTATTGTGTAACATACGTTACATTACTTACATTTATATAACTACTAGTGTTTGTGGTCATTACTCATTAGACTTAATCTGTTGAACATCGTTCTTAAAAGTTAACAATTTATTGTTGAATATATCCGATATGGAACTGTGTTTAGAAACGGGTCTTATTAACGATATTAAATTAATTTAATGTATAAAAAATGTTTTCTTTGATTCTTTTACTAAGCAAAAATGTAGCCGTAATCGTAAATAGTTTAATTTATGGACCCTGCTCAATGGTTGTGAACTGAACTGGCGACCCGATACTTTTGTAATACAATCCACCCGCTTCTTAACGTAGAATAGGATGTGTAACTATCAACCTAAGGTTGAAAAATTAAAAGTAGGTAACAACACAAACACACTCTTAAATTATCGTTAAGTTTATGTACTTTATACGTATTTTATTATTTAGATAAACCATTCCACACAGACCTATTGTTATTCATGCGCCTTATAAACCATTTCTAAATTACTTCCTACGAAAACGGGCATCAAGACGAATAACTAAACATACGTTACCCGAAGCAATCTGCACCCTTTGGTAATTAAATCACGAACAATAGCTGGCAACATTTTAATTATAACCCTTTTAGGGGCAGTAGTAAACTGTATGTCTTATCATGTACATGGGTCGTTCCGACCGTAGGGTACGAATGTTTCATTTATCTTCGCGTTTAAACCGAAACCTGTGAATTACAGAAATATTAAGCTTCAGCGTTGCTCTACAATATATTTTTGGATGGAACACAAAAATAGCTTTGTTATTTTAACACTGCTACTGGTTTGAACCGGATATAACTATATATCACTGAGTCTCAAAACAAAGTACCTACTTTAAATTTAAATTATACTTGTACGGTGTTCCCACTGTCTCGCTATCCTTTGTTATCCCTGAAATAGAACATGCCGCAGACGCTAGTGATGTGTAATACAATGATTGGATAATTCATCTATACCTATATTATCCGCTCAAATGAACCTCATTGACTTTTGTCACTTTGATTCAATATCCGTTGAGTGAACCCAAGTGACTTTTGTCCCTTTTTTGCTATAATAATGTATGCAACTTTTTAGAGTGAGAAATTGCGGTGTTTTTAGTTTTGTAGCTGTTCACTCTACGGTGACTTGCCTTGTTCTTTGTTTAACTTCTTACTTCAATACATTTCCTAGTTAAAAAACATTGCAACAGTAATGTAATCGTTTATTTAGATTAAATAAACCATTACACAAAACGTCAATTGTTCCCGTGCGGTCCCGCCGTCGGCTAAAAATTCGCGCCAATTGAACAGTGATAAAATTATTTTTATTATTAAAAAGTGGTGACTTTTTTAATTTATCGCATGCAGATAAAACCATTACGTCGATAAAAGTCATAAAATATATATGTCACCGATTTACTTTTTAATATAAACCCGTTCAAAGTTAATATAAACGTGTTTTCAACGCTCGTCAATGTTTGACACTAAGTATAATAAATTATAAACCAAATATCAACAAACACTTGCTAACACTTGAAAGAGTCATTCATTACCTTTTAGAAAAAATCACTTCAGAGCAGATTCGTGTTATATACGAGTCGACAAAAAATTGTATATGTTATCGCACGGCGGCGGCCATTATAAGCTATCAGGGCCCCTTAGCCAAATGGCATTCGATTAACGATATCGCTAATCGCTAAGTGCAAAAATGTATAGAACTGACATAGGCTTGCGGTATGTCACGTGGTCAACGAAGAAGAAATTCCTTATGTTGCCATGGCAACCAAGCGTTAGTAAAAGTAGAAAACGAAGCGAATGCCATTTGGCTAGGCCCTCAGGGTTCACCGGGCGGCAATTGTAAATAACGGCGCATTCATCACAGCGGTTATAAAGCTGAAGAGTTTGCTTCTGTTTGGGTGAACGCGGTAATCTCAAGAACTACTGGTCCAATTTGAATAATTATTTATGTGTAACATAGCCCATTTACCGAGAAAGGCTATAGGCTATATAACATCACGCTACACGGCGGCTACGTCGGCGGGACCGCACGGGTACAGAATGCATGTGCACGGTTTTGTTACAGTATTCCACCCCATACCCATGTCACTACTTATTTGAATGATGGCAACCTATTGAAAATGTCTGGACGCAGGCGTTTTCACCTAGCTTCATTACTATTTGACATTGTGCGGTCTGGGCACCCAGATTATCTGTTGAAGAAGCTATCTTGGTCCAGGGACATCAATTGCCATCACACAAGAGCATCTAGGCACCTTTTAGTTGTATCGAGACACAGAACAACTGCTTTTCGTGGTAGTTTTAGGTATGCTGCCACAAGATGCTGGAACGATCTGCCGCCTCCTCTTCGTACTCTTAAAACGTCTTACACTTTCCGCATTAGGCTTAAGAAGCTTTTATTAGACGAGCAGAAGCTCGGGAGGTAGGACTTACACTTACATATACATGAACGATTGCAGCATAACAACAGCTTTAATTGGTACTTACTTGTAATAGCATAGCAGGTTGAAAAATAGTCTCGCTATGAAATCTTGCAGTCATTACACCATATACATATACACACATATACACAAAAATTACACTACACAAATATAGAACACACATAATTATGTCACAAGACTCACAAGTAAATTATAATATAAGTATATTTCTTTTTATTGTAATGTAAACTAAGATTATTATTTATTATGAATAACAATTACGCCATTTTTGATGCGCAATGCTATAAAGATTAAGTGTCAAGTGTCAGTGTCATATGGTCAGTGTTAATGCAAAATGCTTCGTCCAGAAACTGGAGAGAGGTGTTGTTGTAATAATAACTTAATAATTAGATATAAGTATGGATATAAGGTTAAATGGTTTAATGGTATAATGGACAAAATACGCTCACCACGGTTGCATTTGAAAGCTCAGCTGATTCATCAACATAGCAGTGTTAGCAGTCGCTTTCGCTCGCGCCTTGTGGTCGCGCTGGTTCATGCCACTTCTGATGATAACGGGTTGCTTTATTTTTGGCCGGTATCAACGCTTCACAGTTCTATGTGGGCACAGTGTTATAATTTCACATCAAATCAGATTAACAAAACTGACTATAATTATTTTGGACTACTGATCACGAAACGTGTGACAGTTTCTAGGTACATGTTAACTCGACTTCACAAGACGAGGTTTCAGTAAAAATAAATCTCTTACAGATGATAAAAAAATCAAGTACACTACACTCAAGAATACTTGGGCGGTAAGCTTAAAAACACGACACCTCAAATCTATTTTAGTATCTCTAGTGGATGAGGTAAAATATCTATAAAATAGCTGAGCCCGCGAAAACACCCACGTTCTTAAGGCTACTACGCCGCTCTCGTGGCTAATAGAAAAGAAAAAAAAGAAAAGAAAAGAAAACGTTTATTTTGTCCTCACTTAAACGTACACTAAATTCTCATACAAAGAGAGAGAGAAAAAAAAGTAACAAAAATAATATAATTAGTGAGGCCAAAATTGGATCCTGCCTCAGCGAATGCTGCAACAAACTTTGCCGCAGCGCTGGTATTCTGGCAAGTCCAGTAAGTGGCGTCACGGATTCACAATAAAAAAAAATAAAAGCATACAAAATAAAACCTATAAACATCAAACACAAAAAAAAGATATATATATATATATATATATATATATATATATATATATATATATTATTGTGAATCCGTGACGCCACTTACTGGACTTGCTATATTATTTTTGTTACTTTTTTTTTCTCTCTCTCTTTGTATGAGAATTTAGTGTACGTTTAAGTGAGGACAAAATAAACATTTTCTTTTCTTTTCTTTTCTATTAGCCACGAGAGCGGCGTAGTAGCCTTAAGAACGTGGGTGTTTTCGCGAGCTCAGCTATTTTATAGATATTTTACCTCATCCACTAGAGATACTAAAATAGATTTGAGGTGTCGTGTTTTTAAGCTTACCACCCAAGTAATCTTGAGTGTAGTGTACTTGTTTTTTTTTATCATCTGTAAGAGATTTATTTTTACTGAAACCTCGTCTTGTGAAGTCGAGTTAACATGTACCTAGAAACTGTCACACGTTTCGTGATCAGTAGTCCAAAATAATTATAGTCAGTTTTGTTAATCTGATTTGATGTGAAATTATAACACTGTGCCCACATAGAACTGTGAAGCGTTGATACCGGCCAAAAATAAAGCAACCCGTTATCATCAGAAGTGGCATGAACCAGCGCGACCACAAGGCGCGAGCGAAAGCGACTGCTAACACTGCTATGTTGATGAATCAGCTGAGCTTTCAACTGCAACCGTGGTGAGCGTATTTTGTCTGAGTTTTAGGGTTCCGTACCTCACAAGGTAAGAAAAAAACCCTTATAAGATCACTTTCTTGTCTGTCTGTCTATCTGTCTGTCTGTCTGTCCGTGTGTCACCACGAATTTCTCAGGAACGGGTGGACCTAGCAAATTAAAATTTATACCAGATACTGAGGTCTATGGTTTCTATTAGGTGTGTAATAAAAATCAGGGTCCTGAGTCAACCCGATAAAAAGATATGGTCAAAATTAGATTTTTGCGAAAACTTGTAAGTACCAAAATTAACCTTAATTTTCAACTTTTTTCAAATTTCGGAATTTTTCCTTTACTTGTGCTGTAAGACCTTAGTTTTAACCAAAATTGACAATTCTAGGTCAACCGTAAGTACCCTATAGGTTTTGGGTCGAAAACCTATATGGTAGTTCGCGTTGAACTAGAATCACGAAATTTGGCCAAAAGCAGGGTCTTACAGTACAACTAAAGGAAAAATTACAAAAACTAAAAAAAGTGGAAAATTTAAGGGTGTCCGTAAGTGTCCCCATACATACATAGTAGTCTCCATTTAAGATAGTCCTCTAAGTTGTATGGGCGCTCATACAGATTTAGAGGACTAGCGTAATTAGCACCAACCTCAAATAAGGTAAAATGCGTACGGAACCCTCGGTGCGTGGGTCAGACTCGCACTTGCCCGATTTTTTTTTATTGGTACTGCCAATTTTATTTAGTGACGGTAGTTGTAAAACATTACGCGTTTAACCTTGGAAATGTCATAATCATTGTGGTGATATCGCCATCACATCGTACCGAGTGTTGTGGATTCGATTCCTGCACGAGACATTGAGTTGTGGAACCGTTTGACTTTTACAGTGTCGTGTTTTCCATGGCATGACCTCATGAAATAATATTCTTTTTAATAGCTTAAAGAAGAAAAGACAAAAACAAATGTGGGTAGTACTGAACGATTTAATTGCGACCTTTGCTGTATTTTATGTTAGCGTATGGTTGTCTGACTACCACTGTGACCTAGCTATAGCGTAGATATCTAACGGAGGTTTTGAGTTTGATACGCCGATTAAAAAGAAAGTGATTATTTTTATTTCTTCATGCAAGGGTGGCTCGCACTCACGAACCTTGTGATCATATTATGCTTGCATGCAAATAGATTGTCTTGTCTCGGTCTTACTTTATGGACTGTAATAGTAACAAGAGTGAGCGTACAGGCCGACTTGCATTATTCCAAGCAAGTGCGTTTAAGTGAAACGTGCTAGTTATTCTTCTAGTGCAATTGTAATGTTGGTTTTAGAACCAACACGCAGCTTCGGTTGGTTTTCTGCTAAATCAAGAACAATAACTCCGGTCTAGACTGTCCCTCGCAAGGCAGCGGCGCTAAAGTTGGTAAACTAATCGAATCGTACATACTTAGTTCATAGTGTAAGACTGTGCGGAGCTGTTGCGGCTGACCTTTTACCGCTGTTTTTGTGTAGCACAGTTTGTAGCTTTTATTTCATAAATAGACGTGTGAACTGCAGTGCTGCTTAGACGTGTGCGGTTGGCTGGTTAGTGTAACCTGACCATAGTCGACAGATATTACTAGCGCCATTATTTTATCGACTCGTGGTGTTGATAATACCTAACGGTTTTCATTTAAACCTGATCAGAGCCTAAGTAAAAAGTGGCACTGTTACTCGTTGTAAGAGAATAAGGTTAAGCATACGCTTAACCTTATTCTCATTGAATGGGTACTTTGTTAGTCGTTGTTGTGATAATTTTGTGGTACCCACGTTTCCGTTGGTGTAGTTTTGCATAAACTGGATAAGTCGTTTGTGCGGCTGCATGTTTAGCCATGCGTTGCCGTTTGATGGATCGGCAAAGTGCCTTTCTTGTTAGCCTAGTTTACCCTGAAGCTTTTATGTTAGTCATAGTCTGCGTTGGTGTGCAAACAAGACAGCCATTAGTATATTTATCATAGTATCACAAACGTTGTCCATCGTCTTGAACGCGAAAGGTCCGTTGCTGTATCGCTAATGATTAGGTTAGGAAAAGCTTCGTATTTAGACTATCCATGACAAAATTATAACGCTGAAAAGACTGGTTGGATACTTGGTAGTAAACTTAACATCTAGAGTATCAGCCTAGAAAGATTTTCTTTTAGTCTGCTATATTATAAGTAAAACCAAAGTAACATGTTGAACAAACCTAGTTTAAGATTACTTTGTTACACGCTCGAAATGATTATCCGGGTGGTGTTGTGTAACCGGGTTGGATGGAGGTTGCATAACGTGATGTTGAAGACCCGATGGATGTCAGAGTATGAGCAATGCAATATTTTAATGAGTTTCCTGTTATTTTAACGTGTATGCGTGTTGTTCAACACGTCAGCTTCAAGAGAAAGAGTTAGTTGTGATTTTCATTAAAACCTGTAATGATTTTGATCAGAGTACCTTTATTTCCCACCGATTTGAATCAAGAATAGCCGAACGACAGGAATGAATGTTGTGCAAAAATTGTCTTTTATTCCTAGAGCGAAGTGCATTAAGGTGTGGTTGTTGAACGCAATCATGGATTACCTGCTGCTCAAGTAGCTCTGCTTTGATATTTGTTCAGTAAAATTGTTAGATACCTCTGGTTTCTGTGTTGTATGACAAGAGCGTTCCTGGCAGTATTCATTAGCCGAAGTCCAACTCGCGATTAACTGTACACTTAACCGAACGACGAAAGCTAGTCCCCTAGAGTTGTTAATAGGCAAGGTGTGTGCACGGCCTCTATCATTGATGGCAGTTGATGTAGAACCTGAGGTTTACCTAAATACCTTGACAGATGATGCGTTACGTACTATTGAGAGTGCAGCATCATATGAGAAACGTAGGTTTGATAAGACAAAGGCAAGGCTTAGTAAATTTATAGTAGGTTACTTTGTATAGATTATGAACGAGAAACGTAATCAAACAAAGTTAGACCTTAAGTATAAACGCCCATTTGTGGTCACAGAAGTTCTTGACGGTGATCGTTATAATCTCAAAGCCCTTAATTCTAAACGTACCTATAAGTACGCACACGACAGGTTGAGCCAAAATGCCTGAAAGTCAAAGTACAACTGACGAAATTGAGGTAGAACAAAGTAGTTCTGATATTGAAGAAAGTGTTTAGGTTTACTCGATGATCGGATCGGACCGTACAAGAGGCTGACGTGTAGCCGTAGCTCGGTAGAAATCGGTGTCTTCTAACTTAGTAGTCCATGAGTAGCCGGTATTACAGTCAGCTCTGGCGGAGGTCGGGTTTCAGTGAGGTTCGCAGAAAGTAGAGTAACTGGAGGTTACTGGGCTATGCGTAGCCATGATCACATGTAGAGCTTAAATGTTTTGGTTTACTTGGTTTGAAATAATACCTTGAGAGATACTGCGATAATGAAATGTCAGTTTTACTTTGAGTTTCCTGATTATTGATTTTGATACTGAAACTTTGTGCCAGAGGTGATCCTCTGGCACAAAATTGGTCTGATGACCATAACTGACGATCTTGAAGAGAGCAAAGTGTAAACCTTAATACTGACGAGACAGTAGAAAACTGAGCTTACATGTTGATTAGTTGTGTAATTCAATATCAGAGGTTGATTTGTAGCCGTAAATCAGTACTAATCGGTGTCAATCAACTGTGAAGGCAGTTGTCCGTGAGTGCGCGGTAGACAGACAACTATATTGTTGGGGTTTCGTAGGAAACCATAAAGTCCAGGAGGCACTTGGCGCTCCTTGTGAGGATGCGCAGATAAATGGGTTTCGTAGGAAACCATAAAGTCCAGGACTTGGCGATCCTTGTAAGGATGCGCAGATAAATGGGTTTCGTAGGAAACCATAAAGTCCAGGAGGGATTTGGCTATCCTTGTGAGGACGCTCAGATAAATGGATAGCAACCGAATGACTGGTTGAATACCTGGTTTAGTAACTGGAGATTACTGAAGGGTGGCAACCGAGTGGCTGGATGAGTACCTGGTTTAGTAACTGGAGGTTACTGAATGGTTATGAATCACATGTAGAGCTTTAGTTATTTGATTTGATTATAACGTGAGTCTATGGTAATTGACAGTATTGTCATTGATGCTCTGAATTCAGCTCCATTAGTAGTTAGGAAAGTAATGTAGAAGGTAATTTTGTAATAAATTTGATTGGAATCCTAACACTGTTTTGATTCAACCTTTACCTGGGTTAAGTCAGGACTGACCGAGCAATGTGATACTGTGCGTGTAAAATGTTGTTACAGATTAACACACAGGGACGTGTGTCCTGTAGGATGGCCGTATCCTACATATGTGGGCCGGGTGGCCGTATTTTTTACTCTATTGCCCGGAAATCTAGGAGTACTGAAGATTTTGTCCTTTTTTGTTAGACACACTTGAAATATCTTCAAGTTCTCGAGGCATACACTTAAAATATATTTAAATATATATCGGAATTTATGGTTATGAGTACGGGACGCCAACTGACTACGAAACGGAAGTGTGAAGATGCTATTTTTTAATATATGTGAAATTAACAATGATAGAATATATTTATATTATTCATAAGGACATAATTTTCCCAATATTAACATTTATTGAAATAAACTGATATTAATGACTTTTCATTTGAGTCTGGATGTCCGCTGCTTGAGTATTTGTAAAGTTCCCAGTGACAAAGGATTTATTACAATAGCGAGAATAGTAAAAAAAAGAATTTACATTAAAAAGAATATCGAGAGATATACACAGATTTTAGTGAACGTCGGCAGTGAACGATGGACTACAAAATACATCATGAATACAGTGTATTAAGTAACCAGAAACAACCAAAATCGCACACATTCGTAGACAGCAAAGCAGTGATTTCAGCTGCAGCGATTTCGGGCCAAGTCAGCTGAGCATAGTAATTGACATTCGACCGAGCGAACACGCATCAAGCGTCATGTAAAATTTACTTCGACCAAACGTTCTATATACACTACGTATGTACAGATGTAACAGACTGCGGCAGTAGTAGCGATACTTATGGACATTGTACAACATGAATATTTTTCTAAATGATTATGGGTAAGAACTAATGATGAAATTATTCTATAAATTAATAAGGATCGCAATGGAAGTGGCATTAAAGCACTATTTTATAAGATGTAATGTAACTCCATTATTCATTTTAAACACAAGTAAACAACTTCATGATTCAGATTCAAAGTTGACTTTTCGGACTCATAGACCGTTAATATGGGCCTCATCCGAAAACTCCGGATCATTCAGAGGGCGATGGAGAGAGCTATGCTTGGAGTGTCCCTGCGAGATCGAATCAGAAATGAGGAGATCCGCAGGAGAACCAAAGTCACCGACATAGCTCTCCGGATAGCCAGGCTGAAGTGGAAATGGTCAGGGCACATCGCGCGAAGAACCGATGGCCGTTGGGGCAGGCGGGTTCTGGAGTGGCGACCACGTACCGGACGACGCAGCAGGGGTAGGCCTCCCACAAGGTAGACCGACGATCTGGTTAAGATCGCGGGAAGCGGTTGGATATGGGCGGCTCAAAATCGGTCTGTGTGGAGAACCTTGGGGAGGTCTATGTCCAGCAGTGAACGTCTCTAGACTGACATGATGAGACCGTTAATTTATAACCTATTAATTCTTTAAATTCATATCTGATTGTCATATAGGTTTGTCTAGTTTTGGTTGACGTAGCTACGTGTTGGTTATCCCAGTTATTACTGTCTTTTCATAGCTAAAAGTTCGAATTTTATTATTCATCATCATCAGCCTTATGCTGAAGTTCACTGCTGCCTCTCCAATAACACGCCTCTGAGCACGATTTTTTTTTCAGCCGCTTCCAGCCACTTCGCAGGAATCGTCACTCCATCTAGCTGGAGTCCGACGCTACGTTCACCATTCTAAAGCCATTAAATACATTATAATAAAAAAACGGTAAAGTTACCTATACCTACTATATTTGCTCGGTACCTCGTGCATACCGAGGTCAAGGCACTTTTGTACACACTCAGTACTGAGTGAATCGAATCCGACACGTGTAGGTAAAACTTGTATGCTAACCGTTCGTATCAAGTTAAAATATTGTATAGATGAAATTACAGTGGTAGAAAGTAGCAGGATCCAATTGTATTTTTACCGCCTTTACGATTCCACTTCAAAGATTTTCTTGAAACACATTTAATGCAACATGGAAAATATAATTGAACTGAATACAACATAGCGCAAACGAGAAAACGATTTCATTCCAATGGATACCAAAGGATACATCTATATCTTGTACAAAGGGTGGCGGATATTATTATCCGTTATATGTATAAGTATATTATGTTGCAGTCAAAGTTATTAACTAGTCAAAAGCGGTTTTGACTGGTTTTGATCATTATTCTATCGATCTCACTATTTAAATATGAAACTTAAATCTTACCTCCCTAAAATTTTCAATAGCTCTTATTATTTTCCGATCAATCGTACAGTCGCTAAACGAATCGAAAATGCTGCCACCTACCAACCGCTAGGTGACGTATCGCGGTGAAATGGTGGGTTTTCTTGTGAACTTGTCTGGCAAGCAAACGGCATTAAGTCTCGGGTCGTCTTGTCGACCGTGCATCATGAATCTGTCCTCGGTTCGTTACAAAACTTGAAAATGAAAGGTGTTATTATGTTAGACTATAATTGTGAAGATAGTGTCTTTAGTGTTTTAAAGAAAACTCACACTGACTTGACTTGACTTTACTTTAAAACACTTATTGTAGTTAGTGCGTATTCAATGCACAAGACCCAGCTGTGCCCAAATAGCACTGTAAAGTGTTTATATCGGCCAAAAATCAAGCCCTCTATTAAACAAACTTGGTCCTAGATGTAGAAAGTTTTAAATTAATACTTTTGAAGAATGTAATTACTATTTTAAGAAGACATTTTGTGACAACTTTGCATAAATGTAGCTTTGATCTACGTATATTTACTTTTTATGGCAACATGTAGTATTTTTGAGAAATTCTTTATTTATTTCATCAATACTTATTGTAACGAATTTTGACTTTGTCCCTATAGGTATATAATAACTTTGTGACAGCCAAGAACTAAACTTCGAACTATATTAATTCTATTCTGTAATAAGGCACCTGAGGTTTTTAAGTATGACCAAAGTAAAACGTGTGTATACAAAGTCAAAAAATCGTTATTAGTAAAGTTTATCTATGTAATATTCAATGTCATCGGTATTCATCAACTTCGTCCTTCTAGCGAAAGTGAAGCTTTTCTTTGATATCTCGTGAAGCGATATAAGTTACTTTTCATAAATTTTGTAGTATTAAATTAGTATTTATGAGAATGTATGTACATGTCGTAACAGGGGACTCGCAGGATCGCGCGCAGCGGATGGATGCGGTTAGTTCAAGATCGGTCCGCGTGGACAGGCTTTGGGGAGGCCTATGTCCAGCAGTGGACGTCATTCGGCTGATATGATGAGATACATGGAAGAGAGAAAAGTTGACCAAATTTCATTCTTTTACACTTTTTATCGTAAGTATCAATATTTCTAGAAATAGGGTTTAATTTTAAGGTATTTTAGAATGCCTTAGTTCAAAAATATCATCTAATATTTCTAGATAAAACTGCTTTTGACTGGTTAAACATTTTGACTGAAACATATAGATACTTGACCGGAGATTAGAAGCCCTTATTCACAATGCTCACTGTATTGACAGACAGACAGACCCAGCGTTGGGACTAACCGTGGTTGAAAGGAATGAATCAGTTCTATTTACAGTTTTTCATTCATACGTTCTGTTCAAGTGTGTGAGAGAGTCATTGTTACTTAAAAGACGGTAGACACGTTTTAAATTGGCATGGCACAGAATAATATTATGGATAAATAATGACATATCAGTATTTTATGCTTTCTAGTAAATATAGTAAATTAAAGATAAATAAAAAGATGTATTTTTTGACAAGTGGTATTTTTACTATAAACGCCCTGCAAATTGACTTTACTTGCACGGATTTTTGCGTATTTCTGCCATGGCAGGCGCTGCGATCGCTTTACCCACCATGTACTTCGCACATAGCGAATAATACAGTGAAAATTATAGGATAATATAATAGGTCGGGGCAAAAGTATTTTCGTATTTTGAATGTATTATTAGTAATCAACCCTCTTTGGCTGTACTGAATGTAACTGGCTGGTTTTTAATACCATTGGTAGCGCCATCTACCTTTCTATCGATAACTAATTATATCGACATCAATCGTTCTTCACTGTGTGCCCGTTGTTGCACTATGCGACGAATCAGACGATAGGCGTGCCCTTGGAAGAAAGGGAAGGAAACAAAAGGATCGCTCGCATTGGACAAGCAAGCGAAGAACGATTGACGTTGATGTTATTAAGCCATATCCCCCCGGCCCTATGAACCCACTCACTTTTCCTTTCCTAGGCGATCAGAACCCATCCCCTTACAGTCCACAATATTAATATTCTTTCCAAATCGCCTAGAACATGCGGTTCGGTGCATCGCCGAACCATTTTTTTGGTCCGTACGAAGCCGGATTAATTTGCGTTTATACGTAACTTCTCGCTTATCTCGCTCGCAGTTATAGCACCTACCTATACTCCTAATCCATTTACATACCCATTACAGGGCTATTTCCGCACGCATCCGTAGGTAATATACTTTTATGTAGCTACCTACTAACCCAATTATTATTACTGGAACTATCACAGTTGTCTTGTAAATCTCATATTTCAAGCACCTTTTAATTCCACCGCCTTAACACTTTCACGGACAGTAAACGAGGCACATTTGAAGTTTTATTGTTATCACGCCTATAGGCGTTTACTGTCCGTGAAAGTGTTAAAGTGTTGCCTACTTGGGTAAAATAATAGGTACTTTAGGTATTCTTATTTTGATTCGGTCTCATTAGCTTATACTTAAGTAAACATGGCACAACAAAAGAAGCCACGCATGTCGGAAGACAGAGAGCTGACAATCTTAGAAGCTAAACGTAATATTTTATTTGAGCGTATTCAAAACATTTACGAGCGCTCGAAAACTGCCGCCGCTTCCGATATTGATAGGGAATCATTTCTTAGTTATTGTATGACAGTAGATAGTATTCGAACAGATTTTCATAAGTTGTTAGACGATTATAACGCAAGATTGCTTTCTATTAATCCTAATGAAACGCCAAATTATCAGGCGTACACCTCATTCGAAGATCTTTATTGTATCATCAAGCGCATACAATCACAATTGGAGGGTAAATATTCAGCACAGCCCGTTTCTGCGGTTCGAACGCCGAGATTACCGCCAACTGAGCTTATGTCATTTGATGGCGATATACGAAATTGGCCGTTATTCTATACGCGTTTTAAGTCTACAGTGCACGATAATGGTTCTCTGACAGATGCTGACATGTTGTACTATTTAATAGGTAAACTGTCACCGAAGGCCCAGTCCGTATTGGCAGGTGTCACACCCAGTTCTGAGAATTATCAGGTCATATTTCAGTCACTACTTGATAGATATCAAGATACTCGTGTTCTAGCGTCTACTTACTTTGATCAAGCTTTAAATCTTAAATTATCCGGTGCCGCGTCTGTTTCGAATTTCCAGCTGCTTATAGGCAACTTTGTTACCGCAGTTAATTCTCTTAAAAACTTAAAATTAGAAGATCTTTCCGACTTTATGTTTCTTCAACTCGTTTAAAAAAAGTTTGACACTGAAACAATTCGCGCATTCGAAATGACGGAACGCAATAATAAAATACCTACACTAGATAGTTTTATTTCTTTCATCAAAGATCAGTGTCGAATATTTCATAATACGCAGTCTAGTTCGTCTAGTTCATCTAGCTCGTCTAATAATAACAATAGCAAACAAAGGTCGAATAAAGCGCGAAATAGTAATAATAACTCGGTCCCCAATCCGCAATCTTACGTAACATGCTCAGAATCTAATAATAATAATTCACAGAAGTGTCTGTGCAGTAATATAGTGCACGACCATTTCTATAAATGTTCCGCCTTTAATAATTTAAATCCGACTGCTCGTTTCAAATGCGTAAAAGATAACAAAGCTTGCATTAATTGCTTAAGTATAAAGCATAAAACGAGTGATTGTTCTAGGAAGACGACATGCCGTTCATGTAATCAGCGACATCACTCATTGTTGCACTTTGATAAAAGTAGTCCGTTGTCGAGCCAAGCCGGTAACCTTGACACACTTACGTCGCAAGTGCAGGCCACGATAACTGCGCCTTCCACGTCTCAGGGTGAAATATCGTTGTGTACGAAATCCATTGCGCGGGCGACGCGCACGCACGGACGGCCCTCGCGCATTTATAATGATCAGCGTGGGGCTAAGCCGCAGTGTATGGCGTCCAAGACGGTTCTGTTAGCGACAGCGCAAGCTATCGTTTATGATATTAATGGAGCGCTACACATGGTAAGTTGTCTGCTCGATAGCGCGTCTCAGAGTAATTTTATAACTTTTGATTGTTTCAAACGCCTCGGATTGTGGAATAACTTTAGAAATACTAATTTAGTAGTCAAAGGCATCGGGGGTTCAGAAAAACATTGCAAGGGTTCCGTAGATGTTAAAAGACATTCGCGTTTTGATAGGAATATTAATTTTAACATTTCTTCGCTTATCGTGGAGCGTATTACGGACGCATTGTCGAACGCTAATGTGGACGTAGCATTACTCACTCACCTCGAGTCATTGCCGCTGGCAGACTCGGAGTTTGCGAATCCAGCAGACATTGGTGTTTTGATCGGAGCTGCAATATTTCCGCATTTGCTACTAACTAAAGTGGTACGTAGTGAGCAATATAATTTACCACCCGCTATTGAGACGGTATTTGGGTATGTGATTATGGGTACCGTACCTACGTTACATACTTCTCAACATATTACGTCTTGTTGTTGTTCTGTTCTTCAAGAAAATAATATTGATTCTCTTCTCAAGCGATTTTGGGAGCTTGAAGAGATTACCGCACGGCCCTCGATGAGCCGTAAGGATCTCGAGTGTAAAGAACATTGCCGCGCTACCACTGTTCGTGACGACAGTGGCAGATACGTAGTGGCGTTGCCATTCTATGGTGACCCTTATTCGCTAGGCGACTCATACGCTGCTGCGCTTAGACGTTTCCATTGTTTAGAACGTAAACTTGATGCATTACTTAAATTACGCAGCGCCTATAATGACGTCATTCGTTACTTCATAAATAAAGGTTTTTTGATTGTAGTTGTAAACAACGAGGGCAGTTGCCCTCGCGGCGGGAAATAATATGAGGGAAGAGAGTTCGCTTCCCTCATATTATATCCCGCATCACGGCGTAGTTCGCGAAGATAAAACCTCTACTAAATTTCGTGTGGTTTTAGATGCTAGTTGTAAGACTACATCGGGTCAGTCGATTAATGACATTTTGCATGCCGGCCCTAATCTACAGGGTGATTTATTTAACATCATAATACAGTTTCGTCTTTTCCAAATCGCTCTGTCAGCTGATTGCCGCCAAATGTTCCTCAATATCGGCGTTTGCGAATCTGACCGTAGATTTCAACGGATTTTTTATCGTTTTAACAATAAGGAGCGTTTATCTGTGTATCAGTTCAATCGTGTTTGTTTTGAACTCAAGTCTAGCCCATATCACGCATTACGAGTTGTTCGCCACTTGATCGCTGATGAAGGCGATCACTTTCCCGCCGCAGCAGCTGTTGCTACTTCCGCTTTGTATATGGATGACATTGCCTGTGCCAGTGTCATATCCGTTCCACTAGCAAATTCGCTTTGTGAAGAGCTTATTCAGCTTTTCAAGCGAGGCCAGTTTGATCTTGTTATATGGACAAGCAACTCTAAGGAGGTTCTCACACGCATACCTGATTCTCATAAAGCTTCTCCAGACATTGAGTTTGAGAAGTCTGTACCGCATAAAGTTCTCGGTTTACGCTGGGAAAAATCCTGCGATAGTTTTCGGTTTGACGTCTCACCGCCAGATGATAAGTGCACCAAACGCACTATGCTGTCCACAGTGGCTCGACTATGGGACATAATGGGTTTTGTGGCTCCCACAATTTTGAACGCCAAGCTCTTGATCAAAGAACTTTGGCTCTCAAAGTGTGAGTGGGATGAAACACCCCCTGACCATATTGTCGCCGCTTTAGCCAGTTTTGTATTGAGCTTACCGCGCTCAATCAAATTACTATTCCGCGTCATCTTGGGTTGGTAGATGGATGTACCATCAACTTAATAGGTTTCGCTGACGCCAGCGAGCGTGCGTACGGCGGAGTCGTATATCTGCAAGTCCGCATTGGTTCTAACTACTCGGTGCAGTTAGTTTGTGCCAAGTCCAAGTTCTCGCCTATTAAAACCATTTCGGTTGCGAGACTGGAGTTGTGCGCGGCTCTTCTGCTGTCTCAGTTGCTCCACAAGGTTCAAGACACAGTTTTGCCCCACTACCCTATTAATAAAATATCTTATCATCTCCTCACCGCTGGCAAACTTTTGTCGCCAACCGCGTTAGTAAATTGATTGAACTTGTTCCCGCTACTTGGTTCAATCACGTCGCGGGTATTGAGAACCCCGCTGATTGCCTGTCTCGTGGTGTTACTCCACTTAATCTTCTGCATCATCCATTGTGGCATCGTGGACCTTCTTGGATTTCCCATGATCCGTCAGAGTGGCCCATGCAACCCTTTGACCACAGTACAGAAGACGAAGATGTACCCGAACGGAAGTCTGTTTCTCATCCCTTGATTGCTGAGGTTGCGGAATCTCCGATCTATGCACTCGCACTACGCATGTCATCGTGGTCTAAGTTACTCCGCGCCATCGTTTATGTCTGTAGGTTTCTTAGGCACCTACCTAATGGGACTTTTGTTTCAAGTCCTGATCTTGAGTTTGCAGAATGTAAGTTACTACGAGCTGTACAGGCTGTTCATTTTAGTAACGACATTCAAAATTTGAAAAACAATGTACCTTGTTCTCCCGCTATTCTTAGGCTCAAGCCGTTTCTCAATGGGCACGGCGTCATACGCGTTGGTGGTCGTCTGTCAAATTCGGATGAACCTTATAACTACAAGCATCCTTGCATTCTACCACGTCATGATCATGTTGTCGACCTTCTTGTTGATTTTTATCACAAAAAGCATCTCCATGCTGGTCCAGAGTTGCTTATGTCCTTACTTAGGCATAAATATTGGGTTTTAGCCGCTCGACAAATAATTCGTCACAGAATACATAAATGTAACGTCTGTTTCAAATTTCGTCCGCGTCCGACTTTCCCTCCCATGGCAGAGCTTCCTAGCCAGCGCGTCAATCAGGTTGATAAAGCGTTTACACACACCGGTTGTGATTACGCAGGACCACTGCAGTATACGCCAGTGCGTGGTCGAGGTGTTAAAAGCCGTAAAGCTTGTCGATGTATTTTTACATGCTTAACGACGCGCGCCACGCACATTCATGTTGCGACGGATTTAAGCACGGTGTCATTCCTGGCAGCCCTTAAACGATTTCTCTCACGGCGCGGCCCTATACAGTGTTTGTACACGGATAACGGCACTTGTTTCGTGGGCGCAAGCTCTTATTTACGCGACCTTTATAAGTTTCTCTAGGAAGAATATTATACTCGTCTTCAGGAGGAACTTTCCATAAATCATATTGACTGGAAGTTTATTCCGCCAGCATCACCACATTTCGGTGGATGTTGGGAAAGCATGGTCAAAGTAATTAAAACGCATCTATTCAAAGTTATAGGTCGACAGATCCTCTCTTACGAAGAGCTTTTAACGGTCCTTGCACAAGTCGAGGCGCTGATGAACTCGCGTCCGCTCACGGCATTGAGTAGTGACCCTGCAGAACCATCCGCGTTAAGCCCTGCACATTTTCTGAACACAGTGGCATTATCGTCATATCCGGCTCGAAGGACCAAAAAATGGTAAGGCGTTACACCGAAACCGTATGTTCCTAGGCGATTAGAACCCACTTCCTTACAGTCCACAATATTAATAATTTTTCCAACTCGCCTAGGAACATACGGTTTCGGTGTAACGCCGAACCAACCATTAAATGTGACATTTTGAAGATGCAATAAATAAATTTAAAAAAAATGTTCTCGCCATTTTTCAATTGTTTTTCAAGCAAGCAAAATGAACGTATGTGATGAAGAAATTCGGTACATTTTAAAGTTTTATTACAAAAAAGGTAAAACTGCAACGAACGCCGCGAATAAAATTTGTGCGGTTTACGGACCTAATGCGGTATCAATAAGAGTAGCACAAATGTGGTTCAAGTGTTTCAAGTCTGGAAATTTTAGAGTGAAAGATGAGGTTCGCTTTGGACGCCCTTTCACAGATAAAATCAGTGCCATCTTTGAAAAAGTGGAGCTAGATCGACATATTAGTAACTACGACATTGCTGAAGAACTGGATGTTGATCATAAAACAGTTTTACGTCATTTACGAAAGTCTGGGTACAAGAAAAATCTTGACATTTGGGTACCACATGATTTCATGAGAGAAAGCTAATGCAACGTATTTCCATTTGCGATTCTTTGTTGAAACGTAACAATTCCGAACCATTTCTTAAACAGTTGATTACAGGTGATGAAAAATGGGTAACTTACGATAAGAATGCGCGAAAAAGATCTTGGTCGAAGCATGGACAAGCCCCATAGACCGTGGCAAAGCCCGGCCTGACTCGGAACAAAGTGATGCTATGTGTATGGTGGGATTGGAAAGGAATCGTCCACTATGAGCTTTTGTCACAGGGTAAAACTATCGATTCTGACCTCTACTGTCAGCAACTGATGAGGTTAACAAATCTATTGAGAAAAACCGGCCGGAGCAGGTGAAAAGGAAGGGCGTGGTGTTCCACCATGACAACGCCAGACTGCACTCATCTTCATCTCAGCCACGCAGCAAAAATTAAAAGAGCTTGGCTGGGATGTGTTGATGCATCCTCCGAATAGCCCTGACCTTGCTCAGATGCCCACCAGTGTTGTTCATTCTAGATCTCTTTAGGAAGCATAAAGCTAACCTCAAAAGAACACTGTGAACACTAACTGTCAGATTTTTTTTATCAAAAATCTCAAAATTTCCACAGGAATGAGATCATGGCACTACCCACAAGATGGCAACAAGTCATCGATCAAAACGCCACATACATATTATGAATAAATGAAAACTTCGGACTAAAAAAATATTTTCCATTGTATATATATATAACAATATGAAAATACTTTTGCCTCGACCTTACGATTACTAACTGATTGTCTTAAACGGAGGGAAAATGGAACCAAAAGGTCTGTCTTCTTCCTTACAAGTTAATGAATACTAAACAAAAATACCTAAAATTGTCTGTTGGATTTTTCCAGCTTTTTTTTGTGATAACATCAGACTTTACTAATAATTATGCCTTCTATTTATTTTTATTTATTAATTAGAAAAGCGGCTGGCCTATAACACTAATTAAAACAAAATTACAAATATATACAAAATTACAGAATTACAATTATAAATAAGGTTAGGAAAGAAATATTTTTTTTAAGATTCACACAAATCAATAAAAGAAAGTAAACATAATTAAAATATTCAGTCAATCTTACACTGAGGACACAATATACACTGAGGGCAGTACGATTGGTTTATAATGCCCAAGTTTAAAATTGAGTAGAGGATCTTTAGGCTTGAAAAAGCTGTACTTGAAGTATTTAATGCCTACAATGATCATCATCATAGTCCTAGCGTTATATAGCGGTTGCATAGTTGCAATGATGTCACGACAAATTAAGATAAATAAAATATAATTAAAGTCACTTCTGCTTGCCAGTGAGGTTTTAGTAGGGGAGAGAGTAAAAACATTCCTTTCTACTCTTCAATTTTGAACACCATTCGATAGCATCTAAATTCTGCAATATCTCAACCGATATTTGCATTTCCAATATTCTAGTTAACCAATTAAGCAGAATACCTTACCTCTAGTTTATAATTCGGATATTCGGATTCATGAAACTCGATACGGTGAATCAATTTCGCCACAGAGCTCACGCTTCGGCACAACTAACAATATGCATAGGTATTAGAGTGTTGGAGGAGAAATTCGACCTACGTAGTGTGATGTGAAACTCAACTATTCCTGGTAGGACTGAAATAACATGTTGCGGAAGGGTATCAATGTGTGTATGGATATATTTGATTTTTGCATGCTATAGGAATGTATATGAAGTCTAAAATGGTAAGAGACGCTATCTTCTATTTCGCCATTACAAATAAAAAAGTAAGGTTAAGTCACAACCCGCTTCCATAAGACAGCGTTGAACGGGACTTTTTGAGGCGTTCCGCTGCCGCAAAAAGCCTGCCTCTGATCTTCATCATAGAATATGGATTCTCTTTCAGTTGCAGAAGGTACACGGCAATCGCTCTATATTTAGGCTAACATTCGATCAAACCCTATTATAAAAACTGGAAAGCAGATCTCGAGATTCAGCCAAAATTTTGGTAGATAAGGATAATTTTAGTGACTTTTATCAACATGAAATAATAATGTTAAAATTACGACAAAAGTAATGGAATGGAATTCAACTATATCAAAACTTATAATGTTACCAGTCGGATACCTGTAGAAATTACAAGCATTACAATACAGATAGAATATATTCGTACCGTTAACAAAAAGGTTTGTCTTGTTATAATTTAAAGAGCCTGCTCCCCGATGTATTAAGCTTTATCCCGAGGCTCACCAAAACATCCCTAATTGGTCCGTACCTCTTAAACAAGTGAAATTGCCTGACATCTTTGTAACATTTTTAGGTAAGCCATTTTGTATTGTAATTTAATTATAGAAGCAGATACATGATCCGCTATGCAATTTATAGGTATTCTCTAACAACCTAGGGCGGTGTAGAGAAAGTTTGATATAAGGTGTGTTATTAGAAAATTTAAGAATGATTTTAAAAACATAAACTTGTATAATGGCTTAGCAATTGAATACAATAATATTTTACTGATATATGTTATTATGTACATTGTTCAAATTCCTCTCACGTTCAAGATGTTCATTTCAAGTGTGTGGTTGATATTCGAAACTAAACTAAACGGAAAATCATTAAAAAAATCGAGCATATTCTTATGTCCATAGAAAGGTAAGAAAAAAATATTATTATTTTAGACTTTAAGTTGCTTTCCATTTAAAAGGTTGGTAATAATATAATTTACTCTTAATAACATGTTTAATTCATTGGTCTGACCCAGTCTCCGTAGACATTCGCAAACATAACATTTTTTACAATACAAGATCTAATCAGATACTACTAACTTGCTGATTTTACGCGTTTGGTTTGTACTAAACAATATGGTGGATGGCAGCACGGCTTAACCACAGTCTGGCTAATCATACAGTTTGTTTTCTACTGTCAAGGTACGTTAATTTTAAACAACACTGTGTATTTCGTGCGCGGGCAAAATACAAAACGCAAGTTATCTTTGAAGTTAGGATACTAATTCTGAGCAGTTTTAACGCAAACATTTTTAAAGTTTTATGACTAAGTAAATAGTAAAAAGACGTATTAAATTGTCGATTCAATAATCAGGAAGTACGTCTTGATCTCATGGGTTCATGTTTCTATAAAAATAAAGGGTAATTGTCTCTTGAAATCTATAAGTAAACAGTTTTTACCTAGAACTAGTTCCACAAGTATCAAGACATTTGTTTATTATGTAATTCACTTTTAAACGATTAAAAGAGTCCTAACCATTCTTACCTACTTAAACCTCTAAAGTACGTGGTTGATAGCGCAACATGTCAATAACTCTAGTCTAAACAGCCGTTAAACACCGTCACTAGCGATTCTATGCATTTAGATGTTCACATTTGTGGGACCGTAATAGTAAGTTAAGCGCGAGGTAAGCAGCTTTTCCGAAATTGGGTTATCTGTTTAGTGAACTCTTATGTCTATAGGTTTATCGGATGATTAGTAAATAAATACTAAATTAGTAAATACTCTACTCCGTCTAATAAACAATAGCTTATTCAAAACACTAAGAGACTTAAAAAAATAATAAAGTTAACACAGAAAGCAATTAACAATAATAACAAAAATAATTCAACAAATAAAACAAGAACTGTATGGTAACTCAAAAACGCTAATACGAAGGAAAACAAACTACAAGAAGGCATAATAATTCAATTAATCATCAAGTTAAACACTATTTGACGTCTTCGCAAAACTCCATGTTTATGAAACCAAGTGGACTCACATCTAATATTGAAATGTATTAACTCTCTCATAAATACTCTGCGGCATCTGCACTAAGGTTGTAAACCAAGTGGCACATATTAAAGCTGGGCCCCTCAGTTACATATTGAATTTAACCATAGAGACGGGTGTGTTCCCCGACAAATTAACAATAACAGTGGTCAATCCAATTCATAAGGAAAATAATAATGAAGGTATTAGTAACTATAGGCCAATAGCTCTGGTACCAATATTCTCAAATATATTTGAACGATACATTTATGAGGCTCTAAGCAACTTTTTACAGAAGTAAGCAGTTTTAGTCAAAGAACAAAAAGCATTTAGGCGTAATAAGTCAAATAATATGGCAATTTACGACGTTTTAGAATTTGTAATGACTAATATGGACAAACATATACCAGTATGTGCAATATTCATGGATATGACGCAAGCGTTTGACTTGGATACTTCCCTGAGGCACACCATATATTATTTGCCATTTATTGGAGACGTATACAATTTCCTTTTTAGTTATTACATCGACTATACTTAGTATAGTGTATTGCCGAGATTTTGAGGAGTTTAAAAATATTACCTCTTATACCATACATCTCAAGTTTGTTTAACAATATTTCATGGTCCACAATGTGGACCATAATTATGTATAAGAGGTAATATTCTTAAACTCTTCAAAACATATCGTAACGGCAATACACTATACTAAGTATAGTCGATGTAATAACTAAAAAGAAAATTGTATACGTCTCCAATAAATGGCAAATAATGTATGGTGTGCCTCAGGGAAGTATCCTGGGGCCAGTCTTATTCATTCTATGCATTAACGATTTGCCGAAAGCCACGTCAAATGCAATGACTCTGTATGCAGATGATAGTACGATTGCAATAAAGTGTACTAATACTTACGAACAAGAAGTAAATAACACATTACAAGATGTAATAAAATGGTTAGATGCAAATAATCTACGCGTCAATATTGGCAAAACCACCCTTATGTATTTTAGTCAACGGGCCGGCCCACTGAATAATCAAAACGTTCATCATGGAAGTCAACTCGTTCGTGAAACCCAAACAACAAGTTTCCTAGCGCTAACTACTGACAGCAAACTTACGTGGGATATTGCGCTCTGTAAAAGAGTCAGTAGGTCCACTTATGCGCTACATGAACCGACACAAATAGCTAATATAAATTCTGTTGTGACGGCATACCATGGTCTGGTCGTTTCTGTATTAAGGTATGGAATAGTTTTCTGGGGAAACTCAGCGAATAAGAACATAGCTTTCAAGGTGCAAAAGAGGTGTATTAGAGCCGTGTTTGTATTAAAAAGTACGATAGCTGTCGACCATATTTCTTTAAATAAATTATTAACTTTGCCATGTTTGTTTATATCGAAAGGAGCTTTATTAGTTAAACGCAATCCAGATTTTGTTTCAGTTGTATTCAGATCTATATAATAGACGACACGAGATGTACATAGACTGCGTGCGTAAAACTAACACTGCATTAATGCAAAAAAGCATTTTTCACATGGCATCTGTAATATATAATTAATTGCCCAAAATAGTTAAAGAAACACCATTCAATATTTTTGAGAAGAGACTTAATGGATTACTAATGAATAAATGTTATTACACTCTAGCAGATTACATAAATAAAAAAATTAGATAATTATGCAGTAGCCAATTAATTAAATAAAATATTATTTTGAAATGTTTTCTAGTATTTTTTTGATGATATTAATTTTATTTTATATTGATTGTGACTATTCTTAAAACTATTATTATATTTTTCCTGACATCCAATCAAATTATTTATATTGATTTAGAATTGTGTTTTCTTGCATGCACTGCTTTATGTTTGCAAATAAATATTCTGATTCTGATTTGTTCAATAAGTTATTATGAACTTAATTATATTCTTAACTATATACAATAAATGTAATTTAATTATAATGTCTGTGAATAATTGCTTTGATATTTTGACCCACCTAGTCTCTGCAGACATTCGCAAATATAAAATTTTTACAACACAAGATCTAATCAGTAGTTATTGATTAACACCGGTACTACTAACTTGCTGATTTTATGCGTTTGGTTTGTACTAAACAATGTGGTTGATGGCACCACGGCTTAACCGCAGTCTCGCTAGTCATACAGTGTGTTTACTACTGTAAAGGTACGTAAATTGTAGTACAAAGCTATGTATTTCGTGTGCGGGCCAAATACATTTTTTTTAATTTATTTATAATAGGTACACAAACAGATTACAGTCTAAACATGATTATTAATAAGGTACACTTAATTTATAATCTGGACGGTAATCCAGAGGCAGTGTACACAACATGGATATATTTAAGTAGGTTTGAGTGTGACACATTATTACTATAAAATAAAGCTAGCGCATGCACATGCAGTTAAACTATATAATATTTTGACTATTGATAACCTAATACCAAGTAGTAACATTCCACTATTACTTACAAATAAATTAAACTAAACTATAATTAAACTATAATCAAACTTGGAACTTTTCAAAAGCAAGTAAATCCGATAAAGTTTATTATACCTATTGAATCTTATATCAAAAATATCGATATCTTTATTCACACGTGCCATTCCATTGTATGCTCTACACAATCTTACCACTGGATTATAAAAAGATGTGTTGTTTTTATCAGCCTGAATTGCGAAGATGTTAGGATTACGCGATCTACGTGAAGTGTTAAATTTGAGACAAGAAAGCAAAGCCGGTGTATAAATAGTTGAATGAACCAACTTATGTAAATAGAGTAGATCATATCTACGTCGACGAGTCTTCAACGATAGAACCCTAAACTTACTTAGTTATACTCATTATACTTCAAGCGTCCATAGTTAAATTTACGAGAAATGTACTTTAAGCACCTTTTCTGTACTCTCTCCATGTTATTAATGTGCGTTTCATAATAAGGAGACCAAACTGGACAACAGTACTCCAAGATGCTTCTTACTAAGCTGTAATAGAGGCATAGCGTACTTTGTGGTTGTTTAAATTCTCTAGTTGATCTTATTACAAATCCCAGGAGTTTATTACTTCTTTTCACAATATAATCATAATGCGAACGAAAGGTCAAGACACTCAACAGCACTCCGAGATCCTTAACCACATCTTTTCTATTTAATACATTATTTTGTATAAAGTAAGGGTGCAGCAGCTTGTGTTTTTTTCTATTAAAAGAGATAACGCAGCGTTTGTCAATATTGAGGCATATTTTGTTAGACAAGCACCAGTTCGCAACGATGTCGAGGTCACACTGAAGAGCCAGACTGTCTGAAGTTCCGTTTCATTTGGCATAAATCTTAAGGTCGTCAGCGTAAAGCAGTGCAGGGCAAGATAAAAATTCAACTAGATCGTTAATAAAAACTATAAAGAAGAGTGGGGCAAGGAGAGACCCCCGCGGAACTCCAGAAGAAACAGGTACAGGTGAAGAAAAGTAACCCTTAACAGTCACAAGTTGGCTCCTGTTACTCAGGTAAGAGGTGATCCACCTTAACAAGCAACCGTGTATTCCATAGTAGGCGAGCTTAAGACATAACAGTGAATGATCCACTTTGTCGAACGCCTTACTAAAGTCTAGATAAATGGCATCCACTTGCTCACGTGTGGAAAAGGCGCCGCAGAGATAGTTTTTATGTTCTAAAAGATTACTAAGTGTGGACCTTTTTAAGACAAAACGGTGCTGCTTGCTCGTGATATAATTACTTAAATGATTGTAGAGTGGAACATACACCAATGATTCAAAAAGTTTCGCTATACACCCGAGGATACTTATGGGACGGTAGTTAGAGCAGGATGCCTTATTTCCAGATTTTTGTATCGGAATAATATTTGCAGACTTCCAACGATCTGGGAAGACGCCAGAGTTGAGTAACTTGCTAAATAATATGACCAATTGAACAGATAATTCTTCAGAGCAATTTTTGTTAAAAATTGGAGGAATCCCGTCGGGGCCAGCACCCTTACGTTCATCCATATTCTTTATTTTAAGAAGGATATCATGTTCACTAACTTTGAAAGGGTGAAGGGCAGCGTTAGAAGATTTCGGTTGGTTTTCCCATCGATTTGGACAAGAGGAGGATGTGTCAAAGTCTGAACCAAAAATATTTCTCCGCCATCTGATGATGTTTTATTACCGTGAGTCATTGACTGAGGTATGGTACTGACTCCCTTTCTGTCATTTACATATCGCCAGAATACTTTAGCATCGTGGGGTAATGATTCCTCTACAGAAGATAAGAAAGTTTTATAGCATTCATCAATCAGAGGACCTACATCTAGTACGGAGCAGAGCAAACGTATCATAGTCTCGGGGCTTACCAAATTTTTTGAAGCGCTTGTAAAATTTAGCCTTTTCTGTGAGGCAACGAATTAGGGAGTTGTTATACCATAATGGATATTTCAAAGAGTTATTTTTGGCCAGCGGCGTATGCCTTGCTGTTATTTCGTTTATTATGTCATAAAACCTGTCAACGCTGTCATTGACATCGGAAGAGGATAACATTTCAGCCCAATCCACAAGTCGCAGGTCAGATTTTACGGCTACATATTCACTTTTTTTTTTAAATTAAGTCGTTTTTTACACAGGGGTCCAAGGGGTTTATCAGATAAAACATTGGGAATGCGTATACTATAAGCTATGTGATGGCTGTCCACTCTACAAAGGCAATCTGTTTCCGACACTTCAACCATAGGCAAGGTCGAAAATACAAGATCCAAATAACGGTTATTTTTTTTGGAAATCGTGTTAAATTGCATAAGATTGCAAGTATTAATCACTTCAGACAATAATATCGCTTTCCGATCACGGGCGTGCATAGGTATTAATCCAAGTCAAGTTAGGGGTGTTAAAATCTCCCAGCAATAGGAACAAATCCCTGTATGAAGAGTTAAGGATCAACCTCTGACAGTTGTCATAGAATGCAGCGATATCATCAGCAGGTAAGTCTGGCGGTAAATAACAGAGGCCAATGTTCAGCAATTGTTTTTCAGAATTACGTGGCGATGTAGTGGTCCAGATGTCCTCAACCCTAGAGTCCCAATTTATCTGACAGAGAATATTAAAATGCTTTTTGACAGCAATAAGTATACCACCGCCATCTGACTTAACTGAACATGAGCTTTGACGATCCCTTCTGAAAATATTGTACCGTTTATTAATAGACTCACCATCGTAAATGCCACTATCAAAGTTGGTTTCCGTAAGACATACAATATCGTAATCGTTAATTAACAAATTTAGATAAATCTCCTTAATCTTAGATCTAGCTCTACCCAAGTTTTGATAGAATATATTATACATAATAATTAATGGATGGCCAAATATCAATGCACTAAATGTTAAAAGTAACTAAAACTAAATTATTTCAATTTGGTAAGAGAGTCCATGTTTTTATCAGAACTGCACCTGCTGACTCATCCTTGCGAATGTATACTTGACCGTACTTGATCCATACAAATTTGTATTTTAATTCCTTAGCGCGTACCCTTGTGGCCGCATGAAGATGCTTTTGCTCGGGAGACAGATGCTCAGTGACATATATCCTAAAATGTTCTCCAGGGATATCAAGGTCCGCCGACGACAGAGCAGAGCCAGGATGTGCTTTATTGTAGCGATATGACGAGCAAGTTATCTTCGTAATATTTATTCTTGCAAATTACTTATTGCACAGTTTGCAAGCAAAAATATTAAGTTTTTTAAGTTTTTGGAACATTGTCAATTCAATAATCATCAATTACGTCTTGATCACATGAGTTTACCTGTATATATAAAATTCTTGCATTACTGACTGACTCACAGACAACTACTGCCAAACCTACAGGACACTAGAAGCTGAAATTTGGAATGTACATAATATGTCCCTTGGGGACTTTAGGCGTGCACTAAGAAGGGATTTCCTGAAATGCCCACGGGATCAGGCAGAAACGGTTAAATTAAAATAAAATATGCAAGCGTAGCTGCGGGCATACGCCAGCGCTCTTATAAAATCAATAAATCATTCTTTTTTCATTCGTCTGTAAGTAAGCATAACTTAGACCTAGTTTCACAAGTATCAAATTGTTTCTTATTTAAATCACTTCAAAGCGGCCAAAACAATGTCAACTTTTGTTTAATTTACTTGCTCAACCCTCTAAATTACGTGTATGATAGCACAATACGTCAATAACTCCAGTCTAAACAGCCGTTAAACACCGTCACTAGCGATTCTATGCATTTAGATGTTCACATTTGTGCGACCGTAATCGTAAGTTAACCGTGAGTTAAGCTGCTTTTCCGAAATTGGGTTATCTGTTTAGTGAGCTATTATGCCTATAGGTTTATCGGATGATTAGTATTGGTATTATTAACTGATTGTGTAAGGATTACGATGGTATACGGACAATCTACTACGCAATTCGGTCGCATTAGGTTTTTAATTCAATTTGGCTTGGAAGTTTTACTGTTGGCTTTGAGAATCACCCTGCTGTAATTGATTTAGAAGTTTTAGTAACCCGCCCTTTGGCGAGCGGTAGTCGACGATTGTTACATTCGTGTGAAGCTGAATTTATTATCAACTTGATTATTGCTTTTATTATGCTGTAGCACAGCTTCTGTTTAAGTCTTCCACTGAGTTTTCGAGGTCGGAACAAAAACTATGTTAGCGTTTTGTCAGAGTCACCATCAGTGGAATCACTTCGCATGTATCCTGTTTCGTGCCATTTTGTAAAACACAAATGTATTTAAAAAATAGCAATAAACAGCAGCTAATCTAGTCTTATTTAATATCAATAATTTAACATTCATTGTTCAAATAGAATTAATGATTATATTAGCAATATAAGCCTATGAAATGATAGCAACAGGCATATTTTTACGACGATAGTGATTCTCGTCGTAATAATATGCCAGTTGAATCCTAGACGTTCAATATGCATCCCGGGGGCGTATTTCCAAAGCCTATACTATTTGAGTCACGAGTCAGACTCTAATAGAATAGCTTTTGTTTGTGCATATTACTCGACAATACCTAAACTATTTCAGTAAAAAAAAATTACTCAAATGGATTAGCTTTTGTGCCTTGATATTTTCAAAGAAAATACACGTACAAAACCTAGTACCTACAGTATGATTCATATTCACTCAAATAGATAAGCCTTTGTCGAGATATTTTCAAACATGGTTTTGGTTTGTTAGGTGCGACTGTATGTAATTCAAGTAACTAAATAGGTAATGTTAGGTTCTCTTTTGACCCTTTACCCAAAAATAGGAGACCTGCGAAGCAGGGCTCCGTCATCTTAGTTTATTAAAAATTATTTAATTGGACATAAAGTCTACTTACTAATATAATATAAACTAAGTTGACGAAGCCCTGCTTCGCAGGGCTCCGTCAACTTAGCTTAAGGGTCAAAAGAGAACCTAACATAACCTATTTAGTTATTATTTTATTACATTGTGGTCCTAAACCTAGAACCAAAATGGAATAGCATTTGTTGCTGCAATGTTAGAATGAATTTATCCTACAAAGACTACGCGATTTCGGTTCATTTCTGTACTAGAATAGACTAGGGTTTCGTCAAGTTTTTGTCAAACAAAAGCTAAGCCAGTTCAGTTTGCACTTTGACTCTAATGGTATAGGCTTTGGAAATACGCATCCCGGGGTACTTTTTGTAGTATAACCAAATTATTGGCTTTTCTACGGAGTGACTAACAGAGGTATAATATTTATGCCCTTTAAATTAGTCAATTATCGCAACTAAGGGCGGTTCCAGATTAGCGTATTTTCTGCGTGCATTCGGTCGTTCAGCATACGCGCTTACACGCGCGCTATAATACGCGCTTCAAAAAACCATACTCACGCAAACGGGCGTATTACGGCGTGTTCGCTCGAAACGGTAGCGATATCTTGTCAGTGTCAACATGGATTCTGTCAGCTTGCGCTTATACGAGCTTAGAAGCGCGTTAACGGTAGAGATGTAAGTGCGGTATTATACCATTTGTACTGAAATGTTTAAAACGAAAAATACCGTATAATACGGTATTATACCATTTACTACGGTATTTTATGTATAAATCAATTCTTCTATATTTTTGAAGTAAATGATCATAGAAATCATTAAAAATACTGAATACGGTAGAATTGCACAGGAATAAAGCAAGAAATTATATTTTAAGTTTGTATTATTAATAATTACGGTTAAGGTTTCGAAATACGTCGCCTTTTTTAGGGGTTGTGAGTGATTGGAGGGGGAGAGGGGGAGGTCTCGGAACCACCCCTCACCATTTTCACTTGCCGGAAATACTTGGTTTCCTCTGAAAAAAAAACTCCAGACATCGGTGTGTATGGCATTGCGAACTTCCACATTCTTCACACTAGTTTAATAAACTAAGGTTGGAGGAGCCCTGCTTCGCAGGGCTTCTATTTTCGGATTAAGGGTCAAAAGAGATCCTAACATAACCTATTTAGTTACTTATTACAGTCGCACCTAACCCTAGGTACTCGAAAGCAATGAGGCACAAATTTGACATTAGCTGTCAATATAGTTCATACAAGATGGCGGTTGCGTTTCGTTTCACGTTTTTCACATAAAACCTAAATATCGCTTTTATTGATTCCACTAGTTTAATAAACTGAGTTTGTCGGAACCCTGCTTCACAGGGCTCCTATTTTCGGGTTAAGGGTCAAAATAGAACCTAACACAACCTATTTAGTTACTTTCACATAAAACCTAAAATTACGTTCCATTTTTCATATTTGAATGAAGAGTTTTTGGAAATTGTTTAAAAATATTTAGACGCAACTCCGGCAGCCAAAATTACTTTTAGGGGATTAAAACTAACTCCCTTAAGCCCCCTATACCATCAATACCCTCAAATTCGGGCGACGCGTTTCGAAACCCGACCCATAATTACTATTAGCTACAACAATATTACCATAAAAAAAGATCAAAATATGATTTAAAGAAAAACACGTAACATTTTAAGGTACGTTAGAGCAAAGGGGTCCTTAAAGTTATTTGAATCATCTCTCTATTTATTCTAAATTACATTATGTTCCTCTCTGCGTGGAGACACGTAAAGCCCGAACCTTAATACAAGATCCATAAGAAAAGCACAGACGTAGCCCACGCCTTTTGTCTTCCTAATTCGAAAACCCGAGATTTAGAGGATCTTCTACCTCCATATCTAAATCCTCTTGTGTTGCTACGTTCTCGGTAGATGACGACGCAGTAATGCATTCTAACAACATACTTTCAGCTAAATCATCTTCATCACCACTTTCTTTAACTTTGAATGTGCTGTCAGGAACACCAAGATTTGTGTAAATCGAGACCAATTTAGAAACACGTGATTTATCTACGTGTTTCGACGATACGAATTTCGGGCTTTGCAATGAATTTTTCCGAAAGTTAAAATTCCAAAATTATTAATTAGTAATTCTAAAATAAAGAATACAATCGAAATTTAAATTATATTTAATGTTTTAAACTAGAACTCGTCGCAATATCGCAGGGTCTTATAAACTGAATCAGAATATAAAATACATAAAATACCAATAATACCGTAAGTTATAATAAAATACCGGTTTAATACATAGCCTTTTGGTATTATACGGTATTTTTACAACACTAGTTAACGGTCATACGAGTTGCGCGTGTGCCAAAAGGCGCGCCTATACACGCCTACATGTGCTTCCAAAACGAGCTTAAACGCGCGTATAAAACGCTAATCTTAAACCGCCCTTAAACCCGCTAAATAATATTGTATGACTTCACTGCCATCTGACTTCCGAGACTGAAAATTACATAGCTTAGATAGGTTTAAGTTTATTCAAGGGCACGGACTCCTTATATTTACTGTCAATGATCTTCTTGATAGGCAGAACCAATGTGCTTTTCTGAGGCATGGGACAGGCAATAACTAGCAATAACGAATTGCGAAAATAATTTAATATAAAGATTTCGGTTGTAGGATCCTCTCCGAATCCCAAAACACAGTTTGAAATTAACAACAGACCGTCTATTTGACGTGTGCAGAATCCTGGCTCTTCAAGACCTAGCTTCCATTCAAAAAAATTTGGCATTAAAACCCGGGGCACCGCAATGAAATTACTCATTACAGGGCACCAAGCTTGGTTAGATACTGCCGTACTGCCTACCATCTTCTTCATTATTCGCCATTGCAACGCTTTACTTAATATTTCGTTTGTGCAAAAAGAGCTTACGCCATAAACAGAGACTCACTTAGAAGCAAAACAATGGAACTCTTTATGTAAAAACAGATCTTAGCGAAGAAAATTCGCTTGTACCAAAAAATTTTGACTCTTAATAATTAAGGAAACAAACGGCAAATTAAATTTTACTTTTTGGTAATATAAATAAGGTTTATATTGTTTTGTAGGAGTATGTTTTCCTAGGGTTCAGAATGATTGAACGGTAGTGTTGCCCAAATTCAGTCTTGGTCTTGCAGTCTTGGTCTTGTTCTTGCGTTTTTGCAAGACCAAGACCAAGAACAAGACCGCGTATTTTTAGCAAGACCAAGACCAAGACTGATCGTGCAAGACTTGAGCAAGAACAAGACTAAGCCTGCAAGACTCTTGCGTCTTGCAGCTAGGACTTAGCGCTATTTCACGGAGTAGTTAGGTGTAACAGTTCGGTGTATAGGTACGCTTAGGAATTCTATGAGACGCAAAAAACTGTATCAAAGAATATGAAAAACTGGACCTATGCGCATTACTTTGTATTAATTCTTGGTCAAAAGAATTGATATAAAGTAACATAACCTAATGATAAAGCTGTTGTGTACGTTTGATTTTTTTTACGATTTGATTTTTTGTGTATGTTTGATTTGTGTTGTATTTTATTTTTGACGTGACAACGTCTTATAAATTGGTTTGCCGGGTGACACTTCAAGAAACTGCGTTACGCTCCGCTCACGTTATGCGCTCACAATGAGAGCGAGTGAGAGGCACGCGTCCCGCCTAAGAGCGAGAGAGACAGACATAAAAAGTGAAAGGCACGCGTCTTTCATCCTTCTTCCTACTATACGAATGAATATTCACATTAAAATTATTTTACCACTCAAAGTCGTTGTCACGTAAAACTTTCGCCCGTATACCGACTTTACAGGCAACCAATTTTTTTATTGAAATAAATGATAAATCGTAAAACTCTTTTATTAAATTTCATATAAGTTGAGGGTTCAATCTCTTTCTAGACAGATATTGTTCTTTAAAATACAGTCAAGTTATTGTAATTAATTTGTTTTTTTTTACATGTTTTAGCAAATGTAAGCTTATAAATCATAAATGTTTATTAAGAAACAGTTACTTCCATGGAAAACGACATATAGGTCAATTGATTTTTCGAATTTCTTATCAAATCTTCAGTTATTTATTAATCTGCTTGATGTTTACTATGGCTGTGTTAATTCAAGCTCACAATGTTCCAATTCTAATACGTTTTTCTAAGATTTAAAAACTTTAATAAATAGTAATAGACTGATAGGTAATTGCAAGACTTGCAAGACTCTTGCTGCAAGACCAAGACCAAGGCCAAGACTGGGAGCGCAATACCAAGACCAAGACCAAGACCAGGTGTATTGGCGCAAGACCAAGACCAAGACTGGCTAAGTCTCGTCTTGTTCTTGCATTTGGGCAACACTATTGAACGGTATGAAGTGATCGCAAAGATTATGTTTGCCTCAACGGTCTGTGGGTTGTAAACAGAAATGAATGGGACATATGATATTTCTATTATAAAATGACATCACAATTGTATTTGCCATTTTCATAACAAATGTCTATGTAACCCCTTCAACAAACATCTGATTGAATTTATTGTTCGACAGTTTACTGTTCTCCGGGACTTCGAGAATGTCAACACTGGCTGTCCTCAATGCTCATTGCTGCTAAACTAGTGATGCGACTCGAGCCTTGTTTTTACTCGAGTCACTCGAGTGAAGTTATCAACCTCGTACTCGTTTGAAAAATAATATTACTCGAGTCTCTATGCACTCGAGTTGCTGAGTACACTCGTCGCATCGAGTTGATTCTGTTGCCACCATGCCACTAGTTAAGCCGCGTTCAAATTTATCTGACGTGTCCTGTCGTGACGCGACAGAGAGCAATCGGTTTCATACATTTTCTATGAGAGCGTGCACATTTATCTGATGGAATCGGTTGTGACGGCGTCTGTCGTATCGCGATAGACGATATCCGGGTGTACTCTTTTGATATTTTATTTTTTTATTACAATATAATTGTTGAAACTAATCATAAAAAGAAAACTAAATTACTTATTATTAAAATATCATAAAATGTGATTGTTGTTATTAGTAATTCATTCAAAGAATTTTCGTTATTCTTACTTCTTAGGAAGACATTTGTTTAGTTTGTTGATAACTTAAATAAATAATATGTAAAATCTCTTACAATGCGTATTTCATTTCAATTATTACTCCATTCGTGACAATGAGTCTTTGTTTAAATGTTTCTAAAAGAGATCTCACTCGAATTGCTAGTTTGCAACTCGAGTAAGACTTTTTGCTCGAGTGTAAAATCCTATTCGAGTCGAATCACTATGCTAAACCCGGCCGTAGCCGCGTTTTTTTTTAGTGGGAAAAAAGGGTGGGCTAGTCTGAATATTTTTTATGAGATGACCTATACCGAATAGAACATACACAATTCTTCATCATCCGAGAATTATCTACGTAGCTATACTTGAAGCCATAACTCCAATCTCCAGACTCAATTTTTTGTTGCAGAGTGCAGTGAAAACTAGTTAAATACGCCAATTGACCAAGGCAACACCAGGAGTAGTCTGAACATATAAGGCCGAGTTTCTCGGCGCTAAGAATCAAAATACAATGTACAGTTACCTGGTATCTTCACGGGTGTCGGTCCTGCAACTGAGCTAGATAAACACACGGCTAAATTGGCCAATATAGCGAGTAATACATCCACCTAGTGTCGGGCTTCAAACGCGACGTCTTCAACACGACGAACAGGATTCACATAATTTTAGTTTTACAAATGTCAATGTTCAATACAATATCACAAAGGACAATGGCAGATCTCCATACATCAAAATGTCTGAAATTAAATTGAAGCGACCAGTAATAAAAAATATATCAAAAAATTTGGCGTAAGTAACAGAGTCTAGAAATGATTCTATTTTCACTCAGGAAAGGTGGAAAAAGAAGATATCGGTGTTTGAAGTTTTAGTTAAGAATGAACAATGTAGGTACAAGGAAAGTTATAGTATGAAAGTTAAACAATGTAGGTAGATACGTTTGAATTATCAAATGACATATGTCAGATTGACATCAAAACACGGAAGTTTTTGTAGCATCTAACTGTCACAGCCATAGACAAAAGCAGAGCTGCACATTTTAAATTGATTTTATGTGAAATCGATACAACTTTAAAACGATGCTGTGACGTTTTTATTTGATTTAAACGTTGTTTTGCTTCAAAAATATTAGCTTAATGATATAATGTTGATTAAATGTTAAATAACTGCATTTTAAACCAAACCAACTCTATAAAGGTCGATCGTATCGATTACTTATTTAATAATCGATACGGATATAGCACTCACGTCTATTCCTGTCACACCATTGTCTATGGCATCAATCAAATAAAAAAGCATTCGTAATCAATTGGAATGCTTTTAATCATCATAAAATACTCCAGCTTTAACGAGACAAAGTAAAAATGTTAAAAATCGTAGAAAAATAAACAATTTGTTTTGTTCATATGAAGTTTAAGGTCGCCACAACAAACCCAGACCAAATTCTGCCATTGTTCTTTAACAATAGCTCACTGGGCGTTGCCGAGCAAATCAAAAGCGGCAGTTTTACAAGGGGTTTACAAAATTTACTTTAATTATACAATTCCACACGACTGGCAAAAGGTGTGATCTCAATCCATTTTTCCGGAAGGAAAGATTTTTCAGTTCATAATGTGATCAGAGAAAAAAATAATTACCAAAGAAAACAAATATTACGAACTGATATTCTCGTTTTAATCATAAAAATTTATCTATTTCAAATACTTAGCTAGTAGGTAATATCATTATTCAAGTCTAATGCTAAAAGCTCATATAGGATTCAAAAAGGCCACCGCATGCGGACTTTAAATAAAATAGATCCGTGGTAGTAAAACGCGAAGTCATGTTATTAAACCGTTCGAAGTCAGCAGTTTTCACAATTTTATTCAGCAGGAAGAGATGTTTCAAACGCGAATAATATTCATATTTTAAAGCATGGTTAGAAAAATTTACTTTACTTTAAAGGAATGGGTGCGGATGTGACGTGATTTACTTTATGTTTATTTTTGAAGAAGACATTCCGCTATGAGAAATAAATTGTCCATTGCATTTTATAGAAGTGGAAATCACATAGACAAAGTACAACCTCAAGCTTAAACAACGATTCGTAGAGACACATTATATTAATAAAACAATATAAGTATGTTTGTTAGTTTATTTGTCCTTATTTTTCGTCGCAACAGAGCAATGTTATGGTATGCTTGAGGCAGGTGAGTTACAGACTCCTACAATAGCGGAACCACGAATGTACCACCACTTCATTTATCCCATCCACAATTCCAAAAGTATTTTGACATTGCTCAAGTTGTATCTACTGAAAATACCACCATTGAATCAAATGATCACATTAAATTTTATTCACTGACCCCGTTAAAAAAGTTGCTTATTTCAATAAACTTGTTTTGCTAACTAGCATAGCGGTACTCTATGCTTCAAGTCATTCATTAGTTACATTTTCAAGACAATTGCGTGCAATATTTGAGTGACTTTAGGTACAGAAAGCTAATAATATGATTATGTATATTCATAACTAGGGAGCCGCCCCGGCTTCGTACGGGTGCAATGTTATGCATGTATTATATATAAAAACCTTCCTCTTGAATCTTTCTATCTATTAAAAAAACCGCATTGAAACAAAATTCGTTGCGTAGTGTTAAAGATTTAAGCATACATACAGAAGGGGACAGACAGACAGAAGACAGACTTTGTTTTATACTATGTAGTGATCAGCATCATCATTCTAGCGCTATCCTTGTTAAATATCTCTGTTTTTTGGGTTCCGTACCTAAGAGGTAAAAAACGGGACCCTATTTCTAAGCCTACGCTGTCTGTTAGTCTGTCTGTATGTCACCAGACTACTCAAAAACCGTGATAGCTAGAAATCTGAAATTTTCACAAATTATGTATTTCAGTTGCCACTATAACAACAAATACTAAAAATAAAAAAATATAATATTAAGGGGGGGTCCCATTCAATAAACGTGTTTCTTTTCGTATTTTTTGCTCAAAATTACTAACGCTAACAGGTAGACACTTAAAATTTTCACAGAATATGTAGTTGTATATTACTTTTCAAAATAAGTAATTAATTGAAATTAAACTACAGTTTACGCATTTTATCGCGTTATATTGGTTTCACTGTAGTTACATTTAAACCTGATGATCTAGAAACTACATTTTATTACTAGCCGACGTTTCGAATTCTTTACAGGATTCATGTTCACGGCAGACTGAGGTGATTTTTGTCTTAATTTCTTGAATGTATAAGTTATCTCAAAGTACCCGAACATTTTTTCAACTATTGGTGTTACTATTTACGCAGAATGAGCTCACAGTGTCCTTAGGTCTTCTGGTGACTTTGTCCTTCTTGGGTTTCATTAGCCTTATGACAGGGTCCCAAGCTGGATGAACATTCCATCCGTCTTCCCTATTGAAATTAGGGTGTTTTTTAATTTCAATAGCCTCATGTATCATCCTTGGAAGAAAACGGTGTTCTTTTGCGAGTATCTGTGGTTCATCAAACCGCAGGTCCTGTAGTGGTTGGGTCCATGTTCCACATGTTCACACACAGCAGACTTTGTTGAGCGTTTATATTTTATGTCAGCCAAATGTTCTTTAAGTCGGATGCCTATGCTTCTCTTGGTTTGTCCAATGTATGAGAGCCCACATTCACAGTAGTAGATCATTCGGTTTAAATGTAACAACAGTGAAACCAGTATAACGCGATAAAATCCGTAAACTGTAGTTTAATTTCAATGTGTAACAGTCGCGTAAATCCAAGAAAATAAATAATTAAATTAAACAAAGTAAATAATAAAGGGGAACTCCCAAACAACAAACGTAATTTTTAAGTAATTTGTTACTCAATCTTAATAAACAGGTAGAAACTTAAAAAATATTTAAGTATACATAGAACAAACGTGATTTTCTTTTATAGATGATGGTACGGAACCCTTCGTGTGCGAGTCCGACTCGCACTTGCCCAATTAGATATTAAAATTTGGCTAAACATCAATTTTCCTAAGTAATGAAACAATATGCATAGGTTAAATTAGTAGCTAATCAAAATATTTGGGGTAACGACTTACTTATAAAGTATTTGCAAGACTGATGTTACTGACTGGACCAAACTATTGTAAATTTTTAAGTAACAAGTACCGAAAATAAAATTATACTTGAAAATGTATATCATCATCCTCAACAAAATGCCCGCTGTACACATTGGGCCAACATGCTGGCCCAGCATGTTGGCCCAATGTGTACAGTGGGCCAACGTGTAGAGAGCTATGTGCCAAAGTTAATCTATATATATAAAATCCTTGCATTACTGACTGACTGACAGACACGCTACAGCCAAAACTATTGGGCGCAAGAAACTGAAATTTGGCATGTATGTTCCTTGGGGATCGTAGGAGTGCAAGATGGGATTTACCGAAATTCAAACGGGATCGGGCAAATAGGGTAAATAAACAAAATGTGCAGGCGTAGCCGCGGGCTCCCTCTAGTTAAGTATATGTGCCATGATTCACACACACGCACAGACAACGTAAAAACAAAATTATAAAAGTAACAAATAAAACAGTTTCTTTACGACATTTCTAGAGCAAATATATGTTTAATAACACTTTAATATTTAGCCAAATGTACATATAATTTTCATGTATTCAACCTCTAATAACGCTACAATATTACAGTCAGCCAAATGTACTTTACAATTTTTATGTAATCAACCACACATAACCCACCCATTACCAAAATGTAAAGCAATATTTACATGGTGTTACAGCGTAACAGTCGAAGTAGGTAAGGTCGAGGTTAGGGATTTCAAATCAGGTCGACTCTGTTCCTAAGGGTGCTAAGGGTTCCCACCAAAAACTGAGGGTAGCACTTGTAAGTCTTCAAAAATAAGAACATTGCTCCCATTTAAACGGTTCTCTAAAATATCCTAAATACATATTGTCAATTATACAATACGTATTTAGAAGTTTAGAGAACCGTGTAATTCTTAAGGCGAGGTTGCAGTACAGTGCGTAGCTCGACCTCACCCCCCGCAAAAACAAAAACACGGCGGTGGCGTCAGCGAGTGAGCGGGGTGAGGGGAGGGGGGTTTTCGTGTGTGCGTGTGCCACAGCGCAGCGTAAAAAAACCGTAGATGAGTTATGCGAACTTCAAAAGTGGCACATTAAAAACTGGCTAAATGTCTCATTTGGCTTTAGTCGCGTACGCGCTGCGGTCGGAAGCACTCGCTCTTTTACTCGCGTGTGTGTTCGTTACATTTGAAAATGCCGTCGTGTGTGATGAGATTTTGCTAAAGTAGTTAAACTATAGTAGGAAAATGACTAAAAGTTATGGAATCACTTCTCATTCATGAGTATTACAATATTACAACGTTTTATTTTCAATTTATAATAAATTCAGTATCACAAATAATAGAGTGTTGTTAGTGTATATAAAAAAATTGGCATTTAGCGAGTGTAAAAGAGAAGCAGTATTGTGCGTGTTCAAAGACTAAAAAACAAAGTATCCAGATGGGACATTCGTAATAATAAAATACTGATGTGTGTTTTTGTCAAGTAATAAAAGTGATTTGAGGCTGAATCAACATAATATATTATTATTATGGAAATACAAAATCATACGTAAGTTAGAAACATTGACGGATGATCAAAGTCCATTCACTTGTTATTGTTTTTCTCCTTTTAGTATTAAACAACTAAGTAGATTGTACTGCACAGTTTTCGCTGCCGACCCACCGTACCCCTGGCAGTACCCCTGGGGGTATGGTGGGTCTTTCAAAGCTTAACCGTACTCCCAGATAATATTGTTGTGTAATTAGTTTATTAATTTCAGTTCGTTAATTTCAAGTTCTACTATTTTGTGGGATCATTTCCAGTATAGTAGTAGCAGTAGTAGCATTGAACAATTCTATGATATAACCACGGTAATATAATCTAACAGTATTGTAACTCGGCCGTCTTCGTGAGTTATATACCTACCAGACGCGCCGCATGCGAGCTGCGGCACGATCGCGGCTGTGGGTACTGTAGGCACAGTCCGCACAGTCTAATGGGTACTCTGCTCGAGGCGCGTAGGTATAACTCGAGTTTCGTGCATTTGTATGGAGTTACAATACTGTTAGATATTATTACCGTGATAGAACTGTCCTAATTCTATTAGCACAACTTGATGAGGAGAACAGAACTAATGGGATAAGTAATAGGAAATGTCCCAGTCTAGTTCTATGTATGTTTTTACAAGGGTATTCAATAGAACTACTAGGAATGATCCGTAGTGTCACGACATTGCGCTCATATATCCGAATAAATATGTTTTGTAGACGTTCATTTGTTTAATGTGTAAAACAAATGAACGTCTACAAAACAAATGAACGCCTACAAAACAAATGAACGTCTACAAAACAAATGACTTACAGAAAGTGATCAGCTATCGATAGTGATTGCAGAAAACAGGTGCATGCGATTTTCAACCTAATTGACATAAGTCAGAATTTATAATTTTATTACCCTAATATTGCCAGAAAGCGAGAAAAAACAAAAAAAAAGTTTGTCATGAATTGTCAATAAGGTCGAAAATCGCATGCACCTGTTTTTTGCAATCACTATCGATAGCTGATCACTTTCTGGTAGTCATTTGTTTTGTAGACGTTCATTTGTTTTGTAGACGTTCATTTGTTTTGTAGATGTTCAATTGTTTTGTAGACGTTCATTCGTTTAACACATTTTTATAAATACATATTTATTCGGATATGTGAGCGCGATGTTGTGACACTACCCTTGTAAAACATACATAGAACTAGTGGTAAATTTCCTATAACTGGTTCCCATTAGTTCTATTCTTCTCATCAAGTTGTGCTAATAGAACTAGTGGGAAAAAAAGTATCACTAGTTCTATCATAGAACTGTTCAATAGAACTAGTGGGAATGATTCGACAGCGCAAGGATGATGATGATGACGGGTCTTCAACAGTACCTCAGATTATACCTATAATATACAAAGCATTATAACCATTAGCAATAATACCTAAACGTTTTATTCTCTAATTTATCTCCTTTTTGCACTATATCATCGTACTAGCGCTTGTCTTCGCTTGTCTAAACATACAAAAACGTAAGTAGTAAGTCATTATCATACGAGAGATAACACTGTTCAGTTTAATGTCCACGTAGCACGTTGGTATAACACTACGAGCATTTCAGCCAGGAGTACGGTTAAGCTTTAAAAGACCCACCATACCCCCAGGGGTATTGCCAGGGCTACGGTGGGTCCGCAGCGCATAGTTTTTATATTATCGTACTGTTTTAGGTTTCCATTGAATGAAATGTACTTTTTTTAATAAATTGTTATAAATAAATCACATCGACTTTTTATTTTCCTATCTTAAATGAATTAATCAAATTTACTTTGAGGCGAATTGAATTTACTCAAGACAGACAAAGTGATCATGTGGCATCTGAGTCAAATTATTGTTTTTGAAATGGTCAGCATGATGTCACAATGCGCTTCGGTCCAGAGAGTATATGTTTATCTCTATTTCGCGCTTGCGATTAGATGTGCTATCTCACTTACACTTCTTATCTAATTCTTAGTGTGTCGTTTTGACATATTTATATTAGTGTGCGTACGCTTTTCGCGATGCGTGCCACTCGTAAGCTCCGTCATGTTACCTTGTCAGTAACCTGTCTACGGTTTCTTACTTAGTATGTATAAGGTTTGAACGATTGAGTTTGGAATACGAATTACTTTGTACTTTTGCGAAAACGTACATGCGGGGGTGGAGGGGGATTTTGCGGAGCAACGACGTACGTCCGCCCTCAATCACGCCTAGACAGGCACTGATGTATGGCCGGCGAGCGATATAATGCCAACATTTTGACTATTTTTTTTCTTGGAGGAAAATGATAACGAAATTACGAAATCTGTTTTTACCATTTATTTTAAAATAAAGAGCTGTTTCTATTGATAATACTTTCATATAAATTCATTATGGAATCTCTAAGCAGTACACGTTTAAAAATGTGATTTAGTGCCATGTTTGACATTTTTTTTTATCGAGCCAATCATTCCAAATCGTGTTTCTATCTTCACGATTTACTAGAAGAAATGTTCAACTTTTATACTTTAATTTTTATTCATTAAAAATATCATAGTTCATGGGACTTTCAGACGTTCAAAAATCTTAAAAAGTACTGCAACCTCGCCTTAAGGTGTAAAACATAAAATAACTAGAATTAAGCTTCTTTTTACTACCCGAAGGAGCCCTTTCGGGTAATAAAAAGAAGCTTAATTGTATAGCTTATAAAGCTTGTTGTATCGCAATGAAAACATGTTCCTTTCTCTCCACCTCTCAGAGATGAGCATGACCCCGGTACAGAGAGTATGTGCGACTCCCAAAACGCATTACAAACTACAAACAAAACCGCAATCTATTCTTCCATAGATATTTTCCAACGCACAAATAACTTAATCCTTCATAACCAAAGTGATGGATACTCTCACTTTCGCTTTCATCGCCTGAATCATACATAAACATCCTATATACTAAAACCCAGTCAGGCTACAGATGAACACATTGTACGAAGCATCATTTATCTAATACGCGCTTGGAAATGAACGTCGTTATTTCGAAATAGCCGGCTATTACCTACAGATCCCTAATAAATTAAGCTTTCAGAGTCAACATTTGTATGTTTTGTGACTACTATGAATAACTCGGCTATTGTTCTTAGCGTTTCTATTTTGAACAAAAACGCCTAGAATGTTCTTCGTAAGCTTAATAGCTGTTCTTGGTAAGTGAAATAATTCTTAAGAATGAATGAGCAAGCTTAAGTAAGAGTATTTCTCTCATGCGTTTCGAAGTTTGACAATAATTAAAATAATCGCTTTCCGAATATCAAAATTTGACGTTGTTTCAATATGTTGTATAGGTTAGTGAGTATAGTGTCTAGTGACCCGAGCATCGGTCGAGTTTAATCAATTCCTGTAACACACTCAACTTGACTGACATATACGTAATCAATTTACAACACTTCTCGGAAAATTTCACCAAAAATACCATGCGCTATCTTCAGAAACATTTCACATTTCTCTCATGCAATTAAATAGTTTTATACCTGACTTATATTTTCAAGTCTTAAATAGTATGCATCATGTTTTTGAAGAGATTTGCTTTGTTTCTCCTCATGTGTACCTACTGCTAAGGTATGGAAATCTTTGCTTGAGTCTGTGTTGCTTGTTGAAAATAATTTTAGCGTTTTCATCATAACCGAAAGACCCACTGCTGGAACATAGGCCTCCCCCAAGGCTCTCCACATAAACCAATCCTGAGCCACCTGCATCCATCCGCTGCTCACGATCCTAATAAGATCGTCAATCCACACTACGGGAGGCCTATCTCTGCTACCACATCCGGTGCGTGGCCGCCACTCCAGAACCTTTCTGTTCCAAAGGCCATGGGTTCTTCTGGCTATGTGCTCTGCCCACTGCCACTTCAGCCTGACTATTCGGAGAGTTATGTCGGTGACTTTGGGTCAGCTGCGGATCTCCCGTGACCGTCTCCCGTTTTAAGTCGCTAATAAATAGGTGCCATAAAAGCAAACGTTTTTCATAGTTAGCTGTACTAGCTTTATCTGGACACCATGGTGTAAATTTTAACCTACTACTAAAGAAACGAAACGAAAACTAAATATTAACATGGTATCTTCTTCAAAGTAGGTAATTTCAATTTGTTAAACATAGTATCCGATGCCATGTATTCTAATAATGTTTACGAGTACCTCTTCTGTTTTGAATTACTTAAAGTTTTAATTATATTAGACTCATAAAAGATACCCACGTGCATAATTTTCGAAAGGTAGCGTACAATGACCTTAGAACAATATTTACACAGTTTCTCAAACTTTCTATCCCGATATAATACAAGCATCAAGCACAGAGACAAGTTTAATTAAATCTGCCAAAGCTTTTGTCTCAACCATTGAACAGTAATGAAAATTCTTCCACGACTTTTATATCCAGACACGATGTGTCGTTCGTCTGAGAATCTCTTGAATCAAACAATGAATTCAGAAATGAACCTTTAATTTTCTCCCCAATATAATTTAGGAAGAGATTCGGAATATACTTGGAGAGTTTTATTAAAACGACAGTGTACGTTAGGGTATACATCAAGAGAGGTCGTAAAATTTATTGAAATCTTTTTAATCTTGGAGGAAAATTCTTATGATATTCTAAATGAAACTTAATTTTATTAATAGCAGTTACAGGTTTTTCCCTATATGATTTAAAAATAAAGATTTCGCTCTCTGATTGGTTAGTATCGATTGATAGAACAGCATTTCAGAGGGTTGTTCATGACGCGACTAAGTAAGTTGCGTACAACACTAAAAGCCTATACACGTTATTATTCAATAATAACAATGACATGAACATGAATCTGTGTCGCGGGAGCCTTCAAACAACAGATTGACTTGACTTTGACCAAAAATTTGCGGTTCGCATAAAATTTTACAGTCGAAATCAACGAAACATCACTAAGTGTTATTAAGAGAACTTGAGGATGACATAACGATAAAAATTTAATATACGTAATTTAAAAAACCAAACAAGCGTGTTCACTGAATAGTCAATTTCAAACGATGTTGCTGAAACTTATGACCGTGAGATCAGTTTAGGGTCGTAGACGCTCCCGCTTGGAACCAAGGATCTTCAAACCAAAGAAATCAACATTTGATGACCACGAACTTTTAAAGTTTTTTTTTGTATTTTGTGACCCTAATCTTTCATAGCAAAAATACATTGTACACAATATCACAGAAGATAGAAAGCACTTCGATATTTAGTTCACAAATAGACCCTTGCGAGAGCCCTTAATAGCTCACAAAAGATCAACTTCCCTTTTGTCCGTCATTACCTCTGTGAATACACCCATTAGCCTGATAATGGCTATATTCCCCAAGGATTGTACAACTCAATCAATGTTTAGTGCGATGATCGAAGTTGGCCAAATTTCGTGGATAGCTATTAATACATTCATAGTTAACGTTCAGCTTAGTTGATCGGAAAACAGAGTAATGCCACTGACATAAACCTTAGAGTGGCAGACTCTATGCCATGTATAATAAGCGTGGGTTTACTGGTATAATCAGATTTGCCTCTAGTATTCTTGCCACTGTAGGCAATGACTAGAAAACACATTATAATATAGTGGACAACCTGCATGTACGCAAAGATCCGTAGCTCATAGCGAGATGTTATATCGCTTATAGCCTTTCTCGATATATGGGCCACCCGACAGTATAAGAACTATTCAAATCGGATCAGTAGTTGGACCGTGAGATTGACGCGCGTTCAATCAAACAAACTCTTCAGCTTTATAATATTAGTATAGATAACAGTTGTCTTGAATAGCAAATACTTCTGCTGATCTCCAAAGTAGTCAGCTTGATTAAAGTTATTTTAGTATCGGATCAAATCGCTACCTTGCCAGTCAAATCAAAAAGTTAATACACGTAAATCCGTTGCTGAATTCCGACCGTCTAAAAATTACCAACGTACTCTCATTTCTTTTTATACTTTTATCTCAAGATTTTGTGTATTGCAATGTTCAATGTATATATTAGGTATATATGTAGTATGTGTTGCTTAGACTTTTTTGATGTGTGTATATTGAAGGAGCTTGAAGCTATCTGTAACTAAAATAGGTTTGGATATTTTGTTGTAAGCACCGCATCTATTTGATTGGATTACGTTATTGTAATATTTGTCATAAGAGCATTTATTTTGTATTAATTCGGCATTAACATATGTATACGAGTATCACATACCTACCTTAGTTTCGAGTATCGGATCATTCATTTCGGTATATGAGGCATCTAAAAATTGTTTCTTTTTTATAGTTCCCTTTTAAAAATAGGAACAATATTCAGAATAATAATTGACTCCTTGCTACCTAATCATAAGCAGTTGGAGTCCCACAGTTAAGGTTATGATTCCAATAGCATATCAATAGTAATGTCATGATGGCCCTTGATGGTCTAGTCTACAATAGGTACAGGTTTTTGACGCCCGGCTTGACCCTGAAGTCAATAATTTTGTTTACTTATGCAATAAAAATAATGTATGGGCAAATATTTTTTTTGTCACTATCGTAGTATTTTGTAGTACTTTGTAGTATTTTTCCGTAGACCAGGATTTCCTATTCTACTATGATACATTTATGGCCTCTGTAATGCCACCTTTTCATATATAATAATAAAGTCTGGATCTAACGATACTAATTTATTATCTTATGCACTTAGTGCTTAAGTTAAGACTTTCTATAATAATGGCAGGGTACAAAAGTGACCCCCCCCCATGGGATCTCCACCTTGTCGTGGTGGGGGGGCTCAGTAACCGTGGATTGGTCACCCGCGGTGAAGCTAAGAGGGATCCAGGAGGGGACGCTCCGCGTGGGCTTGGAGGGGCCTGCGCAGGATGCGTCCAACGGTGCGGGTGCGGGGGACAGTTCTGTCTGTCCCTCGCAGTCGGGTGCGGTCGCGGGAGGAGAGGCGTATCGGTGTTGCGTTGCCGCGCGCCCTATCTCCCGCGACCAAATGGGGGCGCACCATTCGATGCGTCGCGGTGGGGCCGCAGAGGAAGAGGAGATGCGGTGTTGCGTTGCCGTCCTCCCTATCCTCTGCGGCCGCTGGGCGTTTAGGCGGCGGAGTCCAACACCTTAATCCGTCGCCAAGGGGGTTTTGTTCGGGGCCCACCTGACCATCTGGCGGGCCAATACCCGTCGGAGGGTGGCGACGAGTGCTTTGGCGATGCCCCACCCTCCGACACACGGGTACATGGCGGAAGTCGAGGTGGTTTTTAGTGGAAACACCATATACTCCGGCTCTTATTTCCTCCAAGAGTCGGAGATCCGAAGGGATTTTCCACCTCGTAAAAAAAAAAAAAAAAGGATTTCCTATTCTACTATGATACATTTATGGCCTCTGTAATGCCACCTTTTCATAAATAATAATAAAGTCTGGATCTAACGATACTAATTTATTATCTTGTGCTTAAGTTAAGACTTTCTATAATAATGGCAGGGTATAAAAGTGACCCCCCCCGTGGGATCTCCACCTTGTCGTGGTGGGGGGGCTCAGTAACCGTGGGTTAGAAGCCACCCACGGTGAAGCTAAGCGGGAGGGGACGCTCCACGTGGGCTTGGTAGAGGCCTGCGTAGGATGCGTCCCATGGTGCGGGTGCAGGGGACTGTTCTGTCTGTCCCTCGCAGTCGGGTGCGGTCGCGGGAGGAGAGGCGTGTGGGTGTTGCGTTGCCCCGCGCCCTATCTCCCGCGACCAAATGGGGGCGCACCATCGTTGCGTCGCGGTGGGGCTGCAGAGGAAGAGGAGATGCGGTGTTGCGTTGCCATCCTCCCTATCCTCTGCGGCCGCTGGGTGTTTTGGCGGCGGAGCCCAACACCTTCTTCCGCCGCCAAGGGGGTTTCGTTCGGGGCCCGCCTGACCATCTGGCGGTCCAATACCCGTCGGGGGGTAGCGAGGAATGCTTTGGTGAAACCCTACCCTCCGACACATGGGTACATGAGGAGCACGGGTTGGTTTTTAGTCAGTAAGAGTCTGACAGTCTCCTTCGTCCTTCCCCCCCGGGGCGGAGGGACTCCATGAGGAAAAAAAAAAACAAAAAAAAAGGGTTTTATACCCTTTTTTTTTTAGTGAGCTCAAAATCAAAGCACCTTTTAGAGAAGCAAGTTATTTATTGAAACTTCAGCGACTAAATATAGTAATAAAGTAATGGCGCTGAAATAATTTTGCCCTCACTTTTGATATTCAAAGTTTATACTAATTGCTCTCTCTGATTTATGTGTTAGGCACTTGTTTATTTGTTATTGCTAAAATCTGTATTTTCTCTTTGGCTCTATTCAACTCGTCGGAATTCGTTATTTTTTCCTCCAAGACATTTTCTCTAATCGGCGCCAGCACCACATCTCAAAAGCACTACTGCTAACCTGCTTTAATGACTAAGCTGCTTTAAGCGTATGCGACTGCTGATCGGAGGTCCCGTGTTCAATTCCCAGGTCGGGCAACAGTGTTACCGGGTTTTCCGAATTCTCAGTAGCAGTCTGGTGATGTGCCCGGTAACGGCAAAAGGCTCGCCCCCTATCACTTGGGACCTAAAAATTCATGGTGAAATGTGGGTGTAATGTTACATCTCTGCCTACCTCTTCGGTGATACAAACGTGAGTCTATAAAAAAACAATATGTTTCAATTTCAATAACATTGATTTATTTTTAAATATAGATTCCTGTTGATTTTCCAGCTAGTTTCTGCAACAAGTGAGATAAAGAATTGTGGAGTAAAAGGGTGTAGTGTTTCTCCAACCACATCGTGCCTAGTAGATCGCAGACTTTTGCATATACAAATATACATAGTAATTGCGTGTGAAACATTTAAAAGCACGATTTAGGATCCTCGATATTGTCTTCGTAGTTTCGTCGGCAAGCCTTAGATGTCGCCAGTATTTGACTCTTCGTCTTTGTACGATACGTAGCTACCTACATGACATTTCATTTCAAAATGTCGATAATGTGTTCATGAATTGAAATAAGTATTATAATTATAGTATAACTCATATTTTAACATTCTTCGGCGGACATAAGCGTATACAAACCGTCTTGACTCTTGTTCTACGAACGTCACTCAGAATATCGGATTACATATAATTCCAATAAATAACATTACCTTTTGTGCGACTTATTGCAATTGTAAAGAAAGTATTGACGTCAATTAATTTTATTCGTAGCTACTAACATAAATAAGCACCTGCTGATGGAGAGTTTTATACTATGTATTTAGTTGTTTCCAATATGTAAATATAATTCTCAGTACCAGCACGGAGTCTGTTGATGTGCCCGGTAACGGCAATAGGCTCGCCCCCTATTAAGTGGGACCTAAAAATTCATGGTGAATTGTGGGTGTTATATTACACCTCTGCTTACCCCTTCGCGGATACAGGCGTGAGTCTATAAAAAAAGAGTAGTTTCGACGTTGCTTTCTTTATTTTTCTTGATACGCACACAAGACAACACAATGATTTGTGTTTACCACAAATCATTGTTGGGTGTAATTTGTATTCGTTGATTTTATGTTTGTAAAGTCCTCGCGACAGAGGATTTGCGAAAACGAGAATGGGCGTGGTTCATCGTAAAAAAAATCGAATGTAGTCCCTGGAGTACGGTTAATAATGAGATTACACACCTGGGCGGATCATTCTTTTGTTACAAGTGAATACGCAAGTGTTACAAGTGAATACGCAAGAGTGTACTTATCATTACAAAAGCAATATGTACCTAAGAAAGTCAAACATTTCCTTGTCTAACGAGACAAACAACCGTAAGAAAAGATACATGGATAAGTAGCATAGTAAAAAAGGTGTCCATAGGTCACAAGTGCTTTCTATAGGATGAAAGCACTTGTGACCTATGGACACCTTTTTTATCCAGCCTAGGTACCTTATTAAACCCCCTACAGGTCCATACTAAAACTTTTATTCGAAAATAGTACTTCCCAAGCTTCAGATCCAAATAAAATGTCCTGTTTCATAATAATTATAATTATGAATATATATACAAATAATATAGCGCAAAACACACTAACCGTTTTGCGCTGGTACTTCGAAAATCAACGACCCGGGGGTAGAAATAGAATCTTCTACCTCGCACTCGGAGACGTGACATCGCTACACCAGTCAGCTTGTGACCACGGGACGTGCAACTGTCTCGAAACGTCAAGCAAAATAAGGTATGTAAATACCTAATGCATGTTCGCGTTAATTCCCGTATATACATATATATTCTTAAACTTGCAACGCGAGTGTTTAAAAGTTTCAATTATACATAAGATCTTAAAAATCTTTAAAACAAAAGTATATATACTAGTATACCTTATTTGAAAATGTACAAAATTGAATTTGACATATGAACTTTAGAACTTTAACTAATGAAAGTTTTAACACCGTGGGATCGTATCAAGAACTTTTTGATTTCATCACCCCATCTAATGCCCAAAAAAGAGTAAATAATTAGCAAATAAATCAGATAATGGAAATGTTAAAAAGCTTTTTGTTCAGACAGAATCTCTTTTATGGTTTCACAGTGATGAGGTAAAAGTTTCATAGCAACTGTTTTCTACGGAACAAGAAGTATATAAATATTAACTTAAAAGTGTATGTATGCCAAAAATAAAGATGAAATTATCTATACAATGTTTATAACAAAGATTTAATAAAATACAGAAAGACAACATCTTGACGACCCGTTGGCGTATTTGAATTGTAACCGTCTGCCAGGAGGTCGCGGGTTCAATTACCGCTCGACTTAAACATTTGTGTGCATGAACATGAATGTTTGTCTTAGTCTGGCTGATCCTATGTATAATAATATAAGTATATATGTTCGTGCATTCGTTCGTGGTGGCGCAGCGACCCAAACTGAGTCATCACCTCTGACACGAGATCTCACCATCTTTTGCCTGTCGTGGATACAGTTAATTTTACGAAGTCCAAATACATGTATTGTAATAAGTATGTATTTATAAAAATAAAAAACGGTCAAGTGCGAGTCGGACTCGCACACCGAAGGTTCCGTAAAAACCTATAGATTATATAATTATTTAAAAAAAATATGTAATGTAACTTCAAATTTAAGGTTCTCGAAATTTTTCCTATATGCTATAGAACGTTCCTTTATGCCAAATTTCAAGATTCTACATCGACTGGAAGTGCCCTTTAGTTTTGACTTGAGCATTTGATATGAATTTCAATTTTATAGGTACCTCAACGGGTTCATGAGGCAAGGGGTAGTACGTACTTTTAAAATTATTAAAAATATTTTGATTTTCTGACGTAACTAAAAAACTGTTTTCGCAATTTTTCCTTTATGTGTGCTATAAGACGTTGCTTTGTGCCAAATTTCAAGATTCTGAGTTCACGGGAAGAGTACTGTAGTATTATGATTCTCTTACGAGTTTGAAAATATGCTTTAATTGCTGTTTCTGTTGATTGCGTTGACATAGAAGTTTGATTTTAGTACTGCTTAACGGTATTATAGACCTGAGTATTTGATATGAATTTCAATTTAATAACTCTACGCGTTCATGAGGAAAGAGGTAGTAACTATAAAAAAATTAAAAATCTGTTTATTATATGATGTAACTAAAAATTTACATTGTTGGATTTTTTTCCTTAATCTGTACTATAAGAAATTGCCTCGTACTAAATTTCAAGATTCTACATTTACAGGAAGTACACTGTAAGTTTTGATTCCCTTGTGAGTTTCGAAAATTTGCGAGAATTTGCGGCATAAACAGCTGTATGTTTTGATTGCGTTGGCTTAGTAGTTTGATTTTGTTATGGCTTAAAGATATAATAGATTTGAGTATTTGAAATGAATTTCAATTCAATACCTCTACGCGGTCTTAAGGAAAGGGCTAGTAACTTTAAAATATATATTTTTTATTATATGATGTAACTAAAATTTACAGTTTTCGCAATTTTTCCTTTATCTGTGCTATAAGGCGTTGGTTTGTACCAAATTTCAAGAATCTGAGTTCACGGGAAGTACCCTGTAGGTTTGGATTTCCTTGCCAGTAGTTGCGAGTTTGAAAATATAGTAAAATTGCTGTTTCTTTTGATTGCGTTGAGATTTGATTTTGTTAAAGCTTTAAGGTATTATAGACCCAAGTATTTGATATGAATTTCAATTTAATAACTTTACGCGTTCATGAGGAAAAAGGTCGTAACTTTAAAATTAATACAAATATTTTTTTATATGATGTAACCAAAAATTTACAGTTTTCGCAATTTTTCCCTTATTTGTGCTACAAGACATTGCTTATATTTTAACATTCTTCGGCGGACATAAGCGTATACAAAACGGCTTGACTGGTGTTCTACGAACGTCACTCAGATTATCGGATTACATATAATTCCAATTAATAACGTAGCCTTTTGTGCAACTTATTGCAATTGTAAAGGAAATATTGACGTAAATTAATTGTATTCGTAGCTACTAACATAAATAAGCACCTGCTGATGGAGAGTTTTATACTATGTATTCAGGTTTTTCCATTATGAAAATATTACTCTCAGTAGTAGCACGGAGTCTGTTGATGTGCCCGGTAACGGCAATAGGCTCGCCCCCTATTACGTGGGACCTAAAAATTCATGGCGAAATGTGGGTGTAATATTACACCTCTGCTTACCCCTTCGGGGATACAGGCGTGAGTCTATAAAAAAAAGAGAAGTTTCGACGTTGCATTCTTTCTTTTTCTCGATTCGCACACAAGACAACTCTTTGTGTTTTCAACTTTTTGTCTTTTTTGTTTGTAACGCGTGTCGCGACAGAGGATTCGCCATAACGAGAATGGGCGTGGTTCACCGTTAAAAAAATCGAATGTAGTCCCTGGAGTGCGGTTTATAATGAGATGACACACAAGGGCGGATCATTGTATTGTTACAAGTGAATACGCAAGTGTGTACTTATCATTTACAAAAGCAATAGGTACTTAAGAAAGTCAAACATTTCCTTGTCTAACGAGACGAACAACCGTAAGAAAAGATACATGGATAAGTACTGTAGCCGAGTAAAAAAAAAGGTGTCCATAGGTCACAAGTGCTTTCTATAGGATGAAAGCACTTGTGACCTATGGACACCTTTTTTAACCACCCCAGGTACCTTATTAAAACCCCTACAGGTACCAAGACTTATATTCAATTTTCTGCAAGAAAATAGCACTTCCCAGGCTTCAGACCCAAATAAAATGTCCTGTTTCATAATAATTATACTTATGATCTTAAAGCTCCTCAAAATCTTCAAAACAAAAATATATATATACTTTAGTATACCTACCGTTTTTTAAAATGTACAAAATTGTATTTGACATATGAACTTAAGAACTTTAACAAATGAAAGTTAAAACACCGTGTGATCATGTCAAGAACTTTTTGATTCCATCACCCCATCTAATGCCCAAAAAAGACTAAATAATTAGCGAATAAATTAGATAATGGAAATGTTCAAAAGCTTTTTGTTCAGTCAGAATCTTTTTTATGGTTTCACAGTGATGAGATAAAAGCAGAACTATCTATTCTGTGGTAAAAGTTTCATAGCAACTGGTTTCTACGGAACAAGAGGTATTTAAATATTAACTTAGAAGTTTAAAAGTCTATATAAATGACAGGTTAGGTATGCCAAAAATAAAGATGAAATAATCTATAAAATGTTTATAACAAACATTTAATAAAATACAGAAAGACAACATCATCCCTGTTACGTGGGACCTAAAAATTCTTGGTGAAATGTGGGTGTAATATTACACCTCTGCGTACCCCTTCGAGGATAAGGCCTGAGTCTGTAGTCTGTAAACATCTTGACGAACCGTTGGCGTATTTGGATTGTAACCGTCTTTTAGGAGGTCGAAGGTTCAATTACCGCTCGAGTTAAACATTTGTGTGCGTGAACATGAATGTTTGTCTTGGTCTGGCTGATCCCATGTATAATAATATAATTATGTTCATGCATTCATTCGTGGTGGTGCAGTGACCCAAAGTAAGTCATGGCCTCTGACACGAGATCTCTCCATATTTTCCTGTCGTGGAAACATTCCTTACAGTTAATTTTACGAAGTCCATATATATGTATTATAATGTGTATGTATTTATAAAAAAAAACATAGGTATATGTATGTTTCTACATTGTTGCAGAGAGCTTAGTTTGCGACTAAATTGTGTTATGTGTATGTGGTAGAATATTATTATTATCAGCTCTAGAAATGTATCCTGTATTCCGGAACACTTTAGAAATTGATCTCTTCACGGGACACAACACGACCAGCTGCGTGTTCTTTATATCCATTACTTAAATAATTGTACATTTTATTTGAAAGTAAAAACGCACATACACATAACCTATAAAACATACTCAATGACGCAGAAACGTCTAAACTGACATCCGAGCCGCTTAATGCAATATAAAACGTACCTACTGATTTTTCCATTTCTAGACAAGAATGTTCTACAAAGTGGCTGTCCGGAAACAAGCCGGTGCCGGAAGGCTTATCCTAGCACTACATAAAGATAGGCTTTACTACACTAACTACACTTTAGTTCCGACTAGCTGGCGATTTTCTATTAGATTCGGATTATACTATAAGCTGGATTGTGAACGACGATTGTTGCTTCTAAGGGTTTCGGAAACTTCTTTATGTTTTTGGGATGTTGTTATTTGTTTAACGTCTCAAGTATATTAATCAAAAGATTTCACTATCGTGTCACTTTTGTGGCTAAGAATTTTTGAAGACATTTTTTTATGGGTCGTTCCATATTTTAATTGGGGCAGACTGAGGAACATTGAGGTCTCCTTTTGCAAGGCAGGAAAGCAATGTATTGTAAAATAAAGAAATTACGAAAGGGTAAATTTTACACCCCTTTTTTAGCTCTGAGTTTTGCCTTGACAACAAAACATGCTATTGTATATACTTTTTTTATAAACTCAGATCTTTATCCTCGAAGGGGTAGGCAGAGGTGTAATATTACACCCACATTTCGCCACGAAATATAAGGTCCCACGTAATAGGCGGCGAGCCTATTGCCATTACCGGGCACATCACCAGACTCCGTGCTGCTACTGAGAATTCGTAAAAATCTCAGTAACACTTTTTGCCCGCCCCTAGTATCGAACCTGAGACCTCCGATTAGCAGACGCACACGCTATCCACTGGACCGGAGCAGGCCGGACCACGGAGGCAGTCCGGACCACGGAGGCAGTGTATAAATTTATATTTTATATATTAGCTTTTATAGTACTAGGAATTGAATTATTTTCCTTTTTTATCTCTTACTATCTTTATATACAAAATCCTTGGGTTACTGACTGACTGACATACAAGCTACAGCCAAAACTATTGGGCACAAGAAGCTGAAATTTGGCATGTATGTTCCTTGGGAACCGTAGGGGTGCACTAAGAAGGAATTTCCTGAAATACCCACGAGATCGGGCAAAACGGGTAAATAAAAAAAATTGCGGGCGTAGCCGTGGGCATCCTCTAGTAAAATAATAAAACACATATTTATTAGCAATTCCAATTGTCTTAGTAAATATAGTGTCAACTCTCTGATCAAATCAAATTTACTACAATTTGTTTCAGCTAAAGGCACAATTTACACTCTACTAGATTTAAATCGACAGTGAAAAGCGTGCAACAAGTTTCCGAAATCATTTTAGCTACTATTTACTTAAAGGTTTAACTGGTTTTTCAAAAATAATGCCTACGTGGCACAGGTACATATTAATCAAATGTCTGAATCTGAGCGATAAGTCTTTAGATTAGAACTTTTGCAGTATAGGGAGGGCTCCCCCCCCCCTCCGTGGAATCTCCACCTTGTCGTGGTAACCGTGGCTCAGTAACGGTGGTTAGGTCGCCCACGGTGAAGCTGAGCGAGATCCCGGGAGTGGACGCTCCGCGTGGGCTTGACGGAGGCCTGAGCAGGATGCGTCCAATGGTGCGGGTGCGAGGACCTAGGCCTACCTATCCTCTACGGCCGCTGGGTGTTTTGGCGGCGGAGCCCAACAAATTCATCCGCTGCCAAGGGAGTTTTGCTCTTTTTGTTAGTCATTAAGAGTCTGACAGTCCTCCTCGCCCTTCCCCCAGGGCGGAGGGACTCCATGAGGATTTTCCAACCCAACACCAAAAACAAAGTATATGGCTATGAAATTAGCGAAATATTAATGATATTATTTTTATGTAATAGATATCATTGTCTAAGCAAACAAATACAACAAAGATAAAATTATTTAATTGTCTTTTCGCATATTAACGAGAATTATGTTGTATGATGTGACTACCTCTGCTGTATCTGCCGGTCCTATGTGACTTTTGGCATGGTTTGGACTAATCAGTTCCTAAGTATCGAAATTGTTAAAAAAAATTAAGAGCGCCATTCCTGATTAGCACTTAATAGATCATGTTAGTTCAAAAGTACTGCTATCTATTGCTATGTTACTCTAAATAAAAAATAATGAAACATAGAACTATGTACTACTCATTACTCTGATTGTTTAACAGTAACTAACATAGAACCGGCGTTCGGCGTTTCGGCGTCGGGACGTGACGACCCCACCGCCCACTGAGGGAGTTACTCTGACGAGTAGATACCTGTCATAGTATCTCCCCCAGTGCAAGCAGTCAACTGAAAGATGGCGGTCAAACCATCCGAACCTGGCGGAAGTAAATCCCAAGTTGCTACATGGGCAGCAGCGTCCAGCACTAAAAACTTCCGCCACTGCGATCGCCAATACGCCTGCCAAGCGTGGCGATTATGGCAAATCCCCCCATAGATGAACCACACCAATAAAAACCGGCCTCTAGTCCCCGGCGGCCCCGCTAGTCCTGGTTATGGTAGCGGCCATGGTAACGGCGGGGCAAGGGGTGCGAAGAATCTCCGGAAGAGATCGGGCTACCACCACCAACGACAATTGGCCCTGGCAACACTGAACACGCGCACACTGCGGACCGACGAGAAGATTGTCGAGCTGGAAGCAGGAAAAAGAATAAAGAATTGAGCAAGTTGCGATGGGATATCATAGGCCTATCTGAAGTCCGAAGACAGGGGGAGGACTCGATAGTTCTCAATTCCGGCAACTTGCTCTTCTACCGGGAGGGCGACCAACAGTCCCAAGGTAGTGTCGGGTTCATCGTCCACAAATCTCTCGTGACCAACGTGGTAAATATCGGGAGTGTGTCGAGCAGGGTAGCGTACCTTATACTCAGAATATCCAAGCGGTATTCGCTCAAGGTCATACAGGTATAAGCTCCGACCTCGACGCACCCCGATGAGGAGGTGAAAGCCATGTACGAGGACATATCTCGGGCTATACATGGCTTCAAAACCCATTACACCGTGGTCATGGGAGATTTTAACGCGAAACTGGGCAAACGTGACGGTGATGAGCTGAGAGTGGGGCAATTTGGTTATGGGCATCGGAATTCCCGGGGTCACTTGCTGGCTAGCTTTATGGAGAAGGAAGGCCTCTATATGATGAATTCCTTCTTCAAGAAGCGAGAATGCCGCAAGTGGACCTGGGTAAGCCCAAACAGTGCCACCAAAAATGAGATCGACTTTATCATGTCGACGAAGAGGCAAATATTCAATGATGTCTCCGTGATCAATTCACTTAAAGTAGGGAGCGATCACCGAATGGTAAGAGGCACATTGAATATCTGTACAAGCTTCGAACGGTCGAGGTTGATAATGTCCACGCTCCGACCGGCACCGGTTCATATCCAAAACCCCGAGAGCTTTCAGCTCGAACTCAAGAACCGTTTCGAATGCCTGGGCGAATGCGTAGATGTGGACGAGTACAGTAATGGGTTCGTAGATGCTGTCCATACAACAGGGGCTAAATTTTTTAAGCCCCAGAACAGCAAGAGAACCAGCAAGATCTCGGGTCCGACCCTCGAGCTGTTAGAGGAAAGGCGCAAGATGGTTCTGCTATCCTCCGACGACATGCCGAAATATCGGCACCTCAACAGACAGATCTCTAAGTCTCTGACTCGCGATCTCCGCCAATACAACACAAAATGTGTTCGTGAGGCGATCGAGCAGAATAAGGGATCCAAAGTGTTCCAGAGGGATCTGTCTGTTGGGCAGAGTCAGCTGACAAAGCTGAAGACGGAGGATGGCAGAATCGTACCGTCCAAGCCTGAGCTCTTGGAGGAGATCGAAAGGTTCTATGGACACCTATACACGACAACGCAACAATCCGCAAGTACTCTAGCGTCAGACCCTAGAGCTGGATTGACCCGACACTATACCGAAGATATCCCGGACGTCAGCATGCACGAGATTAGTGTGGCTCTCAAAAAGCTCAAAAACAACAAGGCGCCAGGTGATGACGGAATTACGAGCGAGCTTCTGAAGGCGGGCGGCGCACCAGCTAGAGAAGCCCTTCAGAAGCTATTTAAATTCGTCATTCTCGAGGGTAAAACGCCACAGGCGTGGCACAGAGGTGTGGTGGTGCTTTTCTTTAAGAAATGATGTGTGATGGGTCTGTAGTTCTTTAAGGGGATAAAACCCTCTTAAAGAACTACAGACCCATCACACTTCTGAGCCACGTCTACAAGCTGTTTTCGAGGGTCATCACGAATCGTCTCGAGAGCAAGCTAGACGACTTCCAGCCTCCCGAACAAGCCGGTTTCCGTAAAGGCTATAGTAACATAGACCACATACATACGCTGCGGCAGGTTATACAGAAGTCCGAGGAGTATAACCAGCCCCTATGCTTGGCGTTTGTGGACTATGAGAAAGCCTTCGATTCGATCGAAACCTGGGCGGTGCTACAGTCTCTCCAACGGTGCCGGATTGACTACCGATATATCGAAGTGCTGAAGTGTTTGTATGAAAACGCCACTATGTCAGTCCGCCTCCGGGACCGGAGTCCAAAACCTATTCAACTCCAGCGAGGAGTGAGACAGGGGGATGTCATATCCTCGAAACTGTTTACCACTGCGCTGGAGGATGTTTTCAAGCTTCTGGACTGGAATGGACTCGGCATCAATATCAACGGCAAGTACATCACTCACCTTCGATTCGCAGACGATATCGTAGTCATGGCTGAGACCATGGAAGACCTAGGCACAATGCTCGATGCCCTCTGTAGAGTCTCCCAACAAGTAGGTCTTAAGATGAACATGGACAAGACGAAAATCATGTCGAACGTCCATGTTGTACCTGCTCCTATTCAGGTTGGGAACTCTACGCTCGAAGTTGTCGACAAGTATATCTACCTGGGACAAGTAGTCCAATTAGGTAGGTCCAACTTCGAGAAGGAGGTCAATCGTCGAATCCAACTCGGTTGGGCAGCGTTCGGGAAGCTACGACATATATTCTCGTCCGATATCCCGCAATGTCTCAAGACGAAAGTCTTTGACCAGTGTGTGTTGCCAGTGATGACTTACGGATCAGAGACGTGGTCGCTCACTATGGGCCTTATCAGAAGGCTCAAGGTCACTCAGAGGGCGATGGAGAGAGCTGTGCTTGGAGTTTCCCTGCGAGATCGAATCAGAAATGAGGAGATCCGCAGTAGAACAAAAGTCGCCGACATAGCTCTCTGGATAGCCAAGCTGAAGTGGCAGTGGGCAGGGCACATAGCTCGAACAACCGATGGCCGTTGGGGCAGAAAGGTTCTGGAGTGGCGGCCACGTACCGGACGACTCAGCAGAGGTAGGCCCCCCGCAAGGTGGACCGACGATCTCGTCAATATCGCGGGAGGCGGTTGGATGCGGGCGGCTCAAGACCGGTCTGTGTGGAGAACCTTGGGGGAGGCCTATGTCCAGCAGTGGACGTCGTTTGGCTGATATGATGATGATGAACATAGAACCTCGTAATATTCACCCAGCGATATATTTGGTCAAATATTATTGTGATTTCTTGCTTGCATGTATAAAATCGTTCCACTCATGAACCAATTGTTCCATACCCGCTATTTAAATTTCCTCACGTGTTGAAGGTCACCCATTCTGGATAAAAATTCAGTGATTTCCATTAGACTTTGCGCTTTGATTGAGTGGGCATTAAAATGTTTGCCATTTTATGGAAACTTTTTTATTTTTGTAGAAGTTTTGCAGTGATTCCGATCCATTGGGATTAAGGTTGTGCTAATAAAGTGAGCTGTTTTTTTTCGGTTAAAACTCATATTTGTACTTGGGTTTGTCGACATTAAACTTTTTAAATTGTTTACTCGTCTCCTAATTCTTCATACGGTAAAAAGGCAATATGGAGTGAAGATATAAAGTCAGAAGGACAATTATTCTTGTACTAGAGGACGCCAGCAGCTACGCCTGCATTTTTTTTATTAATTTACCCGTTTTGGCCGATCCCGTGGGAATTTCGGGAAATCTCTTCTTAGTGCAACCCTACGGTCCCCAAGGAACATACATGCCAAATTTCTGCTTGCTGCGCCAAATAGTTTCGGCTGTAGCGTGTCTGTCAGTCAGTCAGTAACGCAAGGATTTTATATATTAAGATTTTATCTGACATCGACACTATTTTGAACGAATTGCTATTAGATTTTGAATTAACTAACAATTGGTTTTCTGCTAACTTAACGTCAATACCGTCTAATTTAGCATATACAGTTCGGCGATGACACATAGTTTGGTACATGTTCAATTTACGATCCAGTCATGATATCATTCAAATAGCATTTACTTTAGGACAATACCATTATTATGACATAGGTATGACACTGACGCCAGATCAAAATTGCATTTTAAACAATTAGACGAGAATATGTCCTCAGAGCATATATATGTATAGCATATAGGTAGAAGAGCCTTGCTGATTTCAGCATGAATGGGCTGGCTCGACCGGGGAAGTACTATCCACTCACAGAAAATCGACGTTAAGTAACAATACCTTAACTATTGCGTTTCGTTCGGTGAGTGAATGAATACAGCAGACTGTATCATAACCAAATAGTTTCTTTTAGTGTCACATTTTATCGCATACATTATTAAATTAATGTACATCACATCGTGTCTTGCTTTGCTATTCGAAAGAGTTGCATCGGATCGGCAAAGTAAGGCAACTAGTAGTGTTCATAATTTGGATGGGTGACCACGTGTTGTGGCATTTACATGAGAACGCTACCGGTTTCCGTAGCCTCTCTAGAGGTCTGTCTTTGCCCTTCGGGGTCTTCGGCAGCTACCATTCAGGTCATATAGGTACATGATTGATACATATTAATCTATTCGTAAGTACATATCACCCGTTCACCCAAAGAACGGTATAAGAAATGAAGACATTACGTCGTTTCCGGCAGCATTATACGTAAAAAAGCACTAACTTTAACTAATTAACATTAAAAATTTAACTAATTTAGCTGCTTGCTTGAAAATTTTTTCGCTATTTGATAAATTTGATTGGATAGTAATAAGTAATTTAGTAAAAAATTATATTATAATTATTCCGCCATTATCATCCCATTCTTTACCTGAACAGGTAGTAGCTACTAATATGTAGCACGCAATGTCGGTTTAAAAAGCTTTTATTCTAACTATCCTGTGATTTTGGAATATTTTAATGTTTCACACAAAATGTATAGCGTATCAGTTACCGAAAATATTTTGGCACAACAGCGTGAAAAGTTAATCCGATGATTAATGACTCAGATATATTTAAAATGTAACGTTGTGGGTGAAAAATGGTGAATGATTTCAAGCTACATTTCGCGATAAAATGAAAAATTGCGTTTGTAAACTATCTTTCATAATATGGAGAGTTTTGCCGTCAGCTGGCCTATATATATGTAATCTATCCATGAATTTGAAGATTAGAGATAGATATATTATTTTGTATGAAGTCTATGTCAAATATGCATCTCTAATCGCCAAAACCATAAATAGATCGGACATTGAATTTGGTAGTACGTCGTTTTGGCCACATCAACCAAATCCAAGAACACTAGTTCTTGCAAATCACATGTGAGTAGCATAATCACCATGGCACCTACACGCACTCTCATCAATCTGCAAGAAAACTCCGAATCTGCAAAGGATCGCTAATCCCAAGGCTAGTACTAACCTCGCAGCTTGGTTTTATTCCAGATAAATCAAGACTGGTATCAATATACGCCCGGTAGAGATGTCTGCAGTAAACTGACTCCACGTAGCTCTCATTTATATCCAAGCTGGTGAAATTGAGTGAGTTGAGTTGAGTGTGTGAGTTATAAATCAGTTTTACCTATGCCCTTGGACGCAATATTCAGAGAAAACAAGCATGTGTATGCATATATTCAAGCAAGCGCTTAGAAATACAAAATATTCTAAAAACATTAAACGTATTTGCAAAATGGGTTCTAAAAACATTATTGTAAATTAAAATAAATAAACTGGTAACCGTATAATGTTAATAAATAACATTTACATGAATTTTCTTTCCTCAAATTACGTACAATTTACTTTTCAAATCTCGTCAGAGTTTCTGCCGACGATATTTAAAGGTCTTTTCGTTTTTATTTGCTCCATAAATGGACTCGAAGTTACATTTTTTAATTATCTACCAAGATTTAGGTTTGATAATTAAAGGTAATAGTCATTAGAAATAATAAGATGGGTTTTTTAAGAATATTTTTTTGTAATTTAGGTAAAGAGACGGCGTTGTAAGTTGAAAATTATAAAGGTTTTCTGTCTGATAATAAGGTTTCTACAGACACTTTTTTGGTTTCTCTATTTCTGGAATCAAAACCGTATTTTAAAGGTTTCAATCTCGGCCTTTGATGTTATAATTTTTAAATGGTTTGAATTGATCGTATCACATCTAAGCTTAAGCTTGTAATGAGTAACATCTAATATTATACCGCCATGTTTAGGCAACTTTTTTATCACGAAGTATGAATTCCACATGGAATGTTTTTTCGTGTCTGTTATTCTATGATTTTTTTATTGTTGTTACTAGAGTTCGCCCACTGGGCCAAATGGAACTGTTTACTCCTTTAGGGCTGGAATTTTCAAAAATTCTTCTTTGGGGCCCGCCTATCACTACCCAAGGAACTTACATGCCAAACTTCTCCCGGTAGTTTGAGCTGTGCCTAGTCGGTCAGTCAGTTACTAACGCAATAATAATATTATAGATACAGATATGGTTATCTTGCTTTAAGCATTATAGAATCGATGTTGAGATATGTTTTTAAAGAAATACTAAATTAATCATTGAACAGGAACGGTTACAGGGGGCAGAAAATTTATTTTCAGTCACCGGAAAGATCAACACTATAGACACTGCTACTTTGTCGTTGATAGATTTTGGCCTGTTAAGTCAGTTTCTTTTTATCAAATACCTAGAAAAGCTTTCTCCAAACATGACAACGATTTTATTAAAATAAAATCGTCAGATATTTTCAGCTAAAGGTATCATTTTTCAGCGCAGAATATATAGTGACGATTTAAAGTATTGCGATAGGAAATACTTCTTCTTATTACCCAATAATCCTATTGTCGCAAAGATATGGAAGGCCTGTGTCTAGCAGAGAACTACAAAAAAAAAGATGTATGATCATACAAACAAATATAAAACTGCTATTCATTCAGCTATCAAACTCCATTATACTTTATAAGTGGATGTTTCAAATGTAGCGATTTAGCCATAAGAGATTACATCTGGTCGACGGATAAGCTTGTACCTCATACAACAACATAGCTATGCCCGAGGGCCATAATTCCCCGCATTGCAGACAACACTGCACAATCGTATTCGGGTGGTGCAATGCATAGGAGGAGATACACACACTACTTATTTTATCATTGGCTCGTAAAATGCAGCCAGATACATGTGCTTTAAGTAACTGGTTGAACCCACGTTGACGCGAGAGGGCAAGGGCAACAAGGTACTTTTTTTTTTTTTGCAATAACGACGGGATTGACTCCGTTGCATAAATATTGTTATTTTCAAAAGTGAAAATCGCGTAAATTTAAAAGTATTTACTTATTATTTTTCTTTTTCTGCCTCCACGGTTCCCAAATTGCTTGAGGTCGGCGCAGAATGTCTTTCTCTTCCATTCTCTTCTATCAGACGTCATCTAGATAAAAATCCATATTAGATTCTTAGAATACATAATTATTCTAATTTGTAGCTCAATGTATGTAGTTTGTGTATAGATGTAGTTCTGAAAGTTCGTTTTGGCCGAGCAGCTTGAAAAAGTCATTAGTAATTTATAATACTAGCTGCAAAAAATCACCGTTAGTAAAAGAGTATAGTTATAAGAAATCTAAAGTTTTTACTGAGTGGTAGAATAAGTGTTGTTTGCATACAATTTTGTTTTCGAGTGCTCTCAAGGTAGTGCCAACTGTCAGTTGTATTAAATTTACAGCTTTTATCCGATCAGACTAGTGGTTAGGTGATTGAAAATTGCTCTACTAGAACTTCTGAAACCTACTATTCCCTCTTGTAAACAAACATTAAACAATTATTGAACCAATGAGTTAATCGCGACAGTGGCCACAGATTAATTAATTATTAGTGTTTAATGGGGTCCCCGAAGCATTGCGGTGCGTTGATGACATTAGATGCGGATTGATCCCGCATTCTGCAGCGCTGGGTATAGTTGTAGATAAGGATGACCTATTAAACTATTTATAGAGGTGACATAAGGTTGTGGTGAGGCGAATAATTCGTAGGGTAAATCTGAGAAGCGTAAGGCCATGTTTCACTACGCTGGCCAAGCATGGGTTGGGAGACTAAACATGTCATTCAAGAACAATATGACTTGGACATAATATTTTATCACGATATTTTACTTCGTTGTAATTTTATACGCACTTTGAAAAATCAGTAGTGCGCGCCATGCGTTTGAACCGAAAAGCCTCTGCGTAGCAGTCTATTAGTCTCTCCAGTTGGTTATAGCTGCCTATATAATAAAGCTGAAAAGTTTGTTTGTTTGTTTGTATGTTTGAACGTGCTAATCTCAGAAACTACATGTCCGATTTGAATGATTATTACTGAGACTCACGCCTGTATCCCCAAAGAGGTAGGCAGAGGTGTAATATTACACCCACATTTCGCTATGAATTTTTAGGTCCCACGTAATAGGGGGCGAGCCTATTGCCGTTACCGGGCACATCACCAGACTCCGTGCTGCTACTGAGAATTCGGAAAAACCCAGTAACACTTTTGCCCGACCCGGGAATCGAACCCGGGACCTCCGATCAGCAGTCGCATACGCTAACCACTGGACCACGGAGCCAGTCTACACATTTACAAATATAAAATTCTTTCGCTATTGACAATTAGTAGTAGTAGGCTATATGCTGTCAGTTAGACAGCATAGCCTACTACTACTACTATAAGCTACTGAGCAAGAACCTGAAATCTGGCATGTATATTTCTAGGCAGAACAGAAGGTGCGCTGAAAAAGGATTTCCCAAAATGCCCACGAGAACAGGAAGAAACGGCAAATGAAAAAGAAATTGCGGCTATAGCTGCGAGCTTCTAGTAAATTAATACAAGTACTAAAGGAAGCGAACAGAATACTATTGTTAAGGACCAATCTACGGACAAACTGAAACACGCAACTTTATCATAAAACTTTAGGTGAAATTTTTAATACTAAAACTGGAGAAATAACTAAATCTTTGAATCTAATTTACCTATCCATCCAGTCTTCTCAAACTTAAAACAGCAAGGTACTCTCTAAATTCTTAGCAAATTCTACAACTCTAGTGCGAATTTCCTTAAACAAAACCTCAATAACAGCTTTTTCGACCACAGCAAATTTAAACCGTACGACTGACAAACTAAGCCCTCAATTACCCCTCGCCACAAAGTATTAGTTTTAACAGAAATGAGAACAGAAATATACCGATATTTGTTTCCAAATAACAAGACCTACATTTTTGTATTCGAATCTCGTTGGCAGTCAAGAGCTTTTGTTTGGAGAACCTCGTACCGGATTGTATATACAATATTAGGTTCGAATCCACTTGGCTCGTTGGGTCGAACAAACTGTATCTACAACTGAAGCTATATGTTTAAGTTAGTTTTTTTTCATGTTGCGTTTGATACTAAACTTTCGCGGCTTGTTTAAAAAAAAACTAGCCAAAAAGAGGTATTCATACCTTTATTAAGTATGTTAACGAAATTAAAACTATTATATACCTTGCTACCTCCGTGGTCCAGTGGATAGCGTATGCGACTGCTGATCTACTGGCTTTTTCCGAATTCTCAGTAGCAGCACGGAATCTGGTGATGTGCGCGGTAACGGCAATAGACTCGCCCTCTATTACGTGGGACCTAAAAATTCATGGCGAAATGTGGGTGTAAGATTATACCTCTGCCTACCCCTTCGGGGATTACAGGCGTGAGTCTATAAATAACAAGGCAATGGCCGTGCGGATAACACATCCCGTTCACGTTCTGAGGGCGTGAGTGAGTCCTTGCTATAAGCGGTAAGGCCTCTATTTTAATACTAGTAGTCTTTTTTACCATCTCGTAAATCTTTGCTAGGAACGTATTAATGTTATTTCAAAAATTAGGCGTAATGTGTAAAATCATACATAAAAATGTAGGAATCATCAATTCAAAATTTTGATATGAATTGTTACAAGTTAATGTAAAGAAGAGACTAAGGCCTCCCTCACATTGCTCTTGAGCGTTCCTCGAGCGTACGCTCGGCGTCCGTTCGGCGTACGCCCGGCGTTCACTTTGTACTGCAGAATGAACGCCGAGCGCACGCCGGGCGTACGCTCGAGGAACGCTGTCGCCCAATATGAGGGAGGCCTTATAACTAGCAAAGGAATCTTCCCATAGAAAAAGTCAATAAGGTAATGAATGGTATACTCCAACCGAATTCTCTGATTACAATATAATTTAGTCGATATTTCGATACGCTTCTCTTGAATTTTTATAATCCTATGCCAATGATTCACACCGGTGCCGCGGCGTACACATACGATACATGCAACAGGATACCAAGAGCCACGGTCACACACACTAATACACATACCCATACTAGATCACCAGTTGCCAATCCTCGTATATTCACTCACACATAAACAAACAGCATATATCTTTCGCACTGCAAGAATGTACAAGTGTACATTGAAATTTGCACAACAATACCTTACGGCATTCCTACGAGCATCAATAGCCCAGAATTCCAATACATGATGTTCCGCCGATTTAATGATCCAAGTGGATTTCAATCTCGATAGCCTTCCCTTTTGGTCAGCACTGGGACACATACTCGACATTACTCGATATTTCTTTTTTTCTGATCTGCAAATTCTTCTCTATTTTTATTTAATGTGCCTTTATAATCAGTATTGTTCTTTTAAAATATTGTATGTTGTTCTGTTTTGTGCTGTATCCAAATAAATGTTTCTTTCTTTCTTTCTTTTCTTCTTTCCTTCCAACAAAGAAACACTCGGCAACAAAAGCTTTGTCACGACATCCAACAATATTGCAACAAACCAGATATGTTCTGAAAGCCCAGATTCAGGCAACCTCTGCTAATCCCTCAATTTGTATAGTAACTCGGATACGGGGTAAAAACGAAACATGTTTCGGCAAGATTAAGTTTATATAATTGTACTAAATAATTGTGTTATATGATTATGTTGTTTCGGTAATTGGATGATTATGTAATCTGATTCATTTTGCATTTAGTGTGATTATACGGTAATTAAAATATTTATAATATTCTAGGAAAATTATTAAGTAATTATAATAATTAGTTTAAAAAGTTTGACAGTCATTATACCGGAGTCAGTTCTTTTGAATAAACTCACACTAGTCTAAACCATTCAATATCGCAATCCCCTTGGGTTTTTGAGCTCAGACAGGCAGTCGCTCTATGGAAAAGCTTATATTCAGTCAAATCCGGTAAGTCTAGTAAGTGGACCCGGATTGTAACTGGAATAACATTAAGAGGATGACAATGATGAGTTGAAAAGGCTACATCATCAAGGAACCATCACGCCACAATCTTTAAGAGAGACGTTCAACAAGAGAGATCAAGGAGGTTAAAGCAACATCTAGTATCAAAAAGAAAGAAAGAAAGAAAACAAGTTTATTTGGATAAGGTGATACAATTACGGTTAAAAATTACACAGAATAGAGGAATAATTGACAGACTTTTCGTTTAGGAAAAGAAACGAAGTGGAAATTATAAATAACAATTACAATAAAAAATATCATTTCAAATAAAAAAGATCAAAATAAAATTCAATGAAATAAAATAATAATTAATGACAAATAAAAAATAAGCAATTTTGTAAATTTGATACATTTAGAATTAACCAATTTGAATGTATTATATTATCATGTCACATTAAGCCAAATGGGAGTCTAGTTCAGCATATGCCAGACTTACAAAGCCTGGCGCTGGTTTTCAACTAGCTCCTATTAGTGATAGCACGGACGTTAGTATAATGCACACAACAATACATATTAAAAGTAATACCCATGTTAAAACAGTGTGCGTGCATGACGTGCATTATGTAGGCTTACGGCATAGTTATGCTTACGGGTTCCCGGCCCGTGCCCAGCGGATAGCGGGCGGAGAGGCCTCCAGACTCGCGTGAGTATATCAATGCGCGTGCGCCGCGTGATGGTCGGACGCCGCGGTTTACATCGATGCACGCACAGTGTTGCAGCACTAATTTAACAACATAGAAACATTAAACATGAACAATAGTATCAATAGTACCCACAAAAGTAACACAAACACATTTATTGTACTGTAGGCATTTGTATTATTATAAATTAATTCGTAATTAAATAGAGATATGAATAATATTTAATGTCAATAGAGATAAATATTGTTAATTAAGGAATTAGGGATTGGATAAGTAATTAAATAGTAATATGAAATTTATTTTTTTATGTCAATAGGGATAAATATGGTTAATTAATGGATTAGAAAATAGTTATTAATTGTATAAGGAAACAATAGGGACAAATATTGCTAATTAGTGGATTAGGGATAAGAATCATAATTAAATAGTAATAAGAGTAATGTTTAATGTCAGTAGAGATAAATATTGTTAATTAGTATATTAGAAAAATAGTTATAAATTTTATAAATCATAAACAGCGGGGGCATGCTAGGGTCAAATAAAAGAAGCGTTCAAGTTCACGTTGCCAAGCTTTCGTTGCGACTCCACAAGATACTGCCTCAAGCGTGTTCTAAAAGTGTTGATGGAGTTGACGTTGCGTATTGGTGGAGGTATATTGTTCCAGCACTTAGAAGGCGCAAATCGAAAGCTTCCTCTAAATGCCTCAGACTTATGTAGTTTAATCGATAATTGCTTTGAGCATTGTCTGCTCGATCGCCCGCTACCACTGAAGACCCAGGTTAGTTTTTGAAATAAATACTTTGGCTCCTGTGACTTAATGACACCAAATAATAAGCAAGCTAAATGCAACTTTCTTCTTGACTTCATTTTTAATATAAGTTTATCATTTAAAAGGGGGTTACGTGACCTCTAAATGGCACTGAGAAACAGAAGCGGGTGCAGGTGTTTTGCACTCTCTGTACTAATCGATCTGATCGGGCCAGCAATCGAGGCCCATATACAGAGTCCGCATAATTTAACTTGCTTAGTATCAAGGATTCCACCAACTTAATGCGCATTTCTTCTGATAAAAAGGGACGTATTTTATATAAAACTCTTAGTTTATAGAAACAGTTCCGTACTGCGTTGGCAACATGCTTCTCATAACGCAGTTCGGCATCCATTATCAGTCCCAGGTTTCGGGCTTCGTACACTCGTTCTAAGGGTTTCCCTTGAAGAGTTATATTCAACCCTGCCTGCAGCGAACGCAAATTGCCTGTGGATCCTAGAATCATATACTTCGTCTTTGATGGATTTAACAATAAGCAATTACGTTCCGACCATGCAGTTATCCTCTCAAGGTCCTTATTTATGTCCACTTTTGTCTTTTAGTAATCCCTTACTTTAAAAGACAAGTAGATCTGGATGTCATCCGCATAAATATGATACTTGCAGTTTTGTAAACAATCTTTTATATCCTCACAATAAAGGGCAAACAGTATTGGTGCCAGATAGATCCCTGCGGCACGCCTCTTTTTAAAGAAGCAGGAGCCGAGGCTACTGTGATTCCGTTTAAAGAGTTAATTTCTACTAGTTGGTAACGGTTCATTAAATAACTATGGAAACAACGAACTGCGTTATTGTCACATCCATAAAAACCAAGTTTGGATAACAATATATCCAAATTTATAGCATCAAATGCCCGCGAATAGTCCAAAAGAACAAGAATCGTGCAGCAGCCTTGATCCTGGGCTGACAGGATATTGTCAGTGACATCCAGCAGAGCGGTAGTAGTGCTACGGAACTGTCTGAATCCTGGCTGCAGGTTAGGTAATATATCATAACTCTCTAAAAAATCAGTGAGCTGTTGACAGACCACCTTCTCCAAGAACTTGGAAAGACACGGCAGGATACTAATTGGCCGAAGGTCGCGTATATCAGAGGGGTTTGGAATTTTAGGTAGTTGTCGCACTACAGCAATTTTCCAAATCTCAGGTACTGTGCACGTTACAATCGACTGGTTTATTATATCAGTAATAGTTCCTAAGGAGCAAGGTAATGATAAATTTACCATTCTCAAATTAATACCATCAAACCCCTCTGCACTCGAAGTTAGGCTTGATATGATGCGAGAGACGACGTCCTGGTCCACAGTCTTTAAATTGAAAGTGCCTTCGCCAAACCGATGGTATTCGTAATATGTTAAATTAGACATATCAGAGTTAAGTTTACCGGGTACGTTTAAAAAGCTTAAATTAATATAGTCTGCATCTTGAAGGTGACTAGGCAGTATAAAATTTTCTTTAGGTGGCAAAGCATAAGTTTTTAAATTTTTCCAAAGTACTTTAAGTTTAGCAATATTATTGTTTATATTGTTTAAAAATGCTACCTTTTCATTATACAAGGCAGCGCTGACCGTGGATTTTAGCTGTTAGCAGTATATTTTGCTAGATTCAGTCTTAATTTTGTGATATTTAGCCAGGGCGTCGTCCCTTAGTCGCATCATAACTTTAATGGTATCTGTAATCCACGGGTAGGAGCAGTCCCTAATCACACAGATCTTGGATGGTGCGTGGAAATCAAATACTAGAGAAAGAGCCTTATTCAAGGCATCTACCATATCGTCCACGCATCCCTGTGCCGATATTAGCAAGATGACTAAGCAAATACTAGTACTTTACCTGTTATTATTTATTATATTATTTATTATGTACCTTTATCTTATTACTTGTAGATTGCACCCTGATCTTAGACAGTGGCATAACCAACAACAAACATAAAGTAAGAACTAATGGATATGCTTTGATCAATCACCCATGCCGTACGTTGCCCTGAACTGTTTATTCAGTATTAAGATGCAGTCTTTAAATTACAGTACATAAGAAAATCTTGAGATTTAACATAAGATGTTGTTGAAAGAAGAAATATAATAGGCGGAGTGAATTTTTTGGATTTAAAATTAATAAAATATATAAGTTGACCAGTTGTTAGTGTATTTTTTTTAGCAAGGTATCATGTCTAATACTAGAAATGCAAAAGCGTGTATGTATTGAACCCGCCATTAATAATGGTTTGTAAGGGCAATCCTGCAGTGGTTTAGTAACGCGGTTCAAACGTTTCTAAGGGAATCTAACTATGGATAATAAAAGCTAATCTCTAGCTACCCCAATTTAATGGCAGCAAGCGTACAGATGGGTTGCCACTGTTCGACAAAAAATAAATGTGTATGTAACTATGAAATGTACAAGTACGTCCCAATTTCGCGACAATACAGTTGATTTCAATTTCATAAATTTTAGGAAAGAAGTAGATTGAATCGTGGAGATGGACTTAGTCTAACTTATTATATAAATAAAGCTTAAAAGATTGAAATAGAGATTAATAGTGTAGATAGTCACTACACGAAAACCATAATTAAGTTAGAGGTGCAATTTAAAAAAAAATGTGTTTTCATTCCGAACTAACGTTTTCTTTCATCCAAATGCAATGCCACGAGGAAAAGTAAGTTTTTTTTTATTAAATGAAATATGTAGGTATCTACGTGATTAATGATATCATATTAGAATGTTGATCTATTTTATTGCCTTTGATTACTATTGTTTTAAAACTGGTTGAGAACGCAAGTCACGGTTTGATGACGTATTTTCTCGATTGTAAGAACGAGATTGCTTTGCCAATTAGTTCTTTCGACGTACTCGACAACTCGATCCATTTATCTTCGCGCCGCCAAGGATCCTGCAAAAATTGATTTGTGGAAAAGAGGGCTCCTTACAATCGGCTGCGGTTCTCTACTCACGACGTTTTCAATATATGACTATTAATTAAAATTAATTAAATGAGTTGGATAACTTCAATGCTCAATAAATAAATAAAAAAATAGCTAGGATTTCAAATACAATAAGCAAACCACAAAATACGCAAAATTAAGGGCACTTAAATGTAGGCTCTTGTATTTTATTTGTTAAGTGAATAAAATAAATACTTTTTTCCCACCTCTGTAGGGACAATCATGTTTAACGTATACGTACTAATATGCGACACATCATGCAGAAGTTATTGTACATGTTACAACATTATTACCCAAAGGGCAGTTTCAGATTAGCGTTTTATACGCGCGTATAAGCTGGTTTTTGGAAGCGCATGTTGACGCGTATAGGCGTGCTTTTAGGCACACGCGCAACTCGTACGAGTTTTGACGCGCTTCTAAGCTCGTATAAGCGCGAGCCGTCAGAATCCATGTTTACACTGACAAGATGTCACTACCGTTTCGAGCAAACACGCCAAAATATGTCGTTTACCCGAGTCCGGTTTTTTGAAGCGCGTAATGTAGTGCGCGTGTAAGCGCGTATGCTAAAACGACCATATACGCGCAGAAAAATACGCTAATCTAAAACTCATACTAAAAACTCATACTTTGCCGATGTTTCGACCGACTTACATATTCGATTAACCAGTTTAAATTTAAAATAAACATTCTAAGGGCCTGGTTAATCGAATATGTAAGTCGGTCGAAACATCGGCAAAGTATGAGTTTTTATTACTTACTGCCGCGAATAACCCGTTAACTCATTTTGTACAGTTGACACTAGTTTTTTAACTTAACATTCAAATAAAACTGAGGAAAAACACAAACTAAGATATCAATATTTACATAGACATAATTGGATTGTATAATTCTAAAACAAAATGCACCGCACAAATCCCTTGACCTCTACATTGACAAGGCTCCTCAACCGTTGGACATTTTTCTTTTATCTCTCTTCACATCCGAACACACTTTTCAAACTCATTAAAACTTTTAACTGTTTTTAACTCGGCAAGCATGTGAAAAATGAACGATTATAAAACAATTATGCGATCTTCTTATATTACATCCTTATAAGTTTTGAATGCTTATTCGCTGCATGTTTCACTAGTGTTGTTTTAGGAGCGTTGAAGCTTTATGGCTGAATGCGGACGTAAACGATATTTATAAGTTACTTAAGCCTAATTACTAACCTAACACTTTACACTTATGTATTAATCATCATTGCGTTGGGATAGGATATAATTTAACGATAGCTCGTTTGAAATTACCGAACTTCGTCTTAACCATTGCTACGCGAGCTACGTTATCGGAGCCTTTATATACCTCCGTGATAACCCCTAAAGGCCAACTAAGCGGGGCGGAATTGTCCTGTCCAACAAGTACGACAGTACCAACTTCTACAGGCTTGCCTGGAGTAGCCCATTTTTGCCTCACTTGCAGCGTATGCAAATACTCAAGATGCCATTTTTTCCAAAACGATTGGACCATACTATCCAACAATTGTTTACGCTGTGCCAGACTGACACGCTGATCAGACAAATCGGCTGCTGGCAGGTACGTTAACGGTGTCGACATCAAGAAGTGAGCGGGAGTAATGACTTCCGGATAAGGATCTGAAGATATCACGCTTAGAGGACGTGAATTCATGATACACTCTATTTGAACGAGGACGGTTTGTAATTCCTCATAAGTGAGAATTTGGCTACCGATTACCCGGTAAAGATGCGTCTTTAATGATTTAATGTTTGCTTCCCACATAGAACCGAAGTGTGGGGAGCGAGGAGGAATCATTTTCCACCTTATGCGGCACGTTGAGAGCTCATCTAAAAGAGACGAATTAAAACTAGAATTCCTTAAAAAACTATACAGGTCATCTAGTTGTGCCCTGGCACCGACGAAGTTAGTAGCGTTATCTGAATAAAGACAGGATACCGGCCCCCGACGCGAAATAAAGCGTTTAAACGCGCCCAAAAAAGCATCGGACGTTAAGTCAGAGACAAGCTCTACGTGGACGGCCTTGGTGACCAGGCATACGAACAAACAAATGTAAGCCTTTTGCGTACGTTGCCCTCGGCGTCGGGTGAGGGTTATACGTATGGGGCCAGCATAATCTACTCCAGTGTGGACAAATGCCTTGGATTCAGACACCCGACATTCGGGAAGGTCAGCCATCATTGGTGTAGGATGCGTCGGACTAACTCGAAAGCAGGTGTTGCATTGCCGCAACTGAGACCGTATTACAGTCCTGGCATCTAGTATCCAAAATCGCTGTCTTAAAATAGACATAAGAAGTCCTGGCCCAGTATGACAATGCATCACATGATAATGCCGAATTATCAGATCCACTACATGGTCATGTTTTGGCAGCAGTAACGGGTGCCTAGCGTCAAAAGGGAGGCCAGATTTGGAGAGCCTACCACCGATGCGTAGGAGGCCTTCATCGTCCAAGAATACAGCCAAACGCTGAAGCTTCTTGGGCAGTAATTTGCCAGATTTGATGAGCTTAATGTCATCAGCAAAGTGTACAGATTGCACAGCTCGGATCATAACTCGTTCCGCAGCTGACAGACTCTGAGCGGAGCGAGGCTGGCAATGAGCCTTTGGATACACAAATTTAAGTACATAAGCAACGATACGCAATAATTTATCCCATGAAGAGGCACGTGATGCCACTTGGCATAGGAGCGGTTGTTCCAATCGAGTGCTCACCGTTAGTACGCTTGCTCGAAGCTCGGGAAGCTCCTCACAATTAGTAGGCGAGAATGGTTTTACAGGCCATTCTTCCGGAGGGCTACAAAGCCAAGGCGGACCATTCCACCAAAGCTCATGGAACACCAATTGAGAGGGAAGGATACCGCGAGATAAACAATCACTGGGATTCTCAAGACCAGCCACATGATAAAAATTGCGAGAATCCAAATTCTCTTGACACTGAGCGACCCTATTACTGACAAAGACCGACCAACGATGCGGGGAAGAATGGATCCAAGATAAAGCGATCATTGAATCCGAAAAGGCGTAAATTCCTGCAATAGGAACACGTAAAGCATAAGTATCGCGCACAGTCTTTATTAATTTTGACATGAGCACGGCGGCACATAGCTCGAGACGTGCAAGGGTTACCACCTTTGTCGGGGAAACCTTTGATTTCGCACAAAGCAAGCGAACCGCGACACCGGACGGGCTAACAGAGTGTATATAAATCACACACCCATACCCACCCATACTGGCATCGGCAAACGCGACTATACGAATAGCGGAACCATCAGTGACACCCACGTGACGCGGTATCCGTAAGGTCTCCAATAAAGGGAACTCTCGCATGAGAATAGAGAAACGTTTAAAGATATCGTCAGGAACGGGTTCATCCCAACCAATCTTACTTAGCCATAGCTCTTTGTTGAGCAACTTGGCGTAAAAGATCACGGGGGCGACCAAACCAAGAACATCAAATAAACGCGCGACTATCGAGAGTATATTTCTCTTAGTACATTTCTCGACTACTTGAGCGGCGGTGAAAAACAAATTGTCCTGGGAAGGTTCCCACGACAGACCCAACACCTTGGACACATCATTTCCAGTATGAAAATCGAGGGACTTACGATGAGAGTCAGGAAGACTATTTAAAAGCGCGGGTGAATTACTACACCATTTAATCAAGTCAAAATCCCCCGATTTGAACATCTTTATAAGATCGTGGGATAGCCGCTTGGCGGTGTCTTCATCCTGCACAGAATACACCAAATCGTCCATATAAAGGCTGGTCTCTGCCACTTTAGCAGCTTCAGGGTAATGCGGACTATCAGAGGCCAGTTGTCGCACCGTACGCATAGCTATATATGGACTCGATTTAAGTCCGAACGGCAAGCGGTTAAAAGAGAATGTTAACACAGGTTCGTTCTCGTTAAAGCGAAATAAAATGCGTAGGTATTTACGCTGGTCAACGGGTACACCAATCCGTAAATACATGTGTTTGATATCTGCATTTATAGCTATAGGAAATAATCTAAAATCTATTAATAGAAGGAATAAATCGGTTTGTAAATTTGGACCAATGTGGAGTATATCATTTAAAGATAGACCCGTATGAGTCCTAGAACTAGCGTCCAATACAATGCGCGGCATCGGTTTGTCCGGTCGAACAACAGCGTGATGAGGGATGTAGTACCCGTCATCCAAGATATCTGATTCGTTGACTTGGCTTAAGTGCGGTTTCAGATTAGCGTTTTATACGCGCGTATAAGCTCGTTTTTGGAGGCGCGTATAGGCGCGCCTTTTGGCACACGCGCAACTCGTAGGAGCGTTGACGCGCTTCTAAGCTCGTATAACCACGAGCCGTCAAAATCCATGTTGACACTGACAAGACGTCACTACCGTTTCGAGCGAACACGCCCGTTTACGTGCGTCTGGTTTTTTGAAGCGCGTATTGTAGCGCGCGTGTAAGCGCGTATGCTAAAACGACCGTATACGCGCAGAAAAATACGCTAATCTGAAACCGCCCTTAGTAACCATTATCAATGTACTCTTTAATCACCGCGTTATAACTTTCCCTCAGCGTAGATGATTGTCGAAGCTTTCGCTCAAGCGCCATAAGCCGACGATACGCGACGGCGCGAGAGTTACCTAATTCTGCAGGATTCTTACTAAAGGGCAATGCGACTGTATAACGTCCCGCCTCGTCACGCGACACTGTAGAGGAAAAAATATTCTCACATTCGGTTTCCTCGGGCGAGAAAAAGCGTTTATGATTGACTTCCTCCAATTCCCAGAATTTTTGTAACAAATCATTAATAACCAATGCTGAAAACGAAGAAGTAGGTCCATCTACATTATCATAATTAGGAGGAAAATCACCCACAAGAACATAACCGAATGCGGTCAATAAAGCGGGAGGGGCACGAGAACCGAAGTCAACCCTCTTCCCCAAATATATGTACGGAAACAGTTGAGCGCCCAACACTAAGTCAACCTCTCCCGGAACATTCCAGCTTAAATCCGCAAGCGGAAGAGAGTCAAAGTCCACCTGACCACCCAACTCCACACGATGCGAAGGGAGCCGATCAGTAATGCAATCAACTACTAATGCATGTATAGTATATTTTTGATCTGGATAAATGCGTGACTCAATATTTAAATGTACGTAACCTATTATTGGACGCGATACAGCACCAACTCCTTTGACAAATGAGTTACTCAAAGGAGTTATTTGTAGTCTAAGTTTTCTACAACATGCGGTGGTTATTAAATTACTCTGCGAACCATTATCTATTAGACATCGTACTATTGTCTTTTGCCGCGCGCCATCGTTATTCGCTCGCGCATAAACTTGGGCAGTTGACAACAATACGGTCGACCTAGGGTTCGCCCCGGCAGAGAATAAAACCGCAGAGCTGTGAGTGAGTGCATTTGACACCTTATCTGACTCACGCGGGACGCGAGAACACGTCGATGTGCCAGTCGACCGGACGAGCGAAGAAACTGGCGATGGTAAGATCGCGGAGAGGTCGCGAGAAGGTGGGGCATGAGAAGAAACCGAAATCATATTACAACTCGTATCGACGCTATCAACATCAGTGGTGCGCGCGTTTTCATTATTTTTTGGGAAATGCAACAAAGTATGATGTCTTCGTTTACATAAATTGCAGACTGATGTTGACTTGCAGTTACTCAGTCCGTGTGACGTGCTTAGACAGTTGGCGCAACCTCGCTTCGATTTAATAAACTCGAACCTCTTTCTAGGAGTGAGATCCGATTTAAATTTAGCGCACTGATACAAATGAACATGATCGTTATCATTGCAATATGCACACGGCGGAGGCGCAGTCGCGAGACAAACAGCCGACTCGTCGGGTGGGCCACTTATGATGAATGCTTTCGATCGAGCGGGTAGCGACGCGGGTTTTCTAACATTATTTCTCGCATTCGAATAAGATGAATGCGAGCGTGCCAATATTTTCGCTTGATCCTGCACAAAACTAATCAATGCCTTAGCGGTGGGAAATTCAGTATCTCTAATGGAAAGTTCGAATAATTGAGTTGTTTGTGAATCTAACTTTCTCATGGCACAGTGCAGGAACATAAAATCCATAAGATCTTTAATCTCAAGTTGTTTCAATGCGGAAATAGATGCACTAAATGTTTCTATGAAAGAATCGAGACTATTCGCGATATATGAAGTACTTTTCAAATCAAGAATATTATTCAAGTAATGTGCACCTAATGTGCGTTTATCTTGATATTTCTTGACTAAACTGTCCCATATAAACCGGTACGTTTCACCCGTAGGTACAATGCCAGCGGTAACCCTCAAAGCGTCATGTGTGAGTCTACCTATTAAATACTGTACCTTCTGCGAGTCTGTGAGCTGTTCATTATCATGTATATTCGCCTTGAACGACTCATAGAAGACTGGCCAATTCTCAGTTTTGCCGTCAAACGATGGCAGCGCTAACGGAGGCAACTTTATTTTAAGCGGTTCAAATGATTTCTTTGGGTTAGAATTACCGGGTGTTGATGGAGTCTGGCTACTGTTTATTTTATTTCTAACACGTTTGACCTGGATATATAAATTCTCAAAAGACTCCAAACAAGCAAAGTCGGGACTGGTGTCCGGTCTTAGATCCATATTAATTTCATTAATTTGATCGACAAACGATTCGAATTTATCGCGCATGTCATCAATTGTCTCTGATTCAGCCATAAAACTTTCATTTTTCCTAGACTCGAATGACGAGATATTTTTTGATGAATCATATAAACGATTCATGCGTTTAAACAATAATCCCTTCTTTTCATGAAGAATCGTCAATAAATCTTCTGGCTTTCTTTGCCTAGCAGTCATATTGCTGACTAATAATAAGCGACAAATACACTAAAAGCACTCAGCAACACCCAAACAAAGGCAGATTGCAAAAGGTGATAAAATAGAATATGATTATATTCAAATGTAAACAAAGCGGTGCGGGATTATACCTACGTTTGAACTAAAGATTGCCAAACGCTATAGGTAGGTAAGTATGCAGCGAAGCGACTTGTGAGTGGATAAGTCCCTACCCACATATTACGCCATGAACTATTAAAATAAATGTGCGGTACATACAAAAATAACTGACCAGATTTATACCAATGAATTACGTAAAATCTATTGTCAATTATGCAGTTTCGGAGAAAACATTTACCAAAAAATTTACGTAAATGTATGAAAGTTTTACGTATCTACCAACTAATTACGTACGTAAATCAGGTTCAACATACTATCGTATGCGGCTCGTGAAGGACCAATAAATTATGGTGTGGCATGCAACCACACAGTGAGTAAGATTAAATATAGAAAGAGTATGTTGGGGTTGAGAGATTAGATTGAGAGTGAATGGGGATAGAGTGAATACGGGAGTAACGGATAGACATGCGTGATATGGAGTCTCTTACCTGATTTTGCTGGTCTTACAGGTGCCTTGATTTGCTCTGTTCTTGTAACAATCCCAAGAAGTTCTCCGCTACGAAGCCGGCCGGCTGACGATAGGTACTTGCCACGTTTTTTCAAAGAGTCCATTCACACGCACAATATCCAACACAATCGATGAAATCACAATATATTATTAGAAAAGGCGGTTCTAGATACTATTGTAACGGATGGATTACAATTATAGCGGTAAAGAATCCCGAAATTCACAATTATCAGCTAGCAGCGAGTTTTAAGATCGCGAGCACTCGGCGGTTGGAGATGAAGTTTTTTGAAAAAAGGCACGACGTGAAGTTCGCCGCGATGATAGCGCCACCAAGTGAAGATATCCAAACACGCATGCCATATGATGTTTATCAAATCAGAGACCAATTAATGAATTTTACAGCTATAAGAAATTACTCTCAATCCTTCCATGTGGAAAAATCCAAAATGGGATTATGAGCCGATAGATATCAATTAAAAGTGTGAGCTTGCCTCACCAGTACTTTTGGATGGAATGAATCTTTATAACTTACTACGTAACGTATTTCAATGATTTGAACTGTGATTTGTTTCGATATAAGTTTTAGGGCTCTAAAACTGTTCTACATGATGACTAATGTGAGTTTTGCATTTCCGGACTGGTGTCTTAATAAATTTCGTATCAGTCGAAATTACATACTACAAACTATGAAAGTATATAAAAAGTATTTGACGAATTGTTTCTATGCTAGCAAAAGTTTGAGAGCCAAATATTGTACATACCTACATATTTGAAGAAACTTAAGTACCTATTCCTCATTTACAACTTTAGATACCCATGATAAATATGTTTTGTGTATTTTTTTAATCTATGGACAAATTTTATGCCTATGTAAAGTCGCCCTGGACACGTCTATTTGCATTATAATTGGAGTTAAAAGTATAGTTGGAGGAGTTAAGTAACAAACACTGTGACAAGAGATTTTTATATACAATTTTATTTAACAGTTTAATCCTACAGTCTCTTCCTAGTTTACATTTATATAACCTTGTTTAAGTTATCGAATGATATTATTGTACCTACCTATCTTATAAAAGCTCGAATCATACCCAAAGCTTGTTTACTATTTTTATAGCCACCGCAAACCTTACAGTCCAAATACAGCAAATCATTACAATATAACAATCCTAAACACGTGCCAAATAAAAACATAAAAACATTCAGAAATTGAAATACATATTATTATATATAATTCTTTTATATTTTTACTACGCCACAAATACTTCGTTACATCTTTGGACAAAAGCAGTATCATATAACTTGATCACCGCTATAATAATAGCTTCTAAATAAATGTTCAATAACCACACTTCCTAAGTAGTCATTTTCTCTGAAGTGCCATCGTAGAAAATCAATACCTTCTTAATATTGTAAGGTTAAGTAAGGACAATGCTCTTAATAGCGCATTACAGGGCGTTGTAGGACGGATCTTTTTGATCAAAGGCTTGTATCTAAATTGAATTACTGTTTATTAATAAAAAAGGCTTTTGTAATTTAATAAACATTTATGTCAAAATAAGACCTAGGCGGACGTTCTCTGACCAGATCAGAGACATCCTAAAAAGAGCACAGGTTAGAAGTACCCTGAACAGAGGAGCATGCATGAGGAATCTGATGGGAGTGAATGAAGCAAGAGAGATATGTCAGGATCATTGCAAATGGCGTTCCGTAGTCTCTGCTTATCCCTCCAGGAAACAGGCGGGAGTCTATGTATATAATATATGTATGTCAATAGTAACCTTTGAAATTATCAGTATAATCGTCTGTATCGTTAAAACTAACAAAGGGTAACACACATTTATTGATCAGGAAATCACACCAATTATCTTTCCGTATGGGAATCGAATCCAGTACACTCGATGCTCTGACCAGTAGCCGTGACGAAGTGACAACTTAAAACATTACACCATTCGACCACAATGATGGATTTTCGACTAAATTGATATTTAATAAAGGGATATAATTATTTTATTATTTGAGTACAGCCAATTTCAAGCTAATTGAAGCATTGACTTGCTGCAAAGCCTAAAGTGCTCTCCAAAGCTCAGAACAAACGAGAATTTGTAGTATGATGCACGCATAATTTCAAAAAAGTCAGTGGTGCACGGCGTACGTTAGAGTCTGAAACACTTTTTATGGGAGACGTGTAGTCAATTGATTTTGCCACTAGGCTATCACGGCCATTGATGTGTTAAAGCAACCGTACATCGAATATTCCGGAGATCTCCTTATAAAATATAGGCTTGAACATCAGGTACGCCGGAAGCGGTCATAATCGTAGTATAGAACCAATATTTAGATAGTACTATAATAGTGCTGATACACTTGAGCATTCACCTGTAATGAGCATTCTTGCGAATGTTACGGTGATACGGTGCCTTGCTGATTTCAGCATGAATGGACCGGCTCGACTGGGGAAGTACTACCCTCTCACAGGAAATCGACGTAAAGTAACAGTACCTAAACTGTTGCGTTTCATTTGGTGAGTGAGATTGCCGAAGGCTCCATCCCCTGCTCCTTCTTCCTCATCCCACTCCTTATCCTATCCCTTATCCCAACCCCAAGAAGCGGCAACGCACTTGTGACTGTGGTGTTGCTTGTGTCCATGGGCGGCGGGGTAATTGCTTACCAACAGGCGATTCATCTGCTCGTTTGCCACCTACTTATTACTATAAAAAAAATATAAAAAATCACAAAAACACACTTGTTTGTTTCAGCGAACTTTCTTTCGAGCATTCTGGCGAATGGACAGTAAATGCGCTTCTAGCTTTTTGCTGATTAGGGCGTTCGCTAGAAAGATCGTGAAAATATTCGTAGCAACGATCGACTCTGTTCGTTGGTCAAATCGACTAATTAAGAAACGGCCAATGCTCAATTTTCTGTTACAAGTGTAAACTTCACTCTATCAGCACCATAAGAGCCTAACTAGTAGGTGAAGGTAAAAGTTAATTAAAAATTGACAGGGCGGCGAATAATGAAAATTCGTTATTCGAAGTTGTTTCAAAGTGGACAGTTTCTTGTTACAAGACTGGCTTACTCTGCGGTTGGATCGATAATTCTGTTTCAATGGGGTTTATACTATCAGTTTGTAAGAAAAGTAAGACTTTATCTTAAAGTCTTGGGTATTTGTTTTAGAGTAGGTTTCCAAAGTTTTGGAGAATAAAGTCGTGTTTTGAGTTTCGTGGTTCATAAGTAGAATAAGGTACTTATAACTTTGAATGCTTTGAAAGTTTCCTTAAAAAAGATCAAAGATATAGTTTCCAGGGTAAAATATTTAATTATTTCAGGCAAACAATTTATTCATTACGTCAATTACAAAAAGTCATAAAATGAAAAAAAAAAAGAAACATCGCAAAGTTCGCTCTAGCTTTTCTTTTTCGCGGAAAATGGCCGAAAGCTCTGGCAGTAGCAACGTCAAGATTCTTTGATATGTTAGAAAGCCAGACGCTAGACGCTAGTTAGCTAAAAGGAGTTATAATATTATTTTTATTTGTTATTGATTTCTACTGGTCTCGGACGGACCACGAACGGTTCAATTGTCCGTGTGGTGACATGTTAAGAATACGGAATGTCAACACCCCATATCATTCCATGGGTGTCGTAAGAGCCGACAGAGGGAGCATATTGCAGAGAACAACACTGTAAGAGAAGGAAAACTTGATACAAACCCTATACCAACCCGTTTGGCCAGCGTGGAAAGGTAGGTCAATTCCTCCTTTCAAAGGAGAGGCCTAGTCCAGCAGTGGACTGTTAAAGGCTAATGATGGTGATCTCAGTTTTCACGAGGAAAAGCCGCTAAATAAACTTGTATAATTTATACGAATCGCGTAAGTTTAAAATGGGTGCGAGCCCCTTAAAATTCGCCCCGCTAATGAAAGTTGCAAATTCGCCCCGTCTTAGAGCGCCCCTACGCCCCTTTTCAAGGGGGCTTTCACCTGCATAATTACTTATGCAGGTGAAAGCCCCGATATAAATATGTATGTACATACATATTGTAAGGGGCGTTGCACCTGTGTCATTACACGAGGTGTATGGGCACAAAATCCTAAAAAGGGGCAAAGCTTGAGGGGCGTATGGGCTCGCACCCTTAAAATAATTATTATATAAAAGCAGTACGATATTCGACCAATTCATGTTTAAATATGAACTTTTGTTGAAACACGAAAATGAATTTCAAAAATCGAAAATATAAGATACACTTGTATGGCTTGTTTACATTTTATCTTGCTAACTTAGACTATGGAGCTCTATTGAGTTTTAAGTCTAAATACATTTCAATAAAGCTAGTTCACTGCAGGCAGTTTACTCGGCTATCTGGAAGCATTTAAACCTTTAGCTAGAGAAGCTTTAGCTCGCTATTCCTTTGGGAAAACCTGGGATGCTGCACAATCTTCATCGTTTAAGTTATCTTTTGAACGTTCACAGAATTAGCGAAGTTGGATATCAGAAAACTTGAACTTGTTTGGACGATAAATAGGGGAAGAAGAAACTAGATAACTTAAGGTGATGAATAGAGATTAGTTATATTTTTTCGAGCGCATTTTTATCAAATACCTGCATTAAAACTTCCATCGCCGTAACAAAAAAGGATATTTGTATTTGTATAGATATATTTGCCCGCAATACTTCAGTATATCCGTGATCATGGCGAATTATCAGTGCCGGTTAACCTGTCTCGCCAGCATAATATACTTAGGCAAATACTGCTATTGGCTCCTAATTATATTGTGAAGCCAATAAGAAGAAGACTATTTCCAGCAGTAGACTAAAATTGCCGGCTGCGTGAAGATGATTGTCACTTTTAACTAAATACTCTGACAAAACCGACTGTAATTTTGACGAATCCATAACCAGAATCACTAGATAATTTGCTTACAGCAAACTCCGTCACTTGCACGTAATAACTAATCGCAACAAACAGTCCCACAGTGCCTATTAATAATATAACCTTCATTTCCTTTGACAAACGACCCGAAGATATATGTATACATAAACTTTTGAACAATACTTGATTTAGGCTTACAATGATAGTAATTAGTAACAATTCTCTATAATGAATGTTGGCTTCCATGTTTGGCGGATAAAAGCATAATATGATTTCTTGTAAAGTTTTCCCTTTTTTATGAAAGTTGGCAAGGAATAAAATATGTTTTAACTTTTCATAGGGACAGGAAGTGAAACATCTCGAAATTCCATCAACGATGCTTGAAAGATTGTAAGCGCAAGTAAAACACTTGCAATAAATGCAACTTTATTCACTCACTAGCTGAGCGTGCGGTTACTGCTCCGTACTTTTGGCTCATGGCGTAATGTTATATAGCCTATACTATACGCTACATAACATAAAAATGCTATAAGCCCTAGAGCATTTATTGCACGCATTCAGCCAAGCAAAAGAGATTTTATTTTATAGAAGAGTCTTTAAGACAATATATCAATAAAACTAAACGTATCTAGATTGTTACCTTTGGAAAATACAACTGATAATGAAGCACAGTTTTAAATAACGATGTTTCCATTATCTATAAATATTAACTAAAGGATAGTGATCATAAAATAAAGAATGAATTTGATAATTTTGCTTTGAAAGAAAGATGAGAAGATTAATTTATCGATTTAAAATATTTCGTACGGTAGTTGCCGTAGTAGTATACATATAGCTAATAAAATCGTTTATACCAGAATTGTTATATAGGGCAGCGAAATGTGCAATACACGTTAGCTCGTCTTCACAGGTTTAAAAAAGACGATGCGGCCACCTCAAGTAAAACCCAATAGATAAACGCGATTACAGTACCGTACAAACCGCATCGAAGTTTAGACAGCTTATCTATACGTCAGTTGGAGAAGTAACAACTATTAATATAATGTAGACATAAAGAGCAGCCCGCCAGTGATAATAAGATCGCGAGTTTGTCTTATCGACGGAAGATAATGAATGGAGAGGAACTTTGGAATGGAGGGGAACGACCGAAGATGCTTTTAAATTGACGAGGGGCGACGACGATGGGCATAGCTTAATATTATTATTGCTCTAACTAAAAGAAGTGCATCATAATTTCACGTCATCTTGCTTAGTTATTGTCAACGCAAAAGCCTAAAATCTTCATTATCTATTATACATGGCAATATGTGACTTCAAAAAGTTACTATTACCTTCACAGAGCCTAAAACTACTAGGGCTGCTTTAAGGTTTTTGACAGTCTATTCCTCTTATTACATAAGCACTTACTAAAGAAGGATTATTTAGTCTTCCAGCTCTAAAGTAGACCTTGAACATTTTCTGGAAAAGCCACTAATATGAAATGTAGTTGCTGTGGCAAGTGTCTGCTACTATGGGATAAAATTTATTATAATTAAACATATTAAAGGAATTAATTTTATATTATATCAATCATATATAATAATATCACCAGCCTAATTTATAATCTGTTACACTGCTAGCCGCGGGCCTCTTCTCACTGTGAGAAAAGGTGTTAGCCATAATCAACCAAACCGGTCAAGTGGGAGTTGGCAGCCTTCACAAGCCTTAGGGAACCTTATTGAAAACTCTCAGACACGCAGATTCCTGACAGGCCCTTCCTGTACCCTGATTGAATAACTTTCAATTTTGGAAGAGAAATTTTACTCATTTAATGGATAGCTATACATGTAGATATGAAAATTATTCATACCGCTTTTTATATGTACGTCCATATCCCTGCCTCACCTCTTAGTAATACGAGCGTTATAGCCGTCTACATTGCACATGAATAATTTATCGTCAAATGAGACGCGCCGTTGTCGACTACTATTCATAAATCTCTTTCAGTTACCTTGTATTTTGGTGCAACGCAATAAAATGACGCCCTTGATACATGAAATGTTTGTGCGCTATATATGCGCATATAAATGTCTTAGATAATCTATTTTCACATATGAGTAAAATATTACATTTTAGACATCGGATTCAATTATAAGAAATTAAGGTTGGAAGATAAAATAGTTCTCATCAACAGCTTTAAAGTTGTATTTGTTACATCTATCGGAATGGTCATGAGTACGGGACGTCAACTGACTACGAAACGGAAATGTGAAGATGGCGCGTTTAGACAGTCTAGTGTTACGTTTGCTTCAGTTGAAGAGGGGAGTGATGGTTGACGTTCAACGGAGCAACACAACTCTCACTTCTCTTGGAAACTCCGGGCGGACAACAAGTACCTAGAAACTATCACTCGTTTCGTGTTCAGTAATCCAAAATAATAATAGTCAGTTTTGTTAATTTGATTTGGTGTGAACTTATAACAAACTGTGAAGCGTTGATACCGGCCAAAAATCAAGCAACCCGTCGTCATATCTATGTAAAGCCTTGTGTGAAAGCGCAGGGCAAAAAAAAACCAATCAAGTGTATTCATTATTTTATAAATACCTTTAGACTTGTACAGTAGTTCACCAAGACAAATGATAGAAATAGGAGAAGAGAGGTTTACGCTATAAGCTATAAGAAGTTCGCTACGCAAGCTACGTTTGTAGTTCTTGCGTAGCTCATGTAGCTTGTCACGTAGCACTTCGTTTGCTGGGCTCAAGTTGATGGCACTTCCCACAAAGACATTTTGTGCATTTGATTAAAGAAATGCTTCATGTCAATGTCCACAGATTTTATCCTTAAAATAATATCATACATACATAGTCTCACGCCTTTAACCCACCCAATAATATCGTTTCAACAATATTTCACCAACTCTACGACAAAAAATGTAGCCAATTAAATACATCATGTGATACCTATTGTTTAGTTTTCGTGCATGAAAAGATATTATAGTTCTCCGACTCCCAATTTGAATAAGGAACGCCCGGATAGTATTAAGCATAGTTTAAGTAAGTATATTTCTAAACAAACACTCCCTGTGCTAAGAGTGTAATAAATATTACCTCTGAAGAAGTTTCCTTTTAACTAGAGTGGTTAACATGTGGCACTAACACATAGAGACTAAACCATTTCAACTTAGATTAAAAACTTACCAAAACTCCATTAGAGGTGTACTTAAATTAATTATGTTTAAAGCACTGTGATAAGCAAGGCAGAAGAGCTTAAATTATACTTTTTTCTTGTTTTGTTATTTCTTCCTAACGAAAGCCATTTGTTCATTCGTTTTAAGAAGTATTTTAGTTTAATTCGGATTAGGAAAGTGGACCGATAAATTCGTAAAATACGAGAACTGTAAACTAGTCAATATTAAACAACTGCGTAAAGGCGGTATATTGTAGATGGCTAAAGAAGCAGGCGTGGCTTTTCATTAAAATAAGAAAAAGTTATTATAATACACTACAGAAGGCTAATTCTCGTATTTTATCTGACATTGACACTGTATTTTTAACTGACTCACAATTGGTATTCTGCTGACTTCATGTCATGATCGTCTAATTTAGCACATATACATACATATAGTTCGTCGTTGACACATCGTGAGAAGCAGCGATAGCTTAGTGGAGAGACTCGAGAGTTCGAATCCACGGTGCGCACCGATGACTTTTCGGAGTTATGTGCGAATTAAATTGTTAATTATCGCTTGATAAACGCTGAACGAGAACAACGTGAGGAAACCTGCATGTCTGAGAGTTCTCCATAATGACATGTAAAGTCTGCCAACCCGCACTTGGCCAGCGTGGTCGACTATGGCTTTGCGCTTCTCATAATGGGAAGAGGCCCGTGCCCAGCAGTGGGAGAGTACAAAGGGCTGATGATGATAACACATTGTTTGACACTTTGTTCCATTTACGATCTTGTCGTGATATTATTCAAATATCAATTAATTTAGGAGAATCCCAGTTATGTCATAAGTATGACACCCATACACTGAGTTTGGAACAAATATAATAACGAGAATTGGCCCTCAGATTAATAGGGCTCTATTTTGCTACATGTTTCGATTCAGATTTTCTTGCAAGAGCCCATGACTTTACACTTAGAAGTCAGTGTCATTAACCACAATGTTGTGGTCGTTAGTGACATTAACTTTTAAAAGAAAGCAGCGATATCTTGGACGTGAATGATCCTTTCCAGATTCCTTCACCATGCTGGGCGACGATATGAACGAGTTAATATTTTATTTTATTTTATTCTATTGGTTTCAAAAACAACAAAAGCACGGTGTGTGCATTTGTTGTGTAACTGATTAGGTTATTACATAAGTAAGTAAAATTTGAAATGCTAAAACGACACAACCAAATCCATGATACATATAATTATGGTAATCGCCTATTATCATATGGCTGGCAAGCTAGCAAGTATTTACCATCTACGTAAATAAATACAATAAAAAAGCATCATACAACATTAAAACCTTTAACAAACCCGACCTCAATGTTCATTGTAAATCAAATCCAGTAATTCTGAAATAAAATACTGGGAAAAGACTACATTTTTTAGGTATCGATAAACTGCTATTGTTTGCAGACAATAGGTATATTTTGAAACCTAAAACCGGGTTATTAACAATGAAATACGAATGGCGGTGTAATTTCTATTGAGCATAATTATATTTGAACAAGAACAAAATTAATCTGATTGAGATGATCAATATAATATGATTTCGAAATATGATTCACTTTAAAATTGCTTCTTTTCATTCGTTTAAGTATTCACTGTGGATGTCCAAATGTCGTGCTGTTTCTCGGTCTTCGTAGAGCAGTCAGAGGAGGCGTGTGTTTTTTTTCCTTACAGGCGTTGCATCCACTAAAACCACCGCGTTGTCCATTAATGTTCTGTAGCGGTAAAGATACGCGAATCGCGGTTAACATAGTTTGCTGAGATCCTTCAAGGCGCGGCCCGGGCTTTGTGATATCATTTTCATTACATATTGGGAGGCGCACTTGTGAACAGTGTCGCTCCTCTTGGTAATGAAATACGAGCGACCCGACTCGCACTCCGTGTGCGGACTGACAACATACAATAGCTGGAGATCGTTATGCGCTCTCCGATGCTTTTACCTGCCGGTTATTTTTACGTAACAACAGCGATATATGCGGCCTTGCATCTAAAGTAAAACAACTTAATACGAACCTAACAAAATAAAATTTGTGAAGACCAATAAAATTGAGGGTACGTTGGAACCGAAACATAACTGGGGAAGTGTGGTTGTGTAATACACCTCTGCCTCTTGGGGGATAAAGGCGTGAAGTTATGCTATATGAGGGTAGGTAACGAATCACGCACTTATCGGAGGCGACGCCGCAGAGCATCATTCAACCTGTGACCATGGCTGGTGTAACTCACGCCGAAACTTCGGAGCAAATAAGAGGAAGAGACCCGTCAATAAACATTAGTATCTTAATGCGCATACTGGAAGTTATGAATATAAAATTACATAAAACTTAAACTCACCTTCTGTCAAAAACTAGGTACATAATAATATTAAAGTTAACAAGACAGCAGAATTTGTTTCAAAACATGACAAACTGTTTCTTTTTGTCTCACTAAGTAAACATATTCAGATGGAAATTCCCACAAGATTTGATGAAAACGATGTCATATATATTATTCAGCAATAATCTAATAAGAACTGTTTGTTGCAAGATAAATGAGACATCGCGACGTCTCGTTGTCTTGAGGCTCTTAAAAAAGCTATCACAGCATTGTATACTAGAGTTACATATTTTGTACGGAACTTATGTCAAATATGTATCTCTAGTAGCCAAATCCATCAAACTAAAATCAGTAATATTGAAAAAGAGAAGTAGGACTGAACATGCAGGACATCCGATCTCGAACTTAAACGTACTCCTTTTCGCAAGGTTTCTAACAAGACAACTTCAAAAGATGTTGTCCAACGATCCTCATTTTTTTAGATTTTGGGAAGCGATTAGACTCAGGCGGCTCCATGACAGTCTGTCTGAGGAGCCTTGGAATAGGCCTATGTTTATTGGTGGACGTCTTTCAGCTGAGGTGATCATGACGAAAAGTACCTTTACTCGCGTACAACTGAATTCGTCAGTGCTGACTACTCCACGTGTAACTCTCCAAGTGTACCCAGCAAGTCGCAGCTAGGTTTTCGGCACAGTTCTGACAATATCTCTGATTTTTCGCTGGAAAACCTTCAATGTTTACAGAGATCACACGTAGAGTTGGTTCTAAAGAGAGTCGGTTTAGCTGCATCTTTGGTGGAGCTGATGATTGCCGTTGGGTGGTGTTGTGTTGATCCATCGTGGTGAGAGGATTAGTCACCTAGACTCTGCGTTACCGAGTGCTAGGTGTCCAGGCTCCGCCGGATGTTGGGACTTTTGTTCGCTTTTCTACGTCACTCGGGGAGGCTCCTTTCATGCACCACGTACGTAGTGTATCAATGGTGCGTAACTTAGTTTACGGGTTGCTAGGGAGATCATCATCATCATCTGCCTTTAACAGTCCACTGCTGGACTAGGCCTCTCCTTTAAAAGGAGGAATTGGCCCACTATACCACGCTGGCCAAACGGGTTGGTATAGGGTTTGTATCAAGTTTTTCTTCTCTTACAGTGCTGTTCTCTGCATAATATGCTCCCTCTGTCGGCTCTTACGACACCCATGGGATGATATGGGGTGGTGACTTTCCGTATTCTTAATCCGTCACCACACGGATAGGGAGGGACGGGAGGGGTCTAGGGAGTTATGTAGTGGCTAATATACTTTATTTATCATTCAATAAAGTATATTTTTACTACATTAGTCCCAAGACGCCCACGAGCAGTTCAATTATAATCTGGAACCCAGTATCACGTACGCCTATACGCCAATGTAATAACAAATTACCAAGTTACATTTTTACAAAGCTACCGTTCATACTACTCGGATATCCCAAGATCTTAACCTTTATATTATCCTGAACCTATTCTTAAGCTTCAACAATCATTCGGTCCCCGCAAAATATCAAGTTAGACTTTGTTAATATATCTATGTTAATATTGTACCAAAGTCAACGTAAAGTTTCTGGATTGGCGGCCAGGCGACCGGACGTTGCAGCAAATGTAGGCCTTTCGCAAGGTGGACCGACGATCATATTAGGATCGCGGAAAGCGGACCGATGGAGATGGCTCAAGAGGTTTTGGGTTGAAGTCTCTATTTAACAGTGGATGTCTATTAGCTGATGATACATATATACAGTGACAAGTGACTCTTTTCTGCTAGCTGCAGGCTAGTTTTATTTTCTATTGACCACGAGTATTATTCATGACATCTTTATGAACCGCCATCATTTAACCCACAGACCCCTCGGGTCAATACACCTCAGAAAAATCACCGTTCTTTAAGAATCCTTTCTAACCGCTTGTTCTCTAGCCCAACAATACATCAAGTTTAATACCAGGTTTAACGATATTGCACTCACGAAACATAAGTGCAACAATGTTTGCAGAAATGCATCACCCCGCTGACATATCTCAGTAGTTTACTTCGAATAACAAAGAGGATCAGTTGAATGAATACATAAGGCGAAACTTTTGCAGATTGAAACTGAATGCAGATTTCTGCCGAGGAGGATAAGTTTGTTTGTAGTATAAATATTTATAGTGCAAGTTTTCTAGGAACTTGTCTGGTGATGTTTTTTTTAGTTTGGTTTTATCTTAGACTCGGTGCACAGTGACGACAGGGCGATTTTTTGCAACAGAGAAGAATATTACTAATTAATATGATAGGAAAGACATGATTTGACCAATCGGTGAAAATGTTGTGGGACACTTTAGTATCAAATACGTCTGTCATGTGCAGATTCAATGTTTTTGTCAATATTATAAGTTTGGCAGCCACAGCCCAGTCAAAAGATACTACTATGCAGAGGGTCTCAAGTACAAACCCATAGCACGCATCACTGGCCTTATAAAGCTATGTGTGTATTCAATTATTGCTTATAAAATTTTAATCGGTGAAGGAAAAAATCACGAGGAAACCCTCTTGTCTTAAAGTTCTCCATAATATTCACGTAAGCGAAATGAAGCTTACCAAACCGCCCTTGGCCAGCGTGGTGGACTAAGTATTTCTTACAGTTCTCATAGTGGGAAGAGGTCCTATCCCAAAAGCGAACAGTTTATATACGGAGCTGATATCATTTATTCAGAATATATTCTTCAGCCCGACTAAAGTGGGACTGGGCCAGCCATGTCTGCCGCATGCACACGGAAAGATGGGCTCAGGCTGCTACCAATTGGGTACCAGCATCGATATATATGTACTAAAGTACTAGATGTAGCATTCAGAACATTTACTTTGTTCAAATTTAATGCTTTGCACGGATATCCCGGCAAAGCAATCTAGTGTCACTTTGACTGTCCTGCGGTGTGGGTTCGCTTCGTTTATTCATTGTGTAGCGGCGATATATTGGTTAATTCGAATCAGAACTTGTATGTGTCGTAGCGTTAGTCAATATGATTTATTATTTATGTAAAAAAAAGAGTTAAATATATCATAATACCACATTAAAATGTATTTCTTTATTTTTAAGTGACGTCATTTACGATCATAGACTAAATATTATGCAGACATATATTGTAAGTGAGTGTAGATTTTTTACCTACAATCACTTAGCAGTCGCATATGCTATCAACTGGTCTACGCAGGCATTTTATATAAAGCTATAAAAATAAATGAATGTGTGTGAATGAAAAAACGACGAACCGTGTCGATACTGTACTGACTAAGCTACTCAGACCACTTCGTCATAAAATGATTTTTTTCTAATAGTTGGCTGCCTTATGGTAGCGCATAGTGCTATCTGCCACATGTGTCGGTTTGAAGCTATGTGGTCAGCAAGGTGATCTTTACAGTTTGACAAACAATGCTGCCTTGTATAAAAAGATACATATTTTTATTTACTTATCTTTAAGCAATTCTCCTAGTAAGATAAATTTAAAGTTTAAAAAAATAGAATTATTCGTTCCTGAGGCAAGTCTTGAACTTACACCCACGAATACATCTTTCTATTTTGTATTTATTACAACTAAATATATGTATTGTTTCTATTATTTTACTTAAATAAAACCACATCAATTAATACCTTTTTATTTTCATAGACAAACTATTCTTATTATGCTGATGGAATATTGTAGGCAGAAAACATCTCTACTGTGATGTAAATAGTCTATGGAAATGCCAATGAGCAGCCAAAAGCATTAGAGTACTACCTTACTGTTCATTGATAAGATGCCCGGACTGGCTGTTTTTGATTGGCTATATAATAACTAGACACTGTAAGTCAATGGCGCTGCTTGCGCCTGCGTGTTGCGCTAGTACGATTAGACGTCATACGCTTGTGATACGTTAGACAATTTGAACAAAATATTGATAGGGAATGCTCCGTCTCTCGTTAGAATATATGTCAATGTATGTCAGGCGGTCGGCGGCGATAAGGAAGTCCCAAACGGAGATGGCGGGATGACCTAGACGCTTTTGAGGGCGACTGTCCAGAGATCGCAAAACACAGAGACTTGTGGAAATCCAGGGAAGAGGCCTTTGCTCAGCAGTGGGACAATATAGGCTAACAAAAAAAAAATCTGCGTCGTAAAAAAATCCCAGACACATTATGCCAACACTGAGCGCTGGACCTTATAATATTGTTATTCCTTTACAGTACTGACGGAAGTTCTGTTGCTCCGAAAAAACTAATTTTCAACTGTATCTCGTTACATAGAATTGCAGATTATATAATACTGTATTTTATCATTCAGAATTGCAGATTATAACATACAAAAACTGGAGAGAGAAAAGACTTTTCTTTCTATAAACTTAAACAACAGATACAAATACCATAAAAATCTCAAAATAGCTTGCTTTTCGAACGTCATATCAGTTTTGAAGCTCGTATGATCACCATCCAATCATAAAATACTTAATGTGGATAAGTTATAACTTGTAACTTATCCACATTGTTTGAATTAAATTTTACTTGCTTATTACTTATAAGTAAGTAAAATTTAATTCAAAAAGCTTCCCAAACAGACACCTGAAGAATGGCTCAAGCAAGCAATAAGCAACTTTAATGAAAAGGCTATAAGTTGGTAAAATTATCAAATCGTTGCGGCTCAAAGTTTTGATTTCATTGTTATCATCGAGATGAGAGACCGGCCGTGAGTTTGTATCAAAACTACTAAATTATCGCCTTATTTATACTAAGATTACTTAATCTTATTCATTTGTAAATGAACGTTAATTAATATACAAACTAATACTTGATCATCGTATTTTATTTGTAAACAAAAGCGAAGTTCTCGCGATGATAGGTTGTAAGAAGCATTGTTTCAATGTACACTAAGTTTTTAGCAGATTATACCCGTATCTAATGTGGTTTTTGTATGCAATTCAAACCATTTATCAAAAATGCGTTTCTTTATTTTTTTGTCTTTATTTCACGTTGCAGTGGAGCGATGTTTTCGTATGATTATTGTGAGTGGATGTAGTTAGGAACCTGGAGGGCGACTGAGGCAATTTTTACCGCAGTAACCGACTTCTACAACAGCCACGACAGCTGAGTGGAGAGATCGAAAGACTGCTACGCAGAGGGTCTCGGGTTCGAATCCACGGCACGCGCCAATGACTTTTCATAATTAAGTTCGTATTAAATTGTTAATTATCGCATGCTAATCGGTGAAGGAAAACATCGTGAGGAAACCTGCATGTCTGAGAGTTCTCCATAATGTTCTTGAAAGACATGTGAAGTCTGCCAACCCGCAGCCAGCGTGGTGGACTTTGGCCTTACCCTTCTCATAGTGAGAAGAGGCCCGTGCCCAGTAGTGGGACAGTATTAAAGACTTATGATGAACTGACTTCTACGCAAGCGAAACGCGGGCGAAATTAATTATTGAATATGTTCGAATCATGGTCGCTCCGCCTATAGATACAATTTTTCCTAAGACTGTTATCTCTTCTTCTTTAGACTCAGCTCTTTAATACATGCAAAGGAACGTTAAATTTATATATTACGTATGAAACTCTTCCGTTACAGATTGACTACCAGACAATGCACAGCCAAAACTAGTGGGCACCAAAGGCATATATAATGTTCCTTGGGCAGAGTAGGGGGGCACTAAGAGAGCTTTTTTGAAAACTCCACACGGGGCTTAAAAGACTCACGGTTCTAAAAAGACTCACGGGACCAAAAAGACCCACACGGACAGAGACGCGGGCGAAATGTAGTTTGTATATAATATTAGTTTATACAGTTTATACTGAACATTCTTTATCTCCCTCTATTGTCGACCTAACCTTGTATAAACTTACGCTTAGACAAACACAAACTTATAACCAGTAGTAAGTACAAAGATATCATATAACGTCAATAAAGATCTTATAGTGTGCATAGTTTAAAGCAAATTAATGTTTGTCTATGTTAGAGAGCAATGCACGCCTTTAAGGAAATTGCCTAAGGGTGTGGCTAACCGTCAAATCTTTATGACAAGCGGCACTGATAGAATAAGTACCGTGCTTTTCGAACTACTGCCCTATAGTGACGCAAATGATAATACAAAATCATCATCATTGTATTAGTGTTATCCCATAGCATTCAAGACATTTCATCTTAAAGCTTGTTGACCTCCTACTCCTCCTCCGTACAAGTTCAACCAAATTAGATAGAACATCAGATTGTCTGCGACAGCAGTCTGAGCAAATCGCTAAAAAATATCCCATAAAAACAATACATGTCAAAAATACCAAGTCTCGCGACCGTAAAAAGTTGTGAGATCTGTAATACCTACCAAGTCGGTTAATTAAAAATCTTTAATGTTTTAAATAAATATATTGACTTGGCAATCGCATGGAAACACAATATATCTCATAAGTAATACATATATAAATTAGATTGTTTAACCCTTAGCTGGTTTCGCTTAAAAAGGCAACGTAAGTGGTATAGGGGTCAAAATTGACCCCAGGTATTAGTACACAGTAATATAAAATGATACAACTGTACATTATACATTTTCTTTTTATTTAGGAAAAAAGGACTTACAATGTAATGTTTTATTAAATTTGTATCATTGAGATGTAGTACTTAAGCTATGACGTATATGAAATCTCTATGTATGTAACCTCTATTATAAAATATGTTGCTCTATCCAAATATACTCAGTGTTTTTCCAACATTCAGTCGTTTTAGTTATCCCCAATAATCTAGCCTTTGCATGGCGACCGTGACTAAAGGTGTCATGTAGAGCACGCGAATTCGAGACGGGTGTCCTAATAAGGAACGCAGTATTGTATAAACATTAATGTATTCGTGCAAGTTTTAAGGATGTCTGAATTCATTATAATTGATTTTGTCTTTGTTGACGCGTGCAGCACGTATACATTTTGCAAAAAATAGGTAAGACTGAGTCTAAGGAAGTTGTAATTGCTCAGTCAGCACAAGGAGGCCAGAACCAAGCAACGCTGGAAGATTTGAGATACCATTTATCGACGACAAATATACTGATGTTGACTTTTGTCTTGATAGCAGCCTGCATACTGCTCTATTTAGCATTTCGCATATATCGAAAATGCCACTTGCGCTGGGCACGCCAGGAATTTCAGAATAGCGCAAGTAGAGGATCGTTCTTTCTTAGACGTGTTGCGTACCCAGATATGAAGATAAACGACGCCGAAGTGTGATATTCATGTGTAGCCATAATATATAAAATGTGTGTCGTGAAAAGGTCATCGAACTTGTGGTGTGTACAGTGCGGTTTCTACGGCCCTATGTAACTTTTATACGTGCATAATACGTGTTGTTTCATTTCAGTTGCAATATTGGTAATAAGTACAGGCATAATATGATATATTATATAAGCATTCATTAGGCAGTCATGTAAGTAAACAGTAGAATGGAAGGAATTATTATCAAGTAAATCAATAAGGTGCGTATTTCTTAACTGTACCTAAATAATATAACTAAGGTACTTACGTTCGTTTCTATTGGTAAACTTTACTACTTAGTACTTATGAACGGATTAATATTAAAATTATATTCTATATGGACGAAACAACTTTACAAAAGTTGTGTGAAGAGTTGTTAGAAATAAGAAAATATTTAATAAAAATTGGACCTTCTCGTAGAACTGGAAATATTTCAGAGAAAAAATTGAGTGAGGCTAAGAGTATTATTCAAAAATATAATTCCTATGTTGATAGTTTAAGTAAAAGCATAAATATAAGAGTAGATCATTTATTATCAAAGTATTGTGTACATTTTGATAAACTTTATTCAGAAATAGTTAAGTTGTGCCAGGAAAAATATATTGTAAGAAAAATGGGTAAGTTTGACCTAAAAGTTGCTTTGAATTTATTACCTGCGATGACCGATGAGGTTTGCAATATAAGACGTTTTAGTTATCCCTACTAATCTAGCCTCATCATGTTTTAATAAGAGATCACTTATTTAATAAATAAAACAGGTAGTATCTTCTTATTTGACAAGACTCTACTTTAGGTATTCTTATTTATATATAAAAAGAAAAATTATACAAGAAAACATTTTGTATTCGTTTTAGTATATAACTAATATAATAAAAAATAGGAACTTCCTAGGAGATCACGAATAATAAAAAAAAATGACACTCTAAAACAATTAATCTATTTGTTCCTCACAAACGCTGATAATTTTCTGGTCACAATCAGCTATTGTGGCGTCCTGAATTAATTCGGAGCCAGATTCTTCGTATTAATCTGCCAAAAGCTGTGAGATATCACCGTCACGTAAAAATTATATATAAATTAAGTATAAAATAGTGAAACATTATAACATAAATCATACAATAAAATGTACGCTTCCGGTATCGGGGTCAAATTTGACCCCAGCAGTGTACATATCTCCGTTCTCACAAGCACTTAAGTGACGCGCGCCCGTCACTAGCCGCACTGCGCGGCGTAATGAGATTACCCCGATGCGCAAGAGTTTAGGTGCTTTTACTGAAAAGGTGTGATTAAAAATATGAGCCTTTGGGGTCAATTTTGACCCCGATGCCATTTAATGGCTAATGCGATTGCCAAGTCAATATATTTATTTAAAACATTAAAGATTTTTAATTAACCGACTTGGTAGGTATTACAGATCTCACAACTTTTTACGGTCGCGAGACTTGGTATTTTTGACATGTATTGTTTTTATGGGATCTCATTTCTTTTTGTAGATAGTCTTACTTTTGTCCTTTCCGGTACTTACACCAACAACGAATTTTTTTAATTAAAGCTCTAACTGCAAATGTAATTTTGTAATCCTTTATATTCATATGGGATTACAAAGTTATTTATGCAGTTGTTGTATCTCGAAAACTGGGCCGAAATTTAAATATATTTTAGTTTTTCCTTCGTTCATACACTAAACACTAATTGTTTCCTAAATTTGAAGCTTCTATGTTTGCTAGAAGTGCCTTAGACTTTTGATGATCGGTCAGTGAGGGACAAAATTAAGAATTTTGACTCGTTATAACTCTTAAACTACTGGTTCAATTTGAATGAAATTTGAAATACACCATCTTTATACAATGCCTGCATGATTACTAAATAACCAGGCTTCTAGTTTTATCCACAAGGAAGTTATAGGCGGTCGAAAATGGCCTGAATTGCTTCGAGAAAAGGATGGTACGGCCGTGCCGCTTTTTTGCTCGACTTGGTGGGGGCACTGCCGTGCCCCCAGATACAAATATTCCATGGTTTAAACCAGTGAAAGGGTATTTAAAGGCGTGCTGACTGACGTGCTCTCCAAAGGCACCAGCTATAATTAATAACAATTTCAGACGCACAATTCCTTGCTTCAGACTCTGCGCGGCAGTCTATCGGTCTCTCCACTTAAATGTTCCCAATGATATTTATGTTACAGAGGTTCAATTTGATTTACCTAATATTAGGTAAATCAAATTGAACCTGGAAGGATGTTGCAGAGATTAACAGCCAATTGATGTCAACTAAAGGGCTTAGTTTCCTCGAATAAAGTGATATACAATTAAGCTCATGTACTTGCGTGTAAATTATTACTACCTATGTATCTTCAAATATTGTTAATTATTCTAGATGTTTTAGAAGTATTTCTGAGAATCGTGAGAATCAACCATTAGGTTATGTTGAATGCATCTGTTTTTTAGTTTTTGTATTACACGGTAGAGAGTTGGCCCATTTACTCGTATTTCATAGATAGGTTATTTTTCTAAAGATTCTATTCACTAAAGATAATTCTGTTTATACGAATATTTAAGTGTAAAAATCGACGATAAATTTAATTTAAATCGGTTTAAATCTTATGGAAATGCTTCAACATTTTTTTTAAATTTACCTACATATTATTAGGTATGTTTGTTTTTGCGAAGTTGCTGCTACACGACTCATGTAAAATTTTAACACAAACCAACAATTTGAAGGGCAGGGTGTTAAATAAGTGTTAAACTTTTAACATTTAAAGTATAAGTGTTAAACCTCCTTTGGTTTAACACTTAAAATAAAAACTTTCGATAAAATATCGTATAACCTTTAAATTATATTTTTCGAGCTCGATTTTTTAATAAAGAAATTATTTGTAGACATATTGGGAGCCATTGTACTCAAACGTGACATGCACCGTAGATGCAGCATTATCGATAAAATATTTCTGAGAAATATATGAAATGAAACGAATATAAGGTTATTTAAAACTCTACCATACACAGCGTCTTAAGAAAATATAAGTGCAGCTTTCATGAGGTATTTTATTATCATACGGACTTTGAAAACAAAGAGTCACTACACATTATCTTTCTGTTACGTCGGATGCAGGAAAGGAAATACACAAAGCAAATAAGTTCTTTGTAAAGAGCTCTGACAATATAATTATTGTGACTCCAATTGGGTATCAGACGGGTCCGTGTGGTGACGGATTAAGAATACAGAATGTCACCCCCCCATATCATCCCATGGGTTTCGTAAGAGCCGACAGAGGTAGCATATTAGGCCAATTCCTCCCTTCAAAGGAGATGCCTAGTCCAGCAGTGGACTGTTAAAGGCTGATGATGATGACTCAAATTGGGAGAGGCCTACGTCCAGCAGCGGACTGTTTAAGGCTTTATGATTAATAATGAATTCCTTTGTTTTAAGCAAAATTGGAGATAAATCAAAAGCCATCATAAATTTCATAGAATAAAAATATCTTTTTAAGAGCCTCTCAGTGTCAGATGTCCCACTGCAGGGCAAAAGCCTCCCACTATTCTTCCATAACTCCCTTTCTTCCACCTCCTATCAGTTTTGAAGGAGTCTCGCTCATCCCAATCATATAGTACAGATAATATTAAACGCAACCATGTTTCATACGGATGTTGACAAAGCGTCAAGTAGCTTTTAATGTCGCTATGAACATTCCAACAAATCTTGTAAAGCCATTACACGTCCATTTATGGTCATAAACGTCCTGTTACCTTGAGCTTATTAGGGGTTATTACTACACAAGGACTCACAGCACCGGACTTAGGCCTAGATTTACACTAGTTTAGACTTTAGAATTAAACTATTTTTTGTACTTTTAACTGTTTTCCACCTATTACAGGCGGAAAATGAGTAGATGGATCGCCTCATGGTAAGCGATTACTACTGTCCATGGAGACAAACAACATCAGCGGAGTCACAAGTGCGTTGCCGCCCTAAGGATGTGGCCTCCGGCACTCTCATTCACTGAACGAAAGAACAAGATTTGACAGAATATTAGCTTTTGCACAGAGCGGCTGTCTCCACAACCTAAAGAGTAGAGATATTCGGAAGATTAGATCAGTTTCATATTTAAGAGTATCTAGCTAACGACTCCACATAATAATATAGTTATTGACTGTTAGTCTTCGCTGCCGCTCCCGAATCGGTATGTATACCTACCTAAAAATGCGATAACCTTTCTAACGCTGTATAAATCATCTGCTACAGATGTAATGAGGCCTATGATGATGACCGTAACTCTTACACAGACAAGCCACATTACCCTTGTTAATAACACCGTATATTGTGTTTAGGTGTTTCGTATTTATAAGTGACATACCAATAACAGGCCAAAATGAAGGCATTATTTTCTATGAAATCATAAAAGAAAATCAATCTTACCTGCGCCTCCATGTTGATGTTTATCCTACCCACACGACGTGTGAAGTGTACATAAACGGAATATTCCTTACTTATTATATTTCTAGCCACGTTTACCTGGTAGTAGGAGAGCTGCTGGTATCAATTTTGAGTAGGTATTTGATGCAAGCTGAAAACTTATCTCATACTTCTCCAATTGTACCCCAACATGGAACTGCAGCCCTGGCTGGTGAGTAGCGGGGCTAAATCAATCCCGATTTTTTTTCCAAATATGTAATTGATGTAATTGAGGCTGCATGCAATTTTTAAATGTTCTAGTTATATGCTTAAAGAATTAAAAAAAAAATTAAACAGGTGTTTAAGTCAAGTTTTCAGCTTGCCTCAAATACCTACTCAAAATTAATGCCAGCTCTCGGACTATGAAGATACAAACTTTCGTACAGGGACGGAATAATAACGATTATAATAAGGCATTAGGGAGGCACGACTTACGCTCTATTACACTTTAACGATATTTACAAAGTGTTTGTTGTATATCATTTCGGTTGTTACGGGTTGATATTTATTTCTTGCAAGAGTTTTACGTAGGTAGGTATTTTCTAAATAGGTATGTAATTTTATTTACCAACGAAAATTACATTTATTTGTGTAATAATATGTTCTTGGTTAACTTTATTTACTGGCAGCGATAGCCTAGTGGATATACCAACAGACTGCCATACAGAGTGTATCGGGTTCGAATCCATGGCGCGCACCACTGACTTTTCGAAGTTATGTGCGTAATAAATTGTTAATTATAGTTTGTCTCTTATAACTCGATACGTGGAGTCAGTAGCCTAAAATAATGATACTAGTCTAAGCGTCTGAATATCGCGATCCCTTTGGGTTTCGGAGGTCAGATGGCAGTTGCTTTGTAGAAAAGCTGGTATTCAGTCATATTATGTGGCTAGACTAGTAAGCGGATCTCCAAGGCGAGAAATCTTGGATGCAACTGTGATATCGCTATGAAATAGATGACGCTGATTTCATTATAAATCAGTTCAACAATTCCTCACTAAACTGATTCAGATTCATTGTATGTATTTTATCAAAATCATATAGAACACTATTATACAGGAATCAGGAATAATAGCTATAATACCGCCACGAGTGGGTCAATATAGGGTTAATCGCTTCGGGACGCTGGGTGAATTGGATTGCACTGGAGGAAGTTACCAATGTTCCGCGCGATCGACTGTTGATTGATGTAAGTGGACATTGGACGGACAAATTGAATTTCTGTGCAGATAATATGTGAGGAAATTTGGATTTCGTGTCGTTTTTTGATGTTGAGTAGAACTTGTGTGGTTGTTTTATTGAGTTGTGTTCAGTAGACCAACAAATGAGCATGTATGTGAAACTTGATGGGAGTGAATGACGCAAGAGAGGTATGTCAAGATGCAAATGGCGTTCCGTAGTCTCTGCCTACCCCTGGAAACAGGCGTGAGTCTGCGTCAATCTATGTATGTATGTATGAGTAGACCAACGTGTTTGGGAGATGATTTGTTTGAAGGTGGTAAAGACTTACATTAGCCCGAAGTTTACATAAATAAATAGTAACTATTACCTATTACTATTAATTTGGGTCACTGACGTGTACGTAGTAGAATAAATGGCCGCCTCAACGCTTAACACAATGCTGTGTGTTCGATCCCGATGAAGTACAAGACTTTTTTAAAACATATTGAAACAACATTTTTCTATCTAAATTTCGATGATCAAAGAGCGAATCAATACACGAGAAGCACAAAGCTGGTGGAAACGCTACGTTTGTTTACGTTATTGAGGCCCATGAAATGAACGCAAAATATTATCAGTATTTTGAAAAATTTACGCTAATTCCATCTACAAGTCTTTCCATCCCACAAACGTATCTTATATTAGCCGTCCTATGTCCACATCTCTAACACCAAGCCTGCCTCTAACGCGATAAGCCCAATCGATCGGAACCTGTTCATTACACGTGCATGTCATGCAGTAATAATAATGTATTAATTGTAGTCAATTTGGTTACTAGCACAATAGTCTTAATCAGCCAAGCTCGATAGTGCATGTCAATCGGATCGTGCAGCTATAATATCTAATAGCAGAGAATATTCGAAGTGATTCAGTTGATATATTGGGAGCAATATCTGTCGACAAGCAATTTAGAATTAATATTCAGATGTCTGAAATCTGATTTAGTTAAAGTGTATTCAAAATAACTAATACGCTTGTCTGCATGTACCTATGGCGTAATGGTTTAATCAGCCACCTTGAAAATTTTTACTGCTCCGTGTTGCAGTTCGATCCCTACACGAGACAACACCTTGAGTGATCAACAAATTGTCTTTTTCATCCATATATTTTTATGGCTTATTATAGGTAGGTCTTTCAAAATTCTTAGTTGCTTTTTTGCAATTTATTTATTATAATGCATAAATATACATTCAGTCAAAAAAGTATCGGTAATGGATTATGTGTTTATGGTTCCACATTATTTTTTTTTGTTGTTGTTAGATTGGCACAACTGTTTTTCATTTTGGCGCGGTGTTTGAGTTGCATCTGTTATTTATATTAAATACAGTGCTGTTTTTAGTTATATAATATCGAGTGTTTATTGCGAATTTCATGGCCAAAAACATCGAACAAAGAGTTTGTCTTAAATTTTGCATCGCCAATGGAATTTTGGTCAAGTTGGAAGTCAATGAAAATGTTACAAAAGGCTTACGATGAATCGACTCTATCAAAAACTTGTGCTTATGAGTGGTACAAAGCGTTCAAAAGCGGTCGAGATGTGATGGAACATTTGGCTGGCTCTGGTAGGCCATCAACGTCTGCAAATGAAGTTAACATCGCAAAAGTGAAGGAAACAGTGACTGAATATCCTCATTCAACTTTGAGAGAGATAGCCGCCAAACTTTTTGTATCTCACGAGTCGATCCGTACCATTTTAACCAATCATTTGGGTATGAGACATGTTGCTGCTTGGCTATAATATTCCTAAACGACCTGAATTTTCTCCAAAAACTCAATCGCATGAGAGTCGCTAGAACGAGTCAATTCCGACCTAACATCCATGAAACGCACTGTTACTGGTGACGAGACGTTGGTCTACGAGTTTGACATGCAAACTAGTCAACAAGACAAGTGGCGGTGTCCAACTGAACCAAAACCGGAAAAGCCACGCCAAACTCGTTCAAAAGTCAAAGTCATGTTGAGTGTTTTCTTTGACTATCGCGGTGTTGTGCACTCGGAATTCTTGCCGGAAGGTCAAACGGTAAACTAAAATTCTTGGATTTTGTACCACGATAAAGCGCCTTTGCGCAAGGCCATCATTGTGAACGAATTTTTGTTCACAAACATTTTTTTCCAGCTGACTTCTTTTTTTCTAAACTCAAATTACCACTTCGTGGCACCGTTTTCAATCGGTAGAAGACATAAAGGAGAACTGAACTCAATTCCGGAAATGGCGTTTTAAAAATGTTTTGATAATTGGATTATTCGTTGGCGTAAATGTATCTTTTCTGATGGAGCATACTTTGAAGGTGATAAAATAAATTTGGAAGAATAAGGAACAGTTTGTGTGTTATTGATCTTGTTCCGGTACTTTCTTGACAGAGTAGTATATACTTCATAAATATTTAATAATCTCCTCGACCGCTTTCGGCCACGGCGACCTCTTCAACTCAGTTCTAAATGTCGTTTTTTTTTTCATAATCATAAATCATTTATTTGCATAAAAATGTGTGTACAAAAGTTGTAACAGTTTTGTTGAGTCCATATTCAACCTCATCAGGTGTGCAAATTTAAAAATACTATTTTATTACATAATGGAATTCAGAAAAAAATATAAAATCAAAGGATGAGCTGGTATGTCAAATAGTTATAACCTCAGTCAGCAATAATAATACCATAATACAATGTCAAATGAGTCAATATTTCGAGAAAATGTCAAAAAAAATTAATGAATAATACACAATAATTGAAATAATTGAATATAGGGAATTCAAATAATAATGCTGGATAATATTATAATCCATTCAATGTTTTAGAGCTATTCACTTACAGAATAAATCATTCTTTCAAGAAGTAACAATTTCAGCTTTTTCTTGAATTTTAATAGACGAAACTGTAGAATATGAGATGGTACTTTATTGAAGATTTTAACACACATGTAGTAGCAATTTTTTTTAAAATAAAGTTGTCTTTTTAGCTACATCTAGTTCAAGCCGTTCTCAACGTATTGTGTGTTGATAATATACGTCTTTTGCCTTTAAAAATATATGAGGATTAGTTTTTACGAATACGCATATTTCAAAGATATACATTCCAGGCAAGGGCAATATGTTAAATTTTTTAAAGTGTGGTTTGCAAGATTTAGACGGTGGTATTCCAACTATAGCCCTGATACATCTTTTTTTTAACACAAGAAAACTCTTTGAATATCAGTTGAATTTCCCCATAGTATTAGACAGTATCTCAATACAGCACTTACATAACCATGGTAAGCTAGAAGTCCAGTCTGCAAGGTTGATGTAGCTCTTAGTCTATTAAGTACATACACGAAACTATTAACTTTATTACATACCCCATCTATACGCTGTTTCCAGTTGCAGTGCTTATCAACCACTATACCTAGAAATTTGGTGTGTGACGTTTCATTTATTGTTGTGTCATTGTGTACTAGTACCCTAGGAATTGCTGTTGATTGATAAGCTTGGAATTGTATGTATTGTGTTTTTGTAAGGTTTGCATGCAAGTTGTTGTCTTTTAGCCATTTCTCTTCATCTTTTAGTCATCTGCAAAGAGGATACATTTGTGTTGTGTAATGTCAGGCATTTATGTACACAACCGTTTGTAATTTAGTTTGATTGTTCCTGTCTTACAACTGAATCAGTACCTACATTGAACACATTGTTCTTGGTTATTAAGGTAACTTTTAGTCCAACTTAATGCCGGACCTCTTACACCATAGTTCTCTAACTTTTCTAGTACGATTTTTCGCCACTATTGATTAGATCAATAGTGGCAAGAGTAGTCGATTTTCCTACCTGGAACCCATATTGTTCAGTTTTAATAAGTTTGAATTTTTCTACGTATGAAGTGAGCCGTTTTTTCATGGCCTTTTCAAATATTTTAGAAAGCACGGGTATAAGTGTAATTGGCCTGTAATTTGGCATTTCCAGTTTATCTCCTTTCTTGTAAAGTGGCTTAACTATTGATTTCTTTAATCTCTCTGGAAATTCACCCTGTTCAAATGAGAGGTTAACTAGATACTATAACAAGGTACCAAAGTATCTCTATTCTGTTTAAATATATGAATAGGAATATTATCATTTCCAACGGACTGCGTATTATTTAGGGATATAATAATATTATTTATCTCTATTTCATTGAAGGGATACAAGAACATGCTGTTATCTGCACGAATTGTATTTGTGATTTTTACTTTACCATTATTATTTTCTGTGCTGCTTATAAAATATTTATTAAACGCGTCGGCTACTTGAAGAGGTTGTTCTAGAGTATCTGATCCATATTTAATTTTTTTTAATGAATTCATTATCTATATTGTCACCAAAATTCTCGTCTATTAATTTCCAAGCAACTCTACATACATTTTTAGCATTACTTATAATAATCTTGTTAGTTAATTGTTGTGACTTAAATATACATCGCAGCGAATTTAGTTTTACTTTCAGCAGTTCGTTGTCTGTAGAAATAAAACCTCAAATGCCTCTTAGGTTAGGTTTTTTTTTAAAGACTACTCCTAAATAAAAAGATTGACTCGGCCATCGCATGAAACACAATATATCTCATAAGTAATACATATGTACATAATATATAAATTAGTTTCTTTAGTGCGATTGCCAAGTCAATCTTTTTATTTAAAACATTAAAGATTTTTAATGAACTGACTTGGTATTACATGGATCTCACAACTTTTTACGGTAGCGAGACTTGGTTTTTTGACAAGTATTGTTTTTTATGGGATCTCATTTCTTTTTGTAGATAGTCCTACTTTTTCCCTTTCCGGTACCTGCTACTTCTTGTACACCAACAACGAATTTTCTTAATTAAAGCCCTAACTGCAAACGTAATTTTGTAATCTTATATGTTTATACGGGATTACAAAGTTATTTATGCAGTTGATGTATGTCGAAAACTGGACTGAAATTGAAAAATTTTATAGTTTTTCCTTGATTCATACACTAAACACTAATTATATTCTAAATTTGAAGAGTCTATGTCAGCTAGCACATACACACAAAAAACAAAACAACATACACAATTGTCACTGGTGACTTTAATGCCAAAATTGGTGTAAAAGCTGACGACTTCGAAAGCTTGATAAGTAACTTTGGCTACGGCACTAGAAACACGAGAGGATGCACTCTAGTAAACTTCTTGGAACAAGCTAACTTATTCCACATGAGTTCATTTTTTCAAAAAAGACCGTCAAGAAAGTGGACTTGGATATCACCGGGTGCAAAGTATAGAAACGAAATAGACTATATATTTAGCAGCCACAAATATATTGTACAGGATGTCACAGTGTTGAACAGTTTCTATACTGGAAGTGACCATCGTTTAATTCGTGCAAAAATTAAAATCAACGCCAGAATGGAACGGTACGCCCTGATTAAGAAAAAACAGGTTAAAACAAATCTTGAAACTTTAATAGCAAACAAAGATATATACCAACAGCGTTTGCGAGATGAACTGTCACTAGATAACACTATTGAATTGAACACAGATGAACTTCTAGATCATCTAAGCAAATCTCTTTGTAAAGTAGCGAAAGAACTAATATCAAATAGTAATAGCAGAAACCGCAAACTACAAAGTAGAACGAAAGAGTTGCTAGAAAAGAGAAGAACACTGTTGAAACAAGATAGAGGTCACACTGATGAATTCAAAAACATCTGTAAAGAGACACGTGTTCATGTAGAACAGGACATAGATGCGCACCGTGAAAAAATAGTACAAAATACCATACAAAAGTACAAAGGTCCAAAAGTGTTCATGAAAGCCCTGAATCCCGGTGCACAGCAAATAACAAAGCTGGCTGATAGTAATGGCAACTTGGTCACCGAACAAAAACAGCTTCTAGCAGTGATCCAAGACTACTACTCGCAACTGTACAGTTCACAAAACTGTAGACCTGCTAAAATGGTGACACGGAATATTGTACATGTTGGATCAGAAGATGTACCAGAAATAACTGGCACCGTAATTCAAACCGCCCTTAACAAAATGTCGAACGGAAAAGCTCCCGGCGAAGACAGTGTAATAGTGGAAATGTTCAGAGTGGGAGGAGATAGGGTAATACAGTTTCTTAAACACCTTTTTAATAAATGTCTTGAAGAAAGCAGAGTACCCGTAAAATGGGAAAGCGCATTGGTCATTTTATTATTTAAGAAAGGAAACAAGGCCGACCTTAATAACTACCGCCCTATAAGCCTACTGTCGCAACTTTATAAGCTATTTTCAAAGATCATCACTATTCGCTTGACAAATAAAATCGACTTCTACCAGCCAGTGGAGCAGGCCGGATTTAGAAGAGGTTTCAGTACCATGGACCATATCTTGTCTATGAGAATCATAATTGAAAAGGCTACCGAATACCAAATGCCATTATGGATTGCATTCATAGACTACAAAAAGGCATTTGATAGTATCGAGTCCTGGTCTGTGATAGAATCCCTACAAAACGCTAGAATTGATCACCGCTATACTAGCTTAATAGAAAACATCTATAGGAACGCGACCCTTAAAGTAAACCTTCCACCTGAAACCCAACCAGTTAGAATAGAAAGAGGAGTCAGGCAGGGGGACACCCTCTCGCCAAAGCTGTTCACACTAGTGTTGGAGGACGTCTTTAAAAAAATACACTGGGTTGAACGCGGCCTAAATATAGCTGGAAGAAGGTTGAGTAATTTGAGATTCGCAGACGACATTGACTTATTCTCCGACACCCCAGAGGACCTCGAGACCATGATACAGGAGCTTAGCCACGCCTTTCAACAATGCGGATTAGAGATGAACCTAACCAAAACCAAGTTCATGACAAACTGCACAAATAGTACCGCTAATATCATGGTGAATAACTCAGTCATCGAGAGAGTCACAAAATATGTGTATCTTGGACAAGAGGTGGTAATGAGAAAAGAAAATCAGGCTAACGAAATAAACAGGCGCATAAGACTAGCGTGGGCGGCCTACTCCAAGCTTGAATTTGTCTTCAAGATGAAGCTAAAAGCCGAACAAAAAGCACGCATACATGACCAGTGTATCCTGCCAGTGCTAACCTATGGAGCTGAAACCTGGGTATTCACTAAGGAGATTTTAAATAAACTCCAAGTGGCCCAGAGGGCTATTGAAAGAAAGCTGGTGGGTATTTCACTGAGGGACCGCAAACGAAACGACTGGCTTCGGCCTCAAAGCAAAGTCACAGACGTGATCAAGCGTGTTGCAAATTTGAAGTGGGAGTGGGCAGGCCACATCGCCAGAAAACAGGGCTCGTGGTGCAAAGCGTTGGTGGAGTGGAGACCATGGGGCGTGAAGCGCCCACAAGGAAGGCCGCAGATGCGTTGGCATGACGACATCAAGAGAACAGCTGGGGTAAAGTGGATTGAGGTCGCCCAAGACCGTGAGAAGTGGCATATACTGAAGGAGGCCTACACCCATGCGGTAGAAGAAGGCTGAGAAGAAGAAGAAGAAGAAGATGTCAGCTAGAAGTGCCTTAGACTTTTGATGATCGGTCAGTGAGTGACAAAATCATGAAAATTGACTCGTTATAATTCTTAAACTACTGGCTCAAATTAAATGAAATTTGAAATATACCATATTTATACAATGCCTGCTTGGGTACTAAAAAAACAGGCTTCTAGTTTTATCCATAACGAAGTTACAGGGGGTCGAAAATGGCCTGAATTGCTTCGAGAAAAGGATGGTACGGCCGTGCCGCTTTTTTGCTCGACTTGGCGGGGCACTCCCTTGCCCCCAGATAGGTATATTGTACTTTACAAGTTACGATTAATAGTCGACTAATTTAAACTTATTATCGTGACTGATAAAATAAATATTGTGTTTTAGTCCTCTTCAAATGTTGCTGATTTTTTTTTGGCTTTTAGCAACACTGGTGGGTATAACGTGAAACTGTACTTCTCCCAATAATTTATTATTTTTAAACCCATTTATATTATTGTCCCTAATTTGCTAATTTCATTCATAATAAGCTGTGATAATTATAATTGTTGTAAAATAACGGTGATTAGGGGTGTTTATCGTACCCCCCGTGGGATCTCCACCTTGTCGTGGTGGGGGGGCTCAGTAACCGTGGGTTTGAGGTACACCCACGGTGAAGCTAAGCGGGATCCCGGGAGGGGACGCTCCACGTGGGCTTGGGTGAGGCCTGCGTAGGATGCGTCCAAAGTGCGGGTGCGGGGGACAGTTCTGTCTGTCCCTCGCAGTCGGGTGCGGTCGCGGGAGGAGAGGCGTGTTGATATTGCGTTGCCGCGCGCCCTATCTCCCGCGACCAAATGGGGGCGCACCATTGTTGCGTCGCGGTGGGGCCGCAGAGGAAGAGGAGATGCGGTGTTGCGTTGCCGTCCTCCCTATCCTTTGCGGCCGCTGGGTGTTTTGGCGGCGGAGCCCAACACCTTCATCCGCCGCCAAGGGGGTTTTGTTCGGGGCCCACCTGAGCATCTGGCAGGCCAATACCCGTCGGGGGGTTGCGACGAATGCTTCGGCGATACCCGACCCTCCGACACACGGGTACATGAGAAAGTCGAGGTGGTTTTTAGTAGTAACACTCCGGCTCTCATTTCCCCAAGAGTCGGAGATCCGAAGGGATTTTCCACCTCGTAAAACAAAAAAAAAGGGGTGTTTATCTTGTTGTGAAAGTCTTGCAAAGTCATAATTATGTCAAAGTAACGAACAATTGTATTTAAAAGACTGCATTATTTTTACAATATTAGCTAAATTTGAGGTGACTTTGCTTGTTATTTGATTTTCTGTTTTGTATAATTGACAAGAATGCTCATTACAGGTGAATGAATGCTCTAATGTATTAGCACCATAAGACTACCTATAAAACCCAATATTGTACCCGTCCCGTTTTTGACCAATTTTATTATCTTTAATTATACCTGCCGCTATAAATCAAATCAAGATAATTAGTTCGCCTTTGTAATCACCAACTCCATAAAAGGGGAATGTTTAAATAAAGCCTTTAATTTTAATCGAAAGCTATTTTCATCATCAAGGTTTATGTGGAATAAGTTTTCCATTGAATTTGGGGCTCATGTGCCAAAATTTGGTTTAATTCTTGGAATTATTTAAACAAAAAATATATAAAATCTAAAAATAAAAGTTCAACAAGTGGAATATCCGGTAACTAAAGCACCTGTAATAATATCTGATCTGAGGTGATACCAATCAAAATGCGCTTAAATTATAAAAAGGTCAGTTTGTACGTAAATTATTATATTTACAGCAACAAACATTACTCTACCGAGCTACTGTTCACCATGAACAGCCGCGCCTTGCATTAGGACAGTTTAAACATAAAATTTATATTATTATTATTCAGTCTGTTTTACTACTTCTAAGTAAATATACATTTTATACGAAGTTTCTACTCGCCTTATTTATTGAAAACCTTAAGCCCATTTTCGCATCAACGTCTAGTATAATAGAATTGGATTTCCATTCCACCAAAACACACTAATATTTAACATAAATCTCTAGCTTATTACATACATTGTTTACTAGATTTTGTTTAAGGTCAAAGAATGTTGTAGTCTGGGACCTAAACAAACGTGACTTTATTTACCTTTAATTTAAGAACCTTCACCTCTCCAAAGAGTATCAACCTTATTTGAAACTATTTTATTTAGGCACCCGGTGAATTGCCTTATTCTGATTGATTTTGGAGTACAACAGAAATAAACAACTGTGTGACGTGATTTGAACTAGAAAATGTTTTAAGAAGAATTTTGAATTTCAAGGACGATTCAAGGTCAAAAAGTGGTCTGGATTTTTTTATGCTGATTTGTTGGTTTAGTTATACGACGGTGTGATTACCACCAAGAACAAATCCTTGTGTAATGCACCATCACCACACCTCCACTTGGCTATCATCATCAGCCTGTACCTGTTCTCCTATGGCATGATAATGAGCGCGGTCTTCAGCTTTCCTCTTCAAGTGCCATCGCCCCACCTGGCTACAGGACGCCCTACACTACGTTTGCAGAGTCACGGTCGCCACTCAAGAACATACCTTACTCCAGCGACCATCGGTACCGTGGCATATATTATGACCTGCCTCTTCAGCTTGCTTATTCGTTGAATACTGCAATTGACTCTAGCTGACTTTTATACTTAAATAACTACCGAAGTGACGGTTGGTGGTGTCGATCCCCAGTTACCCCGGGCAAACACCTCTGAATTTACGAAGTCATATGTGCCTTAAGGCGAGGTTGCAGTACAGTGCGTAGCTCGACCTCACCCCCCGCAAAAACAAAAACACGGCGGTGGCGTCAGCGAGTGAGCGGGGGGAGGGAAGGGGGGGTTTCGTATGTGCGTGTGCCACAGCGCAGCATAAAAATTCCGTAGATGAGTTATGCGAACTTCAAAAGTGGCACATTAAAAACTGACAAATTCATGACAAACTTTTTTTTTCTAAATGTCACATTTGGCTTTAGTCGCGTACGCGCTGCGGTCGGAAGCGCTCGCTCTTTTACTCGCGTGTGTGTGCGTTACATTTGAAAATGCCGTCGTGTGTAATGAGATTTTGCTAAAGTAGTTAAACTATAGTAGGAAAATGACTAAAAGTTATGGAATCACTTCTCATTCATGAGTATTACAATATTACAACGTTTTATTTTCAATTTATAATAAATTCAGTATCACAAATAATAGAGTGAATAAAAATTTGGCATTTAGTGAAAGTAAAAGAGAAGCAGAATTGTGAGTGTTCAAAGACTAAAAAACAAAGTATCCAGATGAGACATTCGTAATAATAAAATACTGATGTGTGTTTTTGTCAAGTAATAAAAGTGATTTGAGGCTGAATCAACACAATATATTATTATTATAGAAATACAAAATCATACGTAAGTTACAAACATTGACGGATGATCAAAGTCCATTCACTTGTTCTTGTTTTTCTCCTTTTAGTATTAAACAACTAAGTAGATTGTACTGCACAGTTTTCGCTGCCGACCCACCGTACCCCTGGCAGTACCCCTGGAGGTATGGTGGATCTTTCAAAGCTTAACCGTACTCCCAGATAATATTGTTGTGTAATTAGTTTATTAATTTCAGTTCGTTAATTTCAAGTTCTACTATTTTGTGGGATCATTCCCAGTATGTAGTATTGAACAATTCTATGATAGAACTGTCCTAATTCTATTAGCACAACTTGATGAGGAGAACAGAACTAATGGGATAAGTAATAGGAAATGTCCCAGTCTAGTTCTATGTATGTTTTTACAAGGGTATTCAATAGAACTACTGGGAATGATCCGTAGTGTCACGACATCGCGCTCATATATCCGAATAAATATGTTTTGTAGACGTTCATTTGTTTAATATGTAAAACATATGAACGTCTACAAAACAAATGAACGCCTACAAAACAAATGAACGTCTACAAAACAAATGACTTACAGAAAGTGATCAGCTATCGATAGTGATTGCAGAAAACAGGTGCATGCGATTTTCAACCTAATTGACATTAGTCAGAATTTATAATTTTATTACCCTAATATTGCCAGAAAGCGAGAAAAAACAAAAAAAAAGTTTGTCATGAATTGTCAATAAGGTCGAAAATCGCATGCACCTGTTTTTTGCAATCACTATCGATAGCTGATCATTTTCTGGTAGTCATTTGTTTTGTAGACGTTCATTTGTTTTGTAGACGTTCAATTGTTTTGTAGACGTTCATTCGTTTAACACATTTTTATAAATACATATTTATTCGGATTTGTGAGCGCGATGTTGTGACACTACCCTTGTAAAATATACATAGAACTAGTAGTAAATTTCCTATAACTGTTTCCCATTAGTTCTATTCTTCTCATCAAGTTGTGCAAATAGAACTAGTGGGAAAAAAAGTATCACTAGTTCTATCATAGAACTGTTCAATAGAACTAGTGGGAATAATTCGACAGCGCAAGGATGATGATGATGACGGGTCTTCAACAGTACCACAGATTATACCTATAATATACAAAGCATTATAACCATTAGCAGTAATACCTAAACGTTTTATTCTCTAATTTATCTCCTTGTTGCACTATATCATCGTACTAGCGCTTGTCTTCGCTTGTCTAAAAATACAAAAACGTAAGTAGTAAGTCATTATCATACGAGAGATAACACTGTTCAGTTTAATGTCCACGTAGCACGTTGGTATAACACTACCAGCATTTCAGCCAGGAGTACGGTTAAGCTTTAAAAGACCCACCATACCCCCAGGGGTATTGCCAGGGCTACGGTGGGTCCGCAGCGCATAGTTTTTATATTAACGTACTGTTTTAGGTTTCCATTGAATGAAATGTACTTTTTTAATAAATGTTATAAATAAATCACATCGACTTTTTATTTCCCTACCTTAAATGAATTAATCAAATTTACTTTGAGGCGAATTGAATTTACTCAAGACAGACAAAGTGATCATGTCGCATCTGAGTCAAATTATTGTTTGTGAAACGGTCAGCATGATGTCACAATGCGCTTCGGTCCAGAGAGTATATGTTTATCTCTATTTCGCGCTTGCGATTAGATGTGCTATCTCACTTACACTTCTTATCTAATTCTTAGTGTGTCGTTTTGACATATTTATATTAGTGTGCGTACGCTTTTCGCGATGCGTGCCACTCGTAAGCTCCGTCATGTTACCTTGTCAGTAACCTGTCTACGGTTTCTTACTAGTATGTCTATGGTTTGGACCATTGAGTTTGGAATACGAATTACTTTGTACTTTTGCGTAAACGTACATGCGGGGGTGGAGGGGGATTTTGCGGAGCAACGACGTACGTCCGCCCTCAATCACGCCTAGACAGGCACTGATGAACGGCCGGCGAGCGATATAATGCCAACATTTTGACTATTTTTTTTCTTGGAGAAAAATGATAACGAAATTACGAAATCTGTTTTTACCATTTATTTTAAAATAAAGAGCTGTTTCTATTGATAATACTTTCATATAAATTCATTATGGAATCTCTAAGCAGTACACGTTTAAAATTGTGATTTAGTGCCATGTTTGACAATTTTTTTTATCGAACCAATCATTCTAAATCGTGTTTCTATCTTTACGATTTACTAGATGATATATTCAACTTTTATACTTTAATTTTTATTCATTAAAAATATCATAGTTCCTGGGACTTTCAGACGTTCAAAAATCTTAAAAAGTACTGCAACCTCGCCTTAAAAATATTAATTTTCGCTCGCTTAATAATATGCCCGCGTGCGCAAAGGCTCGCCCCCTATTACATTGGGACCGAAACATAACTAGCGAAGGGTGGGTGTGTAATACACTTCGGCCTACCTCTTCGGGCATAAAGGTGTGAAGTTATGGTATATTAATAAATTTATGTTATGTCTAAATACAATTTTAATATTCTTCGCTCTTTGCTTTTATTTCATAATGGTGCTTTCAACTTGCCTTCAGGGTATCAAATGTAAATTACGACAATGGACCCATTAAGATATCAAACAGCCCAACAAAGAAACAGTTTAAATAAAATATCAGCTCCTCCTTTTTCTCAACTCACTGACAGTATTTTTCCATATACATTACACGACTTCCCTTTTCGGCTAAAAAGCCCTATAATTTATTTACCTTAACGTATTAAGCTCTCATCTCATCCCTTTGTATTTGGTGAAGCATATGTCTGGAATTTTAAGACTTTTGGGAATAACTGCCAAATGTGGAAGTAATATACGTTTTATTGCACAACAACATATCATTATACATTTGTAAAGAGACTTAAAACTAAGATAACGGACAATCGGCGGCCTTTTCACCTAGGCCCTAAAGCGATTTCTTCCAGACAACCTTGATTAATTTTCCTATGTATATACGTCATGGTAAATTGGTCTAAATAACCACCTTCCTTATAAGTTAGTTATATGTATTTCGAGATTAATTTACAAGTAATATTGAATTTTAGTTTCCACGGCCTTTCGGACGGTAAGGCACACTTGGCTCGCATGTTACACCCAGCGGTGGCTGTAAATCGCCAAGCAAATCCAATTTCACCTAATAGGTACAACCATTCTCAAGTAGCTGCACTATTCTTTACAATGTCGTCTATGATTCTTTCTCAGTAGGCGCGCTTGTACATAAATCGGTATGAAAATTGGCTAGCATGAATCTGTGCTATGTAAAGCCTCGCTACTCACCAGCCAGGTCAGCAGTTCCGTGTAGGGGTATAATAAGAGAGGTATGAGGCAAGTCTTCAGCTTACCTCAAATACCTACCCAAAATTTATGGCAGCTCTTCTACTGACTTCAGTCGCAATGAAAGCCGCACTATAACTTGTTTTACGTGATTAGTATAAACATTAATATTAGAACAAATTTCTAAAACACTAAACAGTACTGAAACTGCCTAAATTCTTGTCGAGTAAACTACCGTCACTCACCTAGCTTATATCGTTTCACAACGTTGATTTCGCTCCAAGAATCAAAGGCTCCGTAAGTGGCCAACCAATCTCGACCGTTCCAAAGTTAGGTGAGTCCGTCTGACGTGATTTGCATACTGTGGCACTTAGATAACTTAACTTAGGGCTAATGTAGCAATGACAGGGAGGTTTGACATAATACCTATACATACATTTTGAACCTGAACATGAGCTCTTTGAATATGAATTTTAATATAACTAAATAATAATAATAGATAACTTTCAAACTGCCGTGATTTTTACATATTTGTATTTAATTAAAATGCAGCATAAAAACGATATCTCTCAACAGTGATTTGAAAAAACTAGTGTCTAAAAATATAATTAGGTATGGTTATAACTTAAGGCTTGGGAAAGCACAGTTACCAATAAAAGATCAACGAATTTAAGCTTAAAATTCTAAAGACGTAAAGCTATCAAACCCAACGAAGTGTACTTTAAAGTAAATTCAAAACTAACGAACTTCTAAGTAAGCAAGTCATTAAATAACTTCAATTAGAGTCGTATATACTTAATCCTCGTATAAGGCATGTGTGCTCCGTTCGATATCGGTTGATTAAGAAATGCCTGCATGCCTCGTGCAGCCAGAGAGAAACGCCGACATTGTTTCAACTCAATGTATTGAAGTAGGGATAAAAGAGTTTCATTACTTTGAAGGGGCGTTTGAACGTAAGGATTATTGTAAAAGGTATGAATGTACCCGTTTTAACTGACTTCAAAAAAGGGGAGATCTTTTGTATTATTTTTTATGTTTGTTAACTGAGAACTGCGGAATTTAATGACCGATATCGATTTTATTGTTTGGAAAGATATACTTTCCGTTTGGTTCAATAAAAGTTTACATGGTTTCTTTAAATTAGGTTGCAGAGCAATACTTTTGAACGCCAATTAGTCCTAGGGGAAGAACATGAAAAAGACTCTTGCTCTCTTTACACAAAGTGTGTATCTGTATTTAAGCCATGGAATGATAAATTATTATTCCAAATAATTTGCTTGTACGTACCTAATCTTACAAAACAATGAAAACGTGGAGTCGTTTTGCACCAGTTTTCTAATCTCGTTAAACGTTCAAAAGATAAGTCAAGCTACGAAGATTGTGCACTATTCCAAGTTATCTCAAAGGAACAACGCCTTCTCCAGCTAAACTTTTAAATTCTTCCAGGTCTCCAAATAAACTGTCTGCAGTAAACTGGCTGTATTGAAACTTTAAATATATAAACTTAGAACATTTTAAGCCATTTGAGTTAGTACTTTACTTTTGTAAAACATTTTTTTAACTAATTACTTCTAAACATATGAGCTGCCATACAACTGACAGTTTTTTTTTGTTTCGCTGCCGCGTGCGATCGGGTCGGTGTACTAACAACCGTTAATGGAAATGATTATTTCGGTTAAAATAGAAATTAGTCTGCAATTACCATTTTTACTTTCACATAACACATTTTTATATTGAATAGCTAACAGGACAAAATCTTTAGGCCCTGTCAGTGGTCGGGCACGGGGCAGTCCAGTAACTTCGACACCTACTCAAAGATAAAGACACTCTAGAGTTGGACATACAATCACGTAAAACGTTGTTTTCTTTCTTTCTTTCTTAAAAAAAAGTAGTAAAAAGTACTAATCAAGGTCTCTCGATCCTGGGTCAAAAAAAATATTAGAGCGAGACTTCCTAAACATTTCATACAAACAGCGGACACAAAGTAGGTACACCAAAGTTAAAACTATAAGGTATCTATCATAATTAAAAATAATATGTATGTCAATCGATTGTCTAGTATCCATAGTAGGTACAAGCTCTGCTTAGTTTAGGACTAGATGGTGTTGCGTGTATTATATGTATTGTGTCTATATTTACACTTATAAATAAATAAATTGAATTTCATTGTAATTGAAAAACAATAAATTATGAATTACGCAAGGTGTTGCCTATATCGTAATCGGTTTACTAATGTTTGCCATAATTTAAAATGCCATAATTTCATATGCCATACTGGTATTTGCCATAATTTCATTAGAAATAACGCTTCAGTTGCCATAATCGTGAAATGACATAAAATGACTTTCACTAATTCCATTGGTCATAATCGATCAAGTGTCATACTAATTTAAATCCATAAATGTATTTGCTATAATTTTCGTTTTCAATAATGGAATTTTTCATAACTTTTATTCACATAAAACCTAAATATCGCTTTTAATGATTTCACTAGTTTAATAAACTGAGGTTGACGGAGCCCTGCTTCGCAGGGTTCCTATTTTCGGGTTAAGGGTCAAAAGAGAACCAAACACAACCTATTTAGTTACTTTCACATAAAACCTAAAATTACGTTCCGTTTTGCATATTTGAATGAAGAATTTTTGGAAATAGCTTAAAAATATTTAGACGCAACTCCGGCAGCCAAAATTACTTTTAGAGGATTAAAACTAACTCCCTTAAGCCCCCTACACCACCAATACCCTCAAATTCGGGCGACTCGTTTCGAAACCCAACCCCAGATTTTTTATTCACAATTAAACCTTAAACTAAACCTCATATGGCGTCTACTAACTAAGCTCGACGGAGCCCTTCTTCTGAGTGGTTTAAAATAAAAAACCACGAAGACTAAGGCGGGACCGCCTTAGTCTTCGTGGTTTTTTTTAAAGACTAAGGCGGGGCCGCCTTAGTTTTCTAACCTGACCTATCCGGGTCGGATTGCACTGAGTCGGGGTTTTAAGGATAATTAATTTCGACCTAACAATATTATGTATTATTTTCATAATTATATCAAATTTTGATAATGTCAAGAATCGATTATGAGATGTGTTACTTATGGAAACTAATTATTATGATATATGTTGTTATAGAAAGTAATTTTATGGCAAATACAAGTTATCACTGTTGAGTTGTTAAGGCAAACGTTATTAGTATATATGATAACAGTGCAAGTAAATATTATGATCAGGGATGATTATGGCATACAATATTAGTGCAAATGAATTTATGGAAAACGAGAGAATACCGTCGTAATCGTATGTGGATCGAACCCACAACACTTAGCGCATTGTTAAGCGAAACCACTAAACTTTAAGTGCAATATTCGTTTTGAACATTTGCAGAAGATAAAATTATGTGTTGCTGGACCTGCCTCCATTGCACCTATTCATACAACAGGAAGCAACGATGTCGGCAGTCCGGCTAAGAGCTCTGAAACTCTGGAAAGACACTAACACACCGCACACTAACAACTTAAATACACTCTTTAAAGAAGTTCCTATCACACAAGCCATTGGCCGTATACCGAAACAATTTGTTTTCGACAAGAAATACAAAATCCAACTGTACGAGGACCTACACGAAGGAGCAGTTAACCACACAGTTAAGCTCACGATCTTCACAGATGGGTCTAAAACAGATACAGGTACGGGTTCAGGAGTATTCTCCGAGGACCTAAACATCAACATCGCAGCACCGCTGGGAGCCTACAACACAGTCTACCAGGCCGAATGTTTTGGCATAATCCTAGCTGCCACAGCAATCATGGCACGTGAGGTAAGGGAACGATCCATTAGGGTCCTTTCATATAGTAAGGCTGTCCTCTCAGCCCTCAAAAGCCATACTATCACCTCGGCACTCACGCTTGAATGCCACCAGAAACTAACAGAGGTAGGTAAACTAAACAAATAAACACTGCAATGGATCAAGGGCCACAGTGGCTCAAGAGGGAATGACGCAGCCGACGTACTTGCCAGACAGTTAGCAAAAAACGTGCGATTTAGGCGTGAGAATATAAAAAAAATAATAAAAACGAAAACAATATTTAATTCCTCTATAGTAGTCTGCTCCGGTATTTCACCAGGGGCTCCGCTATACATATCGTGAGACAATGGCCGCTTTGCCAACGAAATGAATGCGATGGTTTCACCACGGTGTTATTGAGTACTGAGTATCGCGGATTTGGTCTGTACGATTGTCTTCGTTTCCCAAAAAGTACTCTTAACGCTAATATTTATAAATAACAAAATAAGATAAAATGCCCAATGACAAAAACAATATTGAGACTAGTCCGTAGTCTATTAAAGAATGCCCGTGGCTACGCTCGCAGACGTAGAAATTTCAGTAAATTCCTTCTTAATGCGCCTCTACGAACTCAAAGAACAAACATGCTGAATTTCAGTTTCTTGCACCCAATAGTTTTGTTTGTGCGTTGTCTGTCAGTCCGTCAGTAACGCAAGAATTTTAGGCTCTCATCTTCCGAGTTACCCTCGGCTGACGGGCCAGCCCGAGCCAGACGCGGCCGGCTCTGACGGGCCGGATTCCGCGGAACACCCTGACTGGGTGTTTGAGACTTGCTGCGTGGAGTTGTCGCATCCCGGAGGATGGTCGACATACTTTCCTGTAGAGTCCCGGAACCGGACGTAGACTGCACCCAGCCCCAACGCGAGGCGGCGCTTGTTCTGCACCAGGACCGGGACTTGTTCCTCCGGGACGTCCATGACCAGGAACCACCCACCTGACTGTCTCTCCGAGTGCAGCAGCGATCATTTGTCGACCGCCAACCAGGGGTTCTGGAACTCCAGAGCCCGACCCACGTCGCGCACGTCGTCCCAGACTCCCTGTTCGTTGGGAACGACAACGCCGCACCGCACTCTCTTCGGGGCCTCTTCCTGGCCCCTGAGAGAGACCGCCTCCGTCAGCCAGGTACGCGTTGCCTCGTCGGCGCACCAGAGTTTGAGGACCCCGTCCGCGTACATGGGTTTCCCGGTGAACGCAGGGGCGGGGGGGCATGCGTTTTGAGGTTTTAGTCGACCAGGCGTCACTCAGGATCTTAATTTGAATCTCCGTGAGTATCTGGTCCACGAACTCCTTCGGCAAGTTCCCTGTGTGTTTGCATGTTACTGCAACGCCCAGAGATGCCTTGGAGACCTGTACATAGGATTTACCCTGTATCCTGGAGGAGTCGAGGCGGGGCTTCTTGTGCTCCCCTCGAGGCGAGCTGGTCTCGTTGAGAGCACGTTTGGCCTCACCTCTTTCCTTGTTTCCGGCAGTTTTACCTGCCGTGTTTCCTGGTGGTGCTGGGGCTGGATGCCGTCCAGGGTGACCAGCCCGCCGCTTTGCGACAGGCGGCTTCCCCGTACTGCCTCCGGCCTTCGTGCAACCCCTACTGCTGAGCGCAGCGACAGCGGCCTGCACCGCTGTTTTTGTAGAGCACCGGCTGCGGCAGCGGTTTGTGCCGCCTTCCGCCCTATTGCCAGGCGCTGTCTCTTGTTTTTGTTTGCCCTCTTCTTGTTCGCAGAGCTGGTAGCAGCGGGGCCACTCGGTTGTGCGGTGGGCGGGTGTTGGGCAGGATTGGTGGTCTTGCCCTTACCCTTGCCCTTGTGGTGACTTACCACTTGCCAGCCCGCGAAGGAGGAGTCGTCTTCCCAGTTGATTTCAAACGGGCTGACGATTGTAAGGACGGGACCAGTACTAGCGTTAGCCAGCGCTGAAGTCTCGTCCTTGGGGGATGGTTTAACAGCTGCAGCCGAGGCCAGGGTGTCAACCATCTGTTTAGTTTTGGTTGATGCGGTGGGAACAGCTTTCGCTGCCACCGTCGCAGTTGGGGTAATTAAAGGGATTTCGGTATCCATACAAGTTTACTAAGTCTTCATCCCTCTGGCTTCCCACCCTCCATAGAGCCCGCATCAGGGAACGTCATACCGGACGTTAGGATTACCAGAGGGATATAGGAACGCGGGGCTGGTTTACAGCACGACTTCGGGCGCCCGCTTGGGTCAACGGCCTGAGCCGAGTTACCAACTCTAGCTAGTCATCCTTCGCTTGTGCCCTCCGTATAGCCTTCACCTACCACATCAACAGCCGAAATAAATTCCAACTGCTGATGTGGACCCTACGTACCTAGCCTGTGGCCCTCTGACGGGACACGATGGCCATTTCCCCCGCTGCTAGCGGGGGCTACCGTTTAGCGTGAAATCGGGACCAAAGAGGGCGTGTTGCCTCACGGTCACATTACCGCCAGCGCCGCTCGGCTCAACCTCCCAGGACTCCGTCATCCGGCGCTCGACTGCGCAGGTCCTAGCGCAGGTGGTCAGCTTCTCTTACCCGTGACTTTTTACTACGAGCCCGCGCCCACCCGACCGCGAAGGGGCGTGGTGAAGAGATGTGTTCCTGCATGTGGATGTGTGCGCGCATGTGTGTACGTGTGTGTATGTGCGTGTGTAATGTGCCTGTTGTTTGTGTGTAGGCTGGAGGTTTTGGTTGCATCCATTTCTGAAGGAACTGGACCAAGAACGGGCGGCAACCTCGAGAAGGAGAGTCCACCAGCCTTGACTAAGGGATCTTCGCGACCTGCGCTACCCCTGAGACCATTCGCCACTCCCTGCACCGGACTCAGGTGTAGGGAGTAGAAGTCAGTGCAGTTCAGTGGGGTTAAATATGAGTTGACCTGCACGGCCTTCCGCCCTATAAAGTACTTAAGTATTATGTTAAAAAAAAATACGCAACTGATTTAGAAGTGTTGGTTGCGAGTCCTTGCAATAGGGTATTTGACTAAAAAAATCGAATTAGTCCGTCAGATAGATTTCCAAAAAATATTGGACACGTATATTTTCTTTAGTCACGTAAACAAAATATAAAGACGACAAACTTCGCTGAAAACTCGTGTGACGTCACTTGCCAGTACACTTTTTACTGGCAAGTGACGTTACAAGCCCCCACTCTTAGGCGTTTCTCCATCTTTGAAGCGTTATAACTTCGTAATTTTTTACTGATTTGATAAAACAAAAAATACGTATCCAATATTTTTTGATAATCTAACTCACGGACTAATTCGATTTTTTTAGTCAAATACCCTATTTTCGATATAACATATAAAACTGAGTACAAAAGACTGGCCGTAAGTTTAATTAACCGTTCTTTTCGATTTTACGCCCTGGCAACAACGTGGCACTAAATGTAAAATTTTGTATAATTGGCGTTCATAAGCAACTTTCATCATCATTATCATCATCATGTCAGCCGAGAGACGTCCACTACTGGACATAGACCTCCTCCGGTCTGGTTAAGATTGCGGGAAGCGGTTCGGTGCGGACGGCTCAAAATCGGTCTATGTGAAGTCTTTCATTATGACCTAAATGTAATGTAATGTGATTTTGTTTTCAGACCTTTGCCCTGCAAAGGTTGTCTAGTCCACTTGTTTAACATAAATGTATTTTTCAGAGAGATTCCGCTACCAGTCTGTGGATTCAATAAACAGTACTTAATACATGTACCAATCACTTATCACTATAATGAAAACTATTTTCAAATTTATGCCGAGCATTGCTTTAGACTGCAAAGTAAGTAATTATTATATTTATTTTTTTACTCTGAGTATTTGGCCAACTCGAGTGTCGGAGTTTTCAGACCGCCCAAAGGCCTCCAACATGGCCTAACTAGATTCTTATTTGAAGACAAGAACTGGGACCGACAGTTTTACGTGCCTTCCGAAGCACGGTAGCGCTTAGATTTAAGGCGAGGTTGCAGTACAGTGCGTAGCTCGACCTCACCCCCCGCAAAAACAAAAACACGGCGGTGGCGTCAGCGAGTGAGCGGGGGGAGGGGAGGGGGGGTTTCGTGTGTGCCTGTGCCACAGCGCTACTGGGAATGATCCATAGTGTCACGACATCGCGCTCATATATCCGAATGAATATATACTTAGACGTTCATTTGTTTTACACCTTAAACAAATGAACGTCTACAAAACAAATGACTTACAGAAAGTGATCAGCTATCGATAGTGTTTGCAGAAAACAGGTGCATGCGATTTTCAACCTTATTGACATTATGTCAATAAGGTTGAATGAAAATTATGTCTATGGTTTGAACGATTGAGTTTGGAATACGAATTACTTTGTACTTTTGCGAAAACGAAAATGCGGGGGTGGAGGGGGATTTTGCGGAGCAACGACGTACGTCCGCCCTCAATCACGCCTAGACAGGCACTGATGAACGGCCGGCGAGCGAAATAATGCCAACATTTTGACTATTTTTTTTCTTGGAGAAAAATGATAATGAAATTACGAAATCTGTTTTTACCATTTATTTTAAAATAAAGAGCTGTTTCTATTGATAATACCTTCATATAAATTCATTATGGAATCTCTAAGTAGAAAACGTTTAAAATTGTGATTTAGTGCCATGTTTGACATTTTTTTTATCGAGCCAATCATTCCAAATCGTGTTTCTATCTTTACGATTTACTAGAAGATATGTTCAACTTTTATACTTTAATTTTTATTCATTAAAAATATCATAGTTCATGGGACTTTCAGACGTTCAAAAATCTTAAAAAGTACTGCAACCTCGCCTTAAAAGCCACACGTTGTCACCCATCCAAGTGGCGGCCTGTGCAAGCGTTGCTTAACTATGCCGACATGTTTTGTAACATGTCGGCATAGTAAATGTTAAGTAACTAGCAAAAAAAATAGTTAAGCGGCGTGCCAAGTCTCGCTATGAGCTATTTTATTTATAATACTCATTAAAAAGAGCACGCAGTGATAGCATGGTGGATACCAGATACCAACAGACTGCTATGTAGAGGGTATCGATTTGGAATCCATGTCGCGTATCACTGTCTTTATGAAGTTGTATGCGTATTAATTAATTGTTTAATATCGCTAGACCCGGGCCTCAGAAAGCACGTTAAAACATCGGTCCCGGCCGTTCTGAAGATCCTTGGAAAGGAAATACAGATGGAATAAAATTGTTAAGGAGGGCTCATCTCACATGGAACAAATTGAAAAAGACTCACCTGTCTTACATAACTTCACTTCTTTTTCCCCGAAGGGATAGGCAGACGTGTATTAGACACCCACACTTCGCCAGTTATGTTTCGGTCCCAATGTAATAGAGGGTGAGCCTTAATTTGCCATCTACCGGACACATTATTAAGCGAGCGATAATTCATTCTGTATTCATACAGGAAAAGGAATAGCAGGAGGATAGAGACGAGAAAGAAGAAAGTGGGGTCGCCGGTACTCTCACTTACCGAACGTAACGCAACAACATATTGTTATTACACGATATTGCCCGAAGCGGGAGTGTAAGCGACTGCTACGCCGAAGATTGCGGGTTCGATTCCCGCTGAAGTCAAACATTTAATTGTGCCTGAAAATGAATGTTTGTCTTAGTCTGGGTGTTTCAAGCTATACTTATAATATATATAATATGTATGTATTTACTGTTCTGGGTGCTATGAAGATCTTTAACAGGCGTTATATATGAAGTCAATACCTCTGAATAAACAAGACGCAAGTCTTAACCATGGAATATCGCCTTGCCTTTGGGTTGCGTAGGTCAGACAGGCAATAGAAAAACTAATATTCAATGAAATCTAAAATAAATAATTTAGAACAGCATCGAGCTTGGGCTCGTTTGTTTTGTATCGACGCATACTTTGATTTTATATGTTCAGCGCATATAAATGCTTGTTCTAAAAATAATTTAACTTTTTATAAATTAACTAGAGGAAGCCCGCAGCTACGTCCACCCATTTTTTATTCTCTGATCATGTCTGAATTTAGGGCAAGCGCTTCTTAATGCACCCCTACGGTCCCCAAGGAACTTCAGCTTCCTGCACTCAACAGTATTGGCTGTGCGTTGTTTGTCAGTCAGTATCGGAAGAATTTTATATAGCATAGCATACCTCATAACATAACTTCACGCCTGATATCCCCGAAGGGGTAGGCAGAGGTTTATTACACAGCCACTTTTCGCCAGTTATGTTTCGGTCCAAATGTAATAGGGGGCAAGCCTATTGCCATCTACCGGGCAAATTATTATGCGAGCGATAATTAACATACCTTTTTAATACATACATAACTTCAAATGTGTGCCCGGGGTACTTGGGGATCAAACCCGAGCCCATTATCTCGGCTGTCCGTTACATACGCCACTAGGCTAATATATTTAATCTTGTTTTTCATTTAAGAACGTTTTCGTATCGTCACATACGGAAGATGCTTTTATGAGGAGAATCTAACGGTACAACTATATCCTCAGTTAGGTTTTGGAAAGCCGGACAGGCCGTATTTTTAACAAATTTGCTTTTTGTTAAGATAAAGATATTTTATGTTGCAAATATGAGTACAATATAGAGATATCCCCAGACGGGTGATACAAAGTAAATACATATGTGTATAAGTTCAGCCATATTTTACCAGTTGGCATGCAAAAATCATAAAGAAAAAAAAGAAAAATCCAACTATCAAACAAATTAAACAATTTCAAATGTAAACTACAATACAATTAGCCTAGCAAGTAATTAACAATACGATGTACACACATTTACATAAATACGTCAGAAAGTTGAGAAATATAATTTTAAACATGGATATCAACTAAAACTAAGTTCTGATAAAAATATCTGTGATATTATAGTACATAGTGTTTAAAGAGAACAGTGATGGTGTTGTGAAACAAGCATCGCCTCCAACACCAAAAAAACAACGTCGATAATAATTAAAGTGTTGTTTAATTGCATTTGCAACAAATGTTGTTGCATTCAATTTTTAAAAAAAATTGCATGTTGTTTACTAGAGTTTGCTCGCGGTTCTGACCGCGCGTAATATTTTTACCCTCTTAGGGAAAATTCCCAAAATCCTCTCTGATGGTAATATTTATGTATCGTGTAATTATTTGAAAAAATTGGTAACATAATTAATTTGCCTCAATTTCATCCCGTTATATCAATTTTACAATGTGTGCAACTAGCACAGTGCGAATCGCGAAAGTTTGTAAATATTTAGGTAGGTAAGTGTCTCTTAGCACTCCTTTACACTTCCAAAGGATTTTCTGAATGACGAAGTCATCCTCGTCCATTTATTCCAAACCTCCTTCAATCCATCAATCAGTCCACTGCTGGACACAGGCTTCCAAACATCCAAATTTTCTATATATTTCGACTGCCCATTATATACAAGGAACAGAGGATGGGAAAGGTTTAGGCAGACTGAAAACTTGCAACAATAAGTTACTACTGGTTGAGTAAGTCTATTAATTCTATGGTTGTGTGCAATGATGGCTCATTGTTTTGTCTTTTCATTTAAAAAGACATTTACTACACTAGGAATAAATTCTGTGTAGCGAGAGGCTCTTTAAACATTCAATCATTAAAGTCATAACAGTGTACAGTTGTACTCCCAGACTCACAATAACAATTTGTAAATCACACAAAGTAGTTGTCCCTTTATTGGTAAAACCGACTATCTACACTTTTTTTCAAAAATGAGTTACTTACACCAATCTTCTCAACTTTTTGAGCTCTATCTACAGGTAAAACCGATTTTTCGATACGATGCATAGTTTCCGAGATAGATACGCAATAAAACAATTATAATATAAGCTTTTAGATAACATCTGCATTCAATAACAGCTAAAGTCTTATACCTGCACGATTTTTTTGAAGCCTTGCAATCATTTTAGTTGCAATTTGCTTACACTTTGAACATACTGTAGCATTGTACTAATACAAATTAAAATAATTTAAATGTTTCTGGTCTTGCTGAATTATTGGAAAGTACTTATAATCTTACACATTAAAAAGAAAGTAAGTAGTTCTACTTGCTTTTAATAGAACATTATCCTTCGCACTTGTGCAGATTTTAATTCAATTAAAAGAGATTAAGCAGCTTTATTTGTTTTTCCACAACATCAGAGATCGTATAGTTTAGATTTAAATACAAGTAAAAGTTAAAAACAACTATGCTTAAATAGATTGTTTTCACCGAAGTCTATGGTGATATTTCTACATACATATTTTCAGCTAAAACCAAAAGACTAATGTTGAGATTATGCTGCAATGTATGCATATGAAAATAAATAAGGGGTGTGCGGCTCCAGGAAGCAGTAGTACACAGTTTTAGTGCAGTGAGAGTTGGTAGAAAACAGCGCACTGTCATAGGAGTCAAAGCATGGAATAGATATGTCAGAGCCATTCATAGTAATGCTAGAAGGGCTTTTCTGAACTGTTTGTGGGATGGTAAACCTCGCACTGGGTTGATAGTTGAAGAAATGAAAGACACGCGAAAGATATTTAAGCAGAGATTAAAATATTTCCAGAACAATAAGGAGCAAATTAAAATGAAAAAGGGGTTTGGGTAACATTGTATGGACCAGTAGCGTCATTTATTTTTTCAGCGGCCACGAATAATTTTATAAGTAATATCGGAGCTGAGATTTTAGCATTTGAAGATTTTCAGAATGTCGTCAATATAAACTAATAGAGAGATGCGCGTAGTGTTTTAATTAAGATTATTTACTTTTTAAAAGCGTTCACTCACATGACATCAATGTAATAGGACATAAACGAATAATAAAACCATATGTTCATACTTTAAAATATTATATTACACAGTTTGTTATCTTCGTACATTTCATTCTAAATATCATCTTAATATATAAAATCCTTGCGTTACTGACTGACTGACAGACACGCTACAGCCGAAACTATTGGGCGCAGGAAGCTGAAATTTGGCATGTATGTTCCTTGGGCACCTTAGGGGTGCACTAAGACGGGATTTCCCGAAATTCCCACGGGATCGGGCAAAACGGGAAATTCGAAAATATGTGCGTGCGAAGCCGCTGGCGTCGACTAGTGTCTTATAATTGTATCTAAGAATTGCGCCGGTGGACATAGGCTATTTTGATACCTGTCCCATCCTACGTACCATATAATTGACATTACATGGGAACAACAGCCCAAGGTCCGTTTCCCAACCACGCTTGAACAATAATGCCCTAACAGCGCATTTAACCCTTGCGCAGCTCTCTCGATGGGTATATACATAGTCGCGATTGGCTCTAAGAAGCCACGGATCAATCCAACTGAAGCTCATCGTTTCTGAACAATCAGTGTTAGGTGCTTTGTATACTTCGTTCGTCAGAAGGGAGTGGCTTTGGCTGTCAGTATTGACATAGTCAACGTCTTCAATTCCCTTCCGTGGCTAGCAACTAGGCAGGCACTATTTCTTCACAACATGCCTCCATACATGGTGGGAGGTTACGTGTGGGGTTCCCCAGGGGTCAGTGTTAGGACCCCTGCTATGGAACCTCCCATACGATGCAGTTCTGAGGACCAGTCTAACCCACGGCGTGAGTATCGTCTGCTATGCGGACGACACTCTGTTAGCAAGAGGGTATGGCTTCCCGGAAGTAATTCAGCTCGCGGAATTGGGACTGGCTTGTGTCGTCCGACAGATAAGCGGGCTGTGCCTACAGGTAGCGCCTCATAAGACCGAGGCACTGTGGTTCCACAGGAAACGACAGAGTGTGGTTCCATTTAGCTCGCTTATTGGAGTGGATGGTGTGGAGGTCAGAGTAGACCGGTACATTAAGTACCTCGGGCTCACCCTCGACAGCCGCTGGAGCTTCAAGGAGCATTTCGAGCGTATGATCCTTTGAGTTCGCGGATCAGCAGGAGCCCTTCTAAAGCAGCTTCTGAACCTCAGGGGTCCATGAGAAGAAGTTCGCCGTCTCTTTTGTGCGGTCGTACGATCCATGGCCCTTACGGAGCGCCTATATGGGCCACACGCCTAGCAGATATCGCACAATTTCATCAAAAGCGGCGACAGTTCTGGCTTGTTTCCCGCCCTTCCATATCCTGGCGGACATGGACGCGAAGGTCTATGGCCAGACTTGCGCAGTTCACCGGGAAGCGAACGATGATGTCCAGGACACGCTCAAAATGCGGCGCAATGCTCACTGATAGGCTCTGCAGCAATGGCAAAACGCTGTCAGTGCCATTCTGCCAAGCTTTGAAGCGTGGATTGGACGGAAACGCGGCTGCATCACCTACTGATTGACTCAGATACCCACCGGGCACGGGTACTCGGTGAGTATCTGAATCGAATCGGACGCGAAAGAACGGCACAATATCACCACTGTGTAGGCGACCTGGACTCCGCTCATCATACGTTGGAGGATTGCCCGGCATGGGCGTCCGAGCGTGAAGTCCTTGTTGACCAGATCGGATACGATCTGTCTCCGCCAGCAGTTGTTGCTGCCATGCTGGCTAGCGAGGAAGGCTGGCAAGCAGTGGCCTCCTTTTGTGAAGCTGTTATGCTCTAAAAGGAGGCTGCAGAGCAGAATCGGGATCGGGAGAGGGCCGATCCTGCCCGACGACAAGGGTGGCGTCGCAGAGAGCCGCCAATGGGACTGCGGGCCCCCAGAGCACGGGAGCTCTGGTCGCTGATTAGGATTCGTTGCTCCGGGAAGCCGCCAGTAAGGGTAATAGAGGGCGTTTAGCCTTCCCTAAGAACGGGTTTCATTGAACATGGCGCCATAGGAGGAAGACTAGACAGCTCCTGTATCCAGTGTTCCTCCCGTAAGGCGTCTTTGGTCGGCAGTCGAGGTGGTTTTTAGTAGTAACACCACATACACCGGCTCTCATTTCCCTAAGAGTCGGAGATCCGAAGGGATTTTCCACCTCGTAAAACAAAAAAATACGTTGTGTTCTTCGATCATACACGAACCGTCGCTTTTTGTCGCCTGTTCTACGTACTTGTTCAAGTGCGTATAAAACCAAATCATCGGCACTCACAGAAATGGGAAATTCATATAGGCCAGGTACTTCCGCATTCATTATTTCAAAATCAACCCTTCTTCTATTTGGGCTATTCGCAATTACATATTCACCTAAATGGTTTTGACTGCTATAATTAGGTATACGAACGTAATTAAACTATTTAACGTAAACTATTTAAAAGGATTAGGAATGATTTTTCTGTTATTATCAATGATTACGAAAGAGAATCTAAAATAGTGCAGTTAAGTGTGATAACTTATTCAATTTTACTAAGAAATGTAAAACCGAATATCTCAGATCCGATATGGTTTAGAGAAATGTCGCCATAATAACTTTTGATCGCTTCATCCTGATCTTTCATAATATATACATTTCATTGATGGCCGCAAAAGTTCAGAATAACGCCAACTTTACCCAAACCCCTTTGGGCAACTGAGCATAAAAATAAGAATTTTCAAAATTTCTGGAAAGCCACTCAAAGATTAAACTCAAGACCTGCAGTTCCTATGAATGTCGACGGCGTGACTTAACCTGGAGAAATTGCAGATATGTTCAGAAGTCATTTTACGGTAACGCCGCGCCAAGTTGACATGAGCCAGAACGTGTCACGCATGATATCATGTCTGGAATTCCATTGAATATATCAGCAAAAGAAATAAAAAAACATTGTTAAATCTATGACCAGGGGTAAATCTCCAGGATATGATGGCCTCAGGTGCTGGGAGATTGTCTATGCTATTTAACTTTTCTGTGCGGCATTCCTATTTACCAACAGAACTGATGAGAACAATAGTTGTACCAATAGTCAAGAGTAAAAGCAAGGATGTGGCAGACAAGGATAACTATAGGCCTATATCCATAGCGACCGTAATAGCCAAGGTTCTTGATTGTGTGATTGAGCGTAGAATGACTGAACAGCTTAAACCACATGATTCTCAGTTCAGCTTTAGAGCAGGGTTATCGACCGAAACTGCTATTCTGGCACTCAAACACACTGTTAGGTACTGTACAGATAGAAACACGCCTGTGTATGCTGCTTTTTTGGACCTCTTCAAGGCTGTTGACCTGGTTAATTATGACTTCTTATGGTCAAAATTGCGGGAGAAATCCATACCTCATGAGCTTATCGGCCTCCTCCAGTACTGGTATGGCCACAAAATAAATCAGGTTAGATGGTCGGGTGCATTGTCTGGCAAGTATGGGCTGAGGTGTGGTGTGAGGCAAGGAGGGGTGACGTCCCCAGAGCTTTTCAGTATATACATCGATGAGCTGATCGAGGAGCTCAGTAGCACTGGTGTCGGATACTCTGTTGATGGTAAGACTATCAACAGTATCAGCTACGTGGATGACATGGCATTGCTGAGTCCCTCTGTTGATACGCTCAGACGTTTGCTTACAGTGTGTGCCACTGCTCATGGCCTACTTTACAATGTCGGGAAAAGCGAGGCTATGGTTTTTCGAATAAGTTGCAGAAAACCTGAGGCTGTCCCGCCGGTTTACATTTATAGGGTGGCACTGAAAAGGGTGTCACAGTTTAAATACCTAGGACACCTTTTGGATGAGGACCTAGGTAATGATATTGATGTAGAGAGGGAACGAAGGGCGTTGTCGGTTCGATGAAATATGCTGGTCCGCAGGTTTGCTAGGTGTACTAAGGAAGTTAAAATTACTCTGTTCAATGCATACTGCCAGACATTTTACACCTGCAGCCTGTGGTTCAGATATACGCCGAGAACCTACAAGGCTCTTCGCGTGCAATACAATAACGCAGTCCGGGTACTATTGGGGCTTCCGCTGTTTTGTAGCGCGTCAAGCATGTTTGCTGAGGCAAACATAGACAGCTTTGAAGCGATCATACGCAAGAGGACTGCATCTTTGATGAGCAGAATGCGTAGAAGCCCCAATAGCATCCTTCTAAATATTGCAGGGAAACCAGACTCTCAATTCCTGATGCACTGGTCCCGTAAAAATTGCTGCGGTCCCGGTGCCGAGGTAAGGTTTTTGAATAACGCAGAGTGCTAATTTTAATTTCCGAATGTTAAGGTCACTAATGTATTTTGTTCTGTGTTTTTGTTACTAATGTATTATAGTCTCACGTCTGTATCCCCGAAGGGGTAGGCAGAGGTGTAAATATTACCCCCACATTTCGCCATGAATTTTTAGGTCCCACGTAATAGCGGGCGAGGCTATTACCGTTACCGGGCACATCCACATTGTTACTAATGTATTTTTATTAATATGGAATGTTTCCGAAATAAATTATTATTATTATTATATGTTTCTCTATCACAGCTATTCCTTTAACCTTTGATATTAAAAGAATAACCGGCCCTTTGGCAGGCGTACACGGAGACATAGGTCCAACGCGCAGAGGCCCTTTGAGACTTTAATCTAGAATGTGATGGGATACAAGCAGAGGCGGATCCATAACTGCACTATTAAGTGCAGTCACGGATTAGCCGCAGCAGGTGCAAGACTATTGCTACTTGTATGGAACCTAATTAATCTGGGCTATTGGGATGGGTGTTTAATGGATTGGTCAAGGTGAACACTATGGATGGAAAACGGCACCTGCTCTAAATACTCTTATAGTATGTCGAAAAGGGGCAGGCGGTGACTCGCCAACTCACTGGATGGGCCCTCTCTAGATAGCCGCCAAGGCAAACAAACTCTACCATAAAAGCAACAAGAGGGCAACACCGGTGTGAGCGGCTAGGGGAATAGAGCGGTGCGGCACCGGTTTCGCCATCGCGGGCCTCGTGACAACGGAGGCCCGGAGCGGGTTTCCCCGTAATTACGCCTTTGACAATGACACTTCTACCCCGAGGAAATAGCTCTGGCTGAAATAGTCCTTCGGGCTCTCTTGGTAATCCACTCCAACCAGCCAATAAAGGCAAGCCGGAGACGAGGCCCTAACCGACCTTCTGAAGCAATCGGGACCGCAGTATCGCCACACACATTCAGCTCGCCACAAAGCTGCCCTGCGGTTTGTAAACTGTCTTTCTATCCTGTAATATATATATCACAAGATAAAGGTGATGTTTGAAAGCTGTTACTCTGCCCTCTGAGATTGCGTTAGTCTCATGATGAGGTTAACGACTGCCCCAGAGGGGTTTTACTATTATTATTAATATAAAATTCTTATTATTTTCCTACTTTATTCAGTTTTTACTTTTATGTAAGTAATGATTTTTTGGTATTTTTTTAATTATAAAAATAGACCAGGCTTGCTGTAGTTCGTTGTATGAACATTTTGCAGATAGTCTACCACAATTCTTAATTTTACTCAAACAAAACCAATTATCATTTTTTTTAATTTCAATTTGTAGAATGTTTCAGAGTGTTATTTTTGCAGTTGTCTTTGGTATCTTAGTACTTTCATCGAAAGGTTACGGTGAAGCTATAAGATAAGCTCCAAGTGATTTAATTAATGATATATATGCTTATGTCGTTGTTCAGGAAAAAACATCTAAATGACCTCCCTGAAGATAGTGTTTGGCATTTTTTCAGGCATTATCAATGAAGTACTTCTATTTTTATGACTTACAAACATACTTTATTAATTTTTTCAGTATAATTACATGATTGCAGGTATATGTAATTTAGTTACATATTTATTCTGTCAAACTTTTACATCATTATTGCCATAAGTTTAGTTTTCGGTAGATAATCGGTTTTACCAATAAAGGGACGTAGTGGTTTTTGTAATTACGTTTTCTCTTAATGTTGTGTGGGCTCGTTCTTAAAAAATCTGTTATCTACATATTATTTGTGTTCGTTGTTTGAAAGTTTGTTCACATCGCCGGCACAGATTTTATTCTTAGAGCTGATGTTAAAAATGAAACAAAACATTGATTGTTTGCTATGTCAGATAAACGATAACCTTGTTCATGGAAAAACAATGCTATAATTTAACCTTTTTTCGAAATACAAGATCCATTATCATAGATTATATTTACTTAATTTGCAAAAATAACATAAAAAAATAAACTAAGTCTATATAGTAATACTATACTAAGAAATATATACAGAACAATAAACAACATAGTCGTTAACGAGTTCTCAAAATCTGAATGAAAATACACTTTATAAAGCAAGTTCTACGTTCTCTGATATGACCAGACTACTATAGTCTATTTTAGGAATTAAATTAGCTTATCTAAGAGCCCTCGTCAAATTAAGCTCTGGATTGTTTTCACTGTATTTCCTTTGTAGGCCTATCGCAAACTTTCAGTAATTACTGAAGGTGTTTGAAGAAATACTGTCTGACTGCACGGTTGGTGTAGTGGTTTAAACTTCTAGCGTAGTGGATTCATAAATTGTTATTTCGAGTCTGTGTGTTCATTGAGTCCGTTAGCTGTATGTTTGTTACGTCCCCCGCGAAACAAGATTTAGTGCTAGTGCGAAAGGTGTATTTTTTCCAAAAAAATAAAATAGAAAATAATACGGATTCGTAACAACCTTAAACAAGTCTGCCCAAAGACGAAGTATTTTCGGTGAATTTAAGGCCATTATGTCTTTGTGTGTGTTATGACGTAAGGTGATGGGATTAAGAATAATAAGTGTCTCTACCCCATTCCATTCCGTGCGTATCGTAGGTGACGTAGGAAAATACACGAAGCAAATAACGGGTGGCGCAAAAGTAATGACCCTATTTGGTTCAGCTACAACTTTGTTTTTAAATTAGATAACTAGAATTAGTTTTTTAAATATATATGTATATGTATCTACATATACCTACATATATATACAAAAAATTGGCGAAAAGTGGGTGTAGAAATACACCTCTGCCTACCCCTTCGGGGATAAAAGGCGTGACGATATGTATGTATGTATGTATGTATGTATATGTATTTGCGCCATGAAATTTAGTTGCATTATGATTTAAATGTGATGTCTATTAAATGTTGACCTCCAGAGTTGAATCACATTTGAGCCCTATTTATGACATTTTCCATAACTAGCCGTAACACTTCCTACGATATGTTTCTTATTTCTTGGTGTATATTTTCTTTTAAAGCTACGAGAGTCTGAGGTTTTTCCACATACACCTGAGATTTCAAATAACCCCAAAGAAAGAAGTCGGGACAGGTGTGATCGGGTGATCTAGCAGGCCAAAAAATCTTCAATTCTTTGATCAAAATACGCTGCAGAGTCCGCCCGGAGATCCTCAATTGCGTGGCACGTCGCACAGCTTCAATATATTCATTCAGTATTTTTACATTGACACGATTATTCCACGTTCTTGGAGAGTAAAGCGGTCCATGATTATTTTTAGTGAATTTTACATTTGATTACTTCAAAATTTTCAATATCAAGGAATTTCTGTAGGGTCATTACTTTTGCGCCACCCTGTAAGTAGTTTCTTCGTGAAGAGATGAAAAACATAACATATTATAACTTCACGCCTTTATCCCTGAAAGGGTAGGCAGAGGTGTATTCCACACCCACACTTCGCCAGTTATGTTTCGGTCCCAATGTAATAGGGGGCGAGCCTATTGCCATCTACCGGGCACCTTATTAAGCGAGCGATAATTAACATTCTTAATACACGCATAACTTCGAAAAGTCAGAGAAGTGTGCCCGGGGTACCTGGGGATCGAACTCGAGACCAAGGTCTCGGCAGTCCGTTACGTACACCACTGGGCTATGGCCGCTGATGGAAAACTCTCCATCAAAACATGTACGAACCCGGATGCGTGATAAAGAAGGCCAAAGCTTCGTATTGAGACACAATGCTGTTGTGACTGACTCACTGACTACGTCCAGACGTGGACTACGAAGACTGCATCATGACTATTTATGTATCGCAACTAAGCAAGGTATTTTGTCAAAAGAGCCTCCAAGATGTTATATGTGACATGACATATTTTATGACTTTTAGTCTAAAGTAACCTAGTAGAGAGACTGCCGAATTCGAATTCGAATCCATGGCGCGCCACGATGACTTTTCGAAATTATGTGCGTACCTATTAAGTTGTTAATTTTCGCTAGCTAAACGGTGAAGAAAAACATCGTGAGAAAACCTGCATGTCTGAATGTTCTTCATAATGGTTTCGAAAGTCATATGATGTCTGCCCGCACTTGGCCAGCGTGGCAGACATTGATATATGGCCTTAGCAGTGGGACGGTTTATATACAGGGCCGATGATGATGAGTCTAAAAGTAATATTTCAATAATACTGATCGTGTGTGGGCAGACTTAGCCTCTACGCGGATAACAAACCAAGATCTGTGAAAACCTCGAGTGCGTGAATCGCTACTACGATATTAACTGTATGTCGCAGTTTCACCAACATTATTATTTTTTTGTTTTAAAAGATATCTTCCACACTTGGAATAAATCCTGTGTCGCGGTGGACTTTACAAACATACAACCAACGGATAACGCGAACATCCAGACCCAAATCAACAAGTTATGGATCACACAAAGTGTTGCCTCGTGCGGGAATCGAACCCACAACACTCGGCGCAGTGTCGGTGCAGTCAAAGTTTTCTACCTTACATTTTCAACAGCCCTTTTTCATTGAAAACTGCCATAATTATATTTCAAGATCAACCGTTCTAAATAAATATTTATTAATCAAACCTTTTCTATAGTTTCCTATTAAATCGATTCCATACCGTCTGACCTTAAGCAACCATGTAGTCTCATATGATAGAAAAGGTAATGATCCCCATATAATTTCAATATCGATCGCCTAAAGAGAAGCTTTTTCAAACCAACCTTGTAAATTATTGCATGTTAGGATGTGTATCAATTAAAAAAACTATATTATTCGTAACGAAAAAAAAAACGTAGTACTCATATAATTATGTAATAGTAGGGGAGCCCACGATGCTAAATTGGGATTTTCTCGAGCGTCATAGAGACCTATTGGGTTGCAAAGGTTAGATGATAAAAAGATAAAAATGTAAATAATGTATAATTTTTCATTGGTGGGGGCAGCGGCTATAGACATTCAACAATTTGAAAAAGAGGTATTGCCTTCGCTCCAGATAATCGTCAGATTATGAGAAAGCACGTCTAGGATATTATGATAAAGCATACCTATATATATCTTAATCTCACGCGCTTGAGTATTTCAAAACGGCGAATTCACTCATTCACATTTTCAACTTTCTAATAATGGCCACGAGTTTGCGTGACACCTAAAACGTCAGATTATTCAATAGGAGCCTTTTAGGTTCCCTTAAAATTCCCTTAGAATATCTGACACGCTCGATTATTTATTTTTTTTACATTTTGAAATCTTACCTCCATTATGCAAACGATCAGATTAACATTCCTACTTTATTAAAAATACCTAGGACATGGATGCTATCAATATCTGACGCGCTCGAGTAAATCCCGAAACAACGGTCTACTATAATGGTACCTATTTCAAGATTAATGAACACTTCAGGTTGTGATTTTCTGTTGAGCCTTAAGCCATTAAAATCATAATGCGAGAGTTAACAAACTTTTATAGGTATCATTACCGAAACAAACTTCTCTACTGTGTAGGATCAAGTTCCCGTCTGCAGTGGAGTTTCAGAAAAGTGATTCAGAATACCTAAGTATGGTATTAATGTTTGGAAGTATTTACTTGAAATTGATGAATGTTTCCAACTCGAGTCACAAAGTTAAGCGGATCATTTGACGAATATTGCGCTCTTACTATTGACTTATTAATATGTAAGGTGGTCGCTTCTCACTTATCGAAGTTAAGTGCGTATTTAATGGTTAATTATTGCTTGCTAAATGAGAGGAAAAACACTGTGAGGAAACCTACATGTCTGTACTTCTCCATAATGATCTTGAAAAATATCTTAAATCTGCTAAGCTGCATTTGGCCAGCGTCGTAGACTATGCCTATCCTCTCGAAATGAGAAGAGATGATGGTGATGAATGTATGCAGTTACCACAGACATAGATCTACATAGATAACGCAAATGCATGCACTTCGCGTGTCTGAACTCCGACCAAGCGTCGAGCTTGGTCGCCACTAACTTCAGTCCCCGCGCGTCCGTTTTACCGTTAAGTAAACTTTATTTACATTACGTTGCCGCGTTTGCTTCGGACGTTTGATCTGACGTTGTGTATTAAGAGACGATAAATATCGCACAAACGATACTGTCGCGCATCGCTTCGACTTCGTGATACAGGCAACGTCACAGTAGGTATTAAAAAGTCGGCACGCTTGGTTTCAATACAAATCGTGATAATTGCGTTATCTATGTAGATCTATATCTGTGGCAGTTACCTACTGTATAAAGAAATTATTTTTAGTAACTGAATAATTTCTTATTTATACAATGTGAGATGAATAGATGCGTAATTGTCAGGATGTGAAGCATAGATTATACAATACGGGTATAGGGAACTTAGACTATATAACTTATAGGTGGAAGGATGCAATCGTAATTTTGTCACTAAAATGAACAGATTTTTGTGGCCCTGGCCACCACTACTCGACACAATAAAATATAATTTCATTTGAACTTTGAGATTGAATTTTTGATTTATTCGTATAAACGTTGTATTGATATTCGTAGTGACGTTAAAATTGTATCGATACTTTTATTTTACAGACTAGCTTCGGCCGACAGCTTCTCCCATGTGGGTGTCACATATCTTAAAATGAGGTAGCCTGTATGCTTTTGTGATGTATACTAGCTATTCTGCAATATTTCATCAAAAATGTTTTTGCATGAAAGAGTAACAAACACACACATCCTCCAAAACTTTTGCGTTCATAACACGGGTTATTTATAAAATCATTTGCGGCAAACTTTAACTTATTATCGTTTAATTTGAAATATGTATATTGTTCCTATAGAAGTATGCCTACCGCAAGGTGGACCGCAGATCAAGTTAAGATCGCGGAAAGCGGTTGGATGCGGGCGGCTCAAGATCGGTCTGTGTGGAGAACCCCAAGGTTCTCACTCCACGAGATTTCCACTGCTAGACATAGGCTCTCCCCAAGGAGGCCTATGTCTAGCAGTGGAAATCTCTAGGCTGACATGATGATGCAAATAGTTCGACGTTAACACAAAGTTCAACACTTTATTTAAGATATCAATCTAGTCGCGATATCATCCAATTATTATCAGTTAATTTAGAAAAATACCATTCTAGATCGAAACTTAAGAATTGGTCATCTGAAATCTACGCTCCATACAGCTACTCGCATTTCATTGTTCCAAGACCAACAATATTTTTAAATAAAAGAGACAAAAGACGCATAGTAGGGCCTTGCATTTTAATCATTAGGGCGTATTTTGTTGTGGCTACGATGTCACAAGCATACAGCTTGTTAGAATAGAGCCACTTTCGTCTCGGATATGAGCTTCAGTAATTACCGTACCAGCTTTTTTATTTTTTTAGTCTGTCATCTAGTATAATCCTGGTATGAAACTCGGTACGATGATTTGTATTACTACAGGTATAAACGATATTTATAGCCTATTGGCTTTTGCCCGCGTTTGTGTTAGTTCTCATGATAAAAGATGGGGGTTATTCTGATATATAAGCTATATTACTGCAAAATTTCATCAAAATCTGTTAAGTGGTTTTTGCATAGAAGGGTAGCAAATATCCGTATATCCATCGTCACGCCTTGTATCCCTGAAGCTGTAGGCAGAGCTGTAATATTACACCCACATTACACCACGTAAAAGGGGTCTAGTCTATTGCCGCTACCGGGCACTTTGCCACTGTGCTGCTATTGAGAATTCGGAAAAACCTATTAACACTTTTTTGCCGACCTGGGAATCGAACTCGGGATCTCCTGATTAGCAGACGCATACACTATCCACTGGGCCAAGGAAGCAGCTAGCACTAGAAGTGGATATTTTGAAATCTCCCATTCGGGTATTAGAGGTCAGAAATAAAAGAAACCTCTGCATAGACATCTGCTACTATATGTAGGTACGTAAGTATATGTCGGCGATGCGCCAGGGTTATGGTGTCCAGACTCCATAATTAAAACACTCACGTAATATTACTTGGTTTATTATCAGTTGATTTCTAGCACAGAATTGAATTAAAATGCGAGCTACAGTCATTTTTATAGACTAACCGTCATTACACTTAATGTAACGTTTAACAACTCCTTTTCAACATATAATTGAAATTACTGTTCGATTAATTATAAACTAATCAAAAATCGACATTAATATTGTAATGAATTTTGCACAACACCAAATTATTTATTTTACACGAATAACAAATTTATTTTATTAACTAAACGCTGCTTTACAACATTGTCAACAGATGGCGCTATCAACAGGATGCAAATATAAACGCATGTTATTTATTACCGTAAAAATAAGTGTCAGAATAATGTTATTTAATACTAATTGATTTTACTTTGAAAGTTTTTGGAGTTATCTTAATAACTAAGCGATAAATTAAATACTTTATAAAACAGTTAAGCAGCCAGTACAGTGCCTAATATTGTAAAGTAGTGAAGTTCTCAGTTATGTGTTCACAAATAGTTATTTAAATATCAATCTTAAATATTATAAATATTTTCGTAACAATATAATCATTATATATTAATTTGCGCCCATACGGCCATTCTGATCCAGCGCGCCTCGCGCTGATTATTTAACGGTTACAGAATAAACAGCATAACAAACAAAAAGAATGAATATAAAAATTACATAAAGCGTTTAGCATACAGAATAAACTAAAAGTTATTTACAAGGCTTCACCTAGTAATAGGATCTTAGCCTGAGGCATGCGTCACCCATCACGGGATCTAACAAACAATGCTTCACCCATGGCTAAGCCGATTACGGCATCACCGATTACGGGACCTAGCACACACAGGCATCACCCACATAGGGATCTAGCCCACAAACGGCATCACCCACATAGGGATCTAGCCCACAAACGGCATCACCCACATAGGGTCGATTTAGCCCACGCGGCATCACCCATCACGGGATCTAGCCACACACGGCATCACCCATCACGGGATCTAGCCAACACACGGCATCACCCATCACGGGATCTAGCCAACACACGGCATCACCCATCACGGGATCTAGCCAACAAGACCAGGATCAAGGATACGCATGGTGGCCAGCCAGCGCTTTGGGAAGGATGTTGGACAGGAAAAATAAAATTTACTCAAACACATAAATGCAAAATTTGCCTCATAAACACATCAATGCATATACATAAAATAATCATCATCGTTCGTCATGATCAGTTATATCAATACAATGCAATTACATAGGTCCAACAACGACAGTGGGGGAGGTAGAGGACCCCCCACGTAAATCGGTATCTGACGAATCCTCCGCCCATACGGTCAAGCCGCTCATACAGTCGCCGATGTTGATCAGCAGCAAAGGTTAGCAAACAATGCTTGACTCCAGCTCAGTACAGCACTCATGCGGCATGTGTGCGCGCAGCCCACACACAAAACCACCGACGTCAAAGGGCGGGCCACCGTCATTCATACATACCAATCAGTAAAGGACCGCTCGTCCATCCTCTCCTCACGCCAAGGTCAGGTCATCTGTTAGGATGTCATCATCAACCTGCAACACTCAAAAGACAGGTGGTGGGCAACATTTCCCACCCAAATATTAGTTCCATGAACCTTCGTAACTGTAGATGTAATAAAATTCTACTCTTACAAAGTGGTGCGGTCTATTAAGCTACATATATCTATATATCAGGCATCTTCAACCTGTGCATTGGTCTATAGTTATCTTAGCTACAACAGTGTTGGAGCCCATATTTTACGCATAAGGTAAAATACAAAAGACTCTGAATTGTCTCAGGTTCTGTCTGACAGTGCCATTTTAGATAATCAAAAATAAAATTATCAGGATACCCATATTTTGCAGTCCTGATAAAACAGTTAAAACCCAATATATTCAAAATAAGTTTATCTACATCAAACAGGAAAACAAAATGGCAAGAACAAAGAGAGGCCTATGTTCAGCCGTGAACAGTCGGACTGTTGGTGATAAATATGAAATGATTTCAAACCATGCAGATCCAAGGATTTCGAAAATACTAGTGCTATAATTATTATTCATGTAAGAACATGTTTAATTCAATATTGAATATTTTTAGGCATAGTGCAAGCTGTGAAATTGTTGAACTGTTTGCCAACTGAGCCATAAAAGAGAAATTGACAAGCTACCAATATTACAAAGCAAGATTAGTGCCGTCTTATTTCTAAAAATGATTCCACTCAGTTAAGAAATTTACTACAATAAACCATAAAAGTTAATAAAGACATTCAGATATTGGTATTTTATAATTAATTCAACATTTTATTTATTTATATAAATAGACCTTTATTTCTGAAATGAATGTTTTTATTTATCATTTGTCTACTCTTTCATTTTTTATTTTTTTATTTTAAGGGAATTTTCCAAATAATGTTAATATTTATCTTAAACTGTTAACATGTGGTGCCAATGTAATTCTTATCAATTCATACACAATAATTGTTTATCCGAATAAATAAACTTAAACTGACCAATCACAACTGACTTAGAAACAAAGCATGAGTAGTCCATACATTTACTTTTATTTGCCAAGAATAAATACTGCTAAATGGGAAAAGAGATAAGATGGATTTTCATATCACGTTCTTTAAACCCACTTACCATTATCCTAATAATCATGTTCCTAACGGTCTTGTATCCCACAAGAGCTAAGCAATAAGGTTGGCACTCAATTTTATTGGTTTATCACTGTTTTTCATCCCGAATATAGATGCAACCAACTTAGCAAATGAACCCACAAACAAAACAAATTGCATTTACCAAGTATAGCACTAAGGCCCGGCATTTATAAAAGATCAGCAGTCACCTGCCTCAAGACTTTCAACCGAAAATGTTTAGAGGCGGACCACTATAGAACCCAAGTGAGTGCACACGTCCACAAAGAAATCCACCGTCCAGATCTCATGTCTCTAGCTTCAGTAGTTCGGGTTAAGCAAGGAATTATCAAGGAACAAATCATTCTATACAGGTATAAAATTAAGCGACAAATATTAAGATATGTCGGGTTCCCTTGTCTTATTATATAACCTTAACTTGAGCTGCAAGTTGTAATTTCAACATAATGTTAAAATGAAATCATGTAGGCACCTACACAGTCCACAAATTGTATAATAAAACCTATTTTGTAACTTTACAAATATTAGCTTTAAAAAATGTGTAACACAAATTTATTTTTATATCTACCTTCTGAATATATCTGTACTAATATAATAAAACTGAAGTTTGTTTTGTTGAATGCACTTATCTGTGAAACTACATACTGGTTTTATGCAATAATTATTTTTGTGGCGGATAGTCATTTATCAAGAGAGGCTTCATATAATCGCGCCGTGAGCACTAGCCATAAGTAATGCAGTTAGTTAGCCTTATGTAATGTGTAACCAAGGGCTATAAATAATGTTTTGATTCCTTTAATGTTTTACTATTGAGATAACCTATTGACTACCAATTGAATGCATCTTCAGCACATCAATTAGCTTATTTAAACTGAAAGCAAATCAGGTAATTTATACAATGCATCTATATCAGACCTTCAATTTGAAAAGGGCAGTTATACCGTTCTTTACTAATAATTACATTAGTAGAACCACATAACAACAAAGCTACTTATTTTCTCTTTCTTGTCTAGATAAGTAAGTTTTACAGAAAGTTTCCGACATGGCCTAACGATTAATAAACAGACATGAGACAAGAGCCCCAGCCGAAGGCATAACATGACTATAAGCACGGTAGCACTGCTATGTACCAAACGTGGATAAACAACAGTTACCTATAAGTTCTATTTGGGGTGTAACGTTCATAATTTTGACTGTATAATGTTTATCTGGTAATCCTTACGGGGACAGTAGGTAATCGTGTAAGCACCATAATTTATAAAATTATGGATGTTTCTCAAAAACTAATCAAATCAGCTCTGGATAAATACCTCTGTTCAGTGCATCAACAACCCGCATCTGCAACCTCTGGTAGCACTCAGAGCAGAACAGCGTTCACGCCACAGCACACCCCGGTGCGTGCATCCCGTCGTAGTCGCTCTGTCGCTCTCGCTCGCACTTGGCCTCACGTGAAGTGTAGACGTGCTCGCCATAACTCCGACACATCGTGTGGTCTCTGATCAGGGTTGATTAGCGCCAGACACGGCTTCCAAGCGCTTGTCGCATCAGTCTTCAGGTCATCATTGGTAACGGCGGCCAAGCCAAGAGACCCATCACTCTCGCGCCAACCGTAGATCCCGAAGTCTCTTAGGGGGCGTTTATCCAACCGCTGCTGTCGGCGATGCGCCAGGGTTATGGTGTCCAGACTCCATAATTAAAACACTCACGTAATATTACTTGGTTTATTATCAGTTGATTTCTAGCACAGAATTGAATTAAAATGCGAGCTACAGTCATTTTTATAGACTAACCGTCATTACACTTAATGTAACGTTTAACAACTCCTTTTCAACATATAATTGAAATTACTGTTCGATTAATTATAAACTAATCAAAAATCGACATTAATATTGTAATGAATTTTGCACAACACCAAATTATTTATTTTACACGAATAACAAATTTATTTTACTAACTAAACGCTGCTTTACAACATTGTCAACAGATGGCGCTATCAACAGGATGCAAATATAAACGCATGTTATTTATTACCGTAAAAATAAGTGTCAGAATAATGTTATTTAATACTAATTGATTTTACTTTGAAAGTTTCTGGAGTTATCTTAATAACTAAGCGATAAATTAAATACTTTATAAAACAGTTAAGCAGCCAGTACAGTGCCTAATATTGTAAAGTAGTGAAGTTCTCAGTTATGTGTTCACAAATAGTTATTTAAATATCAATCTTAAATATTATAAATATTTTCGTAACAATATAATCATTATATATTAATTTGCGCCCATATATACATACATAATTTACATTATAATTGGCCTCGACAACAATCACCGCCCAATTTGAATTCCCGGTTGTTATCCCAATATTATCTATAAGTCCTGTCTAACATCTACCTGGAACTAAATAGTAAGTACTCAGTATGCATTGCTACCTGCATTAAACAATGCGGAACTGGCTACGTTCGAGATTCCATTGTAACTACGGTCTGTGCTATCGATATTCAGGAAGCAATGAATAACAACTCGGGTCTGTACCTGTAATTTATCTAGAACATTCTAAGCATACGCACTACGTAAATTGAGAATAGCGCCATCTTTTGGTGATCTGTGGTCCTGATACGTTCTTATAGTATACTAGAAGATGCTCGCAGCTACGCTCGCACATTTTTTTTTATTTTTTGTTTCTGTCCGATCCCGTAGGAATTTACAGGCCCCTAGGAACATACATCCCAAATGTCAGCTTCTGACGCTTAAAAGTTTTGGCTACAGCTTGTCCGTCAGTCAATCAGTAACGCAAAGATGTTATATCTACAGATTATATTAAATACAGTAAATCAATTACGCTCCATTTTTTTCCATTCTCATGTGCGGTGCCGAATTAAAAATATAAAGTATCGCACTGCATTTCATTACGTGGGTGTTGTAAGCAAAGAAAACTCAGTCGATAGTAGATACCTTTGGGAAGAGACGGAAACTTACCAAACCCTGTACCAACCTATCTGGTCAGCGTAGTGTTGTAGGTTGAGGCCAACTCGTTGACTCACAATGCTATTGTGGATAAATTAAGTGGCCTATGTCCAGCCGTCTCTAATCAGCGTCAAATATTTCAAGACCTTTTGCGACTAACTAGATGGGTTTAAGAAGCTGGCTGTTAGAAAAACGGCAATAAAAGACAGCTTAACAAAAATCGTTTCAGCATCTTGAGAAAGATTTTAACTTAGATAGTAGACTTGTCGAACATGTACATGTAAATGTAGAATCTTTAAGTAATTGTTTTATAAATGTATTATTTTGACGTTCATAAGCTTCAATAGTGACCCAAATGAATAAAGTATTTTAGCTTTGACTTTGACATAATTATATGTTTATTTTTTAATTATAATTCTTGCATTACGGACTGACGGACAAGGCACAGCTGAAACTAATGGGTGCACCAAGCTTAATAGCTTGCTTGAGTGTAGTAGTGCACATATATTAAAAATCCCATAACATCAAGAAGCAATAGGTGTAATTTAAAAAAAAAATGTGCGAGTGTAGCTGCGGGCATCCTCTAGTGAATTTATATTGGCTCAGTTAGATATAAAGTCAAAGTCAAAATCATTTATTCATCTAGGTCACAAGGTGACGCTTATGAACGTCAATTTTAAAATTAAATTACTTAATGCTTCTACATTTACATTTACTGCCTCGTTCGCAAAGCAATAGGTAGAACCACGAGAAAGAACGGGCAACAAAACTCGTGGCCACTCTTTAAAATCGCCAATATTATGGTACATATTTATAATTATATTTGTAAGGAGCTGCAACTGTTTCACATTGTACTTAATTACTTGTAAATAGTAATTAGTTACAGACATAATACTTAAGCAATTAATGCAGTTACTAAATTAAGTGCTTTAGTTAGCCTTCCAATGTGAATATTGTGTAAAAGGAGCATCCACTTACGTCTTATAATGTAGACAACTCGTGACCATGTTCAGAACTATCGGCTTGGCCACGAGGACCGGCGACGCGACCTGCGACACGACCGGCGACGCGACAATTCGCGTGACGCGAAAAACATGCCACGGGCACAAGCGTTCGCCGTCGCGACCAGTGTAGACCAGGAGCGAGACGACATTAGCTGAGATCTTTTGTGTAACTCCAGTTTTGAGTTAAAATACGGAAAAGCTTATGTAGGTAAGTGTGATCTAACTAACTAGGTATATGCACTACTAAAAACTTACTTAGGTATTTTGAAATCACAGATAGACACTTCAACTTTATTTATACTGTATACATTTATGTAGATATAGATAACATCCAGACGTTCCAAATAGCCAGCCTAACTAAAAATTCTAAGAATAATATCATGCTCGCGGAGAAATAAACTAAAAATTTTATACCGCTCGACGTGGCGTGCGCCGTACTAATTCATACACTTGTTTGGGTCGCGCGTCGTGTCGCGCAACACGCCGCTGTACCGCTCCGTGCCATTCGCCGGTCGCGTCGCCGGTCGCCACTGCGCGTGGCATGCTTAGAACATTTCTATACATTTGATTCAGTCGCAAGTCGCGTCGCCGGTCGCGTCGCGCGAATTTTTGCTGGAGTGAATTGTCCGTGGCCAGGCCGTAACATGTATCGAGAGGCGGCGCACGTGTTCCGCGTGCGCCTCTCGTAGCGTTAGTAGACTACGTCGTTCTTTTCCGCTCGTAGTATGAAAGAGGATGTCTGAGGACAAATTATGATGTATGCAGTTGGATGCATGCGAGGGACGGGTCCTGCATCGGCGGGCCAGCTCAGGTCGGGTCGCGGCAGTTATACAAACGTAGTTCCCGTGACCCTGCCATTCAATGGGATCAGATAGAGGAACACCATGGTGGTTTTAGTGGGTAGTCCCGGCGCTTATCGTCGGGGAGTCACCACACTCTCCCTAGACTGAGCCCCTTTAGGGGCCCAGCCTAGGGGGGTCAGCCCGTAAATTGTTTGGTTTCCACCATGAGTCAATATCTGCAGCTTTGCCCTATAGCAAAATGCCGTAGGACATGACACTATGAAAATAGCTAAAATACACTAAACGAGCCGTGTCTACATCAGTAAGTTGTCTAACTTTTCTGACAGCATACACAGCAAAACTGAGCTTTCCTGAAAGATATGCTATATGTGCACCCCATTGTAACTTATTATCTAATGTAATGCCTAGAAACACTGTCGAGTCAACTGTGTCAAGTTCCTCCCTATCTAGCATAAAATTAGGTTTCAGTTGTTTAACGTTAGGTAAAGCAAATTTAACGCATTTAGTATTTTTAGAATTAAGTACTAGGTTATATGCTGTACACCATTGTGTAACCTGTATAAGTGCATTATTTACATCATCAAATTGATTCCTATTCCTGTCTACCTTAAAAATAAGTGACGTATCATCTGCAAAAAGTACAACATCACAAATGTATTTTAAATAATAAGGTAAGTCAGGAATGACACCATAATAAAAATCAAAAAAAAAATCTAATAATCTAATCCATTGCTTAATATTTTAAATAATAAATAATCGCTTACACCTACATATTTGACATAACGATTCAGTATAATATTAAAATGCACAAACAAAATAATTTTATTATATTAAAAATAAACAATTAAATATATAAAAATAAATAGTTACTTACTCTACCAATTATAATTTTTATAGAAATATAGAGTGTACTTTGACTTAATTATAAATATATTTAAATACATAGAATATATTCCTCTCTACTATTCTAAGACCCATTTATTAATTTTAGAAAACAATCTATTGAATGTTATTTATGTACAAATGATTTTATTATAAACTATGCTGTGCCCAACAGGGTCCATAATTGTATCTAGCTTAAGAATTTATGTACCTTCCACCTGTAAACACATTATGGAAAAGCAATAAAGTATTGAAGTATTGAAGTCATTAATATATATACAAAGAATAGAAAAGGACCTAGAATTGAACCTTGTGGAACGCCTAACTGTATAGATAATTTAGAGGATTTAGTCCCATTTACATCGACGCACTGAAATCTCTGCCGCAGGTACGACTCGACAACACTAAGTGCGGTTTCCTCTACGCCGTAGTGGCGGAGTTTACGTAGTAGTGTGTCATGATGAACGCAATCAAATGCTTTTGAGAGGTCACTGAATACTCCGATAGCATTTTTAGACGACTCCCAAGCATTATAAACCTGTTTTATGAGAGCAACACCCGCATCAGTAGTGGATCTACCTTTAGTAAATCCGTATTGATCTTTGTGAAGCAGACTATTTAAATAAAAGTGTCTTAATAGCTACTTTAATAAAATCTTTTCAAATATTTTACTAAATGCCGGCAAGATAGGGATGTGCCTAAAATTATTTATGTCATTTTTATTGCCAGATTTGAATAAAGGTATGATTTTACTTAATTTCATCAAATCCGGAAATACGCCTAGGTCAAAACATTGGTTAAAAATTATAGAGAGGTAAGGCGCAACAGTCTCAACTAAAATTTTAATTGAAATGCCCCAAAAGTCGCCGGTATTTTTAATATTAATTGAATTATATGCGATCAATATATCTCGCGGGGTAACGTGCTCAAATCTAAACACGCTCGAACATTCAGGTACACTGCTAAGCAAAAACTTTCCAGCGTCTAAAGACGATGATTGTAAAGAGCTAGTAGTTGTTATAGGTACGTTCGCAAAGAAACTTTTGAACATATGCGCTACTTGAGATTTGTCTGTGATAAACAAATTGTTATCTTGGATTTCAAATTGGTTTTCCCGTTGTCGTGCTCTACCGGTTTCATTATTTATAATTCTCCACGTTTCTTTAATTATATTTGTCGATTGCTTAATTTTACCATAATAAATTTTGATTTTACCATAATACAAACGTGTTTAAAATTTTTTGAGCAGTTTTTTACCTAGTTTAGAAAAGGTGTGTCAAATCTATGTTGTTTCATACCATATAATTCAAACAATTTGGCTCTACTTCTGTATATACCTATAGTGGCCCACTGGTTAAAAGAACCGGTAATACCCTTTGTTGTGACAGTTTTACTCTTGAAAGTATTTTGAAACTCATTATTTACTAGTCCAAAAAGTGAATTATAAATTGTATTTGGATTTTCTGAGTTCAATATTGAGGGATTGAGTTTAGCGATAATATTGTTTTTAAAACGTGTAAGACGATTGGTAGTTTGAGGCCTACATTCTACTGTATGTGGTTTATCATATGTTGAACAGGAAAAACTAGCTATCTGTCCACGGTAATCAGAAGGAAGAGAACTAATAACTACTGAGTTTTTAGCAACACAAGAACTAAATATGTTATACAAACAAGTGGAAGATGTTGCAGAGACTCTAGTAGGTTCATAGAATAAGTTACTTAAATTAAATGACTTAAAAAGATTCAGAAATCTATTACACTGTGAAGAATTCTCTAAAATATTAATATTCAAATCACCACATACTGTAATATTCTTATGACTACATTTTACTTTATTAATAGCATCTTCCATAATAGTCTTAAATAGATTATAATCACCAGAAGGGGGTCGATATACACAAATTACAATATATAAGTCTAGTTCCACACAGGACAACTCAATATTGTGCTCAATAGATAAGATATAGATAATTGACAATATCTTTACGTTCTTTGCATTTTAATAAATTTCAAGTCATGATGAGAGAACCGCCTCTAATAGCCTGCTTTCTTATATACGAACTCTGCACTGTGTAATATTCATTTATGACAATAAGCTCATGGGTCTTTAACCAATGTTCAGTTAAGCACAAAACCTTAACGTCATATTTTTCTAGAAATAAACTTAACTCTAATTCTTTGCCAGATAGGCCCTGCATGTTTTGGTGTACTATATTCAAATACTGCAGCCTAACTGTTGTCCTATCTTGGAGTTTAAATCACAAGATGTGTCTATAAAAACATTGTTAGTACATGTACTAACCGTATCAAATAAATTGTTAACACAAGGCTCACTGCCTTGCTGTAAACTGTATGCTAATAACTTAGCAATTTGTCGCTTAATATAAAATGGCAGATACATTGTATCTTTTGTTAAAATAAATTTACTAATAAATTTATTAGCGTCAAAAAACAATATTGCGTTACTATAACAAAACATTATGTTATACAATAACATATTTAATGAGTGTATGTGCATGTTTTGTGTATGTGTTGAGTAAGGCAAAGCACCTAAAATAAATTTACAACTAAATTTAGAATTAAGTTCTAATAACAATTCAACACATTCTATGATATCCTGTCTCTTTACAGTTAAACTCTTATCTAAGGGGTGTAACTTAATCTGTTTAACTAAAATACTGTAACTATCCCCTGGCCTACAATAATTTATAACACACTGATTTGTGTACTCACTGAGAAGACTACCAAAATTATGACCTAACCTATCAGAAAAAATAAAAGTTTTATGAAGTGATGTTGAAAGCCTACATTTATTTAAATTTGTTTGAAATGAGTGTGAGTTTTGTGGATTGCTAGAAAATCTCAGGTAGTATGGTACTCAATGGCTCTGCTGGGATTAAAGTGTGAGTACAAGAACACGAGCTTATTGGTCAGAGTCATACATCTCTGCATTACACCTCACCAAGTCTACGAGCTCACCTGCCTTCACTATACGCTTGCTCAGTTCTTGTTGAGAAGCTTGGTATTTGTTAAAAATCTCATTTAAGGTTCTTTCCCTAAGTAATATCTCTTCCCTTAAGCGATGAGTGTCCATATCATACACTGATCTACTTTGTTCCAAGTTTCTAGAGTACTCAGATTGTTGATGAACTAAGTTTATGCGCTCCTTTCTGAGATTACATTATATTTCCTAATAGATTTATGACATTTTTTAATTAATTTAGTAATTTTAATGTAGTATTTAAGTTTATCATGACTAGAAAAGCTGGGTCTCGTAATAATGGTATCCTCGCTGGTCAGGTCTATTGTCACAACTGGCTCCCTAATGCACACATGATCAGGCTCACTACTAACCAACTCATGATACGGCTGCAGGTATTCGCAATCTGTTCACTGTGTTTATTTATTTGTATGTTAGAGATGGTGTTATGAGCTTCACTCAATTCACGTTCCAGTTCAGTAACACGTCTCAGAGCTTCATACAATATATATAATAATAATAAATTCATACAATCGCCTCAATTAACCTACTAACTGCCAATTATTAACTGTAGTTTTGACACGTCGAGCGTCAGTAAGGCAACGTTCAAAGGTGAGGAACGTTCAAATCTTGTCTTTAATACTGTCTCCGATGGAGCCACATTGAGAGTTGACAATATTGCGAGTGAACGTCAAAGGGCGAATAGATTCTGACATATTATTTATCTGAGCTTCGGCTTATGGACAGCACAGTCAGTTCAAGTACAGAAATATATTGAGTGACGTGGTATTGTGTACTCGTAATTATTGGATACTTATTGGACAGGTTATATGACATGTATATTGTCTGTGTGGTGACGGATTAAGAATACGAAATGTCACCATCCCATATCATCCCGTGGGTGTCGTAAAAGCCGACAGAGGGAGTATGTTATGCAGAAAACAGCACTGTAAGAGAAGGAAAACTTGATACAGACCCTATACCAACCCGTTTGGCCTGCGTGGTATAGTAGGCCAATTCCTCCTTTTAAAGGAGAGACTAGTCCAGCAGTGGACTGTTAAAGGCTGATGACGTACATATTTGAACGGTTAGCACACGCGGGTGAGTGACTGCTTGTCGTAGTATTTGCATCAGAGCGCATCCGTGCTTCAGAGCGCAAGTAAAACCGTCGGATACAGTTCTTATATCAGGACAAAGATTGGCAGGCCATGGTCTTAGGGTGGTCCATAAACTCAGCCATCAGAGTTGACTACACATTAATACGAAAAGAAAAGAAACGAATGTCCAATATGCTTATAAATACATGATTATAATTATTCTAAATAGGTTATGACACAAAATTAATCTCTCCCTACTCATACCGCGTATTATTTTAGGATTTATATAAACTTGTGGCAACTTATTACATTAATTCTAAAAAAGCCACAATTCATTAGTCAATTGAAGGTGAAGTGCTTATTTAGGACAAGGAGCAATTCTCTACAAAGGCCCCTTGAATAGACTATAGATAAATATTCTAGGTAGGCTCTTAATTTCCTTATTGGACAAATATCTTCGCCGATATTAGATATTGTAAGGGAAAGTTGTCTTTATCTTTATGTTCTGAAAGGTGTAATTAGCAGACGACGAAATGAGCCGTTCAGTAACAGGTCATAGAGACGTCGCAGTGTCCACTTGCGCCTCTCGGTGAGTAAAATGATAGACATAGACAGACATTCCCAGGTATGGTGCCGAAGTAAAAAAATATCGTAATAATTGGAACAATATGGGATTTCAGTTTTCGTTAAGGGTCTTTTTACACCCTGTATAATTGATGCGGGTGGAGCTGCGGGCGCAGTCTAGTCGTAAATATTTTGTGGCCACAGCTCTGTTCAATATTTCACGCACATGTATTCCATCCGCCAAATAACAGGATAAAGGAGCCTTTCTTACCTATATTATTCACCTGCCCACAATAGAGTCTAAATACACAATCATGCGAGGATATTTTGGTACCTGCTAACATTTTAGGCGTGAACAATACAGATATGATATCCTATATCAACATATTGTACTACGTTTCTCGAATATGGAATAACATTGGCATTATCGGGAAAAGAAAATGGTTCTTGGACTGAGCCAATAGCATGGGACTGCATTGAGTCTATGATCTTTCTTTTCGTGTAAGTATGTGGCCAACTCTGGTGTCGGGATTTCCAGGCCGCCAAAAGGCCTCCGACATGATTTACCATCCTTGTTAAGACAAGAACCGACACCGACAGCTTTACGTGCACTCCGAAGCGCACGGAAGCGCTTTCATGTAAATGGCAATGAATACAGATTTACATAGAAGCGCAGTTCTTAACCCAGTTAATAGGATTCCAAGTGGGGACTCTCTCCAGTTTAGTTCGTAGTTGGCGCCGTTGGCGGCGCTGGCATCGTTCTGCGTCTCTCTCGCTCTCGTAGTTAAGATACACTGGTGGAGAGAGCGCGACTGCCACGCCGCCAAGCGGCAATTTGAGTACCAGAAAGTTTGTCTTCAAAGCGCCCATATGAAATGCGCCTCTATGTAAATATCGGAGCTCTTTGGAAATGACTCACGGTCACACATCAAAATTGCGACCTGTGCAAGTGCTGCTTAACTTTGCTATGAGCACTACAATTCTGTGAAAATGAGCGCTGACTGTGGTCCGTCACGTTGCTGATCCGTGTAATGACGGATTAAGAATATAAAATGTCACTACGAGTAGGTACCTCATTCATACCGTGCGACTTAGATAAATAAACTAAACAAGTAGAATCATGCAGCAGAGAAGAAAACTCCACATCAAACTATATGCCAACTTATCTGACCAGCGTGAAACAGAAAACCTTATATTCTCCCTCACACGTGCTATTGTGAGAAAAACTAGAATGCTTTCTGCCTAACAGTGGACCACATGATGAAACGTTGACTGAGAAGTTTGACTTGGCCGTCCGATAGATCCTCTATCGGCCAGTTGAAATATTCGATCTATCCATGGATTTGGAGAATCGACATATATGTTTGACATATCTTGTATGGAGCTTACGAAAAAAATGTATCAAAAATCTCAAATAAAAGGATGCATCGAATATTGGATTCAGCGGTATGACACTGGGCACGTGGGCGGTGTTCCCATTCTATTTTTTCCAAGAATCCTGTATATTATTAGTCATCTTCTTATTAGTCAATTCTCAGAAGATTGTTGTTCTCACGATAGAAAATGTACAAGTACATCACTAAATATAATTATTTAGCTCAAGTTATCATTTGTAATATTTAATACGAAGCGCTACCGTGTTTCGGAAGGCACGTAAACACACTTCTTGTCTTCGAAAGAAAATCTGGACTATAATAAGAATTATATAGCTGGAGAGTTTGTTTGGTCGGTTGAAATCGCTAATCTCAGGAACTACTGGTTCAGTTTGAATGATTTTGAATTATTATTTTGTGTTAGATAGCCCCTTAATCTAGGAAGGCTATGGTAGGCTGTCATCACGGACTCATCTTTTAGAAGATAAAAGGCCTTCGGAGTGCTCAATCTTCGCCGACACCATGGTTGACCCAGACAGCCATACAAGATGACGTAGCCTACGTTGCAGGGATAAACATACCAACTATTGTCAGAACTTATCTAATATATTTCTCCGCATCGCTGTCACTGCGGTGAAGCCGTTGAAAGTCTTGGCCACCATGGCCTATCGTGCAGCAAGAGTGCTGGGCGTTTTTCCCGACATGCCCACATTAACGACATAATCCGTCGAGCTCTTGTCACCGCCGGAGTACCAGCTCATCTTGAACCGAATGGGTTGGTACGCGACGATGGGAAGAGACCAGACGGTATGTCCTTATTACCTTGGAAGATGGGCAGGCCTCTGGTATGGGACGCGACATGCGTCGATACCCTTGCGCCATCACATCTTCCAAGCACAGCTGGATCGGCTGGCGCTGCTGCTGCATCAGCGGAGACCCTCAAACGGCGCAAATACGCAAACCTATCTGGTATTTACGTTTTTGAGCCGTTTGGGGTCGAAACTCTGGGGCCATGGGGGCCTAGTGCACGCGCTCTGTACAAAGAAATCGCTAAAAGGCTGATCGACGCTTCCCGTGACCAGAGGGCTGGTTTATATTTTGCAGAGAGAATAAGCATTGCCATACAACGTGGCAATGCTGCCAGCCTTCTGGGCACGCTACCAGCCGACAGCGTTGCGGAGGAATTTTTTGACGCCGCGTAGTTTCTATTTTTTTATTTTTATTTATTTAGTTTAATTGGTTTAGTTTAGGATAGTTTAGTTGCATAAGTAGTTTTATTCTGTTGTATATATGTTATTTGTTACTTCAATAAAGTCTACACTCTAATGATAATGCGCAGTTTGGGACAATTCCAACTAATACCTGAAAGTAATTGCCAGAAAATGAGAAAGTCTTATATGCTTACTGGAACAGGTTACATGTTATTAATTGATATTTAATTTTATTTTTAGATCATTAAAATTTAATTTATTACGTAATGTCAGAATTTTAAAACTTTAGTATGGATAATAGATTTGAAACATTCGCGATTAGTATACATAATATGAGACATGGATGTAGTATTATATTCTATGATCAGATACTTCCTACTTACTCAAATAATTTAAGAATAAAGTCAACAACTTCTGCTTTCCACATTCCGTTCGCCAGAAGCGATTCAACAACATGTCCTGAGGGCGGTATATGTACAAAGCCTCGTTTGTAAGGTACACAGATGGATTATATAATATCAAAGCGTGTTGTAACGTTGCCTGAGGGCTGAGGGCTACTCCCAGTAACAACATTTCTCTGTAAAATACGTTAAAATATTTCCAAGGCTATTTTCCAATAGCAAAATATGAAAAAGGAAGTGAAGTTCGTAATATTTGTTATAAGCCTTGCTGAGAATTATATGGATGGTATTTTTTTAAATCTATGCCGATGTTTGGATTTTTTTTTCTTATTAGTAAAGTATGAGGTTTGGATAACATTGAAAGTTTATGGATGGAAACCTCCTACTAATTTCTCAAGTTTGGAAATCAGAGCAATTTTTGGAAAGTTTGTAGCGGTAGATACGTTACAACGGAAATAAAGTCCTGAATCGCGTTAACAGTGTTCACGCACGAGTTGACTATATACCTAATTATACAACTCTCAAATACGTCCGTTGTACTGTAGTCCACCAGCCTGGTTAGAGGATCCTACCTCTATTTGGAGGAACAGCAAACTTTATTCCTCCACAAGCTTTTATTTATTTATTTAAACTTTATGTACAACTCATAGGTACAATGGCGGACTTAATGCTATAAGCATTCTCTACCAGTCAACCATAGGGAAATGCAGAGATAGGTATGGTAGGTGTACAAATAGTTTTGGTCACGTTAAAAAGATAAGGTGTACTTTACAATAATAACAATAAATACATGGTTATATTATTAAATATATACTATATAACATAATATAATATATACGTAAGTATAAATGCATATTTAAATTATATATATTCGACGCCTTCCTGATCTCTAATGGAAGGGCATTCCAGAGCAGAACTGATTGGACTATGAACGATGAGTGCACAAGACCAGAAGAATGTGATGAACATAAAAGCAGAAGATTATTAGAGGAGCGGAGATCTTTTGCGTGATAGGAGCCTAAATATTGGAAATAAGATTGAAGGTAAGCAGGGGAAGTTGGAGAATGAAGAAGAGAAGAAGAGAAGAAGAAGAGGCATACAAATATGTAGTAAAAAGAAAAGAAAACTTCTATGGAGATCAAGAATAATACCGACTACATACAATAAACAGCAATACAAAAAATATGCAAAACTTTTTACGAAAATAATAAAACTTACGAAACGTGCACAGAACAATCATAAAATTAATACATCTGACAACAAAGTAAAAATGACATGGAAAATAATAAACAATAGTAATTTGAATATACCAAAAGAGACAATACAAAAACTAACGATTAATAATAAAACTGTAACTGACCCCATGCATATTGCCAATAGCTTTAATGATTATTTTATAGATAAAATTGTACCAATTTCTAAAACAGTAACAAACAATACCTCATTGATTGAAAAAAAAAGACATTCCATGTTCATGGCTCCTTGTACACCTCAAGACATACTAGCTATAATCAGAAATCTCAGAAATACTCATAGTGTAGGTTACGACGGCATCTCTACTAAAGTAATAAAATCCGTGGGAAGGTTCATCTGTGGACATCTTAGCCACATATTTAATATGTGTATATATCAGGGTGTATTCCCCGAGGCTCTGAAAAAGTCTATAATAAAGCCAGTACATAAGAAAGGAAGTCAAGATATTATGCCAAACTATAGACCTATAGCGCTTATATGTATTTTTTCGAAAATTTTTGAGAGGTACATATATAAAAAACTCAATAGCTACCTGGAGCTCAATAAAATTCTATGTACAGAACAGAAAGGCTTTAGAGAAAAAATGTCAATTAATTTGGCTATTTTTGAATTTCTGCACAGAACGATGTTAAATATAGACAAGAGGAACCCAGTTTGCGCAGTCTACTGTGATATGTCGCAGGCTTTTGATCACGTGGATCATAGTATTTTAACGAATAAGCTCGAGTGCTATGGTATTCGCGGAAATGTGCTTGACCTGCTGGTATCGTACTTATCCAACCGAATCCAGTGCACGGCCATAACAAGAATAGATCTTACAACTAAAAAAGAAATAACAGCCTACTCAACTGAACGTCTAATAAAGTATGGTGTCCCACAGGGAAGTGTCTTGGGTCCTTTACTGTTCAATCTATACATTAATGACTTGCCTAAATCAACTAATCAACCCATAACACTCTTCGCAGATGACAGTACACTTACAGTTGCATGTAAAACATTCGATACGTACGAACATGACATAAATAGATCATTGTTGGAAATTATTAATTGGATGAATAATAATAATCTAAAAATCAATATTAACAAAACGCAAATTATGCACTTTAGCCAAAAAGCTACTACTTTGCAACGAAACCAACCTTGCATTAAGTATGATAATACAAAAATACATGAAGTTGATAATGCTCAGTTTCTTGGACTCATAATAGACCGTAAACTGAATTGGAAAGCTCATATATCACAATTATCTAAAAAAATAAGTAGTCGAACCTACGCTCTGTACAAGCTTGCTCCAGTAGTTAATACAGCTGCATTGCTTACTGCGTATCATGGACTTATCGAGTCTCTGTTCAGATATGGGATTATATTTTGGGGAAACTCAGTAGATAAAGATATAGCATTCAAACTCCAAAAGCGGTGCATTAGAGCAATGTTTGGGCTACAACTTAGAGACAGCTGCAAACCGTATTTTGTAAAGCATAAAATTCTAACTCTCTCATCATTATATATCTACGAAATAGCGGTATTTGTTAAAACCAATCCACATCTCTTTAACAAATTATCAGATGTCACCATACGCAACCGTCGAGATAACCATAGATTGTGTATGCACACTGCTAAGACGGCGCTATTGGGCAAGAGCGTTTTTTGCATGGCGCCCAAAATATACAATAAAATACCCAACAAATACAAGGATTGTAATGTTAATATATTTAAACGCAAATTAAAAGATTTATTATTGGATAAATGCTATTATACTGTTAATGATTTTCTATTTGACAATTTTATATAATTATTTAGTTTTGATGTATAATATGACATATCGGGATCTAATTTAATTGACATAAATATTTTATTATTATATTTTTTTATTATTATTGACCTTAATTATATCTTTTACTATTTTATTGAATGAATTTTGACTGTCCAATTAGAATTTTGTTAACTAAGAAACGCTTATTAAAAAGACAATGTAACTGCCTTTTATATTAGATCCAGATTTAATGTATATTTAATAGATTATTAGAATACACTTATATTGGCATGTCTAACCAGACAGAACATGTTGAAACAAAAAACCTGTTACACCTTATGTACACATGTTGAGACTAATAAATATATCTTATCTTAAAAAAAAAAAAAAAAAAAAAAAGAAGAGAGAATAGCGTTGTGAGCTTTTCAAATGACAATTCATTTGCTTATAATACTCAGTACCGTACCTCGTGTAAAATACAACTATAGTTGTGGTGTAGGTACGTACATATTTCGCCATTCGTAGTAAAATTCGTATATCCACTGATAATAGGTATTGATAGTAGTACTACACTACGTTCAGCGAAGCTGTGCCTCTAATCGCTGTCGTTCTTGTCTTTTCAAAAAAACTCATCCAATATACACTAAGCTAGTCTAATAAAGCAAATATCCTACAAAGCTTTATCACGGCAATTGAAAACTCTTACCAGCAGACCTCATCTGTTATTTAAGTGCTCACTTATATTGGAAATGAAATTGTTTTCGCGATGTCTTTTTATTTAGTGTCCAATAATCAAGGAGAGAACAAAAATTTCAATTTAATCTTAAAGACACTAACACTATGCTAGGAACGGGAATGGCTTTCATAGAGTCTTAAGTTAATAAACTTAAGACTCTATGAAAGCCATTCCCGTGTTTAAAAGTTCGCCTCTAATTAAATAAATCGTGAAAAATGTGCCATATATAGTGACAATTTAATCACCAAAACAACCTATAGGTTCGATCCCCACACGAAACAACATTTCTTGTGAACTATAAATTGTACTTTCCAGTCTGAGTGTCCTTTGTGACCGTTGGTTGAATATTTCTAAAGTCCCCTGCGACGCAGGATTTATTTCTGCTGTGGATAACAAAACTGAGTTCTCTCACCTAGAGAAAGATCAATTTTCTTTCACGAATGGCTGTACTGCGAGAAAGATGCTAATCTGCTACTTTTAAGCTTGCTTCAAAAGCTTAAATAATTAATATTAGACTTACCGCAGCGCAGTAACACAACAAATGATGGTCTATTTGTATTTTGAAAGCTAGAGATTTGATTCCGAGTGCTTTTAAAAGACGAATCCCGAACTAGGAATAAATATAATTTTGCGGGAGACTTTACAATCATCCAATTTATTTATTTATTTTTCGTGTGAGTGTGTGACCAACTCTGGTGTCGGAGTTTTCAGACCGCCCAAAGGCCTCCGACATGGCCTAACGACCCTTATCCTTAGACAAGAGCCGGGACCGACAGCTTTACGTGCCCTCCGAAGCACGGTAACGCTTAGATGAAAATGCCCCACACGGTCACCCATCCAAGTGACAACCTGTGCAAGCGTTGCTTAACTTTGCCGATCTGTTACGAACGGCATTCCAAGTCTCGCTATGGGCGAACAAAATCATCCAGTAAACAGGTACAAAATAATTAAACAGACACAATTGTCTCAGAACTCCACAATTTTTTATAATACAGAAGGTAACTTGTGGTTACTTGTGGGTTTCACAAACTGCACTTTCCTATATTCATGCCTATCATACCAACAGTATCATCACTGTCACAATCGTCTATGCGTTATCTCAGTTGCATCCAATTCATACCTGTGAAACATACATACATAGACTCACGCCTGTTTCCCGGAGGGATAGGCAGAGACTACGGAACACCATTTGCAACGATCCTGACATCTATATACTTATAATAAAACTGTTGAGAGGTCAATTCTGTACATTGAATACATATTCAAAATTAATATTGGAGGATGAATGGTGATCGATACTGATGCCAAAAATGCAATCAGTAAATTTTTTGTCTGTCTGTCTGTCTGTCTGTCCGTCTGTCTGTCTGTCTGTATGTGCACGCATGGGTAAAAAACTACTGACGGGATTTTAACCAAACTTGGTACGATTGTAGTCCATACTCCTGGGCAGGTTATAGGCTATATAACTTAACGCTAAGACACATAGGAGCTGAGCAGTAGCGATAAATTTGAAGCAAGTCGGATGAAAATGCGCTTTCGAGCTCTTATCCTCGCATTCGTTGATCATTCACCAAAAGTATGTATTACAAAGATGATGGTCTTTAAAAGATCTACAAAAAACTCCTTAATAGTATATATCTATCTTTAATAAATTAGCCACAATAACGGGTTTAATCGTTAGGCATTTCTTCAAAGTGTATTAAATACATCAATATATTGTATTTCACATAGATATATCTTTATCAAACTCCCATATTCAAAAAGTACACTTTAATATGTATATTATATTAAAAAACTATATAGAAATCGGTTTATAAACACACAAGATATAGATGAAATTAAACTTCCAAATCTCGCCGCGCCAGTATTGGTACGGCTATACGGTTGATTTTTGTTTAACGCGCTGTTTATACATAATTATAATAAATCTGAAAGTGATCGATGTCCGTACATGGAAGATATTCAGAAGAAATCTATTTTAAGGGGTCTGCATTAAAGAAGAGAAGCCCAAAATATAATTATTAAACTTTATTTTTGTCTGTTTGCCTTTGCGTTTGTGCACGCTCATTTAGGTTTCGGTTTTCATTGATGTATTGTAGTAAGCCCCACTTAACATTTCATGTCTGTTTTATACGAATCGGTTCATACCTAGATAAAAAGTTGTGTCAAATTACACATTTGCACGGTTAAAATTTGTTCTATAAAAGTAACTCTTTAGTGGAATTGGTTGAAACTTAATGTATTATGATCAGTCAAATGTAAAATTACGAGGATTTAAACATTATAAGTAGGATATTTTCTATCATTTGGATCTTCCAATTTAAATTGAGTTTAAATCTGTATGATAAATTATATTAAATAGGGTTCAGCTTCGGCTGGACGTATTCGCACATGATATGTAAACAGTTTGAAGAGTGGCGAGTCATTTTATTTTACTGGATGGGGATAAACACTGGGATGGCATTGTCTAAAGCAAGTATAAGTAAAAGTCCTCATCGATTACGCCATGGGTTTGAGATGCTGGCATAGTTATGACATAAACATGAAGACAAATTGGCTGAGGACATTTTTAGGTCCCCACAACAATCTAATAAACCATTGCTTGACAGTAGATATAGTTATATCCTATTACTCAATATGAACGACCACGACAACCGATACGAACCATCATTTAATTTTGCTGGTGTAAAAATGATCTCTCGAGACTTACTGAAGAACAGCTTTTAATATAATTATGATCGTGTGTGTCGTAGCGTGGATAGTGATTTGAGAAAAATACTATTTGTAGATGATCCGGGTGGAACGGCAAGACTTTTCCTACCAAGGTGAAAGCAAAGGAACGAAGCTAAAGTAAGATTGTGCGAATACAAAATGACGAACCCATGGGCGGTATAACAGTACTTTTTCGTGGCGATTTTCGTTAGGCTCTGTCTGTTATACCACCATAGAATATGAGACAAGAGGGGTGATAAAATTATAGCCTGTCTGAAGAGTTCATAACTATGGGATTATATGATCGCTATGCATTTTGACATTAAATATGCGAGCATGATTATGAGGCAACGAACTGCACAGGAATTCTTTGATCTTGTACTCGCGATTGGTAACTTCGCGGTATGGACTTGCACGAACAAGTGAAAGTCATTTGAGCTATTTTTAGGACATCTACACTATTCAATATAGGTATTATATACAACTTAAAACATTTTGGGTATCAATTCTGTAGCCCAATGAAAAGACAAATTCCGCGCGAACGGAGTCGCGGGCACAGCTAGTATCTCATATATACCTGTAAAAAAAGCTGTAATACGATGTTAATTACAAAAATATTGCTAGAGTACAATCATATACACTGTAAGTAAATATTCTTTACTCTTCACAATAGCTGCCTTCTTCCCTTGTACCTACTTGCTTTGTAATGTCTCGAGTGAGTAAATTTTTGATACTTACTTTGTTGTTTTTTACGAGCGGCCTTTTCTTTGACTGCTGTAGAATTACGGGAATTTTATTTGTTTCATAAAACCAAATAAATTTTAAGATTAAAGGTATACAAACTTTGCATTGTAGCTCAAAGTCTCGTAAAAAATTACACCATTTTGACGATCTTATCGACTTATTATTAGGAAACAACAATTTGCAGATAACCCAATTTTTTGTCCCGTGTGTGCTGCTTAAACGACTACGCCATAGGAGCTGAAGCAAAAATAACAAAGAAAGCGCTCATTCCGTGCCCATCGCTTCGGCAGATGCCTCGTGCAGAGGCGTAGCACTGGAACCCATATGATTTCTATATATCTCTTATCAACCTTTTTCTTTTGCAATAGTTGGGGTGGTCAATTCGAGGGTGCGTGGTGGGTTCCTCTTCCTTTCCATACATAAGTGTCATTTAAAAAATAGTATTGTGTGAGTGATATGCATCACTTCAAAAGTACCTACTATTCTTGTTAACATCTATAATCCGTACTAATCTCGTAGTATTATGCCCGCCATTTATCTATGTAACTGCGAGCGCGACGTTCTCGATCCGGCGACAAAGTTCTATAGTTTTATAATGAACAAGCAGGAGTACTAAAAGAGAAAAGTAAAAAAATAAGACTCGTCTTTTAAGCTACTATAACAGCTCTGTGGAGAGAATGGAGTAGGTATTAGGCTCTAGATTTCTGATCGTGGCGCTCAAAACGTGACAATTATATATCATTCGTAAAATATTTAAAAAGTAAAGCAACGTTTCACTACTTGGATGGGTAGCCGCCTGTCTCGATTCTTATCACAGGACAAGAGTTGTAAGGTCTCTGGTCTTAGGGTGGTATATAAATGTTGACACTTTAGTTTTCCACACACTCACAAAAAGAGATTGGTTTTTCACCAATTTAACGAGGAGAGGACCTGTACGAAGAATAGCTAAGTCACGACTTCCTGAAAAAGTACATTTAATAATAAAGACCTTATATATTAGATTATAAAGGGATTTTACTATAGCAAAAATTCAAAATTCTGTGTTGAGAAGAGTGCCATGGCGTTCCGTCTAAATTGGAAAGAAAAATTCTGCCTAAGGCATGGTTGCCACCAACGAAGAAAGGTAATATGTGTGTACGGCGCCGCGAGATAAAAATTATAAAAAATATATTTGAATAATTTTTTGTAACCGCAGCAAATTTTCTTGGCTCGCCTTTCATATTATTTGATCTTTAACCAGAACAAACATTTCAAACCAAATAATTAACCATCTGATTGGATTTGTTCTCATAGATAAAGTAAACACAATTTCACAAAATTCATGTCTGGACCATACAATATTCAATATTTATTATTGCATACAAAGTTAACGAGCTCTGGAATCTTCAAAATGTCTGTGTTGAAATTCTCATAATATGTATATTATAACGTTTGATCCCCATATTATCATGGTAGAAGACAAGAAAACTTTGTGAAAGCAATATGACAAGGAAAACAAGTCGTGTTTTAAGCGGGAACATATTTTTACTTGATCTGAGGTTATATTATGAATGCCACATCACTGCCTGACAATTATGCATTAAAAACGTAAATAACATAACTTCACGCCTTTATCCCCGAAGGGGTAGGCAGGGTATTACACACCTACACTTCGCCAGTTATGTTTTGCCCCTAATGTAATAGGGAGCAAACCTATTGTCATCTACCGGGCACATGATTAAGCGAGCGATAATTAACGTTTGTAATACACACATAACTTCGGAAAGTCAGAGGTGTGTGACCGGGTTAACTGGGGATCGAACCCGAGACCATCGTCTCGGTAGTCCGTTACGTATACCACTGGACTGTCGCCGCTCCACTGTTTTGTATACATGTACGAGTATCACGATTATTGCCAAATATTACGACAGTGACAAATTGCATCTCTACAAATACCCTAGAGAAACTTGGTTGCTCAAATCCGTGTCTAACTAGTTTAAAATTGTCATCTCTTTTTTCTGGTTATCCTAATTGTAATAAAATTAAAGCCTATGGAATAAGCAAAATTGAAGCCACAATAGAGATTTTGTATGGGAACCTAATTCGCTCCTTTGATATGACCATGTCTGCCAGGTCTACTAGTGTAATACCTCTGATGATTATAATCAAAGTGTTATACATAATCCTTCTGCACGCGTGTGTATCACTCATGTTCTAAGTTCTAAGCTTAGTTTCACAATTGGATCCGGTACGTGGCACTCTTGTCCGGATTGAGATAATAACGAAGGACAACTAGTACATTATTAAATTGGAATCGTTATTCATTATCATCGTTTCGGCCAAAAGACCATGCACACACCACTTCAGAAGGCCAATTCGTATTTTATATGACATTGCAACTATATTTCGAACTAAATGTGATTAAATTTTGAATTGACTCAGAAACGGTATTCTGCTAATTTAATATCATTATAGTCTAAATTGACTTCTACATTGACACATTTTTCAATTTACGAACCAGTCACGATAACATTATAATATAATTTAAATATCAGTTAATATAAGAGAATACCATTTGTGAAATGAGTATGACAATTACATTGGATCAAAACTGCATTTTGAACAAATTTATTCAACAGAATTGTGCATCTGAATTCCTTCTTTCTGAGTCCGTCAAGATTTGCCATCCAGACTGAAAAGCTGCCTGCAATCCTAGCAAGATAGTCACACAACCTCAGGGAACCCTAGCTTTGCTATGTCATACGGTGCGTGGCCGCCTCTACATTAACTTCTTGTCCCAGAGACACACACCTCTGACTTTCCGAAGTTATGTGTGCATTAAAATTAAAATTTATCCCCTCTACGAAACTCAGATCTTTGCAAGCGCCACCCATTTGGTTCACTCGCGAGTTAAAATCACTACTTAAAGAAAAAAATAAATATAGAATTAGATATGCAAAATATAAAAATCCTTTAGATAAAATTGTATATTCGTCTTTAAAGAAAAGGAGTATCAATCTTATTAATAAATGTTACAATAGCTACATCACACACATTGAATCTTCTATAAAAGAAAACCCGAAGGTGTTTTGGTCCTTTTTAAAGCAGAAGAAAGCTAATAAAAGTTCATACCCGTCATGGTCCAGCCATCTGTGAAATTCTTGCATCTTATTTTTCGTCTGTATTCGAACCTCCTACCCCTTCTGGGTTAAGTGCAAACACCAACGTTCAAGTACTGTCAACTAATACACTGTGTAAAATTACTTTGACTGAGGATCTTATTCTCAAAGGTGTTAAAAGATTAGACAAGAACAAAGGTCCTGGTTCGGATGGAATACCATCAATTTTTGCTAGAAATTGTGCCAATTTTTTATCTTATCCTTTGACTATTATAACAAGTCATTATCCACCGGCACCTTTCCCTCCGTTTGGAAAAACGCACTAATAACTCCTATCTACAAGTCTGGGGATGTCGAGCTTGTAACCAGCTACAGACCTATATCCATTCTACCAGTTTTTGCCAAGCTGTTTGAGTCACTGTTACTGCCATTCATTACCATTTGGCATATTAAACCTTTAATTACATCTAATCAGCATGGCTTTTGTGGCAGTCGTTCTACCACAACTAATCTGATCTCTTTTACAAACGACTTAATTGCATCTGTAGACAACGGCACTCCTGTGGACGTTGTCTACACAGACTTTTTAAAAGCATTTGATAAGGTTAACCATAATATCCTTGTTAATAAGCTCTTGCGGTTTGGTATTGATGGCTCTCTTCTAGACTGGTGTTCGTCTTACCTAAGGCAACGCACATGTCGAGTTGTAATTAACGGATTTATTTCTGAGCCTTTTATGGCATCCTCGGGTGTACCGCAGGGATTCCACCTCGGTCCTACGTTCTTCAATATATTCATCAACGGTATTACCTCATGCTTTCACAATTCCCTTAGCTACTTGTACGCTGATGACCTAAAAATCGCTAAAACAATCAATTCAGTCACCGACTTCAATCTTCTTCAAGATGACATAAATCGCCTCGTGAAATGGTGTTCTGACAACAAAATGACCCTAAATAGCGATAAATGCTATCATTTGCACTTCTCTAGAAAAAACATTCCTACAATACTACTTATTCTATACTGGAAAACAAAATTAAATTAATTGATACATACAAAGATTTAGGCGTTACTTTTGATAAAAAATTAAGATTTGATACACACATTAACAATATAACTTCAAAAGGGTATAAACTTCTAGGATTTGTAGTAAGAAATTGCAAGGATTTTAAAAATGCATCAACTAAAATAAATATCTTTAATAGCATAGTAAGGTCAGGTCTCGAATATTGCAGTTCCGTATGGTCACCACATTACGAAGTTCATAGTAATACGGTAGAGCGTGTACAAAAGCGTTTCGTTTACCACCTTGCGTACCAAAGTCAAAAGGCAAAACAACTCTCATCTTATACGGCCATTATAAGATGAGAGTTGTTTTGCCTAAAATTTTATAAAATGAACAGTCTTAAAAACAGAAGAAAATTTTTTGATCAAATATTGCTGTATAAATTAATTAATAATGTAGTCCACAATTAGTAACAAAGTTACGGTTCAATACTCCTTTCAAATTGCCGCGAAAAAATTGTTTTCATCTCTTCGCCCCTCAATGCGCACACAGCAACCTGGGCCTTAATTCTCCTATAAACCGAATACAAAAAGCCTACAACACCATCTCGGTCATCAAAGACTGTGACTTATTCACGCACAATCTTGTAAAATACAAAACAGTCTTAAAAACAATTCTTTAAATTAAACATAAAATATAATATTACTAGCGGTTCGCCCCGGCTTCGACCGTGGTGCATATATGGCCTATAGCATTCATAGACACCGCAGCTAACAAGAGGTGAAGGAATTTTTAAAAACACAAACAATATCTTTAGCTTTATAATACTAATATAGTCTAGTTTAGATGATATTAGTATAGACTATCATATTTTCTTTTCCTTTTCTATTATTTATTGCGTTGGGTTGCCTTTTTCAGACATTCCGCGTACCTACAGTTATGTTGTTTCCGCGATACATTGTATAATTATAGGTATCATTATTGTTTATACTATACAACCGACACTAAATGTTTGACAATGTATGATGTGTTTCGAGCCTTAGTCTTAAGTACTTAATATTAATATTAAATTAGTTAAAGTTTGTCATATAAAAATATCCAATAACCTTGTTTGTTCTAATACCTTGTGAATTGTAATGTATGCCGTGGCAACTTGTAATTGAAACAGCACTATTGCTTGAGCCACTCAACAAAACTTGTTAAAATCCTTTTCTAAGTGTATGTTTTGTAAGTTGTCCTATTAATAAATAAATAAATTACAAACGTTAATTATCGCTCGCTTAATCATGTGCCCGGTAGATGACAATAGGTTTGCTCCCTATTACATTAGGGCCGAAACATAACTGGCGAAGTGTAGGTGTGTAATACCCTACCTACCTCTTCGGCGATAAAGGCGTGAAGTTATGTTAGTTACGTTTTTTAATGCATAATTGTCAGGCAGTGATGTGGCATTCATAATATAACCTCAGATCAAGTAAAAATATGTTCCCGCTTAAAACACGACTTGACTTCCTTGTCATATTGCTTTCACAAAGTATTCTTGTCTTGTCTAAAGTTATGGTTTTTAAAAAAGAGGAATGTGTTACGCCTTGTAATGTTATGATTGATGGACAACGAGTGGAGCAAGTGAATGATTTTGTATATTAAGGCGCTGTTATACCTCAGAAGCCGTGAAACACCTAATTTTTCGTCGCGCATCTAGCCATAACGGTACATATTACAAACTAGCAAAAATTAGAGCTTAAAGTCAAAAGTCTGAACAAAAGACTTTTGAAAGAATTTTTCATGTACGTAAAATAGAATCACGGTAAAAAAATCACAAAATCGAGGCAAAAAATAATCTTTCGTCTCACTGTTTGCAATATTTTGATTTGTAAGCTGTCATATTTTTTTTGATAATATTGTAGGAAATCTAATAAACTAAAGAATTACCTTATTTATTTTTATATTACACGTGTATATTTTGTAAAATTAAATAAAATCTGCCAAACGTCTATGATTTTGACGCTCGGTAGATCCCATCAATATCAAACGCTTCAGCAATTTAAACCTTATTAGCATAAGCGGTGTACTGAGTGTCAGTTGCTAGTTTACGCCCCGCCCAGAGCTCATCATTCGGCTATGAGCCCTGTGAGAGATAGGTCATGTCGCTTGCGTCTCCGCTGCACGAAATTTTACGTAAACCTGTTTGTTATTATAATACGCCAAATTGAGTTCGTAATTTCATGTTTTATGTTATAGACTGAATACTTTGAATCAAATAGGCTTTTCATGTAACTATGGGCACATATAATTAGGACCTAAGTTTATACTCTTGTTGCGTTTAATGTGTTATTGTTTCTGTGCTTATAAATATATAATTAGAAGAATAAAATATGGACAATTAGATAAATGAAGTTCTACGAAGGATTTGTTCAAGAAAGTGTCGTAATAAAATAGAAATTCATCCATGGCCAAGTGATTATAAAATATGTAACATTTTTACACAAATTATTTTCATAAGAGTCTTTTATGACTAACTATGTTACTTATATATCATCGATTATGCATAATATAATTATATAAATTATTCTCACAATACATAACTGCCACAGTTTTCAATTTTTGAAAGAGTAATAACATAAAATCGTATCATTTTATGTACCTATATTTCAAATTCATTAGCTTGTCAAAGCGCCTGGAGCGCTAAGATGCCGCCACGGCGAACAATAATGATGACAGCGCTAATATGGCGCTCCGCAATCCGCACACAAGCGGTAACGAATGTTGTATTATTGTGTTTTGAACATAAACATTTTTAGGTACATCGGGTAAAACTTTGATTATTCATAAACTATTAGGTATGTCTCAGTACATCTAATATCTTTTTAATTTCTAAAATCAATAATTTATAAGTAAGAAGGTAACTTCTCTGTTTGCTATAACACAAGATATAGTATTTTTTTAATAATAAAGTACGTAACTAATTATCATTATTGTAATTACAGTGAAGTTAAAGATAACAGTTCTGCAACGTCTTACACACATTTGACTTCAGTCATTCCTAACACGATCTGTTCAAGAGCTAGCTAAGAAATGCCAAACAATTTTTTTAACAAATTTGACTCAAATTCCGTAGTGATAAGCAAAAATTACAAGAGGGATAGCAGTGACTGGTTCGAATTGCGTAAGAATATGTTGACAGATTGAAATTTTTGTATAGTGGTAAAATGAAGAGATATAAGCAGTAAAGCCAACTTAGTAAAAAATATTTTGTACAAATAAAATATTTGCAATGTAAAATCAGTTGCGCATGGAATCTAAAATGAACAACTGGCTTTGCAACAACTGGCGAAGCAAGAAAATGTAACAATCGAGCCTTGTGGATTATTCGATTATTGGTGCCACGCCAGATGGATTAATAGGTGCAAACACGATTGTGGAAATTTAATGTTCTAACGTTGCCTATAAGAATGGCCTGGAGAATAGTATAAGAGCAAATAAAATACAAATATGGAAACATGATAAAAAAGTGAACTGACTAGTCTAAACAAATACTGTAATTGTTATTACCAAATTCAGGGGCAACGCCACGTTACACGCAAACAAAAGTGTTTATTTGCTGTGTGGAGTGGCGAAAGTATACCACTAAAAATAGAAATTATAGAAAGAGATGATGTTTTCTGGGAGAAGCTTGTGGCGTTTTAAATGAATTGGCAGTTGCCTGAAATTGTTGATTCTCGTCAAGCTCAAGGGATGGCATTGCGAGATCACGGAGAGGAAAATGTTTCATCAGTGCTTGAAATTTCTACAATACCAAGCCGTACAAGGAAAGTAAATGAAACTGTGCCTCGTGTACAACAGCAAATAATAAGTATTGAAACCTTATCACCTCACACACTGCCTTTAACATTCAATGAGAATAAAGAAAACCTGCCGGGTGGTAGCAGACAGCTAACTTTTGATGAGCTGTAAACTCTGTATTTCGTTAATAAATTATAAATGAATATAAATAAATATCTTTTAATATTTATTTTCTTTGAAACAACACATATTTGAAGCGAAAGAAAAATTTTATATTTTTCTATACAAACATGTATGAGGAGAGCCAACGAAAAAGCAGTAACTCAAATTCTAATTCTATAATTATCCAAGTGACATAGCAGTATCTCATGAATAAGGTATATCCACATATATTTTTGATTTTTCATCTATTTTGAAAAATAATAATGGGTTGGGTTTCGAAACGAGTCGCCTGAATTTGAGGGTATTGGTAGTGTAGGGGGCTTAAGGTAGTTTGTTTTAATCCCCTTAAAGTAATTTTGGCTGCCGGAGTTGCGTCTAAATATTTTTAAACAATTTCCAAAATTTCATAAATACTTCGGCAATTATGCAAAACGGAACATAATTTTTATACTTTAGTACAGATTTACAAATGTAATTTTTAGGTTTTATGTGAATAACGTGAAACGAAACGCAAAACTGCCATCTTGGAATGATCATATTGACAGCTAATGTCAAATTTGTGCGTCATTGCTTTCGAGTGCCTTGGGTTAGGTGCGACTGTAATAAGTAAATAAATAGGTTATGTTAGGTTCTCTTTTGACCCTTAATCCGAAAATAGGAGCCCTGCGCAGGGCTCCGACAACCTTAGTTTATTAAACTAGTGTGATGAATGTGGAAGTTGGCAGTGCCATACACACCGATGTTTGAAGATTTTTTTTTTTCAGAGGAAACCAAGTATTTCCGGCAAGTGAAAATAGTGAGGGGGGTTTCAAGACCTCCCCTGCTCCCTCTCCAATCACTCACAACCCCTAAAAACGGCGACGTATTTCGAAACCTTTGCCATATTAATTATACCTATAATAACAATAAACATCCATAAATAAATAAAAGAAATCAAATTTTACTAAACTTCAATTGTCTCGTAACTCGCTTTAGTTGAGATACGGCTTTTGCGCTTAGTAGAGCAGTATTGTGTTTTTTAGGGTACCGTAGCCAAAAATTGTAAAAACGGAACCCTTATAGATTCGCAATGTCTGTCTGTCTGTCCGCCCGTATGTCACAGCCAATTTATTGCAAAACAGATTTGAAAACTGGCAGGAATGGAATTAGATGTAGGTATTCTATGAACTGCTTCACTATTTTTATACAAAAACAAAACAAACATAATAATGGCCTCTCCATACATGGAACTGAATTAATTATTTTTATCATCTTACGGCACGTAGGTATTTACCTACTTTCGTCAACATTTAATACCTATAACGTCTAATGTAAACCAGTTTTGCTCATGGCTGCACTGAGAACAAAAATTGCGCTATGCCTATATTGTACAAATAGATTGATGTATGTAATATAAATTTTAATATCAGTATCTCAATTCAATATGCTAAAACGTTTTGCTTGCGATTTTGAAATATTGGAATACGGATCTCGCCAGAATACGGCCGCACGCGACGAGAATGAAGGGGGGCGCCCCGCAGTAGACGGAGCTAAGCTCCCTTCACCTCCCCTGCTTCACCCCCTCATTTACCAAAACAGTCGCTTAGGACAGCGCCTTAAGGTACGCTGTTTACTAGGAATGGTAAGAATGAGAAGTTATTGAAAGAAAAGTTAATACAGGTAGTAGGGTGAATGGAGCTTTGAAGGCCTTTATAAACAGTCAAAACGTGTCCAAAAAGGCACGTTTGGCTGTGCATAGAGGGATGTTAGTACCTACACTTATGTATGGTAGGGAAAGTTGGGTATGGCAGAATAGACATGAAAGTAGAATAAATGCTGTAGGAATGAGAGCACTGAGAAGTACGTGTGGATTGTCTTTGAACGACGGAGTAAAAAATTGTGTGATAAGAGAGTGTTGTGGGGTAAAAGAAGATGTAGTGACAACCATTGAGAAAGGTATGCTAAGATGGTTTGGACACATGGAGAGGATGGATGACGAGAGACTGACCAACAAGTTATATAAGTCGAGTGTGAATGGGACAGGAGGAAGGGGAAGACCTAGACGGGCGTTCTCTGACCAGATTGGAGACATCCTAAAAAAGGACAGGTTAGAAGTACCCTTAACCGAAGAGCATGCATGAGAAATTTGATGGGAGTGAATAAAGCAAAAGAGATTGAATTGTTAATTATCGCTTGTCCCGTGCCTCGGCAGAGCACGTTAAGCCGTCGGTCCCGGTTGTCATGGCGATCTTTGACAATCGTCACAGGGCGTCAGAACATTCTAATAAACTGACACTAGTCTAAAGCATGGAATATCGCTATCCCTTCGGGTTGCGGAGGTCAGACAGGCAGTCGCTCCGTGGAAAAGCTAATATTCCGCCAAATCCGGCTAGACTCGAAAGCGGACCCCAGATTGAGACTGGGATAACGCTAGGAGGAGGATGAGGAATAAAGCAAAAGAGATATGTCAGGATCGCTGCAAATGGCGTTCCGTAGTCTCTGCCTACCACTCCGGGAAACAGGCGTGAGTCTATGTATGTATGTATGCACTTCAATCAATCCGAATGGTCGTCAGGCAAATTGATGCTTCCCAAAATTATGACCCATAAACGTATCGACCGCTCTGTTGACCATAAAATGCACGAAAAAGTACTTGTTATCTAGAGCCTCATAATTTTGTCCGCCATTGTACGAAATTTACCAAGAACTCTAACGCACATTATCTGTACATAAAAATTCTTGCGTTACTAACTGACTGACAGATAACGAACCGCCGTAACTATTGGACGCAAGAAGCTGAAATTAAAGAAGGGCTCTAAGAAGGGATTTCCCGAAATTCCCAAGAGATCAGGTAGAAAAGTAAAATGTTAATAATGTGCGGCCATAGCTGCGGGCATTCTCAAGTATTCCAAGCAGCCCGTTCACACTACAAAGGACCGCCAGTTTTCTCGCTTCGTCTAATGGCATACAAATTGTACTGCCACTGACACTTCCGTCTCTTTAGTCTGAGTAAGAACGAGCTCTTAGAGGCAACCTGACAACGTTGTTACTTTAAAACGATATGCTTCAAATAAGATGCTTTTTGTAGTATTTCACTTCAGATATGTTGAAATCTTACGTCGCCATATTACGAGGTAAGATTTCAAGAATTCTGAAATAATAAACACCAATATGATTTCTGGTAAAATACAGCTAAATATGAATAGAACCGTTGTCCTTAGTCAGTACATTCAAAAGACATCAAAATCTAAGCAAACGGACTAGGATCTTTCTTTGTCGTGTTTATTGTTTGTGGGTATAAGAAAATCATAAATCAGCAAGCGTCAAAAACTCAGTGATTGCAGCTTTCGCATATTTTCAGAATCTTCATTTAAGTAATTTGCATCAACAAAAAAACACAAATGACCTGAAATTTCAATCAAAAAGAAAAAGTACAGGCACCTTACATTACATCAAAATGCTTCCTAACCAAGCTTTATCCTATAACATAGGAAATAGCTCGGTTATTTGTAAGAGCGTAATATAAAGCGTATACAAATGCTTATGTAGAAATACGAGGATAAACAAAGACAAAATATTCCAATATCAATCCATATCTACCCAAATAACTTCCTTATAGAATCAAATGACAGCAACTGTATCAAACGTCGAAAATCAGTAACGTTAGACGTGCCATACTATCTATTGTTTACGCAGCCGTTAAAGACAGCCAAGCTTTGTTTACAGAAACCCTTATACTGAGCGGTTGACCTGATTCCGTCATAGGGAAACAGAAATTGAAGCCTTTGAAGCTTCGTAGGCACTTTAGCTGGATAGATATTTTTACTCTGCCTCCGTGCTCCAGTGAATAGCGTATGCGTCTGCTAAACGGGCTCGATGCCCGGGTGGGGCAAAAGTGTAACTGAGTTTTACCGAGTTCTCCGTGACAGCACGGAGTCTAGCGAAGTGCCCGGCAGCGGTAATAGGCTCGCTCTCTATTACGTTGGACCTAAATTTCATGAGGTGAATGTGGGCGTAATATTACACCTCTGCCTATCCTTTCGGGGATACAGGTGATAAAGATATGAAGAAGATATTTTTTCAGGTTACCTACTTGATGCCCAGGAGTTGTCAGTCGTTTTGAAGACAAAATTATCATCATCAGCCTTGTTAATTGTCTGACCTACTACTGGGCACAAAGGCGGTTCATTATGAGAACGGTTAGGCTATAATAGTCCACCACACTGGCCACGTTTGGATTGGCTGACTTCGCATATCATTTGAGAACCTTTTGGAGAACTCTCAGACATGCAGGTTTCCTCGCGATATTTTTACACCGTTTATCAAGCAATAATTGTACGAAATAACAATTCATGTCGCAAAATGTGGATGTAATATCACACCTCTGTCTACCCCTGCGGGGATACTAGCGTGAAGATATAAAAAATAATTTTGTACGAGCTATGGATTTAAACACAAGACCCTCTGCATAGCAGTATGTTGGTCACTCCACAGGGCTATCGCTTATTTTAAAAGACAACGTGCAAAAGCCTTTGTTCCTAATTGCGAACCTTTTTAATTCTTCGAAATGGTTAGACAGGTAGATTATACAGGAGACTGCAAATTAAAAATTTCCCAAGTACATCAAAATCATAAAGTCTCAGCAAAGTATGGTAACCGCAATTCACGTGTCACCATCGCTTCGTGACCTTTTTTTAATGAAAAATGCATGTAGTTTTGCCAAGGAATCCTCCAAATCGTAGAGTTATAAACAATGTTGTATCCAAGCCGAAGTCATATTGTGAATAACGACGTGATCAGTTGGACCCAATAACGTAGACAGTATTAAAAATAAATTCAATTTCCTACATGATTTTTCATTGTTTTAACATTGATGTTTACATGAGACAAAAATAAAGACTCCAAAGGCATGTCTCCAACAATCACAAATGTGATGTACTTCATACAAAATCTTGAATAAATCATCATAAACATACATTAGAAATTTATTTACTGAAAGAGATAGAAGTCTGTTGGCAAAGTTTCACGAAGTGAATATCCTCTCAGTGAACATTAATAGGCCATAAAGATACTTAAAACCTCGATGAAGTACAAAATAATATGTACACCTGCCTTTATTTCAATAACAAGTTTGAGGAAGTTTATTGAAAAGACCCTAATAGACTCGCTACGCGTATTCGAACATTTTACTGTAGAGCTTGGCTTTTAAGATCACTACTGGATATACAGATCATGAACAATATTAAAGTAATCGATTTTAAACTTTTTGTTTCCGACGTTTCGCTCATTTCGCACCAAGCGTGGTCGCTAAGAGACTGATGAGAGTTCAGCGCCGTCTTGTGAAAGTGCGGGTTTAGGCACCTACTCTCACTTGGTCTTTATTTAAGTTCGCAATGTCGTTACTCCGACACACTACACTAATGAGGTCTACACACCGATAAACTTCAACAGTGTGTAGACGTTATGACGTCAGTCTCTCCGCGACATTTAATGCAATTTTTATTTTTTTATTTTGACATAATTATCTAATTTTATTTTTTTTCTACTTGACATTTAATTATTGCCTGAATCACATGATGAAGACATGCTCATGATATGGGTACTTATTTCATGAATTTTATTGAATATTAAGCATTTATTTTTATAATCAGATATACCACTTTTATAGCATAAAAAATTATATCATTCCATTTTATGTATCAGGCATCATTTAATTTATAACTATTTCATCAGTGTAAGGATTCGTTTAATTTATAATTATTTCACTGATTGTATTTTTTGTATTGTTGCAAATATTCAAACACAATGTAAAAATTGTTATTGAATAAAAAAATTAAATTGACCACGCTCGGTGAAAGACGAGCGAAACGTCGGCAACAAATAGGTATTTATACCTTAAATAAGTTAAGTTAACGCGATTAAGACCTGCTAAATTATTTTGTATGATTATTTAAGTAGTCTTTCGTGGTATCCACCATGAAAAACTACAAGTGAAGTAGTACGCGAATATCGCAGCTTACACGATACAGCGTACCAAAAACCGATACGTCGCATCGGGTGATAGTGAAGACGTAATTATAGGTATTTGGTTTTAATAAAATTAAAGAATTGACTGAATTAGTATATTGAATTCGTAAGTCTTATATTTAGGCGAATTTAAGCGTTTTATTGTCTTGCAGAGTTAGGCCTCCGGTAAGGTGGACTGACGACCTTGCGAGGATCTTGGGCAGCGGATGGATGCGGGTGGCTCAAGATCGGTCCATGTAGAGAGCCTAGGAGGATACCTATGTCCTGCAGTAGGTGTCTTTCGGCTGATATGATGATGACGAAGCGTGTGTAATGAGATACATAGTGATGAGATTTAATGTACACTTAAAAATTGTATTTATTTTACGAGCAAATCAAGTTAATCACTAGGAATAATTTCCGTAGTGCTGTCAGACTTTACAAACATAAAAGTTAATTGCAAAGGGAACGCAATCCAAAATACGCATTACAATACGCTTATCGTTATGTATAACCAATATAGCTACTTCGGAAAACGCTTTTACTCATGAGGGAGCGCCCTTATAGTAAATGCTCATTTAGAGTAATGGTTATTTTAGTGCTCAATTTGGCCTGAATCGAGCATTTACGAGCTTTTAAAAGCCAATGTACCGCTCTTAGCTAGCTAACTTTTAGATAGGTTTTAATACTTGAAAATATTTACTGTCTTACAGAAACTAGGTAGCAAATAGGGTAGGCGGTTTTAAAATTTGATCATGGATGAAAACAGAGGACAGCTATATCCAAAATTTGGTCGTGGAAGAGATATCACTTGCTGATAGACAACGCAGAACCAAAACTGTGTAGTTTTGGCGACAGGGATGAGCCAAGTGCCGGCCACACCGTAACCTAGTGTTACTTTATATTACAAAAATAATTACGCCTAGTACCATTATGCCAACTAAAATAATGGCATATGATTATTAGGTGAACCAATAACCTATGCCAAAACAAATTAGGCCGAATTATTGTTATGCTAACCTTCACATTATGCTTAACAATTATTATGCTACAGTATCATTATGCTAATAAAAATCATGCGAAATCGTTATGCCAAACTTCCACTTTTTTTAAATTTTATAAACAAAGAAAAGGAATTATTTTGTTGTCGCCTCTTTATAAAGCAAACTAATTTAATTAGTGTTAATTGAAATTGAAACTGGGGCTTTTCTCACCTGAATTATCTTTCCCTTTACAATAATTATTTTAACTTGTTAATTCTCTCTGAAGTCAACCTGATTTCATGTTTTCTTTTAACGTTTTCCTCGTCTCCTTGTTAATATTTGCAACTAAGTTTAAAGCTTGTGCTACGAATAGGCGTATCCATAGATGCGTTGTCTATTGCAAGCGCCATGTACACGGATGTATGAGTACACCCGTGAACATGGCGCTTGCAACAGTGCCGAAATATCGGTTACTCAAAACAAAGGTACGTGGTATATATCCCGAAAGACAACTATTTCTTCTTCTTCTTTCAGTGCCTCTCCAACTAGTGGAGGTTGGCCGTTAGCTCCGTGTACTTCTCCTTGTCTTAAGCGAAGTGGAACAGCTCGGCGGCGCTCGCGATCCACGTCCTCACCCTAATGTTGCGGAGCCAGGATTTCTTTATTCGCCCGACCTTTCTATTTCCAGCGACTTTGCCCGTCATTATGAGTTGCAACAGTCCATATCTATCGTGCCGGTGCACATGGCCCAAGTATGCATCTTTTCTCTTTTTGAAAGTCCGTTGGAGCTCTCGTTTCTCTACAATACGCCGCAAGACTTCCTCATTCGTGACTCTCTTCGTCAATTGACAATTATTTAAAATGTCATAGTACTTCGAACTATTGAACGGAGCGTATTGGGGATCAAGTTATCAGATCGAATCCGCAACACAACCATACGCGCCAAGACTGACATCGGCGATGTTGGCAAGAAGGCCGCGAAATTAAAGTGGGTTTGGGTGGGTCATATCTGCAGAATGCATCCCGAAAAATAGGCACATAGCGCTACGTGGTGGACACCAGAGGGAAGTCGTGGTCGAGGTAGACCCAGGAAACGTTGGCGAGATGAGCTGGATGCCTTCTCAGATATTTGGAAGGTAACAGCTGGAGACAGGGACCTTTGGAAAAGTGTAGGGGAGACCTTTGCCCAACAATGGGACAGTATAGGTTAAAAAAAAAAAAACTTCGACTTGAAAGCATATTATTTTGTCGATTGGTTATACAACTTAAAGGTAGTAGAGCGTTTGGTAACTGATTTCAGCAACCCTCCCACAGAATACCGACGTAAAGTAACAATATCTTTTATAATTATACTGCTGCGTTTCGTGCGGTGATCATGAGTGCTGAAGGCCCCATCCCCTTTTCCATCTCCCTCATCCTGCTACTCATCTTGTGATTGCCCTGGTGTCGCTTGTGTCCATGGGTGACGATTCACACAAGGAGACTAGTTATTCTCGTCCGAATGATAATTTTACGGAACATAATTACGTTCACATAAAATAAGCCTTGTCTTAAGTCCAGAAACGTGTTACATCTAACATACACATTACCTTGCTTCATTCATAAAACTTTAATGTAATTCTCGTGTTAGGTTTAAAAGGTTTCCTAATTAGGTAGGAATTTTCATCATTATAAAATTAAGAATGCCTAAAGTTATAAAATATTTCAGGTATGGTCTAGGTCCCTAATTTTAAATGAACTTGTATTTTATTTTTTTACAGCTTTATATGCGCCAGTGTTGCTAAGATAAAAATGACTTTTTATTGCAGAACTTCTACTTTCTACCTATGTTTAGCGGTAAAACTATGTTAGTTACTGCATAAGTAAGCCAGCTTCACCAATAATGCTATGATCTCGTATATAATTGGTGTAAAAACAATATCAGTACTTTTTGAAATCGAGCGCCATGCCTTGGACTCTTTAAATGCTGTATTAAACACCTGACTGCTCATGCAGTACTAGCTTCTGCCTGCGGCTTTGCTCACGTAAATGTCGGTTATTACGATAAAACATAGTCTGTGTGCTATTCAAATTTGCAAATTTTCATAAAAATTCGTTCAATAGCTTTACTTGACAGCAAATACAGAAAGAAAGAAAACAAAAATATCTATTTATCCATCCTCATAAACTGTCACATTTATAATAGTCAGATAGAATATCTTTTTTATACAATGCCAATAAGCGAACAATTTAATTCCCTCAAAAGTAAAACAAATTTCTTCCATAACATGGTACTGTCGTAATCCATTAACAAAGTGGCTGTGTACTTCAAAGTTTAACCTCCTGTACTCCTCTCTAACTTGTATAAAACATAAAATGACTGAATAAAACAATTTCCATAATCTTTTCACCGACTTCAAAAAAAATCTTTGGTACGCCTTATTTTTCTCTCAAAAGAATTAGGGTATGAAATATTACTTTTAAGATGTTGTTCCCTTACGAGCGTTTATTCCTCACTGGCATTTTAAAAGGCCAACATTTTTAAAGCCGCTTAACTAATATGAATGAAACTAGGTACGTATGAATAAAATATTAAGCTTTAGGGAATGTATTGGACACATGTGCAAAATATACTTTAAAACGAAGTAGAAAAAATTCGATTATTCAGGTTTCCATTAAAATGAAAAGAACTAATATCTTTCTTGTATATAAAATATTTTTAATGGAATAAACGCTCTGAAATGCGAAATTTAATTCCTTGTAGAATATTGGTTCTTCAAGGAAATAAATATAAGAATTGTTGATTGAAGTGGAACGAATTTTTTTTCACCATATGCAAAATAAAATTAGAAAACCACACGCTTCCACTGCTAAATTGCCAAACTAATTGAAACAAGAAAAAGGTTGATGACATAATTCATTTAAAAAACTGGACTTCATATAGCTGTAATCGTTGAAGAAAATGTAGATATATTTTAAAGGCTCACTTCAATTTTTTGTCGGGTTTTACGGATAATATGCTTTTATCAACATAAATTTGACCAAATTTTCGGTTTTCTACCGAGCTGAGATTTAGAATACGTGTATAATTATATAATGAGACAATGCACTGTTATGTTGTCCTGGCGCTGATCAGTTGATGTAGTTGGAAGAAATTCCACAATGAACCGAAACAACCCCATCGAGTTTGGGCTCCTTTTATTCGTATTGACGAATACTATAATTCTATGCCCATTAAATCTAGTTTAAAATATAATTATTTCGATGATATTACCATAAAAATGTGCCCTACATAGATGGCTACATCATTATACCGGGATATTTTACGACACGTCAATCTGCAGATTGAAACGAGAGTCAAAGCTGCTAGCTATCTTATTTTACAACTTCCATGATTGCTCCACTGGATTTCGACGAGCAGGGATCAAATTGCTTTTTTTATGAGTTAACACTTCCTACTTTAACGAATCGCTTGAGACCTTACATATTTGATTCGGTCATCAATCTCTCAATCGTCAGTGCAGATTTTATCAGTATTATGAAATTTCATTAACTGTGCTCTACGATTAGAAATCACGTCCATATACCATGCCAATTTATAAACTATTAGAATTCACCCGCGTTAATTATATACCAAAATCTTAACACTCTATCGATTAATTAAAACCAGACAGATAGAACGTGTTCTGTCCGTCTGTATTAGATTGTTCTGTCCCTTGTATTCCTATAAATAGATTTATAGGAATACAAGGGAAGGCAAAGGATGCTTCGGGTAAATTTAAGGCGGCAGACATCAAGATACCGCTATTTGTAAACAATGTCGATAATGAGTCATCAGTTAAGGACGTGGCTGACTATATATTTAGCAAGACGGGTGTTGTAGTGCAGTTGACGGAAATTAATATGAAACGACAAAGAGATTATAAAGCCTTTAAAGTGTTTGTTCCTAGACACAAGTTAGACATGTTCCTGGATGAACAATTGTGGCCCGAAGGTATTTCCTTCCGTCGGTTTATTAATTTCAAAGAGCGGAAAGTGCAAAGCCCGGCTACATTACGGGTGACTGAAGTTGGGAATGAGGCTAGAAAAAGTTAACAAGTTATTTATGGCTAGCACTATTAAAAATCAGACTGTTAAAATGGTTAGTTTTAATTGTAAGTCGGTTATGAGGTCAGTGGAGGGGATACGTGAAGTATGTAAAACGGCACACGTTATTGCCCTGCAGGAGACGTGGCTTTTGCCCCATGATACCACTTTCATTGGAACGATTGACAACAACTTCGAGTATACCAGTAAGTCAGCGGTTGATACTTCGGTCGGCGTACTGCGTGGTCGCCCGTATGGTGGGGAGGCATTGATGTGGAGAAAGGGTGTGTTCTCTTCCGTTACGGTGTTATCGTGTAGTAGTGTGAGGCTAGCAGCTGTTAAGCTTTGTATGGGTGAACGAAGCTCGTTAGTGTTTTCGGTGTACATGCCAACGGACAGTGCTGAAAACTTATTAGAATTTACTGAAGTGTTAAGCGAAATTAATGCAGTGATTGAGAGTTGTGACAGTGAATCAGCCATAATTCTTGGTGATTTCAATGAGTTATTCTTTACGGAGTTAAACAACTTCTGTTCAGAGCGGAGCTGGCTCTGTGCGGACGTGATGAAGTTGACTATGTTCTCTGATACGCACACCTTTATTAGTGAAAGTCACAACAATTGTAAACGGTGGCTTGATCACTGTCTGACAACGGAGGCAGCTTGGCAATGTGTCACTGACATTAAGGTACGTTATGATTTGTACTGGTCGGACCATTTTCCACTGGAAGTGTATTGTAACCTTGGTATATTACCTTGTAAAATACAATGTACAGAAAAGTTTAACAATAAAGTGAGATGGGGTCAGAGGGATGCTGAGCAGATCAGATTGTATACCGAGCTCTGTACAGAAAAATTGAGGAACATTGATTTTCCGGTGGAACTTGGTCTGTGTGCTGACAATGTTTGTAGTATGAATAGTCATTATGTAATTATTGATAAGCTCTATAGTAGTATTGTCAGAGCTTTGACAGAGGCTGCGCAACGCAGTCATAGACTGGGGGAGCGAAAGAAGAAAAAATATGTTATTGGATGGAATAAACATGTACAGAAGGCTCATATGGAGGCACGAAGCAGCTTTCAGACCTGGATGCTATATGGAAAACCAAAGTCCGGTGATATTTATAATAGTATGCGCGAAACCAGAAGGCGCTTTAAGTCTTAGTTGAAATGGTGTCAAGATAACGAGAATCAGATTAAGATGGACATCTTGGCCACACACCATAAAGACAAGGACTTCAAGCGCTTCTGGAAGTATACCAGGAAACTGGCAGCTGGTTTGTGTGTGCCTGTGTGTGTTGAGGGTAGAAATGAGCCATGTCAGATTGCCGAGCTGTTTAGGGAACGTTTTAAGGTCGAGTCTCCTCTAGTAGGTGTGCAGCAGGTGCTTGATGCTGAGATCGAGGATGGAAAGCGGTTCAGATTCAAAGTGACAGAAGTCGCTCATATTATTAAGAATATGACTCGAGGCAAGTCTCCAGGGCATGATGACCTCAGCATCGAGCACTTGCAGTTCGCGGGCGTTCATCTACCAAGAGTGTTAGTCATGCTATTTAATTTGTGTATAGGACATTCATACTTACCCCAGGAGCTTATGAAGACCATCGTAATACCTATTATTAAAAACAGGACGGGCGATGCCTCCGACGGTAACAACTACAGACCAATCTCACTGGCTACGGTGATTGCCAAGGTACTGGATGGTTTGCTTGATTGTCACTTAAATAATCATATAAACCTGCACGATGCCCAGTTTGGGTTTAGAGCTGGGCTTTCAACTGAAGCTGCGATACTGCGACTCAAGCATACTATCCAGTACTATGTTACAAGGAAGACGCCAATATACGGCTGTTTTTTGGACCTGTCGAAGGCATTTGACCTGGTATCCTATGACGTGTTGTGGGATAAGCTCCGGGGAGAAACCAGCACACCCAGGGATATAGTTAATATTTTAAGATATTGGTATAGCAACCAAACCAACATTGTTAAATGGGCGGGCTCGTGTTCCACAGAGTATAGGTTGGAGTGTGGGGTGAGGCAGGGTGGCCTGACCTCACCGCGACTCTTCAACCTGTATGTTAATAGACTAATAGATGAGCTCAGCAGGGCCGGGGTTGGTTGTTCCATTAATGGGAAATGCTTGAACAACATCAGTTATGCCGATGATATGGCGCTGCTGAGCCCTTCTGTTAAAGCTCTCAATATCCTCTTGGGTATATGTGAGAGGTACGTAGAGATACATGGTCTCAGGTATAACTGCAAGAAGAGTGAACTACTTGTTTTCAAGGCGGGTAATAAAAGTCCCAAATCTGTTCCACCGGTCAGACTTGGAGGTAATCCGGTAAGTAGGGTCACCAAATACAAGTACCTGGGGCACTGGGTCACTGAAGACCTCTCAGATGACCTAGATATTGAGCGGGAACGTAGGGCATTGGCAGTAAGATGCAATATGCTGGTGCGCAGGTTTGCGAGGTGCACAAATAATGTTAAAATTACCCTTTTCAAGGCATACTGCCAGACATTTTACACCTGCAGCCTGTGGGTTCGTTATACGCAGAAAGCTTTCAATGCCCTACGGGTCCTATACAATAATGGGTTTAGAATGTTGTTGGGGTTGCCGCGCTTTTGTAGTGCATCAGGTATGTTTGTTGAGGCAAACACTGACTGCTTTAGAGTGATAGTGAGGAAGAGAGTGGCCTCCCTGATGCAGCGTGTGCGGGGCAGCTCCAATAGCCTTCTAAATTCCATTCTGGAAAGGATTGATTGTCCTATTGTGAGGCACTGGAACAATGTACATGGTTCTGGGGGTGCCCATTTTAATACAAAATAATTGTTTTTAGGTATTAAGTTTACTAACATAATTTTAAGTATAACTAACAATTTTATATGGAATATATATTCTGAAATAAATGATAATAATAATAATTAACACGGCGAGGACTTAATTCTATTTAATGTATAGATTTTAAACATTCTTATTTATCTACGTTTAAAAAGCCTCGCCAATAGCAACGTGATATCTTTAACTACGAAATCTTTAATTCAATAAGTGACAATATCTTCACCATTCATAGTTTCATATAAATATAATCCGAATCTTGTGGTACTTGACCAGCATAGAAGTATGCGATAAAAAGTACCTGGAATAAAAACTACTGGCCTGTAGTTGAGGTACATTTATATTCAGCGCGGGTCAGCGAAAATAGGCTGTTTCAAAACGTGACTGTAATATTTGTAGTACTTTACCTGATTTAGTTATATTTTGTAGGAACCTTATATAAGTTTCTTAAAGTGTTTGCTTTTTTATTAATGCAAAATGCCTGCGACCATTTATTTACAAATATTAATATGTGAATATTTACTAACAAACTGCCATAAAACAGTAGTGAAAGTGTTCGCTATAGTATAATGCAGAATGTTGGCGTCCCCGGATGGCTTTTACCGGATGTCATATCGCGACTGCACGCGGTGGGCGGTCCCTTTACTCGAAGCCTATCGTCTGACGTCAGAACTAGGATTACCAGATGGCTAGGAAATCGGAGATTGACCTGGAATTCGGCTTCTTGTCCCGTGTCCGATAATGTCATCACTGTCCCAGATTCCGAACACCTACATCTACTAGACCGGGTCATACACTAGTAACCAACTTACACGACCGTCTCTCGAACTTGTCGAATATAACTTTGTCCAGAGCATATAAATGTCACTTACTTTGTTGAAGTTGAAATTTAATTATTACGAGTTAATGCACCCCACTCACTTCTAACTGTCCCCGAAATGATACTCCTGGATCTGGCAACCCTAGTCGGAGCACAAGCCCACACGTTCGTCAAACAATATATTGAGTACGAAAATGTTTTGAAGTGCGCAGATTACAATGATATAAGTCGCAAACTAAAAAGGTTTCCGAAATAGTCCGAATGCTAGGTACATTGAAATATCGATCTTCCTGACCTTATTACATTACGGTATCAATCCAATCAACTGAAAGTCTGTAGACTATTAATGTAAAATATTAATTAAAACATTTCATTATCTACGGGTATATATTATACACTCGCGAGCAAAAAAATCGACTCACTCTTTACATTCGCATTAAGGGGATTACATTGCCCGATGACCTGGACGATCTGAGCTTTGTAACAGTATTTAAAATTAAAGCGCCATCTACTAACAGAGGATCATATTATAACAAAATCAAGAGACGATTAGGCAAGATCACAGACGCGTCGCAATGTTGTTTTAGTATATGCCTAATTCATTTGTAGTCCAGTCACTTTAGGGTTTCACCTCGGAATTTGAGATAATAAGCTGGAAACTCGTATACAGCTTCATTTTGGCGTTCTAAAAGTTGTCTCAAAAGTCTCATATTATCTCGTGTCTGCGTCGTAAGTTATTCGAGGTCAAAGGTCACGAAAATCGGTTTTTTGCAATTATCTCCGTTTCTATGGTTCCAATCACTTCGACACCTATTATAAAAATTGAAGATAAAAATAATTGCCACAACTTTTGTCGCAACTCTTTTTCTGTACGCTCAACCCTTTTCGAGATAGAGAGCGGAGAGCACCCAGCGCTCAGGCATATATACTGTTACACAAGGTCACGCTGCGGATGCAGCAAATCGGGCTTGCAATGCACTTTAGCTTGCGGACAATGCAATGGGCAAGCTTGTCTCAATGCTGTTGTATTGCAAGACGATCCTGAGGAAGAAACTGCATTTGATCCAGAAATTTTAGAAGGTTTGGAGACAATCATGCAGGTAAACGAAGATGATGAAGATGAAATTGAAATTTTCAATTTCCCAGGAGATGATGATGAAGAAGAAGAAGAAGAAAATTGATATTTTTGAACTTTAAGTTATTGAAGAATTTAAATGTACATATAATTTTAATTTTTATTGTAACAAAAGAACAGCTACTAAATAAAAATTAACTTAAATTATATTTACTTGACTTATTTCTATATACAAGATATTATTCACCGTGATTCAAGGTTGACCTTGTATAACAGTATATATGCCTGAGCGCTGGGTGCTCTCCGCTCTCTATCTCGAAAAGGGTTGAGCGTACAGAAAAAGAGTTTAGACAAAAGTGATGGCAATTTTTTTTATCTTCATTTTTTATAATAGGTGTTGAAGTGATTGGAATCATAGAAACGGAGATAATTGCAAAAAACCGATTTTCGTGACCTTTGACCTCGAATAACTTACGACGCAGACACGAGATAATATGAGACTTTTGAGACAACTTTTAGAACGCCAAAATGAAGCTGTATACAAGTTTCCAGCTTATTATCTCAAATTCCGAGATTGACCCCGTTTTTTGCCTAAAGTGACTGGACTGTTGCTCTCTGCGAGGCAGTACATTTGGGATGATATTATACCTACGTACTTATTGCTGACATTTCGTTTCGAAATAAATACGCTAATCCTTCTTATTGCTTAGTGGCAGACCGAATATTATAATCACTGCATACATGTTGGACTCGCATATACCGTTAATCAGTAAGTACTAGGTTTCACCAGATAAGTACTCAACGGTTCTCAATAACTGAAACACAAAGAAAGACCCAGTTTTCAACATATATCTAATTGAGTAAGACTGCTACTACAGAATATCTTCTGAAGGTCTGATGATGACCAGGTAAGTACTCAACGGCTCTCCATAACTGAAACACTTAGAAAGACCCAGTTTTCAACATATAGCTAAATAAGTAAAGAGTGCTACTACAGAATACCTTCTGAAGGTCTGATGATAACCAGGTAAGTACTCAACGGTACTCAATAACTGAAACACTTAGAAAGACCCAGTTTTCAACATAATTATATCTAGATGAGTAAGAGTGCTACTACAGAATACCTGCTGAAGGTCTGATGATGACCAGGTAAGTACTCAACGGTTCTCTATAACTGAAACACTAAGAAAGACCCAGTTTTCAACATATATCTAATTGAGTACGAGTGCTACTACAGAATACCTTCTGAAGATCTGACGATGACCAGGTAAGTACTCAACGGTTCTCAATAACTGAAACACTTAGAAAGATCCAGTTTTAAGCATATATCTAAATGAGTAAGAGTGCTACTACAGTATACCTTCTGAAGGTCTGATGATGACCAGGTAAGTACTCAACGGTTCTCAATTACATTACACATGTATGTTTACGTAGTGCCATGACTGAGGTCTACCTACCTTCGGAGTCCACCACCAGGTAAGTTAGTTCCTCACATTCACCTAAATCTCCGGAAGCTCTTTCAAATGAGTACCAACATGTATGTTTACGTAGTGCCATGACTGAGGTCTACCTACCTTCGGAGTCCACCATCAGGTAAGTTAGTTCCTCACAGTCACCTAGGTCTTCGGAAGCTCTTTCAAATGAGAACCAACATTTATGTTTACGTAGTGCCATGACTGAGGTCTACCTACCTTCGAAGTCCACCATCAGGTAAGTCAGTTCCACACAGTCACCTAGGTCTCCGGAAGCTCTTTCATATGAGTACCAATATGTACCTTTATGTAATGCCATGACTGAGGTCTACCTACCTTCGGAGTCCATCATCAGGTAAGTCAGTTCCTCACAGTCACCTAAGTCTCCGGAAGCTCTTTCAAATGAGTACCAACATGTATGTTTACGTAGTGCCATGACTGAGGTCTACGTACCTTCGGAGTCCACCACCAGGTAAGTCAGCTCCTCACAGTCACCTAGGACTCCGGAAGTTCTTTCAAATGAGTACCAACATGTATGTTTACGAAGTGCCATGACTGAGGTCTACCTACCTTCGGAGTCCATTACCAGGTAAGTCAGTTCCTCACAGTCACCTGGGTCTCCGGAAGTTTTTTCAAATGAGTACCAACACGACTATGTTTACGTAGTGCCATGACTGAGGTCTACGTACCTTCGGAGTCCACCACCAGGTAAGTCAGCTCCTCACAGTCACCTAGGTCTCCGGAAGTTCTTTCAAATGAGTACCAACATGTATGTTTACGAAGTGCCATGACTGAGGTCTACCTACCTTCGGAGTCCACCATCAGGTAAGTCAGTTCCTCACAATCACCTAGGTCTCCGGAAGTTCTTTCATAAGAGTACCAACATGTATCTTTACATAGTGCTATGACTGAGGTCTACCTTCGGAGTCTACCATCATGGAGCTCAAGAAATTTGTTTTAACATGCAAGGATTACAAAAGCGTAAAATAAAACTTCGATGAAAATAAAGCATCTAACAAACACAGTCATACAGATGGAATAATTTATTACTAGTTATTACTGTTAGTAGTTAGGTACTTTAATTTTGGAGAGCTTGGCTACGCTTCACTCGGCGCTTTTATTTTTATAATTATTATAGGCATAGTCTATGATTGATTCAAAAACCTTTTTTTATTAAAATCTAAGTTTTAATACACTTACTAACCTAATTACAATATGAATTGCATGAAATGTTTATATTATTTTCATTTACAATATGTTTTCATTCAAAATTCTTACATTTAAAATTCTATTCGGCAGAAATAATACACGTACAGTCCACCCATCGTAAGTCGTCAAGACGCTGATTGTCGAGTCCCGAGGAAGCGTCACGGGCGCAGCGGAGGTGCCTGGCGCGGGGCTTTTGTATAGATTTGGGTTTTTCTTGATTATTACAAAACATAAAAACAATTATTTAAAATTAGACAATACACATTGTTAAATTAAGAATTAAACATTTTTTGTGTAAATTTCATACGGAATTACTTACCCGTTATAGGGAAAAAATTTATTTAGTTTCAAAACAACCAATTTTCTAAATTTTTTAGCCAAAATTTGGTCAAGTAGATTAAAAATATAATCAATACAACTTTTTTGCGACATAATCTAGTTTACTTGTATAATTTTTGTTTGGCAACCGCATAAAAGGATTCCTGTAGAAACTTCCTTGAACCGAGAGTAATTTCAGGGTTTGCGCTGTAATCCACGTAAAAGAGCTCTAGCACTAAAATTAAAACCTAAATTTCATTTTAGGTCTTAAATTCTTAAAGTTTAAGGTCTAACATTAAAAAAACAATTACGGCAGTATTCTTTTCTAAAAAACAACTGACAACAGCTCTGGACCGAAAATTGTAACATTATGTGCTCATTTACACCAGTGGTTGTTGCCTGACTTTAGGAGGTGTAAAAGGCAACCAACCCCTTTCACGCTTATTGCGCCCGCCGCCGCCACCACGCCCCGCCCGCCGCCGCCGCGCGACCCGCCGCCGCGCGCCCCGCTGTCGTGCCCGCCGCGATCGCCGCGCGCCCCGATGCCGCGCCTGACGCCGCGCCCGCCGCCAACTCACGCGCCGCCAGCAAGCAGCCACGCTACCCTCCGCTGATCGTGGAGCACTTCCCGAACTGGGCGCACAACGTGAGGGAGTTAAGGAACCAGCTGGGAAGAGCCGCCAACGTCCGCCCTTTCGGAAAGGGCATAAGATTTACCCCGAGAGAGGAGAAAGAGTACCGCTTAATACAGCGGTACCTCACAAAGCTCGAGAAAACCGAGAAGCTCTCCTGGTTCTGCTACTCCCAGGAGAATGCAGCCTGAAGGTGGCCCTTTCAACACGACACCGGAGGAGGTAGAGCAGGAACTCCGCGAGCTGGGGTATGAGCCCAAGTACGTCCGGAACATCCGGGCGCGCCGCGACAGACCGGGGTGCACCCTCCTGGCAATAATCAAGCTGACAAAGGACGTCACAGCGGGTGTCTACGAGATTACATAGATGCTCGGCATCCCCGGTGTAAAAATTGAGAAATGGCGCGGGAAGCGGAAGCCGGCTCAATGTCATCGGTGCCAGAAGTTCCGGCACTCTTGACCGAGCCACCAAAGCCCTGGCATGTGTGCTGTGTGGGACAGAAGAGCACACCGCAAGAGCCACAAGAAGAGCCAGCAACTTGCGCCAACTGCGGGAGGACGAACCCCGCTAATCACATCCACTGCCCCGTGTTCAAAAGGGAAGCGCGGAACAAGAAGGCCGGCACCGTTGCTGTCACCGGTGAGCCGCGCAAAGTGCTGGCGCCGGTAAACCCTCAGCCGCAAGGAAAGACCACGCAAGGCGCGACGCTCATGGCTGCGGCGGACGACCCCATAGCTCGCGGAACCGCGGCCGCGGCTAAAACTTCAAGGAAGAGAGGGCGGAGAAACCGCAGGCGAGGCAAGGAAGGCGCGACCGTGCCCGCCGCCGCGGAAGTACCCACACAGGCGGACCCACCACCATCCCAAGGCGGTCCGAGGAAGCCCAAATCCAACCGAGCGCCTACACAAGCACCCCAGCTGTCCACCAAACCAACTGCGGCCAGGGGCAAGAAGACGAAGGCCCCACAGCACAGTGAGGGACCAAGAAGCGGTGGCAAACAATCGACCGTACAAGCAGCCAGCAACGTGCTTCACGACGTGCTAACCGCGCTCAGCGCCGGGCGCGACAAGCAAGCAATCGTCTCCATCATCCTCAAGGGCCTGGCGGACTTAGTTATGAACGATGAACAATAAGCCCTTGAGGATACTACACTGGAACGCCCGCAACCTCCACAAGAAGGCCACCCTGCTCCACCCACTCCTGCAGGAACATGACATTGACGTGGCGCTGATAAATGAGACGCACCTGGGACCTGCAGACCGACTACGATTCCCGGGTTTCCTCATTTATCGGAGGGATGAAATAACACCGGACGGAACACGCTACTGCGGACTGGCAGTGCTAGTCAGGCGAAGAGTCACATCAGCCACTTGTGACGTATGTCCGGTACCTACCGCGTCTACGTCACAGTACTGTCCATACGCTCGGCCAATCAGAGAAGGCCATCGTCTGCGCTCGCGAAGCCTGACCAAATATGGTCATGAACGGACTCCAATTCTGATGGAGGGCCGGTATATAAAGGGGCCGACAGAGAGACCGGCACCGCTAATCCATACTGACTACTACCGCTACTCTATCCGTATACGTTGTACGTGTATCCTGATTCCCAGCTGTGGGTGAGTTACTACATTTACTGCACTAGCGTACCGCCCATCTCTCTACCTGCTAGCTGAGGCCGCCTGACGCCGCCTGCCTGACTCTATTGGTTGTGGCTTTCCTAATGCTGTTTCCCTTCAGGTTCCAGGTCTACCTTGGAAGCTCCGGGCTACACTACCATGACCACTACACTTCCTGCATCGCCTTCGGCGTCACCTCTGCTGAAGAGTCTGGCCCTGCCCTGCTCATCGCACTCAGACCGCCGGCGCCTGCCAGCTGAACCAACGGCCTGCGAGGATCTGCCCGCTACGCGCAGCCCTTCGAACAACCTGCCCTACACACCACCGGAGGGAACAGCGTGGGAGACTGCAGCCCTTAGTGCTCAGGCCAGTGTCGTGTTGTTGGTCGGTCATACTCGTGGCAAGGGAAGTGAGACAATACTCGGCAATAAACGCACCTAGAACCTCTACTGCGTTTTAATTCTAGAACCCGTTACACACTACCCGTCAGAACTCAGAGCACCTTGTACACGCTGGGTGTAGAGCTGCACCTGGGCGGTGCGCACCTCCACCTCTACGCCGCATATAAGCCGCCTGCAGTGAACATAGACGTCGCCGAACTGCGGACCATCCTCCAAGCACCTCACCCAGTCGTCATTGCGGGCGACTTCAACTGCAAGCACTCAGCGTGGAACTCGTCGACCACCAACGCACCGGGACTCACCACCGATAGCTGGTAGAAACTAATCGAGAACTCTCGCGACGACTGGTCATCGATCCACCGCCTATGTTGTCGCCTCACAAACACCCCAGCTCCGGTGCGGCCGCTACTACACGCCGACAGAACACCGCGCTACAAAGCAGCAGACCAAGCAGCTATTCTAGCCGACCACCTTGAGGGCGAGTTCAGGCCTAACCCGGTTGTGGACGCAGAACACGCCGCAGCAGTCGAGAAACACCTTCGGGAATACTTCGCCGCACCGATAGCTCCCAAAGAGGACCCCATCTTCTTCACCCCCGGTATGGTGCAGCGCGCCATACGGCAGACCCAACCCCGGAAGGCTCCTGGGGCGGATGGGATAGCAAACAAAGCGCTGCGCCACCTGCCGCACCGCACCGTGGCAGCGTTGGCGCACTTGTTTACACGTGGCATCAGAAGAGGAGAGAGCTGGAGAACTGACCCGTCTGCGCGAACGCGAAGTGCTGTAAATGTGGTGTGCTGCCCCAATAGGGGAGAATGTTATAAGATCAGGGACAGGATAAAGAATTTGTAAGGAGTCAAGAACGAGCGCGCGGGAAAGAGCAGACGCAAGTGCCGCGCGCTTCTCCCATGATTCGGCCCGTATGCCGCAAGGCGGGTAGGGCCATGAGGTGGTGGTGGGAAGTGCCCCAGGTAACCGCCATCCATAACCTAACACGACAACCCCTTCACCCCTCTGTTACAGGTGGCCGCCCCTTTCCGCGCGACATCTGCGCGTATCGTCGTATGATACGCACATCATGCGCGCGCGCGGTCGACCACCGCAACAACGCTCGCCAAGATTCTACCAGACCTGACCATGATATCGACATCTAGCTAGATGTCGCTGCCGCGGCTCGCTCGCTTCGCTCGCTCGGCTCGTGCGTTGTGGTCGCAGTTCTAACCTAACCTAACCAGCTATTGTTTCAGTTGACGTGCATTGTTTATCAGCATACTAACCTAACCTAACCGATTCCTTTCGATTTTACCTGAACTTCCCGAAACATCACCTGAACAGACGAAACGTTATTCATCTAAAAGTTGTCTGGCCTAATAATTTGACAAAAGATAAATGCCCCAAACGTTTTTTGTCATTACAATAATCAGCTTAACGATAATTCTACCAAAGGAAACGTTGTCATCCAAAAATTTGACAATCGTTAGTCGTCAAAGTGAAAAATAGGCGAAACGTTGGTTGGCAAGTGATAATCGGCCAAACAATATTCGGCGAAAAGGCAGGGTCCCTCTTTACCCATACGTTTGGGTGGGCTCGGCGTTCGCAAAATTTCCAGTGTCAGTTTACCGGCGTTCCTGTCTTCGGTTCACAGCACGGTAGAGTTAACTAAGAAAATATTATCACCTAGCACCTCTAGTTAACTCAAAAGTGCTGTGCAAAACCGAACCGTTTTTTTTCGGTTTCTACGTTTAGTTTTAGTTTTAAATAATTTAAGACCAATAATTATGCAAACAAAATAAATTAAATATAAATAAATAAAAAAAAATGGATGGATTGTGTGAAAGATGACATGAATGAAAAGGGAGTGGATAATAAGATGACGGCTGATAGGAAAGAATGCAAGAGAAAGACATTCTACGCCGAACCCAAGTAATTTGGTAACAGGACTAACAGGGCAGGCAGACGAAGAAGGATATCAACGCATTTCCGGGGGAGGCATTAATTAAATAAGTACCTTAATAAAAACGTATGAGTAAAAGCTTCGTTAGAAAACTAAAAAGGAAGAAGTAAAACTGTTTTAAAAATTAAACGTTCTTCATATCTGACATCTGGAAAGCAAAAATGATGGGTTTAATAACAAAAATTTTTGAGGTCTTCAAGTAACTTCTTAAGCTTGTAGCTTCTTTGATACTTTTGTCCTAAATAGGATTAACATTCAAAAGAGAAAATACATTGAATAGCTGTCCGCATTCAATTAAACTATAATTAACCACCGATAGTAATGCGAGCACACAAATGTACAAGTGGCTTAAGAGATATAATTACATTCAATCTACAAAATATTAACACAAATCCAATTATGTAGATTTTCACTCACGATAATTTGTTGTACAGATAATATGGCGCTACAAATTTAATTATTTTCCCAGTGGTGTCCACCACGCGTCCAATATTTAATTATGGAATATCGAAATGGCACCAAAAATTGGCCGCGATACAATTAATTGTGGCAACACGGCTCGCGGCGAACGATAACATTAATGGGATAATGTCGACGATAAATATAAACAATTGATGTAATTTGTTGTAATAGATTCGGTATTAACGTTTATTCAAGGCAGATTACTATTTTGTCGCAGGCTTATGCGGAGATGGTGAGACGAGCTACTTGACTTCCTTCATAAGGTTTTTCTTAAGAAAATAATAATAAATTAATCAAGAGCAAAAAGCAAATTTCAGTAAACAGTTTTCTTGAGACAAATGTATCTCAGATCGTATGGATCATGTCGAGCATCACTCGCCTCTCTTTCAGTTATACTTAGAAACGAAGTCTTTTTTGTCAATACTCCGTGCATTTGTAGATACGCTCATTTAGTGATCTGTAATTTTTTTTTTGAGAAATAATAAGAATCTTCAAAGCTACATTCATACATAAGCCTCGTTGTCCCATAGAAGAAATTGGCAGTTTTGACTCACACAATTTGCTTTATTAGCTTAAAGTTGCAAACGAAAAATCAAAAGCATATAAGTATACGCACAAAACTGAGAATCACTTACCATTTAATTTAGTCGAGGATAATTTCACTTACATGGAAAATTATCCACCACTTCAAATGAAAATTCTACATTCTATGAATGTAAATGGTACATAACATTTCAACACATCAAAACGTAGAGATTATTTACTGCTAAAAACCGCTATTAATAACAAGCATAATTAGTTGTTGCCATCGCAGTTTTAATGTAGCCAAGGAGCGCAAATTAATGGAACTCCCTACTCGAAAACAGAATATGATAAGAGTTGCTAGAAAGGTTACATTAAGGGCGTGACACACGCGCTACGGTAAGCGACCACCGATTTGGCTGCTACGCCGGTATTTTTACAGATTTTTACAACTAACTGAGTTCAGAGCTTTTATATTTTAGGTTGTTGTTAGAAAATATATCTGAGCTGCTGTCTACCGTAGTAAGGGTTAAAAGGAGTAGGAAAGTAAAGGACGGGTAGAGGATGAACGCTATAGGTTTTTCACTCATAGAATAAATCGTAGCAGTACGTATATTGCTATGTTTTCAACAGGTTTCGACAGTAGTTACCAAACTGGTATGAATTCTCAATCGTGGGAACTTAACAAACATTTTAAAGGATATCCAAACTTGGCATAAACATTTGAATGGCGCGCAAATTTTTGTTCTATTTAGACAGCGAACACACGGCACCGTGCGAAATGTTAATTAGCAAGGCGACTCTAAAACTACTACTTCCGTAGTGCAATAAAATAGATATGGTACTGCATCGAACTTAAGCATACCTACCTGTATTAGATACCTGTTTAAATCCATATAGAGACAGTTTAAAACCACTGGAAATGTTGTGCAAATTACAAAGAAAAATTGGCCGCGCACAACACCACTCCTCCAAACCAACTACGCTTATCACGAGTAGGTAAAAATAGCATAATATGTATTCCGACCTTTATTAACTCTCATACACGAATTAAACATTGGTAGTGGACTGAAAAGGTTTATTACAGTCATATAAAATTCAGAAAGATTGAGTTGAGACCGGCGCGTTTTTTCCCCAAACGTTAACATAGCGATATTGTTTGCTCAAATAAAACGCACATTTGGAGTCCCACTGCGCGCCATTTGATATTATTAAACCAAATCTTAATTCGCCAGTAATGTTTGTATTGTAAGAAAGAGTTGTGACCTACAAATATTTAATGGTCTTAAAGAAATTGCGTTGCCTATATTTGTTTTTATTTTATAGGTACTAGTTTTTCTCGGCGATTTTGTACGGCTTTTTTCTATGTTGGCCTGTGGTATAGCTTCTCTTTATATATTTATCTTATGCTATGTGGTATAAATTAATGATCGCTCGCTTGATGATGTGCCCGGTAGATGTCAATAGGCTGGCCCCCTATTACATTAGAACCGAAACATGACTGGCTAAGTGTAATACACCTCTGCCTACCCCTTCAGGGATAAAAGCGTAAAGTTATGAAGAAGTAATCATCGTATGCGTTGTCTGTCTCGTGTTCCTACACGAGACAGACAACTCCTTGAGTGATCAAAAATATGTAGTCCCCCGCAACATAAGCTTTATTTCAAGTGATATCGAAATAATGGATCTTAACAGACAGACAGACGAACAACAAAGTGATGGGGGGCGTAAGGGGGCGTAAGGTTGCCGAGTTTAGTAGAGATGAGAGCACTGAGAAGTATGTATGGTGTATCTTTGACCGACAGTGCAAAGAATTGTGTGATAAGAGAGTGTTGTGGGGTAAAATAAGATGTAGTGACAAGCATCGAGAAAGGCATGTTATGATGGTTTGGACACATGGAGAGGATGGATGACGAAAGACTGACAAAGAAGATATATAAGGCAAGTGTGAATGGGACAGGACAAAGGGGAAGACCCGAGATTGGAGATATCCTAAAAAATGGACAAGTTAGAAGTACCCTAAACAGAAGAGCATGCATGAGAAACTTGATGGGAGTGAATGAAGCTGGAGAGGTATTTTATTTTATTTATTTGGGACAAAAAACAGATGTATCTACATTATGTATACCTTAAATAAGTATGCATATGAAACAAATATATATTAATGTACAGTCAACTACATTATCCACGATTTACAATATAACACTTTCAACACCGAATTTAATCATCTTATAATATATAATTGTGTCTCCACTAGGATGGTAAACATCAAATAATCAAACATCGATTATCATATGTTTGAATTTAACCGCGGACAATGCAAAGACGTCAATCTGTTCGAAGTGTTTATTATAAGCATTTACTAACTGATAAATGGGGGCGTGTTTGCCGGCATTGGTTCGACACGAAGTAGTAGCAAATAGACGACCTGCTCTTACTGCACATCTTTGCACTATGCGCGGTACACTGAAGCATAATTTGTAAGTGAGATAAATACAGTCATACTTGTTATGACACAGTTTATACATTGTCATTGCTCCCAAAAGTAAACGTCTCTGTTGAAGAGTTAAAATGTTATATTTATTTTTAAGTTGCGTGTATGAAGGATATCTGTGGTAGCATCTAAAATGCATTGCCTTATAAAACTTCTTCTGCACTCTTTCTATGGAGTCTTTATACTTAATATAGAGAGGGTTCCAAATACAGGTTGCGTATTCTAGCTGAGGTCTAATAAGTGTACTAAAGAGATAAATGTAGGGGCTAGGTCGTTTAAAGCTCTTACTTGATCGCATAACAAAGCCGTACATTTGAAATGCTTTATTAATAATTATTTGTACATGCAGATCCAAATGTAGTTTCGAATCCAACTCTAAGCCCAGGTACCTCAGAAATTCATTTCTATTTAACGCCGTGTTACATAACTTTTAGCAAAATTTGATAACGTTGTGATTTTTTGTGAAAGTAATAACATTGCATTTTGGAAGGCTTAAGTGAAGTTTATTTAATTGACAGTATTCACTGAAATTAAACTACAGTTTACGGATTTTATCGCGATGTATTGGTTTCACTAAGTTACTACATTTGAAACTAATGATCTAGAAACTATATTTTTAATTTATTACTAGCCGACATTTCGAATTCCTTACAGAATTCATGTTCACGGCAGACTGATGTGATATTTGTCTTTTTCTTGAATGTATAAGTTATCTCAAAGTACCCGAACATTTTTCATCTACTGGTGTTACTATTTACTCAGAATGAGCTCACAGTGTCCTTAGGTCTTCTGGTGACTTTGTCCTTCTTGGGTTTCATTAGCCTTATGACAGGGCCCAAGCTGGAGGAACATTCCAACCATCTTCCCTATTGAAATTAGGGTGCTTTTTAATTTCAATAGCCTCTCGTATCATCCTTGGAAGAAAACGGTGTTCTTTTGCGAGTATCTGTGGTTCATCAAATCGCAGGTAGTGGTTGGGTCCTTGTTCCACATGTTCACACACAGCAGACTTTGTTGAGCGTTTATGTTTTATGTCAGCTATATGTTCTTTGAGTCGAATGCCTATGCTTCTCTTGGTTTGTCCAATGTATGAGAGCCCACATTCACAGTCAATTTTGTAGACACCGGCCACTTGCAAGGGTAACTGACACTTGACAGATGGTAATAATTGACTGATCTTCGTTGGCGGCTTGTAGTAAGTTTTGATAGAAGCTCGCTTCAAGATGTAGCCAATTTTGTCGGCCACCACGCCCTTGATGTATGGGAGGACAGCAGGTTGTCTTTCTACTGTGGCTGGTTTTTCTTTCTTCTGGGATCTGTGACAGTGGCGCGGCGGTCGGAGCTTGTTGTCTTGCAGAACTTGCCTGACATGTTGAAGCTCAGCGTCCAGGTGTTTCTTGTCACAGATCCCGCGGGCTCTCTGATACAGAGACATTCCTACAGTAGCTATCTGTTTAGGATGGTGGTGAGATTCACCGTTTAAGTACCTATTTGTATGGGTCTTTTTCCTATACACAGTATGGCTTAAGGAGTTGTTTTTATTCCTGATGACAAGTACATCTAAGAAAGCTAAAGAATTGTTTGCCTCTAATTCCATTGTTAATTGTATTTGGTTATTAATAGAATTAAGATGGTTTAGGAAAGCATTAACACTATCTGTTGGTAAAATTGTGAAAGTGTCATCTACATACCGCTTGTAGAATCTCGGTGTGATGGTGGCAGTCTGCAGGGCTCGCGCCTCGAAGTCCTCCATGAAGATGTCAGCGACAACAGGCGATACTGGAGAGCCCATTGCTACACCGTCTACTTGTATGTAGTATTTCTTGTCCCATAACAGATAGCCCGTTGTCAGGCAGTGTTTGAGTATTTCTGCATATTCCTCAGGCATGTTGTTTTCTGTCAGCTTCCTTCTAGTAATTTCTACACAGTCATGTACTGGTATGCATGTGAATAATGACTGTATATCAAAACTAACCATAGTTTCCTTGTCAGAGAGATGTAGGTGTTTGATTTCACTGACAAAATGGTAGGAATCTTTCACATGTGCTCTCGTATTACCTCTGAGCGGTGAGAGAATCTTTGCCATGTGTTGAGCCAGTCTGTAAGTTGGTGCGCCTATCTGACTAACTATCGGGCGCAGAGGAGCGTTTTCCTTGTGTATTTTCGGTAGCCCATACATTTGAGGAGGTTTTACACACGATGGTATCAAATATTTCACGTCCAAATTAAGTTTTTCGGAGTATTTCTTAACAATATCACAAGTTTTCTTGAGTATTTTGTTCCTAGGATCTGACTTAACCAACTTGTAGGTACTTTCATCCGACAAAAGATGTTCCATTTTTTGTTTATACTCGGACGTGTCCATCACTACCGTTGCATTTCCTTTATCTGCTCGGAGTACTGTAAGTTCAGGCCTAGCTTGCAACTTCTTCAGTGCGAGATATTCGGTCTTTGGTAGATTCCTTGCCGGCACTTTCGATTGACGTAATACAGCAGAAACGTCCTGTCGTATGGCCTCGAAATCTTCCTTACTCACATTGTTCTTCACTAGGCAATCCTCAACGTTGCAAATAATGGTTTCATACGGTATTCTTGATGGAGTTATCGCGTAATTTTAACCTCTGCTAAGCACTTTCTCGGTATTTTGATCTAACATGTGTTTTGACAGATTGACAACTGTTTGTCTATGGGCGGACGGTAGCGTGTGATTGGTCCGTGCGAAAACGTTCTGTTTCATGTTGTACCGGTCATTTGATTTTTGTTGTAATTTTTAAAATTTTTGAATTTTGTAACGTTTACACGCATAATATTTTGATGTTTCTCTGTTGTTTATTGCATCTATGCACTGTTTAAAATCAAATGAAGTTATCAATCTGAATATGTCGTTAGATAAATTCTCAACATTTCTATTTATTCTGCGTAAGTCAGCTCGGTGTTCATGGATCTTTTGTATGAGTAACTTTTGACTTGCCTGTTTTAAGATCTTAGCGCTCCCACGTATTTCCTTCTTGGCTGATATCTTGCAGCATGTAGGGATGAGATCGTGATCCCGGCATCTCTTCAAGAAATTTAAAGATGTTATGTATCTTGCGCGCTTGGTTTGTAGATCTTCTAACCGGCGTATTTTTGTTGCTGTTTCCAGTCCGTACTGGTTCACATAGTATCTTCTTGGGTTTACGCGAATGTTACACATTGAAATTAAACTACAGTTTACGGATTTTATCGCGATGTATTGGTTTCACTAAGTTACTACATTTGAAACTAATGATCTAGAAACTATATTTTTAATTTATTACTAGCCGACGTTTCGAATTCTTTACGGAATTCATGTTCACGGCAGACTGAGGTGATATTTGTCTTTTTCTTGAATGTATAAGTTATCTTAAAGTACCCGAACATTTTTCATCTACTGGTGTTACTATTTACGCAGAATGAGCTCACAGTGTCCTTAGGTCTTCTGGTGACTTTGTCCTTCTTGGGTTTCATTAGCCTTATGACAGGGTCCCAAGCTGGAGGAACATTCCAACCATCTTCCCTATTGAAATTAGGGTGTTTTTTAATTTCAATAGCCTCTCGTACCATCCTTGGAAGAAAACGGTGTTCTTTTGCGAGTATCTGTGGTTCATCAAATCGCAGGTAGTGGTTGGCTCCTTGTTCCACATGTTCACACACAGCAGATTTTGTTGAGCGTTTATGTTTCATGTCAGCTATATGTTCTTTGAGTCGAATGCCTATGCTTCTCTTGGTTTGTCCAATGTATGAGAGCCCACATTCACAGTCAATTTTGTAGACACCGGCCTCTTGCAAGGATAACTGACACTTGACAGATGGTAATAATTGACTGATCTTCGTTGGCGGCTTGTAGTAAGTTTTGATAGAAGCTCGCTTCAAGATGTAGCCAATTTTGTCGGTCACGCCCTTGATGTATGGGAGGACAGCAGGTTGTCTTTCTACTATGGCTGGATTTTCTTTCTTCTGGGATCTGTGACAGTGGCGCGGCGGTCGGAGCTTGTTGTCTTGCAGAACTTGCCTGACATGTTGAAGCTCAGCGTCCAGGTGTTTCTTGTCACAGATCCCGCGGGCTCTCTGAAACAGACACATTCCTACAGTAGCTAACTGTTTAGGATGGTGGTGAGATTCACCGTTTAAGTACCTATTTGTATGGGTCTTTTTTCTATACACAGTATGGCTTAAGGAGTTGTTTTTATTCCTGATGACAAGTACATCTAAGAAAGCTAAAGGATTGTTTGCCTCTAATTCCATTGTGAATTGTATTTGGTTATTAATAGAATTAAGATGGTTTAGGAAAGCATTAACACTATCTGTTGGTAAAATTGTGAAAGTGTCATCTACATACCGCTTGTAGAATCTCGGTGTGATGGTGGCAGTCTGCAGGGCTCGCGCCTCGAAGTCCTCCATGAAGATGTCAGCGACAACAGGCGATACTGGAGAGCCCATTGCTACACCGTCTACTTGTATGTAGTATTTCTTGTCCCATAACAGATAGCCCGTTGTCAGGCAGTGTTTGAGTATTTCTGCATATTCCTCAGGCATGTTGTTTTCTGTCAGCTTCCTTCTAGTAATTTCTACACAGTCATGTACTGGTATGCATGTGAATAATGACTGTATATCAAAACTAACCATAGTTTCCTTGTCAGAGAGATGTAGGTGTTTGATTTCACTGACAAAATGGTAGGAATCTTTCACATGTGCTCTCGTATTACCTCTGAGCGGTGAGAGAATCTTTGCCATGTGTTGAGCCAGTCTGTAAGTTGGTGCGCCTATCTGACTAACTATCGGGCGCAGAGGAGCGTTTTCCTTGTGTATTTTCGGTAGCCCATACATTTGAGGAGGTTTTACACACGATGGTATCAAATATTTCACGTCCAAATTAAGTTTTTCGGAGTATTTCTTAACAATATCACAAGTTTGCTTGAGTATTTTGTTCCTAGGGTCTGACTTAACCAACTTGTAGGTACTTTCATCCGACAAAAGATGTTCCATTTTTTGTTTATACTCGGACGTTGCATTTCCTTTATCTGCTCGGAGTACTGTAAGTTCAGGCCTAGCTTGTAACTTCTTCAGTGTGAGATATTAATACATTAATACAAATAGGTACTTAAACGGTGAATCTCACCACCATCCTAAACAGTTACATAGCTACTGTAGGAATGTCTCTGTTTCAGAGAGCCCGCGGGATCTGTGACAAGAAACACCTGGACGCTGAGCTTCAACATGTCAGGCAAGTTCTGCAAGACAACAAGCTCCGACCGCCGCGCCACTGTCACAGATCCCAGAAGAAAGAAAATCCAGCCATAGTAGAAAGACAACCTGCTGTCCTCCCATACATCAAGGGCCTGACCGACAAAATTGGCTACATCTTGAAGCGAGCTTCTATCTAAGCTTACTACAAGCCGCCAACGAAGATCAGTCAATTATTACCATCTGTCAAGTGTCAGTTATCCTTGCAAGAGGCCGGTGTCTACAAAATTGACTGTGAATGTGGGCTCTCATACATTGGACAAACCAAGAGAAGCATAGGCATTCGACTCAAAGAACATATAGCTGACATAAAACATAAACGCTCAACAAAATCTGCTGTGTGTGAACATGTGGAACAAGGAGCCAACCACTACCTGCGATTTGATGAACCACAGATACTCGCAAAAGAACACCGTTTTCTTCCAAGGATGATACGAGAGGCTATTGAAATTAAAAAGCACCCTAATTTCAATAGGGAAGATGGTTGGAATGTTCCTCCAGCTTGGGCCCTGTCATAAGGCTAATGAAACCCAAGAAGGACAAAGTCACCAGAAGACCTAAGGACACTGTGAGCTCATTCTGAGTAAATAGTAACACCAGTAGATGAAAAATGTTCGGGTACTTTGAGATAACTTATACATTCAAGAAAAAGACAAATATCACATCAGTCTGCCGTGAACATGAATTCTGTAAAGAATTCGAAACGTCGGCTAGTAATAAATTAAAAATATAGTTTCTAGATCATTAGTTTCAAATGTAGTAACTTAGTGAAACCAATACATCGCGATAAAATCCGTAAACTGTAGTTTAATTTCAATGTGTAACATTCGCGTAAACCCAAGAAGATACTATGACAGTATTCAGTTAGACGATCGAGGTCTTGTTGCAGTAGGTAACAATCATTTTCATTACAAATCTTTCTGTAGACCTTTGGTCATCAGCATATAACAAGTAGTTAGAATGTTTGAAGCATCTATCAATGTCGTTAATAAAGAGAATGAATAATAAAGGGCCTAAGATTGATTCCTGCGGGACACCAGCTGACGTCGTCATTATGCCTGATATAAATCCATTGATAACAACTTTTAAACTTCGGTTTGATATATATGAAGCAAACCAACGTAATAGGTTTCCTCGGATACCATTAAAGGCAATTTTGTTGAGAAGAAGCTCATGATCCACTTTGTCGAAGGCCTTTCGAAAGTCCGTATGTACGGCGTCCACCTGAACTTTTCAATCCATATTTTCGAATAAAAAGTTGGAAAATACCCTTAAATTCGTGCTTGTTGACCTGGCTTTCACAAATCCATGTTGTTCTTTAATAATATGGTGATGAAAAACCGGATATAGTTCATTATGGACAAGCCATTCGAAAAGCTTTGACAAAGTGGATAGTAAAGAAATAGGACGATAGTTGGACACGTCGTGCCTATACCCATTTTTGAATATAGGTGTAACGTGTGATTGCTTCCATATTTTGTGAAATACACCTTCTTCAATACACTTATTGTATAAAATATGTAAGCGCGTGCAAATGCTGGATACAGTGTTCTTTAAAAATATAGGAGGTATACCGTCTGGTCCCTTGCCCTCTGTCGCATCAAGTTTGTTGAGTTCTGTCCTGACTTGATCGAGTTGTATAATTAAATTACTCACTATTGAACTGTTTTCTGCATACACTACGGGTGGTGACCAACTATCTATATCCAATGTTGATGGCTCATACACAGAGTGAAAGAAATTTGCATAAGAGTTACATATGTCTTTTGGCAAATTGGCTGAACGACCATTAAACGTAACTTTGGATGGTATTGTTGGTTCATTTTTAAGATTAGCAATAAATTTCCAAAAGTGTTTTACGTTAATGCAGATGTTATCTTGAACCGACTCTATGTATTTGGCATAGCAGTTGCCACACTCTCGCTACAACACACTTCTGAAGTGAGCAAAAGTTGTATAGTCGGATATATTGTCGTATGTTTTCCATTTTACCCAAGCTTTGGATTTATTTTTAAATAAACGTATTAAAGACGGAGTAAACCATAATATGGGAAATTTGGAAGGATTTTTATTTATCATAGGAACATATAAATAAAATAAAAAAAAAATAAAAAAATCTTCCATCCTTTATCAATTCATAAATTCTGTCATAGAAGATAGCAACCGCATTTTCAGCAGAGGATTGGCCTAGTAAGTTATTCCTATTAATTTCCCGAATCTATGGTATTTCACGATCGTTGCAAATGGCGTTCAGTAGTATCTGCCTACCCCTCCGGGAAACAGGCGTGAGCCTATGTATGTATGTATGTACCTCTTGAGATACGGGTCCCTAAAAATAGACTACTTACTTGTTCTGTGCTACTTGCTACATACAAGCTAACCAAGCAACGTGTAATATATTTAGCACGTAATGATACGAATAAAAATAGGTTTATGTTCTCTGTTGTTCTAGTTGCAAACCGGGGTCTAACCGGATTTGTCTGAATATTAGCTTGTTCACGAAACGATTGCGTGTGTGACCTCCACAAACCAAAAGTATAGCGATATTCCATGGTTTAGACAAGTGGCTGACAAGTTTATTCAGAGGTACTGACTTCATATAGCGACTGTCAAAGATCTTCATGTCAGAAAGGCTTAACGTGCACTCCAGGCAGGCAATAATTAACAATTTAATGCGAACTTAACTCTGAAAATTCAATAGTGCACGCCTTGGATTCGAACCTTTGCATGGCAGTCTGTTGGTGTTTCCACTAGATTATCGCCACCTTTTAACATTAATCGCTTTATACATTAGTATGCATAGGAATATTCTGTTTACAATTATTTTAAAATTGTTTGCTCTAGGTATATTTGCACTGTCATTTAGCGGTCTGTTTAAATACCATTCAACCAGAGTAATGAAAGTATTGTTAGACACAACGTTTAAATTACTTATTGTACTCTCACATATTCATTATACAAGTGAAAACAAATTTTTGTGGGCCGTTAAATTCTCTATTGATTGTTCATTTTGTAGCTGTGTCTCTACATACATTAATAACAGTAATAAAAAGAATAAAAAGCAATATTAAAATTATCAGTCCACCCATCCCCATAAACCAGTAAATGAGACTCCACATCATTGCAATAGTCCTACATTTGCTGCGGCTGGTCCATAGCTGTACTCCGTAGGGCAGTTGTGGAGGCTCCGCGGCATGTGTCTCATCCCATTTTAGATTAAACATCTCTAAGGGCCTCTACACGTTGGACCCATGTCCCCGTGTTAGCCTCCCAAAGGGCCGGTTATTGTTTTGACGACGTAGTTAGAACAATACCCGTGGAAAAGAGAAACATAATAATAATAATTTATTTATTTCAGACCATAGATCCATTTTGTTAGTAACAATACACTTAACCTAATGTTAGTAGCACATACAAGTTAACACATTACATATGCATAAACACAGCACAGAGGACAGATATGAAAAAACAACAGACATGACCACCAATCATTGCTGCACAGTCCCATTAGAGACTGTGCAGCAACGGTTGACAAACAAACAATCAAGCCGGTTCGCGATCATGCTAAGGATGCTGTTGGTACTGCCACGTACTCTGCGCACCAGAGAAGCGCATCGTTTCCGCATAGTGGCGTAGAAACAATCTACACAGTATTCAGCGAACATTCTCGAGGCACTACAGAATCGCGGCAGCCCCATCAGCACCCTAAAAGCATTGTTATATTGGACCCGGAGGCACCGTTCATTTTTTGAGTATATCTAGCCTGTAAAAAGATGTATAGAATGATCTGAATAGAGTGGTTTTCAACGGAACTATACATATATACTATATATATATATATATATATATATATATATATATATATAAAATAAAAGACGGAAGAACTACACCAGGTGAATAAAAATTTCGGTACTCCGTAAAAAAGATAAGCAAGGATTAAAAGCCTGAGTTCCAAATAGGTAGAACTCTTTGGTATGACAGCTGTCAGATGAGAAGTTGGTTATAAGTATAAGTAATATTATGTCTGTGCAGCAATGATTGGTGGTTATGTCTGTTGTTTTTTCATATCTGTCCTCTGTGCTGTGTTTATGTATATGTAATGTGTTAAGTTGTATGTGCTACTAACATTAGGTTAAGTGTATTGTTACTAACAAAATGGATCTATGGTCTGAAATAAATAAATTATTATTATTATGTTTCTCTTTTCCACGGGTATTGTTCTAACTACGTCGTCAAAACAATAACCGGCCCTTTGGGAGGCTAACACGGGGACATGGGTCCAACGTGTAGAGGCCCTTAGAGATGTTTAATCTAAAATGGGATGAGACACATGCCGCGGAGCCTCCACAACTGCCCTATGGAGTACAGCTATGGACCAGCCGCAGCAAATGTAGGACTATTGCAATGATGTGGAGTCTCATTTACTGGTTTATGGGGATGGGTGGACTGGTAATTTTAATATTGCTTTTTATTCTTTTTATTATTGTTATTAATGTATGTAGAGACACAGCTACAAAATGAACAATCAATAGAGAATTTAACGGCCCACAAAAATTTGTTTTCACTTGTATAATGAATATGTGAGTGTACAATAAGTAATTTAAACGTTGTGTCTAACAATACTTTCATTACTCTGGTTGAATGGTATTTAAACAGACTGCTAAATTACAGTGCAAATATACCTAGAGCAAACAATTTTAAAATAATTGTAAACAGAATATTCCTATGCATACTAATGTATAAAGCCATTAATGTAAAAAGGTGGCGATAATCTAGTGGAAACACCAACAGACTGCCATGCAAAGGGTATCTAGTTCGAATCCAAGGCGTGCACTATTGAATTTTCAGAGTTAAGTTCGCATTAAATTGTTAATTATTGCCTGCCTGAAGTGCACGTTAAGCCTTTCTGACATGAAGATCTTTGACAGTCGCTATATGAAGTCAGTACCTCTGAATAAACTTGTCAGCCACTTGTCTAAACCATGGAATATCGCTATACTTTTGGTTTGTGGAGGTCACACACGCAATCGTTTCGTGAACAAGCTAATATTCAGACAAATCCGGTTAGACCCCGGTTTGCAACTAGAACAACAGAGAACATAAACCTATTTTTATTTGTATCATTACGTGCTAAATATATTATACGTTGCTTGGTTAGCTTGTATGTAGCAAGTAGCACAGAACAAGTAAGTAGTCTATTTTTAGGGACCCGTATCTCAAGAGGTACATACATACATACATAGGCTCCGCCTGTTTCCCGGAGGGGTAGGGAGATACTACTGAACGCCATTTGCAACGATCGTGACATACTATAGATTCGGGAAATTAATAGGAATAACTTACTAGGCCAATCCTCTGCCATTGTAAGAAGAGGCCTATGCCCTGCAGCAGGTCAATATATATTATAAGCGACCTGCTTCTTACTTTTGATAATGCTAACGTTCATGCCTTTCTGATTTCAGAGAGCTGGCTGAAATCTCATCTACTTTCTACTTCCTACTCTCTCCCTGGTTTTGTCCTCATCAGAAATGATAGAGTGGACAGAAGAGGGGGCGGTGTAGCCATTTACCTCCGTAGCTCTTTACCCTTCAAAATCATCTTATCTTCATCGTTTAATTCTTCTGCTTTAGCAGAATATCTGTTCCTCGAGATTTCAGTCAATGGGGCTAAAACTGTTGTTGGCGTTGTCTCTTGTCCTCCCACTATAAACTACTTCTCCAGTCTCGAATCGATTCTGGAATCTTTAGGGTCAGAATACGCTCATCATATCATCATGGGAGATTTCAACACTGACCTTGCCACCGATTCTCCCCGCTCCCATAAACTTCAGCAATTAATTGAGTCTGCCAGTCTACACACGCTCCCGCTTGGTCCCACTCACCACAATACCGAAGGTGTAGACACATGGCTAGACTTAATAATTACCTCCAACCCGTCCTTTGTCCAATCCCATGGCCAGTTTCTTGCTCCTGCTTTTTCCCATCACGATCTCATCTACCTATCCTATAACCTTAACCCATTCCCAGTCCCATGAGCCACATGTGGCTCATAACAATTGAATTTCTATTGTGTCTGCGGTCGGACAGTGAAAGTGTTAAGCCACCTAAGCCCCTTCCCAAGGTCCTGTATAGACGTTGTTTTGGACGTATAGGTAGTGACAGTTTGCAGAGGGATGCTGCTGAACTTGATTGGAGTTAGCTGGTGTCAGCTGCTACTGTGGACGATAAGGTCACTGTATTTAATAACGTGGTTTTGAAAGTCTATGACAAGCACGCCCCCGTCCGAAAGTGAAATTAAGACGTCCTCCCACTCCATGGCTAACCAGAGGCATAAAAATGGCTATGAGGCGCCGGGATAGAGCATTCCAGCAATTCAAAAGAGATCGATGCGAAGAAAACTGGGCCCTCTTCAAAGCTGCAAGGAATCGGTGTAACCAGATGGTTCGTAACGCTCAACGCCGCCATATTCTTGACCGCATAAACTCCTCTTCCCCCGCCAATATCTGGAAGTTCCTTGGAACCCTGGGTATTGGCAAACAGCGACATTCTGATCCTCAGAGGACGGTTGGTCTGGAGGATTTAAACCATATTTTCACCACTACTGCTTTGTTGGATCCTCAGACCAGGCATCACACTATTGATCACTTAGCTGCCCTTCCCCGTCTCAACATAGATTCTTTTGATTTTTCTCCAGCTGCTCCGAGTGAGATCAAGAAAATTATCCTTTCTATCAAGTCCAACGCTATGGGATATGACGGTATCAGCCGTCGTATGATCACCCTTATCCTTGACCACCTCATCCTTCCTATATCCCACATTGTCAATTTCTCGATTGCCAATGGTTCCTTCCCTTCTTTGTGGCGTAAGGCCTTTGTTATCCCATTGTCCAAAATTCCCAAACCCTTCCTGTCCAAAGTGCTAGAGGCTTGTGTGTATAAACAGCTGTCCAGTTTTGTGTACAAACAAAATTTATTAAGTCCATTTCAATCTGGCTTTAGGCCTGGACATAGCACAACCTCTGCACTCCTTAAAGTGACTGGCGATATTAGGGCAGGCATGGAGGAGACTAAGGTCACAGTATTGGCCTTGGTTGACTTTTCGAATGCCCTTAATACCGTCAGTCACGATATCCTTCTATCAATCCTTTCCCATCTAATGATCTCACCTGGCGCACTGGAATGGTTCTCTACTTATCTTCAGGAACGCCAGCAGACAGTTCGCAGTGATGACATCTCATCGAGTTGGCGTAATATTAACACTGGTGTTCCTCAAGGTGGCATACTCTCTCCTCTACTATTTTCAATGTTTATTAATTTCTTAACCCCTAAGCTTCGATGTTCGTACCATCTTTACGCCGACGACTTGCAGTTATATTCCCAGGCGAGAGTGGATGATGTAACAATAGCGATAGCCGATATTAATAGAGACCTAGGTTTGATTCAAGCTTGGTGTAAAGATTTCGGACTGGATGTAAATCCTACTAAATGCCAGGCCATTGTTGTCGGCAGTCAGCGCATGACACGGAGATTAGACCTGACTAGCTTGCCTCCGGTCATGTTTAATGGTCTTATCATACCTTTTAGTCAAGTGGTTAAAGACTTGGGATTGCTAATTGATTCCACTCTCGACTGGCAGGCACAGGTTACGAATGTCAGTCAGAGAGTGACTGGTACCCTTCGAGCTCTATATCGCCTTAAAAACTTCCTGTCAATCAGAACCAAAACAATGCTTGTACAGGCCTTGATTTTCCCTAATCAACTATGGTGATGTGTGCTATTATGACCTGAATGCAGAGTATCTCAACAAATATGACCGACTTCTCAATAACTGCATTCGATTTTTATACAATCTTCGTAAGTATGATCATGTATCTACTTTTCGTTCCGATCTTAAATGGCCACCTATTCGTCAGCGCCGTAGTTTGCGTGCTCTCACAACTCTCTATTCTATTCTTACTTCCCCTTCTCCTCCTTCTTATCTGACTACATACTTCCAATACTTATGTTCCACACATGAGAGGAACCTTCGTTCCTCTCATAATCTACTTCATCAATGTCCCGCTCATACTTCAGGTTTTGTAAACTCTTCTTTTGTTGTCCAAGTTGTTCTGCTATGGAACAGGCTCCCTTCTGAAGTCAGAATGGCCACCAACTGTTATGCATTTAAAACGAAAGTACGGAATCTTCTCTTTGCTAAGTTGAAGGAATCGGCTCATCACTATCATCAGCTATAGCATAATTATGTATTTATATATGTATATATTTATGTATTATATTTATGTGTGTATCATATCTATGAAATTATATATATTTATAGAATATTTATGGTTTATAATATGTATCTAAATTATTAATGTGTATCTAATACATATCCTATTTTTCACCACATGGCTAATGCACCTACCTCATCTATCACTGCACCACCAAACTGTGTACTATTTTTGTGCATAAAGAATAAATAAATAAAAATATATACAGGGCTTATGATGATGAGATTCAAGTTATCGACAGCTGTAAGATAGTCCATCTTGGTTTGACAACATCCTGGGCGAAGTCACGATATATGCTGACTGCGATCGCCCGTCACATCATTGCTAGGAGTCGCCTAGGACAAGTGGTTTTTATAATTAAGTCCGTCTTTAGGGGAGAGTACCATACAAGTCTTTTGCCAAAAATTCGACCCATGGAGAAGCGCGGAGTGGTGGGAGAGGCTTAGCAAATGGAATTATAATTATATTATTCAACCAAAATTAAGAGAGGAAGAATTTGCCACGTTCAATTCTGTTGCAGTGGTAATGACTCTTGAAGTGCTCACCTCCAAAAATATTACAGAAGTACCTTACGCATAGTTTTCTACTCCCGTATATTTTCCGATCACTTATAAATAGGTAGTAGATATTTGATAATGTAGCCTCGCACCCGCTTGCTCGACTCTGAATCAATATTTTTGTTTGAACAGCACGTCGATTCAGAGTCGATATACTCGCACGTACGTTCTGTTACGGCACTTTATTAATATGGTAGATCGTTGACATTTTTGGTAATCGTAAAAGTGTGTTGGATGATTTTGTAGTAAAATTTTTATTTCTGAGAATAGGCGCATCATCATAACTTATTTCTCATTAAAATAATGGTTTTGTGTATTGCAAGGTATAGTCTAATTTATGTAAGCAGGAGATAAATGAGAGCTAAACATTCACGACTCAAATGAACGAGTTCTAATATGACTACTCTCTGGACTACCGTGAGAACACAATACGACGAATGTGGTGCCTATTCTGACAAGTAATTTACTAGTCAGTATAGCCACCATAATGGTATTATAAATTTTAATTACTGTTATAACATCGATATACTAGTATAGTATGTCTATGTGTACCTAATACACTTTCAAAATACTTTCTAATTTCCACTTTTCTTAAATGTGCATACATACATACATAAACTCACGCCTTTTTCCCGTCGGGGTAGGCAGAGACAACGGAACGCCACTTGCATCTATCCTTACAAACCTCACGCGCTTCCTCTACATTCATTACTCTGTTCATACATGCTCGCCGGTTCCAGGTGCTTAGGACCTTCCCGTTTTTCAGAACGTCACCAATTTGGTCGACGAATGTCCTACGAGGTCGGCCGCGACCGGCTTGCCCATACACGTTAGCCTCATATATTTGGTGCGTCATTCTTTTTTCACTCATTTGCTCCACGTGCCCAAACCATTTCAGCATTCCTTTCTCAATCCTTGTCACGACATCTTCTTTCAGGCCACATCGCTCACGTATTACTGCATTCGGAATTCTATCAATCAGTCTTACCCCACACATACTACGCAGTGACCGCATCTCAACTGCGTTAATTCTGCTTTCATGCTTTTTCTGCCACACCCAACACTCACTACCATACATCAACGTGGGCACAAGCACTCCATTATGAACAGCCAGTCGCGCCTGTTTTGGCACATTCTGGCCGTTCATAAAGGCATGCAGCGCTCCATTTACACAGTTTCCCGCAGTCACTCTCCTTTCAATATCTCCTTCACATCTTCCATCTCTTGTAAACATGCTACCCAAATATACAAATTCTGCCACTTGTTCAATGTTTTCTTCTCCAATCGCAATATTACACTCAATCACATTTTCATCCTTCTCAAACACCATCACTTTCGTCTTTTTTGCATTCAATTTCATACCTTTCGATTCAAAGCTCTCATTCATGCAGTTCATCATTTGTTGTAACTCAGTCGTCGACGACGCCAGAATGACTTGATCATCGGCGTACAAGAGGCACTTAGCACGCAATCCTGCCATATCGATCCCGCATTCCATTTTCCTCATATCTTTCATGCAGCTATCCATGAATAAGTTGAACAACCAGGGCGAGGCTGCACACCCCTGTCTGACACCTATAGAGATGTCAAACCAGTCTGTATAGGCACCGTTAACCCGGACACAGGCTCTGGAACCCCTATACAGAGATTTCAGAGCCCTAATTATAAAATTGTCCACCCCATACATAGATAGCACCTTCCATAATTCCTTTCTATTCACTCTATCATAAGCCTTTTCCAGGTCTATGAACGCGCAATATACCTTCTGGTTCTTTGCCAGACACTTTTCGGTTACGCAGCGTAAGGAAAAGACCTGATCCGTACATCCCATTCCCTTCCGAAATCCCGCTTGCACATCCCATATCTTCTCATTAGTCACATTTACTACCCTGTCAATCAATATTCTGGCATACATTTTTCCTACAACACTAAGAAGGCTGATTCCGCGATAATTTCGACATTCCTGCTGCGAACCTTTCCCTTTATAAATTGGGACAAGCACTGCCTTCGTCCAGTCATCTGGGACCTGGCCTTGTTTCCAACACAGGTTAAAAAGGCGATGCAGCAGGTTTACGATTAGTCCATCGCCAGCCTTCAACATTTCAATCGTCACCTTATCACTCCCAGCAGACTTGCCAGACCTCATACCATTTAGCGCTTTCATAATTTCATCCATTCCAATTTCATCACTAGGGCCATCATGTATATCTATCATCTCTTCTTGCTCTATTTCACTCACATCTTTCTCAAATAAACTCTCAAAATAGTCCTTCCAGCACTGTAGTATCATTTTTTCTTCATTCATAACTTCACCTTTTTCATTCCTAATAACTCTCATTAATCCATTTATATTTTTGCCCCGCGCTTCTTTGACTAGTTTCCAAAACAGTTTTATATTGTCTCGGAAACTTGAGCCAAATTGATCCTCATATTTCTTCTTTTGCTCATTCTTCTTCCTCTCTATACATTCTTTTACTTTAGTTTTCACACATCTATACTTGTCCTTCATTTCTTTAACAATATCTTCATTCATACCACCGCTCGCTCGATTCGTTGCTTCTACTGCTATTATATCCAACCACGCTTTCTTCTTTTCCTCAACCATACTTCTAGTTTCACCATCCCACCAGTCTGCTTTCTCACATTTCTTACTTCTTCTTTTACTCACACCGCATACATCTTCAGCACTTTTCACTACGTTGGTTTTAAATACCAACCATACATCATTCACACTTTCCTTATTTACATCACTCCAGCTTTTATCCAGCCGTTTGCTCAATTGCTTTTTATACATCTCTTTCGTATGCTGATCTTTCAATCTTTCCACTTTTATGCGTTCTAATTCTGTATACGACTCTTTGGCTCTGTGCCGCCAGTTTTTAAACATACCACCAACTCTTGATATCACCAAATAGTGGTCTGTGCCAATATCCGGTCCACGATAAGCCCTAGTGTCTACTATTTTCATTCTCATTCTTTCATCGACTATCACAAAATCTATCATGCTTCTTAATGTAACATGTCCATCGTTCTTACGCCACGTGTACATATGTATCATCTTGTGCTGAAACCACGTATTCATCACAGACAGACCCATCTCCACACATACATCTAATAAGTACACGCCATTGTCATTCACACTCTTATCACCAAACGTTCCAAGTACCTTTTCATACCCCTCACGCTTCACTCCAACCTTTGCATTAAAATCTCCAAGCATGACAATACGTTCATTCCACTTACGCAATAACACAACCTCTCTCATTTGTTCCCAAAATTCCTCTCTTACCGCCTTATTGTAGGAAGAGTCCGGAGCGTATACACCTATCAGGAATAGAGGTGTCAGACCTACTTTCATCCGGACCCACATAAGGCGCGGACTTACGCATTCATACCCTCGCATGCATTCTGCCATTCGCTCTGAAAGAATAATACCGACGCCCTTACTACCATGTTCGTCATTGGTAACTCCTGACCATATTTCTGTGAAAGGGCCGTGCGTCAGTATTTCTTTCCCCTTACGTTTAGTCTCATTTACACACAATACATCCAAATTTCTGTCACTCATTAACTCGTATACTTCATGCAGTTTCTAATTCATTCCTCCTCTTACATTCAACGTCGCAAATCGACATTCCGATGCCCACTTTCCGCCCCGACGTGAACAGTTTCGCTTGAGGTTTTGGTTATTTCGGCGTGACGTATGGCGAATATCGTCGCCGCCTACAGCTGTAAGGTTGCTCCCCCCAGAATACGAGGAGCAGCCTCGTCCTGTAGATACAGGATGAGGAGGGGATTCTCCGGCTCCGCCGGTAACCCCCTGGGGTAAATTTACTGTAATATTTCCCACAGCCATGATCACGTCGGTAGTTTTACTGTCCTATTGCTTATTTTTGGGTTTGACAGTTAGTCCCCAACGGCGGGACAGACCTCCGGGTTTCTATCAAGTTTCCTTCTCTAGGACTAAGGACGCCAATCTAAATTATATTTTGCTGATATTACGGGCGTCGGATTACCTTAGTCGCCTTTTACGACACCTCGGTAGGAGTGAGGGGGGGTTATTCTACTCCGCCGGACACCCCACGGCAGAGTGTTCTTAAATGTGGTACCAACAAAACAAAACAGAAATACATTTAAGTCATAAATACCTTCACACACATTCCCATATGTTCCACTAGACCGAACACTTTTTTCCTTCAGTTCGGGAATAAAGGAAAATTGACACATTTTTTGTAAGCGTGACACTAATAGAAAATTGGGGTGATCCGGTTGCATGGGCCAGTGGACGAAATGTCAGTTTTTATGGAAAATTTGATCACAAAAACTTGTAACCATCGAATAATGACGGTCCCTACTTTTTGTTAGGATGTTTCGGATATTTGCGATAGTTAAAGTTATTCATGCATGTGTTATGCGGGTTACCGTACCGTATTCATTTTGGCCATTGTTCATTTCAATGATTCAATCATATACAACATTTCATGTTAGTTGTTGAAGCTCTCTGCGGTAAAATGCTTTCAGTCCGTTTTACGAAAAGCGGTTTTTGTTAAATTAAGGATCGTCAGTTTTCACGTTTAATATTCATGATGAAATGCTCTAAATATCATTCTCTAAAATTCTTTTGGCGTGGAAAAGTAATTAAAATAATGTAGTGCTATAAAATCAATCTACTGATGCAACCAGTAACAGTGATCACTATACGGATGCCGTATTTGTTTAAGTAAATGCTTCGCTAGCTACCAGTGTAAAATCGCTTGAAAACCTCTGACATTCAGCCTGATCCATGAAAACGGGGTATTTATACCTTCAATTAATTAAATATCACGAGTAACACCCATTTCAATTAAATTGTATGATGATCAACGAAAAGTTGAGAATGCATTTAAAACGATACATATATTATTATAACATATATACTAACAAAATAAAACTACTTATATAACTAAACTAACCTTTTTTTTCCTCGCTGTGGAAATGCAATTACGCATACCCCTCGCAAGATGAAAAGCGGGGGGTATGTGGGACCCCAACGGCTGGAGTGCAAGGCCGTAATATCCACTAAAACCACAGCGCATACTTCCACGCCATTTTGGGGGCGCCAGGGGGTCGCGCTAGCATTCTACCCTGGCACCCCGGCAGATAGCCCGAAGGCCACAACCTCCTTGGCGGCGGATGAAGGTGCTGGGCTCCGCCAAAACACCCAGCGGCCGCAGAGGATAGGGAGGACGGCAACCTGAAAACACCGCATCACCTCTTCCTTTGCGGCCCCCCCCCCCCCCCCCGCTACGCAACAAATGGTGCGCCCCCATTGATCACGGGATATAGGGCATGCGGCAACGAAACACCGACGCGCCTCTCCTGCCGCGATCGCACCCGACTGCGAGGGACAGACAGAACTGTCCCCAGCACCCGTACCTTTGGACGCATCCTGCGCAGGCCTCACCCAAGCCCACGTGGAGCATCCACTCCCAGCATCCCGCTTAGCTTCACCGTGGGCGTCCAAGCCACAGTTACTGAGAACAAGGTGGAGATTCCATAGGGAGGCACTAAACTACAAAAACTAAATTAGTAATAATAACAATAAAAAAGGTTATATTTAAATAATTGATTATTTTCTCGGAGCAGAATGAATATAAAGTAAAATTAAATAAATAATGTTGAATTTACTCCTAGTTAAATAAGTTAATGTACATACTTATTCCAATTTCCGACCATAGATTGCTTGAGACAACTTCTAAAAACATAATTATTTCGTAGAAGCACATACGTATCATAAAGATGCTGTATATGTAACAAAATGTTTCTTAGAATACTTTTTTTTCGACTATTTTATGCAGCGAAAAACAGCCTAATTAAGTTTCAGAGTGACATCAACAATGAGTGAGGTTTTTAGTCTCTTTGGTAACATAAAATTCTCCTTTTCTCATATTAATGCGTGGCCTACTCTGGAGTCGGGAGTTTACAGACTGCCTGAAGGCCTCCTAAACGACCTAACAATTCTCGAAATAACACGAATCGGGACCAACGATGAGATATGCCCACAGAAGCATGGTTACATTCGAATTTAAATGCCGCAACCATCGGTCACCCATTCAAGTGATGACCTCTACGACCGTTGCTTTACTTTTCCAATTTAATATTAAAGGCAATTCTTAAACGCCATGAACGCTACGATACGATCCCCTAACTCATTTCCACTGCTTTTCATAAAGATTTAAGTAGTTACCCTTGAAATCATACTAGAAATTCAACTTTACCGATATAGTTTATAATCGTAACGAGAGGATCATATTTCTCATCATCATCAGTCCTAGCGTTATTTCAGCTGCATCCAAGACTTTTCAACTTGGAGCCCAGGAATCGCATACTGATCTAACCAGATTTGACGGATTATTAGCTTTTTCATAGAGCGACTGTCGACCTGCTAATAGGCTGTCTTCCTTAGGGATATCTATATTCCAATCTAAAGCCTGAAACATGGTTTCAAACGTTATTATGTATTACGTGAGTAAAGATCTTTCAGCAAAAATACTAACATTTTAATATTTCAACTTAAACGAATAAAAACACACTGAAAGTCTCAAACTTTCCTACATAAACAATATTACAATACAGTTGAAATTGTAACTTGATTTCGGACGCAAGCAAAATGTATCACGTAGACAAGAAGCCTAAATATGTTTGCGATGACGTAATCAGGGCTCAGTTAATTTATATTTACATGCGAGTAAAAAAGACAGGTTCCTTAGAAACGGTCCCTTTGTGAGCTTAGAGGACGACAATTAAGGTGCTTTTCCAACAGAAATTTGCTATGCTTTGTTGTTTTGGATGTATGTATCATATTCGTTTTTTATCGCTCATAGCGTGTATTGGCTTACCGATCCGAAACATTGGAAAAGATAAGCGATATTTACACAGGATGCCACTTAGATGGGTGAACGCTAGTTGTGGCATATTTACATCATGCTTCTTTGCTTCAGGGGAGATGAAACGTCGTCGGTCGCGGTTATGTCTCAGAACATGAATCGTTACGCCACGTTGGTGACTTTCATGCGGTCTGTTAACTCCGGCACACAAGAAAGGAAGAAGACTGAAAGATTTATCTTCAAATACGATTTAAATAATATGATTTAATTAATTGCATAGCCAGCATTGGTGAAAATGGGTTCAACTAAGCTATGCTTTTATATAGATGGAGGTGAGAAGATTACAAGATTAAGAAAAATACATGAAGCAAATATTTACTTTGCGAGGAGACAGAAACCACACAATGCAATTGTGACGCAAATCACGAGAGGCCTATGGCTTGCAGTTGAGTGGAAAATATAATATAATAATATATAAAATAATTAGCGGCGGTAGCCCAGTGGTGTACGTAACGGACTGCCGAGACGATGGTCTCGGGTTCGATCCCAAGGTACCTCGGGCACACACCTCTAACTTTTCGAAGTTATGTGTGTATTAAAAATGTTAATTATCGCTCGCTAAATAATGTGCCCTGTAGATGGCAATAGGCTCGCCCCCTATTACATTGGGACCGAAACATATCTGGCGAAGTGTGGGTGTGTAATACACGTGTGAAGATATGTTAAGTTATGTTATGTATAAAATAATTTTCTACCACATACACACATCACAATCTAGTCCCAAACTAAGTAGAGCTTGTACTATGTGTACTAGACAATAGATAGACATAAATCTATACTTTACTTATGGGATTGATTGGAGACGTCTGCCTGGTCTACTTGGATGACATCATCATCGTGGGGCGCACCTTCCAGGATCACCTTCGTAACTTGGAGCAAGTGCTGTCAAAGATACGAAGAGCTAATTTGAAGTTGAGTCCGAAGAAATGCGCGTTATTTAGATGGCAAGTGAACTTTCTAGGACATGTGGTCTCGGAGAAAGGTATTCAAACCGACCCGGATAAGATCAGTGCCGTGAAGGAAGGGCCAGTTCCAGAGAACAAAACGCAGGTTTGTAAAGACTTTGCTGACATTGCTCGACCTCTTCATAAGCTCACCGAAGACAGAGTACAGTTCTGTTGGATTGAGAGCTGTGACCTTGCATTCCAGAAGCTCAAGGAACATCTTTGTACTGCACCTATTCTAGGCTATCCTGACAGTGAGCACAAATTCATAGTTGACACAGATGCCAGTAACACTGGAATTGGCGGCGTGCTATCACAAAAGAAAGGTGATCAAGAAGTTGTTATAGTATACTTCAGCAAGGCCTTATCCAAACCCGAAAGAAACTACTGCGTCACCCAGCGGGAACTCTTGGCTGTAGTAAAGACATTGCAGCATTTTAACAAATATTTGTTGGGGCGTAAATTCCACCTGCGAACCGACCACGCTGCGCTGAAATGGCTACTTCAATTTAAGGACCACGAAGTACAAGTAGCTAGATGGATTGAACTACTGCAAGAGTTTGATTTTGTAATACAACATCGCAGCGGCAAGTCTCATGGTAACGCAGATGCCCTATCGCGTAGGCCGTGTCCCGACCAGTGCAAGCATTGTACCCGACAGGAAGCAAAGCAGGCAGCGCTAGTGAGGATGTTGAAGACGGATCTTAGCGACGAATGGAAAGAAGCTTTGCAGAGTGCTCAGCAAGACGACAAGGACGTACAGCCGATTCTCGAATGGAAGAAATCAGGCGCTCCTAGGCCCAAATGGAGTGATATCGCAGCAATGAGCCCTATCACCAAAGATTATTGGGCACAGTGGGAAAGCTTGGTTGTCCAGGATGGAGTTCTGTGCCGCAAATGGGAAAGCGCTCGAGGTAACCAGTGTGCCAGTGCCATTTGCAAATGGTAGTGCCTAAAACTAAGGTGCCGGAAGTCTTGTAGCTCTATCACAATGGTTCTTCGGGATGTCACATGGGAGTTAAGAAGACCCTTACTAAGATCCGAGAGCGGTTTTATTGACTCCACTGTTGGAATGACGTCGAGGATTGGTGCCGCAAATGCACAAGTTGTGCGGCTGTGAAGGGGCCACACAAACGTAGCAGAGGTGCATTGCAGGAGTACAATGTAGGAGCTCCATGGGAGCGCATAGCGTTGGATGTCGCTGGGTCATTTCCTGAGAGCCAGGACGGAAACAAATACTTCTTGGTTGTGAAGGATTACTTCACGAGGTGGCCTGAAGTGTTTGCAATCCCAAATCAAGAAGCTACCACAGTGGCCGATAAGCTGGTGCATGAAGTCTTTTGTCGGTCGAGGTGCCCTTGGAAATCCACAGTGATCAAGGCCGGTACTTCGAATCTTAGGTGTTCAAGGAGACTTGTCGCATGACGGGTGCACATAAAACCAGGACCACGACTTATCATCCGCAATCAGATGGCATGGTTGAACGATTTAACAAATCCCTGGAAAGGTACCTGGCAAAGGTCGTGGAGAGCAAACAAAGAGATTGGGACAAGCACATCCAACCATTTCTCCTGTCATATCGCAGTGCGGTCCACGAAACTACAGGAGTAACACAAGCTTTTGCCAATTTCGAAAGAGAACTACGTTTACCTGCAGACTTAATCAGCGGTATTCCACCAGAATCTCCACGCAATATAACGGATTACGCAACCGAGCTACGCAACAAGATGAACGACGTATATGAGCACATCAGGGAATCTGGACAACAGAGGTCTGAAATGATGAAGACTCGTCACGACCGGGAGGCAAACAACAAAGACTTCGAAGAGGGGTCATTGGTGTGGCTTCATAACCCAATACGAAGCAAAGAAAATCGCCTAAGTTACAAGCCAGATGGGATGGGCCATATCGCATAATAACTAGGATGAACGACGTCACCTATCGAATCCATAAGGGGCCGCGAGGTGCACCGAAGATATTTCATGTGGACCGGTTGGCTCGTTACCATGGGTCCAACGATGTTCGAGACTAACACGTCTAAGAGGGAGGCAGTGTTACGAAAGGCGATATTTGAAAATAACGCCATCTTTCGGTGAATGAGAGAACTAGAAGAGAATGGATATTATCAGTGTTTCATCTCTTCTCTAATAGACGGCGTTGCTGTTGATACTAGAACAATACAAGAACGCTCGTTTCTGTTTGCGCACGTTACGAGAACATTCCAGAAGCGGCTAGAATTAACTAGTTTGTTATGTGGCCTGTATAAATACCGCGCGGACAGGCGAATCGGGACAGTTCAGTTCTAATAACGGAGCGATCAAGATCAGCGAAGGTGTGCGAAGATTAAGTGAGTCGGAAGTGTTTAGTGGTGTGAAATAGAGTTTGTATTAGAGTGTAATTAAGTGTTTTTGTTTGTAAAATAAAAGTTAGTTTAAGCCTGGCCGCACACATCCGTTTTCAGGTCCGATTTTCAGAACCGTCTTCAGTTCATTCCGTGAGTAAAGCGATTTTCATTTATTTTCCTTTGGCTTAGACATGGGCTAAATAGATAATTTAAATATTAGGTATTACATGACTGTGATTTAAATGTTTGTGTGAAAAATACCTGTGACAAAATATTAGGTACCTACTAAAAAATCCGGACAAATGTATATCGAGCCACGCACAATGTAGGGTCCCGTATTAGCCTTAATCTAGTGTCCTAAGGATAAAAGAAGTCAAGCACAATTATTAATTTAATTGCTTAATTGCGTAAGTTTAAGTTAATCAAATATTAGGTACTAGTTAATTGTAAAGTAATGAGCCCTTATAATGTTCATTGAAAGTGCATTAAGTATGATTAATTATTCACGACACGGGAATTAACGCGATCTTTTTTTTTCGTTTTTCTTTACGTATTTACATACCATGAAAGGCTTGACGTTTCGGAACGATTGCAAGTCCCATGGTCACAAGCTGATTGGCGCTGCGATGTTACTACGAAACTTTTATTGCTTTCACCGTTGGCAGACGAGCCAATGGCCCACTTGATATGGTAAGTGGTATCCGTGGCTCATACTTAGCTGTGTTTACTTAGCATTACAGGAGCAATGTCAAATAAGTACAACCAAGTTGCTGCCTACCCGAAGGAAGAGGAGAAGGGAAAGCGATTAGGATGGGGACCGGGAGAGGAAAGGTGATTGGGCCTCAGGCGTTCTCACTCACTGAACAAAACACAAAATAACAGATACTGATACTTTACATCGATCTTCTGTGAGAGGGTAGTACTTCTCCGGGCGACCCAACCCATTTGTGCTGAAATCAACATGCCTCTATTACAGACAATTTTCGAGCTGTGCCTATATTCAGTAAAATGCATGGCAGAGACGCCTAAACGCACTGATATTCAATCTGCTTGCCGCAAGAGCCGCATAATACTCTAGACCAGAAGTGATTAATTATGAAAATCATTAGGCATATTGTTAATGTCAGATTGGCAAAGACCACACTCACACACAAAATGTGATGTGCAGATTACTCACATTTGTTGTCATAGCTTGAATATTGGCATAATGGTGAATAAACTAATTAACAACCAAAGCAACTTCCTCCAAAAATTACCATGCCCCGTACGAAATTGAGCAACACAGTGATCCCCCCCTAACCAGGTCCGGCCAGTCGCTCACGAACTGTCGTCTACAAACGTCTGGAAAGAATTGGTCGAGGTGACGGCCCTTGGTTGATGTATTCCAACGAAACTGCTATTCGTTGACAAGGCCTTAAATTATTGTCCGAGACTTCCTTGCTTACGTGTACTACCGTGCCATTAAGTACTTATTGAGTAAAAGCATTGAGTGCAAAGTATCCAGTACAAAGTTATGGATATCGAAAGGAAAAATACTCGATACCACAGAGTATCGATATTTTTCCGTGCATTGGTTAGTATAGTCAACGGAGGAGAGGACGTGTTCGGCTTGAGCATCGGTTGCATGAAGCAGTATACAGCCACTACGATAGTCCCATTTCATTAAAAATACAAAACCTTTTTGCTACCTTGATATTAAAAACTTTTTGACAAAGTAGATTATTAATTATAAAAAATATGCAAGTAGAGTATAGTCCGCGTAAAAACCTGTCACGTATGCGTCAGAGGTCTATAAAGCCTGGCGTCGACTACATTCGAACCGCGTCGAATCGCGCCGAGTCGCATTTTATCCGTGTGCGTTCATTACAGACGAATCGAATCGAAGCCAGCAGTCGGCGACTAGCTGCTGTAAGTTTTGCTTGTGTTGGTTTCTTGTTTCAAATTCTTTTATTCTCGCTATTTCTTTCCATTTATTTTGTCTACGCTGCTCGTCATGATAATGAGTATCTTCATGATCATAATTTTTTTAGACTCACTCACGCCTGTATCCCCGAAGGGGTAGGCAGAGGTGTAATATTACACCCACATTTCGCCATGAATTTTCAGGTCCCACGCAATAAGGGGCGAGCCTATTGCCGTACCGGACATTACCAGATTCCGTGCTGCTACTAAGAATTTCCTAACATAAAAACCCAATAACACTTTACCCGACCCGGGAATCGAACCCGAGACCTCCCAATCCCACGCGCACATTTATGCCGCGAGACTACTGAGGCAGTCATGATCATTAAGTTCAGTATATTTCTGAACTAGGGAAATTAGCAGCTCTTCATTTCGATAACTTTTCATGTAGGTATTTACGCAATGTAGTACCCGTCTACACTCATCCGCTGACCCGCGTCCACTAAGGTGCGCCAAGTCGAGTTGAAACGCGTTGCCGCAGAAATTCGCCTGACGAGCGATGCGCCCGGTAGATTCGATTCGGCGCGCCGCGGCTCGTCGCTAATGAACGCAGGTTCATAGAAATATATAGGAGGCGACTTTCTGCGTTTCGATTGGGCTCGGCTCGGCGAGCCTAGTGGACGCTAGCCTTAATAGAGAGAATTTTAGTTGGACAACTGTAATAAAAATTTTCATTACCCATTTTTTAAATATTTAGGCCCTATATTTGGTGTTTTGGTGGATTCTATGATAAGTTTTATAATTTTTGTATGGCGACGGCGCGTCGCAACCCTGTCCATCAGAAACAGCCACGACCACTCTAACAAGTGTCTGATTTATGCAGAATAAGTTTTATGATATTGTCAAATTTAATGTGTGAATGTGAATGCATCATACAATTTCAAAGCAAACAATACAATTTGAGGAGTATGGTTTGTTTTACGTTCTTTAATTGTTTTCATCTCGCATAGAGTATATATGTAGATATAAATCATTATATTATTCCCTCTACCACTTTTATACAGGATACCAATCTTCAAAAACCTAGTTGCATAACGGGTCTCAGACCAACTTTTTTGTATGACCGAAATAGCCATTGTGTACATTCCATAATAATATTCTTGGACAACTTACACCCAATCATGTGATCCCAAAATAGGCGGAGCCTATAGTATGGTAACCAGACACCTGATAAATATATACTTCTAAACATATAGGTACATATTATAGATAAATTATATCCAGACACTGAACAAATATCATCGTGCCTATCACACAAAGATTATCTAGGATCCATGGCCTCCGGCGTAGAAGTCAAGGTCACTAACCATTAGACCAATAGGCTAGTCATATAGAGAGACAAAGTTTAAGCAGAGTGGTATTCAGTAGCCAATATAAACCATTCACGTCACACATTATGATGATCTGACGAAAATGCTAAAATCTTAATATCGATGCCTTCCGGCCAAAAGGGGGTAAGCGACATTTTTGGCGAAATCGACTTATATATATGGTTAGAATCGGCTTTTTTTTCTGCGTCTAATGGTCTTAGTTTCGTGGCTCTAGGACAAACTTTTTGTCGCTTAGGCGGTAAAGGAATTGAGGTTTGAACACTAAGTTTTTCGTCATAAACGACAGTTATTTTTGGTGTATTTTGTATTATGGTGGTTGGATAAAAGTAATATTTCAAAACTGTAAGATAAGCAATTTTGGCTTTGAATATTTTTTTCTTTACTTGAACGTTAAGTAGTTTGGGCTGTAAATACTTTTTTGTAAAAAATACATTAGTCAAATTTTACTTGAATCTTTGTGTACCAAACTTTCGGTTAGGATATTAGGGCAGTTCCTTTGGATAAAATATATGTCATTTATTACTTTTAGGTCTCATTTCCGTGACTTTATTTGGCGTCTATTTTTATTTTCCTTAGTCACCAAATCAATCATCGAAGGCGCTTAGGATAATTCATCCAAACGAATGTCGCCTTACATTGTCGCTTACCCTTTTTTTCCCTCCCAAAAAAAACATCTGGTATGGTGGTTAGATAACAAGGTAAATCAAAGGTTTGGCGGTTAGCTTACAGAAGAATGACGTCGGTTATCTCACTCTTTCGTTCGAACGAAATGTCTTTAGCGTTACACAGCGAACATTCACCGCGGCGTAAGCACCTCCGTGCTTGCGAGTCCGTTTGGCGCGAAGTTTTTCGAAGGAAATAAAACAGAAACATTATTTTAATAGACTTTTATATTCATCTATAATTGTGTATTCTAATTAGTTATTTTAAGTGTTATAGGTAAGAAGTCATTCTTTTGCTATCTTGTTCAGAAAATACTGAATGGTTAAATAAGTACCAACTACAGAGTTTTTGTTGGCTGGCCTGGCTTAGGATCATAATCAAGGGTTCGAATCCCAGGTTGGGCCAGCAAGGAATTATTGGATTTTTGATGAATTCTCAGTAACAGTCAAGATATATATTATAACAGTCAAGATAATCCTGCGACTGATATGACTCTGTTGTGTCAAATTGCCTATGGGACTATGAGAGTGAGAGAATAAAAACTGCACGTTTGTTTTGCACATATATTAGGGAAGATGCGTCGAACGTATCTTACGTCGCGTCTATTCCGTCAAATGAGTCGGTACACATCTGACGGAAAATGCGTCGAGCGTATCTGCACACATTGAGCTGAAAGCGTGGATATTATGCACACATATCAGTTTGTTCGTGGAGCGCCGCACTCAGGGCAGCTCAATATTTTACTGTCATATTTTTTTACCTAATAATTTTTCGTGTGCCCTGATGTCTGACTGAAGTCCTGTAGTTATTTATATTGCAATTCGAGTTTGACTATTAAAAATATGTCGGACTTCAGAGATTTTTTATAGTAGCCAACAAGCGTTATTTTAATATATTTCCATTAAAGGTATGGAGGTTCAAAAATAAAAGACGATGATACGATTTGGTTACGGTTTTTAACAAAATGTATACAAATGATATAGAAGGGGTTACAGTTGCAGCGCATGACACAAAATGTTTTCAATGTAGATATGTGTGGAAATTGTTCCTGTGGACCTCATACCTAAAAATTGCCACACGATCCAAGCTAGCAAGTATGCGACCACTCCATACCACATACTAACACTACATTATTCTACACATTTCGTTTCTGAAAAAATAAGTAAGGTCTGGCGGCTCTGGAATCTTACGATCTTAAAAATCACCGATCTGGGAATGACATGGATATGGTATGTCCAATACCAACGAATTTAGCGTGCATACCTACAAAATTAGCGTGCATACCTACGAGACGTTGGACAAATAAAATGGATGCCATTTGGGTTGTACTCCAGAATGTTATCGATATCGATATGGAGCCGGTTAGAGGAAAATAATACATTTTTGTACTAAGTTACTTTAGTTAGTTTAAATCTTTTGCCAGATTAGTTTATGCCATAATGCAAATCTGGGCGGCAAAGCGAAAGACGACCAATGTATCAAACATGTAACAAAATGTTCTCTGAGAGCCCATATTGATACTGTGTCGCTGAGAAAGTACCGGACATGAATGGCACCATACATGCGGTAAAGAAACACAGCCTGAAGTACTGATTCATCTAGTTTTTAGACATATTTATGCACAAAAACAAAATTATTATGTTCGATATACAACGATTTCACAGCAGATGGACCATAAACCTTGGCAAAAAATATGGCGACATTGGCACGAATGACATTTCTAATAAAATATCGTCATGATTAATTTATTCAGTAAACTATGGCTATCTCTTTCTTTTGACAGAGATATCCCTAAGACAAAACAAGACAACACTATGTTTGGTGGCTTTATGTCGATTTCGTATATATGTGTATAATGTAATTTTCTATATGTACTATTTGCCCTCTCCATGTATATTCCTTACTCAAAGGTAAAAAATCACTTGGTACGTGGTGCCCGAGACGTCGACGGATAATTCGTTGACGGAAACGGAACAGACGCTGTACGCTCGACGTACTAACGGATCATCGGTCAGGTGTGAAAGGTTGAAAGTTTTTCTATACATTTGTATGTTTTGGCGTTACGTGACCGATCAAACGCGACGGATCTTCCGTCAGATATGTTCCGACCCTCAGTAGGTCCCTCTTTTGCAAATTGTTATTCTGCCTTAAGATTTGTCACCGTGACTAATTTAACATGTGTCATCATCATTGTTTTATCGATTGAGTGAATGGATACCCATCCATTCACTCGAGTGCAAATGAGTGGATACACGGCAAAAGCGATAGTGAGAACACTCTTTGTGGAGTGGCTGAAGGCCGCCACGGTGTCCTCACCTTCCGCCTGACGCATGTCTTCATCGGACACGGTTGTTTTGGGTAGTTTCTATGCTGTGGAGGACTCCCTCGGCAACTGACGTAGCGAGGCGATTTACGGCAACTGTAGACGCAGACATGCGGACGACGAGGACCAAACGCCTACCGTCATATTTAAAAGTGGTCCTTAGGTACGACATTTTTAAGTTTATATTTTTTTGTCATACCTAGACTGTCAGCATGAATGTATAATGCAAGACTAACTTACAATGAGTAACAATTGTTTTGTTTAATTTTCTAAAATAAAGACTGATTGAGCACAATTTCTCTTTTTTTTAATTCATACCTTAGTCGGTTAGCCAGTTTAAAAACTTATAAAAGTCTAATGCATGTATATAAGTATGTATGTATAATTTTATAAGTATTAATCACAATGTGCTTTCGCGTTGTATAAAAGCGCTTATAGTATTTTTTATAGATAATTAACTTATAACAATTTCCTTGTTCTTCTGCCATTAACCAATAGCCGGTTATGTCATATTGGCTCCACTTGATGAACAGAAAAAGCACAGACATGCTCTTTTTCTTCAACAGGAATAAAATAAATGGTGCATTTAAATCATTTGGGTTGGAACTCATTAATTGGGTTGTTTTCATTTACGATGTTTTTTTCCTGTAAGTATAATTAGGACCATTTAAGGGTAAGCGACAGTAAACAGTGTTAGGAGTGTGATTTGTTTTAATTAACAATGTCATTTCGTAGAGACCTAATCAAAAACTATATGGTTAAATTTTGAAACTTTAGGAACGTACAGAAAATTTTCTTTGATTTTTATTCACTTATTTTGAACTTTAAACTACTCTCCTGTAAAGTTTGTTAAGTGGCGGTTAGCCTCTTTTGGCTGTAAGGCATCGATATATAAAATCCTTGCGTTACTGACTGACTGACAGACACGCTACAGCAGAAACTATTAGGCGTAGGAAGCTGAAACTTGGCATGTATATTCCTTGGGGACCGTAGGGTTGCACTAAGAAGGGATTTCCCAAAATTCCCACGGGATCAGCCAAAACGGGTAAATTTAAAAAAAAAATGCAGTCGTAGCTGCTGGCGTCCTCTAGTAACTTATATTATTATATTATCCTCTTGTCCGTAGGTATGTCATTTTTGCGTAAATTTGAAGACTCCAGACAAGAGTTTATACACGTCTACTACGCATACATCGTCGTGTGATTCTGACAAAATAAACTTCAAACCAATGCTATTATATATCGATACATGACAAGAGTACCTACCTACGCATGCGCTAAATTCCGTTATGACGTCACGAGCCGTTCAGCGCGCGCTTGATTTTCATTTCTTTCAGTCCACGGAATGTTTTCTGTTCAGAGCAAAATCAAACGTTCGTGGTAGGCAGTAAGCTCTTTTTTTATTAATTAGATGATTTTGAGAGCCTGAAAACATTACAAACCTGAAAAGTCGTCCCTGAAAACGGGCACTGAATTTTTTCAGTCCGGAACGGAATGAAACTTTTGCGTGCTTTCCGATTAAAGCAAAATCTATCGTTTGCTGTGGTAAGTACGTTTATTTTACAAATTACATTTGATACAGTCGACAAATGAAGCTCGCTAGTCTCACGGAATTCCGCCATGAAAAATCGGTCCTGAAAATCGGATGTCTGCGGCCAGGCTTAGTGGCATAGGAGTTTAATTTATCACCGAACCCCAGCTCGTAACAGTATCAAATGTATTTCGAGGAAATGAAGGAGACCTTTTTATTACGATAATCTCGTAATCTTCTTCACCGTTTAGCAAGCAATAGTAAAACATATTCTGTATTTGTTGTCGCAAAAACACGTGTGCGAATGTCATAAAAATTCTATCCTCACATTGTTGGACAGAATCTACGTTATCTAGTATGCCCTGGCCAATATTGGCTTTCGATATTTCACCAAACGACACAACCAATTCGTCTATTTTTCACATGACCCAATATAAAATTTGACTTTTATTGGTTAGTTGGAGCTCCCTTAGTTTCCTCCCTTAGTTGGAGCTTCCTGTACACCACCGGGGGCGGCACTGGCATTAGGGATGGGAAAATCTTCTAATTTAAGAATAATAAATTGTGAAGTACGTTGGTTTAAATTATGATTATATTTTAGAAGGAATGTGAGATGTGACATTAGATTTTTCAAAAGACTACTCCCGCCCTAGGAATAAATAATGTTTCACGGGGGACTTTACAAACATACAACTAACGGACACAAAGTACACCTGACCTGAAAAATCAATTTATGGATCATACAAAGTGTTGTCTCATGTGGAGAACAAACCCGTAACACCTAGGTCAGTGTCAAGCGGTTAGGCGAACGCTTAAACCTCTACGCCAACGGTGCAGTACATTTTTGAACCAACAGCTCATATGACAAAATACCAAACGAGAAATATAAATACGTATGGCGAGAGTTTAAGCGGCCACCGTTTCGTTTAGAACCGCACCGAGTGTTATAGGTTCAATTCCACCACAAGTCTGGGTATTCTTTGCATCCGTTGATTAAAAAATGTTTGTAACTTTACAACGGGACTCTCTTTTAGTGGACTTCCCTTACGACGCAGTTTTTTTACATACATACATACATACATACATATCGTCACGCCTTTTATCCCCGAAGGGGTAGGCAGAGGTGTATTTCTACACCCACTTTTCGCCAGATATACTTTAGTCCCACGTAATAAGGGGCGAGCCTATTGCCGTGCCGGGCACATTTCCAGACTCCGTGCTGCTACTGAGAATTTCGTGACAGAAAAACCCAATAACACTGCCCGACCCAGGAATCGAACCCGGGACCTCCCGATCCCACGCGCACATTTATGCCGCGAGACCAACAAGGCAGTCGTATAGGGTTTGATGTCGAGTTTTCCGTCTCTGCGCAAAGATGGTATTTGCATCGTGCTATCCCTTAGTCGCCTCTTACGACACCCACGGGAAGATAGGGGGTGGTGACACTTGTATTCTATGCCGTCAACCCCACGGTCCACGGTCAATATCTTGTTGGTTTGTTTTATTTTTTAAGAAAAATAAAACAAACCAACAAGATACTATAAACTATTTTAAGCTGATTTCAATGCGTACAAGATATAAGAATGGGTAACAAAGAGTTTTACATAGTGGAATGGGAAGTGTGATAATTTAGTTTAATATAAAGTAGAGGAATCTATGTAAAAAGAAGAAGGGAAGCTAAAACATTCGATACATGGACAGGACGCAGTGTTCATCTGTGTGACCACTTAAGTCATTGTGTGATTAAGCGTCATCAAAGTCAAGTTTAATCATTTACACTATATTAAATTTTCATTATGACACTAATGTTTTCACCATTTGAGGTGGAAATACGTGACCGAATCTTCTCGCTTACCACAAAGGTTCAATACATTCTATCGATAAACGAATTACATTTATGGTCGAACCCAAATATGGAAATTCATTTACTATTCAGTAAATGTATTTCCATTCACACTAAATAATACTCAAACAAATGTAAGCCGATTCCGACTCGTTTAAATAACTTGAAAGCAATCCGATTATACATGTAAACGTCGAGATATCGATTAAATAATTCCAGTAGTCGTGCACAGCACTAGTGCCCGTTGGATAATTAAACGATGCGTCAAGCTGGCCGCTGTAATAAAGTTGCCAGGCTAAATAAATCGCTAGGGAATATTTTTTGGTGTCAAGTTAAGAAAATCTGTTGGTCTAAAATTTATTCTGGTATAAGCCGATTTATCTGAGAGCGTATATCTTATCTATAAGTAATAAATTAAATTAAGGGTATTAAATTTGACACGTATTTCCTATACTTAAACTTTTCCTGATGATCCGAGAATGACATTTATTTTAAAGATAATTTTTGTTTACATCACTTATGTATACATATTTGGGTAGCTGTGACGTTTATGTAACTGTTTAATGAAAAGTTAGCTACATAAGTATGCTAACATATTGAATAATTAATGAATTTCAATCGCGTAAGTATTTTACAATAAAGGTGGAATGATATAGACTGTCGACAGTTATCCCATGACCACGATGGTATAACCCATGCCGAAACGTTGGGGCTAGCAGAAGGTATTTTATCTCTATCATTAAATAATTACCTATTTTCTGAAACAGGAACGATTACGAAAAAAATAATAATAATTCTAAGCAGTTCTTAGTATGTCAGTTCTCAGTTTTTTATTGTGAGTACAACCGCAAAGGAGCCAAAGCGGTAAAACACCACTAATAGAGAACTATAAAACAGGCTTTAGTAGATCTCCAGGTAAAAATTAAAGCTTCACACCAGCGTTTTTGCAGCTTAGGCGTTAAACGAACATATGAGCAGCTTTCAATTTATTGCAGAGAACACACCGCAATAACGGTAGTGTGAAAGGCTCCTAAAGCCTGCAGCCCAGACTACTCCAAAAGTCCATAAATGCGCTTCTGAAAGAGCCAACGTAAGTTGCGCAATTACGCATATCCTGTAATTCGGACCGCTATAACCGTGAGGTTGGCAGGATGGAAGATGATGGGATAGGTTGGTCTAGTTCTTAAGAAGGCTTGGGATCAGTTTCAAGCTGTCTGATAAGATCTGATGAATTAACCAGCAGATAAATTCATAAAAACTACATAATATTTGGAATTAATCTGACAGATAGTGCCTACCCAGAGGTAATGAAACTGGGCCTTCGGTAGATAATTCAAGACTGCGAATAATTTCATCTTGTATAAATTAATCTGAATCATAATTAATGCCTACAATTAAATCAAAATTGATAGTAGGTATTATATGAATTTAGAATGTTTAATCAAAATAATTACAGTGTGATTTTTATTTTTTGTTATCTTTGAACGTTATTCAAGTAACGACCTAAATCAAGCCAGATATATTTTTCAGTGACTTCTTACGTAAAACGAATTATTCATGAGATCTGAGAAAAAATATTATTTAACAGCAATATCAAATGTCTAATTTGAGGAAAATGTTAGATAAAAACGAGATATTGTTCTTAACGGGAAAAGCTTTTTATGTATCTGTAAAAAAATTATGTTTAAGACAACATACATACATAGACTCACGCCTGTTTCCCCAAAGGGATAGGCAGAGGCATATTAAACGCCCACTTTTCGCCAGTGTTTTGATCCCACGTAATAGGTGGCGAGCCTTTTGCCGCTTATCGGGATATATTGTTTGCCAGAGCCTCGTCCGTTGATCGGCAGGTGCACCACTTGCAGGTGAAGTTGGCTTGGGACCCTAAGTTCTTGGTGGGAACCCTATGCACCCTGACAATACTTTATCAAAAATATCTGACGATTTACAATGCAATAATATATAAAAGTTAACATAAATATTAAAAGAGCTATGCCAGAATTATTGTATTGTCTTGGACTTGGATGTTTCTTCTTCTTCCTTTCAGTGCCACTCCATCATTGAAAGTTGGCAGTCAGCCTCTTGGGCTTTTTCCGATCCAGAGCGTGTCTACAGTCAATGCAAATATAAAACCGTATTAGTTTGTCGATTGACAATCAGTAGGTATTTATTATTATTCTTACAACGTTTTTCGAAAGTTGGTAGCCGAGGTAGTAATAATGGCAATAATTGTTTCAACAATAAAACCCATAACATTAAATTGAAACTATCCTCAGCTATATATATAGAATCACTTTTCATTTATGTTGATGATGTAGTAGGTATTGTATACACTCATATATTAATAAATCCACATTGCTAACCACATTCGTACCTACTTACGTACACCAGCTTCCAACGACATCAGGTTGTCTTTGTGGCCGATATAAAAATGATGTTTAGGCAGACGATTATCCATCCTGATGACCGTCGTTTCCAGCTGATCCTTTGGAGAGAGAATTCTCGGGATCCCATGGTCGTCTACAAGCTCAATACCAATACGTACGGGCTAAGGTCGAGCCCCTACTTGGCAATACGTTCTCTTTGGGAGCTCGCAGACCGCGAAGTCTTACGTTTCCCACGAGCCTCTGCCATCCTGAAGGACGATATTTATGTGGATGACATTTGTTCGGGCGCCTCCACAGCTGACGAAGCGATTCTTTTGCGCGACGAATTGATAGGTATCTTGGCTTCCGCTGGTTATGAGTTGCGCAAATGGATTTCCAACTCACCAGCGCTTTTGGAAAGCTTGCCAGAGGATCATCAGCAGGATCCACATTTGTTTGAGATTGTTGATAACCTCGCCATGATGGCTGTTCTCGGCGTTCAGTACAGACCAGACCAAGACATCTTTACGTATAACGTAGACTTGAAATTGCCTTGTCTTTGGACTAAACGTCTCGTATTTTCTACTGTCGCCAGAACCTTTGATCCAAACGGTTGGATTTGTCCTGTCACATTTTGGGCAAAATGCTTCTTGCAGAAGCTTTGGACAGCAGGATTGACCTGGGACGAACCTCTACACGATACTCTTGTTGAGGAATGGACCTCTTTTGTATCCACACTTCCTGCCGTCAACGAGATCTCCTTGCCTCGTCCCATCCTTCCTCCCGGGAAGTACAAAGCAACCCTTCACGGGTTTTGTGATGCCTCGGAGCGTGGTCACGCGGCCGTGGTGTACTTGCGCACAGTTAGTGCCTTAGGTCAGGTGAGGGTTTCCCTGATCATGGCGAAGAGCAAGGTTGCACCCTTTGGACATCTTTGACCATTCCGAAATTGGAGCTCTCGAGAGCAGCCCTACTCGTGCGATTGTTGAATCACGTGTCTAACACTTTGGGTAAAACAATTTGTATTAATGGGACCTACGCCTGGAAAGACAGCCAAATTGTACTTTGTTGGTTGAAGGCGTCTGTCCACACCTTGGAGGTATTTGTCGCTAATCGCGTTTCCCAAATCCAAAAATCCGAAGTCACGCTGGTTTGGAGACACGTGCCAGGTGAGCTCAACCCCGCTGATTGTGCCTCGCGCCGATGATTGACGCCTAATTTAATAGGCCATTCGCTGTGGTGGGGTCCGGAATGGTTGAGTCAACCACAAATTGATTGGCCTCGAACACCAGTTTTGAACACTTTCAATTTGCCGGGTCTACGAACACTCGCTCTTGAGAAGGTAGATTCCGCCTTCGACCCCGATTTTTGTTAAATCGTTACAGCTCCCTTGACAAGTTGTTAGGTGTTACTGCTTGGATAAAGCGTTTTGTTTTTAATTTTAGGCACCCACAACAGAAACGACTGACACCGTTTCTCTCACCACAGGAACGGCAGGAGTCTCTCACCTTTTGGATTCGTTCTGTGCAATTGGTGCACTTTGAGAAGGAGATTGCTATCCTTAAGGCAGAGAAATCGAAATTGTCGGTAGCTGTATGTAAATTAAACTGCTTTTTGGACGATGCGGGTCTCTTGCACGTAGGAGGGCGTCTCAAGAACGCCAACCTCCCGTACGGGGCACGTCACCCCCTGGTGTTACCCAAGGACGGTCATTTCGTACGCTTGTTGGTAACTGACCGTCACCTTAAAATTCGCATGCTGGTTGTAATGATCTGTTGGCCATTTTGCAACGCGAGTTTTGGATTTTGTCTGCCCAAAGAATAATACGGAGTGAAGTCTTTCGCTGCATCCCTTGCTATAAGCTCAAGGCTTCTGCCATGCAGCCCTTGATGGGTGCCTTACCGGCAGATCTCGTAACAGTGAGCAGGACGTTTGACGGTGTTGGCACGGACTTCGCTGGTCCCTTTTTGGTGAAAACTTCGACACTCCGAAACAGCAAGATTGTTAAGGCCTACTTGTGCGTCATCGTTTGCCTCTCCACAAAGGATTTACACTTAGAACTGGTCTCCTCGCTTACGACCGAGGCGTTTGTAGCCACATTTGACAGATTTGTATCCCGCAGAGGGCTGCCTTTCTTAATCCGTTCTGAGTGCGGCACTAAATTCAAGGGCACTTATAATTATTTGAATGGCGTAGTTAATTTCTTTGAAACCAACAAAGCTGATATAGGCGATAGGCTTGCCCGACGTGGGATAAATTGGTTGTTTTCCCCACCAAATTGTCCACATTGGGGCGGTATATTTGAGGCTACTGTAAAATCGGCCAAGACACACTTGCGCAGGACAATTGGTGAATCAGTCCTTACATTTGAGGAACTCGCAACTGTGTTTTGTAAGATTGAGGCCGTTTTGAACTCTAGGCCATTGTGCCCGATCTCCTCAGATCCGAATGATTTGGAAGCCCTTACGCCAGGCCATTTTTTGATTGGTCACCCACTTGTCGCCTTGCCTGAGTATCCCTATATTGATACGAGACCTAATCGTCTCTCGCGTTTTGAATTGGTACGCCAGATTACTCAGAGCTTTTAGAAATGCTGGAATTTGAAATATTTGCACATACTCCAGCAACGCGTTAAGTGGACCGACAAGACCGATCCACCCAAGATTGGAGACCTCGTTTTGATTAAGGAGGCTAACCTTCCGCCACTCAGATGGTGGGGCTTATATCTTTCTTTCTGGATCCATGTCTTCCTTGTCCATCCCAAGTTTGCCTGTAAGACATTGCTAGATAGCGATAGGGCCGCCATTTGTACTGTTTTTATAAATGTTTTTATTCTTGTAATATTGTTTTGGTGTACAATAAAGATGATTATTATTATTATTAAAGGCCTAATTACATATATAGTACTTTATATAGAACGATGTTTAGTTCTTGATTAAGATCAATAATAATCCTAAGAAATATCTGAATGTGATGAAAGATTACTCCGAGTGAGTCTGCTGCAATTAAATAATTTATTAGGTACATTAGTCATTACGTGTATATATATCATTAACCTTTAACAGTCCACTGCTGGACTAGGCCTCTCCTTTGAAAGGAGGAATTGGCCTACTATACCACGCTGGCCAAACGGGTTGGTATAGGGTTTGTATCAAGTTTTTCTTCTCTTACAGTGCTGTTCTCTGCATAATATGCTCCCTATGTCGGCTCTCACGACACCCATGAGATGATATGGTGTGGTGACATTCCGTATTCTTAATCCGTCACCACACGGAAATGTACTACGTGTATAGGTATATTTTTATTTATTTAGTTTAATCAATATTATCTCTACCATGGCAAATTGAACATATTTCCGTTGTACAAAGTCTTCAGATAGATCTGTATCCAAACTGAAAGGTTCGGTCACAAATCTTTTTACGACATCGTAAAACACTGTAAGCTCTAGAAGAAAAATAACGATTCTAAGCAAAGGGTCTTGACCACAGCAGTCTGCTTCCAATGTTCTACATCCTTTAGGCCCTAAACAGTGTGAAGCTTACTATTTATTCTCATTAATCATTTCGCTCATAGTGAGACTTGGCTTGTCGGTCGTAACAGATCGGCAAAGTTAAGCTTGCACAGGTTGCCACATGGATGGGTGACCATGTGAGGCACTTACATCAGAGCGCTACCGTGCTTCGGAGGGCACGTAAAGCTGTCGGTCCCGGTTCTTGTCTAAGGATAAGAATCGTTAGGCCATGTCGGAGGCCTTCGGGCGGTCTGTAAACTTCGACACCAGAGTTGGCTACACACTTACACGAAAAACAAACAAACAATTAATCATATACCATCCAAGTGCTTTTCCATTGAGGTGCTCGTGAAAAGATTCAATAAGTACACGACTAAATTTTCTTTGTATTGCTATGATTCTTGTACATACAGTACAAGTACATCGATAGAGCAGTGACTGGAGAAAACTGTGTTTGGAACATGCTTAGAGGACCTATGTGGGAATTACCATAAAGGAAATACTCAAAGATATCCATGACATGCGGGACCGACGAAAATTATTTTTTACTAGCTGACCCGGTGAACTTCAGACCGCCATATTTTTTTTAAATATTCGCATTTTTTTGTGAATCTAAACCATTCTCAAGTCATCATCACACAAAAAAAATCATCAAAATCGGTCCAGTTGTTTAGGAGGAGTTCAGTGACATACACACGCACACAAGAAATGTATAATTTAGGTATAAAGATTTGGAATAATGCATGTATGTACTTCCAATTTGGTTCCATGCAAGTTTGATAAATGTAATTTGAAACTTTTCATTTTTTTGTAAAGTTATCTCTGAAGGACCAAGTAATCCACAAATATTATTTTCTATTTCAGAGCAACACTTAAGCTCAGAGCTTTCCAGTGTCAACTAGTTCCTGACTAGTGACAGACACTATCTCGAGCATTTTCTAAATTGGTACCTAAGCTTAAACATCTCCTTCGAACTTACAAAACAGTCTTTCCAATTTAATAATAATAATAATAAAAAAATTATTCACAGAATTACAGAAAGCATAAAGTCAAACAATAGTATTCTAATATAATATTAGCCTTAATGCTATTAATTTCAATCGATTGGAAAGAACACCATCCCCCTGTACTAGTTATAAACTGTATCACAGGCGGTTGGGTCTCTCTTTACAAATTTGAAATTTGTATTTTAAAATACACCATTAATATTACATATTTAGCAATAAACAAAATGGTCAGTATAAAACTGAAAATTAATTAATAGCTACATATAATTAAGATGGTCATATATTGAACAATATAAATGCGTGTAGCATTTTACTGAAGTAACAAAAACTGTGGGTCAGCAGAATCGCAAGTGATGTCAATGTTATTAATAGTTGCATTTAGCCTTTAGTATTTACTTTTACTTACATAACTTAAACTAGAATGCGCACACATTTTATCGAACTAGATGATTTTACAGTTTTATGTTAGTGGGTCAATATTCTAATGAGTTGCTGTTAAGTTTATAATATTAGCAAATGAAACATTGATAGCTTAATAAAATAAAACAAGTTAAGATGATAAATTTAAATATAAAAGAATATGCAAATTATTCAAATAAACGACGCTCTGAGGCACCACCATAATCAATTGAGCTGATATACCTCTTTTCCGCCGTTAATCTTGCTGGACAGTCACTAGCGCCAGTGTTGTGGTTGCTGGGTTTCTTAAAGTGCAGGCAGGTTGCGCATTTTGCGTCTTCGGTTTTCTTTGGGCAGTCCTTTATAGTATGTCCTTGGCTGCCGCAATGTCCGCAAGTACATTGGGTCTCCCTGCATGACTTGGCTGCATAACCATATTGCTGACACTTATAACAACGAGTAACTAAGGTGTAATCCTTCACCGGGCAAGATGACCAATTAATAAACATTCTTTCTTTGACAGTCAGTGCCCTGTGTATAGCTGCTGATACTTCTATAACATAGTTACAAGTATCAGCGTCTCTACGGGCCGATTTGTGACTCAACTTAACTTCACTAAGAAAGGTCTCAAGGTTGCAGTCCTGAAGTTTCTCTGCTAAATTCTGATGGTATAGGCATGTGAAAGTTTCCGTCTCTTTCATAGCTGAGGGCACACCGACGATCACAACTCTAGGCTTTCATTTATGTGGCTCATTGAATGTAAGGCCTGCGTTTGAAAGTTGTACTGATTGCTTCACCTTCTCTATGTCGTCTTTGGTCTCAGTGCTGATTATCACGCCCCCATTCCTAGTTTTGCGTAGTCCTCTTAAGTGAAGTTGCATTTGTTCAGGGCAGATGATTTTTTGAACTAATGATTTAGTGTCTTCACTAGATTTCAACTTGTCGTTCGGATAAATTGCCACCTAACTTAAACTTATTGGCTGGATGAAATTGTGGGCACTTTTTTTAACCATGTCAGCGACATACTTTGTACTCGTGGTGGGTTTCGAGGTCTCTTGTATAGATTGTTGCAAATCTTGTAGTCTTTGAGACAAATCGAGTTGGTCTTGCTGAGATTTGATTGTACTATGGGCTTGGATAGCATTCGCTTTCAGGGACTGGTACTGAACTGCCAACATTGAAACATTATGGCCCACTTTTCGACAGAGATGGCTGACTTTCATTTTCTGCTCAGTATTCAGTTTTCCTTCTGCTGCTACAGAGCATACTTCGTTGAGGTACTGATCGATTTCTGGGGTAGAGATGGCTTCAAAGGCATGACTACCTTGCGTCGGTGCTCTACGTTGAGGTTCTGGTTCAGGTGCCGGCGTTGGAGGTGGAGAGCGGGCAGTCTTGCCACTCCGATTGAAAGGACTTTGGTCCATTATATTGACATACAGTTTCACTTACAATCGACACATTGTTTAAACACAAGTAAAGTTTTGTTGTGTTCGCATAATGTTGTACGCGTATATTGAGGTCACTATTAAAATTGTTTGATTATTTAATGATGACTATTTAATGCTATTCGACACGTCTGTTTTCAATAACAGTTCAAACCAATTTGTCTTTGTATTTACTTGAATCTCGCAAGAATCCATCCAGATTCAATCACTGTATCAATCTATCAAAAGTTGTATCTATTCAATCCTTGCGAGCCGCAAGATGATCCCTAATTATTTAGAAGTCCTCCCCCGCGGGTATTGCGCGAGAACGATTATTACGACGGACGGTTGTTATAATAACTTGGCCACGATCTTGGCGCTAATGTGATACGCGGAGAGAGATTTGAAGTTCGAGCTCATTCTGCCGGGACCACGGTTCCTGTAAAGAAACTGAAACGTTGGCTAGTAATAATTAAAAAATGCAGTTCTAGATCATTCGGTTTAAGTAAACTAACTAAAACCAATATATCGCGATAGAATAATATCCAATAGCATTGCCTTCAAGGCAATCAAATATATAGGGAGTTATTACAAAAATGTGCAAATAAAATCTGTATATATAAAATTCTTGCATTACTGACTGATTGACAGAAAAGCTATAGTCAAAATTATTCGGCGGAAGACACTAAAATATGGCATGTGTGTTCCTTGAGGATCGTAGGGGAGCACTTAGAAAGGATTTCCCAAAATTCCCACGGGATCGGGCAGAAACGTTTATTAAAAAACAATGTGCGGGCGTAGTTGCGAGCATCCTCTAGTACTTTTATAATTTAGTGTTCTTATTTCATAATTATACAGAAATATTTAAAAAACGCTGAGGGTTGGACATATTAGTTTTCGTGTGCTTGACACTTATATTATATACCTATCCTAAACTAAAGCGACTCCAACCTCCATTAGAATAAAATGTAGTGTAAAATGTAGTGTACACTTGGAAGACAAAGTGACTAAAAAGAAGAGCCTTGCTGATTTCAGCATGAATAGGGTGGCTTAAGCGAGGAAGTACTCTACTACTCTTTCACAGAATATTGACATAAAGAAACAGTATCTATACTATTGCGTATCGTCGGTGAGTGAGAGTATCGCAGGCCCCATCTCCTTCGCTGACATTCCCTCCTCTTCCCGTTTATTTATCATCCAGGTCGGTCGGCAGCGCACTTACTCGTTTGGTGTAGCAGGTGTTCATGGATGGCGATAATCGCTTCCCATCAGGCAAAAGTACTTATGCTGCAGCTCCTTGTCTCCTCCTGTGATATACAAAAAAATATGAAGCTTTCATTGCGTCGCATCACATAGTTTTAGTTGCTCATGTAGGACGCAAGGTGACTATAAATAAATATTATATTATTATTTTCGGTCACCGTCCCGTCTAGCGTCTTACGCCGCGCCATATCGTATCCAGGCCGTAAAAACGGAATTTATCAAGAGGATTATGATCTCAGTGAAATATCGCGCGATGCTACAGTGCAAGAAAACTACAACGTTTTGTGGTGAAAAGATTGATAGGAGGATAAAAGGAACATTTAATTTTCTTTAACAAATTTTGCAATAAGCTATATAAATTTGCGCAGTTTGTGTTGTTGTTGTTAGCAATTTTGGTACAAGTTTGACTAATAGACTAAGATCCCGCGACAAATTAGTGCACTCATCGAGTTTTTGCTTAAAACCAAATTTTTAAGTATATTTATGATTAGGAGAATACATATATATTAGGTTGCCTATTAAAATTTGGCCGCAAGTATGTTTAATTAAATGATTGTTAATTGATTTTTGGAAGATACTTTCGATCATTCGTTTTATAAGTAAAATATCGTCTACATCACGGTTATAGATATAAAGATTCTGAAAAACCACGGTTGCCATTGTTCATCTGGCCGCATCTCCTCGCAGCCAGGTGTAACCAGGTATGATTTCGATACATTTTTACGTTCATAACGTTTATTTATGATTTATATATCAAATGAACGCTAATTTTTTTCTGATTCTGATTATATATGGTTGCCTGATTAAATTCAGCCGCAAATAAGGCGGCAACCCTTATTTGCTGTTGAAGATTGTAAATATTTAAAGTAGAGTGAAAGAGAGTTATAGGGGGAATTCCCGTAACGCCGGATGGCACCTAGCGCCGAACACTATACTATCTGGACAAGTAATCTTCCACATATTTTTAAATCGTGAGCAACAATTTAAAAATATGTGGAAGAGGTGCGGGATAACATATCAATACAGGATCACACAACGTGGTTTTCCAGTGCTGCGACTGGGCACAGCGGTAGCAGCATTTTGCTGTTTATAGCGGCAAAGCATTGCGTCACGGTACTCTATTATGTAATTATTCTATATAAGTTATATATTATGATTTATTTTAATATGTTACTGAATATGTGTGCCATCGGGATTCGTAAAATATGCCGGTTGGCGTAGCGGGAGTGTGAGCGACTGCTACGTCGAAGGTCGCGGGTTCGACTCCCGCTCAAGTCAAACATTTGTGTGGATGAAGATGGATGTTTGTCTTGGTCTTGGTGTTTCTATGTATAATATGTATGTATTTACAAAAAAAAATATACTTATATGTATGTTTATCCATTATCTAGTACCCATAGTACAAGCTCTGCTTAGTTTGGGACTAGATAGTGTTGTGTTAAAGTGAAAAATAAGTAACACACACCCTGCCATGAAAACCTGTCTAGTGATCAAATATCTTAACAACAAACCTGGAACCAGCAGTATGAAGACGTTGACTAGTTTTTGTTAAGCAGTTGGTTAGAATATTCTAAAAATGTTAAAATTACCTGCTTTCACGATGAACAGATTAGCAACTTGACAAATAAAATGTGTGAGAAAGTGAAATAAGTGCAATTTTAACGTCGTCCGTCGTGTAGAATTGTAGCTGAAGAGACAAAAATCATGTTATCTCAGGAAAAAGGAAAGAAATGGGCATCAAGTACAAAAATAACAATAAATTAAAAATGTAGACAAACCAAACTTATGAAAGTTTATGGGAAAAGTGGAGGTAAGCTAACAAAAAGATGTCACTATCTCAAATATTCAACATAGAAAAACACGTGTCACGACGAATCATGATGAAGACACATGGTTACAGTGCTCCAGATGCCAAGGGTGCGCTTTTGAAGCTTTTGCAGAAGTTCTTGAATGTGGAGACGTCGTCGAGATATACACGATCAATGGCCGATGTTTTGCAGATGTCCGGCGCTAGTCTGTTAACTAATTGTGTGTCCGGTACTAGCTGCCAGTTTTTACAATAACATTTTTCTTTATCTAAACTTAATTGAAGTTCCTGATTATATTTATACAGAAATCGTATTTTTGTTGATTCATTAAGATTTCATAATTTGTTAAGTCAACAAATTCAAAATTAATTAAACTTACATTTCTTAAAATAGTTTTTATTTTATTTCCTAAAAACCTTAGGTGTCCGCAACTGGGGAACTTCACCCTATGCGTGACATCATTTGTCAGACGAGAACGATAGACACAAGGAGCAAGTATACATAGACAGCTCTGCGACGCTTTTAAGCCATTGCGCATGCGTCAAATGCTAGTCAACTAGTCAACCCTTAGATTACAAGGTAGATTATATAACTATTAGATGGAGGCATACGACCCCAAGACCGTCACTAATAATCTGACATAGGTGGCCATATGGCCACCCATTATCCGTTAAAATGTAATAGAACTTCATTTAAAACTTTGAGACTTCGGTCTTCAGTCATAGACATTTTAATAATTATTCGTATAAAGATTGTGACGTATTAACATAGTAACGTTATAACTTTATCGATACTTAAATTTTACAGACTAGCTTCAGTACACCGCGGGTCTTACTTATCGCATAAAAAGGTAGTTTATTGTGATGTATAAGCTATACTACTAATATATCAATAAAAATATTGTTTCACGATAGAGTATCCTCAATTTTTTTTCGTTTATAAATGTTTTTTTGTAAAACCATCTGCCGCAAACAACTACTAAGCCATGCAATTTTGTCATGATGTTTTCCTTCATCATAGCAAACCAAGCTTCTAGTAACCAGAGATTCATGCAGTAAATTTGAAAACCGATGCGTTAAAATGATATTTTCACAGACTTTGTCACTGCTTGGAGTGGTTACCAACACATATCGTTTACACACAATAAATATCGTTTGCTTTATTCATGTTAAAATGTTAAGTAAAATAAAAAAAGCATTTCAGTGTTCGTGTGAGGTTTGGTCATGGGAGAAATAATCTAACGGTTTATTTTTTTATTGCCAGTCAAATTAACTATACTGTACCTGGAGGCAAGCAGACATTGAAGATACTGAGCTTCAAGGTCTGCTTGACTCAGCTAAGAACCACAATTTGTTTATTTGCTCCTGTAGTTGCTTACATAAATGCAGATCTATTTTTTGAACGGATGTATGTCATCAATAACATTATTATGACTCTTTCCTACGTTCAAATTATTTTGTTGATATTTATATTTGATATATATTCCTTAATTTACTTGATTGAGGAATTATCATCATTCTTTCGATATTTATTCTGAATAAACCAGATCTGATGATTTATTTCAAATTTTAACGATATTCTAACTTATCAAATTATAATGTAATGTTCAGTACATCCGTGACCATGGCGCTTGCAACAGTGCCGAAATATCGGTTACTACAAACAAAGGTACGTGGTATATATCCCGAAAGACAATTTAAAACAAGTTTAAATGACCACGAAAGTTTAAATTCCTATATTATCAAATTTAGTGTGAACCGACGAAAATTCGAAACGTCTTTTGCATATATTATAATATCTTACTCTTACACTAGAAATAATTCATAAGTCAAAGTAAATATATTGGGTATAACTGCTGTTTTTATGCGGTTTCTATGTATATTCCTTATTCTCAGGAGCTGTCTGACACATTATGTTACGCGTATAACTCTCTTTCACTCTACCTTAAATATTTACAATCTTCAACAGCCGGCAATCCTTATTTGCGGCTGAATTTAATCAGGCAACCATATATAATCAGAATCAGAAAAAAATTAGCTTTCATTTGATATATAAATCATAAATAAACTTTATGAACGTAAAAATGTATCGAAATCATATCTGGTTACACCTGGCTGCGAGGAAGTGCGGCCAGGTGAACAATGGCAACCATGGTTTTTCAGAATCTTTATATGTATAGCCGTGAAGTAGACGATATTTTACTTATAAAACGAATGAACGAAAGTATCTTCCAAAAATCAATTAACAAACACTTAATTAAACATACTTGCGGCCAAATTTTAATAGGCAACCTAGTAGATATGTATTCTCCTAATCGTAAATATATTTAAACATTTGGTTTTAAGCAAAAACTCGATGAGTGCACTATTTTGTCGTGGGATCTCGTACTATAAGATCTTACTACCGCATCAAAAATGATATCAAACAAAACATTATTGAGCTATTAGGCATTATTTGCAAACATAGCTCAGTGACATCACCTCATACTCACATAAATGGTCTTTTTGTAAGAGATGATAGTGAGAGTGCATAGAGAGCCCACCAAGACCTTAGGGTCTCAAGCCAACCTCACCTGCAAGTGGTGCACCTGCCGATCAACGGACGAGGCTCTGGCAAACAAAATATCCCGATAAGCGGCAATAGGCTCGCCACCTATTACGTGGGATCAAAACACTGGCGAAAAGTGGGCGTTTAATATGCCTCTGCCTACCCCTTCGGGGAAACAGGCGTGAGTCTATGTATGTATGTTTGTTGTAAGAGATGAAAAATGTTTACATTAAACCCTATGCCAACCCGTCTGGCCAGCGTCGTATAGTCGACCAAATCTTTCTAATCGTTTACAATGCTATTATGTCTGGCTTAAATTATGTCTGGCAGTCGACTGATAAGGGCTGTGTGATGATGATGAAGAAAAACGTAAAAACTATCACACGGATAAACAATTCCATTGTAAATTTTTTATTGGCTCTTGTGGATGCCAGTCTCCAAGTTCTTACGTGTAAGAAATATAATGTAATACTTAACACCAGGTCTGAAATTTACGCCATAAGTACCTAACTCTTCGCAATATACAGCGGCATATTACGCATTATACATCACCAAAGACTCCAAATTAATTCGGTTATATTACCGAAACGCCTAAAACTTTCATATTTTAGCATTATCAAGCGTAGCACGCACACGTCACTAACGGCCATTTTCAATATTCGATCCACACATGGATTTTGAGATTCGAAATTCGTGTTTGACATATTTTGTATGGAGCTTATGTTAAAAACGAATCTAAAATCTACGGATCTATCTATAATTCGTATATTGAATTGCGTAGTTAGTATATCACCTATGTGTATAACATTTCTCCAAATAGGCACTTAACACCTTTAGTATGAAATTAAACCTAATTATCAAGAGAGCAAGGCATGAAATTGGTTGCTGTTTAGGCTGTTGGATACGAAGCTAATGCTTTTACTAGACATCCATATTTTCTAGGGACGTCCTTATTTTAGAGGTGACATATACTGTGGCTTAACGTGACTTGCGCTTTTAAAGATGACACTGAAAAATGTGTGGAATATAACGTACCTTCAGTATTTATAGGCACTTAGGTGAAATAATACTTTATTGCCTCATCGATCTCGTTACTGAATATAGAACAGCATTGAATTACGCATAAAAAGTCTTTTAAATCTAAAATGATTGAAAGCAAACTATCTACATAGATATTGATGAGTATCGTCAAATTGCATCTAGGCTTAAAATGTTGATAAGCCATTTGACTGAGGACTTCACGCCCTTGAAGAGCAACATAGAAATTGACAGTTTATTTTCGATGGTGATCTCTTAAATCGTTATATCTACAATACGTGCAGTTACAATGCAATGCAAAACAATATTAACGTGATTACTCTGATACATTATTTGTCAGCCAAAAATATATTGTCCAGAGTACAAAGCCTACCAATTCCCCAACTCATGCTAATTTTTCATAATCTTCTATCTGGTATACCCAACAGGCGATGAGTGACGTGTAACGTCGGTAAACAGAATGGAGGGTATTTATCAACGCCATGGTTTACCAAATGTGAGCAGGATGCATATAATTCAGCGGCCTACATAGCGTATTCATCAGTATATGTGGGAGAAAGCTGAGCGGAGTGAACTAATCATATTCTAATAATATCACTCACGTTGGGCATGGCTTCGTGTTTAGTGAAATGATGAAATGCTGTCACCAAAATAATCGAATTATTTTGATAAGTGATCAAAACAGTGGGTAGCTGATAGCTGACAGTAGCTTTGCCTCTATCGGCAGAAAAATTGGCTCGACGGAATCCGCTTCTGCCACCCGAATCCGGGGTTACGAATAATGCAATAAATTCGAATGATCTTGCCTTTAAGGTAGTCGAAGACACCGGTTGCTTTAGGGAATGGATCCGAATGCATTTAGGTCTGGTGGTTTCAGTTGTCACTAAAATTCAGATGAAAAAAAGAACGACCGACGATGGTTTAGAGGGAAACCCGCAACAATGTTTCAATAACAACGCTAAATAAAATACAGGGGCAGACGAACCAGCGGCTTCCAAGGTCATCATGATGATCCTAGCGTTATCCTAGTAGCATTCAAGACTTACACCTTGGAGCCGGTGTTCTGCGCACTACTCTAACTAGACCACATTCAAGTATATCACAGTAAAGTTTATCCGTTCCAGTTTTGCAGTGCTGGTGGATATCCTTGCGCACCACTCATCTCATTTCGTACATCTCTGTTGGTTTAGTAGCTTTAGGTACGCGGCCACGCCATTCTAGTATGCGAACATTAAGCTAATGACCGGACCTTTACATTTTCCTAGCCGTGCGCGTTAATAACGAGGTCATTAACAACAATATGTTATAGCGTAAATGATTTAGATTATCTGTTAAATGAACTGGGTGTTTATATGCGTTGCGAATTTATGACATAATGGGGCATAACGTTCATAGGGTCAGGTTGGCTATCTAGGATATTTATTGCAGTAGCATCGCATTAGTATAGGAATAAAAAATGAAAATGTACGGAAATAGAAACAAATCAAACTCATTTTTTTGCTGATTTCGCTTGTTTGATTATATGTTCTATGAAGGCGTAGCACCATCCTAGTCGAACTTGTCAACTCGCATTGAATCTGGAATGTTATAGTACTCTAGTCTACAGAAAAATAATACATATTTTGCTGCCTCCGAGGTCCAGTGGAGAGCGTATGCGAATCCTGGGTCGCGCAAAAGTGTTACTGAGTTTGCCGAATTCTCAGTAACAGCACGGAGTCTGGTATTATGCCCGGTTACGGCAATAGGCTCGCCTCCTATTACGTGGGACCTAAAGTTCTTAAGGCGAAATGTAGATTTAATATTATAAATCTGCCTAACCCTTCGGGGATATAGTCGTGACGATATAAAACAAATTTTCTCACCTATTATGTCAAATCAAGATCCTCCATCGTAAATCAATTTTCTTAATCATTGTTCAACCGTCTACCGTCACTTTAAGCTCTTGAACCGCAGCTAAACAAAACATTTTACTGCCAGTATTCTAGTGCCACCAATTATAAGAGGCTGTAATTAGCGTCTCGACCGTGGCAATCACACACAATCTAGTTGTATGGAATCCGTACCTTTAACCACTACTTTACTAATGGTTTGGCTACATTCATGATCAAAGAGGGTAGATTTGGTGGTCTTAGATTTTATGCTTCACGAGTATTATCCTAAAGATATTAATAAAATAGGTAGGGATAGTCTAGTGGTAACACGAAAAGAGTGCTACGCTACATAATTTATTTATTTATTTATTTAAAGAGGGTAGATTTGGTGGTCTTAGATTTTATGGTTCACGAGTATTATCCTAAAGATATTAATAAAATAGGTAGGGATAGTCTAGTGGTAACACGAAAAGAGTGCTACGCTACATAATTTATTTATTTATTTATTTATTCAAAAAACATGGAGGACTTACAGCTAATGTAACAGTATACAAAGTAATATAGTAGCTTGATAGCCAATTACAAGTCCTCACATCTAAAAACATAATAAAAAACAATGTGTGAACAAAATTGTTACTGACTTAAAATATTATTGTCATTTTTTTTTTACATTCCTATTACATACATGCATCTTGATAATGATATTGGTTTTCTTATAAACGGCAAACAATAAGAGCCTAAACGAAGTATACTTAAAGATAAAGATAACTATTTACTTGGTTTGAAAGAATTCAAGGCTTAAGCATCTTTTTGCCAATGCAACGCTAGTATTGAATAAATCAAAATTATAATTTTTACTTATTCTATTGGAGTTACGACTCGCTCTAATAATGTAAGTATTCTGCCGGTAAGTAGTAGAGGCGGATGGTACATTCAATGGTGGATTAAACCGTGTTGACTTAGGTGGTACATTGAAAGCAAACTTGCCGAGGAGATCCGAGCAGTCAATTTCGCTATGAATAATTTTTAGGAGTAACAGACAGTCTGCAATCTCACGACGCTTTTCCAAGGGAAGAATATGAAATTTTCTACATAGACCCAGATAATTGTTTGAATGATAGGGTATCTTTTGGTGATAGCATAAATATTTAATAAACCGTTTCTGAACCATTTCAATGCGATCGATGTATTTAAAGTAACAATGGTTCCAAACCTGTGACGCATACTCAAGATTACTACGGACAAAGGTGCAGTACAGTATTTTTAAGGTTTTCGCTTCAGTGAAACATTTTGACATCCTTATCACAAAACCTAAGGCTTTCGAGGCTTTTTTGATTATTGACTCAATATGATCATCAAAAAACAGTTTGTAGTCATGGTACACACCCAGATCTCGCACAGAGGTACATCGAGGTAAAATTTGGCCCCCTAGTGTGTAATCTGTAACCAATGCTAGTCGTTTACGAGTGTATGTTACGACTGAACATTTATTTGGATTAAGATCTAGTTTGTTATGTTTGCAGTATGTTTCTAGATTATCTAAATCAGTCTGGAGGGCTAACATATCTGAATATGAAGATACAGTGGAATAAATTTTCATATCATCTGCAAAACACAGCAACTGAGATGATTTAAAGCATGAATCTATGTCGTTCACATACACTACAAACAGAAGCGGACCAAGCAGCGAGCCTTGGGGTACACCGCTAGGAACAGTAACCCAACTAGATATGTAATTATTAAGCACTGTAGCTCCTACATGTAGCGCATTTCCATTGGCTCCTCCTGTCAACGCCGAGTTTTCTCCAACCAGACTCCGAAATTCCTGCACATCCAAAGTCCAGGTGTTTTTTGCAGGCTCCACATTGCACGCCATCGTTAAACTGAGCATTGCATAAGGCACAAGACTTCATTGTTATAACTTTAAGTAGGTAGATCGTAAAAAAAAACAAAATGTTTACGATATATGACTTGGCGATAGAATACGTGCAGCACAACCGAGTGTTCACACAGGAATGATAATAAATAGTTCATTGTTTGCCGAATGATGTGGGCAAATATCGTGAGACAACCTGCGTGTCCGAAAGTTCTTGAAAGACTCGAGAACTCTGCCAACGCACTCTGCAGCGTGGTGGACGATGGTGGAAGTCAAATCAAGCCATGGATGATACCCAAATTCTTCTGAGTAACTCCATTCACCCTACAGTTCTCTCATGTTTTGATAGAACTGAAGGGTGAATGGAGTTACTGAAAAGCAGGAACAGAAAAAGTCCAAATAGCAAAACGAACATACAAAATGCCAACATCATTGAATGTCAGAAAGTGGCTTTAATTCAGCTTTACCCAGTTACCTACAAATGTTGACAAAATTCGACCTACAAATATAAATACAAGATTGTTACAAAAATACTGCGGTCTGCAGTAATTCTTTTATTTCTATATACTCAAAAGGTGGACGATGGTGGAAGTCAAATCAAGCCATGGATGATACCCAAATTCTTCTGAGTAACTCCATTCACCCTACAGTTCTATCATGGTTTGATAGAACTGTAGGGTGAATGGAGTTACTGAAAAGCAGGAACAGAAAAAGTCCAAATAGCAAAACGAACATACAAAATGCCAACATCATAGAATGTCAGAAAGTGGCTTTAATTCAGCTTTACCCAGTTACCTACACTTGTTGACAAAATTCGACTAACAAATATAAATACAAGATGGTTACAAAACTACTGCGGTCTGCAGTAATCCTTTTATTTCTATATACTCAAAAGGATTCAAATGGATACCAATAGACATTTGAAAACGACCAATTAATATTTTAGCGGCGGACACTTTCCCTATGTTTTATTATTCAACAATAGGGTATTTGACAAATTTATTCTTATGTCAAAAATATAAAAAGAACGGAAACTATATTGGATCGTTAACACATCGTGGCTTTGTCGGAGCTTTTGCGCGGCTTTTGACAACACACTCACACGAATACGTTAAAATATTCCTATAATAGACTAAGAGAACTACCTCCGTGGTCCAGTGGATAGCGTATGCGTCTACTAATACGGAGGTCTAGGGTTCGATTCCCCTGGGCGGGCAAAAGTGTTACTGGGTTTTCCAAAATCTCAGTAGCACCACGGAGTCCGCCAGTGTGCCCGGTAAAGGCGACCCCTTATTACGTCAGACCTACAATTTCATAACATGGCGAAATATGGGTATAAATTACACCTCTGCCTACCCCTTAGCGGAAGCAGGCTAAAAAAACCGGTCAAGTGTGAGTCGGACTCGCGCACCGAGGGTTCCGTACAAACCTGTAGGTATATAATTATAATTATTTAAAAAGATATGTGATGTAACTAAAAATTTAGGGTTTTAAATTTTTTTCCTATGTGCTATAAAATTTTGCTTTATGCCAAAATTCAAGATTCTGGATCGTTGGATATCCATATTGTCGTGGTGGGGGGGTTTAATAACCGTGGCTTGGACACCCGCGGTGAAGCTAAGAGAGATCCCGGGAGTGGACGCTCCGCTTGAGCTTGGAGGGGGCCTGCGCAGAATGCGTCCAAAGGTGCGGATGCGGTGGACTCGCAGTCGGGTGCGGTCGCGGGAGGAGAGGCGTGTCGGTGTTGCGTTGCCGCGCGCTATCCCTATCTATCTCCCGCAGACCAAATGGGGGCGCACCATTTGTTGCGTCGCGGTGGAGCCGCAGAGGAAGAGGAGATGCGGTGTTGTCAGGTTGCCGTCCTCCCTATCCTCTGCGGGCGCTGGGTGTTTTGGCGGCGGAGCCCAACACCTTCATCCGCTGCCAAGGAGGTTGTGGTATTTTGGCTATCCGCCGGGGTATCAAGGTAGAATGCTAGCGCCCAAAATGGCGTTGAAGTATGCGCTGTGGTTTTAGTGGGTATTGCACTTCAGCCGTCGAGTCCCAAATACGTGCGTAAATGCATTGCCACAGCGAAAAAAAAAAAGGTTCTAGATCGACCCTTTAGTTTTGACTTGAGCATTTGATATGAATTTCAATTTTATACCCTACCGGTTCATGAGGAAAGGGGTAGCACTTTATAAAATATTAAAATATTTTAATTATATTTTTAATAACTTTTTTAAGCAATTTTTCCTTTATTTGTGCTATAAGAGTTTGCTTCGTGCCAAATTTCAAGATTCTGAGTTCACGGGAAGTACTCTGTAGATTTTGATTCCCTTGCAAGTAGTTGCGACACTGAATACAGATTTACATAATAGAAGCGTATTTCTTTCGAATTTCGTGTGCCGATTCCAAGTGACGAATTGGCGGTTGTCAGTGTAGTACGTAGTTGGCGCCATTGGCGGTGCTGGCGTCGTTCTCCGTCTCTCTTGCTCTCGTAGTTAAGATACACAGGAGGAACGTTCGTCTCTCTTTCACTCATAGAGACAGCTGTCACAGACTCACAGCGCGACTGCCACGCCGCCAAGCGGTAATTTGGGTCACAGAAAGTTTGTCAACAGAGCGCCCATAAGAAATGCGCCTCTATTAATAAATATCTATGCTCTATGGTTACGAGTTTGAAAATATGCTTAAATTGCTGTTTCTGTTGATTGCGTCGACATAGAAGTTTGATTTTATTACAGCTTAAAGGTGTTATAGACCTGAGTATTTGATATGAATTTCAATTTAATAACTCTACGCGTTCATGAGGAAAGAGTAAGTTACTTTCAAATTTTTAAAACTTTATGATGTAACTAAAATTAACATTTTTGGAAATGTTTCCTTGATCTGTGCTATAAGAAATTGTCTCGTACCAAATTTTAAGATTCTAAGTTCACGGAAAGTAGGTTTTGACTTTAAAAGAAATCCGAGAATTTGCGGCATAAACAGCTGTATCTTTTGATTGCGTTGGCTTAGAAGTTTGATTTTGTTATAGCTTAAAGATATTATGGACTTGAGTATTTGATATGAATTTCAATTTAATACCTGTACGTGTTCATAAGGAAAGGGCTAGTAACTTTAATTTTTTAAAATTATATGATGTAACTAAAAATGTACGGTTTTCGCAATTTTTCCTTTATCTGTGCTATCAGACGTTGGTTTGTACAAAATTTCAAGTATCTAAGTTTACGGGAAGTACCCTGTAGGTTTTGATTCTCTTACCAGTAGTTGCAAGTTTAAAAATATAGTAAAATTGCTGTTTCTTTTGATTTCGTTGAGATAGATGTTTGATTTTGTTATAGCTTAAAGGTATAACTGACCCAAGTATTTGATATGAATTTCAATTTAATAACTTTATGCGTTCATGAGGAAAGGGGGAGTAACTTTAAAATTAATACAAATATTTTTTTATATGATGTTACTAAAAATTTACGGTTTTCGCAATTTTCCCTTTATTTGTGCTATAAGACATCGCTTCGTACCAAATTTCAAGATTCTGAGTTCACGGGAAGTACCCTGTAGGTTTTGATTCCCATTTGCTATTAGTTGCGAAAAAATATGCGGCTTCAATTGCCGTTTCTTTTTATTGCGTTGATATAGAAGTTTAATTTTGTTACAGCTTCAAGGTATTATAGACCTGAGTATTTGATATGAATTTCAACTAATACCTCTACGCGTTCATAAGAAAATGGTAATAGCTTTAAAATTATTAAAAATATTTCTATGGTATTACGTAACTAAAAATTTACGGTTTTCGCAATTTTTCCTTTATGCATGATAAAAGACATTGCTTCGTACCAAATTTCAAGATTCTAAGTTCACGCTAAGTACTCTGTAGGTTTTGAGTTTCGTATATTTGCGTAAATTTGCAGCATAAACTGCTGTAGTTTTTGATTGTGTTGGCTTAGAAGTTTGATTTTTGCACAACTTTAAGGGACAGCAGATTTGACTATTTGATATAAATTTCAGTTTGATATCTCCACGCGTTTCTGAGAAAAAGGGTCTTGACAGACGGACGGACAACAAAGTGATCCTATAAGGCTTCCGTTTTTTTCATTTCGAGGTACGGAACCCTAAAAAAGACTAAGAGAGCTGGATCGGCGGGTGACGTCAGTAGCTAACAACTCTATACGTATCGATGGCTGATCCGTGTACTACGAAATAGAAACTGTACTACGAGAGCTCGACAAATGGAAGTGCCATTAACGCTTTTGCAAAAAAATTGTACTGCGTATCACCATTAGTTCAAAGCAATGATCGTGCGACCCATTGAAGCTATTTTTAAGTGCAGAGTCACAAAAAACTTAACTTAACTAGTCTCACTGTGAAAGGTTCGTTTTTTACTAACTATAACAAAACTTGTAACAATCACTTTGTATAAGCTTTTAACGTGTTTAATTTGTGAATTATAAAAAAGATTGTGAGGTTTATGCGTTCGTTAGTTGCTCTTTCGCGCTAGAACTGCTGAACTTTATGAAACATTGCAGTTTTATAGCTAATTAGATCCTTTAGAATAAAACACTAAGTAGGTTTTTGGACGCGATAATCTACATCCTATCCATCCTATAAATAAAACAAAGACAATATAAATGGTCATTCAATATTTAAATAGTAGCCAAATGTTCTATTTGGAGCGATGGGCTAATTTATTTATTTATTTATTTAAAACAGTTACTTTCACTACTTACAATCACCCAACACGTAACGATAGCTAAGGTATCAATATTATTTTAAAACACATAAAACATACACATACATACATATGCTCACGCCTTTTTCCCGTCGGGGTAGGCAGAGACAACAGATCGCCACTTGCTTCTATCCTTGCAAACCTCACGTGCTTCCTCTACATTCATTATTCTTTTCATACATGCTCGCCGGTTGCGGGTGCTTCGGACTTTTCCGTTTTTCAAGACGTCCCCAATTTGGTCCACGAACGTCTTACGAGGTCTGCCGCAACCGGCTTGTCCATACACCTCTGCCATATATATTTGATTCGTCAATCTTTCTTCACTCATTCTCTCCACGTGTCCAAACCATTTCAGCATTCCTTTCTCAATCCTTGTCACGACATCTTCTTTCAGGCCACATCGCTCTCGTATTACTGCATTCGGAATTCTATCAATCAGTCTCACCCCACACATACTACGCAGTGATCGCATCTCAACTGCGTTAATTCTGCTTGCATGCTTTTTCTGCCATACCCAACACTCACTTCCATACATCAAGGTGGGCACCAGCACTCCATTATGAACCGCCAGTCGCGCCTTTTTAGGCACGGTTTGGCCGTTCATAAAGGCATGCAGCGCTCCATTCACACTGTTCCCCGCTATCACTCTCCTTTCAATATCACCTTCACATCTTCCATCTCTTGTAAACATGCTTCCCAAATATACAAATCTTTCAACTTGTCCCACATTTTCATCTTCAATCGTAATATTACAAAACATTGCAATTAATATACATTTTCACTCTAATAACATATAGTTATGATATAATTCCTACATTTAATAACTTAAATCTAAATCTTTCATTAAAGCGCATTAAAATTCAATAGTATCTATCTAGTATACATTAATGTCATAACAATTATACAAGTCAAACAAAATATAAGTCAAATTCGGCATAATAATTATAATATTCAAATAAAATTTTAAAATATACATCTATTAAAATTGTCATATTAAATTAATAATTTATATCATATTCCCAAGTGACAATAATAGAAAAAACAGTATGATTAAAATTGTGATTAATCTACACATAAATAAATTTACTTACAGACGAAATAAAAAATCTTTAATATCTAAGTATTGAAGTTTAACATTCATCCTATAGTACAAGAGATAAGAAAACTTTGAGTTGCTCAAACTTTGAGTTTCTGGTGAGTTTTATTTTAATTGAAAAGCTAGTGATGCTTTTGAGAGATTCAGAATATAGATACAAGATTATTCATTAATTAATTATACTTTTGTGTAGTTTAACTGAGTTAAGTTAGTTGTCGTTGTATTTTATTTGAATGGCGTCTTTTGAATATAATTAGGTACTTGAAACTTGAAGAGGTGGAGATAGCTTAGTGGGATACCAACACACTGCAATACGATAGCGGGTTTCATCCCATAGTGCACACCACAGACTTTCGAATTTATGTGCGCATTTAATAGTTAAATATCGTTACGACCGTGCCTCTGAGAACGCTTTAAACCGACAGTCACAGAGGAGCTTTGTCAGTCGTTATCGAGCGCCAGAACCCTTGAATATACTGAATCTGGTCTAGACCATGCTGCCGTCCTTACGAAAAGTGCAATAACTCGAGTTTTGCACCGAATTGAGATAAGTACATATCCGGAATTAGCAGAACGAGATCTTTATATTCTTTTAAGACACTTTTTACGTATCTATGACGCAGCTGGTTTTAATGCTAAGTCTAACTGCAATATCTAGGTCGATGCTTTATGTTTTACATATCAAGACCGAAATAACTATAGTTAGGCATAACTTACCTACACTATTAAGAAATTTCACTAACTATATCTGCAATAAGTATAGTTACTATATTTATAATTAGCATAGTTCGTCATTTGTTATATTCATTTACTAGTTATAAGTGCAATATGTTTGAGTTATTGCAGATATGATAAGGATTCTTATTTACGGTATTAAATAATGCACTAATTCTTTCTGCAATAGTAGAGTTACTGCTTTTATAATTACCATATTTCGTTACTTGTGATTTTCATTTACTTGTTATAAGTACAATAAGCTTGAGTTATTGCAGTTATCTTATGGGACCTTATTAATAATTATAGGAAGGATACTAAAATTGATTTAGTAAGTAGATATATATTGCATTTATTTCTAGGAAGATTAAATGAAAACAGTATACCTACGCGATATCAAATGCAATAAATTCACCATTTATTGCGATTATAACAAGCACCAGGAGGATAGGGGGTTCAAGGGGAGTAAAATATTTCGTGCAAGAAATAAAATAACCTTAAAATAACTTTATCACTATACATTCAGTCAAAAAAGTATCGGGAATGGATTATTTGTTTATGGTTTCAAATTCAATTTTGTTGTTAGATTGGCACAACTGTTTTCCATTTTGGCGCGGAGTTTGAGTTGAATATGTTAGTTATGTTAAATACAGTGATGTTTTTAGTTATATCATATCTAGTGTGTATTGCGAATTTTATAATGGACAACAACATCGAAAAATGAGTTTGACAAATCTTAAAAAACAATGCCCATTTCTGGCCCAGTTTGGAACTCATGAACATCACAATAGAGTTTCAATTAGTTGTTGAATAATCCTTATTTATAACTTAATTTATAGGCATTACTAAAAGTATGCCGAGAAACTTATTCAATAAATAGGTTTAAAAATATGTGTTAACGTCTAAATAGCCAACACGTAATAGATCAGAAATTGCCAGTAAAGCCATCATAATATTGAATCGATGATCACTTCTTCTTTATCGATTTTACATTTTCTCTACTCAAAATGATTTGACAGACTAGCGAATCTCTACTTGGTCCTTAAACATTTTAAATGTGTGTATTTTAAAGGTATATATGCGATTAACTACAGATAAGTTCGATTTTGAACCAAATATATAGATAGATAACCTATGTCCGAAATCCATATCGGTTAATCAAAATCATTTAAAACCTGTAAAATGGCAACACATTTTTGACTCTTAAGTAAATGTCAATGTCATATTCGGTTTATTTTGTTTGTTACCTACCTATTTGTTTTGCTCGTGCACATTGTGAATGCTTTTTTATGTTTTTGGATCTTTTAACCAAATGATTAACTCATTCCTTTCTACTCAAAACTACGAAATACTGTCAACTGTATGCATTTAAGGGTTAACTATCCTAATAAAAGTACGTACTCACTTATGTTTTTTGAGCATATAAAAGTACTGCTTGTAATAAAACTATGAATGTGACGGACCTCTAATCTGTCTCAAAATTCTAGTTTAACACTCTTTTATTGAATGCAATAACAACTACTACGATTTTTGACTGTCCACATCTGGGCGTCTCTAAGAAAAATGGTCATTGTTCTTTTGCATTACCAATGGAATTTCATGTTCGGAGTCAATGAAAATGTTACAGAAGGCTTACGGTCAATCGACTTTATCAAAACTCGTGCTTATGAGTGGTACAAAGCGTTAAAAAGCGGTCGAGATGTGATGGAAGATTTGCCTCGCTCTGGTAGGCCACCAACGTCTGCAACTGAAGTTAACATCGCAAAAGTGAAGGAAACAGTGACTGAAAACATTCATCATTCAACTTTGAGAGAGATAGCCGCCGAACTTTCTGTATCTCACGAGCCGAACCGTATCATTTTAACTAATCAGTTGGGTATGAAACAAATTGACGCTCGGCTAGCCCCAAAAGACCTACTGAGACTAAGTATCGCATAATATTCTCTACATTGTTATACATCATGTAGTAAAAGTTTCAATCCGATACCTTGTATAGTGATGGAGATACAAACAAAACAAAAATAAAATCTTTACCCGCATTTTTCTCGAAATCAGGTCTGACCTAGTTATTGCACTTTTTGTAAGGACGGCAGCTAGAAATATCGATATTGCTTTGGGTTGCGGAGGTCAAAGTGTAGTCCCACTGCAAATAAGTAAATTAGCGAATACTCTGTAAAATCTGGTTACACTCAAAAGCGGCCCGGGCAAAAGACAAAAGTTTTGGTCCCAAACCTATGTGTAAGTATTTACTATAAGTATGTTGTGTCTTAAAACATTTTTGCTAAACTGTCTACAAATAGTTTGAGTAAATGATGAATTAAGATAAATTAACTAGGTATGTTCTTTAAAGTGTATTTTTAGAATTCTAAATTTAGGACTAGGTATGTCCTTGTGGCGACGGATTGAAATACAAGATATTAGTACTTAATTATAATTTATTTGGTTGAGTTATGGTCGTGAGAGAGCGACTATGGAAAATATACGAAACAAATAGTAACATACGGAAGACAAGGTAACTCGATATCAACACCTTTACCAACCCATCTCCTATTGATTCTCAGTGCTGCTGTGAACCAAATCAGGAGAGGCCTAAGTCCGGCCGTGGAAAGCGAACGCCTATAAAGAGCGAAATCATCCTCTTAGCGTTATACCAGTTTCAACCTTAGGTCCGCTTACTAGTCAAACTGGATTTGGCTGAATAATAGCTTTCTACAGAGCGATTGCTTGTCTGACCTCCGCAACCCGAATGGATAGCGATATTCCATGGTTTAGACTGGTATCAGTTTATTTAGTGGTACTGACGCCTTATAACGACTGTCTAAGATCTTCATGATAGCTGGGATCAACGGTTTAACGTGCTCTCCGAGGCACAGGACAAGCGATAATTAACGATTCACTACGCACATAACTCCGAGAAGTCATTGATGCGCGCAGTGGATCCGAACCCGCAACCCTCTGCATGGCAGTCTGTTGGTATGTCCACTAGGGTATTGCTGCCTAATATAGGACTTGATCTGATGTTGTATTTAGTTTGACATTGAACACAAACAGTTCCTCAAGATCTCGTCAAGATTAGCTGTATAAAATACCATATGCAAACTCCCCTTAAAGACGTGCCCTTCATTAACATTATCTATAGCAAAGACATTCGATGACACCGTTTTTAGGGCGCACCCTACATAATCTGGCTACCGTTTACCTTCAAGAAGTGGGTCATATCCACATAATTTATGGACTTGTTGCGACGTTCGTAAATATAAAATGACAGGTTGAGGCGGTAAAAGTTTAATGATACATAAATTACCATGTATTATTTTATATTTAAGTCTTTATTGGACATTTCGCTTCCTGCCAGAAGGGTGAAAGGTGGCGAAATATACTTTTTAAAGTAGGTATGTAACTTTTTGTTGTCTTTTTTTGTAATTGCTCCAACGGCTATCAAACGAAGAAAAAGGAGGTAAGTTGTTCTGATCACTGTACATGGATTTGCCCCTGATCTGAAAGTAGAGACAACAGCTGCTGATATACAGACTATTTTTGTCATTCTAAAGAGGGCAATACGTGCAATTTATAAGTTAGGTGCTAGAGATTCTTTACGTGACAAATTTAAAGAAGTAGATATATTGACAGTTGCATCGCAATATATATATGCTAACTTAATGTACATTAAGAAAAACTTAATTCTATACCGCAAAAATAGTGATTTGCACAAAGTGAACACAAGGAATAAGCATAAACTGGTGGGAACTAACTACCGTCTACATAAAGTTCAGAACTCATTTGCGGGGATTGGTATACGATTTTTCAACAAATTGCCTCTTGAAATAATGAATTTACCCATGCACAAATACAAACGGACTATTAGGAACTTTCTTTTACAAAGGAGTTATTACACTATTAAGGAATTTTTAAATGATAAGACACCGTGGGGATAGGCTTAGGCTTGTTTAACTCACGATTATTTTATTTACCTGTTAAGTAGAGGTGCCTCGTGAACACATGATTTTGGCAGGATTTGGATATTTTGATGATTTGTTGAATGTAGTTTAACATTATTTATCCCTGATCATATCATTGTTCACTTGTCACCTTCACAAAATTCTTTCTACATTTGCATTCCTACACGCGTTTCACTAATTTATGTTAATAATAACGATCTGGAAAATGGAGGTAATTGGCGGTCATGGTCAGTATACCAATAGATTGTTTCTTACTGCTGGTTCGTATACCGTTGTCGTCATGCTCACTAAAATGTCATTTCTTGTGGTGGCGTCGTGTGTCGGGTCATCCCTGTCCCTCTAATATGGCGAGAGGGATGATGGCTGGCACATGCGTCATACTCGTGAACGGGTGCTACTTGCGATGACTGGTCGATGACGGTCTTGCGGGCTGGTATTAGATTTTAATATTTAACTGCATCATTTCCATCATGGTTCTGATCACTTTCGCGGATTGCCTAAACAGTGCCCTAAAGAGATAGAGCCACTTGTATATTCATCTAATTTACTGTTAATTTACCTATTTCTTTCTTGGGCATGGTTTTGTTTATCAGAAATATCCATTTGTAATCTTATATCAGCATAATTATCACAGTATTGCCGCAGATACCCTAATAGTTGTGCTAAATTTAAACCTCGCTTTCTGTTTATTTTTTTATTAATGTCTGAATAGTGTGACTCTACAAAATTATTAGTTTTATTATTTTCACCGTAGGATGAAAAGAACTATGGCCACTTCCCATACATTGAATGACCTGATAACGAATTATTGCGTATATAGATAAAATGTACGAAAACAAGTAGCTCTATGATCAAGAAATTATACTGTAAAGACAGTTTTTCTTATAAAGGCCGAAGAATTACACAATACACCGAAATTAGTTCGTATTAATTTGACAGATTCTCCCATGTCCAATGTCACCGGCGGCGTCGTTACGTCAAAAACGTTCCGTTGCATCCTTATCCAATGTTTTCAACGGCAGAAATACATTTATATTTATCTTTTTATATCTTTTAACATAAAAAGATACATTCATTTATGATCAACCTTTAACAACTTAATTCAATTTAAGTATATATAAAATTAAGATTTTTCGAGGTTTTGACAAAACCAGTCGGTATAGATGTGGTGTAAGTGAAATGGAACGTAGCTAAACAAGGAAGTATTATCGGGCACAGATAATATAACAATGCAGCGAATAAAAAATATTTTGATAAGGATGCGTTCACGAGTTCGATTTTCTCTGTAGCGCTTGTTTAAAATGAAAATAGCACCACTCGTAAGTGCATTGGGGAATACCGCTGGAAAACCTCGAACTGCAGCTTCCTCAAATCACTTTAAAAAAAATCTACATTCATGTTAGGCACAGAGGCTTTTAATAATTGAACGGGCAACGGGCGCACAGCAACAGCTCTGTCCTGTGGCACCGCACCCTACGCCCCGCTGCATTGTATTATTTTTATATCCATCAAATGTCATAAAGTATTATACTAAAATGTCCTGTCTTATGATGAACTATCGATATTTTCCGTTAGTTATTAACCAGCACTATTGCACCTTGATATTTAGTTGCGCTTAGTGCAATAAAAAAAAAAAAATTTTTTTGCGACTTACTCGAATGTACATGAGTGTGTTAACGGTAGAAAATCGATCGCTTTTTTTGACGAACGAAAGAACTGTACTTTTATTAATGGAATCATATTTTAACTCTCATATGTTGATGTTATATACATACGTAACATAGGTACATACTAGTGATGTAACGAATGTCATATTTTGGACATTCACGAATGCGAATGTCTGCTGCCAACATTCGCGAATGCGAATATTCAGTTTTGATCAAAATTGGCGCCATTTGTCTATAGCTTGATGACCTTGGTGGTTGTCACGTTCGAACGAAGTGCGTTCCGTTTGTTTTTGTTCCGAGAACAGCCGAGTTGATACGAACGCATCTGTCTGAAGTGTCATTGTTGCCAGATGGGGATATTTAGCGCCATTGGGACTCTCTCTTGCCGGGTGGCGAAAATATATTATCCGTTGGCTACAAGTTAGGCGACCTCGGGTTACACGCGCGCTCCAGCCAGGCAATTCGACAAAAAATATTCTGGCAACACTGATTCTGCTCGCGCCGACTGGGTCGTTTTGGATTTTTCGAGACACAAAACGAGACGGTTTTTTAAGGACAACAGTTTCTAATGAACCGTTTTTCTCCTACATTCAAGCTAAATGTCCAAAAATTATGTAGGTGCAATTTCCTATCAATTTATATGCCTATATAAATTATTCACACATTTCACACATCCGAAATTGGAGGGTAAATATTGATCGTGAGAAATCGTGAATCTTCTACTAAAATAAATTAAAATATTGAAGATTTTTAAACTAAATAAACGGGCACATGAACTACGACCTAGCAGGCCAGATTAATAAAACCAGTTCTTTTTAAATACCACTCATAATCATGTATCAAAAATTGACTTTATCGTAATACACAATTTAATTTCTCATACAAGGATATGTAGCATTGCCACGTTGTATGGCAATGCTTAACTTTTGGGCCAAGTACACTCCAGCCTTCTGGTCACAAACACCAGGCGTCGACCAGTCTCTTTGCGAGATCTCTAAACAGATGCTATTGTGAAGCAAATTATGAGGCCTCTCATTTCCAACGTGAACTACAAAAGGCTGATGATGATATCTTGCTGCTTTGCAAATAGCCAAACACAACAATACCCGTCAGTATACGTACGAAACGCCGGCACCGCACGGATTGGCGCTTAAGCCCATAAAGGGTTAATTGCTTCGGGTGCCGTAATTAATCAGCGCAGACGTGAGAGAAAATTTCGTAAAAGAAAATTTTGATAAAATTTATATAGCCTTTGTCACCCGGGTCATTATTACAAATAAATTGACACCCTATTTATTTTAATCGGTTCAGTAGTTTAGACACTACGGTGGAACATACATACATATAGACTGCCAAAAACATTACCCTTCCTTTTGGCTTCACCGTAGTCGGGTGAAAATGCTACTGTGAGACGAATTATGAAAGGCCAGTCTATGATTAGTCTACACAAGGCTGATGATGATATTTTGCTGTTTTTGAAATACCCAAACACAACAATACGCTCAGTATACATGCGAATCGTCGGTGCCGCACTGGGTGGATTGTAACTTAAACCCGTAAAAGGTTAATTGCTAGGGGTGTCGTTAATCAGTGCAGACGTCTCGGTGAGACCGCGTTATCTGCCACGCATCGCTGATGAGGAAACTTTGTACAATCAAACAAGTCGGCGGTAGACCAGTTTGAAAAAAAATCCCTTGGCTCGCTCATAAAGTCGAGGCACACTAGAAACTGGTTTTGTATACGAGTGACAATGTGTGTGTAAAGTAGCGCTGGAAGCGACAATGTCTTGCTGATCGATTCCCACCCTTATGGTGGTCTAGCGGGAAGTTGTTCGACTGTACGTACTATCAGCTATAAAAGTTCATATACGTGTATGTAATTTTGTAAGTTGTATACGTATGGTGAAAGATTTAAAATGTCACTACCCCATTTCATTCCGTGGGTGTCGTAGGAGGTGACTAAGAAAAAGTCCCTTAGCAAAGAGTATCTTTGCGAAGTTACAGAAAACTCGAGAACAAACTTTGTACCAAACCGTCTTGTCAGCGTAGTATAATAAGCTACATGCCTCTATTGACCCAAAATCCTTTTGTGACGCATATTATGTGAGGCCTATCATCATCATCGTCTTAGCGTTCGGCCATCTTGGTCAGTGCTTAATGTTGAGGCTGGCAAGAGAGTGGACTTTAGATGTTCCGCTAAGGAAGTAGATTTTATAACAAGGTCAATAACTAGAGGTAAATCGCCAGGCCACGATGGACTGAGCATAGAGCACCTCCAGCATGCAGGGCCTCACTTGCCTTTTTAATTTCTGTGTCAGTCATTCATATATGCCTCATGATATGATAAAAACAGTGGTAATAATAATAATCTTTATTGTACAACAAATAGTAAATTAAAACACAAGAATTCACAAATAAGTACATGTTGCACAAACGGCAGCCTTATCGCTAAAAAACAATCTCTTACAGGCAACCCTTATGGAAATGAGAAGTAAGGAGCCAGACATAGGGCAGTTTTGGCGTAGTCGGATAGTAATGAAATTATACCAAACAAAATACGAATACACACTATACTATACAAATACACTCAAATATATACTATAATACAAATACATACATATTTACATACAATAATATAATGAATTAAGAAATGGGAGTAGACAATAGTAAAAAGGGAGAGAAAGAAAGTGTGAGTTTGACAATGATAAGGAAAGTTAAAGAGATAAGTAGTGGTTTTTCAGTAAGTTTTTAAAAGATGTGATATTTTGAGCCAGTTTGATGGATACAGGCAATGCATTCCACAACCGTGCTGCTTGTACAGTAAAGGAGTAATCATAAACAATGCATTGGAATTTCCAATCTCAAATTTACCGATGACCTAAGACCCGATCTTGAATGAGAGTCACTTAGGAACTTGAAGCGTTCTTTCAAATAAGATGGAGTAGAAGGATTGAAGAGAATATTATACAGTAAGGAAAGAATGTGAGTATTCCGCCGAAAGCGAATTGGCAGCCACTTGAGCTTATTGCGGAAATTAGAAATGTGATCATATTTACGTAATCCAAATATGAACCAAGCTCAAGCTTATCAAGTTGCTCATCAGTGAGATCTAGATAGCTGACATCGGTATAGTCAAGGATAGGTAATAGAAGAGAGTTTGCAAGTGCAATCTTAGTGGCAATCGGCAGAAAGTTCCGCAGTTTTCGCAAAGTCCCCGCTGCAGCAAACAATTTGCGACTGACTTCGGTGATTTGTGGTCCCCAAGATAGAGTTTTGTCAATATAAACACCAAAGTCCTTCACGCACTCACTTATTGGGAATTGGGATACCACCAAAAATAATTTGGGGTAGCAGATTCCAGTCAGTGCGAGAGATCATCCTGGGACTACCAACAACGATAATCTGTGTTTACAAAGGGTTGACCTGCAAACCAAATCTCAGGCTCCAAGCAGATATCCATTCTAAATCAGAGTTCATGATGCGAAATGCTTCAAACAGCTCATGTGCATAAAGTGTGAAGTGTGCATAAAGTGTGAAGTGTGCATAAAGTGTGAAGTGTGTGTGTGTGTGTGAAGATCATCTGCATAATGGAACTTATGAAAATTGAGAAGAGTAATGGAGAGAGAACGCCACCCTGTGGAACGCCGGCTGTCGTATTACACCACGAGGAGAAAGAGTCTTCGACCCGTATACGCTGCCGACGACCAAATAGGAGAAGAGTAAGGCCACTGCGCTAGCCAAGTGCGGGTTCACATGTCTTGCGAGAACATTATGGATAACTGTCAGATCTGTAGGTTATCTCGCGACGATTTTCTTTACTGGTAAGCAAGCAATATTTAACAATTGAATACGATCACTTTCATCCGAATTGATCCATATAATATTTTACAGATATAAATTCTTCTTTTTTAGCGTTATTATTTAGCAGACCCAAAGAAATTGGATATATACCTAGCAGCCCTCTCTATTGACTTACAACGCTGACGTGACGAAAATAAGAGATAACTATTTATAGAAGTGGATTGTGAAAGGCTGTATTCATTGCTCGTATGTAATGGATAGATACTGTTACTCTTGTGTGAAAGGTCAAACACCCGAAAACTTTCTTAATACATTATCTTCTATTTATACTCGAAACTCAGCAGAAAGGCCGTTTTCAACATAGGAATAATGAAAATAATCCACCACGTATAGCCTGAAAAATTAAAGAGATTTTGAGAAATACTGAGCAACATTTTATTTTCTATATATAGCATTATATATATAGCATTATTTCAATATTTACAAAGAAAGCTAGCAACTGTGTGAACGTAAAGACAGTTCGCGGAAAAGACTGAAATCAATTTAAGTAAGTGTTTTTTTTTTGCCGCGCTAATAAGCAAAAGTGTCTCTTACAAAGTAACTTTAGTACTTATGTTCTGAGTAACTTCTAGGCTTTTTCTCTTTTATGTAACTTTAATTAACAGGCGGGAGCTTTTCATAGATTTTTCTGTTTGCATTTCATGGAAAATTTAAGTATTATGATAAAATTGCAGTTGCTAGTAAGTATATTATTTTAGTTTTATTTTTAGTAGGACTTATAAAGCTAAGTAACAAGATCTAAATTTTCTATTTTATTCATAGTTTAATTTAATTATAGTTTTAATTTCTTAATTTTGTCTCTTTCTAAAATTAATTTAATACTGTGAAATATAGTAAATAGCAGTGTCACATCTGAAAGTTTAAAACTGGAACTAACATTTCCAAATATCGTATATCCATCTGTACGTTTCCAGTCGCAAAGCAGACTAACACGATAGCTCGGTTTGAGGTAAAACATAACATTTTACAGCCGTTGACGTACAGTACAGGGGTGGTGTAAATCGAGACATTTTCTCATAATATTGCTCTAGTCATGTGTCTCAGTGCTAGCGTTAAGCGAGTTTCGTGTAGTGATTAGGCGTAAACAAATATCACATGATATCTGATGGTCAGTGGTTTCTATATAGTTAATTATATGTTAGTAGCCGTTCTCCTACGTCCCCCAAGGACCCTGAATCCCAATCAGCTTCTTGTGGTCAATAGTTTTGTCTGTGCATTGTCTGTCAGTTAATCAGTACCGCATGAGTTATAATTAAAAAAAAAATATTTTAACGTAAACAACACAACGTATACAACGTTTACGACGTAGTCTGCCAGATTTACGTTTCCCATTTGATCCAGGTAGTAACTTTCGACCCCCCCTCGTGGGATCTCCACCTTGTCGTGGTGGGAGGGCTCAGTATCCGTGGTTAGATCACCCACGGTGAAGCTAACCGAGATCCCGGGAGTGGACGCTCCGGGTGGGCTTGACGGAGGGCTGCGCAGGATGCGCCCAATGGTGCGGATGCGAGGGACAGTTCTTCTGTCCCTTGCAGTCGGGCGCGGTCGCGGGAGGAGAGGCGTGTCGGTGTTGCGTTGGCGCGCGCCCTATCTCCCGCGACCAAATGAGGCCGCAGCATTGTTGCGTCGCGGTGGGGCCGCGGAGGAAGAGGAAATGCGGTGTTGCGTTGCCGTCGTCCCTATCCTCTGCGGCCGCTGGGTGTTTTGGCGGCGGAGCCCAACACCTTCATCCGCCGCCAAGGGGGATGTTGTTCGGGGCCCCGCCTGACCATCTGCCAGATCATTTTCAAACCCGACACCAAAGTAACCTTCCACAAGTTGAAACCAACAACTTTCTTATTTTGCCAATATAGTCTGTATTTAATTGTGACACTAGAAGTCAGAATATTATTGTCATATCTTAATTTTCAGACCTGAGAGAGTAGGTAAATAACATTAAAGAATAAGGTTGTTAATTTTAATTATGTTTTAATGTTCTGTTTAAATAAGCCGAGCATAGCATCACCCGTGCCATTGTAAATTATTGAAAGGAGAATATTTATTTCTATTGAGATAAAATATCACGCAGTTGCCTTCACCGCTCTCTAGCCTACACTGAGACCGTGTTTATACCTACATATGAATGAATGAATATTTATTTATTTCGAGTAACAAAACTCATTGGGTTAGTAACAATATTCCTTACCCTATGTTAGTATTCCTATTCTAAACACTAAGCCTAAAACCATGAATATATGTGAATCACTGCCACCCGTCTATCACGGAAGTGGACAGCTTGCAGCAGCGATTCACATATAAACAATCGAGTCTGCTTGCCACACAGCAGAGGATACGGTTGGGGCTGGCCCGCACTCGGCGCACCAGGGAAGCGCAACGTTTTCTCATCGTTGTATAAAAACAGTCAACGCGAGCTTCAGCAAACATCCCTGAGGCACTACAGTAACGGGGCAACCCCATCAACACCCTGAACGCATTATTATATTGAACGCGAAGGACGCTGTACGATCCCTGCGTATAATCAGCCCACAGACTGCACGTGTAAAAAGAAGTGCAGTATGCACGAAACAAGGTTATTTTGACACTCTGTGAGCAACGTGAAAATCTGCGAGCTATCATGTTGGCCCTTACCGACAGCGCCCTTCGCTCTCGCTCAATATCCTCATCGTCCTTCATGCCCGCGGTCAAGACGTGTCCAAGGTATTTAAACTTGTATACCCGTGTGAGCGGAGTACCATTTAAATGGACTGGTGGGATAGTTTTTAGACACGTTCCACCACGGGCATCAAAGACCATGACCTCACTCTTACGTTCGTTGTAGACCAATCCATGAAACCTGACATAGTCTTCACAGATGGCCACCAACCTTCTAAGGCCACAAGCTGAGGCGCTCAGAAGAGCCATATCGTCGGCGTAACTAATATTGTTTACACAAACTCCATCAATGTAACAGCCGGCTCTCTCTCTGCTGAGCGTCTCAACTAACTCATTTATGTAGATATTAAAGAGCGTAGGTGAACTCAACCCCCCCTGCCGCACGCCACACTCCAATCCATACGGTTCCGACAAAGTCCCAGCCCATCGAATTTGATTGATCTGACCTCCATACCAGCATTTTATTTGAACTCCAGCTTTCTCAAGCTTACTCCACAGGATATTGTAGGAGACCAGATCAAATGCTCTCGATAGATCGAGGAAGCACGCATATACAGGTGTTTTCCGGTCTGTGTAGTACTTGACAGCCCACTTTAGACACAGGATGGCACTCTCAGTGGACAGTCCAGCTCGAAATCCGAACTGGTTGTCGTGCAGCTTAATGTGACTTTTGAGTTGTCTATTAAGCAAGCTATCAAGCACTTTTGCTATTACCGTAGCCAAGGAAATAGGCCTATAGTTTTTTATATCCGCTATATCGCCTGTTTTATTTTTCACTACAGGTACTACAATAGTTCTAGTCATCTGACTAGGCAAATATACATGACTCACACAAAAGTTAAAGAACATTGCCAACACTCTTGGTAAATGGGGACCCGCGTACCTGAGGTGCTCGATACTCAGACCATAGTCGCTCGATACTCAGTACATAGTTTCATAGTCGCGGAGTGTGAATATTATTCTGTGAAAAAAGTGTCCTTCAAAATATATTGAAATTTCTAAGATATTTTAATTTATCGGTTGGAATGACTTGATTTAATAATATTATTTTCCGTGGACCAGTGGATAGCGTATGCGACTACTGATCGGAGGTCCGAGGTTCGATCGGGCAACGAACCTCCGGTCGGGCAAAAGTGTTACTGGGTTTTTCCGAATTTTCAGTAGCAGCTCGGAGTTTGGTGATGTGCCCGGTAACGGGAGTAGGCTCGCCCCCTATTACGTGGAACTTAAAAATTCATGGCGAAATGTGGGTGTAATATTACAGGCATAATGAACTTTATGTGATGACATTATTTGCACATTGACACTATTATATAGGAGGAACCAATCAGTGTTGTGCTGAAAGTAATTTAGAAGTAGATCTGTGGTAAGTTCTTGACAATGTTATCTAGGTACGTATAACATAGATCTCAATCTTACAAATGTGTGGCTTGCAAGTCGATGCACTTGTTGAAAAATAGACGAGGCTCTAGCACTTTCACTTGGAACTCAGATGGCAGTCGCTGCCGTCAAAGCAAAACATATACATATTAAATGGAGCGTCATAGGTGTGTAACTGCCCTGGCAAACTCGGGCACCATGAAGCACATTTTAGATATCAACAGGGATAGAGCTAAGATGAGGAAAATTGTAACAAAGATACCGGTCCCAGACATAAAATATTATTTCACAATATTCGACCAGCAAGTATAATCCTTACCGTAACCATGTTCTATGAAAAGAATGAATTTCTTGTGAATGAGGCAGCTTGTTTTAAAATAATACGTTTATTACACGGTTTTAACCGCGATAACTGGGGATGAACTTTTTAATAAAACCTTTTTTTAATATAGAGCTCTGTAAACAGAGGTGGTTGAACCTTGAAACAACTTTTGTGTCAGTTACCTTTTTAATTAAAGCATTCATGTAGGTATGGAATGAACTTGTACAATAAAACCTTTTAGAGAGGGTTAGCTTTAAAAATATGTTGAGTATAAAATATTTTGACATAAATAAAAATAAATACATCGGAGTACCTATGCATTAGCTCGTCTGGTTCAGTTCTAGTGGCTTTTGTGTACTTGCACGCCTACGTGGAAGAATTACATCTCGGAATTTCTAACATAATATCTATAATTATGTTAAAATTCCTAGATTTATAGAAAAGGTAGTAGAGCCTTGCTGATTGATTTCAGCATGAATGGACCGGCTCGACCGGGGAAGTACTACCCTCTCACAGAAAATCGACGTAAAGTAACAGTACCTAAACTGTTGCGTTTCGTTCGGTGAGTGAGAGTACCGGAGGCCCCATCTCCTATTCCTTTTCCCTCATTCCACACCTCCTCCCATCCCTTCTCCTAACCCAAGGGGCGGCAACGCACTTGTGACTCTTCATGTGTTGTTTGTGTCCATGGGCGACGGTAATTGCTTACCATCAGGCGATCCGTCTGCTCGTTTGCCGTTTATGACATAAAAAAAAATCTACAGTATACAGGGTGGCGCTTGCATAGCGGCACTTTTTTACAACATTCTTAAGCCTTGTACCAAAAATCAATTAAATCGGTGCAGTAGTTTAGCCACAATATCGATTTTAAGTTCCGCAATTTTTGCACACGCTTTGAGTTCCATACAGCTGATACAAAACGGTCAACGACCCTACATTGCGCGCCGCGACTCACCACGCGACGCCTCGACGTCATCCGAAGCTAGGCTCAGCGCAGACAGAACAGAGCGCAGCGGAGAGGATTTTATCAACGCACTTGAAAATAAACTTTAATGTTTTTACAATCATGTTCATAAATGCTTGAACCTGATAAAAAATATTCGCGCGTCCTCGAAGATACGCGGAAATCCCCGCGCAAAGTCGAGTCGGCGCCCGCGTCGTACGCGTATTTTCAGGGTTTAACGAACTTTCGCGACAAAATATTTTTAAAAGGCACCAGTGCTTGCCTAAGTAATGAGTGACCAAACATTGGAGTGATGTGTAGAATTACTGAAATAGGTAATTCGTCTATTTTTTATGTTATTTCCGTGGCATCGTCTGCCGCATAGCACACGTTGCCGTTCTTACAAAGGTCAGTAACCTAATGTCATATTGGTCTACAAATGGTGTTTCGTTTTGCTACTCATATTTTATAGTTTATTTTGTTTGAAAATTTTATTATTTTATTTTGGCCCCATGACCTTTTTTGTTGATATAAAACATTTTATAGGCATCAATGCTACGTCCTTTTTAAATCAATGCCCCTATGCAAGCGCCACCCTGTATATGTAATTCTCTATTTAAATGTGGAATCGGGGCAATATCAACAATATCAATAAAAATACATAAAAATTTTCCTCTTTCTGTTACTGACAGACGAACAGCCGAAACTACTGGGCATACGTAGCTGAAATTTGGCATATACATAATGATAAGGATGTCGTAAGGACCGAGATAGGGCAGAACCGATTAAATTATTAAAGAAAATAATAAGCAAGCGTAGCTGCAGGCACCCTCTGGTTTATTTATACGGCAAGGCCTAGCCGACACATCGCTGTAGATTTTGAAACTGTCATTATGATAATGGAGGTAACAGGTAGTAACATTTTATCTTCGCATTTAAAGCTAAACCCGTGAATTACAGAATTATTAACATTCAGCGTTGCTCTACAATATATTTTTATATGGTACACAAAAATAGCTTTATTATTTTACCACTACTACTGGTTGGAACCGGATATAACTATCAATCAAAACAATGTACCTGCTTTAAATTTGAATTAAACTTGTACGGTGTTCCCACTGTCTCGCTATCCCTTATTATCCCTGAAATAGAACATGCCGCAGACGCTAGTGATGTGTATACAATGATTGGATAATTCATCTATACCAATATTATAAAGCTGAAGAGTTTGCTTCTATGTTTGGGTGAACGCGGTAATCTCAAGAACTACTGGTCCAAATTGAATAATTTTTTATGTGTAACATAGCCCATTAACCGAGGAAGGCTATGGGCTATATAACATCACGCTATTAGCCACGAGAGCGGCGTAGTAGCCTTGAGAATGTGGGTGTTTCCGCGGGCTCAGCTATTTTATAGATATTTTACCTCATCCACTAGAGATACTAAAATAGATTTGAGGTGTCGTGTTTTTAAGCTTACCACCCAAGTATTTTTGAGTGTAATGTACTTGATTTTTTATCATCTGTAAGAGATTTATTTTTACTGAAACCTCGTCTTGTGAAGTCGAGTTAAGTAGCGTTTTTTTACTCTAGTGCCCGGAACACTAGGAGTACTGAAGATTTTGTCCTTTTTTGTTAGACTCACTTGAAATCTCTTCAAGTTCTCGAGGCATACACTTAAAATATATTTAAATATATATCAGAATTTATGGTCATGAGTACGGGACGTCAACTGGCTATGAAACGGAAATGTGAAGATAGCGCGCATCGACAGAGTCTAGTGTGACGTTCGCTATAGTTGAAGAGGGGGTTGACGGTTGACCTTCAATGGAGCAACACAACTCTCACTTCTGTTGGAAACTCCGGGCGGACAACAAGTACCTAGTAACTGTCACTCGTTTCATGATCAGTAATCCAAAATAATTATTGTCAGTTTTGTTAATCTGATTTGGTGTGAAATTATAACACTGTGCCCACATAGAACTGTGAAGCGTTGATACCGGCCAAAAATCAAGCAACCCGTCGTCATCAGAAGTAGCATGAACCAGCGCGACCACAAGGCGCGAGCGAAAGCGACTGCTAAGACTGCTATGTTGATGAATCAGCTGAGCTTTCAACTGCAACCGTGGTGGGCGTATTTTGTCTGATTTTTAGGGTTCCGTACCTCACAAGGTAAAAAAAGAAACCCTTATAAGATCACTTTTTTGTCCGTCTGTCTGTTTGTCTTTCTGTCCTTGTGTCACCACCGATTTTCTTAGGAATGGGTGGCCTAGCAAATAAAATGAATACCAGATACTAAGGTCTATGGTTCCGATTAAGTGTTTAAAAATCAGGGTCTTGGGTCAACCCGATAAAAAGATATGGTCAAAATTAGATTTTTGCGAAAACTTGTAAGTAACAAAATTAACCTTAATTTTCAACTTTTTTTTAATTTTCGGAACTTTTCCTTTACTTGTGCTGTAAGACCTTGGTTTTAACCAAAATTGACAATTCTAGGTCAACCGTAAGTACCCTATAGGTTTTGGGTCGAAAACCTATATGGTAGTTCCCGTTGAACTAGAATCACGAAATTTGGCTAAAAGCAGGGCCTTACAGCACAAATAAAGAAAAAATTACAAACAATAAAAAAGTGGAAAATTTTAGGGGTGTCCCAATACATGCATAGTAGACTCCATTTAAGATAGTCCTCTAAGTTGTATGGGCGCTCATACAGATTTAGAGGACTAGCGTTATTAGCACCAACCTCAAATAAGGTAAAATGCGTACGGAACCCTCGGTGCGTGGGTCAAACTCGTACTTTCCCAAATTTTTTAATTGGTACTGCCAATTTTATTTAGTGACGGTAGTTTTATAACATTACGCGTGTAACCTTGGAAATGTCATAACCATTGTAGTGATATCGCCATCACATCGTACCGAGTGTTGTGGGTTCGATTCCTGCACGAGACATTGAGTTGTGGAACCGTTTGACTTTTACAGTGTCGTGTTTTCCATGGCATGACCTCATGAATAATATTCTTTTTAATAGCTTAAAGAAGAAAAAGACAAAAAAAATGTGGGTAGTACTGAACGATTTAATTGCGACCTTTGCTGTATTTTATGTTAGCGTATGGTTGTCTGATTTCCACTGTGACCTAGCTATAGCGTAGATATCGAACGGAGATTTTGAGTTTGATACGCCGGTTAAAAAGAAAGCGATTATTTTTATTTCTTCATGCAAGGGTGGCTCGCACTCACGAACCTTGTGATCATATTATGCTTGCTTGTAAATAGATTGTCTTGTCTCGGTCTAACTTCATAGACTGTAATAGTAACAATAGTGAGCGTGCAGGCCGACTTGCATTATTTCAAGCAAGTGCGTTTGAGTGAAACGTGCTAGTTATTGTTCTAGTGCAATTGTAATGCTGGTGTGGGGGTTATGAGTAGATGTTTTATGCAGAGATAAAATAAAGATTCAGGAAACGAGATATATACTTTAATGTGGGTCCACATTATAACTACATTTGGACTACATACTAACGACCTAACTGTGGGGGAGCGTGGAGACGACTGCTGAACTTCGCTAACACAATAGTGCGCCTTGTATATAATTTGTAGCGTCAGCAGCCGCTACAATATTCCCCCCTTTATTAAAAAAAAAGGAATTAACATATTAAACAATCTAAAAAATCTGAAACAAAATAATTACAAAAACCAATCTACATAAAATAATATAGTATAAGTAAGTACCAGGTGCTAGCGCCCGAATTGCGTCATATCATAAACATGTATCAAGTAACCGGAGCGCTAGTCCTGAGAATGCAAACTAAACAGAAACTCAGTATGTATATGGAACTCTATAACGATAACGAACGAACTAACTACCTATGTATGTGATTTTATTTTTAGAACGATACTGCTATAACTTTATACTAAAGACCAAAACACGATACTTAATAACACAGTTGCCGTTTCTATTACACTCCTGTTGCTCTTCGTAAGCCGCTTGTAGAGAGCTGGTCGTACAAAGAAGCAAATAGGTTTCGTCCATCCTGCCAGTGATCTTCACCGTTCTGCCTGGGCCGTGATGAGGGACGACAGGGTGCGCTATCCAACACAGAGTGGTATCCATCCTCGCCTCCAAGTGTGATGAGCCGCTTCGACGCGTGCACTGTTCCGTAGAGTGCCACCGCCGGTCCCGTGTCGATCCCGTCCTCGGAGAATGCTACGTCTTCGTCTTGGTGCGGAATTCTGCCTCGCCACCAAGGTCAATTACACCTTATGCCCCGACGTACGCACTTTCCTTCAGAGTGCCGCCGCCGTCGTATGCCGCTCCGGAATTCGTCTGCTGCCCATGTTGCCGTGATCACTGTTATCGGCAAATCGTCATGTACCTTGTTCCAAATTTGGGTCGCACGTGTCTTGACTTTGATGTTGTCTGCAGTTAGGTCGTAAGCCCTTTCGGTCGTAGTAAAAAGGGCGAGTCGTCTCCCATGAGTCCAGGATGTCTTCGTGTCTAGGCTGCTTGGCTCGCTGTTGCCACGCTGCACATGCGCTTGTTTGATTCCGCTGACCATGTGCACGTGCGTCGACGCCGCGTTGCCGAAGCTGAGCCGAAGGTTGCGTTTTCTTTGTCGGGGTCACCAATGTGGGGGTTATGAGTAGATGTTTTATGCAGAGATAAAATAAAGATTCAGGAAACGAGATATATACTTTAATGTGGGTCCACATTATAACTACATTTGGACTACATACTAACGACCTAACTGTGGGGGAGCGTGGAGACGACTGCTGAACTTCGCTAACACAATAGTGCGCCTTGTATATAATTTGTAGCGTCAGCAGCCGCTACACTGGTTTTAGAACCAACACGCAGCTTCGGTTGGTTTTCTGCTAAACCAAGAACAATAACTCCGATTTAGACTGTCCCTCGCAGGGCAGCGGCGCTAAAGTTGGTAAACTAATCGAATCGTACATACTAAGTTCATAGTGTAAGACTGTGCGGAGCTGTTGCGGCTGACCATTGACCGCTGTTTTTGTAGCACAGTTTGTAGCTTTTATTTCGTAAATAGACGTGTGAACTGCAGTGTTGCTTAGACGTGTGCGGTTGGTTGGTAAGTGTAACCTGACCTTATTCGAAATATGTTACTAGCGCTATTATTTTATCGACTCGTGGTGTTGATAATACCTAACAGTTTTCGTTTAAACGTGATCAGAGCCTGAGTGAAAAGTGGCACTGTTACTCGTTGTAATTCTGAGTTGTACAGACGATCTCAGTATTGCAGTTACACCTGCTTCCTTATGTGCATAAATTTTTAACATGGCACTTAAAAATGTTTCTTTTTCATGCTTATTAGATGGCACCACTAGTAAAATTAAATTCAATTTTAAGATTTTACACGAGAAAATTACCTACTGTGTGTTTTTAAAATTCATGTGATACGCTGGGAATTTTTATCAAGTGCCCTGAGTTCTCTGGCCAATTCCAAGTTATACTTAGGACGTTTAGGAGTGATAGTGTTTATAGTAGAAGCTGTTAAACTCGATTATCAGATGTAGAAGAAAATGATTGAGTTATCATCGTAGTGCGTTACTATAATCAGTTTCAGAGATTTTAATTTTCATTGTAGGTAGAACTAGGTTATCGATCGTTAGTGATGATTATACAGTTAATGAGAATAAGGTTAAGCATACGTTTAACCTTATTCTCATTAAATGGATACTTTGTTAGTCGTTGTTGTGAAAATTTTGTGGTGCCCACGTTTCCGTTGGTGTAGTTTTGCATAAACTGGATAAGCCGTTTGTGCGGCTGCATTTTTAGCCATGCGTTTCCGTTGGATGGGCCGGCAAAGTGCCTTTCTGGTTAGCCTAGTTTACCCTGAAGCTTTTTTGTTAATCATAGTCTCCGTTGGTGTGCAAACAAGACAGCCATTAGTGCATTTATCATAGTATCACAAACGTTGACCATCGTCTTGAACGCGAAAGGTCCGTTGCTGTATCGCTAATGATTAGGTTAGGATAAGCTTAGTATTTAGACTATCCATGACAAAATTATAACGCTAAAAAACTGGTTAGATAATTGGTAGTAAACTTAAAATCTAAGAGTATCAGCCTAGTAAGATTTTCTTTTAGTCTGCTATGTGATAACTGATAAGTAAAACCAAAGTAACATGTTGAACAAACCTAGTTTAAGATTACTTTGTTAAACGCTCGAAATGATTATCCGGGTGGTGTTTTGTAACCGGGTTGGATGGAGGTTGCATAGCGTAATGTTGAAGCCCCTATGGATGTCAGAGTATGAGCGATATAATGTTTAATGAGTTTCCTATTATTTTAACGAGTATGGGTGGCAAGACGTCAGCTTCAAGAGAAAGAGTTAGTTGTGATTTTCATTAAAACCTGTAATGACTTTGATCAGAGTACCTTTATCTCCCACCGACTTGGGTCAGGAATAGCCGAAAGACTAGAATGAGTGCTGTGCGATAATTGTCTTTTATACCTAGAGCGAAGTGCATTAAGGTAAGGTTGTTGAACACAATCATGGATTCCCTGCTGCTCAAGTAGCTCTGCTTTGATATTTGTTCACTAAAATTGTTAGATACCTGTGGTTTCTGTGTTGTATGACAAGAGCGTTCTTGGCAGGATTCATTAGCCGAAGTCCAACTCGCGATCAACTGTACGATTAACCGAACGACAAAAACTAGTCCCCTAGAGTTGTTAATAGGCAAGGTGTGTGCACGCCCTCTATCATTGATGGCAGTTGATGTAGAACCTGTGGTTGACCTAAATACCTTGAGAGATGATGCGTTACGTATTTTTGAGATTGCAGCATCATATGAGAAACGTAGGTTTGATAAGACAAACGCAAGGCTTACTAAATTTATAGTAGGTTACTTTGTGTTGACTATGAACGAGGAACGTAATCAAACGAAGTTAGACCCTAAGTATAAAGGCCCATTTGTGGTCATAGAAGTTCTTGACGGTGAACGTTATAATCTCAAAGCCCTTAATTCTAAGCTTACCTATAGGTACGCACACGACAGGTTGCGAAAAATGCCTGAAAGTCAAAGTACAACTGAAGAAATTGAGGTAGAACAAAGTAGTTCTGATATTGAAGAAAGTGTTTAGGTTTACACGATGATAGAAATCGGTGTCTTCTAACTTAGTAGTCCGTGAGTAGGCGGTATAACAGTCAGCTCTGGCGGAGGTCGGGTTTCAGTGGAAACCGTAGAGTCCTGGAGAGACTCGGCGTTCCCATGTGGGGTTCGCAGAAAGTAGAGTAACTGGAGGTTACTGAGCTATGCGTAGCCATGATCATATGTAGAGCTTAAATGTTTTGGTTTACTTGGTTTGAAATAATATCTTGAGAGATACCGCGATAATGAAATGTCAGTCTTACTTTGAGTTTCCTGATTATTGGTTTTGATACTGAAACGTTGTGCCAGAGGATCAGAGCATAACTGACGATCTTGCAGAGAGCAAAGTGTAAACCTTAATACTGACGAGACAGTAGAAAACTGAGCTTCCATGTTGATTGGTTGTGTGATTCAATGTCAGAGGTTGATTTGTAGCCGTAAATCTGTACTAATCGGTGTCAACCAACTGTGAAGGCAGTTGTCCGTGAGTACGCGGTAGGCAGACAACTCTGGTGTCGGGGTTTCGTAGGAAACCATAAAGCCCAGGAAGGATTTGGCGATCCTTGTGAGGATGCGCAGACAAATGGGTTTCGTAGGAAACCATAAAGTCTAGGAGGGACTTGGCGATCCTTGTGAGGATGCGCAGATAAATGGGTTTCGTAGGAAACCATAAAGTCCAGGAGGGATATGGCGATCCTTGTGAGGATGCGCAGATAAATGGGTGGCAACCGAGTGACTGGTTGAGTACCTGATTTAGTAACTGGAGATTACAGAAGGGTGGCAACCGAGTGGCTGGTTGATTACCTGGTTTAGTAACTGGAGGTTACTGAATGGTTATGAATCACATGTAGAGCTTTAGTTATTTGATTTGATTATAACGTGAGTCTATGGTAATTGCCTGTATTGTCAGTGATACTCTGAATCCAGCTTCATTACTAGTTAGGAAAGTAATGTAGAAGGTAATTTTGTAATAAATTTGATTGGAATCCTAACACTGTTTTGATTCAACCCTTACCTGGGTTAAGTCAGGACTGACCGAGCAATGTGATACTGTGCGTGTAAAATTTTGTTACAGATTAACACACAGGGACATGTGTCCTGTAGGATGGCCGTATCGGAATGGTCATGAGTACGGGACGTCAACTGACTACGAAACGGAAGTGTGAAGATGGTGCGCTTCGACAGAGTCTAGTGTGACGTTCGCTATAGTTGAAGAGGGGGGTGACGGTTGACGTTCAACGGAGCAACACAACTCTCACTTTTTTGGAGACTCCGGGCGGACAACAAGTACCTAGAAACTGTCACTCGTTTCGTGATTAGTATTCCAAAATAATTATAGTCAGTTTTGTTAATCTGATTTGGTGTGAAATTATAACACTGTGCCCACATAGAACTGTGAAGCGTTGATGCCCAAAAATCAAGCAACCCGTCGTCATATTTAAGTTTTATGGGCTGAAAAGAATAAATAAGAGATATCCGCAAGAAATGTGAAAAGAAACTGAAAAATGTTCTAGCTCTCTTTATTCATGCCTAGAGCTACATTTTATGCAAGGTGAGTAATGGTAAAAATGTAATTAGCGATTGATTCGTTCCTTCATTAGATGTTAAACTGAAATACCTGATTTTTCTTCAAAAATCGATCAGCAACATTACTAATTACGGATTTTTAAAAACCTTTTTGAGTTTGACACGAAAACGCTGTAAACCATCATGGCGGTTGAATGATATCATAGCCCAAGAAGACTGGCCTGCTCTATTCGGCAAAATACCACAATTTACCCACAAGTTTGTGGGTAAATTGTGAATTAACAAAGTTTCCTCAATTATCATCATAGTATTTATAAAGGTACCTATTCGAAATAAAAAGTAAAGGCATATTATAAAAAATATATATAAAATAAAAAAGGAAAATAAATCAGTAAAATCAATATAGGTAAATAGGAGCTTCTAATCTTAATATATAAAATCCTTGCGTTATTGACTGACTGACAGACACGCTACAGCCGAAACTATTGGGCGCAGGAAGCTGAAACTTGGCATGTATGTTCCTTGGGGACCGTAGGGGTGCACTATGAAGGGATTTCCCGAAATTCTCACGGGATCGGCCGAAACGGGTAAATTTAAAAAAGATGCAGGCGTAGCTGCTGGCGTCCTCTAGTACGTATATAAGCACGCAGTCTTGACATCGATTTAATAATGTCATAGTTAATTTGTGGGAAGCGCTCTTTTGTGTCTTGATAGACGACATTTGACACATGCGTAAATATATATTTTTTATAACACAATGATTTTTCGTGGTACGCAATAATTGTTTTATCCAATATTTTAAAACATCCAACAGTTCTTTGCTTGGATATATTAAGTTGCCCGATATATTAAGTTCAGCGATATACTTTTACAATTCTTGATATAACACATCACTATGATGATAGAAAAGTTTGGGAATATCAGTTAAAAATGAGTAAACGAGTGAATACGAGCGACTTTTTAATGTGTTGGAAAGAGAAACGTTTTCAATAGCTGAGTACTTTGTATCTGTCAATGCTGTCACCGGAGTAATGTTGCCAGTACTGTAAATATATTGTACTCATTTAAATCGATAGGCTATTTGTATAAAAATATTTGGCCAGTAAGAGTAGCATTGCTGAACTCAAAATGTTATTAACGGCCATTTTCAATATTCGAACTATAGATAGATCTGTAGATTTTAGTGTCATGTTTGACATATTCTGTTTGGAGCTTATGTCAAAAACTGTCAAAAACGAATCTGAAATCTACAGATCTATCTAAATTTCGAATATTGAATTCCGGTGTAAATCTTTACAAATAACTATGAGATATGGACTTTTATGGTATTTTGTTCTTAAAAGATCTCCAATTAGATAATATTTACCTTAAACAACTTTTTTCAAAAAGTGGCAATGAAAATGTGACGTCATTTTGACGTCATTTCGACGACCCACGGCACGCTGCCACCGAAGTGAGCAGGCCAGTCTTCTTGTGCCAGTGGGCCAGTGATATGACAAAGTGCAAAACAAAACAAACCGTGAATGAAGTCTGCTCTGATGTACCCACTTTTATTTTGTTATATTCGATTTGACAGGTAGAGAGTTTGACGTTTTAGTTGTATTTACTACTAAAACGTCAACAACATGAATGGCGGACGTACTGTTTGACGTAATGCTCTCTGATTGGTGTACACTGTCACAAGAATAAAAACATTATTTGTAGTTTAGAATCCTAAAAATAACATTAATCTTACCTTTTATAATAAATAATAAACTTTATTGCCATCTTGAAATCATAATGAATCTATAGATACTACAATCAAACCGATTTGTTCTTAGTGGACACAAGCCTATTGATTGATTTGAGTCTGGATGTCCGCTGCTTGAGTATTTATAAAGTTCCCAGTGACAAAGAATTTATTACAATAGTGCGAATAGTAAAAAAAGAAAACAGTTTACTTTAAAAAGAATATCTAGAGATATAATTCTATCATAATGGACAGATTTTAGTAAACGTCGGCAGTGAACGATGGACAGAAACAACCAAAATCGCACACATTCGTAGACAGCAACGCAGTGATTTCAGCTGCAGCGATTTCGGGCCAAGTCAGCTGAGCATAGTAATTGACATTCGACCGAGCGAACACGCATCAAGCGTCATGTTAAATTTACTTCGACCAAATGTTCTACATACACTACGTATGTATAGATGTAACAAACTGCGGCAGTAGTGGCGATACTTATGGACATTGTACAACATGAATATTTTTCTAAATAATTTTGGGTAAGAACTAATGATGACAATATTCTATAAATAATAATAATAATATTCTACTACATTCACACAACACCATCTAGTCCCAAACTATGCAGAAGCTTGTACTATGGGTACTAGATAATGGATAAACATACATATACACATTTTTTTTGTAAATACATACATATTATACATAGAAACACCCAGACCAAGACAAACACCCATGTTCATACACACAAATGTTTGACTTGAGCGGGTATCGAACCCGCGACCTTCGGCGTAGCAGTCGCTTACACTCCCGCTGCGCCAACCGGTCGTCAAAGAAGGATAAATTAAGAAGGATCGCAATGGAAGTGGCATTAAAGCATAATTTTATAAGATGTAATGTAACTCCATTATGCATTTTCTCACACAAGTAAACAACTTCATGGTTCAGATTCAAAGTTGACTTTTTGGACTCATAGACCGTTAATATGGGCCTTATCCGAAAACTCAGGGTCAGTCAGAGGGCGATGGAGAGAGCTATGCTCCATGTTTAGAGTTTCTCTGCGAGATCGAATCAGAAATGAGGAGATCCGCAGGAGAACCAAAGTCACCCACATAGCTCTCCGAATAGCCAGGCTGAAGTGGCAAAGGGCAGGGCACAGCGCGAAGAACCGATGGCCGTTGGGGCAGGCGGGTTCTGGAGTGGCAACCACGTACCGGACGACGCAGCAGGGGTAGGCCTCCCGCAAGGTGGACCGACGATCTGGTTAAGATCGCGGGAAGCGGTTGGATGCAGGCGGCTCAAAATCGGTCTGTGTGGAGAACCTTGGGGGAGGCCTATGTCCAGCAGTGGACGTCTTACTCATTTCATTATTCATCATCATCAGCCATATGCTGAAGTTAACTGCTGCCTCTCCAATAACACGCCTCTGAGCTCGATTTTTTGTTCAGCAGCTTCCAGCCACTTTGCAGAAATCGTCACTCCATCTACCTGGAGGGCGTCCGACACTACGTTCGCCAATCCGTTCTAAAGCCATTAAATACATTGTAATAAAAAAACGTTTAAGTTACCTATACTATATTTGGTCGGTACCTCGTGCATACCGAGCTCAAGGTGCTTTGGTACACACTCAGTACTAAGTGTGTATCGAACTCTAGACATGTAAGTTAAACTCACATGCCAACCGTTCGTTTCAAGTTAAACTACTTATAGATAAAATTACCATGGTAAAAGTAGCAGGATCCAATCACATTTTCACCGCTTTATAATTCCATCTCAACGAGTATCATGAAGCACATTGAATGCAACATGGAAAATATAATCGAACTGAATACAACATTGCGCTAACGAGAAAACGATTTCATTCCAATGGATACCAAAGGATAGATTTATATCTTGTACAAAGGGTGGCGGATATTATTATCCATTATATGTATATGTTGCAGTCAAAGTTATTAACTAGTCAAAAACGGTTTTGACTGGTTTTGATCACTACTATATCGATCTCACTATTTAAATAGGAAAATTAAACCTTACCACTCTTAAAATTTTCAGTAGCTCTTATTTTATTTCCGGTCAATAGTACAGTCGCTTAGCGTCATTAAGGCCTCCCTCACATTGTTCATGAGTGTTCCGGCTGCCGTTCGAGGAACGGCCGCTGAGCATCGGCGTTCACTCTGTAGTACAAAGTGAGCGCCGAGCGCACGCCGGGCGTACGCTCGAGGAACGCTATCGCCAAATGTGAGTTCGGCCTTAGTCTCGGGTCGTCTTGTCGACCGTGCATCATGAATCTGTCCTCGGTTCGTTACAAAACTTGGAAGTGAAAGTGTTATTATGTTAGACTATAATTGTGAAGATACGTTGTACAAGAGTTTACTTTAGTGTTTTAAAGTAAACTCAGTGTATTGTAGTTAGTGCTTATTCAATGCACAAGACCCAGCTGTGCCCAAATAGCACTGTAAAGTGTTTATATCGGCCAAAAATCAAACCCTCTATTAAACAAACTTGGTCCTAGATGTTGAAAGTTTTAAATTAATACTTTTGAAGAATGTAATTACTATTTTAAGAAGACATTTTGTGACAACTTTTGCATAAAGATAGCTTTGATCTACGTATATTTTTTTATGGCAACACGTAGTATTTTTAAGAAGTTCTTTATTTATTTCATCAATACCTATTGTAACGAATTTTGACTTTGTCCTTATAGGTATACTAGAGGACACAAGCAGCTCCGCCTGCACATTTTTTTAAATTTATCTGTTTTGACCGATCCCGTGGGTATTTTGGAAAATCCCTTTTTAGTGCACCCCTACGGTCCCCAAGGAACATACATGCCAAATTTCAGCTTCCTGCGCATAATAGTTTTGGCTGTAGCTTGTCTGTCAGTCAGTCAGTAACGCAAGGATTTTATATATTAAGATGATGATGATAATAACTTTTCCACAGCCTAGAACTAAACTTCGAACTATATTAATTATATTTTGTTATAAGGCACCTGAGTTTTTCAAGCAAATAGGACCAAAGTAGAACGGGTGTGTACATAGTCAAAAAGTTGTTATTAGTAAAGTTCAGCTAACATTCAGCGTCATCGGTATTCATCAACTTAGTCTTTCTAGCAAAAGTGTGGCTTTTATTTGATATTTTGTGAAGCGATATTATTTATCAAGACCAAAACTTACCCTAAATAAATTTTGTAATATCATAAGTATTTTATGAGAATGTCATATATAAAAAAGAGAAAAGTTGATTTTCAGTTGTTATAATTTTTACCTTTAGGATCAATATTTATAGAAATAATGTTAAATTTTAAGGTACCTATTTTAAAATGACTTAGTTAAAAAATACCATCTAATATTTCTAGTTAAAACCCTTTTTGACTGGTTAAACATTTTAACTGAAACATATAGATACTTGACCGGAGATAAGAGGCACTTATTCACAATGAGCACTGTATTGACAGACAGACATACCCAGCGTTGGGACTAACCGTGACTGAAAGGAATGAATCAGTTCTACTTACAGTTTTATTTTCATAGGTGCTGTTCAAGTGTGCGAGGTAGTTATTGTAACTTAAAAGACGGTAGACACGTTTTAAATTGGCATGGACCAGAAATATATTTTGCAAGATTCTAGAGAATTTTATCATTTATTATAATAAGGATACGTTTGTGGTAGTTTGTTTCGTTCATTGATTTGGCTGTCTATACCAAGTATTATAATTCAGTGAAAATACTTTTTTTTTGAGGCTTGATGGAAACCAAACTATTTACGGGCTAACCCCCTCAAGTTGAGCCCTTAAAGGGGTTCAGGCTGGTGAGAGTGTGGGACTGTCCAACGAGAAACGCTGAGAGTACCCACTAAAACCACCATTGTGGTCCTCTACCCGATCCCATTGAATGGCGGGGTCACAGGAACTACGTTAGCATTACTGACGCGACCCCGCCTGAGCAAAATACATCCTGGATACTGACAACTGTCAGCTGAAAATGGAGCCAGATAGCTCAGATTATATAACTATCCAGAAAGTCTGCCTACTTCCTTACAAGATTCAAATTCAAATGTCATTTTTAAAAAGAAAAATATAAACGCTAACCAAAAATAGTCAAAATTCTTAATTGTCAGTTTGACTATTTGAGGTTACAATAGAAAATCGGCGATGCAAAGATTATCCGCGCGCCACTAGTGGCGAATTTGGAAGTTGTCCGGGTACGTCGCTTTTATTCATTTATGCACAAACATGGTGTACATCGATGGACATAATGCCATATGGCATATGTACCTGTCAACCTTTAGGTGGTGCAGAGATGAAAGTGGTAGGTGAATTTTACTATTTAGATGTAACTAATGTAAAATAATATACATACATAATAGGGATATAATACATACAAGGTATATAATACATACTGCTTTTGACAACTTTCAATACAACTTTGCTTCGAGGTTATAGTGGCAATGGTATTGAGCTGTCAAAAGTGTCGTACCCGGACAACTTCCAAATTCGTCGCTAGAGTCGCTAATTAGAATCTTAGCATCGCCAATACTTATATGACTATTATAGACCTCAGTCTAGCTGTCCTCAGACAGCTAGTACGATTAGGTGTTTTTTACACTTGCCGACCAAAACGTCGCTGGTAGGAATTAACGGTTTTCACTCATTATTTTTTTACCAACTTTAAAAGTGATCACACATCACTGCCGACTACCTAACCGACTGTCTTCTGACATCCGCAACCCAAAGGAATAGTTTTATTCCATGTACTAGGAAACAATTGCATGGTTACAATTTTATGCACGTAAAAATATTCGGATAAATAAATAGAAATGAAATACTTGATACTTCGTTTTCGTAGGGAAGAGTGTAAAAACAATCCATTGTACTCTTCCAATATTTATCTCCCATTTATAACATGTAAATTCTGCAATACCTCAACCGATATTTGCATTGCCAATATTCTAGTTAACCACTTAAGCAGAATACCTTACCTCTAGTTTATAGTTCAGATATTCGGATTCGTGAAACTCGATATGGTGAATCTATTTCGCCACAGAGCTCACGCTTCGGCACAACTAACAATACATACATACATAGACTCACGCCTGTTTCCCGGAGGGGTAGGCAGAGACTACGGAGCGCCATTTGCAACGATCGTGACATATCTCTCTTGCTTCATTCACTCCCATCAGATTCCTCATGCATGCTCTTCTGTTCAGGGTGCTTCTAACCTGTCCTGTTTTTAGGATGTCTCCAATCTGGTCAGAGAACGTCCGCCTAGGTCTTCCCCTTCGTCCTGTCCCTTCCACACTTGCCTTATTTATCTGCTTGGTCAGTCTTTCGTCATCCATCCTCTCCACGTGTCCAAACCATCTTAGCATACCTGTCTCGATGCTTGTCACTACATCTTCTTTTACCCCACAACACTCTCTTATCACACAATTCTTTACTCTGTCAGTCAAAGAAACACCACACATACTTCGCAGTGCTCTCATTTCTACAGCATTTATTCTATTTTCATGACTCTTCTGCCATACCCAACTATCACTACCATACATAAGAGTAGGTACTAACACCCCTCTATGGACATCCAAACGTGCCTTTTTGGACACGTTTTGGCTATTCATAAACGCCTTCAGAGCTCCATTGACTCTATTACCTGCATTAACTCTTCTTTCAATATCTTCTACATTCTTACCATCTCTTGTAAACAGCGTACCTAAATATACAAACTCATTCACTTGCTCCACTCGCTGTCCATCGATCATAACATTACAAGCCGTAACGCATTCCTCCTTTTCAAAAACCATAACTTTCGTTTTACTTACATTTACTTTCATTCCTTTCCTCTCTAACGCACCATGCATGATTGTTACCATCTCCTGCAACTCCTCCGCTGAAGACGCAACTAACAATATGCATAGGTATTAGAGTGTCAATGGAGAAATTCGAACTCCGGAGTGTGATGTGAAACTCAACTATTCCTGGTAGGTTTGGAATAACATGTTGCGGAAGGGAATCAATGTGTGTATGGATATATTTGATTTTTGCATGCTATAGGAATGTATATGAAGTCTAAAATGATAAGAGACCTATCTTCTATTTTCTATTTCACGATTAAAAATAAAAAAGTAAGGTTAAGTCCCAACCCGCACTTCCATAAGACAGCGTTGAACGGGATCTTTTGAGGCGTTCCACAGCCTCAAAAAGCCTGCCTCTCAACTTCATCATAGAATATGGATTCTCTTTCGGTTGCAGAAGTCCAATCGCTCTATATTTAAGACATTCTATCAAACCCTATTATAAAAATGGAAAGCAGACTCCAGATTCTGCTAAAATTATGGTAGATAATGATAATTTTAGTTACTTTTATCAACATAAAATGACGACAAAAGTAACGGAACATCAAAACTTATATTGTTACCAGTCGGATACCAGTAGAAATTACAAGCATTACAATACAGATAGAATATATTCGTACTGTTAACAAAAGGGTTTGTCTTGTTATAATTTAATTAAAGAGCCTGCTCCCCGATGTATTACGCTGTATCCCGAGGCTCACCAAAACATTCCTAATTGGTCCGTACCTCTTAAACAAGCGAAATTGCCTGACATCTTTGTAAAATTTTTAGGTAAGACATTTTGTATTGTAATTTAATTATAAAATACAAGTTAAACTAAAAATTAAAAGAACTGATATTTGGACGCAATAATCCGGACCTATATTGTAAAGTTTGACACTTTATACTGGCATCCAAATTGTTGGCAGCAGTAAAATGACGATTAATGTCGTCTAATCCAATAGTCTTGGGAAAGTCTATATTCCGATGTTTCCCAATACCGAGAGAGCCCAAAAATTTCCAAATACTGGCAGGTGAAGAAGACTCTAAGTTGGCAAGAATAAGTCGGCGTTTAGCTTTACGTATCATCTGGTTACACCGATTCCTAGCAGTCTTATAAGAGATCTCTTCGGTATTTTCGAAAAGCTCGGTCTCTGCGCATCATCGCCATCCGAACACCCTCCGTCATCCAAGGCGCTGGAGGACGCTTCAGTTTGATCTTCTTAACTTCTTCTTAACTGTTATGCGTGAGCGTCGTACAACCTGATTACAGTCTCGTAAAAAATTTGGACCTTGTCATCAACTGAGGTCGCCGCAACCAGGTTATTCCAATCTATTGCCGAAGCATGTAGACGCAATTTATCCACATCCATACGAGAAAAACAACGCTTGTGCAAGACTTTGGGCACGGGCTTAGGAGGTTTAAGGTTATAAGAAAGGAAAATGAGGGCATGGTGAGAGAAGCCTGGAGCAGGATATTGTCCGTGGTACGAAACAAGGGAGGGATCAGACGTAAGGATTATCCTCTTGTATGCCGGAATGCGAGACAAAATTAAAAGCTATTTTAGTTTTCGCGTGGATCCGCGTTCCGGCATTCAAAGGGTTAAATCTAGCCAGGTACTATCCCCATTGGGATTGTGGTGCGGAGAAGGCGAAGTAAACGGGAAGACCGATAGGATAGAAGGCCGGTATTGAAATCACCCATGAGGATGTAATGTGTATACTCAGACCCTAAGGATTCTAGTACCAATTCTAAGTCGGTGAAGTAATCGATAGAAGGTGGACAGTAAACTACTCCAAGAACCAATTTAGTTCCCCTGACCCAAACCTCTAGAAAGATAAATTTTTGAGTTACCAAACAGATATTGTTTTATTTTTTTAAATATTTTTGTTATTATTGTTAAAAGTCTTTTAGTGTTTTGAATAAGCTATAGTTTATTAGACGGAGTGGAGTATTTACTTATTTAGTATTTATTTACTTATCATCCGATAAACCTATAGACATAAGAGTTAACTAAACAGATAACTCAATTTCGGAAAAGCTGCTTACCTAGCGCTTAACTTACTATTACGGTCCCACAAATGTGAACATCTAAATGCATAGAATCACTAGTGACGGTGTTTAACTGCTATTTAGACTAGAGTTATTAACGTGTTGTGCTATCAACCACGTACTTTAGAGGTTTAAGTAGGTAAGAAAGGTTGGGACTGTTTTAATCGCTTAAAAGTGAATTACATAATAAACAACCGAAGAGATCGGTGTGACGACAATTGAACCTCTTATAAGACTGCTAGGAATCGGTGTAACCAGATGATACGTAAAGCTAAACGCCGACTTATTCTTGCCAACTTAGAGTCTTCTTCACCTGCCAGTATTTGGAAATTTTTGGGCTCTCTCGGTATTGGGAAGCATCGGAATATAGACTTTCCCAAGACTATTGGATAAGACGACATTAATTTTTCTCCAATCGCGTCGGAAGAGATCAAAAAGATTATCCTGTCTATTAAGTCCAAAGCGGTGGGTTGTGACGACGTGAGTCGTTATATGGTCACCGCCATCCTGGATTCTTTGCTTTCTCCACTTACTCATATCCTAAACTTTTCCCTTGAGTCCGGTCAATTTCCTGCCTTATGGCGTAAAGCCTTAGTTCACTCATTACCAAAAATATCCAACCCTTCCCTCCCTTTACATTTTCGGCCTATTTCCATTCTTTCATTGCTGCTGCAGCTGGAGGCATGCGCCCATGAGCATTTGTCCGGGTTTGTCTCCAAAAATAACATACTTTCCCCACTACAATCGGGATTCAGACCTGCACATAGCACTGTCTCAGTACTGCTGAAAGTGACTTCCGACGTCAGGGCGGGAGTGGAGGACACCAGGATCACTGTTATGGTCTTGGTGGACTTTTCAAACGCCTTCGGCGCCGTCAGTCGATATCCTCTTGTCCGTCCTCTCCTACCTTATGATCTCTTCCGACGCTTTGGAATGGTTTTCTTCTTATCTTCGAGGACGTCAGCAGTCGGTACGCGTCGATGAGACCTCATCATCGTGGCGAAATCTTGACTCTGGCGTTCCTCAAGGCGGTACAATTTCTCCTCTTCTTTTTTCATTGTTCATAAATCTTTTAACCTATGAACTTCGCTGTGCGTATTATCTACACGCCAATGACCTACAGATCTACACTCAGGAAAGGGTTGAAAACATAGCTATCGATAGGATTAACCGGGACTTAGATATGATTAGAGCCTGGTCGAACAGATTCGGCCTACCTGTAAATCCCACTAAGTTAGTTTAATAATCACATTATATTCGCTAATTACCATGTCATTCATTTATTATCTACATTTGTTAACTACAACGTCAAAAAAGTTTGAGAATCACAGATCGCAAAGTTCTAGTTGTGTTTTCCTACTATCATTGTGTCGCGCACTTGGGAGCAGTTACGAATACTTAACTTATTACTTGATCATTACTATCTTATTTCAGGAGAATTTGAACCTAATTTTGTAACAAGTACGTCCTAATTCGCAATCTACTAAAACGGTACTTATTACTTTTTCTTGATACAAAAGGTCTAATGTTATTCATCCGTCATTAGCTAATCGTTTCTTTTATAGATTTTGTTTGTTGCACTGTGTATTGCCGTGTTTCATAGATAGGCATAAAAATTTAATGATTACCCGCAATATAATATTATTATATGTGCCGATTTTAAAATTGAGTTACTGATATATTTTAATGGTACACACAATTATTAATCTCAAAAGTGAGTTTGCATTCCTTATTCATATAGTTATTATAATAGTTTTCAGTGTCTCCTATTAGTATTTATTATCAGAACGTGTGCGGGCTACGTACGAAAATTAATAGCTTATATCATAGATTATACAGATATACTGGTATAGATGCGCAACTCCCTCTAAGGAAAAAGTTCAATAGGCATCCTCGACTCCAGATGGCGTACAAACAATTTTAGTTTTATTCAGATCGTATAGATGGCGTTAGTAGTGGATTCATTTTTCAAAATAAAATAAATGTTTAATTTCGGTATTAATAAATAAATAAATGACAACTATTATGTAAAATATGCAATTTAAAAGTAAAAAAATATAAAAATCACAAAAAGTAGTGCTAAGTAAGCGTGGATTCGATCCATGGACTTCTAGATTAGAGCCAAGCACGCTTCCACTGCGCCACGCAGATCTTAACGAAGTTAGCGAAATTACCGTTCACTTGTCATTTTTTCTTTAGTTCTTACAATCATTGTTAGATGGCGCTGATTTATATGAAATTTACCCATGTAGGGAACTTTCACGGCTCTGGCTTATATCGTAATATTTGTCTGAGCGGCTATGATGTGATTGTGTTTACTGAGACGTGGCTAGTGGATGATATTTTTAATAGTGAACTATTTGATGCTCGGTACTTGGTTTGGAGACGTGACCGTGACTATCACCGTACAGCACAAAAATGTGGCGGAGGCGTTTTGATCGCGGTAAGTAAAGACTTGATAGTGACTGAAAGAACGGAATGGCGTAGTTCTGCCGAAGATATATGGATTACCATCGTTTTAAAAAGGTCTAGGCCCTCAGTTACTTATAACCTACATATTTGTGCACTTTATTTATGCTAAGAAAACCTTGGTAATTCATATAACTCACAGCTACATATTTTTAAGAATAATTTAAGCAACATAATTTTGCAGAATCCTTTCGATAAATATATTCTTCTCGGAGATTTGAATTTTGGAAGCTGTGTTGAATTGTCTTATATATATATATATATATATATATATATATATATATATCTATAATTACTAGCCGCTAGTATATCTTGTCAATATATAAGGGACTTTTTTGATGCCACTTACACATACAATTTATCTCAATACAGCCATGTGCGCAATTTAAATAGTAGGATTTTGCACCTTGTATTTTGCAACGATAAGGTGGCTGTAAACGAATGCAGTAACCCACTTGCGTTACCCGATGATCTACATCACAAACCTTTGATGATTCAGACCGACTTCGTTGAAATTCATAAACTCTCCGATAATATGGCAAATAAATATATCTTCTCTAGAGGGGACTACGATACCATTATAAATGAGCAAGATAGAATCAGTTTGCAAAAATTTTTGCAAACTGATTCCTTAGACGACGCGATAACTTATTTTTATAATAAAATATATGAGCTGAGGGACAAATATGTGCCGAAAAAAAATATAAGAAATAATTAACACCCTCCTTGGTATTACACAGCACTAATTAAAATTTTAAAAGAAAAATATAAGTACCACCGTAAATATAAAATATACCGTAACATTGCCGACTATCATTCTTTCTCTATTCTACGCTCAAGGGCCATAGAGGTGGAAAACAGGTGCTTCGATACATATATGACAAAGATAGAATCAGCAATCGTTAATAATCCTAAGACATTTTGGTCCTATGTAAAATCAAGGAAAATTACTAATTCATTTCCAAACGCTATGCACTACCGTAATACGACTGCTGATACCGGTAATGACATCTGTAACCTGTTCTCTAATTATTTTCCACATTTTGACACGACCGGGGTGTGTACGTCTAATAACAACGCTAGTATAAATAGTAGTAGTATCTCCTCTGTAGTTGTCTGTCAGGATGAGGTGTTGCAGCTGATGAAGTCCCTGGATCTATCTAAAGGGAGCGGACCCGATATGGTACCACCAAATTAGTCTCGTTTTACCGGTTTGTATCCTATTTAGACGATCCCTATTGGAGGGTTATGTACCATGAATGTGGAAATCGGCATTTGTCACCCCTGTATTCAAGAAGGGGGATAGATCAAACGTGGAGGATTATCGCCCCATTTCTAAAATCTGTCTGTTTTCCAAATTACTTGAGAGAATTGTTTATGATCAAGTCTACGAAGCGATGAGATGTAATTTCGGTACCGAACAACATGGTTTCCTCAAGAAACGGTCTACTTCTTCAAATCTGATACTTTCCCATGAATTCATTTCAGCAGGCATGGACCAACGTGCGCAAGTAGACGTTATATACACGGATTACTCAAAATGTTTCGATCGTATTAATCATCGCGTACTTTTAGATACATTATTTTCGACCGGAAAACATGAAGACCTTTACCGGTGGTTTGCATCGTATATAGAGAATCGGACTGTTGTACTAAAGGGTTATATATCTACATGGAATTGTGTCCCTTCCGGAGTACCTCAAGGTTCGATCCTCGGGCCTTTATTATTCACTCTATTTATATCAGATATTAAACATTGTTTTCATCACTCTTACATCATTCTTTACGCAGATGACATGAAAATCCACAAAGTGGTACAAAGTAGATTAGATGCTGAACATTTTTTTTTATTATTATTAATAAACCTGTCAAATTGACTTCACACTGCCTGATGGTAAGCTGACAGTGAAGTCCTATTGTGAAGGCCACCATCCCCAATTGCTGGTTAAGCAATGTGACATGGCGGACCTCACTTTGACGGCCTTGAGAGATGCTTTTTTACGCCCCGCTTAAAGGACCCAGGATCAAGGGAGGAAGGAAACACGTGAGCTGGCAGTGAGTTCCACATCTTTATGGTACGGCAAAGATAAGATGTCCCGAACCTTTTCGTACGTGACGGTCTCTGATCTACCGTGTAAGGGTGGCACCTTAACCCGGCACGTGTTGTTCGGGATAGGAAAGGAGAGGGTGGGATGAGTTGAAAGAGTTCTTCTGAACACTCACCGTGATACAATCGGTAAAAGACAGCCATTGAGGCTAGTTCCCTGCGTAATTGCAGAGATTCAAGGGTCTTAGTAGCCTCAAGGTCACCTATGATACGGACAGCACACCGTTGCAACCTATTAAGGGCATCTAGCAGGTACTGAGCGGAGCCGTTCCAGAAATGAGAGCAGTATTCCACGCAGAAGCGAACCTGAGTCTTGTATAATAGACACAGCTGCTCCGGCGTGAAAAACCTCCTCACTCTGTTCAGGACTCCGAGTTTTCGAGATGCCAATTTAATGACATCCTCGATGTAGTTTCTCTGGTTGAGATTGCGGCTTATGTCCATACCAAGTATATTTAGACTGTCCTGTACCTATCGGTAGTGGAGTGTCCAGAAGAGAAGGTTGGGGATGGAATGGAGATAACTTTGCTGAAAATGCGCACACCTGTGTCTTCTTGGCGTTGAACTTGACCATGTTTTCAGCACCCCAATTCGAGATGCTGTTCAAAACCTGGTCAAGCTCAGCGACAAGTTTTCGCCTATCATCCTCAATGTCGGCCTGCTTAGCCGCAGGATGGCCGAGATACCGCCCATGCACGGTACTGTCATCTGCATAGCAATGTATGCTCCCAAAAGTGAGCATATCATTGATATGCAGAAGAAAAAGGGTGGGCGATAAGATGGATCCCTGGGGCACACCAGCATTTACCTGCATAAACTTAGAATTTTGACCTTCGCAAATAACTCGAACACGTCGTTCATGCAGGAAGCTAGCAACCCAGTTGCACAATCGAGGTGGCAAGCCGTAAGCCGGAAGCTTGGCAAGAAGCGCACGATGCCAGACTCTATCGAAGGCTTTGGAGATGTCGAGGCCGATAGCCAACGACTCCCCGTGCCTGTCCATAGCCTCACCCCAAAGATGAGTGACATACGCTAGAAGATCACCCGTTGATCGTTTCGGTCTGAAGCCATATTGTCGATCATTGATAAGAGAGCGATCTTCTAGGTAGCGAACGAGTTGGGTGTTGATTACCCGTTCGAATACCTTGCAGAGAATAGGGGTGATGGCTATGGTTCGATAGTTAGCTGGATCAGAACGATGCCCCTTTTTGGGAATTGGTTGTACGTTCGCCTCCTTCCAAGCCTGCGGCACGACGCCAGAGGAATAAGACAGGCGATACAGGCGTGTGAGCGTTGGAGACAACTCTGCTGCACATTTATTAAGAACAACCGCTGGGATACCGTTGGGACCACTGGCTTTCCGGACATCGAGAGACCGCAGTATCGCGCAAACATCGCATTGCCTGATGCGAACATCAGGCATGGAGTGGCCGCAGTGGTTTATAGATGGCGGCTGCGAACCACGGTCATCGATTCGGGAGTTCGCCGCAAAGAGATTGACAAGCAAGTCCGCTTTCTCTTGCGGCCCATGAGCCAGTGATCCATCAGAGCATCGCAACGGTGGCAGCGAAGACTGGCAGAAATTGGATTGCACGGCTTTGGCTAGACGCCAATATCCACGGCTTCCCATAGGGTGCGACAGAAGTTCTTGGCCAAACCGTGCAACGCACTGTGCATCCGCTCTGGTGTATGCCCTCTTGCAGACCTTAGTGGCTCTGTTATAGGCCGCTTTGATGAGATGGACATTCGGATCGCGACGAGACCGAGCCCTGATCTAAGCCGTGTACGCTGACTGTTTTTGTTTAACAGCATCGGCGCACTTGCGATCGAACCAGATCGATGGGGGCGATAATCCTCCACGTTTGATCTATCCCCCTTCTTGAATACAGGGGTGACAAATGCCGATTTCCACATTTTTGGTACTTAGCCCTCCAATAGAGATCGTCTGAATAGGATACAAACCGGTAAAGCGAGACTAATTGCACATTTACCAAAAAAAATTGGTGGTACCAAATTGGGTCCGCCCCCCTTAGATAGATCCAGGGACTTCATCAGCCGCAACACCTTATCCTGACAGACAACAGAGGAGATACATAGAGGCAACGACTACAGTTCTGAGATAACCAATCGACAGTCCATGAGCACTTTCCGATTCTCGCAACACGCTCTTGTCATACGACACAGAAACCAGAGGTAGAAAATTTTAGCGATCAAAAATCAAATGCGAGCTACTTGGAACTACTACTAGCAATTGTATCATCTATTTAGCAACTCATATACTGTAATTAGTCTGTAAGCTTTCTTATAAAACAATAATAAAAAAAAAACCAAGCAATTCTGATAGATAGCCCACGTATCATGTGCAAGGTAGATTTAAATTCTCTTCCTCCCATAATTTTTAATGGCTCAGTAATACCCTTGAGTCCGAGTGATCAACGAAACATCACTATATGTATGTGTTTAGTATAGTATGATGTTTTAGTATAACTACCACTATTTTCCGACCAATAATATTTCCATCCAAAAGTTGCCTGGCAGAGATCTCTAAAAGCAATAAGGCCGCCCATTGTACTTCACTTATATTGTATGATCTACTTAGTTATATTTCTGGTGTACGACAAAGCACAAAATAAATAAGTGTTATTAAGAGAACTTGAGGATGGCATAACGGTAAAAAATTTATATACCTAATTTAATAAACCAAACAAGCGTGGTCACTGAATAGTCAATTTCAAATGATGTTGCTGAAACTTATAAAAGTGAGATCAGTTTAGGGTCGTAGACGCTCCCGCTTGGAAGCAAGGATCTTCACAACAAAGAAATCAACATTGTTACTTATCATTTGAATACCACGAACTTTTAAAGTATTTTCTTTGTATTTTGTGACCCTAATCTTTCATAGCAAAAATACATTGTACACAATATCACAGAAGGTAGAAGGCACTTCGATGTTTTGTTCACAAATAGACCCTTGCGAGAGCCCTTAATAGCTCACAAAAGATCAACTTCCCTATTGTTCGTCATTATCTCTGAGAATGCGCCCATTAGCCTGATAATGGCTATATTCCCCAAGGATTGAACATCTCCATCAATGTATAGTGTGATGATCGAACTTGGCCAAATTTCATGGATAGGTATTAATTCATTCAAAGCGTTCAGCTTAGTTGATCGGAAAACAGAGTAATGCCACTGACTTAAGCCTTAGAGTGGCAAACTCTATGTCATGTATTATAAGCGTGGGTTTACTGGTATAATCAGATTTGCCTCTAGTATTCTTGCCACTGTAGGCAATGACTAGAAAACACATAATAATATAGTGGTCAACCTGCATGTACGCAAAGATCCGTAGATCATAGCGAGATGTTATATCGCTTATAGCCTTTCTCGATATATGAGCCATCCGATAGTATAAGAACTATTCAAATCGGTTCAGTATATGGACCAGTAGTTTGTGAGATTGACGCGCGTTCAATCAAACAAACTCTTCAGCGTTATAATATTATTATAGATAATAGTCTTGAATAGCGAATACTTCTGCTGATCTCCAAAGTAGTCAGCTTGATTAAAGTTATTTTAGTATTGGATCAGATCGCTACCTCGACAGTCAAATCAAATATGGTATTTTGAAGGAGCTTGAAGCTATCTGTAAGTAAAACAGTTTCTATATATTAAAATGTACTCTGTAAAAACAGGTTTGGATATTTTGTTCTAAGCACCGCATCTATTTGATTGGATTACGTTATTGTAATATTTGTAATGAAAGCATTAATTTTGTATTGTTTCGGCATATACATAGGTATACGAGTACCACATACCTTAGTTTCGACACGGTAATATAATCTAACAGTATTGTAACTCAGCATTCTCCCCGAGTTATATGCCTACAGACGCGCCGGGCGCAAAAAAGCGATAGGGCTGCTCGTCTCAAGTATTTGAACTACATCTACCTACTCGAAGGTATTTTTGGTTTTGTGATTGTAAATATTACTTATTGTTTTTATTCAAACAAATAAAAATCATGTAGGTATGTAAGCACGCTAGGAATTGACCTATTGGTTACACTAAGTAGACTAAGCAGTTACCTACACAAAGCAGATTCATATCCGCTTCGGTCGGGGGGTACCGAGCAACACTTCGGTGATACCCGACACATGGGTACATGAGGAACACGGGTTGGTTTTTAGTCAGTAAGAGTCTGACAGTCCCCTTCGCCCTTCCCCCAGGGCGGAGGGACTCCATGAGTATTTTCCAACCCAACACAAAAAAAAATATTCATATCCGCTTCCATTTTGAAAATTACCCTTAAGGTACTACTAATAATAGACTTTAATGAAATAATACATTGTCCCTTACGTAGATAAAAGTGTTCTGCTAGTATACATTATTACTACAATCATACCAATATGTTTTTAAAAATTTCAACATAATAATAGATTAAGCTAACCAAATTTCGACTTTATCACGCATAAGTTAAGGAGTAAACATTGCAACGAAGTTGGTACATTTTGAATTTAAAAAATCTTATCTTTATGTGACTTAACAAAGAATTCAAACAGCACGATAACAACTCGTCGCTATAATTATAATTCAACTAAAGAACACTGCTACAAAAACCGTCACCGTCCGTTCGTCATCGCGGCACGATCGCGGCTGTTGTGTACTATGGGCACAGTTTTGTGTGTTTGTATGGAGTTACAATACTGTTAGATATTATTACTGTGGTTTCGAGTATCGAATCATTCATTCCGGTATATGAGGTATCTAAACATTGTTTCTTTTTTATAGTTCCCTTTTTAAAATAGGAAAAATGTTCAGAATTATAATTGACTCCTTGCTACCTCATCATAAGCAGTTGGAGTCTCACAGTTAAGGTTATGGTTACAATAGCATATCAATAATAATGACATGATGGCCCTTGATGGTCTAGCAACAATAGGTACAGGTTTTTGACGCCCGGCTTGTCCCTACTTCTCCCTGAGATCAATAATTTTGTTTACTTATGGAATAAAAATAATGTATGGGCAAATATTTTTTGTCACTTTCTATAAATACCACAATCTTTAAATTATGAAGGACTACAAAATAATACATGTTTGAAATAGATATAATTCTATGATTAGAACGAGAATATCAGTTTATAACATTCACATCTTTGGTAATTTTTTTTTGACTCCAGTCACATTTGTCAGAACTGTCAATTGTCACTTCCTTGAAAAAACTTCAAACGTTTGCTGAGTTGGATCTAGCTGTGAAAAACTATATGTAAATTTTGTAGAAACCTTGTAAAACTGCCGCTTTTGATTTGCCCGGCACCGCTCAGTGAGCCATTGATAAATTTGTGATATTGTATTGAACACTGACATTTTGTAAAACTGAAAATTGTGTGTATCCTCTCCTCGTGTTGAAGATGTCGCGCTTGGAGCCCGGAAGCTAGGTAGATGTATCACTCACTATTTTGGCCAGTTTAGTTGTGTGTTTATCTAGCTTGCTTCCAGGACCCACACCAGTGAAGATTTATGTAACTTTATGTAGCTCAGCGTCATGTATGTTCAGACTACTTCTTGCGTTGTCCTGGTCAAGTGGATGAGATAAATTAGTTTCCACTGCACTCTGCAACAATTCCCACCTGTCTAGGTTAACTTCTGAAAAATACATTAATTCCTATAACTTCCCAGGTAGTATCTTTCCGTAGGCCAGGATTTCCTATTCTACTATGATACATTTATGGCCTCTGTTATGCCACCTTTTTAAGGTAAAGGCTCCTAATACCGAGGTAGTCAATAACGGCTCCTAATTCCGAGGTATTTTTGTTTTCGTTCTTATCTTTTGAATATTATTATGTAACTACTTAAAAACAGCATTCACTCATTCCATGTTTCAAACTTGCTCACATATGTGAAGTTCGTAAGTGTAACCCCGGAACAACTAGCTAAAATCAATCAATCTCGACGACGGCGTCGACGCGAGTGGTTTTTTCATATAAACACGGATCCTTTTAGGTAAGTGAGCTCATTTTTTTAACGTAAGTTTTTGTTGTGATTTTAACATAGGGTGTTAAAGGTAAGCAAATTGACAGTATTTTTTGTTATTTTACTTGCCGTAATTATCAAGATAATTTATGTTTTAAATTGATTTAGTATCTAAAAATATAAAACAAAATACCACGGAGTTAGGGTACGTTTTTAAGCGTAGTTCCTAATTCGGAGGTACCATCGGTAATAGGAGAAACACTACATCGTATTCACTTGCTTATTACTTTTAATACAATATTTTTTTTAATGAGGCGTTTGTTCATTTATAAATATTAATATTCTTTCGAAGTAAAAACCTAATTCCGTGGTATGTTTTATTGGATAGAAATCTTATTAAATGTTGTCAAACATGATCCAGAAAACAACATTTTCTTTGAAAGACCTAAATAAGAAGTAGCTCCTTAGTCTAGTAAAATGTAATTATTTTGTACAGATTTTGACTGATATTAACACTTTTCAATCACAGAAATGTTGGTACCAGTAAGAATTGAATAAGTTATTTATTCGGCCGAATCTTTATGGGTCGGAATTAGGATTACAAATTACAGGAATTTCTCCTAATTCCGAGGTAGGATTTTTGTATACCTCGGTGTAAGGCTCTATGAGCTCCTAATACCAAGGGTATGCCTCCGTATAAGAATCTTCATAGAGCCTTATACCGAGGTATATGGCAACTGCAAATAGTATTTTAGGGTTCCTTAAACTAAAACTTTCGCGCCATATCGGAATCCTTTATACACACGCTGGCCGCCCCGCTACAATTTAGCGTTTGCGCTTATCCGAATTTTGGATTATCTTGATACCTACCTACTAAGATATATTCCAATTTTATATGAATGAATATGTGTGTTATTAATAATTTAGAATAAGTAAACTATCTACTTGAAATTTAATAAAACTTTTTAGAACATTTATTATTTTATTTATAAACTCCATTGAGACTAGAGTAGGAGCATATTTTCAAAAAATAGCACTACTATTTTACTATTATTATTTAACTTATAAAATTGCTGTACGGAACCAATTAACTCCTTTTAATTCTACCTCGGAATTAGGAACCGACTACCGCGGTATTAGGTTTCAAGCCTGAAAATACCTCGGAATTAGGGAAAATCGACTTTGCTATAAAACTATTTAGTTTCATGAATAAATCTTTTGAAAAGACACATAATTATAGAAGTTATACAAAATTTAATGTCCATTTTAGCTGAAATAATATTTTTACATAGGCTAAAATATTTACAGATGCTTATTTTTCCTGCTTGCTTCCAAATGTCACGAAATACCTCGGTATTAGGAGCCTTTACCTTATATATAATAATAAAGTCTGGATCTGACGATACTTATTTATTCTCTTATGCACTTCGTGCTCAAGTTAAGACCTTCTATAATAACGGCAGGGTATAAAAGTGAGCTCAAAATCAAAGAACCTTTTAGGAAAGCAAGTATTTATTGAAACTTCAGCGACTAAATATAGTAGCAAAGTAATGGCGCTGAAACAATTTTGTGCTCACTTTTGATATTCAAAGTTTATACTAATTGTTCTCTCTCATTTAAGTGCTAGGTACTTGTTTGTTTACTATTGCTAAAATCTGTGGTTTCTCTTTGGCTCTATCCAACACGTCGGAATTCGTTTTTTTTTCCCTCCAAGACACTTTCTGTATTCGGCGCCAGCACCACTTCTCAAAAGCACTAATTGCTAACCTGCTTTAATGACTAAGCTATTTTAAGCGTATGCGACTACTGATCGGAGGTCCCGGGTTCAATGCCCGGGTTGGGCAAAAGTGTTACTGGCTTTTTCCGAATTCTCAGTAGCAGCACGGAGTCTGGTAATGTGCTCGGTAACGGCAATAGGCTCGCCCCCTATCACGTGGGACCTAGAATTCATGGCGAAATGTGGGTATAATGTTACTTCTCTGCGTATCTCTTCGGGGATACAGACGTGAGTCTATAAAAAAAACAATATGTATAAATTTCAATAACGTTGATTTATTCTTAAATATAGATCATGTGGATTTTCCTACAAGTTTCTACAACAAGTGAGATAAAGAGTTGTGGAGAAAAAAGATGTGCTGTTTTTCCAACTGTACGAGCCAATATTGCTCGTACAGCACATTTGTAACAACGCAAGCGATAAAACAATTTATTAACTTCAGTCGTACAAAAACATCCGTAACGTACTAATGTGAGTGTCAATAAAACAATAACAATTTAACGTAACGTGCGACTCAGCAACTGAACATAGCCGTAGTTAGGAACTTTTCTAGTGCAATAAACCTTTGAACTTATAACCGTGTGCAGTGCATCATTTTCAACAACCTTTCAACACAACTACAACCTGAGGAACCGTCAACGACGCGATATCCTCATCATCGAGTGGTCCTTCGATTGACACGATTGGTAAGTCTTATACTGTCGTGTATCTTATTGGCAAGATCTCAGCGTGGTATATCCCGGCTACGTTAGCAAATCGGCGTTGTTGGCCTCCCACAAGCGGGTCTCACCGGCAGCGTTGAGACGTTGCACATAACGTAGGGGAGGGAAGGCTACACTGAGAACGACCAGTAACAAACCAGTAGGAAATACAGCATCTTTAGGTTTTATCAGCGGGGATAACGTCCACTGCGACTAAGACCTTACGTATCAACCGACGGAGCAGAGATAACGTCTACTGTTTACGTCAACATCTTAACTTACAACCAATTGCGTGAGTACACACGGTTACCTATTACCAGCAGTAACAATGTCGGAAGAAGGTTGCGCCCAGTTTGTGGAACTCGTTACTAAACAACAGGCTAGCTATGAGAAAATCAAAGCTCTTCAAGCCAACTACAAAAAGGATTCTAGAAGTAGAAAAACCGTAGATTACCTCAACAAGCGCATCGAAGTTTTACGATCGCTCTGGGATGAATTTCGAACGAATCACGAGATCATAAAGAAGTATGAAACGTCCAACACAGATCATGATTACTTTAAGAAGACGGTTTTCGATGTAACAAAATGCATAGTTGACGAAACAATGCAATCTATGACTCAGTTGAGAACCGAGTTATTAGAGGAACCGACTTTTTCGGGTATTTCCAAACCCAAATCTGCCTCATTTTTCAGCATAACGCAAGACACCACTAGAGATGAGTCGGATAAACACTTATCGACATTATTGCGCAATCAAATGTGCAATTTCAACGCTTTGCAGCGTGCGGTTGCCAAAACAAAACTGGAGGAGATGACAGAGAAGTGGCAGCTTCAAGATCAACTTAACATCTTACAATCGAAGTGGGAAGCTATCGATAAGATCCACTGGGAGATAAGTTACTTGCTGCAAGGAGACGACGAAGATTATGAATCAAAATTCGACCATTGGGAGCAAGTCTACGACAAGCTCAAGGAAGATTTGAATAGAAGAATATTTGAATCATCTCATTACGAGAAGTCTACGCCTCGAATAGAATTACCAGAGTTTAACGGAGCTTATAACAACTGGATTTCTTTTAGGGATTTATTCTTTGAGATGATCCATAACAACCCAACGCTAAACAAAACACAGAAAATGAAGTATTTAAAGTCGAAATTAAAAGGCGAAGCTGAAAAATTGATTAAACATCTTCCTGTGAGTGCCGAAAATTACGACTCGTGCTTAGAAATCATCCAGCATCGTTACAATAACAAGCGATTGCTTTTTACGTCATACATCGATACACTTCTCAATCAAGCATCTATCGACAAACCAAACTCGGCGAACCTGAAAAGGTTCCATGATACCACGAAAGAATGTTTGAATGCGCTGAAGAACATCGATATCGATATTCCTGTATGGGGTCCACTTATCGTGCACCTGCTGTCTTCGAAACTCGATGATGGCACTTACGGTGATTACATAGAGAAAATGAAACATTCAAGAGAGCTCCCGGACCTCAACGAGTTCATGGAGTTCCTAGAATTGAAGTTCATGACTTTGGAAACATCTCGTTCAAAAAAGAACAGCCAATATAAAAGTAATTATAATAATTATAACAACACTAAGTCAATGAACTTTAAATACACAGAAAAGGCAACAAAAACCTTTCATGCAACGCTACGAAAATGCCCGCTCTGCAAAAACGATCACGCACTGCGACAGTGCCCTACATTTTTGAACATGGATGTGTCATCGCGTAATCAAACAACAAATAAATTGAATTTATGTAAGAATTGTTTGTTTAGCCATGGCTGCAATAAATGTACCTCAACGAAAAGATGCCGCACCTGCAATTTTAAACATCATTCTCTTCTTCATGATGATAATCTGAAGGGTCAACAAACCAAGCCATCCACCTCAACGGTGGCTGAGCGAACCTCGAATCATATAAATGGCAATCAAGAAATACTTTTAACGACTTTACAGCTGAAGGTCAAAAGCAAGGAGGGAGATTACGTCATCCTTCGCGCATTATTGGATCAGGGATCTCAAGTGACCTTGATTACAGAAAATGCAGCTCAACGCTTGAACTTACCCCGAAACAAAATGAATGCCGCGATCACCGGCGTCGGTACTATAATGGGCAAGAGCAGAGGAATTATACAACTAGAATGTAAATCTATATATTCGGATTATACATTCCAAACTGAAGCACTAGTAATGAGCAAACTTATAAACAACCTTTCTAACTCAACGATTAACGCAAAGAACTGGACACATCTAGAGAACATCAAGCTGGCGGACCCAGACTTTAACATCTCTGGGCCCATCGATTTACTACTAGGAGCGGATATTTACTCGGACGTAATTCTAGAAGGTATACTCAAGCCCAGCAATGGCTCACCTGTAGCGCAGCAAACCAAACTGGGCTGGATTCTTAGCGGTGCCACAAGGCAATTTAACTGTTTCGTTACTCTAACAGAGCTAGACAGCATAACGAAGTTTTGGGAGACAGAAGAAATTTCATGTGAACCCGAACCAACGAAGGAAGACGAATACTCTGAAAAATATTACATAGAAACAACGAACCGTTTGAGCAATGGGAGATACGTGGTAAAGATGCCAATGAAAGCTCATTATGAACAAAAGCTCGGGAACTCAAAACCTGCAGCGATAGCACAATTTTTACAGCTGGAGAAGAAAATGGCAAGACAAGAACATTTTGGTACTTTGTACAAACACTTTATCAACGAGTACATTCAATTAGGTCACATGAAACCTGCTACAGCATCCAAGACGCAAGTACAAGCGTATTTACCACACCATGGCGTACTAAGAGAGAGTTCGACTACAACTAAGCTGCGAGCTGTTTTTAACGCATCGATGAAGACAGACTCCGGCTACAGCCTAAACGACTTGATGGAGAAGGGCCCAAACCTCCAAAAACACATTTTAGCCATTATTATTAAATGGCGGAGCTACAAATATGTCCTGACGGCTGACATCGAGAAGATGTACCGTCAAATCCTGACTCATCAAGACCAACAGTCGCTTCAAAAAATTATTTGGAGGGACTCCATGCAAGAACCACTCAGGGAGATGCAGTTGTGTACTCTGACATATGGTATGAAAAGTTCACCGTTTATTGCAATGCGGACTCTCCAACAACTAGCCGAGGATGAAGGCGACGCATTCCCCTTAGCAAAAAGGGTGCTATTGAACGAGTGTTACATGGATGACGTCACTACGGGCCAGCATACCATAGAAAATACCAAGTTACTACAGAAAGAGCTTTACGAGCTACTAAAGAAAGGCGGTTTCATTTTACGAAAATGGGCTACCAACGAACCTTGTATTCTGAGCGACGTAGCATTAGAGGACAAGAAACGCACTGCCGATTTCAACTTCAAACAACAGGAAATCAGCAAGACACTAGGGATTGCATGGAATGACGCAAGCGACACTTTCCATTTCACTACCGAATCGCCGTACAACGCTAAGCAAACAACATACACAAAACGCAAGTTGTTATCAGAGATAAGCAAGATCTACGATCCGCTCGGTTGGTTAGCTCCATTGACCATTCAAGCAAAACTCATTTTCCAAAGGTTATGGAATGAGGACTGCAGTAACATGGACTGGGATGAACATGTACCCGATACCATTGCAAAAGACTGGATTCGTATCCAATCAGAACTACCAAACATAAATAACATTAGAATTCCGAGATGGATTAAAAACGAAAACAATGCAACTATAGAATTGCAAGGCTTTTGTGACGCAAGCGAGCAGGCCTATGCATGCGTCATCTACAGTCGAACTGTATCGCTTACCGGTACCTACGTAACTACTTTATTGGCCGCAAAAACTAAAGTCGCACCACTCAAAAAGAAAACTTCGATTCCCAGGTTGGAACTTTGTGCCGCAGTCTTACTAGCAAAACTTCTAGAAAAAATAGCAAAGATTCTTGCAGATTACGACATCAAGATTAGCTGCTGGAGCGATTCTAAAGTGGTCCTCGCTTGGCTTCAAGGCAGTCAAACCAAATACGAGAAATATATTATAAATAGAACAACACAAATTATAAACATCGTGCCTGCGATAAACTGGGGTTACGTAAAAAGTAAAGAAAATCCCGCCGACTGCGCAACAAGAGGACTGCTGCCATTAAAATTAGTTAACTTTTCCCTGTGGTGGGAAGGGCCTCAATGGCTTAAGGAGAAAGGAATACAAGATCTTATCCCCAAGGAAGCGTATACGACAAATGAGAGTATTGAAACGAATTGTTACATTACAAAGACTACGGAACCCGTGTCGGTTAAAAATGAATTAATTAATTCATTACTTGAGCGACATAGCAACATCGATCGCATTACAAGAATACTCGCCTGGGTGATACGTTTTGCTGATGCTTCACAAAACAAAAGGTCGAACGAGCGCAATGAACTGCATGTGTCCGAAATAGACAACGCATTATGTTTAATTATTCGATCAGTACAAGAAAGTTATTTTGAAGACGAAATTATTTCTATCAAGAAAAACGGAAAACTTTCCAACAAGAGCGCGATTTTGAAACTCAACCCATTTTTGGACAAGGACGGAATCTTACGCGTTGGTGGACGACTAAGCTACTCCAACTTGCCAGAAGAAACCAAGCATCCAGTACTACTTCCAGGAGGAGGAAAACTGACCCGATTAGTCATCGAAAGCGCGCATCAACGAACATTACACGGTGGAGCAAGATTAACGCTAGCTTACACTAGGAACAAATACTGGATCATTAGTGGAAATCGAACCGTCAAGAAAATGCTGAGACAGTGTATACGATGCCGTCGCTACGCGACGACCAGAACTAACCAGCTGATGGGCAATCTTCCTAAAGAGAGGATCACTCCGTCAAGACCATTCTCACACTGTGGGATTGATTTCACGGGCCATGTCAATATAAAAATTAACAAAGGCCGTGGAGTCAAATCCTGCAAAGGCTACATAGCCATATTCGTGTGTATGTGCACAAAAGCAGTACATATCGAACTTGTCTCGGATTTATCGACCCAAACTTTTATCGCAGCACTGAAGAGAATGTGTGCGAGACGAGGCACTCCAAAACACATTTATTCCGACAACGGAACAAACATTGTCGGAGCTGCCAGAGTATTAAATGAAGAGTTCCAAATATACAAGACAATGTTATCTTCAGAATTTTTCAAGGAGATCAACAAACTTCAAATAGAATGGCACTTCAACGCTCCCTCTTAGCCATCTGCCGGAGGGTTATGGGAAGCCGCTGTACGCTCCATGAAGGCTCACTTGAAACGAGTAATCGGCGAACAGAAGCTAACTTATGAGCAGTTTACAACACTGCTCACTCAAATCGAAGCGTGCATGAACAGCAGGCCGCTGAGCCCGTTATCTGAGGATGTAGAAGACCTTGACTATCTTACTCCCGGACATTTTCTTACGGGGAGCCCAACGCTCTCTCTACCACTCAATGAACCCGAAGGAATTAAGTCTATAGACATCAGAAACAACTGGAAACTCATCGAACTCATGCGCAGACATTATTGGGATCGCTGGTCGAAAGAATATCTGCATTTATTACAGAACAGGAATAAATGGCGACAAACAAGAGAAAACTTTGAGAAAGGACAACTTGTACTCGTGAAGGAAGATAACCTGCCACCCGGCAAGTGGGCTATGGGCCGCGTGGTTGAATTGCATCCCGGAAGCGACAAGTTAATACGAGTGGTCACACTCAAGACACAAAATGGAGTACTGAAAAGGCCCATAACGAAACTCACTCTGTTAACTGACCCCGAGAAACGCAAAGAGGATCAAAATCTTAGAAAACCATCGAAAAAGGAAGTTAGCATGAACAGTTTACTTTTGGTGTTAATAGTCGCGTTTACAACGTTCTCAAGTACGCTAGCCGCACCTCAAGAACATTTTAAAATAACAAGATTATCTGACGACCAACCAGTTTACTTTGACCCCATCGGAAATGTCCAACTTATCCACGACGAATGGAAACTACTTGTTTATTATAATCTTACAACTTTCTGGCGAAGTACAACAAAGGTCGAGACATTCATCAACAGTTTAGCTCAATTATGTGAGACTATGCCCAACGAACCTTGTCAATCTACAATACAACAGCTGAAATTCGAAATGAATCAGGTGAACGAATACAACATGTTATTATTGTCTCAACATCAACAAAGGAAGCGTCGCGGCTACGTTGACGGCGTAGGAAACCTTGCAAGGACCCTATTTGGTGTACTGGATAGCGAATTTGCAGAAAAATACGCTCAAGACATACAAAGAATCAAAACAAACGAACAGTATTTACTGCAACTCATCAAAAATCAGACGCTTATTATCGAGTCCGAAAACAACATCATTAAGAAAAATGAACACTTTGTAAAGTCACAACTGCAAGTTCTGCAAAAATTTATAGACACAACGGAATATAGAAGAACAATATTAGAAAACAGATTTCAGATAATGAAAACAATGAATGATGTTAACGCTGGAGCGTTGACTGCCAGTTCCCTTCTCTCTATATTGCGAAGAAACCAACAAATTCTCTTAGATGCATTGACAGATATCTATAGAGGAAATCTGGACATGAAGCTTTTCACGCCGAGACAACTAGCAGAGCAACTCAATTACATTGCCGGCTTTATATCGAAAAGAATAACATTGCCAATTAGAAACAGTAATGTAGAAAACATTCAGAGCATTTACAAGCTTATTTACGTGAGAGCGCGGCTCACCGAACAATACCTACTCTTTGAGCTACATATCCCGTTACTAAGCGACGATGAATACACATTATACCGCAATATACCTATACTTAGAAAGCAGACGGCCGACCAATGTCAAGCTATAGCGATAACTTCAGAGTACACAGGAGCAAACTTTGCAAAGAACACATACATACAATTGGATGATGTCGATTTACAACAATGCACAACAATGAAAACGGATAGCTACATATGCCACGCCTTCACACCGATAAGAAACTTACACGGAGCCACAGCATCGTGCGAAGCAAAAATGCTGAGTCAATCAGTTCATAATATCACTTGCGATTGGATAGTACAACCATGTTCCGACCAATGGATAAAACTACAGAGGCCAAACATATGGTTATATAATTACGTCAGCGAATGCGCGACCCGTATAGTATGCGAGAATCGTATTACAACGACAATTATAACAAAGGTGGGGCTTCTTGCCTTAGGTCAGGATTGCATTTTACAACATAAGGACACGTCGATATACTCATACAACGTTTTTAGTAGCAAGACCAACATCGCTATGAACGTGGATGTACCGACTATCGACACCCCTAATGATATGTGGCAAACGTCTCAAAATACAAAGATTGCCCTGACTAATCCAAACCTATCCACCGAACATAGAATATTGGACACCCAGATAAATACACAAAAGCAACGAGAGAGTCTGCCTAACGACATAAGTATCCATGAGATCGGAAATTATACCATAAGCGCCTTCCTGGTGGGAGGAAGCGTCCTCGCTATTATAGCATGGAGAGTACGAAAGTTCCTCGCCACCCGTAAAGGAACTGACACCAATACAACACGGCAAACTGTCACAGAGACTCGAAAAAGAACGGAAGACATAGAGATGACGGAGATTCCTGCGTACGCTACAATAGGTGATAGACAGGCCAAGCAGCATCTTCGGCAACAACCAGCGAGTGGAACAAGATTTCAACTATAACTAATATTTGTTTATTTTATGCTTTCATTTCTATTGTTTTAGTATCTGATAACTTGACATGTAACTATTTAGAAACTATTACTATTTAACTTGTAACGCAAGTTCAGTTATCTGGGTATGCACCGACGTTAACTATCTTCCCTCGGGAGCATGTACGAGCCAATATTGCTCGTACAGCACATTTGTAACAACGCAAGCGATAAAACAATTTATTAACTTCAGTTGTACAAAAACATCCGTAACGTACTAATGTGAGTGTCAATAAAACAATAACAATTTAACGTAACGTGCGACTCAGCAACTGAACATAGCCGTAGTTAGGAACTTTTCTAGTGCAATAAACCTTTGAACTTATAACCGTGTGCAGTGCATCATTTTCAACAACCTTTCAACACAACTACAACCTGAGGAACCGTCAACGACGCGATATCCTCATCACCAACCATATCGTGCCTAGTAGATCGCAGACTTTTGCCTATACATAGTAATCGCGTGTGAAACATTTAAAAGCACGATTTAGGATCTTCGATTTTTGTCATCGTAGTTTCGTCGCCATGCCGTAGATGTCGCCAGTATTTGACTCTTCGTCATTGTACGATACCATAGAGCATACATATTTACATAGAGGCGCATTTCTTATGGTTGCTCTATAGACAAACTTTCTGTGACCCAAATTGCCGCTTGGCGGCGTGGCAGTCGCGCTGTGACAGCTGTCTCTATGAGTGCAAGAGCGACGAACGCCCCTCCTGTGTATCTTAACTACGAGAGCAAGAGAGACGGAGAACGACGCCAGCGCCAACTACGTACTACACTGACGACAGTCGCCAACTCGCCTCTTGGAATCGGCACACGAAATCCTTAAGAAATGCGCTTCTATGTAAATATGTATTCATTGACGATACGTAGCTACCTACATGACATTTCATCTCAAAATATCGATAATGTGTACATCAATTGAAATAAGTATTATAACTATAATATTGCTTATATTTTAACATTTTTCGGCGGACATAAGCGTATACAAACCGGCTTGACTGTTGTTCTACTAACGTCACTCAGAATATCGGAATACATATAATTCCAATAAATAACGTTACCTTTTGTGCGACTTATTGCAATTGTAAAGGAAATATTGACGTTAATTAATTGTATTCGTAGCTAATAACATAAATAAGCACCTGCTGATGGAGAGTTTTATACTATGTATTCAGTTTTTCCAATATACAAATATTATTTTCAGTACCAGCACGGAGTCTGTTGATGTGCCCGGTAACGGCAATAGGCTCGCCCCCTTATTACGCGGGACCTAAAAATTCATGGCAAAATGTGGGTGTAATATTACACCTCTGCTTACCCCTTCGGGGATACAGGTCTGAGTCTATAAAAAAGAGTACTTTCGACGTTGCTTCCTTTATTTTTCTCGATCCGCACATAAGACAACACGTTGTGTTTCCCACAAATCATTGTTGGGTGTAATTTGTATTCGTTGATTTAATTTTTGTAAAGTCCTCGCGACAGAGGATTCGCGATAACGAGAATGGGCGTGGTTCATCGTAAAAAAAATAGAATGTAGTACCTGGAGCGCGGTTTATAATGAGATGACACACAAGGGCGGATCATTGTTTTGTTACAAGTGAATATGCAAGTGTGTACTTATCATTACAAAAGCAATACCTAAGAAAGTCAAACATTTCCTTGTCTAACGAGACGAACAACCGTAAGAAAAGATGTGCATGAATAAGAGAGTAAAAAAAGGTGTCTGTAGGTCACAAGTGCTTTTTATAGGATGAAAAGCGCTTGTGACCTATGTAGGTACACCTATTTTAAACCCCCAACAGGTACATACAAAAACTTTTATTCAATATTCTGCAAGAAAATAGTACTTCCCAGGCTTCAGATCCAAATAGAATGTCCTGTTTCATAATATGTAATTATACTTATGATCGTAAAGCTCCTCAAAATCTTTAAAACAAAAGTGTATATACTGTAGTATACCGTATTTGAAAATGTACACAATTGTATTTGACATATGAACTTTAGAACTTTAACAAACGAAAGTTAAAACACCGTGGGATCGTGTCAAGAACTTTTTCATTCCATCACCCCATCTGATGCCCAAAAAAGAGTAAATAATTAGCAAATAAATTAGATAATGGAAATGTTCAAAAGCTTTTTGTTCACACAGAATCTTTTTTATGGTTTCACAGTGATGACGCAAAAGTTTCATAGCAACTGGTTTCTACGGAAAAAGTTTTATTTAAATATTAACTTAGAATTTTAAAAGTCTATGTAAATGACAGGTTAGGTATGAAAATAAAGATGAAATTATCTATACAATGTTTATAGCAAAGATTTAATAAAATACAGAAAGACAACATCTTGACGACCCGTTGGCGTATTTGGATTGTAACCGTCTGTCAGGAGGTCGCGGGTTCAATTACCGCTCGAGTTAAACATTTGTGTGCGTGAACATGAATGTTTGTCTTGGTCTGGCTGATCCCATGTATAGTAATATAATTATATGTTCATGCATTCATTCGTGGTGGCGCAGCGGCTCAAAATAAGTGATGGCTTCTGACACGAGATTTCTCCATCTTTGCCTGTCGTGGATACATTCCTTACAGTTAATTTTACGAAGTCCAAATATATGTATTATAATATGTGTGTATGTATAAAAAAACCGGTCAAGTGTGAGTCGGACTCGCGCACCGAGGGTTCCGTACAAACCTGTAGGTATATAATTATAATTATTTAAAAAGGTATGTGATGTAACTAAAAATTTAGGGTTTTAAAATTTTTTCCTATGTGCTATAAAATGTTGCTTTATGCCAAAATTCAAGATTCTGGATCGTTGGATCTCTATCTTGTCGTGGTGGTGGGCTTAATAACCGTGGCTTGGACACCCGCGGTGAAGCTAAGAGAGATCCCGGGAGTGGACGCTCCGCTTGAGCTTGGAGGGGGCCTGCGCAGGATGCGTCTAAAGGTGCGGATGCGGTGGACAGTTCTGTCTGTCCCTCGCAGTCGGGTGCGGTTGCGGGAGGAGAGGTGTGTCGGAGTTTTGTTTTTGTTTTTTTTTTTTTTTTGGTGTCGGGTTGGAAAGTCCTCATGGAGTCCCTCTGCCCTGGGGGAAGGGCAAAGGGGACTGTCCGACTCTTACTGCCTAAAAACCAACCCGTATTCCTCACGTACCCGTATGTCGGAGGGTCGGGTATCGCTGAAGCATTCCTCGCTACCCCCCGACGGGTATTGGCCCGCCAGATGGTCAGGCGGGCCCCGAACAAAACCCCCTTGGCGGCGGATGAAGGTGTTGGGCTCCGCCGCCGAAACACTCAGCGGCCGCAGAGGATAGGGAGGACGGCAACGCAACACCGCATCTACTCTTCCTCTGCGGCCCCACCGCGACGCAACGATGGCGCGCCTCCATTTGGTCACGGGAGATAGGGCGCGCGGCAACGCAACACCGACACGCTTCTCCTCCCGCGACCGCACCCGACTGCGAGGGACAGAAGAACTGTCCCTCGCACCCGCCACTTTGGACGCATCCTGCGTAGGCCTCCGTCAAGCCCACGCGGAGCGTCCCCTCCTGGATCCCTCTTAACTTCACCGTGGGTGACCAATCCACGGTTATTGTGCCCCCCCACCACGACAAGGTGGAGATCCCACGGGGGGGAGGCGTGTCGGTGTTACGTTGCCGCGCGCTATCCCTATCTAACTCCCGCAGACCAAATGGGGGTGCACCATTTGTTGCGCCGCGGTGGAGCCGCAGAGGAAGAGGAGATGCAGTGTTGTCAGGTTGCCGTCCTCCCTATCCTCTGCGGGCGCTGGGTGTTTTGTCGTCGGAGCCCAACACCTTCATCCGCTGCCAAGGAGGTTGTGGTATTTTGGCTATCCGCCGGGGTATCAAGGTAGAATGCTAGCGCCCAAAATTGCGTTGAAGTATGCGCTGTGGTTTTAGTGGGTATTGCACTTCAGCCGTCGAGTCCCACGTACGTGCGTAAATGCATTGCCACAGCGAAAAAAAAAAGATTCTAGATCGACCCTTTAGTTTTGACTTGAGCATTTGATATGAATTTCAATTTTATACCCCTACCGGTTCATGAGGAAAGGGGTAGCACTTTAAAAAATTTAAAAAATTCTAATTATATTTTTAATAACTTTTTTAAGCAATTTTTCCTTTATTTGTGCTATAAGAGTTTGCTTCGTGCCAAATTTCAAGAGTTCACGGGAAGTACTCTGTAGATTTTGATTCCCTTGCAAGTAGTTGCGACAATAAATACAGATTTACATAATAGAAGCGTATTTCTTAAGAATTTCGTGTGCCGATTCCAAGTGACGAATTGGCGGTTGTCAGTGTAGTACGTAGTTGGCGCCATTGGCGGCGCTAGCGTCGTTCTCCGTCTCTCTTGCTCTCGTAGTTAAGATACACAGGAGGAACGTTCGTCTCTCTTTCACTCATAGAGACAGCTGTCACAGACTCACAGCGCGACTGCCACGCCCCCAAGCGGTGATTTGGGTCACAGAAAGTTTGTCTACAGAGCGCCCATAAGAAATGCGCCTCTATTAATAAATATCTATGCTCTATGGTTGCGAGTTTGAAAATATGCTTAAATTGCTGTTTCTGTTGATTGCGTCAACATAGAAGTTTGATTTTATTACAGCTTAAAGGTGTTATAGACCTGAGTATTTGATATGAATTTCAATTTAATAACTCTACGCGTTCATGAGGAAAGAGTAAGTTACTTTCAAATTTTTAAAACTTTATGATGTAACTAAAATTAACATTTCTGGAAATGTTTCCTTAATCTGTGCTATAAGAAATTGTCTCGTACCAAATTTTAAGATTCTAAGTTCACGGAAAGTAGGTTTTGATTCCCTTGTGAGTTTAAAAGAAATCCGAGAATTTGCGGCATAAACAGCTGTATCTTTTGATTGCGTTGGCTTAGAAGTTTGATTTTGTTATAGCTTAAAGATATTATAGACTTGAGTATTTGATATGAATTTCAATTTAATACCTGTACGCGTTCATAAGGAAAGGGCTAGTAACTTTAATTTTTTTAAATTATATGATGTAACTAAAAATGTACGGTTTTCGCAATTTTTCCTTTATTTGTGCTATAAGTCGTTGGTTTGTACAAAATTTCAAGTATCTAAGTTTACGGGAAGTACCCTGTAGGTTTTGATTCTCTTACCAGTAGTTGCAAGTTTAAAAATATAGTAAAATTTCTGTTTCTTTTGATTTCGTTGAGATAGATGTTTGATTTTGTTATAGCTTAAAGGTAATAATATAGTAATATAAATTTAATAACTTTATGCGTTCATGAGGAAAGGGGGAGTAACTTTAAAATTAATACAAATATATTTTTATATGATGTAACAAAAAATTTACGGTTAATCGATTTTAAACTTTCGCGATTTGTATACATCATACAAAATAAATTAGCGGGTCCTAATCGCGTACAATTAATTTATTTAAGGTATAAATACCTATTTGTTTCCGACGTTTCGCTCGTCTTGCACCGAGCCTGGTCGCGGAGAGACTCTCTCTCCGCGACCAGGCTCGGTGCAAGACGAGCGAAACGTCGGAAACAAATAGGTATTTATACCTTAAATAAATTAATTGTACGCGATTAGGACCCGCTAATTTATTTTGTATGAAATTTACGGTTTTCGCAATTTTCCCTTTATTTGTGCTATAAGACATAGCTTCGTACCAAATTTCAAGATTCTGAGTTCACGGGAAGTACCCTGTAGGTTTTGATTCCCTTTTGCTATTAGTTGCGAAAAAATATGCGGCTTCAATTGCTGTTTCTTTTTATTACGTTGATATAAAAGTTTGATTTTTTTACAGCTTCAAGGTATTATAGACCTGAGTATTTGATATGAATTTCAAATTAATACCTCTACGCGTTCATAAGAAAATGGTAATAGCTTTAAAATAATTAAAAATATTTCTATGGTATTACGTAACTAAAAATTTACGGTTTTCGCAATTTTTCCTTTATGCATAATAAAATACATTGCTTGGGAAGTATTGGGAAGTACTCTGTAGGTTTTGAGTTTCGAATATTTGCGTAAATTTGCAGCATAAACGGCTGTAGTTTTTTATTGCGTTGGCTTAGAAGTTTGATTTTTGCACAGCTTCAAGGGACAGCAGATTTGACTATTTGATATAAATTTCAGTTTGATATCTCCACGCGTTTCTGAGAAAAAGGGCCTTGACAGACGGACGGACAACAAAGTGATCCTATAAGGGTGCCGTTTTTTCATTTCGAGGTACGGAACCCTAAAAAATGAAAAAAATATACACACACATAACCTATAAAACATACTCAATTGTTTGTTTTGTTTTTCGTGTGAGTGCGTGGCCCACTCTGGTGTCGGGGTTTTCAGATCGCCCTAAGGCCTCCGACATGGCCTAACGATCCTAATTCTTAGACAAGAACCGGGACCGACAGCTTTACGTGCCCTCCGAAGCACGGTAGCGCTCAGATGTAAATGCCACACACGGTCACCCATCCAAGTGGCGACCTGTGCAAGCGTTGCTTAACTTTGCCGATCTGTTACGAATGGCAAGCCAAGTCTCGCTATGAGCGCTACCACATACTCAATGACGTAGCTAAACGTCTAAACTGACATCCGAGCCGTTTAAGGGGACTACAAGAGCTAAACGCGAGTTTTATAATGCTTTAAAGTATATGATTCAATGCAGTTAACACAATCAGAAAAATATATGATATTCTTTAGGATATAATCTAGTTAAGTACTGTGTTGTATTTTAATATGGTTTTTACTCGTAAAAATTTTTTTTACGAGTAAAAACCATATTAAAATACATACAATCATTCTGATTTTTTGACAAATTATTTAACAAGCAATATACTAACGAAATACTGTTTTATTTTTTTAATCCAATCAATACATTTTCTGTAATTAATTTATTTCATGGTTTTTTAAAGTCTTGAACGTCCCGCCGTCGTCGCGCTTCTCTTTCTTATGTATACAATCCGACAGTGGCAGCAACAGCTCAACTCACTAGCTGTACTAGGCGCCTTAATGTAATATAAAACGTACTGACTTTTGCATTTCTAGACAAAGCTGTTCCACAAAGTGGCTCTCTGGAAACAGGCCGGTGCCGGAAGGCTTATCCTAGCACTACATAAAGATAGGCTTTACTACACTAACTACACTTTAGTGCCGACTAGCTGGCGATTTTCTATTAGATTCGGATTATACTATAAGCCGGATTGTCACCGACGATTGTTGCTTCTATGGGTTTGGGAAACTATATTATGTTTTTGGGATGTTGTTATTTATTTAACGTCTTGTATATAAATAAAAAGGATTCACTATCGTGTCAGTTTTGTGGCTAAGTATTTTTGAAGACATTATTTTCATAAGTCGTTCTAAATTTTAATTGGGGCAGACTTAGGAACTTAGAAGTTTTTTTTTGCAAGTGAGGGCAACAATGCTTTGTAAATACAATAAAAGAGAGAAGTGAGAAAATTTTGACACCGCTTTTTTACACCATGTGCTTTGCCTTGACTACAAAATATATCTATTATTATATGTCGACGCAAGATCGCTTATTTAGCTTAATCTAATTAATTTTAACTAATGAAACCATTATTTAGTAATATGAGATAGCGAAACAATTGTAAAATTACTGTAAATATAATGAATAGCCGATTCTAGGGTTCAATTTCGAATTTTTACAACATTGTTAGTAGACGGTTATCTGTCGGGATTTGTGTTAACTTGTGATTATTTAAAAACGAGTGTTGAGTTCTAAAATACTACTGTAAATTCATAACCTGATTTATAAATCGTAAGTAACGGCTTCTTATGATTGTTACTCTGTAAAATGTTAAAATAGTAAGTATGTTGGTCTGTACGGTGTGACGTTAAAACGGCAAACATCGAGGTTTGCTGTTTTAATGGTTACACAATGTTCAACTGTTTTAAAATTACGTTAAAATTAAGAAATGAATTGTCGTGTAGTTTAAGGGTGGCCAACGAGCCTTTTCTTATAAGTTGTAGTGATACTGACTCGAGTACTTTGAGGCACGCGGCCAAGATGGCGGCGTTGTTTCGGAGTGCTCGGGTCAGGTGATGTTGGATCACTTTTGTTGGAGCGCTCGAGCTGTGCGGTCGTGTATTTTGTGAGTACGTTTAAAATTGTTAACGGTCGTATTCTGATTAAACTTAAAGATTTATTTTAATCTGTTGTTTGTGAGAATAAACCTTCACGTTGTAAAGTGGTGTTTCATCATTTGTAATGAGTGATCCTGTGGACGAAGTTGGTGACGTCAGCATAGCTGACGTCACTATTGCAAAAAATTCCGATGGGGGCGGGGCGCCGTTTTCAGAAGTGGGATCCTTGCCCACTTCCGATGAACTTTCCGGTCTAAATGCTGATAGTAACAAGAACACTTCTGTTAATGGTGTCCCAACCGAGTTTTTTACGCAAATGTTGCAAATGATGAAGCACGTGTCCGATCGTATTACGTCACAGCCTGATGTTAAAGTCAAGATCAAAGATATTTTCCTGCCGTCATACGATCCGGACGCTAACATTGGAATACGTGAATGGTGTCAGCATAGCAACACTGCCATGGAAACTTATAACCTGAGCGACTATGAGGTTAGAATGAAAGCAGGTAGTTTATTAAAAGTTCGCGTCAGGTTGTGGGTTGACAACTGGCTAGTATCTACTGCTACGTGGCAGGAATTGCGTGATGTGTTAATTACGACGTTCGAGCCCGAAAACAGATATTCTCGAGACATAGTTCGGTTTAGACAACATAACTACGATAACACACAAGACATCGCGCAGTTTCTGTCGCAAGCATGGGTGCTCTGGCGACGTATAACTAAGGATAAATTATCCAATGATGACGCAGTTGAGGCTGTAATAGGATGTATTACGGACGAGAGATTAAGAATCGAATTGCTTAACTCACGGGCTACTTCAGTCCCAGAACTAATTTCGGTTGCATCATCTATACGCCGCGTTAAACGATCAAACCCAGGTACATCAAGTGTACAACAAGGTCCTCCTAACAAACGATCTCGATTTTCGGATAAAGCTTCACTTTATTGTCAAATTTGCAAAAGATCTAACCACGTTACACGGGATTGTCGTTTCGCTACTAAAAGTGATAACTCTCAACCGCGTCATGATGGGAGTAAGCCGTCGCAAAATACCGCTAAGCCTACGTGTACATTCTGCTCAAAGATAGGCCATACGTACGAAACATGTTATAAACGGGAACGGGCTGTTGTTTCAAAGATTAATTGTGTGGGTACACTAAATTTAACCCCTATGCGAATCACTATTGGGGATTTGAAATTACACGCGATTTTTGATAGTGGAGCAGAATGTTCATTGATACGTGAGTCGGCAGCTGCTAAATTACCCGGCAAGAGAACTAGTGTTGTAAATTATCTGAAAGGTATCGGTCAATTTACTGTAGTATCATTGGCAATGCTAACAACGGTATGTGTTATCGATGATTTGCGCGTTGAACTTCAATTTCACGTGGTTCCGGATTATGAAGTATGTGCAGATATTTTGATCGGAATGAACCTCATCGAAAACACAAACCTTGCTGTACTGGTCACTTCAAGGGGTGCTACATTGTTCCGTCAACCGGCAGTCCACCACTTGCGATCACAGAGCCAAAAATTTGATAATTTAGATTGCGATTTGACTGATGATGACCAAATTAATGAATTGAAAATTTTACTGAACAAATACGAACATTTATTTATCCACGGATACCCAAGCACGCGAGTAAACACTGGTGAGCTCGAAATACGGTTAAAAGACCCTACTAAATGTGTCGAGCGTCGGCCGTACCGTTTGAGTCCGGTCGAACGCGAGAAAGTACGGGATATCGTTAGCGAACTGCTTGAGCATAAAATCATCCGGGAAAGTAAATCTTCGTTTTCTAGCCCGATTATCTTGGTTAAGAAGAAAAATGGCAAAGATCGCATGTGTGTCGACTACCGTGAATTAAACAGAAATACCCTACGCGACCTTTTTCCATTGCCGATAATTTCTGACCAAATAGACCAACTGGCAGGCGGAGTCTTCTACTCTACGTTTGATATGGCAGCGGGATTTCACCAAATCCCAATTTCGGAAAATTCTATTGAAAAGACTGCCTTTGTGACGCCCGATGGGCTCTACGAATACTTAGCCATGCCATTTGGTCTGAGTAATGCCTGCTCAGTGTATCAGCGATGTATAAACAAAGCGTTAGCGCCTATGTTAAATGAACAAGTGTGTCAGGTTTACGTCGACGATGTCCTCTCAAAGTGTAGAGACGTTCCTGAGGGACTATCGCACATTGAGTGGATACTCGTCGCCCTACAGGGAGCTGGATTCTCGATTAACATTGAGAAAACTGCCTTCTTTAAACGCTCTATAGAGTACTTGGGCAATATCATATCAGACGGACAGGTTGGTCCAAGCCCGAGGAAGGTAGAGGCTTTAACGAAGGCACCGACTCCAACAACCGCTAAACAAGTGAGACAGTTTAACGGTCTCGCTGGTTACTTTAGGCGGTTCATTCCCAATTTCTCGCGCGTCATGGTACCTCTCTATGAACTGACAAAAAAAGATGCGAAATGGGAATGGAACGAAAGACATGACGAGGCGCGCAATCGTATTATCGAACATCTTTCTCGTTCTTTGAGATATGTGGGCGTATTTGGATTAAATAACACATTATAGAGTAACATAAGAATATGGGTATTCCGGCGAAGACGAATTGGGAGCCACTTGAGCCTAGATCGAAATTCAGATACATGATCATATTTGCGTAAACCAAAAATGAAACTAATACAGAAATTTTGGAGACGCTTAAGTTTATCAAGTTGGTGCTATATATGCAAGATAGCTGATATCGGCATAATCGAGTATTGGGAGAAGCAAGGATTGTGCAAGCGCAATCTTGGTGGTTGTGGGAAGAAAGTTCCGCAGCCTACGCAACGACCCTGCTGAGGCAAACAGTTTGCGACTTGTTTCCTGAATTTGAATTCCCCATGATAAAATTTTATCCAGATAAATACCCAGGTTTTTTACACTATCTGAGATTCTTAATACCTGTCCGTCGAACTCAATCTGAGGCAGCTGCGGCCAGTTTACCCTGGAAATCATCCTGGGACTGCCAATCAAAATAACTTGTGTTTTTGACGGGTTCACCTTTAGGCCATACTTTCTGCTCCACGTACAAATTTGCGCCAGATCCAAGTTTATGTTAGTAAACGCCTCTGAAATCGTCTCGAGTGGTATCTGTGAATATATCTGTAAATCATCTGCATAAAGGTGGCAGGACGAAAGTAAGTTTTTGAAGATAGAATTTATGAAAATTGCGAAAAGTAATAGTGATAGCACTCCACCCTGCGGTACACCGACAGATGTATTACACCATGATGAGTACGACTCATCAACGCGTATACGCTGTCGGCGTCCAAACAGATAACTACGAAACCAGTCAATTACCGTTGGAGATATGTTAATAGAGCGGACTATGGCAAGCAGGATGTTGAAATCCACAGTGTTAAATGCGTTACTAAAATCAAGTAAGGAGAGAAGCGTGAGTTTTCCACCATCCATGCCCAGCCTTATCTCATCAGTAATATGAACCAGTGTTGTGGTGGTACTATGTCCAGGGTGAAAACCGGATTGGAAAGGATTCAAGAGAGCATTCTTGGAAAGAAAAGATGAGAGTTGTGCGTGTACAAGACGCTCAAGGACTTTGGAAAGGAAGGGTAGAATGGATATTGGACGGAAATCAGTAAAGGAACAGGGTTTGGATTTTTTAGGTATCGGAACTACTTGGGCATCTTTCCATGCTGATGGAAAGACACCGTTAGTAACAGAGTAGTTCAGAATATGACAAAGGACAGACAGGATTTCTTCAAGGATAGGTAGGATCATGTTTCGACTGATACAGTCATTGCCAACAGCATTGGATGAGATCGAAATTATGCTCTTTTTAACATCACAACCGGAAAATTGCTCGAAAACAAAAGGGGAATATTTGGAAGTTGGGATACGTGAAAGATCTTGTAAGGTGTTTGTTTTTGTTGTCCCATCAAAGTTGGACGAAGCAGTGAAATGTGCGTTAAGCGAATCTATATTTATATCTTTGGGGACTGTGTCATTGCGTGATTTGCCAACTCCCAAGGTTCTCAGAAATTTCCAGATTTTTACTGGATCTCCATTTTCAACCGAGTTGTGAATATGGTGGCGCTGTGCTTTTCTACACACCTTATTGCAGAGATTTCTGGCACTAATGTATTTTACCAAATTGAGAGGGGTTGGACGACATTTATATTTCGCCTTCGCAGCAGCTTTCTTAGACATAAATATTTTGATTTCATCAGTGAGCCAAGGTGCAGGTAGATGTTTTAATTTAATGTCACGGATTGGTGCATGCTTATCGTACAGCTGAGTTAATTTATCTGTAAGTGTTTGTACTTTGTCATTTACACAGTCTGATGAGAATATAGGAGACCAGTCAATTCTAAGGGCATCTGCGCAGAGCTTCAACCGATCCATACCCCCGAAATTGAGCTGCATAATAGTTCTCGGTTTTGCCTTTGGTGGGCGTATTTTATAGGAGAGATATATTAAATCATGGTAGGAGAAAGCATCTGCAGAGGACTGACCATGCTTGGAAACAAAAGTAGGAGAAGAAGTGATAATGAGATCAAGAAGAGAAGGTACAGAGTTTGGAAAATGATGTGTAGCATTAAGGGGAAGAATAGATAAATTACTAGAATTTGAAATACGCTTAAATGTGGCCGAACGATTGTCTTGTTTTAAGAGGCAAGTATTAAAATCACCCATTATGATAGTGTGACTGTAAGAAGGTACTAAAGTTTCTAGGATGTTTTCAAAAGAAGGGAAAAAATTTATACGTAACGAAGGCGAATAATAAACAACTAGAAGAACTTTAGAATGATTTAGGTCCACTTCTAAGAAGAGATGCTCGCCGGCATTAACGGGCGATGGTTGTAATGAGCTGCTTACAATACGGTTTGGAATTTGAACACGTAGGTATATAGCAACACTGCCACCACCGCCAACCGCACGATCATTTCTAATTAGGTGGAACCCCGGAAGAGAATAGGAAGTAGATGGCAGACATGGTTTAAGCCATGACTCTGAAACGAGAATAGCATGTATGTTCTTACAGTCAAAGGTTGTCAGCATATCAGGGAAATGAGCTGGAATACTTTGGGCATTTATATGGACTACATTAAAGTTCCCTGTGTTCCTCCCCCCCGTGGGATCTCCACCTTGTCGTGGTGGGGCGGCCTAGTAACCATAGTTTGGTGACACGCGGTGAAGCTAAGAGGGATCCAGGAGGGGACGCTCCGCGTGGCCTTGACGGAGGCCTGCGCAGGATGCGTCCAAAGGGGCGGGTGCGAGGGACAGTTCTTCTGTCCCTCGCAGTCGGGTGCGGTCGCGGGAGGAGAGGCGTGTCGGTGTTGCGTTGCCGCGCGCCCTACCTCCCGCGACCAAATGGAGGCGCACCATCGTTGCGTTGCGGTGGGGCCGCAGAGGAAGAGGAGATGCGGTGTTGCGTTGCCGTCTTCCATATCCTCTGCGGCCGCTTAGTGTTTTGGCGGCGGAGCCCAACACCTTCATCCGCCGCCAAGGTGGTTTTGTTCGGGGCCCGCCTGACCATCTGGCGGGCCAATACCCGTCGGGGGGTAGCGAGGAATGCTTCAGCGATACCCGACCCTCCGACTTACGGGTACGTGAGGAATACGGGTTGGTTTTTAGTCAGTAAGAGTCTGACAGTCCCCTTCACCCTTCCCCCAGGGCGGAGGGACTCCAAGAGGATTTTCCAACCCGACACCAAAAAAAAAAAAAAAAAACTAAGATTCAAATTGGCATTTGTGACAGATACAAGTACAAGTGACATAAATGACATATGTCTGTAATGTCAAATCAAAGTAGGTTATAAACATTGTGCTAAGTAAATATAAAAATAGTGGAAAGAAAGAAGATAGATAGTGTGAAATAGAAAGCAAATTCACCTAGTAAACAAAGAGAAATGACCTATTTCTTGGATGCCGCAGTCCGCTTGGTTTTCGATGCCACAACCTTCGCTGCAGGTTTTTCTAGACCGCAGCCTTTGATTTAGTTGAGATCACTCAAGCATAGAACCCTATGCCGATGACCATCTGCGTCAAGGACGAATACGGAACCCTCCCTGGTCCAGCACTTCGTCAAGCCAAATTTCTCCCGCGCTGCCATGAACGTCAAATGTCGCGTTCGGGTCAGAAACTCAGACAGCGTTACACCGGATGCTTTTAACTTTGTTTTGGCGAACCATATGCTGTACCGCACTGATACGCTCTGAAACTTGACCAGGATGGATCTGGGCTTGTTTGACTGCTGTCGGCCCATTCTAAGACAACGTTGGATATCTGCTGTAGTGATTGTCTCAAACTTCAGCCGCTGCTTCACCACTTGGTCAACCACCTGAGCTGTATCCTCGCTCTTCTCCTCTTCTACGCCGTGCAGGAGATTCATTTTACGACGGCTGCGTGTCTCCATGCTGTCCACTTGGCGGACAACGGACTCCAGTTGTTGAGAGAAGGACCGTAGTGTTTGCAGTATGAAGTCCTTGAACGTTCCAAATTCTTCTGCTAAGCTGCCTGTACTAGTAGTGCCCTTTTTGACTAGATCTGCTTCGAACATGGCCATCCGTTCCTCAAAATACTGCTGGATATTCTGGATGAAGGATTCCATAGTGATGCTGCAACTCTAATGTGTGTGTTTGTGCTGATAATGTTGTGATTATGCAGAGATAAGACTTGACTGGCAGGTATTCAACCTTAACTGTGTTTATATATCATTCAATATATTAATATTATGATATAACTATTTTATTTAAAATAATTCTAATAGCTATTTCAAAAATAGGTATTTACACAACTACCCACTTAATAGATAACTAACAGATATAGGAGGTAGTGATCATTATGATTGAATTTATATTCAATTACATTACAATTAAAAGTGCACGAAAACACCAATAAATCAGAGCAAAATATTCACGATCTGCAGTAGTAACAGAATGACATAACAGCAAAAAATGTGTTGCAAATGGTTTGAAAAAATATTTATACTATCGATTAAAAAACAAAACGATTTTTAACAATTAATAATTATGAATATGTAATAAATTGTATATTTGTTGATTATTTTTACAAATATATTTTATTAAGTATGGGTGCATAGGGTTCCCACCAAGAACTTATGGTCCCAAGCCAACCTCACCTGCAAGTGGTGCACCTGCCGATCAACGGACGAGGCTCTGGCAAACAAAATATCCCGATAAGCGGCAATATTTTCGCCACCTATTACGTGGGATCAAAACACTGGCGAAAAGTGGGCGTTTAATATGCCTCTGCCTACCTCTTTGGGGAAACAGGCGTGAGTCAATGTATGTATGTATGTATTTATTAAGTAAATAAAAGATATTGTTTTCTAATATAATAATAAATATGTTATTTCCTTAAAACAATTTCTGCCTACCATACTTCATTTTATTTTTAATGCTGGCAACATAAGATATTCATCCGCTATGACCATAGCCTGTTCAAAATAATAATCTTTAAAAACTAAAATCTTTCACCGAAGTTCTATCAAGAACCGAAAACGATGTATAAATTTTAAAAATTATATGTTTAATTTCAACGATTCACAACTTTCTGGCCACTACAAGCCGTCTTTGGTATTTCTCCTTTGATTTGATACTAATTTTGTAAAATAATAAAATTATAATTATTCCGCCATTTTCATCCCATTCTACCTTAACGGGTAGTACCATGGAGGTATATATTCCTCGATGAGTAGTACCTAGTGATTTGAAACACACAATGTAATTTTGTTTTCAAATTACTACTTGTTATTGGTTTCCCAACGTAATAATATTTCCAAGTGTTAAAAAAGATTTTATTCTAACTATACTACTTTTTCGGAATATTTTAATGTTTCACACAAAATGTATACCGTACCAGTTACCGGGAATATCTTGGCAACCACAACAGCGTGAAAAGTTAATCCGATGATTAATGACCCAGATATATTTAAAATGTAACATTGTGGGTGAAAAATGGTGAGTAGAATTTCAAGCTACATTTCGCGATAAAATTAAAAATTGCGTTAGTAAACTATCTTTCATAATATGGAGAGTTTTGTTATCGGCCTATTTATAATCTATCCATGGATTTGAAGATTGGAGATAGACATATTATTTTGTATGTAGTCTATGTCAAATATGTATCTCTAATCGCCAAAACTATAAATAGATCGGACATTGAATTTGGCGGTATGACGTTATGACCACATAAGGTTGGATGTAGACTATACTTACCTACTGAATGGAATAATCATCATCATTCTCTTGCCCTGGTCCCATATGTTTGGGGTTGAGGCAATAGTTTTTCGGTTCGCAGTGAATGAAATAATAATACTACGAAACGGGATGCGAAAGTTTGGTACGCAATTTAACATTGTTAAAAAATAATAACAATTTATTCCCTGGAAAGCAATGAACGATTGGGTGATAATGTGAAACATTTTATGAACGAATTTGATTAAGTTCTAATGAATATAAATAATTATAAAGGAAGTTATGCTTGTTAATTTGTTTGGCAATTTTATCAAAAATAATCAAGTTACTGTATATTTTATGATTTATTACGAAGTTTTCGGTATAAAGATCAATGTACAAAACAGAGAATTAAGATACAATATTATAATTTTAACAGCACAAAAGAATAATGATGTATGACGGTAATAAGCTAAGATGCTTATAGGAGCAAACTTTTAGACAGATCAAAGGTTAAAATTGTTGAATGAATACATACAATTTTGACAATATTAGAATTCAGATAATGCCACTGCATCATTTTCCACTGAAAGGGACCGGCTTCCGTATTCAGTAAGGCGCTTAACTGATGCCCCTTGGACGTACTTGCATATCACAAGTGCGTAGCATAATCACCACGGAACTAAATTATAGCGCTCTTAAATCTATCGGCAATCAAACCTCCAACCTGCAGAGGAACGCAATGCACATTAACAGTCCGTAGTAAAATTTTAGCTTGGTTTCATTTTATGATAAATCAAGACGTAATGCGCCTGGTAGAAAGGTCTGCAGTAAACTGACTCCACATAGCTCTCATTTATTATCCAAGCTCGCGAAATTGAGTTATAAATCAGTTTTACCTCTTCCCTTCGACTCCATCATTACCAAAAACAAGCATGTACGTATGCATATATTTAAGCAACCGCTTAGAAATACAAAACACCCTCAAAACAGATATCTCAAAATATTAAAATAATTTGCAAAATGGATTCTAAAAACGTTCTTGTAAAATAAAATAAATAAACTCGTAACCGTATATTGTTGATAAACAACATTTACATGAATTTTCTTTCCTCAAATTACAAAAAAAATACTTTTAATATCTTGTCAGAGTTTCTGCCGACAGTATTTAAAGGTCTTTTCGTTTTTATTTGCTCCATAAATGGACTCGGAGTTATATTTTTTAATTATCTACCAAGATTTAGGTTTTATAATTAAAGATAATAGTCATGAAAAATAATTAGATGGGTTTTTTAAGTATGCTTTTGTAATTTAGGTGAAGGCGTTTTTTAAATTGAAAATATTATAAAGGTTTTCTGTCTGATAATAAGGTTTCTACAGACACTTTTTTGGTTTGTCTATTTCTGGAATCAAAACCGTATTTAAAGGTTTTAATCTCGCCCTTTGATGTTTTAATTTTAATATGCTTTGAATTTATTGTATCTAAGCTCAAGCTTGTAATGAGTAACTTCCAATATTATACCACCTTAGGCAAGTTCTTTACCACGAAGTATGAATTTTACATGGAATGTTTTTTCATGTCTGTTATTCTATGATGTTTTTATTGTTCTTACTAGAGTTCATCCACGGTCTGTTTACCCCCTTAAGGATGGAATTTTCAAAAATTCTCTTCTGTGGCTCGCTTACCACTACCCAAGGAACTTTCATGCCAAATTTCAGCTTCTTGCGTCCAGTAGTTTGAGCTGTGCCTAGTTGGTCAGTCAGTCACTAACGTAAGAATAATATTATAGATATAGATTGAATACAGATATAGTTATCTTGCTTTAAGCATTATAGATTCGATGTTAAGATATGTTTAAAAAAAAATACATATATGTAAATCAATCATTGAATATGAATAATTAGAGGGGGCAGCAAATTTCTTTTCAGTAACCGGAACGATTAACACTATAGACTCTACTATTTTGTCGTTGATAGACTTTGGCCAGTTAAGTTCGATGCTTTTAAACCAAAAACTTATAAACGTTTTCTCTGAACATGACAACGATTGTATGAAAAGAAAACCGTTGCTATTTTTAGCTGAAGATCATTAGATAATATTTATTTTCAATTTTTAACAACATCCAAGTACTTCTACTTATTACCTTGGGTATTATTCTATTGCAGCAAAAATAAGGAAGGCCTATGTCTAGCAGGAACTACAAAAATAACGCATGAATGATGAATATCGTACGAACAAATATAAATCTTAAATTCATTCAGCTTTCAAACTCCATTATACTTTATAAGTGGATGTTTCAAATGTAGCGATTTAGCCATAAGAGATTACATCTGATCGGCGGATAAGCGTACCTCATACAACAACATAGCTATGACCGAAGGCCATAATTCCCCGCATTGCAGACAACACTGCACAATCGGATTCGGGTGGTGCCATGCATAGGAGGCGATATACACATTTCGTGTGTGCGTGTGCCACAGCGCAGCGTAAAAAAAACTGTAGATGAGTTATGCGAACTTCAAAAGTGGCACATTAAAAACAGGCTTAATGTTTCATTGGCTTTAGCGACTAAACGCGCGTTACGCGCTGCGGTCCGAAGCGCTCGCTCTTTTACTCGCGTGTGTGTACGTTACATTTGAAAATGCCGTCGTGTGTAATGAGATTTTGCACAAACTATAGTAGGAAAATGACTAAAAGTTATGGAATCACTTCTCATTCATGAGTATTACAATATTACAACGTTTTATTTACAATTTATAATAAATTCAATATCACAAATAATAGAGTGAATAAAAAAATTGGCATTTAGCGAGTGTAATAGAAGCAGTATTGTGCGTGTTCAAAGACTAAAAAACAAAGTATCCAGATGGGACATTCGTAATAATAAAATACTGATGTGTGTTTTTGTCAAGTAATAAAAGTGATTTGAGGCTGAATCAACACAATATATTATTATTATAGAAATACAAAATCATACGTAAGTTACAAACATTGACGAATGATCAAAGTCCATTCACTTGTTCTTGTTTTTCTCCTTTTAGTACATACATACATACATAAAGTCACGCCTTTTATCCCCGAAGGGGTAGGCAGAGGTGTATTTCTACACCCACTTTTCGCCAGATATCTACTTTAGTCCCACGTAATAAGGGGCGAGCCTATTGCCGTACCGGGCACATTTCCAGACTCCGTGCGGCTACTGAGAATTTCGTGACAGAAAAACTCAATAACACTGCCCGATCCAGGAATCGAACCCGGGACCTCCCGATCCCACGCGCACATTTATGCCGCGAGACCAACGAGGCAGTCCTTTACTTTTTGTTGTCTTTAGTTGCTCCTTTTAGTATTAAACAACTAAGTAGATTGTACTGCACAGTTTTTGCTGCCGACCCACCGTACCCCTGGCAGTACCCCTGGGGGTATGGTGGGTCTTTCAAAGCTTAACCGTACTCACAGATAATATTGTTGTGTAATTAGTTTATTAATTTCAGTTCGTTAATTTCAAGATCTACTATTTTGTGGGATCATTCCCAGTATAGTAGTTGTATTGAACAATTCTATGATAGAACTGTCCTAATTCTATTACCACAACTTGATGAGGAGAACAGAACTAATGGGATAAGTAATAGGAAATGTCCCAGTCTAGTTCTCTGTATGTTTTTACAAGGGTATTCAATAGAACTACTGGGAATGATCCGTAGTGTCACGACATCGCGCTCATATATCCGAATGAATATGTTTTGTAGACGTTCATTTGTTTAATGTGTAAAACAAATGAACGTCTACAAAACAAATGAACGCTTACAAAACAAATGAACGTCTACAAAACAAATGACTTACAGAAAATGATCAGCTATCGATAGTGATTGCAGAAAACAGGTGCATGCGATTTTCAACCTAATTGACATTAGTCAGAATTTATAATTTTATTACCCTAATATTGCCAGAAAGCGAGAAAAAACAAAAAAAAAGTTTGTCATGAATTGTCAATAGGGTCGAAAATCGCATGCACCTGTTTTTTGCAATCACTATCGATAGCTGATCACTTTCTGGTAGTTATTTGTTTTGTAGACGTTCATTTGTTTTGTAGACGGTCAATTGTTTTGTAGACGTTCATTCATTTAACACATTTTTATACATACATATTTATTTGGATATGTGAGCGCGATGTTGTGACACTACCCTTGTAAAACATACATAGAACTAGTGGTAAATTTCCTATAACTGTTTCCCATTAGTTCTATTCTTCTCATCAAGTTGTGCTAATAGAACTAGTGGGAAAAAAGTATCACTAGTTCTATCATAGAACTGTTCAATAGAACTAGTGGGAATGATCCGACAGCGCAAGGATGATGATGATGACGGGTCTTTAACAGTACCACAGATTATACCTATAATATACAAAGCACTATAACCATTAGCAGTAATACCTAAACGTTTTATTCTCTAATTTATCTCCTTGTTGCACTATATCATCGTACTAGCGCTTGTCTTCGCTTGTCTAAAAATACAAAAACGTAAGTAGTAAGTCATTTTATCATACGAGAGATAACACTGTTCAGTTTAATTTCCACGTAGCATGTTGGTATAACACTACGAGCATTTCAGCCAGGAGTACGGTTAAGCTTTAAAAGACCCACCATACCCCCAGGAGTATTGCCAGGGCTACGGTGGGTCCGCAGCGCACAGTTTTTATACTAACGTAGGTACTGTTTTAGGTTTCCATTGAATGAAATGAGAAGAACAAAATGTACTTTTTTAATAAATGTTATAAATAAATCACATCGACTTTTTATTTCCCTACCTTAAATGATTTAATCAAATTTACTTTGAGACGAATTGAATTTACTCAAGACAGAAAAAGTGATCATGTCGCATCTGACTCAAATTATTGTTTGTGAAACGGTCAGCATGATGTCACAATGCGCGTCGGTCCAGAGAGTATATGTTTATCTCTATTTCGCGCTTGCGATTAGATGTGCTATCTCACTTACACTTCTTATCTAATTCTTAGTGTGTCGTTTTGACATATTTATATTAGTGTGCGTACGCTTTTCGCGATGCGTGCCACTCGTAAGCTCCGTCATGTTACCTTGTCAGTAACCTGTCTACGGTTTCTTACTAGTATGTCTATCGTTTGAACGATTGAGTTTGGAATACGAATTACTTTGTAGTTTTGCGAAAACGTACATGCGGGGGTGGAGGGGGATTTTGCGGAGCAACGACGTACGTCCGCCCTCAATCACGCCTAGACAGGCACTGATGAAAGGCCGGCGAGCGATATAATGCCAACATTTTGACTATTTTTTTTCTTGGAGAAAAATGATAACGAAATTACGAAATCTGTTTTTACCATTTATTTTAAAATAAAGAGCTGTATCTATTGATAATACTTTCGTATAAATTCATTATGGAATCTCTAAGCAGTACACGTTTAAAATTGTGATTTAGTGCCATGTTTGACATTTTTTTTTATCGAGCCAATCATTCTAAATCGTGTTTCCATCTTTACGATTTACTAAAAGATATGTTCAACTTTTATACTTTAATTTTTATTCATTAAAAATATCATAGTTCATGCGACTTTCAGACGTTCAAAAATCTTAAAAAGTACTGCAACCTCGCCTTAATGGGGTTCCTGAAGCATTGCGGTGCGTTGATGACATTAGATGCGGATTGATCCCAGATAAGGATGGCCTTTAAAACTATTTATAGAGGTGACATTAGTTTGTGGTGAGGAGAATAATTCGTAGGGTAAATCTGAGAAGCGTAAGGCCATGTTTCACTACGCTGGCCAAGCATCGGTTGGGAGACTAAACATGTCATTCAAGAACATTATGAATTGGACATAAAATTTGTAGCAAGTGAAAGTTACTAATTTTATACGCACTTAACTTTGAAAAATCAGTAGGGCGCTCCATGCATTTGAACCGAAAAACCTCTGCGCAGCAGTCTATTAGTCCCTCCAGTTGGTTATAGCTGCCTATAACTATCTATACTAACATAATAAAGCTGAAAAGTTTGTTTGTTTGTTTGAACGTGTTAATCTCAGAAACTTCATGTCCGATTTGAATGATTATTTTTCAGTTGGATAGCCAATTTATCGAGGCAGCCTATAGGCTATATAACATTACGTTATGAGTCAATATACAGGTGCGGAGCAGAAGCCCAAAATAAGGCGGCTGTAACCATGGGCTCAGCTAGTTCCCATTCATCACTCTCCTAGCGTTATTCCAGTTTGAACCCGATGTCCGCTTACTGGTCTATAAACCGGATTTGGCTGAATTAGCTTTTCCACAGAGAGACTGTCTGTCTGACCGGCGCCGCAACACGAAGGGATAGCAATATTCTATGATTTAGACTAGCGACAGTTTTTTTAGAGATACTGACGCCCTATAATGACTGTCAAAGATCTTCATGACAGCCAACCGACCGACCACTTAAGGTGCTCTCAGCTAGTTCCCATTATAAAAATTAAATCCTTTATGCGCATTCGCTTACCTCCAACACCACATACATATTATAGGACCGGCCGGCGCTGTTTTGATTACCGTTTGCCGTGCAATACGATCGACTCTTGTAATTTGTTTGCTATCATAAAACCAAACGCGCTTATTTTCTACACGCCAATATATTATTATTCTTACACCAACGTTTTACAACTGCCAGCTATAAATTACAACATGTACTTACACAAAAGTGTAGAATAAATTACCTTTTGAAGTCTGTCATGAATTTAAGTCTAGTTACTTATGATCTGTGTTTTATGATAGTTTACTCCTTATGTAGATATAGTCCTGCACGTGTTGCGGCTAGTACATAGCTGTACTTAATAGTGCAGTTGTGGAGGCTTCGCTGCACGTGTCCTATCACATTTAAGATTAAAACTCTCTACGGACCTCCGCACGTTGGATCCATAACCCCGTGTAAGCCTTCCAAAGGTCCCGTTATTCTTTTAATACAAAATGTCAGAAGAATAACCATGTAAAGAGAAACATAATAATAATATATTCTACCACATTCACACAACACCATCTAGTCCCAAACTAAGCAGAGCTTGTACTTTCGGTACTAGATGATCGATAAACATACATAATTGTATACTTTTTTTGTTAATACATACATATTATACATAAAAGACGGCGGAACGGGGCAGGAACTCCACTGCCTTTACTCAAACCACGATACCTTCATCGTTAAAAGGGTAACGTACGAGCGATGGCCCTACGGCCCTCTCACTGACCGACTAGGCGATACGGTGTCACTGAAGAACTTAAGGTTCTGTTTTTCCTATGATAGGTACTTGTTTTGTTATCATCACCATGTAGCCTCTTGCAGACTACTCACGGACATATATGTTTTTTTTTAAAAAGACTTACGCCTGTATTCCCGAAGGAGTAGGCAGAGGTGTAATATTACACCGACATCTCGCCATGAATTTTTAGGTCCCATGTAATAGGGGGCGAGCCTATTGCCGACTCCGTGCTGGTACTGAGAATTTCCTAACGAAAAAACCCAATAATACTTTGCCCGACCCGGGAATCGAACCCGAGACCTCCCAATCCCACGCGCACATTTATGCTGCGAGACCAACGAGGCAGACATATATGTATCTCTCTCAATATACCTTAAAGTAGTATTGTGAGTTAGTAGAAGGATTTGACTTACTATTCTGGCCAGATGGTTTTGTAAAAGGTTTCATGATCGTTATCACCTCTTCCCAAGGATACTGATGGCTGCGTGTATTTTCCTTAATTAGCTCTTACTACATCCGTAGAATGAGATGTGGTAGTGGCACTTTGTATTCCTAATCTGTCACTCGACGTAAATTTCTAAATCTTAAGTGTAACACGTTTGACCTCCACAACCAAAATAGCGAACATTCCAAGAGACCGACAACATATGGCTAGCAATTACAAAGTATCATATTCTTCCAGAAACACTAAGGTTAATCTCCATCTACATTTAATTCCTGAGCAATTAAATACTAATCTCTAGCGAATTATGTTCATGCTAATTATGTAAATAGCCTCTTTTTAGGAACAAAATTTATTTCTCACTTAATGTAACCGCTGGGACGATAAATGTAATAAAAGTAAGAGGTGACGGTCAGAAACTTGAGCTAGTAAATTAATTAAGTTTATCGAGTCTTCAACTTTTAGAAATGTGTGGAACACTGTTATTTTATGTCCATATTCTGTGAGATGGTGCTTCTACCCCTATCGATATAGACAAGCCACTCTTCAAACGACCGGTCCTCCTTCTGAAATCACACTCAATAAAATATTAAGCGACAATACTCAATAAAATAATAAACGACTTGACGCTGACCTAATTTCAACGGTATTCTCTCGTTTTCCATAAATTCATTTGCACTAATATTGTTTGCCATAATCATCCCTGATCATAATATTTACTTGCACTATTATCATTTATACTAATAACGTTTGCCTTAATAACTCAACAGTGATAACTTTTATATCATAATAATTAGTTTCCATAAGTAACACATCTCATAATCGACTCTTGACATAATCAAAATTTGATATAATTATGCAAATAATACATAATATTGTTAGGTCGAAATTAATTATCGTTAACCCCCCGACTCAGTGCAATCCGACTCGGATAGGTTAGGTTAGGGTTCTCTTTTGACCCTTAACCCAAAAATAGGAGCCCTGCTAAGCAGGGCTCCGTCAACTTAGTCCACATTCTTCACACTAGTTTAAAAAAAATAAGTTGAATTAATTATAGTTAACACCCCGACTCAGTGCCATCCGACTCGGATAGGTTAGGTTAGGTTAGGGATCTCTTTTGACTCTTAACCCAAAAATAGGAGCCCTGCGAAGCAGGGCTCCGTCAACTTAGTCCACATTCTTCACACTAGTTTAAACAAGTGCGTGTCGGGCCACGCGCAATGTAGGGTTCCGTAGTTGCCCATAGGCCCATAGTGACTTGCTGCAAAGGGTATTAATGTACAACAAATCCGACTGTTTATTTTGCTGAAAAAATAATTTTAATAACACTATTATAAGAACCTAAGTTTTGCTTAGAAAAATACTAGGTATGTATCCAGTTATGTATTGTAAAAATAAAATGTGGTTTCCAAGATATACTACTACTGTAAATACTTAGTACATTACATACCAAAGTACGTATATCTTTAAGATTAAGGCCTCCCTCACATTGTTTCCGAGCGTTCCTCGAGCGTACGCTCGGCCTCCGTTCGGCGTGCGGCCGGCGTTCACTTTGTACTACAGAGTGAACGCCGAGCGCACGCCGGGCGTACGCTCGAGGAACGCTGTCGCCCAATGTGAGGGAGGCCTAAGCCAGCGCGCCCAATGTAAAGTCACAGAAATAGGTATTTATAAGTTAACTGACGATTACTCGTAAACTAGTGATATCTACTTAGCCGTGATAGTTTTCCTTTTAAATTCGTTATATGTACTACATATGTGATTTTTTTCACCTCTTCCAAATTAATAGTTTAGTCGGCAGAAGGGGGGGACACTTGAGTCTAACAATTTTTTTCACTTCAAAGCTTGATATTTGACAAACCAATCACTTGATCGAAAAATGATTTGAGCAAACTAATAATATTTTTTTAAAACCTATCCAATGATACCCCACATGATGGGGTACTCAACCAAAAAAAAATTCAACCCCACTATACATGTAGGGGAGATACGCTTAAAAAAAATATTTTCCTAAATTTTATTCTACAGTTTTGTTGCAATATCTTATGTCTACATTCATGTCAAATATCAGCTTTCTAGCACCAGGCGTCTTTGAGCTAGGCTGCGGACGGACAGACGGACGGACATGACGAAACTATAAGGGTTCCTTGTGGACTACGGAACCCTAAAAATTAAGTTGTTCAACACTTCAGTTTATTATCCATTTTCTTCTTAGATTATTGAAAACGAAAATTATAACAAATACATTTATGGATTTCAATTATTATGAAACTTGATCGATTATGACCAATGGAATTAGTGAAAGTCATTTTATGTCATTTCACGATTATGACAACTGAAGCGTTATTTCTAATGAAATTATGGCAAATAAAAGTATGGCATATGAAATTATGGCATTTTAAATTATGGCAAACATTAGTAAACCAATTTCAACTGCATTATCGTTATCTTTACATTTATAAATGTAAAATTCTTTCGCTATTGACTAGTAGTAGTAGTAGGCTATGCTGTCAGTTAGACCTATACTACTACTATAATCTACTGGGCAAGAACCTGAAATCTGGCATATATATTTCTAGGCAGAACAGAAGGTGCACTGAAAAAGGTTTTTCCAAAATGCCGGCGGGAACAGAAAGAAACGGCAAATGAAATATTACAGGTAGCGAACAGAATAGAATTGTAATGGTCCAAATCTACGGACAAACTAAAACACGCAACTTTATCATTTCATTTCAGGTGAAATTTTTAATACTAAAAAAGGAGAAATAATTAAACCTTTGTTCTAATTTACCTATCAATCCAGTCTACTCAAAATAAAACCGCAAGATTATAATTATACTCTCTAAATCCTTATCAAATTCTAAAACTCTAGTGCGAATTTCCTTAAAGAAAACTTCAATAACAGCTTTTTTGACCACAACAAACTTGAAACTTACGACTGACAAACTAAGCCTTCAATTACCCCTCGCCACAAAGTATTAGTTTTAACAGAAATGAGAACAGAAATATACCGATATTTGTTTCCAAATAACAAGACCTACATTTCTGTATTCTCGTTGGCAGTTAAAAGCTTTTGTGTGGAGAGCCTCGTACCTGATTGTATCAATATTAGGTTCGAATCCACTTGGCTCGTTGAGTTGAACAAACTGTATCTACAGCTGAAGCTATATGCTTTTAGTTAGGTTTTTTTCATGTTGTATTTGAAGCTAAACTTTCGCGGTTTGTTTAAAAAAAATCTCGACAATAATAGGTATGAACCTTCAATAAGTAGGTATGTTAATGAAATTAAAACTATAATATGACTTGCTATAAGCGGTAAGGCCTCTATTTTTAAAGTAGTAGAGGTTTTTTTTGCCATGTCGTAAATATTTGTTGGGAACGTATTTCTTTTCAAAAAATAGACCTAATGTGTGAAACAATACAAAAAAATGCAAGAATCATTTATTCAAAATTTTGATTTAAATTGTAACAAGTTAAGGTAAAGAACAGGCCAATAAGTAGCAAGGAATCTATCCATAGATAAAGTCAATAAATTAATGGTATCGATAGTTTTTGATACGCTCTTCAGTTTACAATAAAATTTTGTCGATATTTATACGCTTCTCTTGAATTTTTATAATCCTATGCCAATGATACACAACTGCGTACACATACGATACATGTAACGGGATACCAAGAACCACACCCACATACACAGATACACACGCACCCGTACTAGATCACCAAATGCCAATCCTCATAGAAACACGCATACACAACATATCATTCGCACTGCAAGAATGCAAGCATAAGTGTACATTGTGCTTTGCACAACAATACCTTACGGCATTCCTACGAGTATCAATAGCCCAGAATTCTAATACATGATGTTCCGCCGATTGAATGATCCAAGTGCATTTCAATCTCGATAGCCTTCCAACAAAGAAGCACTCTTCAATAAAAGCTTTGACACGACATCATACAATATTGGACCAAACCAGATATGTTCCGAAAGCCCAGATTCCGGCAACCTCTCCTAATCCCTCAATTTGCATAGTAACTCGAATACTGAGTAAAAACGAACCGTGTTTCGGCAAGATTAAATTTATATAATTGTAGTAAATAATTGTGTTATATGATTATGTTGTTTCGGTAATTGGATGATTATGTAATCTGATACATTTTGCATTTAGCGTGATTATACGGTAATTATAATATTCTAGTAAAATTATTTAGTAATTATGAGAATTAGTTATAAAGGCTTGACAGTCATTATACCGGTGTCAGTTACTTTGAATAAACTCACACTAGTCTAAACCATTGAATATCGCAACCCCTTTGGGTTGTGGAGGTCAGACAGTCACCGTGTGGAAAAACTAATATTCAGTCAAATCCGGTAAGTCTAGTAAGCAGATCCCAGGTTGCAACTAGGATAACGCTAAGAGGATGATAAGAATGAGTTGAAAAGGCTAACAACGTCACGTCTCAATCTTTAAGAGACGAGCAGAAAGAAAAAACACAAAAAGAAAGATCTGGGGAGTTAAATCAAATCAAATCAAATAATAATTTATTTCGTTTTTATAAAAAAAATTAAGTAAGTAAGTACAACAACATTAATTATTTACAAAACGGGACGTGTAACTGACTTATGAACGTTGATCAAGTGTTTCCATAAGTTGCTAACAGAGAGAGACAAGATTCTGACAGATGGCGCTAGCTGTTGAGTAAACATCAGCTCCGTATTTAAATTTAATTAAAAATATAATATGCCAGTGTAAATGCATTTCCAAGTGATAATTAAGTTAGTCTAGTGTCAATAACTGTCGTCTATCGTTGGTGGTATTAATATATTGCTACAGTGTAAACAATCATAAACAGTTTATAACTAATCAACAATAAAGTGCAGTGACAAGCAAAATATAGTGAATATAAACAATTAAACATACCATAAAACTAATAAAAACTATAATTACAGTGAAATTACATACTCAAACAATATAAGAGTCCGAAACAACTAGTTTAAAGTCAGTGTTTTAGAGAATGAAAAACTGAATCGTTAATTTTATTTGAATGCCGTGCTTACAAACTAACGACCAATAGCATTTATTAACGTCACCTAAATGCAAGATTTACTCAAAGTAAAAGCTAGTTGCCAATTTGACACAACATAACAAGTCGTCCTTGGTGTGGTTTGTAGTCCATACGACTGGGATGCGACGAGCTTGAGTTCGCGTCCCACATATCAGCAACTCTTTTTGAATATTATTTGATATTGATAATACTTCAATTCGTATATAAAATGAGTTCCAGTGAAGAGAACATCACACAAAGACATAAATTACCGAACAAGAAATTTAATATCTCGGGTAGTACTGGTAGTAGTAGCAACTATGATGATATATTATCGAACCCTGAGTGTTCGGAAACAGTACGAAGCTTGTCGGATCTATCTCGAATATTATTAAACAACAAAGTTGATGAATTAAGAAGCGAGATAATGAAGTTACGACTGGAACTAGAAAGAACACAACAAGAGGTAGATAGCTTAAATGTTGAAAATTATTCCCTTCAAAAAGTCATCACTGGTCAGCAATCGCAGATAGACAATCTAAAACTATTATGTAAGAATTCTTCTGGTCTAAAGAAATCATCAAAACGAGGTAAATTATTGCGACGAAGCTCACTCTTAACTCCTCAGACCAGCGAAAAGTTAGATCAAAACTTGGATGAAAGCTACACTAAGTTAAATATCAATTCAGAAAATGCTAATGAAGTTATTAATGACACTCCAAACGATCTCGTAGAACAACCTGAGCCACCGCACCAGCATACTAACCTAGGTAAAGAAAATGAAACAACTCCCTTCAGCCTTACAAAGAAATATTCTTATGAATATAAAGAAGAAAGGAAGATTGGACAGTCACAAAATGTTACTCCACAGAGTACTGTTCCAGATAAACAACAAAGAATATTAATATTTACAGATAATTATGGCTCTCACTTTAGAAGATTATTACAACATTCGGCTGGTAATACATTCTTTGTTTCGTCTATTAGTAAACCCGGTGCCACGACTGACAAGTTACTGGAATCATGCATAGAGATGTGTAAAGACTTTAATGAACTTGATTATGTGATCATTTTATGTGGTAGCTATGATAAAAATCCTTTACAATTGCAATCAACCCTATATTACTTTGTTAATAAACTTTCACATACTAATGTACTGCTATGTAATACGAAAAAGAACGGATCTTTAAACGAGCTGAAGCTCAATGAATTGTACTACCATATATGCTCTCAATTTGCACACTGTGGACTGATTAGTTCTGACCCTAGAGTCTCACTTCATACTTATAATATTGTAACAACTGGTTATATATTAAGATACATACTTCATGTGCAATATAAATATTAATACCAACTGTACATTAATAACACAGAAAAGAAGGAAGGTAATAAATTAAACATTAACGGTCAGTACTCAAACTGAAGTGCAATCTGTAACGACTTTATCAAGTACTGGTACACAAACTGAACCTGAGCTTCAGTTTTTTCGATCAGAATAAAACATTCCAAATCTTACACAACAATGTACAAGGCATGCGTTCCAAATTGAGTGAACTAGAAATATTACTATCTTTAAAAAACATTGATATTATTTGCGTCAGTGAAACATTTTTTATAAGAAATAGTGCTGAAATACTGCAGTTACCCGGTTATAAAACGGCAGCGCACTTCTCTAAGAAAAATAAACGTCGAGGTGGGGTATGTATTTATGTAAAAAATTGTATATGTTTTAAAAAAATTGACTGGATCACGGAGTACTCAACAGAATTACATTTTGAGTGCTGTGGAATTGTTATCCCTGAAACTAACTGGTTTGTCTTGTGTCTATACAGAACACCAAATAGTAACTTTGATTTATTTATAGAAAAACTTGAAATGGTATTGTATAAGCTTACTATTAGATCTAGACACAAAAATAAAAAGATTTTTATATTGGGTGATTTTAATATAAACACACTTACTACCAACTCAAAAAGTAATGAATTTATTAACACACTCAAAAAATTCAATTTACACTTATCATTTCATAAACCCACAAGAGTAACTTCACATTCAGCTACCTGTATCGACAATATAATAACCAACCATCTTAGATGCAAAACAGAGATATAGGATCTAGGCATCTCTGATCATACTGCGCCAGTTATAATGATACCGTGCAAAGTAGCTTTTAAAGAAAAAATGTGGTATGTATTTAAACGTAGTCTTAAAGACAAGGAAATATTTTTAAAATATATGGCTCAAATAAACTTCCAGGACGTATATAATGAAAGTGAAGTTAACTTAGCTTATAGTATCTTTTTAGAATTATTCTCTCTAATATTTAATTCATGTTTCCCTATAAATAAAGTAAAAATAAAGTACACTAAAAGTAAAAATTGGAAAACAAAAGGCATAAGTAATTCAAGCAAACACAAAAGAAACATGTACCTTAGTTTAAAAAATAATTCAGCTACTAATCATAAGTATAAAAATTACTGCAAAATCCTTAAGCGTGTTACTAGAGAATCAAAAAGACTTTGCAATATAAATTTTCTAAAATACAGCCAGAATATCACGAAAGCTTCATGGACTTTGATTAAACAACAAACAAGTCCCACTAACGACATATTAACCTCTATAGATTATATAATTCATGAAAAAAACACCATCAAGAATCCAGTTGAAATAGCTACAGTTTTTAATAATACATATATATCTCAAAATTATACGACAAGCCATAATATAATCTATAAACCATCAGTAAGCGAAAATATATTTTCGCTTACTGATGGTTTATAGATTAACAAGAACAGCATTTTTCTTTGTCCAGTTAACAGAAATGAGGTTATAAATATAGTAAAAAAATTCAAAAATAAAAATAGCTGTGGTATTGATGATATTCCAATAAGCGTTGTAAAGATCAGTATTGAATACATTGCAGATGCCCTTGTCCATATCATAAACCTCATGTTTGAAACAGGAACTTTCCCTGATAAACTTAAAGCAGCAGTCATAAAACCTATCTACAAAAAAGGCTCCAAACATGAAATCAATAACTACAGGCCTATAGCTCTTCTACCTAGTTTTTCTAAAATATTTGAGAAAGCCCTACATAACCGAATATCTAAATTTCTCATCAATAACAAAATCTTAAATGAAAATCAATTCGGCTTTCAGAGAGGGAAGTCAACCTCTTTAGCAATATTTAATTTTTTGCGAGGTATGTGGGAAGGCATCAATAAAAAAAGACAATGCACTGCTGTTTTTTTAGACATGTCAAAAGCATTCGACTGTGTGAAATTTGACATATTATTGAAACAATTGGAAAGGATAGGTGTCAGAGGTATACCCTAAAATTTAATGGAATCATACTTGTGTAATAGAACTGAGGCTACTAAATTAGAAACTTATAATAAAGACACCAAAACAATAGAAACCGTATATTCTAGCTTCGAAAAAGTTGTACTGGGTGTGCCACAAGGTAGTATACTGGGACCTCGTTTGTTTTTGATCTATGTCAATGAATTGCCAAATATTGACAATCACATGTGTATAATGTACGCTGATGATGCAACCATATTTATACAAAATGATAAATGCATAAACAATATCGAGATAGAAGTATCAAATACTCTGAAAACTGTTACACACTGGCTACTATCCATTAACCTAAAAGTAAATCTTACTAAAACTAAAGTTATGCAGTTCAGAAATTACCAAAGTAAATTACCACCCCTAAATATATGCGAAAATAATACTAAAGTTGAAGAAGTTACTCAAATTAAATTTCTTGGTGTCTCCATAGACCAGCAATTAAATTGGAAGAGCCATATAGAAAATTTAAACAAAAAAATATCTAGCTTCTGTTACGCCCTATCAATACTAACTGAAAGTGCTTCAACGGGCATAGCAAAATCAGCGTATTACGGCTACGTGTATCCATTGTTAACATATGGTGTCATATACTGGGGTAACTCCACAAATGTCGAATCAACTTTTATTTTACAAAAGAAATGTTTAAGAGTTATCTATAATATGCAAACCACCGAGTCCTTAAGAGATGTCTTTAAAGAAAAAGGTTTCTTGACGCTAACTTCTGTGTATATATTGGAACTTAGTCTCTTTGTTTAATGTAATTCTGAATATTTTGATGTTAAACCTAATGTAAGAAAGCAATACAAATATAATTTAAGCATGCCATTAATCCATAAATCAATTTACTACAAAAGCACATATGTCACTGCTATAAGAGTATTTAACCATTTACCTCTAGAAATTAAAGAGCTAAATGGAAATTTGTTTAAAATAAGATTAAAAAAGTGGTTATTGGAAAAAGCATTTTATAACATGCATGAATTTTTTAGTTGTAAGCATTATTAAAATCTAATATTATATAATTGCAATGCCCGTAACGGGTAAACTGTTGATACATTATACATATTTAACATCCATGTACTTTACTACACAGTTATGCAATAAATGTCTTTGTCTTTGTCTTTGCTCATGTCTGCGGCTATAACGGCTAGGAGGCGTTATCCCGCACCCGGCGCATCAGCGATGCAGTTCTTTTGCGCATGATTGCATAGAAGTCGTCTATGTGTGCATCAGCGAACATCCCTGATACGCTACAGAACCTGGGCGGCCCCAACAGTACCCTAAAACCGTTATTGTACTGGACTCGTAGGGCATTAAACGTCTTTTGCGTATATGTAACCCAAAGGCTGCACGAGTAAAAGGTCTGGCAGAATGACCTGAATAATGTTATTTTTACTGGTGCAGTACAACGTGCGAACCTGCGAGCCACCATATTGCATCTTACTGACAATGCCCTACTTTCTCTTTTCACATCTATACCATCACATAAATTATCTGCATCCCAGTGACCCACGTATTTAAATTCTTTAACCCAGTTAATTGGAAGCCCATCAAGTTTAACAGAGGTAACTGAGTAACTTTTATTACCCGCGTTGAAAAGCATTAAAACACTTGTATCTGTATTATACCTAAGTCCATGGGCTGCGGCATATGATTCACCCACTTTTATCAGTTTGTTCAGGCCACTGATCGATAGACTCAGCAGACCATGTCATCCGCATAACTGATGTTATTAAACATCTGCCCTTGAATGGAATAGCCGACGTTGGTCTTACTGAGTTCAACGATCAGCTGGTAGAAAAGCAACATCTAGAATGAAATAAAGCAAGACGACTAAGCAAATACAAGATCAATACCCTTATCCTCTTAGTTTCAGACTGTATCCTTAGAACTCAGATGGTGGAATAACCAAAAAACAAACAAATAGTAAGAACTAATGGATATGCTTTGATCAATCACCCACGTCGTACGTTGCACTGAACTGTTTATTCAGTATTAAGATGCAGTCTTTAAATTACAGTACAAAAGAAAATCTTGAGATTTAACATAAGATGTTGTTGAAAGAAGCTATATAATGGCGGAGTGAACTTTTTGGATTTAAAATTAATATAATAATTTATTTTACCAGTTATTAGTGTATTTTTCTATTTTTGGCAACGAATCGTGTCTAATATCAGAAATGCAATAGCGTGTTTGTATTGACCCCGCCATTAACAATGGGTTGTAAGGGCAATCCTGCAGTGGTTTAGTGACGAGGTTCAAACGTCTTTAGGGGAATCTAACTATGGATAATAAAAGCTAACCTCCAGCTACCCCAATTTGATGGCGGAAAGCGCGAAGATGGGTTTCCACTGCTCAACAAAAATAAATGTCTATGTAACTATGAAATGTACGTCCCGTTTTCGCGACAAAACAGCTGAATTGAATGTCATAAATATTAGAAAAGAAGTAGATTGAATCCTGGAGATGGACATAGGCTGCTTTAAGTTATATAAATAAAACTTAAAAGGTTGAGTTGAATAGTGTAGATAGTCACTACACGAAAATCATAATAATATTCTTAAGTTAGGGGTGCAATTTAATTCTTTTTGTGTTTTCTTTACGAAATAACGTTTTGTTTCATCAAGTTAGTTTTTAGTAGCAGAAGAGTAAGTTTTTTTATTAATTTAAATAGGTATGTGATCAATGATCTCATATCAAAGTGTTGATCTATTTATTGCCTTTGATTGCTTTTGCTTTAAGCCTACTTGCGTCCGCAAGTCACGGTTTGATGACTTGTTTTCTCGATTGTAAGAACGTGATTGCTTTGCCAATTAGTTCTTACAACGTACTCGACAACTCGATCCATTTATCTTCGCGCCGTCAAGGATCCTGCAAAAATCGATATGTGGAAAATAGGGCTCCTTACAATCGGCTGCTGTTCTCTACTCACGACGTTTTCAACATTTGACTATAAATAAAATTAATTAAATGAGTTGGATAACTTCAATGCTCAAATAAATAAATAAAAAAAATTGCTTGGATTTCAGATACAAGATGCAAACTACCTACCAAATACGCAAAATTAAGGTCACTAAAGAGCTATGGCAGCTTCCCATACATCATTTTAGTTAATCACCAAAGTTAGCATCTATAAATGAAATATACCTTGTTTGATAGAATATATATTGCTGATTCTAAGGGTAAAAAATCGTAACTATAGGAGGCCAGGTTTTTGAGTTCTTATGCTTAGAAGGTTTATATGTTATGTCATTAGTAACCATCTATTTAGTATATTGCTGCATCAAATAATGATTTATTGGTAAATAAAACTGAAGGAACTCGATGGCATAATACTATTAATTAAGCCCACTAGTAAACAATATTAACGATTACGCAAGCTAAGAAACCCCAGATGTGGACACTTCTTGGATTTGTGACTACAAAATATCTTAAGGTCCTCTGGGCGTAGAGAGACAAGTCTGTTATCATGACATACATAGATATGTCGTTAAAATCAGATGCTCTTATGCAGCTTTAAACATCTGCTATCAATATTGACTATTTATTTACATACTGAACGTTTTTCAAATAAACATAAAACACGTCTGATTTTCCAAAAAAATATATAGCCTATGTCACGTGAGGATTCTAACAATAGCCCATTCATCGAAATCGGTTCAGCCATTTAGAAGTTATGGCGCCATAAAAAACTCACATACATGAACTCTAAACCCACTTAACGAAGCATGTTGCTGATAATTCTCTGTGACATTTTGACAAAGCCTTTTGCGGATAACCGTGTCTATTCTTTATTTTATGGTGCATGAATAAATGAAATATGATTTATGATTACTAAATATTTTATTATACAAATATATTATACAAAAAAAATACACTACCTTTTTGGGCAGTCATGTAAAATAGTAGTAAATCATGAACTGACGACGGTTTCTTAACGTGTTACTTACATAGGATTATCAAGGATAAAAATATGTTTCAGGTTCCCTAATGTGTATGGAAAAAAATGTAGGGTGGATAGTAAAAACACAAGATTTCATTTTACAATATTTTATTCTTCATCATCCTCTATAACTAGCACATCATCTAAAAAGGCAGCTGGTGCAAAGATATTTTCTTGGTGTCTAGCCCATCCCAAATACCAAACGATGATCATTACATGAGCGCAACATTCTAGCGTACGCATGTTACAATTAACACATAAAATCCGTGTGGTCATAAAGGATCTGCCGTGGCCATGACCACGACCAATCATTTTGGCTGTAGAAACCGGGTACACAACAATATCCAAGAAACAGGGCATTATCGGAATCCTTAAGCTCGCACAAGTCACAAAGAAGCAATATCAGAGTCCATAAACAGTCCGAGTCATAATTATAACAAGAAGCGAAAACAGAGTCCTTGAGCAGTCCGGATCAAAAATAATACAGAAAACTGGGCAAAAGCAACGAAAACACTCAGAACACAAACAAACAAGCGCGGCGGCGCTAGCGAGATGTGATGTGAAAAAAATCGAAATGTCAAATGTCATGTTGTATTTTTTTATAGCTCTGAATGGCAGTCTTTTAGTCAGCGCCCAGTCCTACTTTAAATGTCGAAAGGAGTTTTTAATAATGTACTTTATTTAAAATCCGCATAAAAATAGACGTAACAAGCAAAAAATAGTATTAGTCATATTAATGAACAATTTATATCTCTTAATCAATAAAAAAAATCAAGATTCTATCTTGGAAAAATAATTATTTACTCTGGCAACCTTGTGGCTTTCTGATAAACCAAAGAAATGCCAGCCATTACGAAAAGCCGGAAATCAATTAACATAATAACTATTTTAACTTTAATCTTTTTATCTAGCCTTATCTAAATTCGACTAAAATATGGAAAAGCGTATAAAAATATTTCATGAGTTTTGGTTGTAATGAGTTTTTAAGACGCTTTTAGTGCACTGAACTAAAAATCTGCCATAGCTCTTTAGGCTCTTGTATTTTATTTGTTAAGTGAATAAAATAAATTCTTTTTCCCACCTGTGTAGGGACAATCATGTTTAACGTATATGTACTAATATGCGACACACCATACAGAAGTTACTGTACATGTTACAACATTATTACCCTAAGGGCCTGTTTCACCACGGTCTAATAAGTCGAGGTTAAAATAATTGGCAAATAAATTCATACAAATTTCGTTCTAATTTTAAATTTACCTGGAAGGTAACGCTTATTTAGAGATGATGAAACAGGACCTTAGAGTTTTATTTTAAATTTAACACCGGTTATTCGGTTTTGTAAGTCGGTCGAAACATCGGCAAAGTATGGGTATTAATTACTTATTGCCGCGAATAACCCGCTAAATCATTTTGTATAGTCAATGAATACAGATTTACATAAGAAGCGTATTTCTTAAGGATGTGCCGATTAAAGTTGGCGTATTGACGGTTGTCAGTGTAGACGTACTACACTGACAACCGTCAATACGCCAACTTTAATCGGCACACGACATCCTTAAGAAATACGCTTCTTATGTAAATCTGTATTCATTGGTACAGTTGACACTACTTTTTTAACTAAACATTCTAAAAAACTGAGGCAAAACGCAAACATAGATATCAATATACACATAAACATAATTAGATTGTCTAATCTAAAACAAAATGCACCGCACAAATCCCATGGCCTCAACTTTTCGACATTTAATGATAGGACAGGGCTCCTAAACCGTTGGACATTTTTCTTTTATATCTCTTCACATCCAAGCACACTTTTCAAACTCATTAAAACTTTTAACTGTTTTTACCTCGGCAAGCATGTGGAAAATAAAAGATTATAAAACAATTATGCGTTCTTCTTATATTACATCCTTATAAGTTTTGAATGCTTATTTGATGCATGTTTCATTAGTGTTGTTTTAGGAAATGTACTTTGGGATGGAAATAATGTTGATAACTTACTCTTGTATTTCAATAATTTGAACTGTGATTTGTTTCGGTATAAGTTTTAGGGTTCTAAAATTGTTCCACATGATGACTGAGGTTTGCATTTCTGGACTGATGTCTTAAGAAATTTCGTATCAGTCGAAATTACATACTACGAACTATGAAAGTATTTAAAAAGTATTTGACGAATTATTTCTATGCTAGCAAAACTTTGAGAGCCAAATATTCTATATACCTATATATTTGAAGAAACTCAAGTACCTATTCCTCATTTACAACTTAAAAAGTATTTGATGAATTATTTCTATGCTAGCAAAAGTTTGAGAGCCAAATATTCTACATACCTACATATTTGAAGAAACTTAAGTACCTATTCCTCATTTAAACCTTTAGATACCCAGGAGAAATTTGTACTGTGTATTTTTTTAATCTATGGACAAATTGTTTGCCTATATAAAGTCACCCCGGAAACGTCTATTTGCATTATAATTGGAGTTAAAAAGTATAGTTGGAGGAGTTAAGTTACAAACACTGTGACACGAGATTTTTATATACAACTAGCTGACCCGGCAAACGTTGTCTTGCAAAAAATTTTTTTTTTCTTGAAAAATAGATGTTGGCCTATTCTCATAGATACCGGATAAGCACAAAAAAGTTCAACAAAATCGGTCAAGCCGTTTCGGAGGAGTATGGGAACGAAAACTGTGACACGAGAATTTTATATATTAGACTAGAGGATACCTGCAGCTACGCCCGCACATTTTATTTTAATTTACCCCTTGCTACTCGATCCCGTGCGAATTCCAGGAAATCCCTTCTTAGTGCCCAAGGAACATAAATGCCAAATTTCAGCTTCTTGCACCCAATAGTTTTGGCTGTAGTTTGTCTGTCAGTCAGTCAGTAACGCAAGGATTCTATATAAACAGATTTTATTCTACCTATACATCCTATTAAAGCTCGGATCATACCCAAAGCTAATTTAATAGCCACCGCAAACCTTATAGTCCAAATACAGGAAATTATTACAATTTAGGTACCAATCCTAAACGTGCCAAATAAAAACATAACAATATTCAGAAATTGAAATACACATTATTGTAATAATATATACTTCTATTATATTTTTATTACGCCACAAATACTTCGTTTCATCTTTGAGCAAAAGCAGTACCATATAACCTGATCACCGTAATAACAATAGCTTCTAAATAAATGTACAATAACCACACTTCCCAAGTAGTCATTTACTCTGAAGTGCCATCGTAGCAAGTCAATACCTACATAATATTGTAAGGTTATATAAGGACAATGCTCTTAGTAGCGCATTATAGGGCGTTATGGTACAGAACTTTTTGATCAATGGATTGTATTTAAGTTGATTTAATAGTTTTATTATTACCATAAAAGTTTTCTGTACTTTAATAAACATTCATGCCAAAATTGAATAGTAACCTTTGAGATTATCAGTATAATTGTCTGTATCGGGCAAACTAATAACGGGCAACAACAATTTATGGGTAGGCATACCAATGGCAGTGGCAAAATGATAACTTTAAACTAATTATATATAAACATAACTTCACTTTTATCCCCGAAGGGGTAGGCAGAGGTGTATACACACCCACATTTTGCCAGTTATGTTTAGGTCCTAATGTAATCGGGGGCGAGCCTATTGCCATCTACCGGGCACATTATTAAGCGAGCGATAATTAACATTTTTACTACACACATATCTTCGAAAAGTCAGAGGTGTGTGCCCGGGGTACCTGGGGATCGAACCCGAGACCATCGTCAGGGCAGTCCGTTTTGTACATCACTTGGGTATCACCGCTTCTTTTATTATACTTAAGGGATGAAATTATTATTTTCTATGACTAAATCTAATCTCAGGCTAATTAAAGCCATGACTGCTTAAAACGACTGACAAGAATTCTCATAATAACGGGCACCGACTGCTTAACGTTCTCTATACACGCATAATTCCAAAAATTCAGTGTTGCAGGCGGTGGGTTACATCCATACTTTGTATGTCAGCCTATTAATTTTACCACTAAGCTAACAAGGCTGTTGATGTGTTAAAGCAACTCTACATCGAATATTCTAGAGATCTCCCTATTATAGGCTTGTACATCAGGCACGCCGGAAGCGGTCATAATCGTAGTATAGAACCAATATTTAGATAGTAGGTCCTATAAAGTTACTGAAACACGTCCTGAGCATTCACCTGTAATGAGCATTCTTACGAATGTTACATAACAGAAAAACAAACGAGTGTGTTTTTGTGAGCTTTGTTCCGAGCATTCTGGCGAATGGACAGTAAATGCGCTTCTAGCTTCTTTTCTGATTAGGATGTTCGCTAGAAAGATCAAACTCAAACTCAAAATCATTTATTCATTTAGGCCACAAAGTGACGCTTATGAACGTCAAAAGTTAAAGTTAATTACTAGATGATTCTACATTTACATTTACTGCCACGTTCGCAATGCAATAGGTAGAACCACGAGAAAGAACGGGCAATAAAACTCGTGGCCACTCTTTTTAACTGCCAGTATAATGGTGTTACATGTTATATTTGTAAGGAGCTGCAACTGTTTCACATTGTGAGTTATCTACTATTGCAAAAGTTAATAGTTATTGATATCATACTCAAGCAATAAATTATGTTAATTTATTAAGCCTCCCAAAGTGAATATGGTGAAACAGGAGCATCCACTTACGTCTTTTGATGTAAGCAACTCGCGAACATGACTGTTTTGATCTATGGTGGAACAGTATGTTCCGAAAAGTAATGCAGCAATTTATAATCTATGAGTTAGCAGTTCATGACCACGATTTACCCTCACCTTACAAATGCAATAAATCGTGAAAATATTCGTAGCAATGATCGGCTCTGTTTGTTGTTCAAATCGACTAATTTAGAAACGGCCAATGCTCGATGTACTGTTATAAGTGAATGCTCTAATCTGTCAGCACCATAAGAGCCTAACTAGTAGGTGAAGGTAAAAGTTAATTAAATATTTACAGAACGCCCAATAATGAAAATTCGTTACTTGAAGTTGTTTCAAAGTGGGCAGTTTCTTGTTACAAGACTGGCTTATTCTGCGGTTGGATCGATAAATTCTGATTCAATGGGGTTTATACTGTCAGTTTGTAAAAAAAGTACGACTTTATTTAAAGTCTTGGGTATTTGTTTAAGAATAGGCTTTCAAAGTTTTGGAGAATAAAGTCGTGTTTTGAGTTTCGTGGTTTGTAAGTAGAATAAGGTACTTATAACTTTGAATGCTTTGAACGTTTCCTCAAAAAAGATCAAAGATATGGTTTCCAGGGTAGAATATTTAAATATTTCAGGCAAACAATTTATTCATTACGTCAATTACAAAAAAAAATCAAATAAAAGTTTTATGAAACATCGCAAAGTTCGCTCAAAATGGCCAAAAGCTCTGGCAGTAGCAACGTAAACATTCTTTGATATGTCAGAAAGCCAGACGCTAGATGCTAGTATACTAAAAGAAGTTATAATATTATTTTTATTTGTAGAAATAAATTGTATGATTCATTGACCAATTGAATTCTATACTATTTATTTAAACCTCATCACTCATCACTGCAGTACCGACGTTTCTATATACGAGGGTCAAACTGAAAGTTCTTAGAAAATCAAAAACTGATTACATTAGCCAGTTATTAGTTTTATTATATCTTTTCAAAATATTGTCCATTGACGTCAATACACCGCTGCATGCGATGGAACCACTGGGAAAAGCACTTTGCCCACTCGTCCTTAGGGGTCTCTTCAATGGCATCGCGATACGCAGCCACCGCTTCTTCAGCATTCATAAACCGCTTTCCTTTAAGTTTTTCTTTAATTTTTGGAAATAAATAAAAATCACAAGGCGCGAGGTCGGGGCTATACGGCGGGTGACCCAGTAATTCAACGTTTGATGTCGCCAAATAGTCGATTGTTCGCTTGGCGGTGTGCGACGAGGCGTTGTCGTGGTGAAGGAGGATCCTACTGCGAGGTCGTTTCTCTCGAACTTTTTCCAAGACAAGTGGCAAACAATTGGTAGTGTACCATTCTGCAGAAACTGTTTTTTGATCCTCTAACACAATTGTTGCGAAATGACCTATCCTTCCAAAGAACGAGGCCACCATTTTTTTTCCCGCACTTCGATCTCTCTTCACTTTAGTTGGCAACTCCTCGAAAGGAAACACCCACTGAGCAGATTGTCTTTTGGTTTCAGGATCATAACAGTAAATCCAGCTTTCGTCACCTGTTAGTATGTCGAACACAGCATTTGAGTCACCTCCGTTAAATCTTTCAATCATTTTACGGCACCAATCCACACGATGGAGTTTTTGAGCCTTAATCAAATTATGAGGTATCCACCGGGCGCAAAGCTTCCTGACCGCTAAATGTTCGTGGAGGATTTTGTGCACTTGACTCATACCGATGCCTAAGCTTGTCCGAATCTGCTGATAGGTCACTCTTTTGTCAGTCTCTATCATACGCCGCACAACACAGATGTTATTTTCAGTCGTCGCCGTAGAAGGCCGTCCCTCACGTACATCATCAGTGAGATTAGTGCGACCACGTTTAAACTCATTAAACCAGTTGTAAACAGTCGCACGAGATGGGGCTTCATCGTGAAAGGCCAATCGTAGTCTATCATAACTTTCTTGTTGACTTAAATGACATCGAAAGTCATAAAAAATCATTGCACGAAAATTTTCTCGTGTTAAATTCATGTTGACGTGACACAGACAATTTTCAATTTGCCGCCAAATCGTAAAACAAATGACAAATGAATGAAATATATACTCAGTAATATTTTCAAATTTTAGATTTTTTTTTTATTATATTGTTTATAAGTGGCCAGTTCTAAGAACTTTCAGTTTGACCCTCGTAGTAATAAATTATTTGCTTAGAAAAATTACATTACACGTCCTGTTGATTATTATCCTTTATACCCTGTGTACGATATAAAGACAAAGGAGAAGGTTAAAACAAAGCAATAATCAATCTAAATAATGTGACAAAAATGTCTGATTTGGACAGTATCGTAATCCGTTGGACATTTTTCGATGTTTGATATAATTGGCTGTTATCCCTACTAATATTATAAATTCAAAACTGAGTTTGTATGTATGTTCCGTTTTCACGCGGAAACGGCTGAACCGATTTTGTTGAAATTTAATATAGATATTATATGGAGACGGACATAGGCTACCATAAGTACCCTGAAGACGGACATAGGCTACCATAAGTTGCAAAAATTAAACTGGGAGGGATTGTAGGGAGGATAGAAGTTTGTACCGCAGAAATTTTCCTCTTGGAAGTAAGAACGCTTGCGCGAATAATTGAGTGCTGCGCATGTGCTATCTGTCGGTACTGTCACATAAGACATCTTGTCATATAGTGCACGGTGATTCCATTGTTCGCATATCTAAACTAATAATTATGTGCTACGCTCAAACGGCTGAAACGATTTTCTCTACCTACTGAATTTATAAAACCGAAAGTGTTTATAGACATATATTGGACACGTATTAAAACATGGCTTTGACATTTGTCATGGATACTGATCGAGTTAATTTGTGCCATAGAGAGCTTCTGACTCTTTAGAATAATCAGGAGTGTCTTCATACAACTTGAGACTGAAAGCAGATATGTGTTACCTCGAATTTAACTCGCGCGAAGCCGCGGGCAAAAGCTAGTTATAATATGAATGCGCGAAATGAGTTTGTATAATATACTAGCGGCCCGGCACGTGCTTTGCAACGTATAAAGTGAAATAATAAAACAATTTAGGTAATTGGAACATCAAATTAATTTATTCAAATAAAAATATTTTATTAATTGCTAGCTTTTTTAAATCGTAATCTAAAGCATTTGGATAAACAATATTTTTTGCTTTTCCATTTTAAGCATAAATAAATAAACGGCTGGCTACCCACTCTAGAACAGGCAACATAAAGTTGGCCATGTGAAAAACATGATTCCTCCAAATTCACACCACAAACGTGAAGTGTTTGCCCTTGGGCCTTGTTGATGGACATTGCAAATGATAAACGCGAAGGATATTGTTATCGTTTGAATTCAAAAAATTGCATATCAGTTGGTATCATAGGGATACGCGGTATCAAACAAACTTCTCCTTTTGATTTACCTGTTAAGATCGTAGCTTCAATCAAATTTGGCAACAACTTTTTCACTGCCAATCTGGGGCCATTACAAAGTTCTGGTGGATTAATATTTCGCAATAATACACCGCTATTTTTTAATTAGTACAAAAACTTTAAGGACAGATTAGCGAAGCTATTATTATCATATATGTGACGTAAGAATTTCATAATATCAATAAAGAGCAAAGTTATTATCATTTGTTTATTGTAGAAAATCTCACTTAAATCATAGTCATATTTTACAATCCATTCACTAATTCATTGATAATATTCCATCCTGCTCATTCGCATTCTCTCTGTCGCACTTATGATGTAGGTAGCAATAGAAAATAAAATGAAGAAAAATAATAAATGTAGGTAGTTATTTTTTAATTTTGTTAGTTCTACCCTCTCCTTCATACTTCATTCGGGCGTAGGACCGGTAAAATTTATCGTTTAACAAGTAATTAAATACGGCGGTATGTAATTAGAAAGCAAACAAATATCAAAATAAAAGATGGTGTTCTGGACTAAAAGAAAAGAGTAATTTTGGCGTATTTATGAAGTTAGAATCATCTGCTATTTACAAATTATTTTATCGTCATCATGTCAGCTTAGAGACGTCCACTGTTGGACATAGGCCTTCCTCAAGGTGTGTGGAGAACACAGACCGATTTTGAGGCGCCTGCATCAAATTATTATTTACTTAAGTACGTATTATTTACTAAACTTACAAGTATTTCCATTGTCCTTCGAAATGTCCACCGTTGTCAAAAGCATCCAATATGCACTGTTTTAATTGTTTGACACTGACCCGGTCACTTTTGTACACTCACAATACGATGTCCATGGGTACACAGCTGCACTCGCGATTTTTCCACTCAAAAAGTACGCACGAAGCATAGCTACATACTCCCGTGATATGAACTGATATGATTGGCCATCGCGTCGGGCAAACGTAGACAAACAATTAAGTTTTGCAACGAAATTAGATACGCTGACTTTCGCTAGTAATTTAGTACTGTATGTCACATCGTCGGGGCGTGGCGCAGGCGCAGAGGGGCGGGGGAGGGGGGGGGGTAATTTATCAATGTTATGATAGTACACGGGTCGGTCATAGTATTAGTATTGCATTTACCAATTATCACGTATTTTTGTGGACAGTTTTGAGATAGTTTTGGGACTTAGTGATTTTATTTTTCAACTACATAATTATGATCAGTTAAAGATACTTAGTGCCCTGTTAAATTTTTTGTACCAATTAAAAAATTGCGGTGTATAATCAAAGAACCAATTTTCAGATGCAGTCAATGCGGTGGCATACAGCAGCCGGTTCCAATGAATTTAAAAATTCAATTGGATAATTCACTGCCTCATCTTGATCAATTCATAACACTGTCAATTAATTTATATGTCGTGACTACACCTGGCAGTTTCGCTAGAATTTGAAAATTAATGGCATTGATATGAATATTCTTCGGTGCTAAAAGGGCGCGTTCTCTCAACCAATCATGATTTCTGTAATTCTGAAGAATATTCGGAAAAATACATTCCACCAACTGATCTATCGATTGCGTAATTGTACAAAAATTGTTTGGTACAGCAATCAATCCGTTGGTACTGTCGATTTGTATTTTGCCATCACCAATTTCTAACAATTGTTTTGAAAATTCATGGGCAGCTAGATCATTTTGTAGGTGAATACGCATAGTGTCATTTTTTGTACATATCTCCAAAGAAATGATGACTTCAAACAGGCATTTATTTCATCAGCAGGAGTTGATCGAGGTATGAAAAGCAATGTTTGACGAAAATCCCCTGACAGTGACAGATGATAATGTACCACCAAAAAGCGGTTGATTCCCGCGTAAATCTTGCAGTGTTCGATGAAATGCCTCTACTGATTTTTTATTCGCCAGTGTACACTCATCCCATAAAATAATCGACGCTAATCTCAGAACTTTTGCCTTAGCAGGGAGTTTCAATCACCTGTACATTCAATGGCAATTTTAATGCAGAGTGTGCTGGCAGTACGACCACCTTCTAATAATGTAGCAGCAATTCCCGAAGATGCAAGTGCCAATGCAATTTTCTATTCCGATCGAATAGTCGCTAAAATCAATGATACAACAAACGTTTTGCCTGTACCACCAGGTGCATCCAAGAAATATAACCCACCAGCATTATTGGAAGCGGCTTGCATGATTGTGTCATATACATGTTTTACTGAATATTCAATTTGGTTATATTCGATTGTAAAAATAAACGTAAATCATTAGTATTGAATTCCTGCTCACGTTGCAATTCACGATCAAACAAATCATGCATCTCACGGTTTGGTGTGGTCATACCCAATTGTACTAATGGTTTATTTGCAATCAATAGACACATATCTTAAATTATTATCAAAGATTCATTGTACATTTCTAAGGTAATCAATAAATCAAGATTTCTTTCATGGTGACGCATACGAATTAAAATATCTTCTGCCATACAATGTTTATATTTGCTCCATAATTCCAGTGGATTAGATGGCATACATGTTGATAATATAATGGCAAATAACATTCGTATTTGTTGTGGATGAGCTAAAGTAGATGCATCATGAAGTGTTGAATCCTAATGTGCATCATCCTCCAAGAAATGCAAGAGTTGACATGCTTCATGAAGCATGTTTGACACAAATGACCGTTGACTGTTCTCAATTCTTGAAATGATTTTGGGCCATTGACGTTAAATAATAACAATCGCAAATAAAAATACTCAGCATTTTTTGGATGTACTGTATATATTCTCCCAATTGCATCTGTTTGGAAAATGCCTGGATGCCTATCGATTGCTGTTTCTTGTTTACGTCTTTGGAAATTTTTTGAAGACACATTCCATGTGTAATACTGAGGCACTTCAGAATATAACAAATTTATCGCAAATGTATCAGTTTCACATAACTTGAAAAAAGCGGTCAACGTAGTCGCTGGTGGTTGTGCTGCTCTTTCCAGCACATTTGCTTCATTAAAATAAACACGTTGGTTATTCTCAAGATGCACAGCCAAGTGAACAACCACATGATGTCTTTCGTGCATTGGAAATGACATAATCCTCCAGACAGCTTCATTACTACTAATATAGCGCCCCATTTGCTACTGAGTAATTTCATCATTTCTATTATCACCAGCAACACCGAAAACAGCCATATTTACATACTTACTGTATACTACTACATACTATAACTGCGCAATATTCAATGGATTTGACTGAATTACAATACTCCACATTTATATGAGCATTGAATATTTTCGATAATAATGGACAATACGGAACCACCCAACGATTATTAACTTCAACGTCCTAGTTACGCATTCTAATAGTTGTCGTTTTACCGTTATCATTAGGTGATCTACGTCGATACAACGGATATCCGTCATTGCCCGTTTTTGTGTCTGAAGTCAATTGCCTCGGATATCGTTTCGAACACTTTCCATCAATCATACATGGCGAATTCATATTTAATTCACCGCACGGACCATGTATCATGTTTTTAGCGACAACATGAAATAACTCGGGAGAACTGTTTGATCAGGAATTTCAGCTGATATAACGTTATCGATTTGATCCGGAGTTATTTTATGTACCAGCCAAATTAATATATGTGCGTGCGGCAATCCCCTTTTTTGCCATTCGATAGAGTGCATATGGCAACGCACCTCTTCAAATACACATAATTTCACAATTAAATCCATAATTGCTTGCAATGTTTGCCGAAAAATACGTGCTGTAATGTCATGACGATCAGTTGTCGACTGTCCTTCAAATAGATTGTTTTTGATGTCATCTCACTGCGGATTCCATGTAAATGTAATGAACAGATCCGGTCGATCGTATTTTCGTACATAAGCCATTGCGTCATGTTGTCTGTTGTCTCATATTCGTTCATATGCCGAGGGCTACCAATATACGAAGATGGCAATATAGTTAAACGTCCGATGTCATTAATATTAGCATCATTCGCTATCGCATCTCGCAAATGAACGTATTCTTCGGATCTTAATTTTGCTTGGTTGAAACGAATAAAATTAAGACGTTCAGTTTCTATTTTGGCATACATATCAACGATGTACTGATGATTTAGTTTACCACAGCTTAAGATATAATTTTGTTCTTGTGGACGTACCATCAATCGATACGAATAAAAATTCATGGCACTAATTTTTTTCTGTACATGTAGACCTGTAAATAAGTACAAAATGTGACTTTAGAAAATTATTATTATACAAATGAAATGTCAACACACTGAAAATAGGTAAATTATTAACCTGTTCGTGGATTAATCATCATCATCATCATCATCATCCTAGCGCTGTCCCGGTTGCGCTCCAAAACCCACGCCTTGGAGCCGGGGTCCGCTTTCCGGCTATGTCTCCTCCACTTCGCACGGTCTTCAGCATCCCTGGTGGTTAGTTGGTTGGCACGCATATCATCCCTTACGACGTCAAGCCAGCATTTCTTTGGCCTTCCCCGTTTACCGGGGCCAGGTGGAGGTAGCATGGCAAGACATTTTGTAATGGTGTTGCTCGCTACACCAAATTAAATAATAATATATAGTCCTTAGGTCGCATACTTGTTTCCACATGTGTTTGTCTTATCGCTACGATGGCGCCAACGTTATGCAATTAGTAAACTCATAAATTCTAAGCGTTTGACAAATTTATAAGAATTATGTGACAGGCATATGAGTAAAGAAATAGCCATGAAATATGAGAAAATATTGGCACTGTAGTGTTCACATGCGGTATAGTTGAGGATCATAAAAAAAGGGATCAACGATAAGAAACTGACCCTATCAGGTAGTAAGGGTTCGAGAGGCGTTGCGTTGGTTGTGTTTAACTGGACAGTCAATGTTGGGACGCGGAACCGGGCGGATCGCGGACAGGGAGTCTTAGGACGCGGAAGAGGGCAGATCTCGGGAACGGACTCGCGTGGTAGTTCAGGCAGTTGGTCTTATGGCGCGAGAGAGATCGGACCTGGCCTAGCGCGAAAGAGGTTCGGTGTTGGTCGATAATTAGTGCTTAGTGATATCGAAGAACAAGGCGAGCGGCTTCAAGAGAAGGTGATCAGCACAGGGCAAGGGGTAAGTTTGGCAGCGACGCAGCTAAAAGTCCGGTGAGTGTCTGTTGTTCACTTTACTGTAATTTATTGCATGAACTGTATAACATTAATCTCTGTATAACATTAATACTCTGTTGTGTATCTATGTCTATATCACACCATTTATATATACCAGGCTGACTAAAATATAAAGTTCTCTATGAGATATTGTACATAGTTATATTATTAATAACCGCGTGTACCATTAGTAGTGGTTCGTACCTTGTTGATGATGGATGTAAAGACGAGCGATGTATGATGGGAGTCTCCGTATTCGCGATCAGGTGGTAGAATGCAGGACTTTCACAATCGCTGTCTAAACCTGCGTACAGGCCAGTACATAGCAGCTGACAAGGTTTTAAAGAGCGAAAGAAGAGCCACCTGTCGGTCACGCGGTAACAGTAAGACCGTGCGGCTAATCTAGCGGCGATTGTAACGAGAGCTTCCCTGCAAACTATGCGCGATGGTTTAATACGTTTTAATTGACTATGTTTGTATGGGCTTCAATGTTGTGACTTGCGGCAAGGAGGCGTTTTGTGACATCAGTTCTGAGACTGTTACTGTACGCTCAATACTATACACTGGATATCGCTGAAATACTCGGCGCCGATAATACTATATGACTAATATACCTGGATCATGTTCTCCGTCTCCGAGCTGCCGTCTCTGAGATACGCTGCCTTGTACTCAAGTACCAATATGTGAAGCATGAATATATGGAGAGTGATTTTGTGATGACAAACCAATACTAATGTATCGCTGTCTTTAGTATTTTGATGACCACTTTCATTCAATTATAAGCATTTACGTTTGGTAAATGCTGTCAGCAGAGGAATATAAAGTAAGGGCGAATTCCATGGTCCTGCGCGGGGAGGTGCGCGGGAAACTGGCCAAAAATTACTTGGCGGGGCTGACATTTTAAACCCAGTTATTAAGAAAACTAAAATTTTAATCAGCCTGGGGTCCATAGGATTCCGTTACAATTTGTTACCCACGTAAGATGCCGGTTGACGTAAGACGTGGCCATACCAGCGTAGACGACACTCTTGTAGTTTGTCAGCAATGTCACGGACATGAAGGCTACCCCGGATGCGGGAGTTCCTAATGCGGTCCTTCCGCGTGACACCACACATCCAGCGCAGCATGTTCATCTCCGTGACACGCAGACTCTGCTTGTGTCGCTCAAGCACAGGCCACGTCTCACTGCCATATAGCAGGACAGGTCTAATGATGGATTTATAGACCTGTCCTTTGAGCTTAACCGGTATTTTGGGGTCACAAATGACACCGCTCACCTCACGCCATTTGGCCCAGGCTGCCGAAATGCGTGCCTTGACGTCGCAATCGATGTCACCAGACGCGTGCAGTACTGATCCCAGGTACTTGACCAGGTCCTTTCGCTGGGCAATGTCTCCGCCTATACGAATTGACGCGGGATCAGTACTATTGCAGGCCAAGTACTCGGTCTTCGCCACGTTTATTTTCAGACCGCCGTTCTCAAGCGACTCCTTCCACGCATTCACACGCCGCACCAAGTAATTGTAATGCATCATAACTACGATGAAGTTCCGAAACCCGTTGCAATTGCTGATTTCTGCGATGAAGTACAATGTCACGGGATTGAAACTGATCACCAAGAATTACAATTGCAACCTCATCAATCGTCGGTGCATTGAATCGCCTTGCATGCTCTCCAAAAGGTGTTCTATCAGGCCTTATTACGATTTTATGATTATCAGATGGCATACGATCGAGAGCAATTTTGAACAATTAAACTAATGTGTTATGCTGATGGAAAAACCTTTGTAGCTCACGAATAATTTCTCCTCTTGTATTCGAAGCAATTGCACAACGTTGATCCAATCCACGATTTTCATCACCAATAAAATAAATTTGCAAAAATTTATGATGAGCATCGGGGCATGGTAATAGCGAACCAGCTTGATGATAAATCTGGCCCTGAATCTGTAACATGTATGCAATTTTAGTTAGATCAGAATTTTTAAAACTATCGATTACTTTATGATTCAGATTGATATAAACATTATATTACCTTAAACGTCGGCATAAAATTATATCTTATAATTTTAGTAGCACCAAAAGAAGTCATTTGAAATGCCGAATCGGATTGTTGAATATGTCTCAAAAAGTGCTTTGACGTTTGAGATGTCCTAAAAATAAATGAATACAAAGGTTCGGGTGGAGTTTCTAAAGCTCGCAATCTCACTTTGCCATTATCACAACACATGCCAGGCGTTTCACCTGGAAATTTATCCGCATCACAATGTGGACATATTGCGTCCATTATTCCAATGTATCCGTACATACTATAATCAATCTGACTGTTGTAATTAAAAGCAGCACGCATCATTTCAGCCAAAACAGCACGACGTATTCGTGATCGCCGTGCAAGATTCAGTACAGGTACAGGGTCAACAGATCTATTTTGCGCATTACGTTCACGCTGTGATGCATTAGCTTGTGCGCGTTCATTTGCAGTCTGTGATCCTCTTAGTAATGCCATATCATTTGCAATACGCGTTTGCCGACCTATATTTGCTCGTCTGGCTCGTAGCATTTTTCCTTTATATAAAGAATAATTTATATAAAAATAATATGAATGCACTCAACAATTATGTTTAAATATAAACACAAAGCCGCAATAATTATTATCGGTGGCAATTTGCTTTATCTTTTTTTTTATTTATTGAAGCACGTTCAAAATGAAATGTCCACATGAATGACATTACAACATGAAAAAAAAAAAGTTTCAATGTGACACAAAATTCTTCATCTCAAAAAAGTTTTATTACAAAATGATTTTCTTTTTTTTTATGTATCGAAGTACGTCCAAAATGAAATGTCCGAATGAATGACATAACAACATGAAAAAAAAAGTTTCAATGTGACAGCATCTTCCCCATCTCGAAAAATTTTAATACAAAATGATCCGCCATTTATTGAATTCATTTATTACAAATAATGTGATAAATGAAGAACCACTTGACAGATTTTAAGCAAACTTCACATAAACCATCTGCTAAATAGTCCGAATAAAACCTAAGAATTTGGTTTGGATAGGTGAGCCCGTTCTTGAGTTATAAAATAACAACGAAAAGTGGCATTGATTTTTATATACATATAGATCACATTTCTGAAAAAAAATCAGTAGGTAAAATTTACTTATCGAAATATTTTTTCTTATGTAAATATCAATTCAGCGTGGTCACTAAGTGTTACGTAAACACATAGTAGTCGCTTAATAAACTTCAATGAGCAAGGGGAAGTGCGTGAGCCGCGGGGGTAGTGGGAAGGGGTGTGGTCAGGAAACGAAATTAAATTCACCAGTCGGCCGCGCTCACGCATCGCGAGGTGTTAGTGCGAAACACTTCCGCATTGATCTGTGCAGTGTCGATGCGAGACGGCGGCGCGGCGCGCGGCGCCCGGCGCCCTAGCCTACAATGTATTCTAGCCGCAAGTACTATGAAATGGTGTGAAGCTACATTTTGAGTGGTGAGAGCCTTATCAGAGCGCAAAGGGTGAACGGTACGGTTCGAGCTGCTAGATGTTTTGGGATGCTAAATGATAAGTCTAAGCTGAGATTTAGATATAGATTTATTCCGACACTTTACGTTAATTAATGCTAATGATGATTATGAGTGTTACAAGTAGGTCGGTTGATCGCACACTGGCTCGTGTAGAACGCGCGGTCCGCTGGTGCGGCCGCGTGACCTACTTGAGCCAAAACTGCTGATGATGATGTGTTCGATGAGTATCAAACATGCTCCCGAGGGGAGGATACGGATGATAAAAGATGAGAGGAGATGATGTTACAATTAAGGGGTTAGTAATACATAGGTGAACCAGTGGTTTGCTTATGATAAATGAATGTTAATACAATGCTGAATGTTCTTATCCTTAATGATAGCTAATTCCTATCTAGATCTACCATAAAAACCGATTGTCTTTTACTGATGGGTGATGTTGATTTGTCTTTTTTAAACCGTAAGCTGGACCACCGTTTGGTCCCACAAGCACTGAACCCTTGCTCGGGCACGGGTGATTCACGCGCACTTACACTCACACAACTATATCCATGTTCGGTCACGGACGGCTTACGCGCACTTGCACTAACACTCACACTGCTAATAGGCGCCGCCCGCGGCACGACAGCCACTGCTGCAGGCAGCGGCTCGCGTGGCGCCTGCGGGCCACGCTCGGGCGCGGGTGAGGCTTGCTTGCCTCGCCACCACAGGAACCACAGGAATGCTGCGACGGTTGTTGCTAGTAACACGTATGATATGACATAGTGATGTATATCATGCGTAGTTATTGTCGCTTCATCAAAAGCTGCTTTTTTCATAGCGGCTATCTGATCGCCGAGACGTGTTAGTGAGTTGTTGATCTGTGCGTCCTCTGTTGTTTTCTCGAGAAGTGGCAGCGTAATATTGACCAAATGATGATGCTGTATTGGAGCTATATTCGCGATTAAGAGGTCAGGTTTTAAATTTAGCTTGTTTTCCTGTTCATATGAGTACAGAGTTATGTCACGACCTTTAGCTATGCATTCTTTGTCGAGTTGAATGAGCCCGGCCATGCTGACTCGGCGCGCTCGGGTTTCAGTGTCACATATAATCGTAAATGAATAAGTATTACATGCAAAATACAGATAGGACGATAGGTCGTGTAATTGTAACCACATATTCTTGCAGGTTTCCTTCCTGGGCTGGCAGACACCTATTTGTTTGGTTTGACAGAACTTTTCTTCTGGGTCCAAACGCTTGATTGGACCTCGTAACGGACAGATGTAACTTTCATCCTGATAGGTGCAAGTTTGAAGGTCGTCGTCCTTGACTTCAATATAGGAGTCCCTCATCAGATTAGTTGCTATGTAATCTGTGCTAGGGGTAATGCTAACCATGTCATTTCCACCTTGAAGAGGTACCGGTATTAAGCGGTACAGTTGAAAACTGTCTCTGCTAATGAGTGGCACGGAGATCTCAAACATCAAGTACTCTTTACTCACTCTCGCCTTGATCTTAAGTAGCTTGTATATTTCATATAAATCGGACTGGATGTTACTGATGGGTAAAGTAAGTTCCTTTGATATTTGACCGGAAATGATTTGGAGTTCGTTGCTGACTTGCTCTGGAGTAAGTAGATGCATGTTAATTTTACCATGATAAATATGTGTCAAGGTGTCGATTAAAGTATCTTGTACACGCCTTAAGTTTTGTATCATGTTTGTCGTAGCCATGGCCGCTAGGGTGAATTCTTGTAAAATTGATGTGCTATGGCTTTGCATCTGTACTTGCTTAGCTGCTTGATCTAAAAGGTTTAGGTGTCTATTTATGAGCTTATACTGAATATCAATAGTCTTCTCAGTTCGTTTCAGAATATTATACTCAGCTTCTACCATGGACGTTTGATTTTTCCAAAGTTGTTATAAGTGGTTTTCGTTGCCATTTATCTTTTCAATATCACGTTGGTATTTATCAGCGAAGCTTTGGTCGAGTACTCCAAATAAACTATTGGCTATAGAGCCGACTGCGTTGACAAGGCCGCGTCGAGTTCTTGACCGAGTGCCGAAATGCTGATTTAGCAGGAGTTTATTATGATATTGGAGTTCCGTATAATCATGCTGCACTTGCAATAAAATCATGTTACAATGGCTGTGCTCTTTGATTTGTTTACATGTTTGCTCTAGATATTTGATGAAAGTATCCACTGCTTTATCACCTTGCCAATAAGGTTGCATGTTGTAATAAGACACAATTTTCCATTGATCCCGTATTAAATTCAAGTTACCCATTGGATCGTAGTATAAGGATTGATTACCACTAAATTGGGTAATGCGGCTTGATGCTTCGTTGCTGCTCAAAATGCTCATAAAAAATATTAATGATAAAACTACGTTAACGAAATTACGAGGCTTTATCGTACTTGCTGGCGTTATATCCTTTGTGATCTTGGGTTTGGCCTTTTCTTCCTCTTGCTCGATAGGTAAGACGGATAATTTGATAATAGGTCGCTTTATTAAACCGTTCTTTGTTTTTAATGTCACCACTCTTACATATCCGTCATTCCCTTGGTGCACCTCGACGACTCTCCCCACTGGCCATTTCCCAGAAGGAAAATTATCATCGTGGATGGTCACCATATTACCGATCTTAATGTTGCTCTTTGATTTTAGCCACTTATTGCGAACTGATAATTGGCTAAGATATTCAGACTTCCATCTTCTCCAAAGGTCTTGAAAAATCTTGTTCGTTAAGTGCCACTTTGTCCTAGCGTCATTGGCTGTTTCAATAACGGTTAGACCTGCTCTACCAGTTAGGAAGTGCGCGGGTGTTAAAAAATCTAACTCGTCTATATCTTCAGATATCGGACACAGAGGTCTAGAATTGAGACCCGCTTCTATTTGCGCTAAAATGGTGCTATATTCTTCAAATGTCAATGCTTGATCCGCTACAACTCTTTTGAGGTGTTGTTTAAGACTTCGTATCGACCGTTCCCATATTCCTCCTGCACTAGGCCAGGAGGGACAGTTCCAGTGCCATTCTATGTCCATTTCCACTATCTGCTTATAAAATGAATCACCGAAAACTTGCTTTAGCTGCTCGTACTCTTCTTGCATAATTTTGTTGGCTCCCACAAAGTTAGTGCCATTGTCAGAGTACATATGTTTCGGAGCTCCTCGTCGTGCTGACATTCTTCTCAACGCTGCCATAAAAGAAGCGCTGCTGAAGTCCGAAACCAATTCTATGTGTACTGCTTTCGTGACCATGCATATGAACAAAGCCACGTATCCTTTTGTTGTTTTTATTCCACGCCCTTTATTTGCCTTCACAGATATGAAACCCGTGTAGTCTACCCCCGTGTGATAAAACGCTGGAGCTGGGTTAGTGCGGAAATCAGGTAGATCTCCCATAATCTGCTGTAATTTCTTGGGCTCTTGTTTCCTGCAAGTAACACATCTATGAAGTTGCGTTTTGACGGCTCGATTACCTTTGATTATCCAATACTTTTGTCTAAGAAAGGACATAGTCAGCCGAGCTCCTCCGTGAAATGTTAGCTCATGGGCTTGCGAGATGAGAAGCTCAGTCAGTCGACAGCTGTACGGGATGATGATTGGATACTTCATTTCGGAGCTTATGTTTGCGTTCCTGAGTCTTCCCTTTGCTCTAAGAATCCCATCTTGATATAAGTATGGATTAAGGTTGAGTAACTTGCTATCGGATTTTACTTCCTGGTTTTGCAATAGGCATTCAATATCTGTTTTAAACTCAACGCGCTGTACGTGTTTTATTATTGTAAGTTTTGCTGATCTAAGCTCGTGTAAGGTGATATGCCTTGTTTTCTGTTTACTAACAAAAGGTGTCAATGCCCGCCGTATCCACGCTACAATGTATGTTATTTTTGTAAACGAGCTGTAACGATGTTATAGATCGTTAACTATGCTGCTATCTACGATAAGATTCTGAGCTATGTTTACATGCTTTTTTGTCTCTTCGTCAGTAGAGTATTTCGTTTGTTCTTTAGGTTTGAATTGTGATGATGATAAAAAGATAGGTCCTTGCCACCACAATGCATGCTCCAGCAATTGTGAAGTCGTCAGGCCCCTACTAGCTGCATCCGCAGGATTCTCTTTGGTATTTACATAATACCAAGTGTTTGGTGGCATGATGCTAATCATTTCCTTCACCCGGTTCGCTACGAAAGGCTTCCAGCGCTCCGGTGAACCCTGAATCCAGCTAAGAGTTACCTTAGAATCACTCCAACCGTATGTCACGACGGCCACGCTGTTGTAGCTTTTGACGATTTTTGTCATAAGATTTGCAAGTAATTCCGCCGCACATAATTCTAATCTAGGTAGCGATACGGCCTTGCTAGAGGGCACTAACCGCGTTTTCGCTGCTACTAGCACTACTGACGTAGAGTCCTTTGATACGATTCGTGCGTATACTACACAACCGAACGCTTTAATTGATGCGTCACAGAACCCATGTAATTCTATGACGTGGTTTTCTTTGCTTTGTAACCACCGAGGAACCTTGACCTGATTTAATAGATTTAAATCTTTCTTCAAGCTAATCCATTCTTCCTTGATCTTAATAGAAACTTCGTCGCTCCACTGAACCTCAGAATTTTGCCATACTTGTTGCAATAAAATCTTCATCTTTGTGGTTAGGGGTGCTAAACATCCCAAAGGGTCGAAAATCTTGGAGATTTCGGATAAAAGCATTCTTTTGGTCAGTTTAGCTGTTTGTGTGCTGTTTGAATCGAATTTAAAGATGAATTCGTCCTCGATGGAGTTCCATTGTAGGCCTAAAGTTTTTGATGAGCTTTCCGTTTTAAATGTAAACACTGCTGGTTGTTTGTTGACAGTTTGCTCAACTGTTTCTAACAATCTTGTATCGTTTGAGGACCACTTTCTTAGTGAAAATCCGCCGGTTTTTAGGCATGCGTTTAACTCCGTAATCCTGCGCTTTACTTCTTCAATGCTATGAGCCCCTGAAACCCAATCATCCATGTAGAGCTCTTCTTGGATGCATTTAGTTGCTCTGGGATATTTTGTGCTGCTCATCTGAAGCTAATCTTCGCAGGGTCATCATTGTCAGGAATGGTGCTGCTTTAGTTCCATACGTTATGGTTGCTAATTTATAAGTTCTTATAGGCTGATTCGTACTTTGTCGCCATACGATCTGTTGTAGGCACTGATCCTGTTCATGAACTAAAATCATTCGGAAACATTGTTCGATGTCGGCTGTGAATGCGAAACGATATTGTCTCCACTTCAAAATAAGCTCCAACAGGTCTAACTGTAGATTTGGACCCCTGTACATTAGGTCGTTGAGGCTGTGGCCGGAAGTAGTTTTAGCCGACGCGTTGAACACTACGCGTAATTTTGTTGTGCTAGATTCCGCTCTTTATACCGCATGATGAGGAAGGAAGCATGTTATTTCCGCCTGCTGTTTGCTGCTAGCAGTCGATAACTTCATGTATTGCAGCTGCTCATATTCGCGTATAAATTGTTTATATTGCTTCTCTAGATCTTCGTTCTTGCTAAACTTACGTTCTAGATTTTTGAATTGGGCTATTGCTATCTCTTTCGAGGTTCCTAGCTTCTCTTTTAACTCCGGCTGCATAGGTAACCTAACTACATAACGACCGTTTTTAAGACGTTTCGTCGTAGTTTCATAGAAATCTAGGCATTGCTGATATTCTACAGACATAGAATTCTGTTCTTGAATGTCTTCAATTTTCCAGAATCGTTGGATATCCTCAACGTTATTTAAGATGACGTTGCATTGGAATGAAGTGTTTGTATTGCCACCGCATAGCAACCATCCTAAATGAGTTTGCTGTGCTAGCGGTTCCGAGGATGTTTGTCCGCGAATTAATCCCTCTAACAGGATGTTCCGCTCCTAGAAGAAGATCCACCGGACGACTGATGTTATAATCTTGGTCCGCTAAACACAGATGTGCTGTATGTTGCCATGATGGCTTTGCGAACGTTTTATTTGGCAGATTTTTTATTAAGCTGTTCATTATTAAAACATCAGTAGCAAACTTGAAATCGGTATAAGTTAATTGACAAGCGATCGTTAGTTTTCCTTTGCAATTATTTTCACGTTCGCCTACTCCAGAAATAACTCCTTGCCTGGCCTTGTAAAGGCCTTCGCTTCAATCCTAGCTGCTGTGCTGCTTTCTCGCTGATCACGGAAACTTGTGAACCCTGATCGACTAGTGCTCGCATTAAGTGCTGGGTCTTGTCGGCTGCTGTTACCTTCACGATTGCCGTGGCTAATAAAATCTCCGATGCCTCTTGCTGAGAAGCGTGGATGCTTTTGATGTTCTCGAATTTTTCTTTCGCAATCTCGGTCAAGCTCTTAGACTTTGATTTCGTTGCGAAATAGTCATGCAAAATCGTATGATGCTCATCATTGCATTTATGACATCTTTTTGTCGAGTAGCATTCTGCACCATTGTGATCGTAAACGCAATTTATGCAATAATTTAATTGTCTGATTATGTTAATTTTCTGCTCATTTGGTGTTTCTAGAAATTTTTTGCAGTTTATTAAATTATGTTTTGCCGAACAATGAGGGCATTTATTTCCTGACTCAGACACATGCATTGATTTCGCAATTTCCAGTTTCTTGTTATTTTTAGATTCATTGCTCAATTTATAATTATTTTTGCGATAAAAATTTGATGAAAGATTGGATGATTGAGATGAAACTGTCTTGGGCGTCCCATCTTGACGTCGCCGAGACGACTCTAGGGCCGTGAACTTGTTCTCTAAGAAGTCCAAAAAGTCTTGGAGTACTGGAAGCTCACGCGAATTCTTCAACGACTCTATGTACTCGGAATAAGACTCACTATCCAAGTTTTGTGCTAGTATATAGACAAGAAGAGGATCCCACGTCGTAATATCTACGCCTAGGTTCTTTATGGCGTGAAGACTCTCTAAGGTGACGTCATGAAGTCGTTTGATGGCCGTGTATGACTGCTGCTGTATGTTGGCAAGATTGTAAAAGGAATTTACGTGGGACATAAATATCTGCTTTTTGTTATTAAATCTGTGACTCAAAATCTCCCAACAGGTGTTGTAGTTATCCGCGCTAATCGGGAGATGCTGGATCAAACGCTCGGCTTCTCCTTTAACCTTACTTTTCAGGAACTGCATCTTTTGTGCCTTTGACAGAGAAGGATTGTTGTGGATTGCTTCATCGAAAAGATCTTTGAAGGATACCCACTGTTGATAGCTGCCTGAGAACATAGGGATTTCCATCTTTGGTGTGGATTTGTCACGATGCGACGTTTCCCACATCTTGGAACTGATAGCCTTTCTCAAGCCGTTGTACGTACGCTCATGTTTTGTGTAGCTTAATTCGTACGCCTCGTCGTCTTCCAACTCCAGCATAAGTTCCCAATGGCTGTTGTCTATGGCTGTCCACCGAGTTTGTAACAATCGCAAGGCGTCTTCGAACTCCCATTTGTCGCACAAGGCTGGCCGTAGAAAACATATGTGTTCTACGGTTCGTGTAAATGCCTTGAAGTTGATAGTCTGCTTGCGGAGCATGTCATCTAACTTACTAAAATTACCTCTAGACTCCTCAGCAGGAGCGCGCGCGGGACTGGAGGATGCTGAGGGTGGCGAGTTATCCTGCTGCTGTAAGGATCTGCCCCCCGAAGGACTTGCTGCTGCTGCTGCTGGCTGATAAGAGGGATTTTCTTCCGACTCAGAGAAACCTTGCTGCTTTGCTTTGTAACATAACTCGTCATAATATTTGCATATGGCGTCTTTTGCTGCTTTATAAGACTCCATTGTTCGCTCGAACTCCAAATTGACGAAGTACTTATGACCTCTTTTTTCGAAAGGCAAAAGTTTCTCGTTGTTTACCTGATATTCTCCCCAATACGACTCTAAAAGATCTAGTCTCTTTTTGCAGTAGTCGATGGTCTTACGCTGTTTGCTATCCTTGTTCAAATTAATGAGGACTTTGGCAATGCTCTCTGCCAATTCAGTTTGTTGGAAATATATAGACTCCATTGTGCTGCTGTTAGATTAAAGTGAGCTAGAAATTACGGAACGTTCTTACTTGAAAGCCGCTTGTCCTACGGCTATTGTTCACACAAATACTGCGGCTGCTGCTGCTATGCTGCTAGGTACGCCAGCGGCTGGTGCGGTGGTAGATCACAATGAACTCACGCCTAGTCTAGCGCGCGGCAATCCATAGGTCGCTGGTTCAGATCCGGCTCGAAGGACCAGTATGAACGGTACGGTTCGAGCTGCTAGATGTTTTGGGATGCTAAATGATAAGTCTAAGCCGAGATTTAGATATAGATTTATTCCGACACTTTACGTTAATTAATGCTAATGATGATTATGAGTGTTACAAGTAGGTCGATTGATCGCACACTGGCTCGTGTAGAACGCGCGGTCCGCTGGTGCGGCCGCGTGACCTACTTGAGCCAAAACTGCTGATGATGATGTGTTCGATGAGTATCGAACAAAGGGTATACGAAGAAGAAAGTTTACCCCGTCTGCGGACTCATGGGTACGTAAACGCTGTGATACCGAATCGTCGAACAATTGCAGCAAATGTTTGGGCCGGCATAATAGGTAACCAACTTCTAGGCCCATATTTCATAGAAGGTCGGCTAACTGGGGGTAGTTATTTAGAAATGTTGCGCGGTACCATATCAAATTTTATGGACGATGTGCCTTTGTCTTATTATCAAGATTTTTATTACCAGCAAGATAGTGCACCGCCCTACTATGCCACCGCCTTACGTGACTATTTGAATTTAGAACACGGTAGTCACTGGATCGGCCGCCAAGGCCCAGTATCATTACCGCCGCGATCGCCAGACCTTACGCCATGTGACTTTTTTTGTGGGGTGAGATCAAAAGACGTGTTTATGTGGAAGAGGCCGAAAGCCTCAAGGACTTGAAAGTGCAAATACAATCTGTATTTGACCAAGTGCGAAGTGATAGTGTAGTGCTTAACAAATTAAAACATAATGTGCAAAAACGTGCGAGACTCTGTTTTTGATTGTATTTTAATCATTGTACATAAGTTGATTCAAATTTTTTAAATACGTCGGATTGCAAAAGGCCGGTCGACCTCTAAGTTTAATAATCATAATCAGTAATCACAGTCAACAACGGCCTTTTGCAATTTGACGGTCCTAAGCCCATATAAAGTATGAAGGAAAAATTCGCAACTTATGAATGAAATGATGAAGTGATGGCAGCGACGCCTGGCTGGCCGCCGCGCCATCTCAGCACAATAAACATCGCATAATCATATTTGATGAGTATTTTTTTAATGATTGGGTTTGGTTTACTTATTTGTTTTTCCATTTTGTACAGACGTAATTAATTCCAATATTGTTCGTTAATCGTAATTAATACCATAAATTTTTTGTACACACCTATTTGAGCGTATTTAAATTTAACTTTTATAACGTATGAAGGCAGCAACTTAGGAATGCTGTTAAGTTTATCAATGAAATGAAGAAGCGGGACGGAGCAGTTTGTTGTCATATTCGTAGGTGTGTAAGAGCGCGCGTGGTAATGTGGTGTCCATAAACTCAGACATTTTTAAGTCATTTTTGCGGCTCAGTATCTCAATATTTTTGTACGGAACGATATTAATAAAGATATGTACATAAATGTTATTAATGCCATGGATTATCATATTAGAATTTTAGCATATATTACAGAATCACGGTGTGTATAGAAGATAGAAGAAGAAGATATATTTTTTTTTATAGTGTCACAAAACTTTCTGAGTGTCCCACGTATATGACAAAATTTTGAGCCTTTCTTTGGGCTTTTATTTTTGTTTAATGCCATAGTAACTGGTCTCGGACGGACCTCAGTGCAAATCGACTGAATACTTGAAAAATACCGAGCTATTTATGCCTTTGATATCTTAGTTTTCGCGAGTAAAAACCGCTTAATAAACTTGTATAATGAATACTAATTGCGAAAGCTTTAAAAGCCCATACGCCCCTTAAAATTCGCCCCTTTTAGAAAGCCCTTACGCCCCTTTTCAAGGGGCCTTTAACCTGCATAAGTGCATACACATCGTAAGGAGCGTATACAACTTGTATTATTTCACGGGGCGTATGGGCACAAATTCCTTAAAAGGGGCGAATCTTGAGGGGCGTATGGGCTGGCACCCATACAATCGTCCATGGTAATAATACCGAACATTCATAGAAAAGAAGTACAATTTTCGAAAATTCCAGTTCGAACATGAACTTTTGTTGAAACACCAAAATAAATGTCAAAACTCGAAAATAAAACTTACTTGTACGGTACTTGTATATGGCTTGTTTACATTTTCTCTTTCTAACTTAGACTATGGAGCTCTATTGAGTTCTAAATCTATATACATTTCAATAAAGCCAGGTCACTGCAGGCAGTTTACTCGGAAATCTGGCAGCATTTAAAACTTTAGCTTGAGAAGCCTTGGTTCGCTGTTCCTTTGGGATAACGTGGGATGCTGTACAATCTTCATCATTTAAGTTATCTTATGAATGTTTACAGAATTGGAAGAGTTGGGTATCAGCAAACTTGTGGTAAAAGATTCCGCAGATATTTGTTATATTAATTCTGAACTTGTTCGGGTGCATAGGGTTCCCACCAAGAACTTAGGGTCCCAAGCCAACCTCACCTGCAAGTGGTGCACCTGCCGATCAACGGACGAGGCTCTGGCAAACAAAATGTCCCAATAAGCGGCAATAGGCTTGCCACCTATTACGTGAGATCAAAACACTGGCGAAAAGTGGGCGTTTAATATGCCTCTGCCTACCCCTTCGGGGAAACAGGCGTGAGTCTATGTATGTATGTATGAACTTGTTCGAAGATTCTATCGTAGGTATGCATTGACTTCGGTTTTATTCCAGTGCTGGTATAAATTTCATAAAATTTTAAGCGGGTTTTGAACGTTGCCCTTTTGTAAAAATTAAGCTCGTTTGGATGACAAATAGGGGAAAAACTAGGTAACATATTGATGATGAATAAAGATCAGTTATATTTTTCCGCATGTTTATCAAATACCGGAATTAAAACTTTCATCGCTGTAACAAAAAAGGATATTTGTATTTGTCTAGATATATTCGCCCGCAATACTTCAGTAAATCCGTGAACATGGCGAATTATCAGTGCCACCTATTATTAAGCTAACCTTTCCCGCCAGTATAGTATTAGTATACTACGCTGGCGGGAAAGTTTAGGTTAATAATAGGCCTACTGGCCAAAGCCTGCTATTGACTCATAACCCTAATGTAACGCAAATAAGAAGAAGCCTATATAACATACGCTGCATGAAGATGATTAAGTATCACTCTGCCAAAACCGACTGTAACTTTGACAAATCCATAACCAGAATCACAAATAATTTGCTCACACCAAACTCAGTCACTGGCACGTGATCACTAATCGGAACAAACAGTCCCACAATGCCTATTAATAATATAACCTTCATTTCCTTTGACAGGGGTCGCAAACGAACCGAAGTTTTATACACTTTTGAACAGTACTCAGTTTAGGCTTGGTAGTAACTAGTAACTATTCTCGATATCGTATCGACTTCTAGCTTCTTAGTTGATTGGAGCGTAATAAAGTAACTTGTGAAGTTTCATCTTTTGTATACAAGTTAGCTAACAGCAAAATATTTTAAATTTTCAGAGGTAAATAAATGGCGGTAACACATTTTAAAACTATTTCATCAAGGATGGTCGAAAGCTCAGGTAAAGCACTTGCGTCACATTCAGATTTACTCATTGACACATAATTATGATATTGTATGCATTTGTATCTTTGATATTTTCAACGATATCATTATTAGCCAGCAGCTAATACGCAATAAAGATACCTTTGCATTTTTATAGTATGAAGTTTTTAAGGCATTTTTATTTTGACAATTTTAAGGCATGAAACTAAATGTATCTATTTTGCTCTATAGTTGAGAGGTTAACTTATAATATAGAGGATTTTATATAGTCAAAGTTTGCAATATTTGCATGATTGTTGAGTGATTACGACACTGATTGATGGACATGATTTGATTATTTAGCTTTGGGAAGATTAATTTCTCATCTTAATATTTTGTATGGTAATTGCTCTAGTGGTATCTAATAACGTATGGTAAAATAGTTGTATACCAGGATTTTTTAAGAGTTGAATTTAGCGAAAGCCTTACTTTAGAAGGGGACGAGAGGTAATGGGTACTCAAATTTAATCTTCCACTTTACACAACTTTAAAAAAATGACGAAGCCGCCACCTCAAAGAAAACTCATTGAATAAAATGGGATCACAGTATCGTAAAACTGCGTCGAAGTTTAGACAGCTTATCTTTACGTCAGTTGAAGAAGTAACAACGATTAATTTAATGTAGACATCAAGAGCAGCCCACCACTAATAACAAGATCGCAAGTTTATCTTATCGACGGAAGATAATGAATGGTGAGGAACTTTGCAATGGAGAGGGGACGACCGAAGATGCTTTTAAATGAACGGGCATGATGAAATCATTCTGACCCTATTATACCGAGAAATGAAATGTAATAAAAATAATTTATTGCTGTCACAACCAAGCAGTTCTAGGTAGTAGAGCCTTGCTGATTTCAGATAGAATGGGCCGGCGCGACCGGGAAAGTACTACCCTCTCTCAGAAAATCGACGTAAAGTAACAGTACCTAAACTGTTGCGTTTCGTTCGGTGAGTGAGAGTGCCGGAAGCCCTATCCCTTTTCCTTCTCCCTCACCCCACTCCTCATCCTATCCCTTTTCCCAACCCAAAGGAGCGGCAACGCACTAGTGACTCCTGTGGTGTTTGCTTGTGTCCATGGGTGGCGGTAATTGCTTACCATCAGGCGATCCGCCTGCTCGTTTGCCGCCTATTATCATAAAAAAATTATTATAGAAAGAGAAGTACATCATAATTCCTCATCATATCGATAAGTTTTTGTCAGAACAAAAATACTAAAATCTCTTCAATAAACAATATATATGGCGATAAGAGGTTTCAAGAAAAGACAATGAGTACGATATTAACCTCTACACTCGTATAGGTAATAATTAATTATGTTCTTTCTGACGACACAGTTATTATCGTAAAGCCTAAACTCCTATTTTGGTCAGTCTGATTATCTTATTACGTAGGCACTTACTACGGAAGCATTTTATAATTCCTACACTAGTGGTGCACAATTTTCTTGAAAATCCGTCGAATTTGAAGCAAGCACTGGTAAAAATTTATAATAATTAAAATAAAAAGGTGCTTTTTTATAACATATCTATCTTTTATAATATATCATCAGCTCTATTATTTATTTATCAGTCACATTGCTAGTCACAGGCTTTGGCTCACTGTGAGAAGGGGTAAGCCATAATCTACCAAACTGGGCAAGTGCGAGTTGATAGATTTCACTTGTCTTACTAAAACATTAGTAATGTTGAAAACTCTCAGACATGCAAATTCCTCACGATGCCTTCCTTCACCGTGATTGAATAACTTTTAATTCACGTAATTTAGGTTTAAATTTTACTCCAGCTATACCATATGAAAATTATTCATACTGCTTTGTATACGCACCTATATATCCCTGCCTCGCCTCTTAGTGCTAGTTCAGACACGGCGGGAACCGCGCGATTTCAGAATCGCATGGAAATCGCGCGAGTCTTATTTGTATGAGTTATTAAGTAATCGTTCAGACATAACCGCGCGGTCAATCAAGCCGCGCGGTTACCGCAACCCGACCGCCAGAAAATAGAATCGCGCTGCTCCCGCGCGTTTCTATTACTATGGAGTCTTTACTTCGCGTTAATTTGCGTTGCGGATACCGCGCGGTTAGCACCTCAGAGCTCGTGAGTTCGCCATGGATCGTTTCGATACTGAACTATTTATTAAACTATTTAAATATCTTGCCAGATCAGTTCAATTAGTTCATCAAAAGATTTTATTGACATTCTCAAATAGTAAAAAAATTTTTTATCATACTTTCTTAAATTGGGATATAAAGTTACGAACTGACCATGTGCTAGTCGGTCACTTAATATTGGATGCACCCAATACCGCCTTTTTCTTTTCTTTTTTCAAGGAGCAACCACAGTAAACACACTTCTTCGTCGACCTCCATTTTCAGAAAACTGACGTTATTCCCGCACGATAATCGCATAATAACCGCCGGTGTCTGAATAGCATCACAATTTTGCGGTTTCAAACCGTGCGATTCGTGAACGCGCGGTTCCCGCATGTCTGAACTAGCGCTTGGTAATACGAGCGTTAGCGCTAGTATTTTCTGGCGGTCGGGTTGCGGTAACCGCGCGGCTTGATTGACCGCGCGGTTATGTCTGAACGATTACTAATAACTCATACAAATAAGACTCGCGCGATTTCCATGCGATTCTGAAATCGCGCGGTTCCCGCCGTGTCTGAACTAGCCCTTATAGCCGTCTACATTGCACATGAATAATTTATCGTCGAATGAAATGCGCCGTTGTCGACTACCAGTCATAAATCACTTTTAGGTATCTTGTATTTTGGTGCAACGCAATAAAATGACGCCGTAGATACATGAAATGTGTGTACGCTATAAATGTCTTGGATAATCACCTTTTACGGGTGAGTAAAATAAATGATTTAGGACATCAAAATTTATTATAAGGAATTAAGGTAGGTCGGTCTGTGTAGAGAACCTTGGGGAGGTCTATGACAAGTAGCGGACGTCTTAAATAAAGATGACATGATGAAAGGAGGTTGGAAGATACAATAGCTCTCATCATCAGCATAAAAGTTGTATTTTCTAAGGATCTATCTAGAGCTTTTATATCAATGCATGCAAAAATAATATTATTATTCACGGAATGAATTCCTAGTTGCATTGCATCAAGTCGAACGATAGAAATAAATAACAAGAAATGGATGCGAACAAAGGGGTTTAAACGCGTAGTTAGTTACGCATGCTACGTTCGAAGATTTTTCGTAGCACTTGTAGCTAGTAACGTAGCACTTCGTAAACAAAGACATATTTGACTGTAACTAAAGAAAAGTTTTAAAGTCTAAAATAACATCACATGAAAAAAATTTCACCATCTCATCATGAAAGAACTGAACCAATTATATACATAGTTATATCATGTTGTACTTATGTTTATTTTTTTAAGCAAAAGGCAGTTTTTGAAAAAGTCTTTCGTCTCACTTCCTAAGAGGAAGAATAATTTTATTCTTTACCTTAAATTCAATCAAAAAATCCCAAATACTGTCAATAATATACTGTTAATAGTCATACCTGTATGTATATTATTCCGAAACAAAAAATTCCCGTTGCCAAGAGTGTAATAAATGTTACCTCTGAACAAGTTTCCTTTTAACTAGAGTGGCTTACATGTGGCACTAAAACATAAAGACTAAACCATTTCAACTTAGATTAAAAACTTACCAAAACTACATTAGAGTTCTAATTAACTTAATTAAGTTTAAAGCACTGTGTTAAGCAAGGCAGAAGAGCTCAGATTACATTTTTTTGCAACCAGTTTAAATGTACTGAAAACTCTTCCTAACAAAAGCTATTTGCTCATAACATAACATAACTCACGCCTTTTATCCCCTTAGGGGAAGGCAGAGGTGCAATACATTTTGCCAGTTATGTTTCGGTCCCAATGTAATAGGGGGCGAGCCTATTTGTTCATTCGTTTTAAGTAGTATTTTAGTTTATCTAGGACTAAGAAAGTTAGACCGATAGATTCATAAAATACGAGAACTGTAATCTAGTCAGTATTAAACAACTGCCTGCAATGCGTATAGGCAGACTATTAAAGATTGCTTTTTTATGTTATAGGCGGCAAACGAGCAGATGTATCATGATCAATTCTCGTATTTTATCTGACATTGAAATTATATATTGAACGAAATGAGATTAAATTTTGAATTGACTCTGAATTGATATTCTGCTAACCTAATGTCATTATCGTATAATTTGAAATAAACAGGTCGTCGTTGACACATAATTATTTTGACTCATGTTTCAATTTACGATCTCATTACAATTTCATTCGAATATCAGTTAATTTAGGAGAATACCATTTTTGACGTAAGTATGACACTGACATTATATCGAATCTATATTTTGAACAAATTTATTTAGGAGAATTGGGCCTCTGGTGGTAAGCGACTTAAAATAAGGAAGTAATAGAGACCGCATTAAAATAGCAACCTTACCCAATATATGTACTTCACTCTGACTTATGATTTTTTTTCTCATGTAAGTGAAAGATAAATATACAAATGTCATTTCGAATCTTCGAAATTGTTGTAAATTTTAACTAGACTAGTGATGTGCTTACTCAAAATGAATTTCGATATAATATCGATAATGTTTGCAATAAATCCTTAGATTTGGTTTACTCAGAATGAATATCAATTGCATGTTGATAAATCCTCATATAAAGTAAAATATGTGTATAAATCCAGTTTATACTTAAACACTAGTAAATAAGTTACGATAAAAAATATTTTTTTAAATTACCTTTTTAAGGTGAATAAAGCAATTGATATTCATAATATCACTAATAATCACTACCTATATGCAATGATAGGGTCAATGACGAGATCATTACCACGTAATAGTTTTCGAATACAAAACCACGTTACGTATTTCAGACTTTTGGAAGTTATATGCTTATTATTTAGAAAGTTATCATGATCGTCAAGTATTCCTCGAAAATCTTCCAAACCAAATTAGGCCTTCTCAAATTGAGGGGAAGCCCTAGACCAGTATGCTGAGTTACATAATTATATTAAATCACCAATCGAGAGCAAGCTGCAGTAATAAGTGAGTTAACTAACAGATTACAAATAAAATTTCACTTCAGGGTCAATTTTAAATAAAATATTTCACACATAACGAATCACATTTATTTAGGGTAAAATAGAAAAAGTCCCTGACAGTGCCATTGGCTTAATTAGAAAAATAACTCAAATCTTTATAAAATCATATTATATATACAGTTCAAATTAATTACGCCCTTATAGAAGCCTAGGTCTAAAATAAGTAAGAAATAAAAATAATTTAAAAGAATTAAACCAGGAGCCCGCATGGTGAGTAAGAAAGAAAATAGAATTGTGTGCGTACTTCTAACTGGTTTTATTTGAACTTCTATAAACACGAAAGTTTGTGATGATCTGTGAAAACACTTTTCTTGAGATATATAATTATATTCAATTATACTTATATTTCAAAGAAATATTGCAGTATAGCTTATACATCACAATAGTGCAAAGGCTACCTTTTTTGCAATAACTGTCACCCACATCGGCGAATACGTGGGCCGAAGCTAGTCTGTAAAATAAAAGTATCGATAAAGTTATAACGTCACTATGTTTATGCGTCACAATCTTTATACGAATAAATCAAAATGTCTATGAACGAAGTCTCAAAGTTTCAAATGAAGTTCTATTAAATTTTGACGGGTAATAGATGCCCACACGGTAACTTATGTCAGACTTTATAGTGATGGTCTTGCATGCGGATCTCTCCGTCTATAACATAATATATATTACTAGAGGACGCCAGCAGCTACGACTGCAATTTTTTTAAATTTACCTGTTTTGGCTGATCTCGTGGGAATTTCGGAAAATCCCTTCTTAGTGCACCCCTACGGCCCCCATGGAACACACATGCCAAATTTCAGCTTCCTGTGCCCAATAGTTTCGGCTGTAGCGTGTCTGTCAGTCAGTAACGCAAGGATTTTATAGATTAAGATATTCTAAGGTAAGCGATCACCGCCCATGGCAAAAGTATCACCAGAGACGTAACAAGTGCACTTTGTGCGGCAACGCACTTGTGACGTCTCGTTGTCACGTCTCGTTGTCTTGTGACGTCTCGTTGTCTTGTCTCGTCTCGTCGGTTGGGTAAGGAATAGGAGAATGAGTAGAATGAGAGAAGAAATAGGGAGTGGGCCTCGAGCACTCTCACTCACCGAACAAAACGTAGGTACTGTTACTTTACGTTGATTTTCTGTAAGAGGGTAGTACTTCCCCGGTCGTTCCGACCCATTCATACTGAAATCGGCAAGGCTGTACTACGCTAAAGGTTTGTTGCGAAACTTTCAGCAGGTGTGTCGTTACGCTAAGACAACACAACCAATGCCGTGACATATGGTAATCGCTTATATAAACCAAAATTTTTCCGAGCCTAAACGTAAATGTGTTTTACTCCACAAAATTATATTTTGATTATAAACAATTATTATTATTTTATACATTTATTATTTTAAACAAAATTGACTTATTAGAAATAACACTTTTGAAACTAAATACAAAAGGTATAAATATCGATATCCTATGTTTTTGTGAAACTTTTATAAGACGAGGTTCCGAAAATAATATTATACTGAAAAACTATAAGCTCGTCTCTTCTTTCTCAAGGCCTCATCAACGAAGAGGTGGAACATGTATAATGGTAAAAAAGGATTTATAATGCAAACCTATCCATAATTTGTCAGAACCTTTGCTTTATCATTTTGAATACTGTGCCATAGAAATTATCTCACTTAAAATATTTGTAATTTGTATATATCGAACACCAAATTCTAATGTAAATATATTTTTAGAAAACCTAGATAAAATTTTAAAAAAATTTGCAAAACGGACCAAAAATAATATAATTTTATGTGGGGACTGGAACATTGACGCCAATTTATTGAATAAAATTTATAGGGAATTAGAATATATTTTGAAAAATTATAATTTATGTAATCAAATAACTAGGCCCACTAGAAAGCTGTCGTGTATTGATCTTATAGCCAGCAACATTTTAGACGCTCAGTCACAATTACATACACTAGGATTATCAGATCATGAGACTGCTCAAACACTATGTTTCAATTCTGCTGTAAACAGGGATAAATATAAAAAGCAATTCTGGTTTGAAAAGAACAGAGACTTAAGCCAGAGTAACATAAATAAGTTCATATCGTACATATCTTCATTATCGTTTTCTGAAATATATGAGACATACGATACTGATGTGGCATTCAATCAATTCCATGATACATTATGTCTTTTTTATAATCTCTGTTTCCCCATTCTAAAAGTTAAAATTATAAATAAATCTGACAAAACTAAATGGATCACTAAAGAGATAAAAAGATGCTGTGTTACTAAACGCAGTTTATACTTAAAATACCATTTAACAAATACCTGTAAACAGCAACCATTAAAAATATACAACAACTACACCAAGATCTTAAGACGATGCATCTTACACGCTCAGAAAATTGACATTACACGTTATATATCTCAGTCTAATAACAAGTGTAAGGCTGCTTGGAATATTATCAAGAAGAATTGTGTAGAGAATAACAATCCACCCGAAATCATTTCTATTAAGGCTGACCAGAATACATACACACATGGTCATATGACAGGCAACAAAATTAACGACTATTTCATTAATTTGACAAATAAAACTACTGACTATTTAAATTATAACAATTCCATTGACTATAGACATGCTCTTACTGACATAGATAATAGTATTTACCTGACCCCAACTAATGACATTGCTATTTACAATATTATTAATTCACTTAAATCTACTAATTCCACCGGCTATAATGACATTAATACCAAAATTCTAAAGCACTGTTCTAAATTTATATCCGCTCCCATTAGCCATATTAATAATTTATCATTATCTCAAGGTATATTTCCTTCAAAACTTAAATATTCTATTATTAAACTATTATTAAAAAAAGGAGATACAGATGACATGAATAATTATCGCCCTATTACTCTTATTTATTTATTTATTTTATTTATTTAAACTTTCCTGCAAACAATTTGCATAAGGCGGACTTAATGCCTGAGGCATTTTCTGCCAGTCAACCTTCAGGTGGTTCAGAGATGATGTAGCAGGTGTAGAATTAAGAGTAAAACTTACTTAGATGTTGATTAATTCTTATCTATAATATACACAGAATACATAATATATGAATATATAAGGACAGAATACGTAGATACAATATAAAACATACATAAATATAATATATACATATATATAATATATACATATATAATAAATATATACAATTACTGACTAGTGAGAGCTCCGGACAATGATTCGAGAAACAATCTGCGGGCTCTAGATTTAAAGATAGCACGGCTCGGGCTCGTCCTGACCTCCAGTGGGAGCGCGTTCCAAAGATGTATGGACTTGACAGTGAAAGATGAATGTAAGAGACTAGATCGATGGGAAGGACAAAGAAGAAGAAGATTATTAGAGGACCTTAACTGCTTAGTGTGGGTGGAGCATAGATATTTAAAATTAGGCATCAAGTAAGAAGGTGCGTTAGGAGAGTGGAGAAGAGAAAAAAGGGTAGTCAATGCTCTTAAGTCCCGGCGCTGACGAATTGGTAACCAATTCAGTTGGGACCGGTAATATCTTATACCCATAATTTCCAAAATGTTTGAAAAGGTCTTGTATGATAAGCTTCATTCTTTTGTAATTAAACACCACATCCTAAAAGAAGAACAATTTGGATTCCGGAAAAATAGGTCAACATCTCTTGCTTGTTTTACTCTTATAAAATTAATTACTGCCAGCCTTAATGACAGAAAGCCTATTTTATCTGTGTTCCTTGATATGTCAAAAGCCTTTGACTTTGTACACCACAGATTGCTGCTGTTTAAGCTAAATCGGTATGGTATAAAGGGTATAGCATTGAAATGGTTGCAGAGCTATCTATCAAATCGATTACAATGCGTGGAGATATCTAGACATACATCATCTGAAAAAAGGGTTTATAGATCCTGCTACCGTCAAAATTCTTACGGTGTTCCCAGGGCAGCATTTTGGGACCTTTTTTGTTCCTATTATATATCAATGACTTACCCAATGTTACCCCACATAATTGTATATTTTACGCTGATGATACCACTGTCAGTATAAAACTGTCCGATAATAATGTTACTCGATATCAAAAAGAGATCAACGATACGCTAAATAATATAATACTATGGCTAAAAGACAACAATTTACATATAAATATAACAAAAACCAAAATGATACAGCTTCAAACTTATAATAGCAAACGTTCACAATTGCAAATATATGGAAATGATACAGTTGAAGAAGTAGACAGTACAAAATTTTTGGGTATAACGATAGATAAATATTGTACTTGGAAGACACACATTAGTGAATTATGTACTAAGGTGCAGAGATTTGTATTTGTTTTAAACAGAATAACCCGTGTGGCTGGTATTGAAGCAGCATTATATGCCTATCACGGTTATGTATCGTCAATTTTACGGTATGGAATTATAATATGGGGTAATTCTGTTGACATCATTAATGTTTACAGGGCTCAAAAAATGTATTCGTTGCATATGCAAAGCTCATCCAATGGAGAGCTGTGTCCCTCTTTTTAAAAAACTTAAAATATTGCCACTTATTTGCTTATTGCCTTATATATATTCTAGATAATTATACATCTTCGTCCATAAACATACCAGCTTGTTCAAGACCCATAATGAAACTGTAACTAGACAAAGTCGTAAAATCCATAAATTATATGTACCGCAACAAAGATTGCAACTTTATTCCAGAAACGTTTATTGTGTGGCAATACGTATTTATAATAAATTACCAGATACATTTAAAAACCTTAACATGCCCGTATTCAAAAGCAAAGTTTTAAAGTTTTTATTAGACAAATGTTATTACTCCACTAATGACTTTCTCAACGAAAAAATTGACGAAATATTTAAATTATAATTTTATTTACCCATTGACAATCATCATTTTTTAATTTAATATTCTTAATTGTTACTGTTTGACATAATTATATATTAAGATTTAAGTGTAATTAATTTTAAGACCAACCAAACATTTGTGCGCTGGAAACGGCAGAATATTATGGACATATTATTATTATAACATCCTTGTAACAACAATATTCTTACAAATAAATGATTTATTATTATTATTATTAAATGTACTGCTAGCAAGTATATGCTATCTATGTAAATAAATACAATAAAAACATCAGACTAGATTAAAACCTTTAATAGAGCCGACCTCAATGTTCACCGTAAATCAAATCCAGTCATTATGAAATAAAATACTCAAAAACGATTAAAATTTTTACGTATCGATAAACAGCTATTGTTTGCAGACAACAGGTCTATTTTTTATTCCTAAAATTGGGCTAAAATTTAGAATGAAATACGAATGACGGTGTACTTTTATAATAAATAAATAATTTTTGAAGAAGAACAAAATTAATCTGATTTATACCGTCAATACATCTGTAACTGGATTGTAAATTAAGTCTAAACTATTAAGTATAGCTATCTCTTTATGAGGCGGAGGTCAGACGGATAGTCGCTCTGTGGAAAAGCTAATATTCAGTCAAATCTGGTTAGACTAGAAACCAGAGCCCGGGGTCTAACTGGAGTAACGCTAGGAGGATTGGTCGTCAATACATTACATCAAAATATGAATAACTTTAAAATTGCATATTTTATTTATTTTTAGTTTTCACTGTGGATGTCCAAATGTTGGGCGCAAATTCTCGTTCTTCGCAGAGCAGGCAGAGGTTGTTTCTCTTCCTTTCACGTATTCTATCTACTGCAACCACCGCGTTGACCTGTAGCGGTGATGAGACGCATATCGCGGTTAACATACTTTGCTGAGGTCCTACCGGGCGCGGCCCGCGTTTCGTGATTACGCTGTCATAACATTGGAAGGCGCACTTGGACACAGCGCCGCTTTCTCGGCTTGGTAATGAAATAGGAAGAGCCTCACTCGCTTGCCGTCAGCACGCTTTAAGCTACGGTGACTGGCGATCGTGATGCGACGCTTTTACTTGCGGGTTATTTTTATGTTACAGTGTCGATTTACGCGGTCCACGTTTTAAAATAAAACATCTTAATACGAACCGAAAGATATTACATTTGGGAATACCAAGTGAAGGTATTTGACGAACCAAGCACTTCTTGGAGGCAGCGCCAAAGAGCATCAGTCACCGTGACGACGACTGGTGTAACCTACGCGGAAACATCGAGGCAAATAAGAGGTAGGTATTTCAGTTTTTTTTCCAGTATATTACAGAATAAAGACCCGTAAAATAATGGACATTAATATTTTAATGCGAATCCTAGAAATTCTGAATATAAACTTATGATAAACTTAAACTCATCTTCTTTCAAAAAGAAAGTACCTACGTCATATTAAAGTTAACAAGACAGCAGAATTTGTTTCAAAACATGACAAACTGTTTCTTTTGGTCTCCCAAAGTAAACATATTCAGATGGTAATTCCCACAAGATTTGATGAAAATGATGTCATATATATTATTCAGGAATAATCTAATAATAACTGTTTGTTGCAAGATAAATGAGACATCGCGACGTCTCGTTGTCTTGAGGCTCTAAAACATGCGGTCAAAAAACTACGTCGAACTGGAATATTAGGTAAGTTTATCAAGTTAATGGACCCAGCAGACGTTGCTCTGCCTGTTCTACAAGTGATATTTAATTCAAACTAGCTGACCCGGTGAACTTCGTACCGCCATTATTTCTTTAAATATTTGCATTTTTTTAAATACAAACCTTCTCTTGGCAATGACTTGGCAATGAATACATAAAAGAAAGATTTATCCAGTTTTATGCAGTCGGTTGAAAGTTATGCGCATACAAACATTTTGGTAATTCATTTTTATTTATAAGTATATCGATTGTTTTATGGCCGGCCCCGATCTTTGATCTAGCCCTGGATTTGACTACTACAGTTAGATAGTTTTATATATTTTGTATGGAGGTTATGTCATCTCTAGTAACAGGAAACGAGGACTGAACACGCAAGACATCCATTTTTTTAACGCTGTCTCAAACGTACTCCTCTTCACAAAGTCTCCATCAAGACAACAACTTTAAAAAATTTGGTCCAAAGAGAAGAACATCATGTTTTTTAGATTGTGGGAAGCGGTTAGAGGTCGGCGGCTCAGTGACAGTCAGTGTGAGGAGCCTCGGGTTAGGCCTGTGATCAGCGGTGAACGTCTTTAAGCTGAGATGATGATGACGAAATGTACATTTAGACGAATTAGTCAATGCTGAATACTCCACGTGCAAATCTTCAAGTGTAACAATGGTGCGTAACTTGGCTCTCTAGCAGCCTAGGGACTCTATCTTTCAATAAAATATATTTTTCACTACGTGAGCCCCAATGCACCCACGAGCCGTTTATTCATTATCTAGAACCCAGTAACATAGGGGTAGGCCCTATACGCCAAAGCAATAGTAAATTACCAAGTTACATTTTCATAAAGCCAACATTCATAATATTACCGAGAGTTTATTAATTTCTACGCTGTTAGTACCTAGCCTCTTTTTCATGCGGCTGCAAAGCTATTGCGAAGCGAATCATCACTGGCGAAACCTCTAGGTCCGTGTATCGACCATTTCGCAGTTACGTGCATAACAGAAGCGACAAGGATGCAACTAATTAATCATATGCGAACCTGCCACGCAACTGTTTTTTTTTTAATAGACACCTCCCGCACTAGGAATTAATCCTGTGTCGCGGGGGACTTTACAAACATACAACCAACGGACACAATGAGCACCCAGACTCGGAACAACAATTTATGAATCGCACAAAGTCTTGTCTCGTGTGGGAATCGAACCTACGACACTCGTCGCAGTGTCAAGCGGCGAGGCAGCCGCTTAAACTACTACGCCAACCGTGTTAGTCAAAGTTTAGTTCTTTGGTTGCTTCGCTGCTGCATGCGAATGCGTCGGTGCATTAACAATGTATGGATTACTAGTTAAATAAATAAACTAAATTAAAACTATCACACGGACCCAACAATAAATTTTTAACAATTTCAAGCAAGGCTTTGCTTTCTTATTATATGAATAATTAAACTTTGCACTACTCTAAGGTAGACTGGAAGAAATACCTAAGGCATTTAGTCGACCTGTATACGATCGGTGTTTATAATTCTGCAAAATAAATAAATATACTGACAAGTGAATTTTCTCAAGTCTTTTTCTTCCTCATTGACCTTGAGCGTTGCTTTTAAATCTTTATGGATACCCATCACTATCCTATAGATCTCTTCAGATCCATGGACTTCAGGTTAAGAATTCCTTTCCTAACTTGTTCTCTAGCCCAACATTGAGCCATACACCAAGTTTAATCTCAGGTTTAACGATGTTGATGAAACATAAGTGCAACAATGTTTGAAGAAAAGCATCGCCCCGCGACATATCTCAGTTTACAACTTCAAATAACAACGGGGATCAGTTGACTGAATACATAAGGCGAAACTTTTACAGATTGAAACTGAATGTAGATTCCTACCGAGGAGAATAGGTTTGTTTGTAGTATAAATATTTATAGTGCAGGTTTTGTAGAAACTTATTTGGTAATGTTTTATAAATTTAGGTCTTACCTTAGACACGGCGCACGGTGACGACACGAGGAATTTTTGCATTAAGGAAGAATATTACTTATAAGTATGATAGGAATGACAAGATCTGCCGAATCGGTGAAAATGTTATGGGACGCTTAAGCATCAAATACGTATGTCATGTGCAGTTTCAATCCTTTTGCCAATATTATAACTTAGGCAGCCACAGCTCAGGCAACAGACCAATAGACTGCCATGCAGAGGGTCTTGAGTTAAAATCTCATGGCACACGTCACTGACTTCATGAAGTTATGTGCATATTCAATGTGAAGCTTAGGTACTAAACCGCATTTGGCCAGCGTGGTGGACTATAGCCTTACCCTTCTCAAATTGACAAAAGGCCCGATCCAAACAGCAAGAGCGAGAGCTAATATTATTTAATCATAATATATTCTTCTTTGTCGATTTAAAAATCGAAGCCACGTAATGCTGACACTGAATGCAGGACCTTATAATATTGTTTTTCCTTTACAGTACTGACGGAAGTTGCTCTATGGGAAACTAAATTTCAACTGTATCTCGTTCGATACAGTTATACAGAATTACAGATGTAACATAGAAAACTGTAATGGATGTTATAGAACAGACTTCTCTATATCTTTATTACAAGACAACGACACTGACGCTAACGTCTCTATGCCAATATTTAAGCAATATAATATTCTACAAACTACACACATAAATAAAACAGACGCAAATAGCATAAAAATCTCAAAATTGCTTTCTTGTTATATGTCGTATAATTTTTTTTATCCCGTATGATCACCCATCCCTTCATAAAAAACTTAATGTGAGGCTTTACAACTTTCCAAAAAGACACCTGATAAATTGCGCCCCTGCAACTTTAATGAAAGGGTTATAAAGTTGGTAAAATTATCAAATTATTACGGCTCAAAGTTTTGATTTCATTGTTATTATCGAGATGAGAGACCGGCCGTGAGTTATTGTAGCAAAACTTTACAAAATTATCGACTATACTAAGATTAATTAAACTTATTAATTACTAAATGAACCTTGGTTTGTATACAAACTAAAGGCTTGACCATGGTATTTTATTTGTAAACAAAAGCTATGTACTCACGGTAATTATTTGTAAGAAACATTGTTTCAATTGTTATTTTTTGTTTTTTTTAAACATCAGGTTCAACCGTATCTAATGTACTTTTTGTATGCAATCCATTTACATATCTTATACTAATATATAAAGCTGAAGAGTTTGTTTGTTTGGTTGAACGCGCTAATCATACACAGCGTCTTAAGAATATATAAGTGCAGCTATCATGAGGTATTTTATTATCACACGGACTATGAAAACAAAGAGTCACTACACATTATCTTTCTGTTTCGTGTGGTGTGTCCACGTGCCGAGGCACGGTTAGGGAGAGTTTTTAATAAAAACGCAACACCTCCGTACAGTTCAAAAGTCAAGTTTTATTCCTCGAAAAATATAACATACTAATACATATTAAATACCTTGGTAAATGCTGACACTAATATTATAAAGGTAGCTACTTACTAGTTTAATACTTATAAGGTAACATACACACTACATTCGTAAGATGCAGGAAAGGAAATACACGAAGTAAATAAGTTCTTTGTAAAGAGCTCTGACAATATAATTATTGAGACACAAATTGGGGATCAGACGGGTCCGTGTGGTAACGGATTAAGAATACGGAATGTCACCACCCCATATCATCCCATGGGTGTCGTAAGAGCCGACAGAGGGAGCATATTAGGCCAATTCCTCCTTTCAAAGGAGAGGCCTAGTCCAGCAGTGGACTGTTAAAGGCTGATGATGATGACTCTAATTGGGAGAGGCCTACGTCCAGCAGCGGACTGTTTAAGGCTTTATGATTAATAATGAATTCCTTTGTTTTAAGCAAAATAGGAGATAAATCAAAAGCCATCATAAATTTCATAGAATAAAAATATATTTTTAAGAGCCTCTCAGTGTGATGTCCCACTGCAGGGTAAAGGCCTCCCACTATTCTTCCATAACTCCCTTTCTTCCACCTCCCATCAGTTTTGAAGGAGTCTCGTTCATCCCAATCATATAGTACAGATAATATTAAACGCAACCATGTTTCATACTGATGTTGACAAAGCGTCAAGTAGCTTTTAATGGCGCTATGAACATTCCAACAAATCTTGTAAAGCCATTACACGTCCATTTATGGTCATAAACGTCCTGTTACCTTGAGCTTATTAGGGGTTATTACTACACAAGGACTCACAGCACCGGACTTAGACCTAGATTTACACTAGTTTAGACTTTAGAATTAAACTATTTTTTGTACTTTTATCTGTTTTCCACCTATTACAGGCGGAAAATGAGTAGATAGATCGCCTCATGGTAAGCGATTACTACTGTCCATGGAGACAAACAACATCAGCGGAGTCACAAATGTGTTGCCGCCCTAAGGAGTAGAGGATGTGGCCTCCGGCACTCTCATTCACTGAACGAAAGAACAAGATTTTACAGAATATTAGCTTTTGCACAGAGCGGCTGTCTCCACAACCTAAAGAGTAGAGATATTCGGAAGACTAGATCAGTTTCATATTTAAGAGTATCTAGCAAACGACTCCACATAATAATATAGTTATTGACTGTTAGTCTTCGCTGCCGCTCCCGAATCGGTATGTATACCTACCTAAAAATGCGATAACCTTTCTAACGCTGTATAAATCATCTGCTACAGATGTAATGAGGCCTATGATGATGACCGTAACTCTTACACAGACAGGCTGCATTACCCTTGTTAATAACACCGTATATTGTGTTTAGGTGTTTCGTATTTATAAGTGACATACCAATAACGGGCCAAAATGAAGGCATTATTTTCTTTGAAATCATAAAAGAAAATCAATCTTACCTGCGCCTCCATGTTGATGTTTATCCTACCCACACGACGTGTGAAGTGTACATAAACGGAATATTCCTTACGGATTATATTTCTAGCCACGTTTACCTGGTAGTAGGAGAGCTGCTGGTATCAATTTTGAGTAGCTATTTGATGCAAGCTGAAAACTTATCTCATACTTCTCCAATTATACCCCAACACGGAACTGCAGCCCTTTTTTTTTGACTCATGGTGGAAACCAAACAATTTACGGGCTTACCCCCCTAGGCTGGGCCCCTAAAGGGGCTCAGTCCAGGGAGAGTGTGGTGACTCCCCGACGAGAAGCGCCGGGACTACCCACTAAAACCACCATGGTGTTCCTCTATCCGATCCCATTGAATGGCAGGGTCACGGGAACTACGTTTGTATAACTGCCGCGACCCCACCTGAGCTGGCCCGCCGAAGCAGGCCCCGTCCCTCGCATGCATCCATCTGCATACATCATAATTTGTCCTCATACATCCTCTTTCATACTACGAGCGGAAAAGAACGACGTAGTCTACTAACGCTACGAGAGGCGCACGCGGAACACGTGCGCCGCCTCTCGGGCCTAGCGGACGGCGGGCAGTCAAAAACAGGCCCGACGCCCGCTGGCGTGTACTCACGGTGGCCGGAGATCGTTGAGCGCCCTCCGGCGACGACGCCCGGTTCTGCGGGTGGAGACAGGTCGCGTGGGCTCCCTATCCCGCTCCGCCGCCTCCTTGATCGACATCACCGTCTCACAAAAGGAGGCGGCGGCGTCCCAACACATCTCGCTCCGGACCATGGAACGAATCAAATTAATTATAAATAAATAAATAAATCAAGGTCCGAAGCGAGAGTTCGACCACTCTTATCGCCGCGACTAGGTCCCGGCGCTGCGATACCCAAGCAGGGCATTCCGCCAAGGTGTGCAGCGCCGTGTCCTCTACTGGGTACGGAACTGCAGCCCTGGCTGGTGAGTAGCGGGGCTAAATCAATCCCGATTTTTTTTCCAAATATGCAATGGATGTAATTGAGGCTACATGCAATTTTTAAATGTTCTAGTTATATGCTTTAAGAATAAAAAAAAAATTAAATAGGTGTTTGAGGCAAGTTTTCAGCTTGCCTCAAATACCTACTCAAAATTAATGCCAGCTCTCGGACTATGAAGATACAAACTTTCGTACAGGGACGGAATAATAACGATTATAATAAGGCATTAGGGAGGCACGACTTACGCTCTATTACACTTTAACGATATTTACAAAGTGTTTGTTGTATATCATTTCGGTTGTTACGAGTTGATATTTATTTCTTGCAAGAGTTTTACGTAAGTAGGTGTTTTCTAAACAGGTATGTAATTTTATTTACCAAGGAAAATTACATTTATTTGTGTAATAATATGTACTTGGTTAACTTTATTTACTGGCAGCGATAGCCTAGTGAATATACCAACAGACTGCCATACAGAGTGTATCGGGTTCGAATCCATGGCGCGCACCACTGACTTTTCGAAGTTATGTGCGTAATAAATTGTTAATTATAGCTTGTTTCGTATAACTCGATACGGGGAGTCAGTAGCCTCAAATAATGATACTAGTCAAAGCGTCTGAATATCGCGATCCCTTTGGGTTTCGGAGGTCAGATGGCAGTTGCTTTGTAGAAAAGCATTCAGTCATATTATGTGGCTAGACTAGTAAATGGATCTCCAAGGCGAGAAGTCTTGGATGCAACTGTGATATCGCTATGAAATAGATGAAGCTGATTTCATTATAAATCGGTTCAACAATCCCTCACAAAACTAATTCAGATTCATTATACGTATTTTATCAAAATCATATAGAACACTATTATACAGGAATCAGGAATAATAGCTATAATACCGCCACGAGTGGGTCAATATATATAATATATATAGGGTAAATCGCTTCGGGACGCTGGGTGAATTGGATTGCACTGGAGTAAGTTACCAATGTTCCGCGCGATCGACTGTTGATTGATGTAAGTGGACATTGGACGGACAAATTGAATTTCTGTGCAGATAATATGTGAGGAAATTTGGATTTCGTGTCGTTTTTTGATGTTGAGTAGAACTTGTTTGATTGTTTTATTGAGTTGTGTTCAGTAGACCAACAAAAGAGCATGCATTAGAAACTTGATGGGAGTGAATGAGACAAGAGAGCTATGTCAAGATGCAAATGGCGTTCCGTAGTCTCTGCCTACCCCTGGAAATAGGCGTGAGTCTGCGTGAATCTATGTATGTATGTATGAGTAGACCAACGTGTTTGGGAGATGATTTGTTTGAAGGTGGTAAAGACTTACATTAGCACGAACTTTAAATAAATTGTGACGTCGCTGTGACGTCGCGCTCACACCTCCCTCCTCATGTCATCGCCGCCCCGGGCTTCACGCCTCCTATAAATACGGAGGCGCTGGGACATCGAGCCTTTTTTGCTGCATTCGACGACATCGGCTCGAAAAGCTAGGTACATCAGCTGCTACTCCTGAGCGACCATCGGAAGCGGACCCTCAACAAATCCCTTACCATCGCCGAATCACGCGACCCTGTTTATATCTTTTCGAATAACATTTTTTCGTAAGTAAAACGCTTTGCTAAATGATGTTTAGATTAACTTGACGAATTAAGTCAAGTTTTATTGTAACATTTAACCACGTTTCTCATTTAAACACCCCCTAAGTAGGGATAACGTTACAGTGGCGCCCAACGTGGGGCCACGTGTCAACTAAATGACGCGCTGTGGTCACATTCATTGATCGCATCATTGTATTGCGATTTAAGGCCTCGCGTCCTCTAACGACGCGCTAAGGTCACCTTCGTTGATCGTATACTACGCGATTAGTTTTTTTAAATGCCACAACGGTAATTGATTGCTGCTGGTAATTATTGCTAATAATTACTGCTTTGGCTGACTAATGGAACGAATTCACACCCTTCTCTTTTTCATTTCTTCTCATTTTTCTACTATAACCTTCTGCTAGTGATTTTGTACGGTGATACAATTATAATTCTATATAGTAGATATTATTAAATACATTTACCGCCTACTATGGCGATAATCTTTCAAAGTTAAATACTTTTTTTCTTTCTTACTAAGAAAGTTACATCTTTATTATACCACGTGTACCTACCATAGTTGGACTGGCTGAGAATGAACGTACCTAAAGATGCTAGCGTATTATATACTAGGTATTTAGCTAGAATTCTGCGTTTATTTATTAATAAAATGTACACGTGTCACATGCAGGTTGCTCACTAACAATAATGAACAAATTTAATCATTGTCTATTTGGTATAAAAATACGAATATCATCGTAGATTATTGGTTGTTCGTTTTGTCAAATGTTTATTATGCTACAATCGTTGTTTTTGGTCTTCGATTTTATCTTCTTGCTGAAGCCTATGGCTATGTTATTTGAAAATGCATCTATTTATGCATTTACGAACAGTAAATGCATAAATAGATGCATTGTGAACTAAAACATTAAATTCCTGCGTCGCAATTATTGAATTTTTTTTTGTAATGTTTTGTGTTGCTAGGATTGTTTCTTTCAATGTCTGGTTTCTATTGAAATATATAAAACATATAATGATAAATAAATGGTAAAATTAAACCGCTGACGGCCGGAAAAATACTTAATTATCAATATGTAACTTGTTTCCTTTTTACAAAATGCTATGCATCTGGTTTTACTAAACCATCTTAAATAGTGCTGGTTTTAATGTGTTCTTATGTTTACGCAAATGTTATTATATCAAACTGAAATTATCAAACTTAATTGAATTGAAACTAACTTTAACTAAAGTGAGTATTTGCACATAAATTGAATCAATAACTTCTATTCTTGAATAAATAAGTGGCTATTTACATATAAATCCAATAAATAATTTTTATACCTAATTAAATAACTAAAGTGGCTGTTTATACACAAATTAAATAAATAATTTCAATACTTAAATAACTAATGTGGGTACTTATACATAAACCAATAATGTATATACTTTAATAACTAAAGCAAATTAATTGATGTACAAATTTAAGAATCCCCTTTCGTATTTCACAATCAACTATTTTAAACCTAAAAGCTGAATAAAATAATTGAATCTTATTATATTATAGCATAAATGTGTTTATAAACGTTTGGGTACAGTTTCATTAACAACAATGTAAGACGCATATGTATGCGAAGTTATAATTACCTACATTATTATTTGTGAAGGCCAACAATAGTGCTATTGTTTCCGAGTTGGAGCTCACAAGTCACAAGATAACGCATTGTGTTGTGTTAATGATTTATGTAAACATGCTAACATAAAATAAATAAATATTTCAGTTATAAATTGTCGCAGAAGTTTAATAAATGTAATATTGTTACAAAGAATCTGTTATTTATCTAACTAAATATCGAAATATCAGATAACTATCTAAATATCAGATATGTTTACCTTGGCGATTTCCATATAAAATATAAAAGATCTTAAATTAACTCACTACAAAGTTTAAGAATGTAATGATTAATGCTCATCACTAATGATCTTATCACTAAAATAACTTTGTTACAAATATTATATAAAATCTTTAACTCCCAATTACAGCTAAATCATGTACCCAATTATCTTGTTACATATAGCGTTAGTAATGACTGATCGAAATATAATAAAAAATTCTTTCCCTCATAGCTCAGTGGTTAAAAGGTTGCTATCGGATCGGTCCGTGGTTCGATTCTCGCTTGTGTTTTTTTTGTTTTTTAACTATGGTAGTGTGTACTATATCATCAACTGTCTCCTTCGATGGTGTATTATTCATTACATCTTACTAAGAATTGTGCATTTGTCTTTAATTAAATTGTATCATATTCAGAAACTAGATAATGACTCGCGTCAATGGAATGCGGTCAGCGCCAAGTGCGCAGTGATGACTCACGTGTTCACCGGCTCAAACTTTCGATCGCAGTAATCATTGTTATACCATTTTAAATGAATACAATTTGTCCTTGCAATATTGCATCGACCTTGTTAATGAGCAATTTGTTTGTGATATTGCCAACTGATCGTATGATTGCTAGTATCGTAATATAGTAAGATCGTAATATTAGTCTACGACTTTTACATTTTCAATTTAATTTAACTTATCGAACCCGGGTGGTCTGGTGGTGCCTAACACCCTAGGCTGGGTGGCTATTTGCTCTAAAACTCACGTATAATACCTCTTCGTGCGTCGTGTATTATAATGAATACGACTCGCATCGGGAATGAATGCTGACTTGTTCATACGTATGATTATGTGTGGGCCTTTTGAATGTGATGTATGTCAGGTAATAGGAACGTTCAATGCTTGAATACGTATGAATGGTCGAGGGTTATACTTGTTTTTTTTTCTCTTTCAGGGTTAGTAGTTGCCTTGTATTTAACCTACTGACACAACCACCACTCATCTGTTTCAGGGTCCCGGAATGCTGTTGCCGCCCATCAGCCACAGAATTTTCCCGGATGGAAAATTCTGGCCTAATGGGGGGAGTGTGTGACGTCGCTGTGACGTCGCGCTCACACCTCGCACTCATGTCATCGCCGCCCCGGGCTTCGCGCCTCCTATAAATACGGAGGCGCTGGGACATCGAGCCTTTTTTGCTGCATTCGACGACATCGGCTCGAAAAGCTAAGTACATCAGTTGCTACTTCTGAGCGACCATCGGAAGCGGACCCTCAACAAATCCCTTACCATCTTCGAATCACGCGACCCTGTTTATATCTTTTCGAATAACATTTTTTTTAGTAATTTTTTCGTAAGTAAAACGCTTTGCTAAATGATGTTCAGATTTACTTGACGAATTAAATACATTTTTATTGTAACATTTAACCACATTTCTCATTTAAACACCCCATAAGTAGGGATAACGTTACAAAATAAATAGTAACTACTAGAGGACGCCAGCAGCTACACCTGCATTTTTTTTTAATTTACCCATTTTGGCCGATGGCGTGGATGATGGCGTGATCCCTTCTTAGTGCACCCCTACGGTCCCCAACGAACATAGGTACATGCCAAATTTCAGCTTCCTGCGCCTAATAGTTTCGGCTGTAGCGTGTCTGTCAGTCAGTCTGTAACGCAAGGATTGTATATATTAAGATTACTTATAACTATTAATTTGGCTCACTGACGTTGACGCAGTGGAATAAATGGCCGCCTCAACGCTTAACACAATGCTGTGTGTTCGATCCCACTGTAACGAGTTCTGGTATTAAAACGCAGAAAGGGTTCTAGATGCGTTTATTGGATGTCGTACACAACGATATCTCATTATTGCGAGGCGTGGAAGGCGCAGCTACCGTGTTCTGCACTTGCGACGTACTCGTAAGTGTGTCAAAGTTAGCGGCTTGACTTGACAACCATTTTTTTTTATCCATACGAGTCGGATTCATTTACGTTTTATACGTTATACCGCTATACCTAGGCAGTTATAGCACCTAGCTATACTCCTAATATATTCAGATAGGCTAAGACAGCGATATGACAATAAAATTAATCTAAACTAACTTTAGCGAAAACTACAAACGCAATAATAGCGAAAACTACTAACTAAATATTTAAACTAAGAGGTAAGTCCAACTTCAGGCTAGATCTCACTGAGTTGGAAGCGGACGCGAGTTGATCAGTGCCTCGACTTGTGCAAGGACGGTTAAAGGCTCTTCGTAAGAGAGGATCTGTTGACCTATAACTTTGAAGAGATGCGTTTTAATTACTTTGACCATGCCTGCCCAACATCCACCGAAATGTGGTGATGCTGGTGGAATAAACTTCCAGTCAATATGATCTATGGAGAGTTCTTCCTGAAGACGAGTATGATAACCCGCGACGTGATTGAAACAAGTAGCGGGAACAAGTTCAATCAATTTACTAACGCGGTTGGCGACAAAAGTCTGCCAGCGATGAGGAGAAGAATGAATCCAAGCGAGCACTACCTTGGAGTCGGAGAATGCGTATAATTTATTAATGGGGTAGTGGGGCAAAACTGTGTCTTGAACCTTGTGGAGCAACTGAGACAGCAGAAGGGCCGCGCACAACTCCAGTCTCGCAACCGAAATGGTTTTAACAGGCGAGACCTTAGACTTGGCACAAACTAACTGCACCGCGTAGTTAGAACCAATGCGGACTTGCAGATATACGACTCCGCCGTAAGCACGCTCGCTGGCGTCAGCGAAACCTGTTAAGTTGATGGTACATCCATCTACCAACCCAAGATGACGCGGAATAGTAATTTGATTGAGCGCGGTAAGCTCAATACAAAACTGGCCCCAAGCGGCGACAATATGGTCAGGGGGTGTTGCATCCCACTCACACTTTGATAGCCAAAGCTCCTTGATCAAGAGCTTGGCGTACAAAATTGTGGGAGCCACAAACCCATTATGTCCCATAGTCGAGCCACTGTGGACAGCATAGTGCGCTTGGCGCACTTATCATCTGGTGGTGAGACGTCAAACCGAAAACTATCACAGGATTTGTCCCAGCGTAAACCGAGAACCTTATGCGGTACAGACTTCTCAAACTCAATGTCTGGAGAAGCTTTATGAGAATCTGGTATGCGTGCGAGAACCTCCTAAGAGTTGCTTGTCCATTTGACAAGATCAAACTGGCCTCGCTTGAAAAGCTGAATAAGCTCTTCACAAAGCGAAATTGCTAGCGGAGCGGGTATGACATTACAGGCAATGACATCTATATACAAAGCGGATGTGTAGTATAGTATAGTGTAGCGTAGCGTAGCTTAGCATAGCATAGCGTAGCATAGCGTAGCATAGCGTAGCATAGCGTAGCATAGCGTAGCATAGCATGGCGTAGCATAGCATAGCATAGCATAGCATAGCATAGCATAGCATAGCTAATTAGTGCTTTATCTTACACACAGTTTTAGCACCCACCTTGATCTCTTGAAGAGCAGAACAACAACAAGACGTAATACAATGAGAAGTATGTAACGTAGGTACGGTACCCATAATCACATACCCAAGTACCGTCTCAATAGCGGGCGGTAAATCATATCGCTCACTACGAACTATGTTAGTTAGTAGCAAGTGCGGAAATATTGAAGCTCCGATCAAAAGATCAATGCCTGCCGGATTCGCAAACTCCGCGTCGGCTAACGGCAATGACTCAAGATGAGTGAGTGATGCTACGTCTACATTAGCGTTCGGCAATGCGTCCGTGATACGCTCCACGATAAGCGAAGAAATGTTAAAATTAATATTCCTATCAAAACGCGAATGTATTTTAATATCTACGGAACCCCTGCAATGCCTTTCTGATCCGCCTATCCCTTTGACGGTTGAGTTAGTATTTTTAAAGTTATTCCATAATCCGAGGCGTTTGAAGCATTCCGATGTTATTAGATTGGTCTGAGATGCGCTATCTAGCAGACAACGTACCATGTGCGGCGACCCATTAACATCGTATACGATAACTTGCGCTGTCGCTAACAGAACAGTCTTAGACGCCATACATGGCGGCCTAGCACTGCTCTGATCACTACAAGCGCGCGAAGGCCGTCCGCGCGTGCGTGCCGCCCGCGCAATGGATGTCGTACACAACGATATCTCATTATTGCGAGGCGTGGAAGGCGCAGCTACCGTGTTCTGCACTTGCGACGTACTCGTAAGTGTGTCAAGGTTAGCGGCTTGACTTGACAACCGGTTATTTTTATCATAATGTAACAGTGTATGATGTTTTTGTTTACACGTGCGACATCTCGTTCTACTGGAACAATTACTCGTTTTATGTTTTATGCTTAAGCAATTAATGCAAGCTTTGTTATCTTTTGCGCTTTTAAAACGAGCAATTGGATTTAAATCATTAAAGGTGGGACACTTATAGTAATAGTCGTGCACTATGTTACTGCACAGACACTTCTGTGAATTATTACTATTAGATTCCGAACATGTTTCGCGATTTATTCAACCTTTGTTTGTTGTTGTTAGTGTTAGACGGGCCAGGTGAACCAGACTGCGTATTATGAAATATTCGACACTGATCTTTGATGAACGAAATAAAACTATCTAGTGTAGGTATTTTATTATTGCGTTCCGTCATCTCGAATGCGCGAATTGTATCAGTGTCAAACTTTTTTAAAGCGAGTTGAAGCAACATAAAGTCGGAAAGATCTTCTAATTTTAAGTTTTTAAGAGAATTAACTGCGGTAACAAAGTTGTCTATAAACAGCTGGAAATTCGAGACAGACGCGTTGCCGGACAGTTTGAGATTTAAAGCTTGGTCAAAGTACGTAGACGCTAGAACGCGCGTGTCTTGATATCTGTCAAGTAGTGACTGAAATATGACCTGATAATTCTCAGCACTGGGTGTGACACCTGCAAATACGGACTGGGCCTTCGGTGACAGTTTACCTATTAAATAGTACAACCTGTCAGCATCTGTCAGAGAACCATTATCGTGCACCGTAGACTTAAAACTTGCATAGAATAACGGCCAATTTCGTATTTCTCCGTCAAACGACATAATCTCGATTGGCGGTAATCTCGGTTTGCGGGCAACGGGCTCTGCTGAACATTTACCCTCCAATTGCGATTGTATACGCTTAATAATACAATGAAGATCTTCGAATGCGGTATACGCCTGATAGTTCGGTTTTTCATCAGGATTGATAGAAAGTAATCTTGCGTTATAACCGTCACATGGTTATTTCCGCCCGCACCGAGTATTGTCTCACTTCCCTTGCACGAGTATGACCGACCAACAACACGACACTGGCCTGAACACTAAGGGCTGCAGTCTCCCACGCTGTTCCCTCCGGTAGTGTGCAGGGCAGGTTGCTCGAAGGGCTGCGCGTAGCGGCAGATCCTCGCAGGCCATTGGCTCAGCTGGCAGGTGCCGGCGGTGTGTGTGCGATGAGCGGGGCAGGCCAGACTCTTCGGCAGAGGTGAAGCCGAAGGCAATGCAGTAGGTGTAGCGGTCTAGGTAGCGTAGCCCGGAGCTTAAGGTAAACCTGGAACCTGAAGGGAAGCAGCATTAGGAAAGCCACAACCAATAGAGTCAGGCAGGCGGCGTCAGCCGGCCTCAGCTAGCAGGTAGAGAGATGGGCAGTACGCTAACGCAGTAAATGTAGTGCTTACCCGTAGCTGGGACCAGGATACACGTAGATACGACGTAGGGTAAGTAGGTACGCTTAGTTATAGTAGGTAGGTAGTAGAAGCGACGTTAGAGTAGCGGTGCCGGCCTCTCTGTCGGTCCCTTTATATACCGGGCCCTCCATCAGAGTTCGTGTCGGCGCATGACCATATATGGGCAAAACTCACGAGCGCGGACGATGGCCTTCTCTGATTGGCCGAGCGTATGGACGGTATTATGACGTACACTCGGTAGGTACCGGTCATACGTTACAATACCGCCCGCCTTAGGAGAGGATTTTACGTGGCTAACAAGGAAAATCCGACTAGCTGCGTTAGGTCTATGAGTCCGCTACTGTCCAAGCTAAGACGGCATGTAGAAAGAAAGAAGGGAAAGTCTTATACGGTTTGTAACAAATAGTTAGGCGCCATAGTGTATAAGTTTTAGGTCCTTTATGTGCCAAAACCCAATAGAACTTCCAGACGCGTCCGACAACTCGTAAACGAGAGGCGACTTTTTATTAATCACTGTGCACTTCACGAATGGAAGACTGGGGATGCCAAAGCATTCCACAAATTATTTTAATAAATCCTTTACTGCTCAGGCAGTGCGTCTGTGGAATGTTTTGCCATTACCAATCCAAAGAGCAACATCATTGAATATTTTTGAAGATTCTCTAAAAAAACACTACTTAAACTCGTAATGTAATTAAATAGTTTCCTGTCTACGCGAGTTCTAGGTATTTCAATGTATGTATGTATTCATGTTTTTTATATTTTTATGTATTCATATTGTACAAATGTATGTATGTATATATCTATTCTATGTATGTGTAAGTATTTGTATGTATTATGTAAATGTATGTATGTATTTTATTTAAGTCTGTATTATTGCGTATCCATCCTAATAACACCACCAACGTCTCATAAAACTGCTAACATCATTCCTGTCCATCCAAAGGTTGCCTGGAAGAGTTCGCACTTAGCGATAAGGCCGCCGATTGTACATTACTCGTAGTTTTTAAGCCTATAATGTATTGTAAACATTTCTTTTGGTGTGCAATAAAGTATAATCTAATATAATCTAATCTAATATTTTTTTAAACATATTGAAACAACATTTTCCAATCTAAATTGCGATGATCAAAGAGCGAATCAATACACGAGAAGTACAAAGCCGGTGGAAACGCTACGTTTGTTTACATTATTGAGACCCATGAAATGAACGCAAAATATTATCAGTATTTTGAAAAATTAACGCTAATTCCATCTACAAGTCTTTCCATCAGACAAACGTATCTTATATTAGCCGTCCTATGTCCACATCTCTAACACCAAGCCTGCCTCTAACGCGATAAGCCCAATCGATCGGAACCTATCCATTACACGTGCACGTCATGCATTATTAAATGTATTATTACTATTTAAAATGTCTATTTGGTATGTTATTTACATTTTTAAATAGGAAACTCAACCTTAAAATTAAACTACTGTTCTACCTGCGTAATTATATACATTCTTATAACATGTATTACAAAAAATAAAACTACTTAATGTATTAATTGTATTCAATTTGGTTACTAGCACAATAGTCTTAATCAGCCAAGCTCAGTAGAGCATGTCAATCGGATCGTGCAGCTATAATATCTAATAGCAGAGAATATTCGAAGTGATTCAGTTGATATATTGGGAGCAATATCTGTCGTCAAGCATTTTAGAATTAATATTCAGATGTCTGAAATCTGATTTAGGTTTAGTAGGACACTAGTTGCTATTGTAAGTTAAAGTGAATTCAAAATAACTAATACGCAATAATAACAAAGTCACAATAAATAACTAATACGCTTGTCTGCATGTACCTATGGCGTAATGGTTTAATCAGCCACCTTGAAACTTTTTACTGTCCGTGTTGCAGTTCGATCCCTACACGAGACAACACCTTGAGTGATCAACAAATTATCTTTTTCATCCATTAAATTTTATGACTTATTATAGGTAGGTCTTTCAAAATTCTTAGTTGCTTTTTTGCAATTAATTTTTTATAATGTATAAATATACATTCAGTCAAAAAAGTATTAGACTGAGAGCCAGTGTTCCACAGACTTACGGTATAGTAGCAAACTCCATATTAATGCCAGTTATATTAATTCATCGGCCGTAGATCAAATGGGGGTTCACTATTTCTGTTAGGCGTGCCTAGAAGTCGAAAGGCATGAAAATCGACTTTCAAAACATGTTCGCAGCATGTCTGCCGTTTTGATATCTTAATATATATATATATATATATATATATATATATATTTATATAGAAAAACTTAATGGCAGACACTTGTTCCAGTTCCTACTATATTTTATATAATATCATAGTTTCCAAAATTTCATAAAATTTGCGTTATTTTAGCAAAGCTAAAAATTATACATGTTATTTATATTATTATTATAAACATATATTTACAACGGCAGCCCCATAGGTCGGTTCTGACACGCGGGCACACAATACGATACTTTCTCAGTCGTGCTATTGAAGTTGCATGATTTTAATTTTCTCACTCTTCATTTCGCAGGGAACTAGTGTTTCAGCAAAGCTGCAATTTATGTATGTTTTTTATATAATTATTATACATGTATATCTAAAAAACCAGACAGATAGGTCGGTTCTAAAATGCATGCAGACTACATAACAGTTTCGCAGTCATGCTAATGGAGATACACGATATTGACTTTCTCTCTCTACATCTCGCAGGGATTCAGTTTTCAAGCACCGTTGTAAAAACGATGGACAAGGTATATTACCACTTCGTTTTCAATCGGTAGAAGACATAAAGGAGAACTAAACTCAATTCCGGAAACGCGAAATTGTACTTCTCCCAATAATTTATTATTTTTAAATCCATTTAATTAATATTATTGTCCCTAATTTGCTAATTTCATTCATAATAAGCTGTGATAATTATAATAGTTGTAAATAACAGTGATTAGGGGTGTTTATCGTCCCCCCCGTGGGATCTCCACCTTGTCGTGGTGGGGGGGCTCAGTAACCGTGGGTTTGAGGTATACCCACGGTGAAGCTAAGCGGGATCCCGGGAGGGGACGCTCCAGGTGGGCGTGGGTGAGGCCTGCGTAGGATGCGTTCAAAGTGCAGGTGCGGGGGACAGTTCTGTCTGGCCCTCGCAGTCGGGTGCGGTCGCGAGAGGAGAGGCGTGACGGTGTTGCATTGCCGCGCGCCCTATCTCCCGCGACCAAATAGGGGCGCACCATTGTTGCGTCGCGGTGGGGCCGCAGAGGAAGAGGAGATGCGGTGTTGCGTTGCCGTCCTACTTATCCTTTGCGGCCGCTGGGTGTTTTGGCGGCGGAGCCCAACACCTTCATCCGCTGCCAAGGGGGTTTTGTTCGGGGCCCGCCTGACCATCTGGCGGGCCAATAGCCGTCGGGGAGTTGCGACGAATGCTTCCGCGATACCGGAACCTCTGACACACGGGTACATGAGAAAGTCGAGGTGGTTTTTAGTGGTAACACTCCGGCTCTCATTTCCCCATGAGTCGGAGATCCGAAGGGATTTTCCACCACGTTAAACAAAAAATAAGGGGTGTTTATCGTGTTGTGAAAGTTTTGCAAAGTCATAATTATATCAAAGTAACGAACAATTTAATTTAAAAAACTTTGCATAATTTTTACAATATTAGCTAAATTTGAGGTGACTTTGCTTGTTATTTGATTTTCTGTTTTGTATCATTGGCCAGAATGCTCATTACAGGTGAATGCTCAAATGTCTCAGCACCATAAGTGCTCGGCCACAGTGAAAGGCGAGCGCGGGTGCGGGCGCGACGCGGGAAACTCAAACATATGGAACTCTATAGGAGTGTCCGTAGTGGGAAGGCGGGTGCGGCGAGCAGCGCGGGCTGTGCAGCGCGGGGAGCACGCGGGCAACTCAAACCATAGGACTTTCATACAAGTGTCCGTAGTGAAAGCGCGGGCGGCAAGCGGGAAACAATGCGGAGCATGCGGATCTCAAACTTTTATGAGATATGATATTATGAGTAATTATTAAATCAAGTGCGAGTCGAACTCGCTCATCAAGGTTAAGTTAGTAGAGGGATTCACTTAACATAAGCATCACATAGTAGCCCCCTAGCCAAATATCACTATCAATTTTTCGTCAGCTAAAAATAACTTTGCTTTCTTTAGTGTTTGTATATCGATATTGTTTATTGATATTGAGCACCAAGGGTTGTGGGAAGCAAAATTTAAATTTAAAAATCTTCATAGGCACCCCGCTAGTATACGACAGATATTACTTTTTTTTAATATAAATCGTAAAGCGGTTAAAAATGCAAAGTATCTAAGTATATAAATTCTAATTTGTTTCATTTATTTACATTACCACATATCTCTTGTTAACCCTTCCATTCGTTCCTGAAGTTACTAGAATTTTCCAATTTTTATTCAAAATATTTTTTTTAAATATTTGCCAAATAATTATAAACTTTTCCAAATTTCATAAAAACAAAAATTCTCATAACAATTATAAATGAGATTTGAACCCACCTCCTCAGACCGTGACGCGGTTGTATTATCCGCATGGCTATAGCCTTGTTATCAGTTAGTTGCGAATTTGCCGAACAATTGACAGAGTGTTACTATGATGAGTGTTAACGTCATCTAACTGAAAACTCATAGTGATCCGTCACAATACTAAATTTGACAAACACTGTACACCGCACCCGCGAACGCGCCACTACGGACACATGAAGACGCGCGCGGCCCCGCACGCGGCCCGCGCGCGGGCTGCCTGTGCTACTATGGCCAAGCACTAAGACTACCTACAAAACCCAATATTCTACCCGACCCGCGTTTGACCAATTCTATTATCTTTAATTATACCTGCCGCTATAAATTAAATCAAGATAATTAGTTCGCCATTGTAATCACCAACTCCCTAAAAGGGAAATGTTTAAATAAAGCCTTTAATTTTAATCGAAAGCTATTTTCATCATCAAGGTTCATGTGGAATAAGTTTTCCATTGAATTTGGGGCTCATGTGCCAAAATATGGTTTGATTTTCGGAATTATTTAAACAAAAAATATATAAAATCTAAAAATAAAAGTTGAACGAGTGGAATTATCGGCAACTAAAGCACCTGTAATTACATCTGAGAGGTGATACCACCCAACATGCGCTTAAATTATAAAAAGGTCAGTTTGTAGGTACGTAAATTATTATATTTACGGCAACAAACATTACTCTACCGAGCTACTGTTCACCATGAACAGTCCGCGCCTTGCATTGGGACAGTTTAAACATAAAATTGAATTATTATTATTCAGCCTGTTTTACTAGTTCTAAGTAGATATACATTTTATACGAAGTTTCTTCTTGCCTTTTTTATTGAAAACCTTAAGCCCATTTTCGCATCAACGTCTAGTATAATAGAATTGGATTTCCATTCAACCAAAACACACCAATACATACATACATACATACATACATAGTCTCACGCCTATAACCCCGAAGAGGTAGGCAGAGGTGTATTTAAACACACCAATATTTAACACAAATATCTAGCTTATTACATACATTGTTTACTGGATTTTGTTTAAGGTCAAAGAAGGTTGTAGTCTGGGACCTAAACAAACGTGACTTTATTTACCTTTAATTTAAGAACCTTCACCTCTCCAAAGAGTATCAACCTTATTTGAAACTATTTTATTTAGGCACCCGCTGAATTGCCTTATTCTGATTGATATTTTTTGGAGTACAACAGAAATAAACAACTGTGTGACGTGATTTGAACTAGAAAATGTTTTAAGAAGAGTTTTGAATTTCAATTACGGTTCAAGGTCAAAAAGTGGTCTGGATTTTTTTATGCTGATTTGTTGGTTTAGTTATACGACCGACGGTGTGATTACCACCAAGTAAACTACCGTCAGTCACCTAGCTTATATCGTTTCACAACGTTGATTTCGCTCCACGAATCAAAGGCTGCTTAAGTGGCCAGCCAATCTCGACCGTTCCAAGGTTAGGTTAGTTTGTCTGACGTGGTTTGCATACTGTGGCACTTAGATAACTTAGCTTAGGGCTTTATTTAGCAATGACAGAGAGGTTTGACATAATACCTATACATACATTTTGAACCTGAAGATGAGGTCTTTGAATATGCATTTTAATATTGTCTAGAATTTTGGCTAGAAGGAGCTGGGATCAATTGCAGCATATTTGTGGAAGCGTGACTCTATTCATCAGCCCTTGTCAGCCACAACAAATCTCAGACACAACTGTACTGTGTTGCACAGCGAATACAAGTAATCTTAATATTAATGTGTTTCACTTACCCGCTATCCTTGCTGATGTCAGGCTTGAGCTAAATTAGACACATTCATACAAGTATATTGGCCAAAATAAATGAATGAAGTATCTTATACTTAGCTATTAAGCTTCAAACGCGACGTTTTCAGGACACGTTGGCACGTGGAAGTCGATACCAGATTCACAGTTTTCACAAATGTCAATCAATAGTTCACAATCAATTTACCGTTGCCAGCACTAGATCAGGCGGCGTTCAAAGCGGTTTACTCTATTTAGTTCAATTAATCAATTCACACGAAATGCAAAAAGGTGTGCTCACAATAAGAGTCGACAACGTGGTAATTTCTCAACGGGGGCGGAAGTGACAGTTCAGTGTGACCATTGTCAGAAATTTTCAATAGACTAAACAAAATGTTACTCAATCGATCTAATCGATTTGACTTATAATAAAAACTAATTCTATTTCAAACATCCACCCGCCCCGGACCGGCCTACCGGTCCGCTAATCGGTTGGTAGACGTGACAATGTTGCAACCGCTCTCCTCAGAATCGAACCGTCCACCAAGACCTCAGCAAATCGGGGAACTCCATCAGCCCCAGTTACCAAATGAAGGATGCGCCCCCTGCGCCATCTGAGTGGCGGAAGGTTAGCCTCCTTGATCAAAACGAGGTTACCAATCTTGGGTGGATCGGTCTTGTCGGTCCACTTAACGCGTTGCTGGAGTATGTGCAAATATTCCAAGTTCCAGCGTTTCCAAAAGCTCTGAGTAATCTGGCGTACCAATTCAAAACGCGAGAGACGACCAGGTCTCGTATCAATATAGGGGTACTCAGGCAAGGCGACAAGTGGGCGATCAATCAAAAAATGGCCCGGCGTAAGGGCCTCCAAATCATTCGGATCTGAGGAGATCGGGCACAATGGCCGAGAGTTCAAAACGGCCTCAATCTTACAAAACACAGTTGCGAGTTCCTCAAATGTAAGAACAGACTCACCGATTGTCCTGCGCAAGTGTGTTTTGGCCGATTTTACGGCGGCCTCAAATATACCACCCCAGTGTGGACAATTTGGTGGGGAAAACAACCAATTTATCCCACGTCGGGCAAGCCTATCACCTATATCAGCTTTGTTGGTTTCAAGGAAATTAACAACATCATTCAAATAATTATAGGTGCCCTTGAAGTCAGTGCCGCAGTCAGAACGGATCAAGGAAGGCATCCCTCTGCGGGATACAAATCTGTCAAATGTGGCTACAAACGCCTCGGTCGTAAGCGAGGAGACCAGTTCTAGGTGTACGGCCTTTGTGGAGAGACAAACAAAAACACACAAGTAGGCCTTAACAGTCTTGCTGTTTCGAAGTGTCGACGTTTTCACCAAGAAGGGACCAGCGAAGTCCGTGCCAACACCGTCAAACGTCCTGCTCTCAGTTACGCGATCTGCCGGTAAGTCTCCCATCAAGGGCTGCATGGTAGAAGCCTTGAGCTTATAGCAAGGGATGCAGCGAAAGACTACACTCCGAATAATTCTTCGGGCAGACAAGATCCAAAAATCGCATTGCAAAATAGCCAACAAGGCATTACAACCAGCATGCGAATTTTTAAGGTGACGGTCAGTTACCAACAAGCGTACCAAATGACCGTCCTTAGGTAACAAAAGGGGGTGACGTGCTCCGTAAGGGAGGTTGGCGTTCTTGAGACGCCCTCCAACGCGCAAGAGACCCGTATCGTCCAAAAAGGGGTTCAATTTAGATACAGCGCCCGATAATTTCAATTTCCCTGACTTGAGGATAGCAATCTCCTTCTCAAAGTGCGCCAATTGCACAGAACGAACCCAAAAGGTGAGGGACTCCTGTCGTTCCTGTGGTGAGAGAAACGGTGTCAGTCGTTTCTGTTGTGGGTGCCTAAAATTAAAAACAAAACGCTTTATCCAAGCAGTGACACCTAACAACTTGTCGAGGGAGCTGTAACGATTCAACAAAAAATCGGGGTCGAAGGCGCATTCCACCTTCTCAAGAGCGAGTGTTCGTAGACCCGGCAAATTAGAAGTATTCAAAACTGGCGTTCGAGGCCAATCAATTTCTGGTCGACTCAACCATTCCGGACCCCACCACAGCGAATGACCTATCAAACTAGGCGTCAAGCATCCGCGCGAGGCACAATCAGCCGGGTTGAGCTCACCTGGCACGTGTCTCCAAACAAGTTTGACTTCGGATTTCTGGATTTGGGAAACGCGATTAGCGACAAATACCTCCAAGGTGTGAACAGAAGCCTTCAACCAACAAAGAACAATTTGGCTGTCCGTCCAGGCGTAGGTCCCATTAATACAAATGCTTTTACCCAAAGTGTTAGACACGTGGTTCAATAAGCGTACAAGTAGGGCTGCTCCCGAGAGCTCCAATTTTGGAATGGTCAGAGATGTCCGAAGGGGTGCCACCTTGCTCTTTGCCATGATCAGGGAAACCCTCACCTGACCTGAGGCACTAACTGTGCGCAAGTACACCACGGCGGCGTGACCACGTTCCGAGGCGTCACAAAACCCGTGAAGGGTGGCCTTGTACTTCCCGGGAGGAAGGATGGGACGAGGCAAGGAGATCTCGTTGACGGCAGGAAGTGAGGATACAAAAGAGGTCCATTCCTTAACAAGAGTGCCGTGCAGAGGTTCGTCCCAGGTCAATCCTGCTGTCCAAAGCCTCTGCAAGAAGCACTTTGCCCAAAATATAATTGGACAGATCCAACCGTTCGGATCAAAGGTTCTGGCGACAGTAGACAATACGAGACGTTTAGTCCAAGAACACGGCAATTTCAAGTCTACGTTATATGTAAAGATGTCTTGGACTGGTCTGTACTGAACGCCGAGAACAGCCATCATGGCGGGGTTGTCAACAATCTCAAACAAATGTGGATCTTGCTGATGATCCTCTGGCAAGCCTTCCAAAAGCGCTGGTGAGTTCGAAATCCATTTGCGCAACTCATAACCAGCGGAGGCCAAAATACCTATCAATTCGTCCCGCAGGTGGATCGCCTCGTCCGCTGTGGAGGCGCCCGAGCAAATGTCATCGACGTAAATATCGTCTTTCAAGATGGCGGAGGCTCTTGGGAAACGTAGGCCTTCGCGGTCTGCGAGCTCCCAAAGAGAACGTATTGCCAAGTAGGGGCTTGACCTTAACCCGTACGTATTCGTATTGAGCTCGTAGACGACCATGGGATCGCGAGGAGACTCTCTCCAAAGGATCAGCTGGAAGCGACGGTCATCAGGGTGGATAATCGTCTGCCTAAACATCATTTTTATATCGGCCACAAAGACAACCTGATGTCGTCGAAAGCTGGTGATGACGTCACAAAGGTCCTTGACCAACTTGGGACCAGAATGCAAGCACTGGTTCAAGGATACGCCTGTTGAAGTCTGCGCAGAACCATCAAATACTGTGCGCAGCTTGCCAGTCGATGGCTTCAATACCGCATGATGCGGGAGAAAGTAATGCTCCACCGAACGCCAATCCAAATTTGACACAGACATGTGTCCCAACTGTTCATATTCCCTCATGAACTCAATGTACTTCTGTCTGAGCTCCGGATCACGACCCATGCGGCGCTCCATGGCCAACAACCTCTTTTCGGCTAAAGGTCGTGACTCACCAAGCGGAGGCCGAACAGACAGGAAGGGTAGCCTCGTAATAATCCGACCAGAACGGAGTCGACCAGTGTTGTTCTGGAAGAACATTTCGCACTCCTCATGTTCTGGATTCAAACGGGCAGCTTGAGGGGGCTCCTCTATCTCCCAAAACCTCTGAACCGCATCAGAGAGAGCGGAGCCTACAGCTAACAAATTGTCAAGTTCAGGTGGAGAGGGGTCCCTAGGTACAGGTCCCATCAAAGCAAATCCAAATATGGTCGGGATGGCAGTCAAACCATTTGGCACCAAGACCCTTTTCCCACCAATCAAAATTCCACCGAGGACATCAGAGCCAATCAACAAGTCGATTTGTCCCGGTGTGTCAAATTTGGGGTCTGCCAGTTCCAATCCCGATGTCAAATTCACCACAGCAGCAGGTAGCTGCTTCTGTGGATGCATACCCAAAATATTCTTCAGCACAATAGCCGAGGTTTTAATCCTCGGGTGTGAAGATTCAACAGGGCCAAACAAAACCTTAACTTGCCCTTCAACATTAGAGGCTACGTCACGTATGCCCCGTATACAATTTGGAAAAGAGCCCATATTTAATTTAACCTGCCCTACCAAATATGTGGAAACAATGCAACCTTGTGAGCCTGTGTCCAATATAGCACGGACAACAACAGAGGTCCCCGTGGGTCCCCAGACCCGAACAGCAACCGTTGGTAGGATAACGGTGTCAATGGGGGAGGTTGGCGTTATAGGGCAGGGGTCAATGACCTATTGTTGCCTGGGCGGCGACCGTTGGCCAGGACCAGGCAAATCAAAATGGGGGTGCGGCTTGAAGTCCTCAAAGGCGCGATGACTCGATCCGCGCGCCATCTGTGGGGGGTCATAGTGACGCACCCGCCCAAAACGAGGTGGGCGCGAGTCAAGGCGGGGACGCTCCGCCAAAGGAGGGGAATACCTGGGGCAGCAGTCATGGTGCTGGTGACGCTGAACAGCACATTCAGGTGCGCGAGAGAGAGGAGGCGTGCGCACGCTACGGTTCTCCAAGCGGGGTGAGTGGCGATCAATTGAGCGAGGCGACTCTCGGCTACGCGCCGGTGAGCCTCGGCTGCCACCTTCAAAACACCCGCCCGTGCGCGGCGTCGGCTGGTTGGACAAGCGGCCTACCTCTCTGGCATTCATGCAGAGAATGTCCAAATGCTGTCCTCCACAGTGAGGACAGGGGCGAGAGTTTGGGCAATCTCGCTGGTAGTGGGACCCCAAACAAGAGAAGCAAAGGCGGCGGGCATTCGCGATGCGCCTACGAGAGGCGACATGTAGGTCCAAGAATGCCCTACAACTGGCCGTTCTGTGCCCCGTGACCTTGCAGTAGGAGCACTCCGCTGGGCTCTGCGTGACCGCAAAGCGAGGAGGGCGCCGGTCAACATTGGCTCGGGTGTGACCGCGAGCCTGCTCCTTGACCTTGGGCGGCTGCGTCTTAGCCGGCGTATCACCACCGGAGTTGTCCAAGACCCGGCACTCATCCTCCAGGAACCTCTCCAGGTCAGCAAAGGGGGGCAAATGGGTCGCGCTATCCCCACCAAAGCGCTGTTCAAAACGCGACCTCAGGTCGGCAGGCAGCTTCTTCAGCACAATGTGCACCAATAGATAGGACCATTGGTCCACGGGCAGGTCAAAGCACTTAAGTGCGTTGATGGCCACCAAGAGCGGGTTCAAAAGTTGGGTGCGCAACCCAGAGACCCGGGTGAGCGTCGGCAAACCCAAAATCTGCTCAATGTGCGTGTCGGCGAGGCCACGCTTATTATGGTACCTACGGGTAATTAGGTCCCGAGCCGTCTGGTACGCCTCGTCAGACACGGGCAGATGCTGGATGAGGCCCTTAGCCTCCCCATCCAGAACCGACATTAGATAGGCCAACTTTTGTGCCGGCCGAAGGTCAGCCCTATCATTGACCAGGCTGTCGAACAAATTAACGAAGCCCAGGTAGCTTCCTAGGCAGCCATCAAAATGGGGGAGGTCCAAGGTAGGGAGCCTACTCACCAGCCCTGGTGCTGACCTAGGAAGCTCCTGCTTCAGGCCGGGTTGCCCTTCCCTATCGGCAACTAGTTGTCTCGCAGTATTGGAGACAGCATCATACAGGTCTAAGACCTGGGCATAGTCTTCGCTGACCTTATTTCGCTGGTCAGCGGTGAAATCATTGATTGACACTTCAAGACAGCAAGTGCTGAAAGTGCGGAATTGCTGTTCCACACTTGCCAGGCGATCGTCAATCCGCTCGTACCTCTGAAGTAAGGCCTGCTGGCGATTAGGCCGGTTCACTAAAGCATTGGCCGAGGCAAACCAGCGCAAATCTGATGCAATAGCACCAGCAGCCGCACGCAAGTCCTTGATAGCTGACATAATCAAAATTCAAAAGAGCCCGGACAAGCGCTAAATAAAATTAAATCAATCAATCAAAACTTAATTTTTCTTAATTCTTTGAAACCAACAAAGTTTTAGCCTGTTTACTGCAAGTGCAGGCAAGTGACAGGTATTTACTGCCCAACAAAATTTAAGGTTTCAGTATATTGAAACAAACACAAAAGTTATCAAAGTTATAACTTATAACAAATTAATAAAGTTGAAACTTCAACTTAATTAATTAATTATTTGCAACAGACAGACTAACTGTGTTATTTATGATATACAATAGGAAGTAAGCACAGAATATGTGTTACCTAACAATATTATCTTTATATTATAACAAAACAAAGTTTATTAATGTGACCCTCCCAAGTGGCAAGGTCAAGTTGGTTGTTATGTTTATGAATATATGCAATAAACTAAATTTACTAAATTTATTGATACATACAGCTGTTATGTATCCAAACAAACTGACTTATTAATGCAACAACAAATTTAAGTTAGATTATTCAACAATACAAATCAACAATTACTGATTGAGGTTATGTGACAATGTGTTTCAAATTATCTAGGTCAACTTATACAATTAAATATTATGTATTTTAGACAATAACTGACCTGACAAACACTACAATACTGTCTACAAGGTGATAAGATACAAGCTCATACCAATCTGAGTTCAGATACAATCAACGGCTAAGATACAAATTTACAATATAGGCAGTTAACCACGCTCTTGCTATCAAAAAATTATGTCTAGAATTTTGGCTAGAAGGAGCTGGGATCAATTGCAGCAGATTTGTGGAAGCGTGACTCTATTCATCAGCCCTTGTCAGCCACAACAAATCTCAGACACAACTGTACTGTGTTGCACAGCGAATACAAGTAATCTTAATATTAATGTGTTTCACTTACCCGCTATCCTTGCTGATGTCAGGCTTGAGCTAAATTAGACACATTCATACAAGTATATTGGCCAAAATAAATGAATGAAGTATCTTATACTTAGCTATTAAGCTTCAAACGCGACGTTTTCAGGACACGTTGGCACGTGGAAGTCGATACCAGATTCACAGTTTTCACAAATGACAATCAATAGTTCACAATCAATTTACCGTTGCCAGCACTAGATCAGGCGGCGTTCAAAGCGGTTTACTCTATTTAGTTCAATTAATCAATTCACACGAAATGCAAAAAGGTGTGCTCACAATAAGAGTCGACAACGTGGTAATTTCTCAACGGGGGCGGAAGTGACAGTTCAGTGTGACCATTGTCAGAAATTTTCAATAGACTAAACAAAATGTTACTCAATCGATCTAATCGATTTGACTTATAATAAAAACTAATTCTATTTCAAACAAATATAACTAAATAATAATAATAATAGGCAAAAGGCAGTTCTTCTGCAAACGGCTCGCATTGTGAGGAAATTTCTGGCTCTGGAGCCCTAACCACCGGTGACTTGGATCCTATTCCCGTCGTCGGTGGAAATCTATTTGTATATTTTTAAATATATCATCATTTTTATTTTTTTTAGAGTGTTATATTTAAAAATGTAAAAGATAGGATAAATATGTAAATAAAGAGAATAATAGATAACTTTCAAACTGCTGTGATTTTACATATTTCTATTTAATTAAAAATACAGCACAAAAACGATATCTCTCAACAGTGATTTGAAAAAACAACTGTATAAAAATATTATTAGGTATGGTTATAACTTCAGGCTTGGGCAAGTACAGGTTACCGATAAAAATCAACGAATTTAAACTCAAAATTCTAAAGACGTAAAGCTATCAAACCCAACGATGAGTACTTTAAAATATTCAAAACTGACGAACTTCTAAGTATCATTAAAGAACTTCAATTAGAGTCGTATATACTTAATCCTCGTATAAAGCATGTGTGCATTCGATATCGGTTGATTAAGAAATGCCTGCATGCCTCGTGCAGCCAGAGAGAAACGCCGACATTGCTTCAACTCAATGTATCGAAGTGGGGATAAAAGAGTTTCATTACTTGAATGGGGTGTTTGAACGTAAGGTTTATTGCAAAAGGTATGGATGTACCCTTTTTAACTGGCTTCAAAAAAAGGGGAGATCTGTGGTATTATTTTTTATGTTTGTTAACTGAGAACTGCGGAATTTATTGACCGATATCGATTTTATTGTTTGAAAAGATATTGTAAACAATAAAATATAATATGTTGTTTAGAAAGATATTATAAACAATAAAAACATAAGCCGTGTGGTTGACGGCATAGAATACAAGTGTCACCACCCCCTATCTTCCCGTGGGTGTCGTACGAGGCGACTAAGGGATAACACGATGCAAATACCATCTTTGCGTAGAGACGGAAAACTCGACATCAAACCCTATACGACTGCCTCGTTGGTCTCGCGGCATGAATGTGCGCGTGGGATCGGGAGGTCCCGGGTTCGATTCCTGGGTCGGGCAGTGTTATTGGGTTTTTCTGTCACGAAATTCTCAGTAGCAGCACGGAGTCTGGAAATGTGCCCGGTACGGCAATAGGCTCGCCCCTTATTACTAAAGTATATCTGTAAGTGGGACTAAAGTATATCTGGCGAAAAGTGGGTGTAGAAATACACCTCTGCCTACCCCTTCGGGGATAAAAGGCGTGACGATATGTATGTATGTATGTAAAGATATTGTAGCGTATGAGAGTTCAAACATTTCATCCGTTCGTAATTTAAACATAACGTCTGCAGTGTTGCTATACTGTCTATTGAAGATATTGACGAAGCTAGCACTAGCGAATAGCATGGACGTATGTTATGCAATAGAATATCTTATTTTTCGCGTTCCGACAACGCTTTGACGGTGACCGCCTAGCGAACAGCTGATTCATTATGGAGGGATAAATAATTATAGTTTCGGTAGCACCTTGAGTACGTCGGCGGATTTCTACTAAAAAAACCGGGTTAGGATGAACTCACTTAGTAGAACATGCTATAGATACTGGCGATTTTGCGCTGATACGCCAAAGATATTATAGGCTACCACCAGCGAAATTAAAAATAATTATTGACGAATTAGACGAAATGCTTGCATTGGGAGAGGTAGAAAAATGCGAAAATTCTTCGTCATCACCTATTTTACTAACGCCTAAGAAGGACGGTAAACTAAGGTTTTGTTTAGATAGTCGGAAACTTAATTCGATAACTAAAAAATACGCGTACAAACTGCCGTACGTATCCGAAATTTTAGACAATCTTAGGAATGCTAGGTATAGATAGATAGATAGATATACTTTTTATTGTACACCAAATAATATTAAACAGTACACATTTTGTGAATTGGCTTATACTACAGCATGTACAAATGGCGGCCTTATCGCTAAAAGCGATCTCTTCCAGGCAACCTTTGGATGGACAGAAATGATGTAAGCAATGAAGTGTGGCGATGGTGTAGTTAATTAATTAAATAATTTAAAATAATATACATACTGAATATACATAAATGTATACATATTTGATATCATATAAATTCTACATAAAGAACGTACACATATGTAAATCTCGTAGGGGATTACGTATTTGAGCCGTTTGGAGTTGAAACGTTGGGTTCATGGGGCCCAAGTGCTATATCTCTATATAGAGAACTTGCGAAGAGACTTGTCGACGCTTCGCGTGTCCAGAAGGCTGGTATGTATCTAGCCCAAAAAATTAGCATTGCCATACAGCGTGGCAATGCTGCCAGTCTTCTGGGCACGTTCCCAATAGACGGCGATGTGGAGGACTTTCACGACGCCCTTTGATTTTTTTTCTTTTTTTTTGTATTGTACCTTTATTTTAATTTAATTTTAGTAGTAAGTAGTATCATCATCATAATCAGCCTTTAACAGTCCACTACTGGACTAAGCCTCTCCTTTGAAAGGAGGAATTGGCTTACTATACCACGCTGGCCAAACGGGTTGGTATAGGGTTTGTATCAAGTTTTCCTTCTCTTACAGTGCTGTTCTCTGCATAATATGCTCCCTCTGTCGGTTCTTACGACACCCACGGGATGATATGGGGTGGTGACAATTCGTATTCTTAATCCGTCACCACACGGACATAAGTAGTATTTAAGTAGTTATAATTGTTTTATGTAAACATTAATTTAATTTTGTGGTCGTTAATAAATAAAAAAATTGTACATACATTATTATATATAAATATATACCTATAAAATATACGAGATAGAATGTCATATATAACATCATATCATTATACTAATAACTATGCTAAAATACAGATGCAGTGAATACTACTCATAAAATAAGACCTGGATTCTAGGAGAACAGTGCATGATATTTAATGGACAGGTAGTGCCTTTTTAACATGCCTTTAAAAATGTTCAAAGAATTTGCTTTCCGAATCTCTGGTGGTAACGCATTCCACAGTCGCGCGGCCTGTACAGTAAATGATTTGCTAAAGAAATTTGTGGGATGCGTTGGTATCTCCAGCGTCCAATCTTCAGACGACCTCAAGGATCTCTCATGTGCGTCATTAAGGAACTTAAAACGTTCTTTGAGATAAAAAGGAGTACTGGGATTAAACAGGATATTATACAACAATGTAAGAATGTGAGTATTCCGGCGAAGACGAATCGGGAGCCACTTGAGTCTGATGCGAAATTCTGAAACATGATTATATTTGCGCAGTCCAAATATGAATCGTATACAAAAGTTTTGAAGATGCTCAAGTTTGTCTAACTGCTCCTCAGTGAGGTCAAGATAGCTGACATCAGCGAAGTCAATTACGGGCAGAAGCAAAGATTGTGCAAGTGCAATTTTAGTGGCAGTTGGTAGGAAATTCCGTAACCTACGTAATGAGCCCGCCGAAGCAAACAGTCTGCGACTTGTTTCTTGCAGTTGAATACTCCAAGATATGGTTTCGTCAAAGTAGACCACTAGATTTTTTACAGTTTTACTGAAAGGGATATTTTTGTCATCAAACTTGATTTGTGGTAAATCGGACCAGCAAATTTAGACACCATGCGGGGACTGCCTACAATAATTAGTTGGGTTTTGTCAGAATTTACTATGAGTCCATACTGTTTACTCCACTCGCAAATCCGCGCCAAGTCTGTGTTGCTAGCAGTACAGGCTTCGGGCAAGTTATTTAAGGGTGCTTGTGTATAGATCTGTAAATTATCTGCGTAAAGGTGGTAGGATGAAAGTAAATGTTTTGAGATAGAATTTATAAATATCGCGAAAAGTAAAGGAGATAGCACGCCACCCTGTGGTACACCGGCATTCGTGTTAGACCAAGTGGAATAAGTGTCTTCGATGCGTATACGTTGCCGGCGACCAAACAGGTAACTATGAAACCAGCCAACCGCCTTTGAAGATATGTTAAAAGAGCGTAGAATGCCAAGTATGATGTGAAAATCTACCGTGTTGAAGGCATTGCTGAAGTCAAGTAAGGACAAAACGGTAAGATTCCCACTATCCATACCTAGCCTGATGTCATCTGACACTGGGACCAATGCAGTAACGGTACTGTGGCCAGGCCGGAAGCCGGATTGATAGGGATTCAGGAGTGCATTTTTACATAGAAAGGAACTGAGTTGTGTGTGAATGAGACGTTCTAGGACTTTTGACAGGAAAGGTAGTATGGATATTGGTCGATAATCTGAGAAGGAACAGGGTTTAGGTTTCTTGGGTAAAGGAATTATAAGTGCATCTTTCCACGCTGTTGGAAAGATGCCACGGACAACGGAGTGACTAAGGATGTAACATAGGATAGGAAGAATTTCGTCTAGGATGGGGAGGATCATTTTAAGGCTGAGATTATCATTACCGACTGCATTAGACGTCATTGCTAAAATACTCTTCTTAACATCACAAGCGGCAAATTGCAAAAAGACAAAGAGAGAATAATCTGGGGTTGGCAAGGATGAAAGAAGTTGTAAAGTGTTTCTTTTCGTATTTCCATCTAATTTGGATGAAGTAGTAAAATGTAAATTGAGAGAATCAAGGTGGACATTATTCGGAATGGATTGCTGCTGTGACTTACCAATACCCAATGTTTTGAGAAATTTCCAGACTTTAGCTGGATCACAATTTTCAACGGATTTATGAATATGTTGGCGTTGCGCTTTCCTACACACATTGTTGCAGTGATTTCTTAGAGCCACGTATCTTTCTTGGTTCAAAAGAGTAGGCCTATGCTTAAATTTAGTCTTGGCAGCAGATTTTTTGGCCATGATCTTTTTAATATCTTCTGTAAGCCAAGGTGCTGGTAAATGTTTAATTTTGATAGCACGGATTGGCGCATGCTTGTCATATAGCTAAATGAGATTCATTGTTAAAATATGGACTTGCATATCTACACAATCTGAGGAATACAACGTGTCCCAAACTATTTTACCGGCATCCTCACGCAACTTGGCATGATCCATGCCACTAAAATTGCGCTGCAAGATAATCTTCGGCTTCGCTTTGGGTGGACGTATTTTGTATGACACAAAGATAACATCATGGTAAGCGAATGCATCAGCTGTGCACTGACCATGCTTAGAAACAAAGTTAAGAGAAGATACTAGAATAAGGTTAAGAAGAGAAGAAGCAGAATTAGGGAAGTGATGAGTTGCATTTAAATTTAGAATGGATAAATTGCAGGACTCAGTGGCACGCCGAAGAGAGGTGGCACGAGAATCCTGTTTGAGAAGGCATGTATTAAAGTCGCCCATAATAAAAGTGTGGTCGTACAAGGGAGTCAAATTCTCCAAAATTTGCTCGAAGGATGAAAAAAAGTTAACACGACACGAAGGGGAGTAGTAAACGCCTAATAGTAGTTTCGTGTGGTGCAGTTCCACCTCTAGAAAAAGATGCTCGCCATCGTTAGCCGGTGGCGGCTGTGTTGACATAGAGACTATATGAAAGGGAATGTGAGAATGTAAGTATATGGCAACACCGCCACCACCGTCGACCGCGCGATCATTCCTAATGAGGTGGAGAATATAAGGTGGATGGAAGACATGGTTTTAACCAGGACTCAGACACGAGGATGGCATGTATGTTTTGACTGTCTAGGTTGGCCAGCATATTGGGAAAATGGGCTGGAATACTCTGAGCATTTAAATGGACTACATTAAAGTTCCTGGGTACGTCTAAAAACTGAGAGTGGAGAATGTCTCCCAGGGAGGATACACTTACAAAGCTGTCATCGTGGCTTGTTGCAGAGAGGAAGGTATCATCTTCGCTATTTAAATCACTGTCTGTCATTTAAAATCGATCTAAGGTTAAATAAATATGTATATATTAGCACAATAATATAAAAATATAGTATATAATATATGAATAAATATTGTATAGTTATTATCGCGTAAAGCTTAAGTCATAGTGTCCACCCGCCGGTTGCGCATTATCAAGATAGCGTTATGATGCAAAAGAGATAAAAAAATTACTAACAAATATTAGAAAATACAAGAGAAATTGTTACATTATTACACAAGAACAGTCCTACGTTTTATATAGTATATGAAATAAATTGCAGAATTTTGTCTTAAAATACAAGTATTCAAACAGATTGTAATGCAGAAACGAAATGTAATCAAGGTTGACATTGTTGACAATAATGACTTTGACAGTTGACAATATTTTATGGCAAAATTATTTCACATTTGTAGCGGTACACAAAAATAAAATAAGAATTCAAAGTAAACAACAAAAGTGACGGTGTATTACGTACATTATAAATTGATTAGGTACCCGAAACTTAGTAACTAATCAAAGATTACGGAAAATGGGAAAAAGCCTACTTTTTCGAAGCAGCAGCACGCTTCGTCTTGGTTGCGGGCTGTTGTTTAGCTACTGGCTTCTCTGCGGCCGCGAGCTTGAGCTTACCTAGTTCGCCAACCAAAGATATACGATGACAGTTGCCATCGGGGCCAAGGATGAAGACGTATCCGTCTCTCATCCAGCACTTTCCGACGCCGAACTTCGCTCGTGCAGCCATAAAAGCTTCGTGTCGGGAGCGAGTCAGGAACTCCGACAAAGTGATACCTGTGCCCTTCAACTTCGTCTTCGTGAACCATACGCTGTCCCGCACGACTACTGACTCGAACTTGACAAGTATGGGCCTTGCCTTGTCACTGCTCGCTTGCCGTCCCATCCTGTGGCAGCGGCGCACATCATCAGCAGTGAAGGTGTCAATCTTGAGGTGCTGCCTTACAACATCAGTGACCACCTGAGCCGTCTCCTCGTCCTTGCGCTCCTCCACTCCGTGAAGCAGTAGCATCTTGCGCCGGCTGTGCATTTCCAATCTGTCCACCTCACGGCCGACAATTTCAAGCTACTGGGAAAATGACTGTAGGATCTGCAACACGAAGGTCTTAAATGTGGCAAACTCATCTGCTAAGCCCCCAGTGCTCTGTGGTGATGTTTTCTGCAGCTCTGCTTCAAACTTTATCATACGTTCTTCAAAATAAGTCTGCATATCAAGGACTGTTGATGGGTTGAATGTGTCCATAGTGTATTTATGTTAATACTTATTAGTAAACGGAGATAACACTACACCAGCAGGTACTCACTATTACCTATAAGTATTGTGCATTTAAATTACTGTATACTTAATATTAACTATTTTATTAAAATTTTCTTTCCAAGCAATATAAAATTGTACTTATTGTTTCAACTTCCACCATCAGCCATATGGTCAGGTATCTAAGTAGTAAAGACTTATCTAAGTCATTTTGGCAGACGCCTCTTCGCGAATGTGATCGGGATAAGACTGCCTTCTATGTGCCTACTAGAGGAACATTTTGATTTGTAACTATGCCGTTTGGTTTAACGAATGCGCATGCGACGAAACAGCATTTGGTGGATAAGATGTTTACGAATAGTCCTGAGTTCGAAAACTCAGTATTTGTTTTCTTAGATGATATCGTGCTTATATCGCCTTCTTTTAATGCCCATGTGTCACTATTAAATAAAGTATATGAAAAATTAAAATCGGCCAACCTTACAATTAACTTAGAAAAGTCTAAATTCTTCCGCGACGAATTGAAGTACTTGGGCTACGTAGTGAACTCTAAAGGATTACAAGTAGACCCATGTAAGGTGGAAGCCATTCTTCAATATGCTACGCCTAAGAATAAAAAAGAAGTCAAAAGGTTCTTAGGCATTGCATCATGTTATCGGCGATTTATCCCTAATTTTAGTACTATTGCTGGGCCTTTGAACAAACTTACCTCTACCGATAAGAAAGCTGCACCATTCCAGTGGTCGGTGGAAGCTGATGACTCCTTTTGTAAACTACCTTACCTTACTTACCTTATGTATTAAAAAAAAAGTTGACAGATGTCAGCTGTGATGTTATTGTCTCCGTATATTTATTCAAAATAAAATATTAAAAGTTCATTTAATTATCTGTAATCAATAAAACTAAGTGTAAAGACCATAAATATATAGTGACAATGTTTGTAGCAAATAAAAGTGACAAAAAGTGACTATTCGTGACTAGTAAATAAAGTAAACAATAACAATCAATTTGAACTAATATAAAGTTTTTGTATATTTAGAAGTGACAAAACAATTATCAGTGATAAAAACTCAAACTTTTTCTATATTGTAAAGAAATAATAAGTGTCAGAAGTAAATAGTGCATATTTTGGAATACGTTGCGAAAAAAATTCAAATTTCGGACTCACTCATAAAATACAGCACTACCAACACTACCAACACGAATACACTAGGGCGCGTTCCAGTCGTGACTACATGAATGACTTTTAGCATAGGCTCTTGGCAAAGCTCAAGGCATTGAAACCAAGCCTTTTGAGACCTTGACAAATAAATTATTGTGACGAAATACGTTTTCTATTTTGGTTTAAAAATATTATTTGAGACACGAAAGTGCATTAAACAAATACAATCTTTGAAATAAAATAAAATTAAGTGGCTATCCATAATGTCTGGCGAAGATAACGTTACAATACGAAGAGGAATTCGATCACATGGTTCATCAACTAGTTTAGTGAATATGGAGTCACCATTGTACGATATGACTATGAATAGTTTACCCAACTCAACAATCAATGAAAATAATTTAGATATAGAAAAGTTACGAAGCGATTTACTAATTGCAAATACAGAAATCGATAACCTAAGCCTTGAAGTAACTAGCTTAAAAAAAGAACTGCAGAAACGTTATGATATAATAAATAATTACAAAAAAAATCGATATGACAACACAATGACTCCGCTCACGAGTAGGAAACGTAAGAAATCCAGGATATCGAGGCAGGAGAATGAACACATATTAACAAGAGCTCGAGAGCTAAACAAGTCACTAAATTGTGCAAGTGATTTACATGCGGGTCCGCCAGTACTTTCAGAACCGGTGGGCAGACCACTGAGATCTACCTCATCCCCCGAAGTTGATGTTAAGGAAATGAATAAATCAAAAAATAGCACGGAACATTTTTCAAATCATGAACAACATGTTGTTAAAGAGCAGGTCGGCTCATCAGATAGGCCTATTATAAATCAGACTGAAATTATAACTGCAATGAACCAAAGAAGAAAGAAAATTATTGTTATTGCTGTCCAGCAAGGCAGAAATGTACCTGATTGTCTACAAACTTACCTTGGTAGCGAGTTCCAAGTACTATGCACGTACAAACCAGGAGCTAAACTAGGCGATGTTTTGAAGTCCGAGCAAGATGAAATATCCAGACTACATAAAGATGACATCGTTGTTGTTTTGGGTGCTACAAATGACAATAATCCGTTTGACGTTCAGTGTACCCTAATAAATTGGTTAAACAAATTGCATCCCAGGATAAACATTATAATCTCGGAGGTCCCATACAACTCGTATTTAAGTGAACATAAATTAAACCAAACCATTAAATTCATATGCAGTAAATATAATCATTGTTCCTTCTTAGATATTAAATATTGTGATATTATCCCTCATAATAAATACTTTTCTCGTAATATATGTAAAAATGTGCTGAGGGAAATTCTGTCCATCGACTATAGATGTAAATTTAATGTTTATGCAGAGAAATTACAAAAAATACCAAAACAAGCTGATAAGTACATTCAGACTGAAGATATCGTAAATCTAAATGTAAAACAAAGTGACAAAGAACCTCCACTTGGACCCTCCAATTGTGTAAAAGGTACTATACCATACTACTTTTCAAAACAAGTAAAGTCCAAAGCCAACGTATAACAACAAATTGGTGAATCTCAGTCACAGGTAACATCCTCAGACAATTCTCACAACTTTTTTCGTATATAACCTATAATTTCGTAAATAAATGTGTTACATCAGAACATAAATGGACTTATATCGAAGGCTGATCTACTGTTGCTGTCGTTGAATTCTCTCGAAAAAGACAACACATTCGTGGATGTCTTGTGTATAACAGAACACAATATGGTGCCAAATGACACTAAGTTAATTAACATACCTAACTATACACTTGGATCATATTACTCAAGTAAAAGTCGGCATGGCGGGTCATGCATATTTGTGAACAATCGACATAAATTTAGGACAATAAATGTATTGAATGTTTACTGTGCTGAGGGTATTATTGAGGTGTCAGGAATAGAGCTCACGGAACACAGAATAACTGTGTTCTGTATATATAGGCCACCTAAAATAATACAGGAAGAAATAGAAATATTTTTCTTAAAATTTGGGTCATTGCTTAACCAATATTGTCGTAGTAAACTTAAGATTATTTTATGTGGCGATTTTAATATTAATATTTTACACAATACTAAACTCACCACGGAATTTTTATTTATGCTGTCTAGCTACAACTTGAAATGGGTATTTAAAGAAGCTACACGTACAACAAGCGGTACATGTATTGATAATTTTATGCATAATATGCGCGGATGCAAGGGGAAAATAATTGAGTTTGCGCTGTCAAATCACACAGCTCAACTGTTTACTTGTTCTGTTAAAAGTAGTTGTGCATTAAAATGGAATTTATGACATTATAATTAATCTTAAAAACACTCCTAGTACTGGTTGTGATGAAATTTCAACAACAATCTTGAAAATAGTTGCCTCGAAAATATTATATGTTTTGAGTCACGTTATTAATTTATGTATAAGTAACGGTTTGTTTCCCGACAAGCTTAAGTTTACAATAATTAAGCCTCTATTTAAAAAAAATGATAAACACTCTATGGATTGCTACCGGCCTATAGCTTTGATTCCAACTATTTCTAAAATATTTGAGAAGATCATACACAAAAGGATGTACACATTCTTTGAAAGTTGTTCACGATGAATAAAAGAAAATGCAGATAAGCTGGACTAATGTTCCTTTAATCCAGATTTAGGTGGATACAATATTATTTCGGTGGATCGTTCTGTTAGGTGTCGTGGTTGAAATGGTTGTGAGTGGAGTGTTTGGCTCGATATAAAGTAAATTAATTTGCGCCTTGCAGGAAAGCGTTACGGTCGACAATCGGGCTAACCGGCGTCGACATCCTCCCGGCCGTTGAAAGCGGAGCTTTCAACTTGACTCATTACGTAGTAGACAAATCTTGTTGATTGCCCTTCTTACAAGGCCTTGAGAAGTTGTAATGTCAGCAACTCGCGGGACACCGTCGGCGCCAGGAAACAGCTTTGAGACGCGCCCCAAGCGCCAGCATAGCGGCGGCACGTTGTCTTCCTTTATCAGGACGAGATCGTTAAGCTTCAAATTCTTGCTTGTAGTGCGCCACTTAGACCGCTGCTGTAGCTTAGCAATATACTCCGATGCGCAGCGTTGCCAGAAGTGCTGCTTGGCTTGCTCCAGGCGCTGGAAGCGGTCAAGGTGATTGGTATTACTGTCCGCGTAGTCTGGTGATGGCAGCGATGTTAGCGGCCTACCAATTAAAAAGTGACCCGGGGTAAGGGCTTGTAGGTAATTTGGAGAAGGGCTTAAAGGACATAGGGGTCGGTTATTAAGGATTGCCTCAACCTGTGCAAACAGTGACGATAGCCCCTCAAAGGTTAGGTGCGCTATACCTAGGATGCGCTTAATGTGGTGTTTAGCCGACTTTACCCCAGCCTCTGCTAAACCATTGAAGTGAGGAGCGTACGCGGGAGAAAATTTAAATTCTACTCCTTGTCGAGCCGCGTAGTCACAATTAGAATCCCGATGAGATTCTAGAAACATTGTTACTTCCTTAGCAGAGGCAACAAAGTTGCGTCCGTTACCACAGTAGATTAATTTAGGTGCACCTCTTCGAGAGATGAATCTCTTCAAGGTCAGTATAAATGCGTCCTTAGACAGCTCACTCACCGCTTCAAGGTGGATAAATTTTGTACCGGAAGCATATAAAAATACATACATGGCATTTTGTGATTTTACATCCCCTACCTTTACGATCTATAATAAAGAATGGCCCAGCAAAGTCAGTAGCAACGGTAACAAATGGAAAGTCAGTCTCTATACGAGCGTTAGGTAAATTACCCATTATATTAGATAATGTTTGACCACTGTGTCACCGACATATGAAACAATTACGGACAACATTCCTAGCAAGTTGTCGGCCTCCGATAGGCCAGTAGCGATCTCGTAGAGAAGCTAATAGTTGCTGGGGTCCCGCATGCAAGAGGCGTTCGTGCTCTGCATTAAATAACAGTTTAGTAAGTGCATGGTTTGCCTTTAATAAAATAGGATGCCTTTTGTCATAAGAGTACTTCGACTTGGGGATACGTCCTCCTACTCGAAGCAAGCCTTCTGTGTCTATAAAAGGATTTAGGGATGTTAGGGCTGACTTCACTGGTAACGATTTTTTATCAAGTAGACGACTTAGTTCGTTAGGGAAAGATTCTCTTTGAGCTATATTAGCGAGAACCTTTAAAGAAGAGTCAAGCTCATGGTTTTGTATATGCCCTGTAACCTTAATTCGATTACGACAATTGTTAATAAATCTTAATACTAAAGCATAAATACGCTGAAGATTACATAGCTTAGAATACTTATTAAAATCTATAGGTGCTGAAGTTTCGACATCCATCGTTAAAACGACAGCAGTTTTTAAATCGGGCAGATCTGAAATGTCAGTCTTGGACATTGACGGCCACATAGATTCGGGTTGGGAAAGAAATTGAGGTCCATGCCACCATAGAGAAGGCTATTCATTAGACATATCCTTTAAGTCTACACCCCGAGAGGCGAAGTCGGCGGGATTTAGAGCCGTAGGCACGTAGACCCAAAATGTAGGTTCTGTAAGTTCATATATGGCAGCAATACGATTAGCGACAAACGTCTTTGTTTTATTGGGCGTATTAATCCATCCTAGAACCACTTGAGAATCCGTCCAATAAATGTGACGGTTGATGGGACGGCGCAAGGTTTTTGTTACAGCTGAACTCCACTGTGCCCCTAATACAGCCGCACATAGTTCGAGACGCGGAATCGCAGTTGCTTTGAGAGGAGCTACGCGTGCTTTAGCGCACAATAGATGAACTTCTACCAACCCTTGTGCATCGATAGATCTCAAGTAAATACATGTCCCATACGCTTGCTGTGAAGCATCACAGAAACAATGCATTTCAATAGTAGAACTATTGTTAATTAGAGTAAATCTAGGTATTTTAAGTTTATTAAATTTAGTCATGTTTTGAGGGAATGATTGCCACGTCCTATTGATATGTTCGGGAACTGGTTCATCCCAGCTTAGTTTTGAAACCCATAATTGTTGTAACATAATTTTCAGTTTAATAATATATAATGATAATAACCCTAGTGGGTCGAATATTCGACTAATAGAGGATATAATAACCCTTTTAGTAATAGTGGACGTGGTAGGAATTTGGAATGGAAAATGTAATTCATCTGAAGAGGGGGTCCAACCGATGCCTAAAGTGCTAGATGCATTGCTGATGATCAAATTACCCTTTTCAGAGATATTAGGGTCTAGAAAAAGATCAAGTAAATTATTCCTATATTTTCTCAAGGGAAAACAACCCTTAGCTAACTCTTCGGCTACTGAACGTTGAATAAAACGTAATTCTTGAGGACAGTCACAGCCTGTCAAAATATCATCACAATATGTGTCATTTTGTATAATAGTTTTTATTTTAGGATCTGTACTTTCCTCACCTAACTGCCAAATGCATCTAGTGGTTAGGAAGCTTGCGGAAGAAAAACCATAGGTCACGGTATTTAAACGTAGTGTGCGGAGAGGTTCGTTTTCATTCTCGCGCCATAGTATCAGTTGTAGATTGCGATCCTCGTCTCTCATTCTTACTTGACGGAACAATTTTTCTATGTCACCTGAGACGATGTACTTATACAGACAAAACCTTATTAAAATATTGAATAAAGTATCTTGAATGGTAGGACCAACCATTTGAAGGTCGTTAAGAGAAATCCCAGAGGTAGTGCGAGCCGACGCGTCAAATACGACACGTAACTTCGTCGACTCGCTGTTAGCCTTCATTACAGGATGGTGGGGCAAAAAATAAAAGTTAATAGGTCGTTGTATTGCGGCTTCAGACAGATGACCAAGCGCTGCATACTCACGTATAAACTCAACATAGGCTGTCTTAAGTTCTGGTTGTTTTTTTAAAACGTGATTCTAGATTAAAGAACCTCCTTTTGGCTAATTGATATGAGTCACCCAAACAGGATCTTTCATCGCGAAGGGGTAGACCAACACAGAAACGACCGTCACTTGAACGGGTAGTAGTGGCAACAAAGAACCTCTCACAGAGCTGTTCTTCCTTCGTATAAGTTATAACCTGCGGGAAACTTTCTAGTTGCCAGAATTTAGCCACTTGATGCTCTGGGTTAGGAGAATTATCATCATTTTCCTTTAGGTAAGGATGACACATATGAATGGAATTATTCCTTAATTTAGGGGATGACTGGGTGGATATAGTGCCGCCAACAAGCCATCCCAACTTAGGGCTACGTAAAATAGGCCCCTTAGCCGATAGGTGATGCTGTTGGGATCCTATGATATCCCAAAATTGATCAGCACCTATAAGCATATCGATAGGCGATGATTTATAGAAGTTAGGATCTGCTAGAGTAAATTTAGACAGGTTTAGACTACTTATGTCAAATGTTGACTTAGGTATTTTGTCACTTATTTTAGGTAGTATAAGACAAAACATTGTTACAGAAAATAGCTTGTCGTTTGATTGTAGATGTATCATACATCGTTTTGTATTTAGGTTTAGTTGATTATTGCCTATGGTATAAATATCGACGTTAGTTGATTCATTAGACAGATGGAGTCGTTGTCTCAGTGTCTCAGTAATAAAGGAACACTGACTTCCACTATCAAGCAAAGCGCGAATCTGAATGGTTTCATTATTTACAGGGTTTGATACGAGAACGCTAGCAGTACATAATAAAACTTGTGAAGTATTGGAAAGGGCAGACATAACGATCGGTGACGGTACGGGTAGCGAGTTCGATTCGGGCTCATGCGCGATATGTAGTAATGGGTTGTGACGTCTTTTACAAGAACGGCTATGTCCAGGTAAACTGCATTGCGCAACGTCATGACCGGGTCTTAAACAATTAAGACACAGGCGCAAAGATACGGCGGTACTCCGCCTATCCTCGGGTGACATAGCCTTAAATTTCGAACACTCAAATAGGCGATGATTTTCCTTGCCTAAAATGCATTGATAAGATGATTTGGTGAATGAAGCATTATTATTATTAGAGGTAGCCATAAAACTCTTACTCTGGGTTTTGTTTGAGCCACTTGGGGCCAAATGCTTATTTTGCCGATCATGTTTGTTACGGTTAACAGTCTCTAAAACATCTGAACGGTTTTTTAAGAATATAAAAAAATCATCTAAGGTTGGAATTTCGGATAAGCTATTTCTATGTTCTTCCCATTTGTATACCGTGCTGTTGTCTAACTTAGCTGAGACCATATATATAATTAAGACATCCCACTTGTCGGTGGGTAAGCCGAGGGTCCCGAGAGCCCGTAAGTTTTTTGTGATATGATCAATTATAAAACGTAATGACTTGTCGGTCTCTCGTACCGGTTCAAATGTAAATAGTGCCTTTAAGTGGTTGTTTATAAGTTGACGCTTATTATCGTAACGGTCACGCAAGAGTTTCCAGGCTTCAATGTAATTTTTATCGGTTACTTCTAGGTTGCTAATAACACGTGACGCTTCGCCTTCCAAATAACAATTAAGGTAGTGAAATTTGCAAATATTTTTAATCTTATTATTGCTGTGAATTAATGAATTGAATGTTTCCTTAAACTCAAGCCATTTGTAATACGTTCCATCGAAATTAGGTATCTTAATTACGGGTAATTTGAAACCCATAAATCCTTGACCATCACCGCAACAAGAAATATGATCCGGTGCATTTGAATAACTAGACTCGTTAAGATTAGGCGAGCAATTGTTAGCTAACATTGACTTGGCTAGCGCAATATAATGATCAAATTCTTGTTCAATAGCTTCACATAAAGATAGTTCTACCTCTAAGGAAGGATCAACAACGCTTCAAATTGTGCCTGCAGCTTATCAAATTCTTTGTATAACGTTTCAGACCTAGATAGTTTCATCTCAATTTTGCACATATCTAAATCACTTAAACTGTCTTGTTTTTTAATATCATCTATGTAGTTTTTAAATCTAGTTAAACGACCTTTAATATTGCTACGTTTAGCACTAAGTTCTTTTAAAAGTTTAATATCATCGTTTTTAGGCTCCATTGTATGAAAATATCTAGTCTAATATGTGCAAATTGTTTAAAATTAGTTAATGAAATAAAAATATAACAATACGGTACGCTCCTCTTCAATGATGCAACAGCGGGCGAGCGAGGAACCGGTTCTAATCAGCTGTTTAGGCATCTCAACCACGTCCACGTCCCGTCACGGTCGCCACTTTTTGTTCACGATGAACAAAAGAAAATGCAGATAGGCTGGACTAATGTTCCTTATAGACATATCCACCTAAATCTGGATTAAAGAATCCAGATTTAGGTGGATACAATATTATTTCGGTGGATCGTTCTGTTAGGTGTCGTGGTTGAGATGGTTGTGAGTGGAGTGTTTGGCTCGATATAAAGTAAATTAATTTGCGCCTTGCAGGAAAGCGTTACGGTCGACAATCGGGCAAACCGGCGTCGACAAAAGTAATAATCTACTCGCGAAAGAACAAGCTGGCTTTAGACGACATAAATCTATTAACTCGGCCGTTTATAACTTCCTTTATACTGTCATTGATTGTTTGGACAAAAAATACCCTCACTAAAGCCTTTGACTTCGTAAATCACGATATATTACTCAATAAATTATATGCCTATAGTATAAGAGGAAATGTGCTTAGTCTAATAAAGTCATACCTCAGTAACAGAAAACAAAGTACACAAATAAGACGCATATGTCCTAATCTTAGAAAGGAAAAGATTTTCTTATCAGAGTACCGAGATATAATGCTAGGCATTCCCCAAGGCAGTGTGCTGGGTCCTTTATCATTTAACATTTATATTAATGATCTACCAAAAGTAACGAATCATCCTATGATCTTATTCGCTGACGACAGCACCGTAATATTTAAGAGTAAAGTTAAAGTATCCCTAGAATCCGAAATTAAAAATACGTTAGATAATATAATACATTGGCTAACAGCAAATAATCTAAGCATTAATTTAGACAAGACCCAAATAATGACCTTTAAAAATAGACTTCCCGGTTTCACCAATATTAGTGTAAATTACATGGGAAATATAGTCAAGAACACCGAAGTAACAAGATTCTTGGGATTGACAATAGACTGTAACATAAATTGGAAGGTACATTTGGAAAACCTTTGCCTAAAACTAAGCCAACAATCATATGCAATGTATATGCTCTCAAAAGTAGTCAATCAGTCCGTCGTACTTACAGCATATCATGGTTATGTAGTATCGCAATTAAGATACGGTATTATATTTTGGGGACATTCTACAGATAACATAAATGTATTTAAGGCTCAGAAAAAATGCGTACGGGCGATATGTCAGTTGCAACGAACTGACAGTTGTAGGCCATATTTCATAAATCTTGGATTATTGACAATGCCATGCCTCTACATTTATGAAGTTATAAATTTCATCCATAATAACGTGGATATGTTTGACAGATATAAAAGTGAGCGTCACAAACATAAAATCAGTTGCCCGCTACATAAAACTGCAATGTACAATAACAGTATCTTCTGCATGGGCCCACGGATATATAATCATATGCCAAAAAGTTTGTTGGAAATAAATTGTAATAATAAATTTAATTACCAATTGAAAAAGCGGGCTCAAGTTACTTCTGTCAGTCAAAGAGTGACTGGATGCTTACGTTCGTTGTACCGCCTTAAGAACTTTCTCCCTCCTAGCACTAAGGTAATGCTCATGCAGACTTTAATCTTCCCTATTATCGACTATGGTGATGTGTGCTATTTTGACCTGAATGCAGACCTCCTCAACAAACTAGACCGGCTTCTTAATAACTGCATTCGAATCGTTTACAACCTTCGTAAATATGACCATGTCTCTGAATACCGCTCCCAGCTCAAATGGCTAACTATTCGTCAACGCCGCAGTTTGCGTGCTCTTACTACTCTTTTCTCCTTTCTTAATTCTCCCTCTGTTCCTTCTTACCTAACTCCTCATCTACAATATTTATGCTCTAATCATGACAAACATTTACGTTCGTCTAACAATCGTCTCCTTTTGTGTCCCTCCCATAGTTCTGGTTTCGTTAACTCTTCCTTCTTCGTCCAATCTGTCTTATTATGGAACGCACTCCCTCTCGAAATCAGGATGGCTAACAATCGGTTATCGTTCAAGGTAAAGGCTAGAGATTATTTACGGGGCAAAATGGCAGAATAATCTTATATCGACTGTATTTCCTGGCTTATATAATATCTATTATTATGTATATATTTATTTTATAATAATTGCAAGTAGTTACTCATATAATTATATGTTTATACTTATATATACTTAATACATGTAAACACATATGTATATATTTAAATATATAAATCCGTAGTTTAAGTAGTAATTATCTAATATAGTAATTATTACGTATTTAATTTATTAAATTATAATAATCACGCACCTACCATCAATTATCTCTGCACCACCCCAAGTTGACTGGTAGAGAATGCCTAAGGCATTAAGTCCGCCTATGTACCACATTGTTTGTGAAGTGTAAAAAGTTAAATAAATAAATAAAAAAGTTACTATTAGAGAAAGCCTATTACAGCGTAACTGAATATTTAAATGACATGTTGTTATGATAAAATAATTATTCCTTATTTCTTTTACTGTTTAATTCTGACTTTTGTATTACCTACTTACCAATTGCTATTTTATTATTTTGACATTTTATTAATATTTTGTAATTATTTGTATTTAGGAAATTTGGCAGTTGGCGCGGCGCAGATAATATTATAGCAGATGCGTTATCACGATCCTTACCAGTAAATACAATTAGCGCGAATAATAATAACAATAACGTGAACGACCCTAATGTTGACACTGATCAATGGTATTCAGCCACCTACAATGGTTGTTTATCTGGCCTAATGACTATCCAGACTATTCTATTAAAAATAATAAATTGTATCGTTTGATAAAATCTAGGTGTAGGTATGCTACGTAAGGAGTTCGAATGGAAAGAAGTACTTCCTTCTTCTAATCGAAATAATGTATACCTAGGGACGATTACGCAGAAAATATAGGTCACTTATCAGGCATACTTGACAAGGTTCAGGCACTCCTCATTCAAGCTCATGCTAGGAATTCCCAAACTTATAATTTACGCCGTAAACCAGCTGAGTTTAATGTGGGAGACACTTTTTGGAAAAGGACTTTTTATCAGAGCGACAAAGATAAGTCCTTCTGTTAGAAACTAGCCCCTAAATTGTGAAGTGCACAGTGATTACTAAAAAGTCGCCTCTCATATACGAGTTGTCGGACGCGTCTGGAAATTTTATTGGGCTTTGGCACATAAAATACTTAAAACTTGTACACTATGGCGCCTAACTATTTGTTACAAACCGTATAGGACTCTGTAAACCCATCTTTTCCTTCTTTCTTTCTATATACACTCTTAGCTTGGACAGTAGCGAACTCATAGACCTAACGCAGCTAGTCGGATTTTCCTTGTTAGCCACGTAAAATCCTCTCCTAAGGCGGGCGGTATTGTAGCGTATGTCCGGTACCTACCAAATTTGCGTCATAATACCGTCCATACGCTCGGCCAATCAGAGAAGGCCATCGTCAGTGCTCGTGTTTGCCCTTATATGGTAATACACCGACACCAACTCTGATGGAGAGCTCTGGTATATAAAGGGGCCGACAGAGAGGCCGGACCGCTACTGATTGTCATCCTGTCCGATCTACGTGCTACGTCTACGTCGTACGTGTATCCTTATCACAGCTGTGGGTTCCAGGTCCACCTTGAGGCTCCGGGCTACGCTACAATCTAATCTACGCTACCCTAGCTCTATTCTTCCGCTCTTCTTCATTTCGCCTGCACCGTCTTCGACGACACTCCTGCCGACGAGTCCGACCCTGCCCCAGCTCATCGCGCACACAGCGCCGGCGCCTGCCAGCTGAAGCCAATGGTCTACGAGGATCTGCTCCTCCACGCGCAGCCCTTCGAGCAGTCTGCCCTGCACACTACCGGAGGGAACAACGTGGGAGACTGCAACCTTTAGTATTCAGGCCAGTGTCGTGTTGTTGGTCGGTCATACTCGTGCATAGGAAGTGAGACAATACTAGACAATAAACGTATAGAACCTCTTCTACGTTTCATTATAGAACCCGTCACAATATAATTTCCGTTTGGTTCAATAAAAGTTTACATAGTTTCTTTAAATTAGGTTGCAGAGCAATACATTTGAAAGCCAATTCGTGTTATAACAAGGTTTAGGATGTAAGTCCTAGGAGAAGAACATGAAAAAAAAAACTCATGCCACTCTTTACACAAAGTGTGTATCTGTATCTAAGCCATAGAATGATAAATTAGTATTCCAAATAATTTTACTTGTAAATACCTAATCTTACAAAACTATGAAAATGTGGAGTCGTTTTGCACAAGTTTTCTAATCTCGTTAAACGATCAAAAGATAAGTCAGGCGACGAAGATTGTGCACTACTTTACGTTATCGCAAAGGAACAACGCTTTCTCCAGCTAAACTTTTAAATTCTTCCAGCTCGCCAAATAAACTGTCTGCAGTAAACTGGCTGTATTGAAACTTTAAATGTATAAACTTAGAACATTTTAAGCCATTTGAGTTAGTACTTTACTTTTGTAAAACATTTTTTTAAACTAATTACTTCTAAGCATATGAGCTGCCATACAACTGACATTTCTTTTATGTTTCGCTGCCGCATGCGATCGGGTCGGTGTACTAACAACCGTTAATGGAAATGATTATTTCGGTAAACAGAGATTGGTACTCTATTAAAATAGAAAGTAGTCCGCAATTACCATTTTTACTTTCACTTTCACATAACACATTTTTATATTGAATAGCTAACAGAACAAAATCTTTAGTCGGTGGTCGGGCACTGGGCAGTCTAGTAACTTTGATACCTACTCAAAGATAAAGACATTCTAACGTTGGACATACAATCACGTAAAAAAAGTAGTAAAAAGTACCAATCAAGGTCTCTCGATCCTGGGTCAAAAAAATATTAGAGCGGGACTTCGTAAACATTTCATACAAACAGTGGACACAAAGTAGCTACACTAAAGTTAAAACGGTAAGGTATCTATCAGAATTAAAAATATGTATTGTATGTCTAGTACCCATAGTACAAGCTCTGCTTAGTTTAGGACTAGATGGTGTTACGTGATTATATGTATTGTGTCTACATTGATACTTATAAATAAATAAATCGAATTTTATTGTAATTGAAAAACAATAATTTATGAATTACGCAAAGCGTTGCCTATCTCGTATTCGTATGGGGATCGAACCCACAACACTTAGCGCAGTGTTAAATGAAACCACTACACTTTAAGTGCAATATTCGTTTTGAGCATTTGCAGAAGATAAAATTGTGTGTTTCTCAAAATACACAAAATTTCTCTTGTGCAAATGGTCAAAACAAATATTCTCATTGCCCTCTAGAGTAAAAATTTACCCAACAGAGCGGCCATTGCAATTAATTATGTCTTCCTCATTGACAAGTTATTAGCGGAAATTGCCAATTCCAAAGTTCTATTATCGTATCGTATTCTCGATGTAAACTCTTAATTCTTTATAATTGAGACAATTTCAACAAACTTTTATAATTCACACGAGAGAAAGAATCTTCTTAAATTAATTAAACGGTCATTTCTATAATTTGGTTATTTGCATACAAAAATCTGATTTCGGACATTGATTTAAATGAGGGATATATGGTGTGCCGAATTTGAAATGAGCTGGGAGTACTGGTCATTTGACAAATTGCTTGAAACTGAGTAATATTAACTTATGAAGACACTATCAACACGTCCCGGCTTCGTCCGGGTATTTTGGTAGATAAATAAATATAAATAGCGATGACTCTAATGTTCTTTGACCAACTAAACTATTTCTTTGTACTTATACCATATTTGTGGCCTTTTGTTGATTACCTGTATAAACAAATAAATTATTTTTGATGTAATACGTGACAGGGCGACATATAGCTGTCCGTGTGAAAAAAATTGCATTGTAAGGTCAATCCCAGCTATTTTTTGGGTTTGACCTTGAGCTTTGTTTATAGTTATACCGCACGCTAATTTTATGGGGAATTGGAGCCGCTTGTATTGAAAAGGCAATTCTGTGGGAATCATCGGGATTCTTGGTTTAAAAACAGTTTCACCGGTTGATGTACCAGTTAATATGGTGCACTCAATTAAATATGTTTTTAAATTAAGTGCTTTTAGTCTAGTACCTTCTGATGGATTTAAATTTCTTAGAAGTATAATAGGAGAATCTACTTTTAATACTAATTTGTGAGGTGGAATTCCGGGACGTGAATTTAAAAAGTCTGTTGGGTAATGCACTGCCTCCTCTTTATCCACCACTGTGTCGATAGAGTAGTAAGTATGATGAAGCAAGGTGCTTCAAATTTTGAGAAAAGTATATTATTTATTTTACCAACTTGTTCATTGGTGGGTGCCAGTATAGCCCTTTCTTGAAACCAATTTAGTGTTTTTGATGTTATGTTACTAATAAAAGGATATACTTTTTCAACCAATTCTTCGACATTTTGCACTAAAACACAAAGATTGGGAATCGTGCGCAATGTCGCTCGGCATATATAGCATTCAGGGACGACTGCGGGCGCGGTGCGGGCGGTGTAATAGCAAGTGAGCGACATCTTCGCTACGCTTCATCGATATTATTTTCTCGCCCGGAATTTTTTATTTTGCGATATCTCATTAGACATATTTTTGATCTACATTAAATGCATAACGTATCTAACGTATTTATTTTAATAAGGATTAATACTGTATTGTTAAAAATAGGTTAGAAAATAACCCATCATTTTACTGTAATATGTAAAATTTGCTTTTAATTATTGTGGGGTGTCCTTGGAAGATAGACATATACCATCGCGGATTTTTTTGTAGATCTATTAAAGAGGTACAATCCCACCATACATTGCTTTGTTATAACTCAAAAGGTTTTGGCAGCGTTTTCGAGGAAATCGCCCGATCGGCTTAATTTTTTCCGGCGCGTTGAACTAACATCGTCGTAATATCGTCAGTTTGCACTAAACCTAAACTTATTATACACTAAAACATTCCTCAGGGATCTCTCTCGATGTTTTTGAGAACTGTATAAAAATTTGTCCACTGCTTTTCGAGTTTTGAGCGAACAGACAGACAGACAGACGCGGCGGGGGACTTTGTTTTATGATATGTAGAGATTGTATAAATGTGGAAACGTTTACGTATTTATTAGTAAGTTTATAATATTTATGGTATGTAAGTATGTATATCACATACTTTATAAATGTGTATTTGCGTAGAAGTCATTTTAAATCAAATAATTTTTAATCACCTACATGTTTTTCTGCATCAACTAAAAGTAGTAGTAGATAATGCCTGTGGCATTAAGTCCGCCTCTGTACACTTGTTTGTGCATAAAGATTAATAAAAAAACAGTAACTAGTTCGAGCCTCCTCTTTTTCAGCAAAAATAAGCCAAGTTATTTCGGAATTAGATCATCACATTTGTAATTTGCACCATATAAAATAATATGAAATTTTTAATACAAAGTAAAAAGGAAAACGCTTCAAATATATTGTCCCATTTGGCGCCCTACATAAAATCCCTTCCGATTAATCAACTTAAAGAGCTTAGAAGCATCAGAGCCTTAAGCTGAGTCAGTCTCCCTAAGGCTCTAAAGTGACAGGCCTTTAAAAACATCTGACGTATAGGAGTTTTGGCGAAGGAAGATGAAACAGATCTTATTTCATTCCATTTAGAAAGATTATTAAGGACGGCCTTACTCTCTAGTTAAATCTTTATATGAAAGCAGATTTTTAAATATTGGAAACCATATAGGATAAATTTCCATTTAGGAAAATATTGTTTGTAAATGCTTCGCCGTTTCTGTACGGAAAATAATTATTGGTTTGTATGTTGAACATTTTAAGCCCTATATTTAACATACATTATTCTTACCTTATTGTTTTCAAATTTGAGATGCGTATATAGTATATAGTGCTGGATTACATGAACTTACCTGAGATTGGATATTAGTATGAAGACATTGACGACCTGATCACGTGGAGGGAGTATAACCGCGGGTCGGTCGCGGGTTCGATTACCGCACATGACAAACATTTCAGTGTGGGTACATGGATTTTTGTCTAGGTTCGAGTATTTATATGTATAATAATTACAACGAATTTAAATGTCAACGTAGCGCTCATAGCGAGACTTAGCTTGTCGTTCGTCACAGATAGGCAAAGTTAAGCAACGCTTGCATTGGTCGCCACTTGGATGCATGACCAATGGTGGCTTTTACATCTGAGCGCTACCGTGCTTCGGAGGGCACGTAAAGCAGTCGTTCCCGTTTCTTGTCTTAGGATAAGAGTCGTTAGGCCATGTCGGAGGCCTTCGGGTGGTCTGAAAAACTCGGACTCTAGAGTTGGCCACACACTCACACGAAAAACAAACAATTACAGCAATAAAATAATATATAATGTATGCCTGCACATTTTTCCATTGTTTAGTACCCATAGTACAAATTCTGCTTAGTTTGGGACTAGACAGTATTGTGTATTCTTCTGTTTGACGATCATCAATACTAGGGTCCACCTTCCTACTCAACTTTCTCCATTTTGTCCGGTCTTCTACATCCTCAAAAGTCAATCCATTGGCTGTCACTGGCACTCTTAACACTCCTTACGATGTTGATCCAGCGCTTCTTGGGGAGGCCATGTGTATGTGGTAGAATATTCATAGGCGCTCATAAGATTAAACTGATCTGCACTGCATTTGAAAACCACTACATAAGTAAATTTACCACCGATAAGATTCTCATAAAATCATGATACTAGGATTGTAATCATTTCATTTCCCTCGTTCAGTGTAATTATACTGTGATTTTTTATTGAACTATATAAAGATAAATAGATACCTAAAACTCTTGATAGTCAATGATACTTTTGAAAAGTGAATGTGACGTTAAGAAAATGTAAAAAATTTTGGATTGTATATTAAAAGTGCTTGGGTTAGCAATGTTCCTAATTCTAATTCAAACAGCAGGAGTTGATGGTCAAAAAAAACTACGGCTGCCCCAGAACCGACAAGAAGCAAGCAGATATTCTTATGTCATTTAATATATTAAATGAGTGCTTCACGTTGGAACCGGAATATCGTCATTCTCCTCCTAGCGTTATCCCAGTGAAAACCCAGGGTCCGCTGCGTAGTCTAACCGGATTTGACTGAATATTAGCTTTTCCACAGAGCAACTGCCTGTCTGACCTCCGTGTTTAGACTAGTGTCAGCTTATTCGTAGTTACTAACTCCCTTTTTTTTCATTTTTTTTTTGGTGTCGGGTTGAAAAATCCTCATGGAGTCCCTCCGCCCCGGGGGTGATGGGCGAAGGGGACTGTCAGACTCTTACTGACTAAAAACCAACCCGTGTTCCTCATGTACCCGTGTGTCGGGGGCCGGGTATCGCCGAGGCATTCCTCGCTCCAGATGGTCAGGCGGGCCCCGAACAAAGCTCCCCTTGGCGGCGGATGAAGGTGTTGGGCTCCGCCGCCAAAACACTTAGCGGACGCAGAGGATAGGGAGGACGGCAACGCAACACCGCATCTCCTCTTCCTCTGCGACCACACCGCGACGCAACGATGGTGCGCCCCCATTTGGTCACGGGAGATAGGGCGCGCGGCAACACAACGCCGACACGCCTCTCCTCCCGCGACCGCGCCCGACTGCGAGGGACAGAAGAATTGTCCCCCGCACCCGCACCATTAGACGTATCCTGCGCAGGCCTCCGTCAAGCCCACGCGGAGCGTCCACTCCTGGGATCTCGCTTAGCTTCACCGTGGTTGACCTAACCACGGTTACTAAGCCCCCCCACCACGACAAGGTGGAGATCCAACGGGGGGGAGTTACTAACTCCCTAAAACGACTGTGAAAGACCTTCATGACAGCCGGGATCAATGGCTTAACGTGCTCTCCGAGGCACGAACCAAGCGATAATTTACAATGACGTTAAAATGGGCTTGGGCAGGATACCTGGCTAACCATGATGACGACAGTTGGAGTAGAGCCCTTACGGAATGCGGACATGGATAGGGAAAAGAAATGTCGGTCGTCCCTGAGCAAGATGTATTGCGATCGCAGGCCGAACCTGGACTAGTCTAGCACAAGAATGGCAAGAACAAAGAGAGGCCAACGTCCAGCAGTGAACATAGACAGGCTGTAGATGATGATGATGAATGAGTTGTACCTATGTTACAGTGCAGAGTCTACCTTAACTTGCCGTATGTCACAGATTGCACAGGTCACCACTTGGATGGGTGACTACTTGAGACATTTATCAGACGCTGCCGTGCTCCGTAAGACAAAGAGAAAGAAAGCAACCGATGAATAATAAACTTAAAGTCGATTTATCTTTACATGTGCTATTATGGAAATTCTCATAAAACCTACAACATAATTTGACGTAGAAGGTATAATGAATCTAGATTATGGAAGATATTCAACGCAATACTTTCAGTATTTCAACATGCAGCATTACTTCGTCGAAGATCCGTGGATCAAAGCAAGGCACCCGAACAGTGCGGCCGTTCAACAAAAAAGTGCAGCGCTGAATATGTCAAATGTATATCAAACTTGTACGTATCGGCTTCGTATATTAAAATGGGTGAAACCAGTACTAGTCCATTGAAAAGTTACATTTGGAGTCGCATTTATCGGAAGACGCAATTTTATTTTTAGATTTCTAGACAGGGCTAACGTTACGCTAAATCCAAATCCATATTTTTGGGGTCGACCGTAGCACAAGGGTGGCAATGCCACAAACTTGGATTTAATTTTACATTAACTGCTCACAACATTTATAAAAACAATTGCGTCCCCTGACAAATACACGCTAATTCCAAAAAAAACATTTTAATGAACTATACATAGGTATATCGCAAATGGCTTTGCAAAGAAAAATCCTCTTGAAAAGGAGTGTTTTATTACTGCCAGGCATTTTGTCAACCCATTCGCGATATATTTGCTAACATGCTCATTGAAAATAAAACACTTTTCATCCATTATTCAGATGGGTAAAAGTCGTTATTTTATGGATCTTCAACGAAGATTCAAGAATCTTCCCGTAATTTAATATCTTAATTGGAGATCCATGGAAGCTGAAATTTGGTATGTATGTTCCTTGGGCACCGTACGGTTGCGCTAATCATGGTGGATCAGGACGAATCAGTTAAATAAAAAATGGGCCTGCGTAGCTACGGGCAACTTCTAGTTCATAAAAAGTCAAAATCATATTTTTTACTCACTTCATAGATATAAATTTACCATGCTTTAAAACGTGCGTTATATTATTATCGTCGCGTCGCCTGATAGACGTCCATTGCTGGCCGTAGACAATAGACTATTTGACGAAAAAAAATTTATAAGTCCGTCCTTTAGATTATTCAAAAATAAGCGATACGTATTTTTTATTTGTAAATTAAACCAAAAATGACCAAGATATAGCTCATTAAAGTTACGTATATCACGCGCACCGTGCTGCATTTTTTCGCACGGGGTGACGTCACACGTAATTTTAATGGGCTATATCTTTGTTATTTTTTATTTAATCGAAAGTAGAAAAAAATACGTGTCCAATATTTTTTATAATCTAAAATACAGACTAAATAAAATGTAATTATTTTGACCCTGGAAACTACCCTATTAGTGCTGCCTGCGATTCCAATTTCTACAATATTTCAGGTGAAATGTGGGTGTAATAATACAGCTCTGCCTAAGTACCCTTTCGTGGATATAGGCGTGAGAATATAAAAAAATAAATAAAAAAATAAAACAATACTTAATACTTAATTGGCGTCCTCCCTATCCTCTGCGGCCGCTGGGTGTTTTGGCGGCGGAGCCCAACATCTTCATCCGCCGCTAAGGGGGTTTCGTTCGGGGCCCGCCTGACCATCTGGCGGACTAATACCCGTCGGGGGGTAGCGAGGAATGCTTCGGTGAAACCCTACCCTCCGACGCATGGGTACATGAGGAGCATTTATAAAAAAAAAGGCAGTAGAAAACTAATAAACAATGTAATCTAAAAAAGATAATGTAGAACAGCATCGAGTTTGGGGTCGTTTGTTTTGTATCGACGCATACTTTGATATATGTTCAGCGCATATAAATGCTTGTTCTAAAAAGAATTTAACTTTTTATAAATTTACTAGAGGAAGCCCCAGCTACGCCCATCCATTTTTTATTCTCTGATCCTGTCTGAATTCCGTGCGTATCGTAGGTGACGTAGAAAAATACACGAAGCAAATAGTAAGTATCCTTGTGAAGTGACGGAAATCTCGTCATCAAAACCGACCGGGTGCGATTCTTGCTGTGTGAATGTGGTAGAATGTTACTAAAAAAATAATTTCACCAACCCGGCTGCGTGATAAAGAAGGCCAAAGCTTCGTATTGAGACACAATGCTGTTGTGACTGACTACGTCCAAAAGTGGACTACGAAGGCTGCATGATGACTATTTATGCATCGCAACTAAGCAAGATATTTTGACAAGAGCCTCCAAGATGTTATATGTGACATGACATATTTGCCCAGCGGTGTACATAACGGACTGCCGAGACGATGGTCTTGGGTTCGATCCCCAGGTACCCTGGGCACACACCTCTTACATTTCGAAGTTATGTGTGCATTAAAAATTATAACTATCGATCGGTTCACAATGTGCCCCGTAGATGGCAATAGGCTCGCCCTCTATTACATTGGGACCTAAACATAGCTGGCGAAGTGTAGGTGTGCAAAGGCATGACGTTATATTATGTTATGTTAGTCTAAAAGTAATATGTTGACATTAATGATTGTGTGTGGGAAGGCTTGCTTATGCGTATTAAGGAAAACATAGTGAGGAAACCTGCATGTCTGACAGTTCTTCATAATGTTCTCGAAAGTCATGTGAAGTCTGCCAACCCAAACTTGGCCAGCGAGAGACTTAGCCTCGACGTGGATAACAAAGCAAGCTCTGTGAAAACCTCGAGTGCGTGAAGCGCTACTACGAGCTTATTTTATATCATTTTAACTGTACCTATGTAAAGCAGCGATAGCCGAGTGGAGAGACCGACAGACTGCTACGCAGAAGGTCTCGGGTTCGAATCCACGGCACGCACCAATGACTTTTCGAAGTTAAGTGCATATTAAATTGTTAATTATCGCTTGCTTATGCGTATTAAGGAAAACATAGTGAGGAAACCTGCATGTCTGAGAGTTCTTCATAATATTCTCATAAGTCATGTGAAGTCTGCCAACCCAAACTTGGCCAGCTTAGTGGACTATGGCCTTGCTCTTCTCATTGTGAGAAGAGGCCCGTGCCCAGCAGCGGGACAGTTTATATACAGGGCCGATGATGACGAGTCTAAAAGTAATATTTCAACATTACTGATCGTGTGCGGAGAGACTTAGCCTCTACGTGGATAACAAAGCAAGCTCTGTGAAAACCTCGAGTGCGTGAATGGCTACTACGAGCTTATTTTATATCATAGTAACTGTATCTCGCAGTTTCAGCAATATTTTTTGTTTTAATAGACAACTCCCGCACTAAAAATAAATCCTGTGTCGCGGGGGACTTTACAAACATACAACCAACGGACACGGCGACAACGATGCGGCCGCCTGAACCACAAAGATTTCTGTCTTACGTTTTCAGCGCCTCTTTTGCATTGCAAACTGTCATCATAATATTACAAGCTCAGCCGTTCTAAATAAATATGAATTAATGAAACCTTTTCTATAGTTTCCTATTAAATATACTCCATGCCCTCTGTCATTAAGCAGTTATGCAGTCCCATATGGTAGTAAAGGCCATCATAATTTCAATATTGATTACCTAAAGACAAGCTTTTTTCAAATAGACCTTATGAATTATTGCATATTTATCCTTCTAACGTTCCCAGTTTTAACGTAGGGTCCGCTTACTAGTCTAACCATATTTGGCTGAATGCACAGAGCGACTGCCTGTCTGACCTCCACAATCCGAAGGGATTGCGATATTCCATGGCTTAGACTAGTATCACTTTATTTTAGAGGTACTGACGCCCTATAAGAACTGTCAACGATCTTCATGACAACCGGGACCGACGACATAACGTGCTCTCCGAGGCACGGGACAATCGATAATTAACAATTCAATCCGCACATAACTCCGAAAAGTCATTGGTGCTCGCCGTGGACTCGAACTAAATACCCTCTGCATGTTAGTCTGTTGGTATAGGCTATCACTGCCTCTTGTAAATTATTGCATGTGAAGATGTATATCAGTTAAACAAAAACTATATTATTCATAACGAAAAATATAGGTAACACTAATCGATTTTAAACTTTCCCGATTTGTATACATCATACAAATTTATTTAAACGGGTCTTATTCGCGATATTTAATTAATTTAAGGTATAAATACCTTTGTTTTACCGACGTTTCGGCCGTCTTACAACAGCCTTGGTCGCGGCAGGACTGATGTCATCTCAGCGTCGTCCTTGTGAAGCGCGGGTTTCGGCAGCTACCCTCACTTGTTTTTTATTTTTACTTTTATCCGTGCTGACTGCCTCCGTGGTCAAGTGGATAGCCGGATTGTGGATTTCTTAGAGATATCCATCACAATGAAGCCAGAGGTCTACTATACTGCTATACTTTTTCTACTTCGCATGGTGCGAGTTGTTTTATTTAAAACACAGTTTAACATACGAGTACGTAGCCAGCATCTTACTACTACGTATTATAAACGGGACAGTTTGTGATTATGGATTGAAGTATAGAAGTTTATTGCAATATTTTAGCAAAAACTACTTATAACAGATTTTGATAAAACTGTGCAGTATAAGCTCATACATCAGAATAACCCATAGGCTATCTATTTTCATGATAACTAATTCTAAGCAGATAACACAAACAATAAAATGCGAGCAGCTGTATGGAGCGTAGATATCAGAGGGCCAATTCTGAAGTTGGGATCTAGTGTCAGTGTGTCACTTGTGTCTTAAATGTTTGCTGCGGCGGGGTTTACATTTGTTGATTACTGGATTCCAAGTTGTAGACAGCCGGTTGAAATGTTTATGCTGTTTGATTTCTGCTGTGCAGTAACACAGCTCATCAGTGTGTAGACGTCATAAGTGTTGTGTGTCGATGTACCGACAGTTCGGATAAAAGTAAAAATAAAAAACAAGTGAGGGTAGCTGCCGAAACCCGCGCTTCACAAGGACGACGCTGAGATGACATCAGTCCTGCCGCGACCAAGGCTGTTGTAAGACGGCCGAAACGTCGGTAAAACATAGGTATTATTTTAAATTAATTAAATATTGCGAATAAGACACGTTTAAAAAAATTGTATGATAGGTAATACTCATATTATTATGTAATGGTACCTTTTATAAGGCAACGACTGCGCCCTTGCCTAGCGTCAGAGAAATATTTCAAGATTTATGAACACTTCAGGTTGTGTTTTTCTGTTGAGCCTTAAGCCATTAAAATCATAATGCGAGAGTTAACAAACTTTTATAGGTATCATTACAGAAACAAACTTCTCTACTGTGTAGAAGTTCGCGTCTTTAGTGGAGTTTCAGAAAAGTGATTCAGAATATCTAAGTATGCTATTAATGTTCGGAAGTATTTACTTGAAATTGATGAATGTTTCCAACTCGAGTCACAAAGTTAAGCGGATAATTTGACGAATATTACGCTCATACTATTGACTTATACATATGTTAGACGGTAACCTCTGACTGATCGAAGTTAAGTGTGTATTAAATAGTTAATCATTGCTGGCTTAATGTGAAGTAGAACACCGTGATAAAACTTTCATGTCTGATACTTCTCCATAATGATCTTGAAAGATATCTACGTCTAAAATCTAAGTCTGCTAATGTGCATTTGGCCAGCGTCGTGGACAGTGCGTAACCTCTCGTAATGAAAGGAGATGATGATGATGAATGTATGCAGTTACCTACTGTGTGAATAAATTATAAAATACGAGTAAGTATCTAAATGGTTTCTTATTTATATAATGTGAGATGATTAGATGCGTGATTAACAGGACGTGAATATATAGATTATGCAATACGGGTATACGGTCTGTATGGAGAACCTTTGGGGAGGCCCATGTCTAGCAGTTGATGTCTCTAGGCTGACATGATAATGAATATAGTACGACGTTGACACATAGTTCAACACTTTGTTTAATTTACGATATCAATCTAGACGCGACACCATTCAAATAACAGTTAATTTAGAAGAATAACATTTAAGACACAAGTGAGACACTGACACTAGATCCAAACTTCAGAATTGGCCCTCTGATATCTACGCTCCATACAACTGCTCGCATTTTATTGGTCCAAGAGCAACTTTATTTTTAAATAGACAAAAACCTCATAGTAGGACCTTGTACTTTAGTCATTAGAGCGTATTTTGGTTGTGGCTACAATGTCACAAGCGTACAGCTTGTTAGAATGGAGCCACTTTCGTCTCGGATGTGAGCTTCAGTAATTACTGTACCGGCTTGTTTATTTATTTTAGTCTGTCGACTGGTATTTTGCCATTATGAAACTGTTGTAAAGGCTAGTAAGTATATCAACATCCATTAACTCTCCAGCGGTTTTATCTGCTTAGAATTAGTTTTCATGAAAATAGATAGCCTATGGGTTATTCTGATGTATGAGCTTATACTGCACAGTTTTATCAAAATCTGTTATAAGTAGTTTTTGCTAAAATATTGCAATAAACTTCTATAATTCAATCCATAATCACAAACTGTCCCGTTTATAATACGTAGTAGTAAGATGCCGGCTACGTACTCGTATGTTAAACTGTGTTTTAAATAAAACTACTCGCACCATGCGAAGTAGAAAAAGTATAGCAGTATAGTAGACCTCTGGCTTCATTGTGATGGATATCTCTAAGAAATCAACAATCCGGCTATCCACTGGACCACGGAGGCAGTCAGCCCTAGTAGTAGATATTTGGAAATTTCCCTCCGGGGATTAGGGGTAAGACATAAGAACAATCTCTGTATATGCATCTGTTACTGCACGTATACACAATTTACATCATAATTGGCTTCTACAATAATCAATGCCCAATTTCAACACTATCCGGTTGTTATCCCAATATTATCTTTAAGTCCTGTCTAACATCTACCTGAAACTAAATAGAACTCAATATGCATTGCTACGTGAATTATACAATTCGGAACTGGCTACGTTCGAAATTCCATTGTAACTACGGTCCGTGCTATCGATAGTCAGAAAGCAATGAATAACAACTCGGGTCTGTACCTGTTATCTATCTAGAGCATTCTAAATTTCAATCCTACTACGTAAATTGAGAATAGCGCCATCTTTTGGCGATCTGTGCTTCTGATGCGTTCTTATAGTATACTAGAGGATACTCGCAGCTACGCTCGCACATTTTTTTTAATATTATCGTTTCTGGCCGATCCCGTGGGAATTTCCGGCAATCCCTTCTTAGTGCGCGCTTACAGTCCCCAAGGAACATACATGCCAAATTTCAGCTTCTTTATCTGTTTATGAAATTATTATTCTTGCATTACTGACTGACACTGAGTGTAGGAGTGTACATATATCAAAAATCCCATGACATCAAGAAGCAAAAGGTGTAATTATAAAAATAATGTGTGAGCGTAGCTGCGGGTGTCCTCTAGTGAATTTATGTTGGCTCAGTTGGATATAAATTCATACAATGGCCTCAATTCACCTACTAACCGCCAACTATTAACTGTAGTTTTGACACGTCGAGCGTCGGTAAGGCAACGTTCAAAGGTGAGGAACGTTCAAATCTTGGTGTTCAATGGAGCCACATTGAGAGTTGATAATAAATTGCGAGTGAACGTCAAAGGGCGAATAGATTCTGACTTATTATTTATCTGAGCTTCGTCTTATAGACATTATAGTCAGATCAAGTACAGAAATTTATATTGAGAGTGACGTGGTATTGTGTACTCGTAATGTAAAATACTTTTTGGCCGGATTAAGAACGTTTTTATTACGAAATGTCACCACCCCATATCATCCCATGGCTAGCGTAAGAACCGACAGAGGGAGCATGTTATGCAGAGAACAGCACAATAAGAGAAGGAAAACTTGATACAGACCCTATATCAACCCGTTTGTCCAGCGTGGTATAGTAGGCCAATACCTCCTTTCAAAGGAGAGGCCTAGTCCAGCAGTGGACTGTTAAAGGCTGATGTACACGCATGACATGTATATTTGAACGGGTAGCACATACGGTGAGTGACCGCTTGTCGTAGTATTTGCATCAGAGCGCATCCGTGCTTCGGAGCGCAAGTAAAACCGTCGGACCCAGTTTTTGTATCAGGACAAAGATTGTCAGGCCATGGTCTTAGGGTGGTCCATAAACTCAGCCACCAGAGTTGGCTACATATTCAAACGAAAAGAAAAGAAATTAATGTCCAATACGCTTATAAATACATAATTATAATTATTCTAAACAGGTTATGACACAAAATTAATCTCTCCCTACTCTTACCGCGTATTATTTTAGGATTTATATGAACTTGTGCCAACTTATTACATTAATTCTAAAAATAGCCACAATTCATTATTTAATTGAAGGTGAAGTGCTTATTTAGGACAAAGAACAATTCTCTACAAAGGCCCCTTGAATAGACTTGCGCCTCTCGGTGAGTAAAATTATAGACATAGATATACATGCCTCAGGTATTGATTGATTGATTATTCTTTATTGTACACCTTACAAAAAGTTATATTATAGAAGAAAAGATATACAAAACACAAACAGAATGTACAAATGGCGGCCTTATCGCTTAAAGCAATCTCTGCCAGGCAACCTTAGGATGGACAGATGGTAAATAAGTCTAGTGCGATAAATGGTGTAGTTTAAAGACAACCATAATGGTATACAAGTAGTTCATAGATATACAGAACCATTGACTGCACGGTTGGCGTAGTAGTTTAAGCGGCCGCCTCGCCGAGTGACACTGCACCGCGTGTTGTGGGTTCGATCCCCACTGTCTGGGTCTGTCTGTCAGTCTGGGTGTACATTGTGTCCGTTAGTTGTATGTTTGTAAAGTCCCCCGCGACACAAGATTTAGTCCTAATGTGGGAGTTGTCTTTTTTTAAGGAAAGAAAAAAGAAAATATATACATACACACATACATATACCTACATACACATAAACATATACGACATACACATATAAATATAAATAATATAAACATATTATATAATACATACTATAACTACAATGAAAGATGTCATATGGATGAAAGATAGTGCGTTTTTAACAAACCTTTAAATATACTAGGCGATTTTGCTCTACGAATATCTAGGGGCAATGCATTCCACGGGCGCACAGCTTGTACGGTAAAAGATTTGTCAAAATAATTAGTGGAATGCATTGGCATCTCCAGCCTCAAGTCCACAGACGACCTCAATCGCTGGTTTTAAAGGCAAAATACAAACGCCGTAGTTACTAATTATGACCTTATCTATTCTTTCGAAATGTTTAGACAGGTGAGATTATACAGGAGACTGCAAACTGATTTTTTTCTAAGTAAATCAAAATCATAAAGTCGCAGCAATGTATGCTAACCGCAATTCACGTGTCACCATCGCCTCATGACTTAGTTTAATGAGAATGCTCCAAATGTCTCTAACATAACATAGACAGTATTAAAAATAAATACAGTTTCCTATATGATTTTTCATTGCTTTACCATTGATGTTTACTGATAAACGCCATAATACGCCACAATTTGAAGACAAAAAATTACTCCAAAGACATGTCTCCAACAATCACAAATATGAAGTACTTCATACAAAATCTTGAATACATCATCATAACCATACAATAAAAAATTATTTACCGAAAAAGATAGAGGTCTGTTGGCAAAGTTTCACGAAGTCTGAAAACAACGTCGTCAATACCCTCTCAGTGAACATTACTAGGCCATTAAGATACTTAAAATCTCGATGAAGTACAAAATAATATGTATACCAAGTTTATTTCAATAACAAGTTTAAAGATTTTTAAAGAAGTTTGTTAAAAAGACCCTACCAGGTTAGCTACGTATGCTCGAACATTTTACAATAGAGATTGGCTTTTAAGATTACTTCTGGATAAAAGCTCAAAAACTTATATTTTAATAGTCTTTCGTGGTGGAGTCAAACTACTAGTAAAGTAGTACGAGTATATCGCAGTTAACAGAGTGCCGAAAACCAAAACGTCGCTTCGGGTGATAGCGAAAAACGTAATCATATGTACAGTCGAACAACTTCCCGCTAGACCACCTTAAGGGCGAAAATCGCTCAGCAAGACATCGTCGCTTCCAGTACTACTTTACACACACACATTGATACTCGTATACAAAACCAGTTTCTAGTGTGCCTCGAGTGTATGAGCGAGCCAAGGGATTTTTTTCAAACTGGTCCACCTCCGACTTGTTTGATTGTACGTATCATATAATGTAATAGCAATGTCTTTTATTCGCAAGTCTCAGTTTTATGCGAATTTAAGGATCCGTATCGACGTAGCAGAGGTAAACCTCCTGCAAGTAAGACCGACGACCTTGTTAGGAAATCGGGCAGCGGATGGATGCGGGTGGCTCAAGATCGGTCGTTGTAGAGAATCTTGGGGAATACCTATGTCCTGCAGTGGGCGTCTTTCGGCTGATATGATGATGACGAAGCATCTATATGTGTAATGAGATACCTACGTAGTGATGAGATTTAATTTATACACTTAAAATTGAATTAATTTTACGAGTAAGTCAAGTCAACCACTAACAATAATATCCGGGGCGCTGACGGAATTTATAAACATAAAACTTACATGCAAAGATTCCGCATTCCAAAATAAAAAATATCACATTTTTGTATAAGGCACGAAGTTCTAGCATAGTTTACTCATAACTTAAATGTTTTAGCGTAGTGTAAAGGTGATACGATGAGGTTTGAATCCATCTGGGTTCATTTAAGCAAAATGTAAAGAAGAGACGACAGAATATAAACCACTACGACATCGAGGCGTTTAACCCAAAAAAAAACATAAGCAATTATCCAACAGATGTAAGGTAAACTACAATACATTCATAGTTATGTGTAACCAATATAGCTACTTCGGAAACCGCTTTGACTCATAAAGGAGCGCTCTTATAGTAAATGCTCATTTAGAGTAATGGTTACTTTAGTGCTCAATTTGGCCTGACTCAAACATTTACGAGCTTTTAGAAGCAAAAGTATCGCTTTTAGCTAGCTAACTTTTAGATAAGTTTTAATACTTGAAAATATTTACTGTCTTACAGAAACTAGGTAGCAAATAGGGTGGGCGTATTTAAAATTGCATCATGGATGAAAACAGAGGACAACTGTATTCAAAATTTGGCCATGGAAGAGATATCACTTGCTGATAGATAGACAACGCAGAACCAAAACTTAGTAGTTTTGGCGACAGGGATGAGCCAAGTGCCGGCCACACCATAACCTATTATCACTTTATATTACACAAATAATTACGCCTAGTACCATTGTGCCACATAAAATAATGGCTTATGATTATTAGGCGAACAAATAACCTCTGCCAAAACAAATTAGGCCGAATGATTGTTTTGCTAACCTTCGCATTATGCTTAACAATTATTATGCTACAGTATCATTATGCTAATAAAAGTTATGTGAAATCGTTATGTCAAACAATATTATACCTTCAAATTTTATAAACAAAGAAAACGGAATCCTTTTCTTGTCGCCTCTTCATAGAGCAAACTTTGAAACTAATTTAATTTGTGTTAATTGACATTGAAACTGGGGCTTTTCTCACCTGAATAACTTTCCCTTTACAATAATTATTTTTGTGGACAGTTTTGGGACAGTTTTGAGACTTAGTGTTTTTATTTTTTACATACACAAATATGATTAGTTAAAGATACTTAGAGCCCTGTTATATTTTTTACTAATTAACAAATAGTGGTGTATAAGTTTGATCACTATGTGTGTCTGTAGCATCATAGCTCCTAAACGCATCAACCGATTTAGCTCTGTTTTTTTTTTTGGATGAGAGCATGTTTTCTGGCGATGGTACCTTAGTAGTACAAACTTGTTCAAGCCGAACAGTACAATCATTACCATTTTAACAATATATATATATATAAACTAGAGGATGCCCACGGCTACGCCCGCAATATTTTTTAATTTACCCGTTTTGCTCGATCCCGTGGGTATTTCGGAAAATCCCGTCTTAGTGCAGCCCTACGGTCCCCAAGGAACATTCATGCCAAATTTCAGCTTCTTGTGCCCAATAGTTTTGGCTGTAGCTTGTCTGTCAGTCAGTCAGTAATGCAAGGATTTTATATATACAGATATATATCTGCCGACCATTTTAATTTACTTACAAATCTTAATATGTGAATATTTACAAACAAACTGCCATAAAACACAAGTGAAAGTGTTCTCTTTAACATAATCCAGAACGGTGTCGTCCCCGGGTAGCTTTTACCGGACGTCATATCGCGACTGCATTCCAGGCGGTCCCTTTACATGAAGCCCTTCGTGTGACGTCAGAGAAAAACTCCACATGTTCGTAAAACATTACTTATATATTAGTAGAGGGAAAAACTATGAGCCTCTACTTTCTATTGACTAATAGTTTGGTGGGCTTGAACTTGATCAGTACGAAGATGTTTGATAGTGCGCAGATTAGAATTATATAAGTCAGCCGTCTAAAAGGCTTCCTAACGCTGCATTATACTGACGCTCGTCCTGAGTTATAACCTGCCGTGTCAAATCAATGGACTAAATGTCTAGAGGCTCTATTTTGAAAATATTTACTAAAAAAATCTATTAAAATAAAGCACATTGATGGACCAATTATAGACTTTAATAGATTTTTTTATTTATTTACACGACACTGCGTAATACGACCATTAAGTAGTTAGGTAGGTAGGTAGTGATGTAAACTTCAACTACTAAACATTAAATGACTAAGGAGGATAGCCATCCCCCTCCGTCATTTAAAATATCAGACATAAAAATAACCAACCCTCGTGGCCTATATTTTCCAAAGACTAAATCCGCAAGAAAATTCCGGGGTTGTTCTTTTACGACAACTCTGTATTTCTTCAATTTGCCGCGACGTATGCCAAGTTATACGACCAAGTTTGATTTCAGCAGCCTTCCATTCAAATAGACTTACTCTCTTAGTTTGTGAGCGCAGATATAGTTTAAAAGTACGACGTAATATATGTATATACGTAATATAGATACAGTACTTTGTGCATTGTCTTCGAATTTTATTGACTTTTGAAATCCATCCAATGATGCGCTATAATACCTACATAATACGTTCTATCAATTTAAATATTAACTTGATAGAACTACAATCAGACACATCAAAACTGCGAACAAATAGATTATCATACTTAAATATGACGGGTACTCATGGTTTTCTCCCGGGACATTGTCTGCCTACCAGGGAAGAGAGCTGCCTTGACCATGTACTTTTGAAACTGGACCAGTCTAAAAACTCTGCATTTGTGGCTATATTGAACACATCTATAACTGATCACGCAATGGTATTATTAAAAGTAACTCATAAATACCAAAATAAAATAAATCACCAATTTAAAACTATTATTAACTTTGAATATGGCCATGAAACTCTTACAAACATAGATACCTCATTATTATACCAATGTAGCGATCCTAACATTCTAGCAGATAAGTTAATAGATGTGATCAAGACGTCCCTTCTCACAAACACTAAAACTATAAAAGTTTCTAGTTCTAGACTTACTCTGAAACCGTAGATAATTAGCGGAGCTTTACGCTGTATTAGACTTAGAAACGAAATGCAATATAAGATAAGAAAGGATCCTTACAACATAATCTTAAAAATAACATACAGACGTTTTCGTACGTTTTGCTCCAATTTGATAAAAAAGCTTAAGAGACAATTCAATAAAAACCAGATTGCATGCTCTATAAAGAAGCCCAGAAAACTTTGGCAAAATATAAATGCTATCACCCACTACAAAAAACCTAAAACATGTAACGAAAATCTTCTCCAAATAACACCGCACCCTTTAGATTCGTTAAACCGTGTAAACCAGTTTTTTGCAGTCATTGGCCAACAATTAGCGGATGCAATTATAGCTAAAATGGATTTGAGTCGGTACCAGTTATTACAACAAGTACATGTTCGCAGGGTTCTTCTTTTGGCTTGCTTGAAACAGACCCAATAGAGGTTCTTGAAATACTCATGGTCCTGGATTCAGAAAGTGCTCCTGGGTGGGACGGCATACCCACAAAATTCTTAAAGTTGTCAAGGAACTTCGTGGTTCCACTCATATGTCGATTAACCAACATGTGTTTCGAATCAGGAATATTTCCAAATGCCCTAAAGTATTCGTTAGTTACACCTGTGCACAAGGGTGGAGACATGAATGATGTCAATAATTACCGACCCATATCTATTCTGCCGGCAATTGCAAAATAATAGAAAAGATTCTTAATAAGAGACTAATCAATTATCTTAATAAATACAAAATTCTTTCACCTTTTCAATATGGTTTTAGGCAAGGACGTTCAACTCAGGATGCTATTACTGCACTGACATCTAAAATTGTTGATAAAATAGATAGCGGACAAAAATGCATAACTGTGTACTAACCATCAATACCACCAAAATCAACATTCATATCAAGATCGCAACTGTGACTGTCAGGATGTCCAAAAGGGTGACCACTATGAGATACTTGGGCATTATAATTGACCAGTGTCTGACCTGACACCCTCAAATTGATGCAATTATGGCTCGTATTAGGAAACTCATTTGGGTATTTAAAACATTGCGCTATGTTATGTCTCCTAAACTATTAAATAACATCTACATCGCGTTGGCTCAATCAGTAATCACATACTGTATTCCAGTTTGGGGAGGTGCTACGAAAACTAAGTTCCTTGAGCTGGAGAGAGCCCAGCGGTCACTTATAAAAGTGATGTACTTTCTACCGTATAGACACTCTACATACAATTTATATAAGATTAGTGGTTTGCTGACAGTGCGTAAGCTTTACTATTTAAATACGACCCTGTATCTACACAAATCCATACCGTTCAATCCGGCTCTACATAAGAAAAGACAAAAAGATACGGTGGCTCAATCGCATAGAGTACGCTCTGCATTTGCAAAACGGCAATATGTAACTCAGTCAGCATTTGTTTATAACAAAATTAATGAAAAAGTAAAGTTTCATCCTTTGATTTTGCGTGAATGTAAAAAAGTATCAGGGATTGGCTTGAAAATCTAGATTACGAGGAAACGGAACCATTGCTGGTAAGACTTACTTAAAATATTACATAATACCATACACAAATGAGCACATGAGCACACAACACACACACACACACACACACACACACACACACACACACACGCACACACACACACACACACACACATTATACACTCTACAACACATACTATTCACAGCATGTCTTTTTTCCTTTTTTAATAGTATACTAATTTTATATATAGAAGCTTTGTTACTAGTACTAAAATGGTCTCATATTGTTAAATTAAGGGAAGAAGCGAGACAGCCCCAACACAAGTATTGTGTAATTACTTACTGGGGCGCCTCATTTAACACTGGAGATTGTAACAATTTGAGAAATAAAAATATTTGTATTTGTACATAAAAATTCGTTTCAAATTAAAATAATGATTTTTTATAATAGACAACTAAGCATGGTAACGTATGCGCCTTCAAGAAACTTCGTAAGCTTGTAACTTCTTGGAAAGTATATATCAAATTTTTACTACTCGCTGCTATTTGGTAAAATGTACATCCAATAAAGCAAATACATTTAATAGTTATCTGCAGTTAAATGTATTAAAATTAACTATACAGGATGTCAAAATACCCATCCGAAATCTACTCGTTTTGCACATCATGCTAAGTCATACTACACGAAAATAATACCTGGGAAACGTAATAATTTTTAAGCTAAATAAAATAGACACATTTTATTAGCCGCAATGTATAGCGCGCGCTTGCAGAAAAAATTGGCGCGAGAAATGCATCGCACCTACACTGGCCGTATCTACCTACAGCGTGCGCCGCAGTCGGTGTCGGCTGGTACCTAAGGGCAGTTTCGGATTGGCGTTTTATACGGGCGTATAAGCTCGTTTTTTGAAGTAGGCGCGTATAGGCGTGCCTTTTGGCACACGCGCAACTCGCACGAGCGTTGACGTGCTTCTTAGCTCATAAGCGTGAGCCGTCAGAATCCATGTTGACACTAACAAGATGTCACTACTGTTTCGAGCGAACACGCCGAAATATGCGCGTTTACGCGAGTCCGATTTTTTGAAGCGCGTAACGTAGCGCGCGTGTAAGCGCAAATGCTGAATCGACCGTTATACGCGCAGAAAAATACGCTAATCTGAAACCGCCCTAACGGCGGCAGTTTATGATCACGTGGTCGCGCGACCGAGGGTAAATAGGGTAATGCTGTCGCCTACAGCTCAGCTGATGGCTTGTAGGGCGTACATCGCGTTTAGGGCACTTTAAAGCAGTTTATTTTAGGGAAATATTGAAAATTTTGTTTATGTTAATTTGGAAGAAAGTTTTAATTTATCATTCAAAACACGATTTTGCAATAATTAGAAAAAAAAGTCGTGACTTCCACTAGATCTCCTGAAACAGTAATTTCCCAGGTATGGTGCCCAAGTATAAAGTGTTCGTAATTATTTGTAGAATATGGGCAGCGATAGCCTAGTGGAAATACCAATGGACTGCCATGCAGAGGGTATCGGGTTCGAATCCAAGGCGCGCACCATGACTATTCGAAGTTAAGTGCATATTTAATTGTCAATTATCGCTTGCCCCGTGCCTCGGAAAGCACGTTAAACCGTCGCTCCTGGCTTTCATGAAGATCTTTCCCAGTCGTTAGTGGAGTCAGTACCCTCAAATAAACTGATACTGGTCTAAACCATGGACTATCGCTATCCCTTTGGGTTGCGGCGGTCAGACGGCAGTCGCTCTGTGGCAAAGTTGATATTCTGTCATATCTGGTTAGACCAGTAAGCGGACCTCGGGCTCCAAGGCGTGTAAGTCTTGGATGCAACCGGGATAACGCTAGGCCGATGATGATTGGTACAATATGTGATTTCAGTTTTCGTTAAGGGTATTTTTACACCCTGTATATAGGAATGCGAGCACACATTACACAAGTGGCTTAAGAGATATAATTACATTCAGTGTACAAAATATTAACACAAATCCAATTAGATTTTCACTCGCGATAATTTGTCCAGCAGATAATGTGGCGCTACAAATTTGATTATTTTCCCAGTGGTGTCCGCCTAGCGTCCAATATTTAATTATGGAATATCGGAATGGCACTAAAAATGGCCGCGATATAATTAATTGTGGCAACACACCTCACGGCGAACGATAACAGTAATGGAATAATATCGACGATAAATATAAATAATTGATGTAATTAGTAGTAATAGATTCGGTATTAACGTTATATTAAAGTAAACAACTATTTCGGCAGGCCTATTCGAAGATGGTGAGACGAGATTGATTCCTTTCATACGGTCTTTCTAAGAAGCAGAAAATAATAATTAATGGATCAAGAGCATTGACGGCCTTGCAAATTTCAGAATAAACAGTTTTCTTGAGACAAATTTATCTCAGAGTCGAGTATACCTTTCTAACGAGTATACTTAAAACGTATTCTTTTTTGTCAATATTTCATGCATATCATATAGATACGCCCATATTGTGATCCGTAATGTTTTTTGAGAAATAAAAAACGTCTTCAAACCTACTTCATATGACTCGTTGTCCCGTAGAAGAAATTGGCAGTTTTGACTCACACACTTTGCTTCATTGGCTTAAAGTTGCTAACGATAAAATCAACGGCATATAATTATACTTAAAAAACTGAGTACCACTTACAAAGGAAAATTATCCACTTCAAATGAACATGTTACATTCATATACATTTCAACACATCAAAACGTAGATATTATTAAATTTGCTTCCAAAAACCACTATTTATAACAAGAATGATTAGTTTTTGCCATCGCAGTTTTAATGTAACAAAGGAACGCAAATTAATGGTACTCCCTACTTGAAAACAGAATATGACAAGAGTTACAAGAAAGGTTACATAGAGGTCGGGGCACACGCGCTACAGTAAGCGACCAGCGATTTGGCTGCTACGCCGGTATTTTTTTTTAACAGGTTTTTACAACTAACTGAGTTCAGAGCCTTTATATTTTATGTTGTTATTAGAAAATATATCCGAGCTGCTGTCTACCGTAGGAAGGGTTAAAAGGAGTAGGAAAGTGGACGGGTAGAGGATGAACGCTTCAGGTTTTTCACTCATAGAATAAATCGTAGCAGTACGTAATATTGCTATGTTTTCAACAGGTTTCGACAGTAGTTACCAAAGTGGTATCAATTCTCAACAGTGAGAATTTAACAAACATTTTAAAGGATATCCAAACTCGGCATAAACATTTGAATGGCGCACAAATTTTTGTTTTATTTAGACAGCGAAAGCACAGCACCTTGCGAAATGTTAATTAGCAAGGCGACCTCTAAAACTACTACTTCCGTTGTGCAATAAAATAGATATTGTACTGCATCGAAATTAAGCATACCTGTATTAAATAGGCACCTATTTAAATCCACACAGAGACAGTTTGAAACCACTGTTGTGCAAGTTACAATGAAAAATTGGCCGCGCACAACACCACTCCTCCAAACCAACTACGCTTATCACGAGTAGGTAAAAATAGCGTATGTATTCCGACCTTTAATAACTCTCATACACGAATTAAACAGTGGTTGCGGACTGAAAAGGTTTATATATTCAACGAGATTGAATTGGGACCGGCGCGTTTTTTCCCCAACACACTAAAGCCCCCGCAACACAAGATTTATCTCAAAATAGGAAGATGCCATTTATAAAATACGTACAAGTGCGACTCGATCTCAGCTATCGCCGGTAAACAATATATTTTTTTTACGTAAATGTGGAAGTATTATTTTTTATAGCTTCAACGGACCATAGATTTGAGTATAATTAAGGTTTTAACCTCTTGTATGCCGGGATACCAGACACAATTAAAAAGCTATTGTGTCTCGCGTAGATCTGCGTTCCGGCATACAAGGGGTTAATTTCAATTCGATATCGCCACGCGTTGCTGAAATAAGGGGTCTTATTTAGGAAACGCGTGGCGTCGTGTGTTAACAAAGTGATCCTATAATGGTCACGATTTTTACCTTTGAGATACGGATCCCTAAAAAAGTCTACTTTTTGTGTGCTACTTGCTATATACAAGCTACGTAATATATTTGCACGTACTGTTAGAAACATAAATGTATGTTCTCTCGCTTTAAACATTAGTCATTATCCTCATTGCGTTATTACAGTTGCAACCCGGGGACTAAGCGGATTCGACGATTAGCTTTTCCACGGAGCGACTGCCTGTCTGACCTTTGCATACCAAAGGGATAGCGATATTCCATAGACTGACAAGACAAGTTATCCAGAGGTAACCCCGTATAGCGACTGCCAAGGATCTTCATGTAAGAACGGCTTACATGCACATGTAACATGCTCTCCAGGCAGACAATAATTAACAATTTAATACGCACTCAACTCAAGTCTGTGGTGCGCGCCTTGGATTCAAACCGGATAGCCTTTACATGGCAATCTATTGGTCCACTAAAGTATCACTACCTTTTTACACTAACTGCTTCAAACATTGGAAAGCATAGTAAAATTCTGTTTAAAATTACTTTAAAATTGTACATTCCAGGTATATTTGCACTGTAATTTAGCGAATTGCTTAAATACCATTCAACCAGATTAATTAAAGTATTGTTAGGCACAACGTTTAAATTACTAATTGTACTGTCACATATTCATTTTACGGGATCCTGCCGTTTGCCGAAAAGATTTTGACATAATTTCATTACCCAAACCAATTTTAGCAACCTTTTTTTATACCATTGCAATATTTCGAATGATTTTAGTACGCATATTTTTATTTGGTCAAATTTTTACTTGGCAAAATATTACCAAGTATAATGTCATTATGGCATTTGGTCTTTAATCAAATGAGTTATCACAGCAAACAATCTTCAGACAATAAACGTTTGGTGATATTAGTTTATTTATGGAAGTATTTAGAGTAGGTTAATTATTAAAAAAATGGTAAGGTTAGGTTAGGTTAGAACTGTGACCTTCTACGCACGAGCCGAGCGAGCGAAGCGAGCGGTTCTGCGGTAGCGGCCGGCGAGTGCCAGAAACGACTTCCATTAATATAAAAAAGATATTGTTTTTAGTAGGTTACCCGAAACTGAACTATTTAGATTAGGATAATTATTGATTTTGCGTAAAAACTGTTATTCCAACTGAAATATTTGACTAAATAAAATATGTTTAAACTACTAGTTGGTTAACAAGTTATAATTTAAACGTTCATTTCCCAAACATTAGGTTTGCGTTACAATTTTTTGTGAATAGATCTTTTGCTAAGTAATAATTTGGCAAATGAAATTACGCGAAAAAATTTTTGGTAAGTGAAAATTTGTCAAATTCCTTTCGGTCAAACAAGGGAGACCCTCATTTTACAGATGAAAACAAATTTGTGTCGGCCGTTAAATTCTGTATTGATTGTTAATTTAGTACCTTCAGTCTCTCAATACAACTATACTAATATTATAAAGCTGAAGAGTTTGTTTGTCTGTTTGGTTGAACGGATTAATCTCAGCAACTACTGGTTCGATTTGAGTAATTATTTTTGTTTTGTAAAGCCCATTTACCAAGGAAGTCTATAGGATATGAGCCAAGGGAGCAGTATGTATAAAAAGCCTCCAGCACAGTTACATGTAAAATAGAGACACAAAAAATACCATGAATACTTACGTTTTATTGATTTTCTTTCTCTTTTATGTTTGCCTACCCTAAGGTGCTATGAAAATACTCGGCCATTTGCAAAAAAAACACAGTGACATGCAGCTAAATTACAGAAACAAGTTGCTTGGTGACCACTGGTTTATCGCATTTATAAAGAAGAAAGTAGGTATTCCGTAAAATCTGAACAGTAAGCGGACCCTGGGCTCCGACGCGTGTAAGGTATTTATTTTGTGGTGTAAGTCTCGGATGCAACCGGGACAACGCTAGTACGATGGTAATGATTAATGTTAGAAGAAAGCAAATCGCTTCGTGAGGGTATATAAAAATTTAAGCATTATTATTGCGTAAATTCTCAACGTTCAGTCATCGCCCGACTTTCAGATTACTTAAGTTATTCTTGTTTCCTGTTTTTCACGGGCACACTACCTAATAATAATAAAAGTTCTTGTTTTCACAAACTCAATTAAAAGTCTCCTTTGTACTATAGTTAAAATGTTTTCTATTTTCTTAAGTTAAAGGAATTGTTTGGTTTGTTCCGTGTTGAGGTTTAGAGCATTGCTATAATATTATATTCCCGAATGCTAAAATGTTTAGCATGATGAGACTGGTTCAAGGCCGTTCGTCTCTAGGCTGACAATATCATGAACCAAATCATTATAAAAATTGCATATAATATCAATTATATCCTATCCTGTCAATTGGAGGATTTTATAGGAGGCTATAACGGTCCAGCTACAGTCTTCAGCGGCGGCGGCATTGGCGAGCGAATTCATTCATGGATGTACATGGCTTGCTACGCCGAGGCGACCAATGTCGCCTCAGAGTAAACGCGCCATGTACTTGCGCACGATGTACATCGCCCCTGCTGCGTCGCTCGCCACTTAGACCCATCTCGTGACCAGGTCGTGTGGCCGGCCCGTAACGCTCTGGGTAGTCAGTTTAGTATAGTGTTTGATATCGAGTTTTCAGTCTCTCCCAAAAGATGCTAATTGGCTTGCGTTTTTCCCTTAGTCGCCTCATACGTCACCCACGGAATGATAATGGGGTAGTGACACTTTGTATTCTCAATCTCAAACATCACAAAGAAACTTAATAAACATACATAAATTAAACACATAATTATATTTTTAAGGACAAATGACACCCAAACACCTCAAAATCTATGAATTATCATAAAAGACTCGTCAGAGAAAAAAACTTCTCAATTTTTAAGCGATTTTGAACTTTAGCGATTTGTATAGATTACACAAGTTTATTTAGCGGGTCTTTATCGCGAAAGCTAAGATATTTAAGCCATAAACACTGCAGTATTTTCTGACGTTTCGACCGACACGCAACAGTAGTGGTCGCAGAGGGACTGGCGTGAGCTCTGCGCCATCTTCGATAATTATTCTTAATTTATAAATAATGATTAAGCTCAATTTCTTGGTCTAAAAATCATTAAAGATCTGAGAATAATGATTAGCTGGGACGATACAACCATTCAAAATCATAAACTTTTATGAACGTATGTAACTGATAGTACGTAGTTACGTACAAAGTTTCGTCCACAGCGGTGCGTGTCAGTTAACTGCGTTACATGGTCTCACCGAGACGTCTGCGCTGATTAATTACGACACCACCCCTAGCAATTAACCCTTTACGGCTTTAAGCGTCAATCAGTGCGGTACCGGCCTTTTGCGCGTATACGGACGACTATTGTGTAGTGTTTAGCTATTTGCAAAATAAAAATGTATCACCATCAGCCTTTTGTAGTTTACGTAAGACATAGGCAATTCTTGGATGCACCAGACAACCAACCAGAATAACGCTAAGACGATGATGATGATGATAGATGATAAGCCTCACATAATTTGCGTCACAAAAGCATTTTGGGTCAATAGAGGCATTTAGCTTCCTAAACTACGCTGACAAGATGGTTTGGTACAAAGTTTGTTCTCGAGTTTTCTGTGTCTTCGCAAAGATACTCTTTGCTAAGGGACTTTTTCATAGTCGCCTCCTCCGACACCCACGGAATGAAATGGGGTAATGACATTTTATATGTTCAATCATTCACCACACGGATACAACATTCAAGATCACATAAATGAACATGAACTTACATAGATGATAATACGAACAAAGTTTCGGCCACAGCGGTGCGTACCAGATAACTGCGCTACATGGTCTCACTGAGACGTCTGCACTGATTAATTACGACACCACCCCAAGCAATTAACCCTTTACGAGCTTAAGCGCCAATCCGTGCGGTGCCGGCGTTTCGCGCGTATACTGATGGATGAATATTGTTGTGTTTGGGTATTTCTAAAACAGCAAAATATCATCATCCGCCTTGTGTAGACCAATCCTAGACTGGCCTTTCATAATTCGTCTCACAATAGCATTTTTACCCGACTACGGTGAAGCCAAATGGAAGAGTAATGTTTTTGGCAGTCCTTATGTATGTATGTTTGTATGTTCCACCGTAGTGTCTACTGAACCGATTTTAATAAATAGGTTATCAATAGATTCGTAATAATGATCGGGTGACAAAGGCTATATAAATTTTATCAAAATTTTCTTTTACGACATTTTCTCTCACGTCTGCGCTGAAGCAATTAACCCTTTACGGGTTTAAGCGCCAGTCCGTGCGGTGCCGGCGTTTCGTACGTATACTGACGGGTATTGTTGTGTTAGAGTATTTTCAAAACAGATATCATCAGCCTGTTGTTGTTCACGTTGGACATAGGCCTTTCATAATACGCGTCACAATAGCATTGTGAGTCGGTAGAAGATTTGGACTTATCTACCTTGCCACGCAACCTAGTCGGGTCGATGTAGGGTTTAATGTATATAGAGAAACTATAAGAAGCATACTTAATTGATCTTTGTATTTGCTCTAGTCACCTTTTAAGACACCACCGGAATCATCACCAGAAAATAAGGGATAATAATATCAGTCCAGCGGTGGGGGTTCACCACGCTGCCCAACTCCACTTCACATGTCTTTCGATATTTAGATTTGTTATAATATTATTTTAGATTTAATATAATGAAGAAACACGCATGTATGCGATGTGATTATTTATCATCAAAATACGAGAGTTAAAATACAATTCCAGAAATAAATCCGTTCTTGAAAAAACAGCGATTTTGTCCTGTTAACACACTCATGTACACTCGAATAAGTCGCATCCATCGAGCTTTGGCGATAAGATCTACATATTTACTTGACCGTATTTCGGCTATCCTATACGACATCTGTCCGGTATTCTGACGTTTTGTTTTGGTTACTTAGTTCATTAGTTAGTTCAGTAGAAATTCAGATTGATATAACAGCATACAATATTATTTAGCGGGTTTTAGTCGCGATAATTTACTTATTTCAAGGCACAGATACCTCTGTTATTCTCCTACCCACAGATTATGGAAAAACTATTCTATAATCTGTGCTCCTACCTTTCTACCGGCTTGCAATGGTCGTGGTCAAGTAGGGACTGGATCGATTATTGATATAACATATTAAATATATTGCAATTTATGTAACTTCTAATAGGTATATTCGTTAATGCTAACAATATATTATAACTAAAACTGGTGATAAGCTTTTTAACTGAAACTTGTACAAAGACATACTGATTTGTGTATCTGAGTGAGTACTGAAAATGTTTGCGCCAGTGCCATATAACACGTAGATATAAAAAAAATAGGAACATATCCCGTAATTGTCTCTACTTCCAGATCAGGGGCAAATCCATGCACAGTAATCAGAACAACTTACCTCCTTTTTCTTCGTTTAGTAGCCGTTGAAGCAATTGCAAACAAAGACATATAAAAAGTATATTTCGTCACCTTTCACGCTTCAAACTCGAAGCGAAAGGTCCAATAAAGACTTAAATATAAAATAATACATGCTAATTTATGTATCATTAAAGTTTACCGCCTCAACCTGTCATTTTATATTTACGAACGTCGCAACAAATCCATAAATTATGTGAATATGGCCCATTTCTTGAAGGTAAACAGTAGGCAGATTATGTAGGGTGCGCCCTAAAAACGGTGTCATCGAATGACTTTGCTATAGATAATGTTAATGAAGGCCACGTTTTTATGTGGAGTTTGCAGATGGTATTTTATACCGCTAATCTTGGCAAGATTTTGAGTCACCGTTTGTGTTCAATGTCAAAGAAAGGATTTGAGGCATCATTACTAAACCAGAACTAAATTCAACATCAGATTATGTCCTAGATTCTCTTTATAGAAGTTCGCAGTCCATGGCCGGACTTAAGATTGTAGCCCACTTACACGACTCGCCTCACCCCCAACCAAAAGAATATCATTCAAATATGAGCTTTAAGTATTGCATTTTAGGTATTGTTTACATTGGCAACATTTAGCACACAGCGAGCTGTCTGCTAATTTATGTGTAACTGGGCTAAGACCTTAAGGGCTCTCCTAATTTGGTTCACAGCAGCACTGCGAATCAATAGGAGATGGGTTGGTATAGGTTTTGATGTCAAGTTTCCGTCTCTACCGTATGTTACTATTTGCTTCGTATATTCTCCATAGTCGCTCTCAAGCAACTGAAGTATGCCTTAAATTTGAAATATGCATAAATAAAAGTTATCTTATTTCGTTCAAAATATAATTTAAATGTCATATAAAATACGAGAATCGGCCTTCTGTATTTAAGTCTGTAAGTATCTCCACTAAGCTACTTTCACTTCTTCCAGAACCTAATTAGATCCAAAATACACCATTCAAATTAAATACAACGACAACTAACTAAACTTAGTTAAATTAAACAAAATTATAATGAAATAATTAATAATATTGTATACTCTGAATCTCTCAAAACCATCACTAGCTTTTCAATAAAAACCTCAAGAGAAACTCAAAGTTTGCCCAAACTTTAATTAATTTAATTAAGGTAATCTTATCTCTTGTACTAAAGGATAAATATTAAACTTCAATCCTAAGGCCATCGCTCCAAATAGAATATGTGGCTACTATTTAAATATTGAATGACCATTTATATTGTCTCTGTTTTATTTATAGGATACATAGGATGTAGATGATCGCTTCCAACCTACTAAGTGTTTATTATATGTTTATAAGCATATAATTAGCTATAAAACTGCAAAGTTTAGTAAAATTCTGTTCAGCAGTTCTAGCGTGAAAGAGCAACTAACAAACGCACAAACCTCACAATATTTTGCGTTTATAATAGCCGCAAATTAAACATGTTAAACGCTTGTACAAAGTGATTGTTACAAGTTTAGTTATAGTTAGTAAAAAACAAACCTTTCACAGTGACACTAGTTAGGTTAAGTTTTTTGTTACTCTGCACTTAAAAATAGCTTCAGTGGGTCGCACGGGCGTTGCTTTGAACTATGGTGATACGCAGTACAATTTTGTCGCACAAGCGTTAATGGCACTACCATTTGTCGAGCTCTCGTAGTACACGGATCAGCCATCGATACGTATAGAGATATTACCTACTAACGCCACACACCGATCTAGCTCTCTCAGTCTATCTAGCTGCATATATTAAATTCTGGCGTTACTGACTGACTGTCAGACAACGCATAGCCGTATCTACTGGATGCAAGAAGCTGAAATTTGGCATGTATGTTCCTTAGAATTTGCACGGTATCGGGCAATACTGTTAGCCTCAAATAAAATGTGCGGGCGTAGCTGCGGGTATCCTCTAGTTTACTAATATTTTGACTTTCTTGTGTAAGTGTGTAGCCAACTCTGGTGTCGGAGATTTCAGGCCGCATAAAGGCCTTCGACATGGTCTAACGGTTCTGGTCCTGAAACATGAACCGGGAATGACAAGTTAACGTGCCCTCTAAAACACGGTAGCGCTATGATGTAAAGGCCACGCGGTTACTCATCCAAGTGGTGACCTGTGCTATTGTTGCTTAACTTTTCCGACCTATTAGGGCGGTTTCAGATTAGCGTATTTTTCTGCGCGTATACGGTCGTTTCTGCATACGCGCTTACACGCGCGCTATGTTACGCGCTTCAAAAAACCAGACTCACGTAAACGGGCGTGTTCGCTCGAAACGGTAGTGACGTCTTGTCAGTGTCAAAATGGATTCTGACGGTTGGTAGTTATACGAGCTTAGAAGCGCGTCAACGCTCGTACGAGTTGCGCGTGTGCCAAAAGGCGCGCCTATACACGCTTACACGCGCTTCTAAAAACGAGCTTATACGCGCGTATAAAACGCTAATCTGAAACCGCTCTTACGAACGGCAAGCGAAGGCACGCTATGCTATATATTAAAATGCCTTTAACGATCCTTATACGACAGTAATAGCCACATTTTTACGATCTAAAAATATAGTTTTTGGTCTGTTTTATATTTATGACATAAAAATAAAGGACAATGGCAGATTTCCATACATCAAAGTGTCTGAAATTAAATTGAAAAGTACAGTAATAAAAAAGATATCAAAAAAATTGGCGTAAGTAACAGAGTCTATAAATGATACCACTTTCACCCGCAAAAGCCGGAAAAAGAAGTTAACGATGTTTTAATTTTTAGTTAAGAATTAATGTTGTAGGTACGTTTGAACTCTCAAATGATATAATTATGTCAGATTGACATCAAAACGCAAAAGTATTCTGTAGCATCTAACTGTCACAGCCAAAGACAAAAGCAGAGCTGTACATTTTACATCGATTTTATGTGAAATCGATACAACATTAAAACGATGCTGAGACGTTTTTATTTGATTTAAAAGTTGTTTTGCTTCAAAAATATTAGCTTATTGATATAATGTTGATTAAAGATTAAATAACTGCATTTTAATAATTATTTTTAAACCAAACCAACCCTATAAAGGTCGATCGTATCGATTACTTATTTAATTATCGATACTGATCAATGTCAAACGTCTATTCCTGTCACACCATTGTCTATGGCAATAATCAAATAATAAAGTAGGTACCAGTTCGTAATCAATTGGAATGCTTTTTATCATCATAAAATACTCCAACTTTAACGAGACAAAGTGAAAATAATAAAAATCGTAGAAGAAATAACAATTTGTTTTGTTCATATGAAGTTTAAGGTCGCCATAACAAACCCAGGCCAAATTCTGCCATTGCTCTTTCTCAAATACACTATTGTTGAATAATAAAACATAGGGAAAGTGTCCGCCGCTCAAATATTTGGTCGTTTTCAAATGTCTATTGGTATCCATTTGAACCCTTTTGAGGATATAGAAATAAAGGGATTTCTGCAGACCGCAGTGTTTTTGTAACAAGCTTTTATTTACATAAATAATTGTAGGTCGAATTTTGTCAACATTTATTTTGTGGGTAACTGGGTAAAGCTGAATTAAAGCCACTTTCTGTTATTCTATGGTGATGGAATTTTGTATGTTGATTTTGCTATTAGGACTTGTTCTGTTCGTGCATGGTTTGATATAACGTTAGGGTGAATTGAATAACTTAGAAGAATTTGTATAGCACCCATGACTTAACTTGCCGTTAGTTAGCGAGTGCCGGAGGCCCTATCCCCTATTCCTTCTCCCTCATCCCACTCCTCATCCTATCCCTTTTCCCAACCCCAAGGGGCGCCAACGCACTTGTGACTCCTGTGGTGTTGCTTATGTCCATGGGCGGCGGTAATTGCTTACAATCAGGCGATCCGCCTGCTCGTATGCCGCCTGATAACATAAAAAAAAAGTTATAGATTGGCAAAGTTAAGAAACGTTTACACAGTGCACTACGAGGATGGGTCACCACTTGTTGTAGCATTTGCATCAGAACACTACCGAGCTTCGAATGGTATAAAACACCGTCGATCCCGATTCCTGTATTATCGGAGGCCTTCGGGACTCTAAACAGCAGAAATGCCTTGAAATTATCATTTATCAGAGTAAACATACATACATAGTCTCACGCCTATATCCCCGAAGAGGTAGGCACAGGTATATTGCTACACCCACTTTTCGCCAGATTTATTTTTCATTTTCAGAATAAACAAAAGTAAATAAAATAAAATGGAGTCCAGAATTTAATGACCAGTAATTCTAATAAAGTAGGCAGGTTTTGAGTAGAGGCCACGTCTCGGTAAGCGCAGTTTTGGAGGCCCATCCACCAGATGGGCCGATGACTTGAGGAGGGTAGCTGGTAGTGTCTGGATGGCGATAGCGAGAAATCGGGTCTTGTTGCGTACCCTGGGGGAGACCTACGTCCAGCAGTCTCAGCTCTAAAGGCTGATGTGAATTCTATTATCTGTCCCATTGCTGAGCACAATCCTTGTCTCATTGTGAAAACGGCTAGGCCATAGTCCACGACGATACGCAGTGCATTAGCGGTAGTACATTTGCGTTCTCAAATCTTTCAAAAACTTTATAAAGATCTTTCGAGCACGCAGGTTTTCAATGTTTGCCCTCATGGTTTAGCAAACAATTAACATTTTATTATAAAGCGTAGCAGTCTTCAGTGTATTCATTAGAATATCCCTACCTATTTTATTAATATTACTCGTATACCATAAAATCTAAGACGGCCAAATCCTCTTTGATCATGATTGTGGCCAAACCATTAGTCGAGTAATGGTTAAGGGTTCGAATTCCGTACAACTAGATTGTTTGGGATTGCCGCGCTCGAGACGCTAATTACAGCCTCTATTTATTGGTGGCACTAGAATAGAGATGTGTCAACTAGGGATAAACCCAACTCGAGTTAACCCGAGTTGAAATGCAAGTAACTCGAGTTCAACACGTGTTGCGCAACTCGAGTTAGCAGTTCTTGGTAGCGCCATCTACCTTCCTATCTATAACTAATCGCATCAAGATCAATCGTTCCACGTCTAGTGCGAGCGATACCATATTTCCGTCCCGCTCTATCCCACTCCCTGGAAGAGGCACTGCCTTCGCCTGATTCGTCGACGCGATCGTGGACGCGAGTGAGAGTCGAGAACATTCCTCCCGCTGAGAACGCCGTCTCGATACCGTACCGCGCCGCATCGTTGTATGTGATTATATAAACCGCTCGCAAGTGGGAGTGACGGTGAATTGAAGTGTAAACAATCAGCTGCATCACGAAACACCAGGAGGAAAAGAAACGAAGAAGGTTGTATAAGGTAAGTGCCTTCCATCCTTGAAATATCCTATACCCACTCAATCACCTCCTCCCGTATCCATCTCCTCTTCCCTTATTCCTTTCTAGGCGACCCAGAAATCGCCCTAATACAGTCCATTTTCCTGCTCCAAGTCGCCTAGAACCCTACGGTTTCGGTGTAAAGCCGAACCATTTTTTTGATCCATACGAGTCGGATTCATTTACGTTTTTATACGTTATACCGCTATCATCATATCAGCCAAACGACGTCCACTGCTGGACATAGGCCTCCCCCAAGGGGGATTATACCGCTATACCTAGGCAGTTATAGCACCTAGCTATACTCCTAATATATTCACATAACCGTCACATGGTTATTTCCGCCCGCATCAGTAGGTAAACTTTTATGTAGCTACCTACTTATTAAATTATTAATTCTAGAACTATCATAGTTGTCTTATAAATCTCATATTTCAATCAACTTTAATTCCTCGGCTCTAAGGTGTTGCCTACTTAGCCTACTTAGGTAAAATAATAGATACATTAGATATTCTTATTTTGTTTCGGTCTCATTAGCCTATACTTACGTAAGCATGTCACAACAAAAGAAGTCACGCGTGTCGGAAGACAAAGAGATGACAATCTTAGAAGCAAAACGCAATATTTTATTTGAGCGCATTCAAAATATCTATGAACGATCAAAAACCGCATCTATGTCTGACAGTAATAGCGAAGCATTTCTCAGTTATTGTATAATAGTAGATAGTTTTCGAACAGATTTTCATAAGTTGTTAGACGATTATAACGCAAGATTACTTTCTATCAATCCTGATGAAAAACCGAACTATCAGGCGTATACCTCATTCGAAGATCTTTATTGTATTATTAAGCGTATACAATCGCAATTGGAGCGTAAATGTTCAGCAGAGCCCGTTGCCCGCAAACCGAGATTACCGCCAATCGAGATTATGTCGTTTGACGGAGATATACGAAATTAGCCGTTATTCTATGCGAGTTTTAAGTCTACGGTGCACGATAATGGTTCTCTGACAGATGCTGACAGGTTGTACTATTTAATAGGTAAACTGTCACCGAAGGCCCAGTCCGTATTTGCAGGTGTCACACCCAGTGCTGAGAATTATCAGGTCATATTTCAGTCACTACTTGACAGATATCAGGACACGCGCGTCCTAGCGTCTACGTACTTTGACCAAGCTTTAAATTTCAAACTGTCCAGCAACGCGTCTGTCTCGAATTTCCAGCTGTTTATTGATAACTTCGTAACCGCGGTTAATTCTCTTAGGAATTTAAAATTAGAAGATCTTTCCGACTTTATGTTGCTTCAACTCGCTTTAAAAAAGTTTGACACTGATACAATTCGCGCATTCGAGATGACGGAACGCAATAATAAAATACCTACACTAGATAGTTTTATTTCGTTCATCAAAGATCAGTGTCGAATATTTCATAATACGCAGTCTGGTTCACCTGGCCCGTCTAACACTAACAACAACAAGCAAAGGTTGAATAAATCGCGAAATAGTAATAATAACTCAGTCCCTAATCCACAATCTTACGTAACATGTTCGGAATCTAATAGTAATAATTCACAGAAGTGTCTGTGCAGTAATATAGTGCACGACCATTACTATAAGTGTCCCACCTTTAATGATTTAAATCCAATTGCTCGTTTTAAAAGCGTAAAAGATAACAAAGCTTGCATTAATTGCTTAAGCATAAAACATAAAACGAGTAATTGTTCCAGTAGAACGAGATGTCGCTCGTATAAACAAAAACATCATACACTGTTACATTTTGATAAAAATAACCGGTTGTCAAGTCAAGCCGCTAACCTTGACACACTCACGCAAGTGCAGAACACGGTAGCTGCGCCTTCCATGCCTCGCAATAATGAGATATCGTTGTGTACGACATCCATTGCGCGGGCGGCACGCACGCGCGGACGGCCTTCGCGCGCTTGTAGTGATCAGAGCAGTGCTAGGCCGCCATGTATGGCGTCTAAGACTGTTCTGTTAGCGACAGCGCAAGTTATCATATATGATGTCAATGGGTCGCCGCACATGGTACGTTGTCTGCTAGATAGCGCATCTCAGACCAATTTAATAACGTTAGAATTGTTCAAACGCCTCGGATTATGGAATAACTTTAAAAATACGAACTCAATAATACGAGGGATAGGCGGATCAGAAAAACATTGCAAAGGTTCCGTAGATATTAAAATACATTCGCGTTTTAATAGGGACATTAATTTTAACATTTCTTCGTTTATCGTGGAACGTATTATGGACACGTTGCCAAACGCTAATGTGGACGTGTCGCTCCTCACACATCTCGAGTCATTACCACTAGCGGATTCGGAGTTTGCGAATCCGGCAGACATTGATGTTTTGATCGGAGCCGCAATATTCCCGCACTTGCTACTTACTAAAGTGGTACGTAGTGAGCAAAATAACTTACCGCCCGCTATTGAGACGGTATTCGGGTATGTGATTATGGGTACCGTACCTACATTACATACTTCTCAATACGTTACGTCTTGCTGTTGTTCTGTTCTTCAAGAAAACAATATTGACTCTCTTCTCAAGCGATTTTGGGAGCTTGAAGAGGTTACCGCACCGCCCTCGATGAGCCGTAAAGATCTCGAGTGTGAAGAACATTTCCGCGCTACCACTGTTCGTGACGACAGTGGCAGATACGTTGTGGCGTTGCCATTCTGTGGTGACCCTTATTCGTTAGGCGACTCGTACGCTGCTGCGCTCAGACGTTTCCATTGTTTGGAACGTAAACTTGATGCATCACCTAAGTTACGCAGCGCCTATAATGACGTCATTCGTGACTACATAGATAAAGGTTTTTTGAGTGTAGTTGTAAACAACGAGGGCAACTCTCTGCCCTCATATTATATCCCGCATCACGGCGTAGTTCGCGAAGATAAAACCTCTACTAAACTTCGTGTGGTTTTAGACGCTAGTTGTAAGACTACATCGGGTCAGTCGATTAATGACATTTTGCATGCCGGCCCCAATCTACAGGGTGATTTATTTAACATCATAATAAAGTTTCGTCTTTTCCAAATCGCTCTGTCAGCTGATTGCCGCCAAATGTTCCTCAATATCGGCGTTCGCGAATCTGACCGTAGATTTCAACGGGTCTTTTATCGTTTTGACAATAAAGAACCTTTATCTGTGTATCAGTTCAATCGTGTTTGCTTTGGACTCAAGTCTAGCCCATATCACGCGTTACGAGTTGTTCGCCAGTTGATCGCTGATGAAGGCGATCACTTTCCCGCCGCAGCGGCTGTTGCCACTTCCGCTTTGTACATGGATGACATTGCCTGTAGTGTCATATCCGCTCCGCTAGCAATTTCGCTTTGTGAAGAGCTTATTCAGCTTTTCAAGCGAGGCCAGTTTGATCTTGTCAAATGGACAAGCAACTCTAAGGAGGTTCTCGCACGCATACCAGATTCTCATAAGGCTTCTCCAGACATTGAGTTTGAGAAGTCTGTACCGCATAAGGTTCTCGGTTTACGCTGGGACAAATCCTGCGATAGTTTTCGGTTTGACGTCTCACCACCAGATGATAAGTGCACCAAACGCACTATGCTGTCCACAGTGGCTCGACTATGGGACATAATGGGTTTTGTGGCTCCCACAATTTTGTACGCCAAGCTCTTGATCAAAGAGCTTCGGCTATCAAAGTGTGAGTGGGATGAAACACCCCCTGACCATATTGTCGCCGCTTGGGGCCAGTTTTGTATTGAGCTTACCGCGCTCAATCAAGTTACTATTCCGCGTCATCTTGGGTTGGTAGATGGATGTACCATCAACTTGATAGGTTTCGCTGACGCCAGCGAGCGTGCTTACGGCGGAGTCGTATATCTGCAAGTCCGCATTGGTTCTAACTACTCGGTGCAGTTAGTTTGTGCCAAGTCTAAGGTCTCGCCTGTTAAAACCGTTTCAGTTGCGAGACTGGAGTTGTGCGCGGCCCTTCTGCTGTCTCAGTTGCTCTGCAAGGTTCAAGACACAGTTTTGCCCCACTACCCCATTAATAAAATATACGCATTTTCCGACTCCAAAGTAGTGCTCGCTTGGATTAATTCTTCTCCTCATCACTGGCAGACTTTTGTTGCCAACCGCGTTAGCAAATTGATTGAACTGGTTCCTGCTACTTGTTTCAATCACGTCGCGGGTATTGAGAACCCCGCAGATTGCTTGTCTCGTGGTGTCACTCCACTTAATCTTCTGCATCATCCATTGTGGCGTCGTGGACCTTCTTGGATCTCCCATGATCCGTCAGAATGGCCCATGCAACCCTTTGACCATAGTGCAGAAGACGAAGATGTACCCGAGCGGAAGTCTGTTTCTTATCCCGTGATTGCTGAGGTTGCGGAGTCTCCCATCTATGCACTCGCACTACGCATGTCATCGTGGTCTAAGTTACTCCGCGCCATCGTTTATGTCTATAGGTTTCTTAGGCACCTACCTAATGAGACTTTTGTATCAAGTACTGATCTCAAATTCGCAGAATGTAAGTTACTACGAGCTGTACAAGCTGTTCATTTTAGTAACGACATTCAAAATTTAAAGGACAATGTACCTTGTTCTCCCGCTATCCTTAGACTCAAGCCGTTTCTCGATGAACATGGCGTCATACGCGTTGGGGGTCGTCTGTCAAATTCGGATGAACCTTATAACTACAAACATCCTTGTATTCTGCCGCGACATGATCATGTTGTCGACCTTCTTGTTGATTTTTATCACAAGAAGCACCTCCATGCCGGTCCGGAGTTGCTTATGTCCTTACTTAGGCATAAGTATTGGATTTTAGCCGCTCGACGAATAATTCGTCACAGAATACATAAATGTAACGTCTGTTTCAAATTTCGTCCGCGTCCGACTTTCCCTCCCATGGCCGATCTCCCTAGCCAGCGCGTCAACCAGGTTGCTAAAGCGTTTACACACACCGGTTGTGATTACGCAGGACCACTGCAGTATACGCCAGTGCGTGGTCGAGGTGTTAAAAGCCGTAAAGCCTGGCTATGTATTTTTACATGCTTAACGACGCGCGCTACGCATATTGAAGTTGCGACAGATTTAAGCACGGTGTCATTCCTGGCAGCCCTTAAACGATTTCTCTCACGGCGCGGCCCTATACAGTGTTTGTACACGGATAACGGCACTTGTTTTGTGGGCGCAAGCTCTTATTTACGCGACCTTTATAAGTTTCTCAGGGAAGAATATCGTACTCGTCTTCAGGAGGAACTTTCCATAAATCATATCGACTGGAAGTTTATTCCACCAGCATCACCGCATTTCGGTGGATGTTGGGAAAGCATGGTCAAAGTAATTAAAACGCATCTCTTCAAGGTTATAGGTCAACAGATCCTCTCTTACGAAGAGCTTTTAACTGTCCTTGCACAAGTCGAGGCACTGATCAACTCGCGTCCGCTCACGGCATTGAGTAGTGACCCTGCAGAACCATCCGCGTTAAGCCCTGCACATTTTCTGAACACAGTGCCATTATCGTCATTTCCGGCTCCTGAAGCAGACTCTTCAAGCTTGCTCCAGAGACATACTCTGCTGTATAAACTCGTGCAGTCGTTCTGGCGGCGCTGGCGTGCGGAATATCTACACCAGCTTCAGGCTAGATCCAAGTGGAATAGTCCTGCATCCCCTATACAGGAGGGTACGTTGGTCGTCATAATACATGATAATGCTCCGCCGCTATCATGGCCGTTAGCCATCGTAGAGAAATTGCATACTTCCAAGGAAGGTACAACTCGCGTTGTTACCGTGAAAACCGCCAAGGGGAGTTACGTGCGCCCTGTTGTACGTCTCTGTCCGCTTCCAACTCAGTGAGATCTAGCCTGAAGTTGGACTTACCTCTTAGTTTAAGTATTTAGTTAGTAGTTTTCGCTATTATTGCGTTTGTAGCTTTCGCTAAAGTTAATTTAGATTAATTTTATTGTCATATCGCTGTCTTAGCCTATTGATGGGTTATGCGGTAGTACACCCAACATAGCTAAGTTCAATTCTATTTTTTTTAAAGGCAACCCTTTAGGGCCGGGGGGATATGGTAGCGCCATCTACCTTCCTATCTATAACTTATCGCATCAAGATCAATCGTTCCACGTCTAGTGCGAGCGATACCATATTTCCGTCCCGCTCTATCCCACTCCCTGGAAGAGGCACTGCCTTCGCCTGATTCGTCGACGCGATCGTGGACGCGAGTGAGAGTCGAGAACATTCCTCCCGCTGAGAACGCCGTCTCGATACCGTACCGCGCCGCATCGTTGTATGTGATTATATAAACCGCTCGCAAGTGGGAGTGACGGTGAATTGAAGTGTAAACAATCAGCTGCATCACGAAACACCAGGAGGAAAAGAAACGAAGAAGGTTGTATAAGGTAAGTGCCTTCCATCCTTGAAATATCCTATACCCACTCAATCACCTCCTCCCGTATCCATCTCCTCTTCCCTTCTAGGCGACCCAGAACTCGCCCTAATACAGTCCATTTTCCTGCTCCAAGTCGCCTAGAACCCTACGGTTTCGGTGTAAAGCCGAACCAGTTCTTAAAATATTTAAAAAAAATGGGCAAGTGCGAGTCGGACTCGAGCACGAAGGGTTCCGTACCATCATCTATAAAAGAAAATCACGTTTTTTGTATGTATACTTAAATATTTTTTAAGTTTCTACCTGTTTATTAAGATCGAGTAACAAATTGCTAAAAAATAACGTTTATTGTATGGGAGCCCCCCTTTATTATTAACTTCTTTTTATTTAATGATTTATTTTGAAAGGTAATATACATCTACATATTTTGTGAAAATTTTAAGCGGTTACCTGTGACCGTTGGTAATTTTGAGCATAAAATACGAAAAAAAAACACATTTATTGTAAGGGACCCCCCTTAATACCATTAATCCATTTTTGGTATTTTTTGTTATAGCGGCAACCGAAATACATAATTTGTGAAAATTTGAGCTTTCTAGGTATCACGGTTTATGAGATACAGCCTGGTGACAGACAGACAGCGGAGGCTTAGTAATAGGGTCCCGTTTTTTACCTTTTAGGTACGGAAAAAAAAAGAAGTATGTTGCGTAATAAATACGTGTTGGGAAAGATATAATTATGTAGGTACCTACTAAACATAACAACGATGATCATGGCCGTAGCCGGTGATGTAGTTTTGAGGGTTTAATTAAACCCTTTCGAAAGTGGAAAACTCGCACCACCTTATATGTACGTACCTACCTACATAAAGCTTTGCGCACCCACTATGACAACTCTATATACAGGGTGTCACAAGACCTATCACCAAGCCTCTCTACTACTCGTTGATATCATGCCAAGACATACCGACCAAAAATAATACCTGGGAAACGATTTTTTTTGAGTTTTCACATTTTTTAAACCGCAATTAAAAGCGTGCGCGTGCAATGCTCGAAATACCTACTTATCCATGGGGTTATAGGACATCTAAAGAACATATTGGTGGGGTAAATGCATTGATTTTTTGATTACCTTATTAGAAAAAGTTCCTTTAATTCCATACTAACTTTGAGCCTCAATATCTCCTGAACCAGTAATTTCCTATGTATGGTGCCGAAGTAAAAAATGTTCGTACTGATTGGTACAACATGGGATTTCAGTTTTCGTTAAGGGTCTTTTTACTGTATATTTCATACATTGGTCGGACGTAAACTTTCAGAAAATTAATTCTTGTGTTTTGAACTTGGAATAATTCAAATAAAAAATTGAAATCAAGTCAATACATGGACGTACCCAGGAGGGGAAGGACTTTGTATCACAGACACCTCCCTGCTATCAGTGCTATATAGTGTTGATAGTAGACCTTATTTTGATGTACAATGCGATGTCATATCTTCGCGTCCGATGACCTACAGACCAGAGAATATGTGGTCGCTCATTGTCACCAGAAGGCCCAAGAATATTCAGAAGGTATTGTTGAGAGCTATGATTGTAATATCCCAGCGAGATCGAATTAGAAATGGTGGTATTTTTCGGGATAGACAAGCTGAAGTAGCAGTGGGCGGAGCACATAGCTCAAAGATCCGACGCTCGTTGAAGCAGGAAGGTTCTGGAGTTATGTCCGTCGTGGTCATGTATCAAGACGACACAACATAGATAGAATACCACTCAGTTGCGGACGGATCAAAATGAAAACCTACGGGGAGGCCTACATTCAACAGTGGACGTCTTTTGATTGAGATGATTAACTGTTTAACAATGCGCAGTGCGGCTATTTCTCTCCCTAGGTGCTCTATACCTGCCCTATTCAGATTCGTTACCATCATCATTAGAGGCGAGATTCTGCAAAGGTCAATCACTAATGCTTGCTCTTTTACTGTAGAATTTTATAGTAGCAAAATCATTAAATCTATAATGGCACTATCAGAATTTAATGAATTAGCCTTAGATACATGTAAATTAATTATAAGTTATGGCTATTGGCGTCCAGTGTATGGAGTCACGTGTGGCGTACACGACGAAGGAAACGCAGCTAGGCTCTTTGATTTCTTCACCAGGCACAACTCGAGTTAGTAACTCGAGTTAACACATCACTACACTAGACTACAGGTAGTCACGTGTTTGGTTTAGCTGTGGTTCAGGAGCTTAAAGTGACGGTAGACGGTTGAACAATGATTAAGAAAATTGATAAAAGACATAAAAGGTGAGAAGATTTTTTTTATATCGTCACGACTGTATCCCCGAAGGGTTAAGCAGATTTATAATATTATACTCACATTTCGCCTTAAGAATTTTAGTTCCCACATAATATTGCCTTGCATTTTTGCATTGCATTGCATTGCGAGCCTATTGCCGTAACCGGGCATAAAACCAGACTCCGTGCTGCTACTGAGAATTTGAAAAAACTCAGTAACACTTTTGCCCGACCCAGGAGTCGCATACGCTATCCACTGGACCACGGAGGCAGCAAATAGGTATTATTTTTCTGTGGACTAGAGCACTACAACATTCCAGGTTCAATGCAAGTTGACAAGTTCAGATAGGGTGGGTGGTGTTAGGTCTTCACAAAGTATGTCATCAAACAATAGAAGATAGCAAAAACATGCGTTCGAAGCTTATTTCCGTACATCTTCATATTTTTTATTCCTATGCTAATACGATGCTATTGTCATAAATATCCTAAATTGCCAGCATGACCTTATGAACATTATGCCCCATTATGTCATAAATGCACAACGCCCATTAATACACCGTTGATTAAACGGAGCATCTACGCAATTAACCCTATAACATACTGTTGTTAATTACCTCTTTATTAACATGCACGGCTAGAAAAATGTAAAGGTCCGGACCCCGGAGTCATTATCTTAATGTTCGCATACTAGAATGAGGTAGCCGCGCACCTAAAGCTGCTAAACCAACAAAGATGTACGAAATGAGATGAGATGTGTGCAAGGGCATACACCAATAGTAGGTATATATTTATAAAACTTAGCGTTAACAGACATTACAGATCATCCAGTGCATCCATCCCAGCTTTGCACAGCATTCTGGTTCAGAAAGGTACGCTGTCAGCCATGATATCACTTACGCAAGCGTTGGATTGAATGACTTGTTTATTCAAAAGGTAAGATTGAAGAAGGCGTGCGTTACTTTGTTGGCAATAGTTGCCCATAAAACTAGTAAAGTCTTTATGAACAGCTTTCGCCACTTAACATAATATTATTAAACATCTCGGCGTCCACATATTTTTCTGGTCTCGTAGTGGCAATTCTGTTGCGACTTCTCGATATTATAATTGGTAGCGTCATCTACCTTTCTATCGATAATTAATTACATCGACGTCAATCGTTCTTCGCTTGCTTGTGCAATGCGAGCGATCCTTTTTATTCCTTCCCGCCCCCCAAATGCACGCCTATCGCTGATTTGTCGCCAAGCTCAACGACGACGAGAACAGTCTAGAATAATCCGTGTCGCGCCGAACACGTGTACCGCACCACCATATTTTTACCGCTTTATACCATAAACGCAACAAACCGCCCGCGAGTGAAGTGGAGTAAAATTGTATAATTCTGGGTTGGATCCAGACGGAGTGATTAGTGCAGCTTCAGGATTCCCGAAGAAACACCAGGCGGCCGCCATTTGCAAGGAAGGAGACTGACGTGCAAGGTAAGGTGTGCTCCCATACCCCCGTCTCCTATTCCTTCCATGAACCCAATTATTCACTTTTCCTTTCCAAGGCGATCAGAACCCACTTCCTTACAGTCCACAATATTAATAATTTTTCCAACTCGCCTAGGAACATACGGTTTCGGTGTAACGCCGAACCATTTTTTGGTCCGTACGAAGCCGGATTCATTTGCGTTTATACGTAACCTCTCGCTTATCTCGCTCGCAGTTATAGCACCTAGCTATACTCCTAATCCATTTACATACCCATTACAGGGCTATTTCCGCACGCATCAGTAGGTAATATACTTTTATGTAGCTACCTACTAACCCAATTATTATTACTGGAACTATCATAGTTGTCTTGTAAATCTCATATTTCAAGCACCTTTTAATTCCACCGCCTTAAAGTGTTGCCTACTGAGGTAAAATAATAGGTACTTTAGGTATTCTTATTTTGATTCGGTCTCATTAGCTTATACTTACGTAAGCATGGCACAACAAAAGAAGCCACGCATGTCGGAAGACAGAGAGCTGACAATCTTAGAAGCTAAACGTAATATTTTATTTGAGCGTATTCAAAACATTTACGAGCGCCGAAAACTGCCGCCGCTTCCGATATTGATAGGGAATAATTTCTTAGTTATTGTATGACAGTAGATCCCTAAAAAGGGATCTCGCACTTGGACCCCATGGCTCCAAGGTTTCGACCCAAAACGGCTCAAATACATAATCTCCTACAAGATTTACGTATTGAGGTTCTCTGCTGAAGCAGCAGCAGCGCCCGCACAACCTGCTGTGCTGGAAAGATAGGATGGCGCAAGGGTATCGACACATGTCGCGTCCCATACCAAAGGCCTACCCAGCTTCCACGGCAGTAAAGACATCCCGTCCGGTCTCTTGCCATCGTCGCGTGCCAAGCCCTGAGGTTCAAGTTGGGCTGAAACGCCAGCGGTGACAAGAGCACGGCGCAGAATGTCGTTGAGGTTGGCGTGTCGTGAAATACGACCTGCGCTCCTGCTGCATGACAGACCATGGTGACCAAGGCTATCGACAGCCTCTCCGCAGTAGCGAAGCGGAAGGTCGTATAAGAAAAGAAAAGAAAAAGCTAAAAAATATTTTGAAACAGCACGTAGGACACATAATAGAAAACAAGTAGGTACATACAACAAATAGGAGTATTAGAACATTTAAATATAAAAAAAAAAACAATTACAACAGAATATGGTGAGGTATGTGTCCCATTGCTGGCCAAAAAAGGTAGCTGGATCAGCACTATGTCCCTATGTGTTATGATGTTAGTGCATACCGGACGCTGGTATTCTTCCAGCCCCTTCTGGACATCCCGGATGTACAACCATCGCCGTGCTGATCACAACATGCAATCCGTGTGAGGTGTAGCAGTGAAATGATTTATATATATAGATTATAAAATTATACCTACACATATACTTAATTGCATAAAGTTAATAAAATAAATAAATATATTAATGATTTAAGTTACATAATTAGTCAATTTAACTACGTGCGCTTGTATAAGGTTGAGAAATGAGAAGCACGACAGACTGTGGTGCCTGTAATGAGTCGAGGGCAGACTCACTGTCAGCTGATGTGCACGTACCTACATACATAGGTATACACGTTGTTGCGTATCCTAAATTATTATCGCCGCGTCCGCCTTGTCGGGAGACGAGGTGCGAGCGGGTGTGAGGTCCAATACTCGGCGCTGGCTCACGACGAAGCGGAGCAAGTGTACACACCATCGTCCAACATGGTACCTATATTGGACGATGGCAGTGCCTGAAGCCAGGGGCCCGATTCCCATTCTCCCACAGCCAGCAGGCGAGCACGCTCCGCAGCGTTGGCCGATGTATTGAGGAGTTTAACTCGTACCACGCTGCAAAGCGGCCCATCCCATTGCAGAGGCAGACTGGGATCTGGGAGAACAAGTTTCGGGGTAACTCAGTTCCTGGACAAGTCTTATGACTTAGTTTTTCATGTATTTGTATTCAGTTATAGTAGTACATTAACCCCTTAAAATATTTTGCAAAAGCAAATCAACACCCTGTATAATATAAGTGTCAACCACATGAAAACTATTATGTCCAAACCTAAGCGTCTTTTAAATATTTCTGTATAATTATGAAATAAGATCACTGACTTACAAAAGTACTAGAGGATGCTCGCAGCTACGCCCGCACATTGCTTTTTAAGTTACTGTTTCTGCCCGATCCCGTAGGATTTTTGGGAAATCCTTTTTAGTGCTTCCCTACGATCCTCAAGGAACACACATGCCAAATTTCAGTGTCTTCCGCCGAATAATTTTGACTATAGCTCGTCTGTCAGTCGGTCAGTAACGCAAGAATTATATATATTATACAGATTTCATTAGCACATTTTTTGTAATAAATATATATTTGACCGCCTTGAAGGCAATGCTTTTGGATATTTTTAGTTGAATTCTAGTAAGACCACAGCTTAAACATTGAAATCAAACTACGGTTTACGGATTCTATCGCGATATATTGATTTTAGTTAAGTTACATTTAAACCGAATAATCTAAAACTACATTTTTTAATTATTACTAACCGACGTTTCAGTTTCTTTACAGGAACCGTAGTCCCGGCAGAATGAGCTCGAACGTCAAATCTCTCTCCGCGTATCACGTTAGCGAAAACGTCGTGGCCAAGTTATTATAACAACCTCGAGTTCTCGCGCAATAGGGGACGACTTCTAAATAATTAGGGATCATCTTGAGACTCGCAAGGATTTAATAGATACAACTTTTGATAGATTGGTACAGTGATTGAATGTGGATGGATTCTTGCGAGTTTCAAGTCAAGTCCCTGCAACAAATTGGTGTCCAATTTAGAATGTGCTAGGGATAGTGTCTGTCGCTAGCCAGGAACTAGTTGACGCTGGAAAGCGCTGAGCTTTGTGTTGCTCTGAAATTAAAAATAATATTTGTGGATTACTTGGTCCTTCAGAGATAATATCACCAAAAAATGACAGGTTTCAAATTACATTCGTCAAACTTGGATGGAACCAAATTGAAAGTACATGCATTATTCCAAATCTTTATTTATACAGGGTGTAAAGAGACCCTTAAGGAAAACTGAAATCCCATGTTTTACCAATCACTACTAACATTTTTTACTTCGGCACCATACCTGGGAAATTACTGGTTCAGGAGATATTGAGGCTCAAAGTTAGTATGGATTTTTTCTAATTAAGTACAAAATCGATGCATTAACCCCACCAATATGTTCTTTAGATGCCCTATGACCCAATGGATAAGTAGGTATTTCGAGCATTGCACGCGCGCGCTTTTAAGTGCGGTTTAAAAAATGTGAAAACTTAAAAAGCGTCGTTTCCCAGGTATTATTTTTGGTTATGACTTGGCATGATGTCCACAACGAGTAGACTTCGGCTTGGTGATGGATCTTGTGACACCCTGTATATTTCTTGTATGCGTGTGTATGTCACTGAACTCCTCCTAAACGACTGGACCGATTTTAATGATTATTTTGTGTGTGTTCAAGGGAACTTGAGAATGGTTTGGTTCCACAAAAAAATGCGAATATTAAAAAAAATATGGCGGTACGAAGTTCACCGGGTCAGCTAGTAAAAAATAATTTTCGTCGGTCCCGCATGTCATGAAGATCTTTGGGTATTTCCTTTACGGTAATTCCCACATAGGTCCTCTAAGCATGTTCCAAACACAGTTTTCTTCTGTCTACTGGTCTATCGATGTACGTGTACTGTATGTACGAGAAAATTGAGTCGTGTACGTCCAATCTTTCGCAACTAGCACCTCAATGGAAAAGCACTTGGATGGTATATGATTGATTGTTTGTTTGTTTTTCGTGTAAGTACACGAAAGACGTTTAAGAGTTGGCTACACACTTGTGTAGCCAACTCTGGTGTCGAAGTTTTCAGACCGCCCGAAGGCCTCCGACATAGCCTAACGATTCATATCCTTAGACAAGAACCGGGACCGACAGCTTTACGTGCCCACCGAAGCACGGTAACGCTCAGATGTAAGTGCCTCACATGGTCACCCATCCATGTGGCAACCTGTGCAAGCGTTGCTTAACTTTGCCGATCTGTTACGAACGACAAGCCAAGTCTCACTATGAGCGAGATGATTAATGAGAATAAATAGTAGGTAAGCTTCACACTGTTAAGTGCCCAAAGGACAATATAGAACATTTGAAGCAGACTCCTGTGGTCAAGACCCTTTACTTAGAATCGTTATTTTTCTTCTAGAGCTTATTTTTGTTTTACGATGTAGTAAAAAGATTTGTGACCGAAAGTTTCAGCTTGGAAACAGATTTATCTAGAGACTGTACTGAAATAATATGTTTAATTTGCCATGGTAGAGATAATATTGATTAAACTAAATAAATAAAGATATACCTATACACGTAATGACTAATGTACCTAATAAATTATTTAATCGCAGCAGACTCACTCAGAGTAATCTTTCATCACATTGAGATATTTCTTATGATTATTATTGACCTTAATCAAGAACTAAACCTCGTTATATATAAAGTCCTAGATATGTAATTAGGCCTTAAAATTACAAATCAAGCCTTATTTTATAACAGACGTCTTACTGTTTTAATCCTATCAATAATATTCACATAAACATTCGTTCATATGTTTAAGTACCATATTTAAGTGGTATGGTCTGACTTGATGGATGGATTGTGTGAGGATGGATATGAAAGAGAAAGCTGTAAATGATCAGATGACGGGCGACAGAAAAGAATGTAAACGAAGGACGTACTGCGGTGACCCCAAATAAATTGGGACCAGGGCAAGATGATGATGATTTAAGTGGTATGGTCGCTACGCAAACAAAGCCTTATAAAAAGAAAACAGTACAATATTTAGCCAGCTCGCGGCGTTAAAAGCGATAGACAATTTTGCGATCAGAATCTAAGAATATGTAAAAATCATAGAAAAAAGATGGTAAAAATCATATTCAGTAACACCTAATAAACTTACTGTTAATAAAATTACTTATTCCAACCAAAACTTTGTAGATTACTTAAAAACATAAACTAGAGTGGTTATTATTCACGCAGCATATTTTCGCCGTACTAATCTCCACTTAAAATAATGTTACAAATCTGTTTTCCCAGAAACCTTTTATTTGGTCAATAGTATAGAATATAAGCTTTAAAATATTCCAAGATAAATATTGTGCTACTTTGTCGTTAACTCGATTTACATTTTAAAATTTTAAGGAATATAGGTAATTAATTTTTAGCAGAGGTAACGTTTTATTACGCTTTTATTACGAACTATTTGTGTGCCTGCGGTTACACCCGAGTTATCATTATTAACGGCTACTGCTCCGCCCCCGTAGCTCCTAGCGTGATTTTATATAGCCTAAAGACTTCCCCGGTAAATGGAAAACATAGCCCAAAATATTATTAAAGTATTTTCTGAGATAAGAAAATTCAACCAAATAAACGATCTCTTCAGCTTTATAATGTTACCTTCATTACGAGGATTATGGCAACAGAAATAGCGGACGTTTGCAAACCTACCTATTTCTTTCACTTGTATCCTATTAAGTTCCTAGCTGTTTTCAGGAAAATCAGTGGTCTCTTTTCGTATTGCCGGCGTGGCTTTCACAAGGAGCAAAATAAACCTAGATTATCAATTAGCCAGTAGCCGACAAATAAGTTTTCACTTTTTTTACTAACTACTAGAGAATTACAACTTATCAAACCTGAACTTATATTTTTTTACAAAGAAGCAGTTTGGCAGAGCTATAACCACACTTGCAATTCCTAAATGCTTTTTTGTACAAATGAATATTATCTATTACTCTTATTGTTGTCCGTTGGTCACGTTGTGAATATTGTAAGTATTTCCGAATAGCAACCTCCAATAACAGTTTACGCACTTTGTATTCTACACACCATCAGGCCAACAATTCTAAATTAAACTAAAATACATAAAGCCAGCTTTTTATATTTTCAATGAAAGAGAAAATGTAACTTGTATTCTGCTATCAATCTTTTCACTAGAAAATCTTGTAGCTCCCTTCCTCTAAAACATCGTGCGATATTTCAACATTTTCAACCATACTTGGTACAAATCCCAATCTTGAATCCTCTGAGATCGTAATCCCCTTGATACATTTTGCTCTGTAGATATCCATGGCTTGCTCTGTTCTGCTTCTGTCACTGTCTTTTTTGTATAGAACGGACAATGGATATTAAATTCTGATCGAGGTGTTAGAACAATTAAGTGCACTATCCGCGAGGGTACTTCTATATAATTTGGTATCATCTTCAGTCTCGCAAGGATTAAATAAATGCAACTATTGATATATGTATTTGTACAATGGTTAGTGGATGTGTTGGTGGAATTGGATTAGTAACCAAATTATAAATTAAGAATCAGCGGCCTATATAAGCGGATACTAACAAACTACCTAAAGACAAAGACATTTATTGCATAGCTGTGTAGTGATGTACATGGATGGTTAATATGTATATGTATCAACAGTTTAACCGTTACGAGCATTGCAATGATATAATATTAGTTATTAAATATGCTTACAACTAAAGAATTCATGCATCGTATAAAATACCTTTTCCAATAACCACTTTTTCAATTGTATTTTGAACAAATTGCCATTTAGTTATTAAATTTCCAGAGGTAAATGGTTAAATACTCTTATAGCAGTGACATATGTGCTTTTGTAGTAAATTGTTTTGTGGATGATTGGCGTATGCCAATCTTTTCACTAGAAAATCTTGTAGCTCCCTTCCTCTAAAACATCGTGCGATATTTCAACATTTTCAACCATACTTGGTACAAATCCCAATCTTGAATCCTCTGAGATCGTAATCCCCTTGATACATTTTGCTCTGTAGATATCCATGGCTTGCTCTGTTCTGCTTCTGTCACTGTCTTTTTTGTATAGAACGGACAATGGATATTAAATTCTGATCGAGGTGTTAGAACAATTAAGTGCACTATCCGCGAGGGTACTTCTATATAATTTGGTATCATCTTCAGTCTCGCAAGGATTAAATAAATGCAACTATTGATATATGTATTTGTACAATGGTTAGTGGATGTGTTGGTGGAATTGGATTAGTAACCAAATTATAAATTAAGAATCAGCGGCCTATATAAGCGGATACTAACAAACTACCTAAAGACAAAGACATTTATTGCATAGCTGTGTAGTGATGTACATGGATGGTTAATATGTATATGTATCAACAGTTTACCCGTTACGAGCATTGCAATGATATAATATTAGTTATCAAATATGCTTACAACTAAAGAATTCATGCATCTTATAAAATACCTTTTCCAATAACCACTTTTTCAATTTTATTTTGAACAAATTGCCATTTAGTTATTTAATTTCCAGAGGTAAATGGTTAAATACTCTTATAGCAGTGACATATGTGCTTTTGTAGTAAATTGTTTTGTGGATGATTGGCGTATGCCAATCATCCACAAAACAATTTACTACAAAAGCAATTTAAGTATTTAAATTATATTTATATTGCGATCTTACATTAGGTTTTAGATTATATTTAATATCAAAATATTTAGAATTACGTTTAACAAAAAGACTAAGCTCTAATATACACACCAGTAAGAGTCAAGAAACCTTTTTTATTTATTTATTTTATTTATTTAAACTTTATGCACATAAATTGTACAGAGGCGGACTTAATGCCGTAGGCATTATCTGCCAGTCAACCTTTGGGTGATGCAGAGATACAAGTAATAGGTGCAATTCATAAATTTGCATTGAATCTTAGATAGAAACCTAATTAATACATAATTATATATATATACATTAATATAGTACTTACATACCTTATCTATATACATATATATTATACATATACCTATATAATACAAAATACTTTACATATATACTTTTTCTTTAAAAACAAATCTTAGGGAATCGGTGGTTTGCATGTTATACATAACTCTTAAACATTTCTTTTGGAGAATAAATGTTGATTCACTATTTGAAGAGTTACCCCAATATATGACACCATAATATGTTAATAATGGATATACGTAGCCGTAATACGCTGATTTTGCTATGCCCCTACGCAGAGAGTATTCAAACCCAAGGTAAGCACGCATATTAATTTTAATAAAAATAATTTGACTGCCTCCGTGGTCCAGTGGATAGCGTATGCGACTGCTGAGGTCTTGGGTTCAATTCCCGGGTCGTGCAAAAGTGTTACTGGGTTTTTCCGAATTTCCAGTAGCAGCACGGAGTCTGGTGATGTGCCCGGTAACGGCAATAGGCTCGCCCCCTATTATGTGGGACCTAAAAATTCATGTCGAAATGTGGGTGTAATATTACACCTCTGCCTACCCCTACGGGGTTAGAGGCGCGAGACTATAAAAAAACAAAAATAATTAATAAAGTGTAGATAGCGTGATTGATTGGATTTTGAATAATTTAACTAATGCATTGCCGACGCTACTGAAATATCATACGAAATTGAAAATAATGTCTAAGCAATTTGTACTAGAATAATATGACTTTGAAGTTTTGGTTTTAATTGATGATACAAATACATAGATTAAATAGGCATCAGTTTCGGCCCGCCTGTGTGCATCGAACTAATGATTTTTGAAACTAAATCACACAGGCAAAATAGAGTTACGAACTCCAATTAGCGACTGGCGTAAACTTAAGATTCCGCATCATAAATTCTTTCGCACTTTTGCGATTTTTATACTTACTTACAGTACTGATATTAATTATGTAAAGGATCTCAAACTCAGAGTACCTATTTGATGAAAAATAGAGATAGAATCAAAAATACTCAATGAATGAAAGATTAATAACCACACAACATTATACCTAAAATATATATTTTATTACAATATTGCATTTGCGCAAACCTGTAAACATTTAGTAGCTATTGTAAAAACGAATAATGCAACAAATTTCAACATTATTAAAAAATTATATAAATAGCACAGTTTCCAATTTACAATGAGGCGGGAAAGTGTTGCTTACCACATTTTACTTGAAAGCTGCAGCAAATGGGTGTCCAATTTAGTAACTGCCACTTGCCAGGGACCAGTGTCTGTCGCTAGTTAGAAACTAGATGACGCTGAGAAGTGCTGAGCTCAAACTAGTATTGATTGCACGCTTTCAAAATATAAATTGTATCAATGACATATTCATTTCCTTCAGATAAACTGTTATCTTGGTTTCATTTGCCGTTTCCTTAAGACGTGTTTTTGGGGTAATTTTAATTCGCACTTAGTTTGTATCTTATTTAAATTCCTTATGTTTGTTTTTACGCTGTTTGTGATAACCTGTATCCAAATGACGCTAAACCGAAATGGGGAATGAACTTTACTTACTCCATACAAAATAATTTAGCGGGTCTTAATCGCGTTAACTTAACTTATTTAAGGTATAAATACCTATTTGTATTGTATATTTGTATGATGATAATCTAAACAGCCTCCTTCATAGTGAGCAATATGGATTTACCAAGGGTCACTCGACAACAGATGCAGGAGTAGCGTTACTTAAACACATATTCAGTGCATGGGAGAGTGCCCAAAATGCTATTGGTGTGTTTTGCGACCTTTCGAAAGCATTCGATTGTGTCTGCCATGAAACGCTCTTATGCAAACTTAGACATTACGGCGTACAGACTAAAGCATTGGAAGTCATTAAGTCATACTTAAGTGACAGAATCCAATGTGTTGAAATAAACGGCTCAAAATCCAGTGGCTTACCTGTTGATTTAGGAGTGCCGCAAGGCAGCATCCTAGGGTCTTTCTTGTTTCTTGTTTACATAAACGATTTACCTTTTTACTTGAAAAACATTTGTGACGTTGTACTGTTTGCTGACGATACTTCTTTGATATTCAAAGTAGATAGAAATAAGGAACATTTTAACAAAATAAACAGTGCGCTCATTCGAGTAACTAAATGGTTTAATGTAAACAATCTAGTACTGAACGCCAAAAAACCAAAATGTATTAAGTTTGCTCTGCCTAATGTCAGAAACCTTGGTCCTAGTATAGCTCTAAATGACGATGTTCTCGAAACATCTGTATCTACATTATTTCTAGGAATAACACTTGATTTGAAATTACAGTGAGGTGCGCACGTTACATATCTCTCAGGGAAACTTAGCTCAGCTGCTTATGCCATTAAGAAGGTTCGTAGGTTGACTGATGTCGATACGGCTACATTGGTTTATTTTAGCTATTTTCATAGTGTTATGTCATATGGCATATTATTATGGGGTAGGGCCGCTGACATCGAAAATATTTTTATATTACAAAAACGGGCAGTTAGGGCCATTTACCAGTTAAAGACAAGTGTCTCACTTAAAGAAAAATTTAAAAATATTGGTATTCTTACTGTAGCATCACAATATATTTATGCCAGTGTTATGCATGTACGACTACATATAAATTCTTACAAAATGAATAGTGACATACACAATATTAATACTAGGAACAGGCACAAATTATGTGTACCATATTTCCGTTTACACAAAACGCATAGCTCTTTTATTGGGCTTAGTATAAGAATGTATAATAAGATACCAAGTAATATTTTGGACTTGCCTTTAAGGTCGTTTCAGACAATTGTTAAAAATAATCTTTTGCTGAAGGCATATTATAGTTTAAATGAGTATCTTGACGACAAGTACGCTTGGAAATAAATATTATTATTAGGTCAATTTCTTTTTATTATTAGGTCAATAGGCAGTTTTGTAGTGTAGTTAATTACCGTATTCTCTTTTATACTACATTTGCATTCTTGTTCTACTCTTTTTATTATAATTTATCGGATTTGTAAGGTGTGGGTAACTCGTGGTCATGAACTGCTAACTAATAGATTGTAAATTGCTGCAGGTTCATATACCATTACTTTTCGGAACATACTGCTCCACCATAGATCAGAACAGTCATGTTCGCGAGTTGCTTACATCAAAAGACGTAAGTGGATGCTCCTGTTTCACCATATTCACTTTGGGAGGCTTACTAAATGAACATAATTTATTACTTGATTATGATATCAATAACTATTAACTTTTGCAATAGTAGATAACTCACAATGTGACACAGTTGCAGCTCCTTACAAATATAACATGTAAAAGAATTATACTGGCAGTTAAAAAGAGTGGCCACGAGTTTTATTGCCCGTTCTTTCTCGTGGTTCTACCTATTGCATTGCGAACGTGGCAGTAAATGTAAATGTAGAATCATCTAGTAATTAACTTTAATCTTTGACGCTCATAAGCGTCACTTTGTGACCTAAATGAATAAATGATTTTGAGTTTGAGTTTGATGTTTACAAATCGCGAAAGTTTAAAATCGATCTTTACTTACTCATCTAAATACAGCCGCGCTTTTTTTGCGCGACGAAAATTTTGGTTAGTGGGGTGCCATTGGAGAGGCACATATTCAGTAGTAGACAATGGCAGGCTCATGATGATGATGAAGACGTATTTTTGTTTACTAACTGATGCTATAGTGAAAAATTATTCCATAGATCAAAAGCGAAGTTAACCAAAATTATCAGTATAAAAGTTCACGAAACATTTCCATTTACTGTTTATTCACGATTCAAGCGAATTAAACTGCGAGTCCCTGATAAGCGTGAAACGGATATGGAAACAATACTAATCCGCCATTACGGACCAGAGACAAAGGACCTCTAGTTAGTACCTGTGATTGTTTATGAAAATTTCGGCCAGCGTTAAATGTTTTGTCATTCTTCCTGTTTGAATGAATGCCAAATATATGTGTAATATTTTTAGGTAATTCAAAGGCTTATAGCAGTGGTATGTTTGTGGTAATTTAGAGTGAGATATCGTTGTAATAAACGTTTTTTATTATTTATTAAAGCAAATGTGTCATTTTGGTACTTATAACCTAAACAGAAGAGCATGCATGAGAAATTTGATGAGAGTGAATGAAGCAAGAGAGATATGTCAGAATCGTTGCAAATGGCGTTCCGTAGTCTTTGCTTACCCCTCCGGGAAACAGGCGTGAGTCTATGTATGTATGTACCTATGTATAACGCTGTAGTTAGGGTATATATGAGACAAAAGCTAGCTATTAGGTAAATATCATGTAGCCTAATATTACGAAATGTTGGATGATTACGAAGACAGTAACCCATTTAAAAAAATACCGTTGTTCCCGTAATATTCACATGCGCACATTTTTACGTTCTGCATACATGCTGAATTCGATTCTTGGTTAAGAATAAGTGGTTAATTTTCAGTCAGCCATGCCATGTTTCAGTAGTAGCGGGGAGTAAATACGGTACAAAGAATTCAATAATTATGAGAAAAGCTCATGTAATGTGAAGAATAGACAGGACTTTATGCACATACTGGCATTCTGCTAACGAAAAAGTTCATCTGATAACCAAAACTCTCCGAAAATAAAAGATAAACAAAGAAGAAAACGCGATTTGAATTCGGAATACAAAGCTGACAGCACATTTAAAATGGCTGCGTTGCATTCGAAAATAGCCTTACAAACTGACACATCAAATGGAAGTATTAAAAAACTAACATAGTAGAAAACGGATCGGCATATCTGAGTGAAGCGATCTCTGGGGTATTACTGGCCAAATAAACTGCGAAGCACGTAAGGGCAAATTCATATTGAAACATTGTTGTTTATTCATACTTCAGCAACGATATTCCGTGGTTATTCTAGCTTTGCTTCAATCTATTAAAGAGTTCAATTAGCATTCGAAACTTCTCGACATTAGCCTTAAAATGAAAGTAATTGTGTCGCTTAGCCTGCTGCATCGATATGCTTAGCAGACATACATGCAAAATAAATAAAACTAGTGCCATTACAGTCGAGAAACCGTTCTGTGGAACAATTTTTAGTCAAAAATGTCCTACAACCATCTATTCCGTATTTAAGCGTTATACGCGAAAACATAAACAATGTGTGCGATGTGTACGGCTCTGGGAATATTACACTCCTTAAAAAGATATTAGCATTAGAATCCGACTTCTGTGGCCAATATCTTTTGTTTGGAATCGTGCATTTTATACCAAAGCTTATTGTGAGCCTTTAAATCGAGTAGCTTGGTTACAGGACTTTGTAAAGCTTGAGTATTTGCCACAGTCATAAAAATAACCTAACATGTTACGGTTATTTTTATTAAAATAGATACGTATAAGTAGGTAGGTACGAATGTGGTTATGAATGTGGATTTATTTACATATGAATGTGTATGTAGGGACACAAGTGTATTGTTACTCTATGGGTAGGTAGCTTAGCTCGTCAGTCAGTACGTCAGTAATTGTCGCGCTCGGTCCGTGGTCGCACGCTTTAATAAATAACAAGTCGTGCATATGACCATCTTTCATTTCAAGGCCTGAGATACCTCACACACGAACACACATACAGACATTCTAGATACATAGACAGTTAATAGTTAACACGCCCATAGTTAACTTTTACAGTGGTGACCCCTGTGAATTTTGTGCGGACGATTCTCGGACATTGCGGACACGGTGTTAATTATCGGGCGGGACAGAGACTCACATACGACACCGGCAAATTGCCAAGCTGACGCTAGAGGAGCAGGAGTTAGGAGCCGGCGAAGTAGGCAGGGTTATCGCAACGATAGGCTGAATTTCGTACAGTCAAGGACAAGGAGCAAGTCCAGAGAAGGTTGCAGCCGCGACAGTAAGGATTGCCTATGTTTCTACCATTACAGATATGCGGAGAAAGCTAACAAATGCATTAAACCTTGAAATTGGGAGAAGAAATCGCAGTCGGGACTTGGAGAGCTGTATAGACTTTGCGAATCACCGTTTATGCGTGGCCGACGTAAAATGTGGTTACAATTTTCTGGTGGATACAGGTGCAAATATATCAGTGTTGCCTAAAAATTTAGTGAAATCTAGTAAGAGCGATAAAATTAGTGATAAATACAAACTTTACTCTGCAAACGGTACAGAAAACAAGACTTACGGAACTTGTACGTTGACCCTGAACTTGAACTTACGAAGACCGTATTGTTGGACATCTATCGTTGCAGATGTCAAGCAGCCAATTTTAGGTGCCGATTTTTTTAAATATCATAAGCTTTTAGTAGACTTAAATGGGCGTTAGCTAGTAGATCAGTTGACTACATACATACATACATAGCCTCACGCCTGTTTCCCCGAAGGGGTAGGCAGAGGCATATTAAACGCCCACCTTTCGCCAGTGTTCTGATCCCACGTAATAGGTGGCGAGCCTATTGCCGCTTATCGGGATATTTTGTTTGCCAGAGCCTCGTCCGTTGATCGGCAGGTGCACCACTTGCAGGTGAGGTTGGCTTGGGACCCTAAGTTCTTGGTGGGAACCCTATGCACCCTGCATGCTAATTTGGCATCTAATTTAAACCCCCATACTCCTAAACCATACCGTTATAGCCCAATTTACCATTATGTAGAATCAAAACTAAGGGAAGGTGATATCAGGGGAGCCTCCAGGCTCTTGTTTAGTAGCGATGTGGTAGCGCCTTGCTCTGCCGACACACTTGCGAGTCTGCAAAGCAAGCATCCAGCGCCAGGGGATAACCTCTCCTTTCCTGACCCACCTGACACTAACTCAGATTGTCTCAACGTTACAGCCAAGGACGTGGCAGTTGCTGCCGTTTGCTCTTTTCAAAGCGGGTCTGCCGGCTACCGGTCGACCAGCTAATGGTCTCGACGGCTTAACACTGCTGGGGACGCGCTTTTGAGGGAGCTAACGGCCCTAATCAACCTTATGCTCTCCGGCAATGTGAACGATGACATCGTCCCTATTTTGTACGGCGCCAATCTCTGTGCCTTGCGAAAGAAGGACGGTGGCGTTCGTCCCATTGCCGTGGGGTGTATGTACAGGCGTATGGCAGCCAAGATATGCTGTCGCTATTATTATACAAACTTAGGTAATAAATTCCAACCCCTGCAGCTCGGATTTGGATCCAAGGGGGGTAGCGAGGTTGCCATACATGCCCTGTCAACGTACCTTGGCTGTAATGGGGGCGAGGTTATCTTGAAGGTTGATTTAAAGAACGCCTTTAACTCAGTGAACCGGGACACCTTAGTTAGTTAGTTAGTTAGTTAGTTGGACAGGTGTTTTCCGCACTTAGCCACTTAGTTGGGCCATTGTGCGTTAGCAGGGACACGGTTGTCGCCTGCTACTCATACCATGCAAGCTCCTTCCAGAAGGCCATGAGTTGACCAGTGTTGCGTATGGCTTCACTCATGGTTCTGGGGTTGTTCAGGAACCTCGTCCGTTGGTCGCTCACACTGGTACAATGTAGGATCACATGAGCGGGTGTTTCTTCGGTCTCCATGCAGCCCCTACATAGTGGGCTGTCCGTGACGCCGATGTTGTAGAGATGCTTGTTTAGTGGACAGTGGCCGGTTATTATGCCAGTCAGATGCTTGAGTGTTTTCCTGTTGGAGTGCAACAATTTTTTTGTTGACACAAGGGACACCTTGTTGACACAAGTTAAAATTGAAACACCCAAAATTTACAACTTTCTTTGGCAGTGTTACAGAAACCCTTCAAAATTGATCTTCAAGGAAAATCTTCTGGAATCCGCCGTTGGCTGTCAACAAGGTGACCCTCTTGGACCACTCATTTTTAGCCTAGCTATTCACCCAATCATCAGCCTAGCTATATCTGGTACCTAGATGACGGAACCCTGGCAGGCGACGTACAGACTGTTTATCAAGATCTGGCTTTCTTGAAATCTAAATTTTTATCCATAGGCTTAGACCTAAATCCAACTAAATGTGAAATTTTCACAAACGACAATTTAAATAAATCCTCTATACTTTCCAAATTTCAATTTCTGACTCCCAATATAACCCACATTGAAAAAAGTTCTCTTCGCCTCCTTGGGTCCCCGATTTTAGACGAAGGTTTCGATACATTTATTCATGAAAAAATTCAAAATTTTAGTGAAATTTCGGACAGGCTCCTCAAAATTAACATTCATTCGGCTTTCACTATAATTCGGTATTGTCTTTTCGTGCCTAAATTTACTCACGCTATTCGAGCTTCGCCTTTTTGGAAATTTTCGAGCCTACTCATTGAAATGGACAAAATTATACAAACTACTCTTAGTAAAATTTTGAATATAGCACTGAATGACCGATTGTGGCTACAGGCGTCCTTACCTGTACGTTTTGGCGGCCTCGGTATTCGAAAAATTTCTGATGTTAGCCTACCAGCATTCCTGTCCTCGGTCGACAGCACTGCAGAATTGACCAGGAAAATCTTAGCACCAACACTGGTCGATTCTGAGGTGCCTTGTAAGACTGATGCCACGAATGCTTGGAGAAGAGCTTGTCCAAGCACTGAGTTACCCCGAAACCTATCCTCTCAGAGGCAGTGGGATGGACCGCTTTGCAGCAGAATACGAGAAAACCTTCTTAGAACATCGTCTAATGCTGCAGAGCGTGCTCGCCTACTGGCTGTGGGAGAGTGGGAGTCAGGCCTCTGGCTTCAAGCACTGCCATCGTCCAACATCGGTACCATGCTGGACGATACGACCTTCCGCATCGCGTCTTGCCTCCGTTTAGGCGCGCCATGTGTTACTCCACATCGCTGTCACTGTGGAGAGGCTGTCGACAGCCTTGGTCACCATGGCCTATCATGCAGCAGGAGCGCAGGTCGTATTTCACGACACGGCAACCTTAATGACATTCTCCGTCGGGCTCTAGTCTCCGCTGGCGTTCCAGCCCACCTTGAACCTCAGGGCCTGGTACGCAACGACGACAAAAGACCAGACGGTATGTCTTTACTGCCATGGAAGTTGGGTAGGCCTTTGGTATGGGACGCAACGTGTGTCGATACCCTCGCGCCATCACATCTTCCTAGCACAGCCGGTTGTGCGGGCGCTGCTGCTGCTACAGCGGAGACCCTCAAACAGCGCAAATACGTAAACCTAGTAGGGGATTACGTATTTGAGCCGTTTGGGGTCGAAACGTTGGGGCCATGGGGTCCAAATGCGAGATCTCTTTTTAGAGACCTCGCAAAGAGACTTGTCGACGCCTCGCGTGACCAGAAGGCTGGGTTGTATTTGGCCTAGAGGTTGGCCCAGTTGACGGCAATATGGATGAATTTCATGACGCGCTCAAATTTTTTTTTCTGTATATATTTTTTTTGTATGTTCTGTATATATTTCTTTGTATAGTATTTTAAGACTTAGTTACGTTTCAATCTGATATATATATATATATATATATATATATATATAAAGTTGTTAAATAAATTAATAAATTCCTTCCAACTATTAGAGATGCATATCTATAAGTAAACATAAATAAAATTGGAGTGTCCCATGGCATATGTTGTTAAATGAATTTCCAGATGTGGCAAATCCCGTATGTTACAAGGAGCAACCCAAACATAATGTCTTACATCACATTGAAACTTCTGGAACCCCTGTGTACGCTAAGGCAAGGCCATTACCACCTGACAGGTATGTTAGGATTAAAGAGTATTTTAAGGTCATGACCGAGCTTGGTATCTGTAGACCGTCAAAGAGTGCGTGGGCTAGTCCACTAAACATAGTGCCGAAAAAGAACGGAGATCTTAGACCGTGTGGCGATTACAGGCGCCTTAATGCGATTACCAAGCCCGATCGTTACCCTATACCCCCCTTGAGAGATTTTATTTATTTATTTATTTTAAAACTTCATATACACAATGCTTATACAAGGTGGACTTAATGCCTTAGGCATTTTCCGCCAGTCTACCTTAGGGTAGTGCAGAGATTAAAGATAGGTGTATTTTACAATTAAGTCGAGACTGATGTAGTTTTACTTAAATATAACACAAAATACATAAATAAAAATATAATACACACAAATAAATACTATACACAAATATATACTATACATAAATATACACTATACATAAATAAATATTATGCATACATATTTTATAATAATACGAAACAAATACCTTGATATGAACGAATGCTATGCTACTTCTGCTAACTTTTCCAATAGCAGTGCTTTAACTTTTGATTTAAAGCCATACCTGGTAGAGGACGTCCTGACTTCGAGAGGGAGGCAGAAAAGAAGAGTGAGTGAAATTGGTAGTATGAGGAGGACAAAGAAGGAGAAGATTGTCAGATGAACGAAGGTTTCGGTCGTGAGTTGAACAAAGATACTGAAAATGCTCACTTAAGTACTTTGGGGTATTAGAGGACACAAGGATAGAATAGAGGGCTGTGAGGGCACGCAAACTGCGTCTTTGACGAATTGGAAGCCACTTCAACTGAGAACGAAAAGTAGACACATGGTCATACTTGCGAAGATTGAAAACGAATCGAATGCAGTTATTGAGAAGACGGTCAAGTTTGTTAAGAAGATCTGCATTCAGGTCATAGTAACATACATCACCATAGTCGACCAAGGGAAAAATTAAAGCTTGCACAAGCAATGTCTTAGTCGTGGACGGCAGAAAGTTCCTCAACCGATAGAGAGTGCGTAGGGTACTCTTGTAAGGCGGCTAGGTCTCTGTTAACCATGTCTTTTGCTACCAAAACGTCATCGATTGTAGCCTGAGAGTATATCTGCAAGTCATCGGCGTAAAGATGATATGATTAGGTGTTAAGAGATTGATAAACATAGAAAATAAAAGAAGAGAAAGAATACCGCCTTGAGGAACACCAAAGCAATTGTCACTCCACTCCGATGATGAATCATCTAAGCGGACCGACTGCTGACGACCTCGAAGATAACTTGAGAACCAATCCAGAGCATCGGATGAGATTTTGAGATGGGAAAGAAGGGATAAAAGGACATTGTGACTGACGGTATTAAAGGCATTAGAGAAATCGATCAAAGCCAACACCGTGACTTTGGTGTTCTCCATACCCCCCTAATATCGCCAGTCACTTTGAGGAGGGCGGTGGTAGTACTGTGACCAGGACGGAAGCCAGACTGGAAAGGACTTAACAGGTTATTTAGGGAAACGAATCGGGACAGTTGTTTTTGGACACAGGACTCGAGGACTTTGGATAGAAACGGCAAAATAGAGATGGGACGAAAATGATTAGGAAGAAAAGCATTTTGGATTTTTGGCAAAAGAATAACGTAAGCCTTGCGCCAAAGGGACGGGAAGGTGCCAGAATCGAGGGAAAAGTTGATGATGTGGGAGATAGCAAGGAAGAGATGGTCCAGGATGGTGGTAATCATGCGACGGCTGATGTTGTCGCATCCTACGGCATTGGACTTGATGGAGAGGATAATCTTTTTGATCTCATCCGGTGCTACTGGAGAAAAGTGGAAGGATTCAATATCGGGGCAAGGTAAAGCAGCCACGTAGCTAACCGTGAGACGCGAGGTTTGGTGATCCAATGTAGAGGAAGTGGTGAAATGTCTATTGATATCATCCAAACCGAGCGTCCCACAGATGTCAGCACGCCGGTGTTTGCCGATACCTAGAGTTCCAAGGAACTTCCAGATATCGGCGGGGGATGACGAGGAAATATTTTGGAGAATATGTTGGCGTTTAGCGTTGCGAACCATCAGGTTACACCGATTTCTTGCAGATTTAAAAAGAAGCCAGTTATCTTCACAACGCTCCCTCTTATATTTTCGGAATGCCCGATCCCTCCGCCTCATTGCCATATGCACCCCTCTCGTAATCCAGGGTGCAGGTGGCCGTTTCACCTTTACCTTCCGTACGGGAGCATGACCATCATACAGTTTGCAGACAGCAGTACCTATTGAAGATGCTAACTTTCTCATCTACCGTAGCCGCAGATTCCATCTTTTCCCAATTCAGGTCGGCTGCATCCTAAAGGAGTTTGGTTACATCCATACGACTAAAACAACGCTTGTGCAGAACTTTGGGAGAGGATTTAGGAGGTTTAAGGCGATAGGAAAGGAAAATAAGGTCGTGACGGGAAAATCCAGGAGCAGGATGTTGACCATGAAAGGAAACTAAAGTAGGGGTGGATGTGAGCATTAAGTCAAGCCATGTGTCCTCCCCATTAACATTGTGGTGAGTGGGCTGTAATGGCAAAATGTGGAGGCTGGCTGACTCAATGATGTTAAGGAGTTTACGGGTACGGCTGGAATGGTTGGAAAGGAGATCGGTATTAAAGTCGCCCATGATGAGGTGATGTTCGTACTCTGACCCTAAAGATTCCAGTATCGGCTCGATACTGGAGAAATAATCGACAATTGGTGGACAATATACGACGCCAAGCACAGCTTTGGCACCTTTGACATTAATTTCAAGGAACAAGTACTCCGCAGGTGAAGAAGTAGGTGAAGAAGAGGCAAGAATTTTATAGGGTATAGTACTGCAGTGGTATATTGCTACACCACCCCCTCTCCTACCGACACGATCATTCCTTATTAGGATGTAGCCGGAGAGAGAGTAAGATGTAGAGGGAAGATCTGGTTTAAGCCAACTCTCTGAAATCAGGACGGCGTGAATATCTACATCAGAAAAACTTTCAAGCAAGTCATTGTGGTGGCTAGGTATGCTTTGCGCATTAATGTGGCAAACATTCAACATTAAGCCCGATTTCTGCGCAAAAGTGTGTCGTAAGCAGTCCCCCAATGTGCCATCAACAGAACAAAAGCTCTCGTTATCAGAGTTGGAAGCAGATTCATTAGCAGATAGGTAAGCATCGCTATCAGACAAATTATCCATAAACTACAAATAAAATATATAAATAACAATAAATAAACATAACATAACATAACATATCTTCACGCCTTTTATCCCCGAAGGGGTAGGCAGAGGTGTATTACACACCCACACTTCGCCAGATATGTTTCGGTCCCAATGTAATAGGGGGCGAGCCTATTGCCATCTACCAGGCACATTATTAAGCGAGCGATAATTAACCTTTTTAATACACACATAACTTCGAAATGTCAGAGGTATGTGCCCGAGGTACCTGGGGATCTAACCCGAGACCAACGTCTCGGCAGTCCGTTACGTACACCACTGGGCTACCGCCGCTTTTTTAAATAAAATATATAACTTATACTATTAAATTAAATGTATGGTACAAAATGCACGAAAATGTAATGAAACGTTATTACTGCTAACACAATGTACACCGAAACGTAATACACACAATGTTTCCGAACGCAACTATTTCAAGCGAACTTCAGTTTGACAACATTGACAACGACACTTGACATATGTAAGAACTTAAGAAGTGTGAAGTAAGTAAACAAAGTAGGTAATCTAATTACTTTTCTGAAGAAAAGCAATAATAATGTGGGTAAAAAAAAATAGATAGCATAACACCTCTATAACTATGGTCACATCTAAATAATAACACAATAAATGTAATAAACAATGTTAAGCCGAATGCCAAAACAACAAGACAAGTCTATACTAGTGGCAGACAGTTATTTACGCGCCTTGGAATTCGCGTTTGAAGAACCAGTACTCACTGCGACGCCACTTTCGCCCGCTGATGCCAAACCGCCTACTTCTCTGGGATACTTCGCCATCAGGGAGTTGAGCTGCTCCATTGTTGTGAAGTTATGGCGGCTACCATCGGACGATTTCGCCACAATTACGCCGTCTTGAGTCCAGCAGGCCCGCATTCCAAAGTGGTGACGAGCTTTTCCGAACACTGCTTGTCGTGATCTCGTCAGGAACTCCTTCATCGACACTGTTGTACCTTTCAACTTCGTCTTGGCTCTCCAAACCGCTGATCTAAGATCCGCTTTCTCAAACCAGACCAGAATCGGTCGTCGACGGTCACTGGTGGAGGCTCCAATCCTGTGGCAGTTGTTAATGTCTGAGCGCCAGCTTATGCACTATTTGCAGCACAGAGGCCCGACAATCCTCCTTCTCTTCTTCTGGAACCCCAAGAAAAATCAGTGCCTTCCGCCTGTGCCTCGTCTCCATCGCGTCGAGTGTATGGGCGCATTCGTTGATTTGCCGTCTCAAGAGGCCAAGCATCGAAAACATAAGCTCCCGGAACGTGCGGAACTCCTCCGCTACCTTAGCGACAGTCTCCTTTGCCGGACCACCAATGTGAAGCTATGCCTCGAGTTCTGCCATCCTCCTTGAAAAGGACTCTTCAAGATTATCCTGTGCCGTTCGGATGTCAGCCAGATGAAACATTATGAGTTGAAGTTGTTTTTCAAATAGTGTGCAATCTCAAATATTTGTGAAGTGCTGGCAGGTGGTGTATCTTGCAGGATTAAGATTACATATGCAATAATACTTTTGACAATGTAAGTACACTGTATTTATGGCTTATTGTACACAATGTAACCAAAAAAATATCACTTAATTACTTTTATTTAATTAAATCAAATCTTTGCACTTTACAACATGTGTTACTTTTTACAACATGACACCTACCGCCGAAAAAAAAAACGTAGTTTTACGTATATTCTTGCTGAGAAGAAAATTTTTTCACGTTTAGATTTAAATAGAGCTTACCATTTTGTCCCTATAGCACCTGATGACATCGAGAAAACAGCCATCATAACTCCTTTCGGTTTGTTTGAGTTTCCGCGTATGACCTTCGGGCTGAGAATCGCAGCTCAAACATTCCAGAGATTTATGGATTCGGTAGTTTTAAAGGGTTTAGATTTTTTACACAATTTCGTTAATGACGTCATCATAGCTTCAGATGGAGAAAATCAACATAAAGAGCATTTGAAGGCCATTTTCACGAGGTTTAATCAATTTGGCATAACTATTAACGTAAGTAAATGTAAATTTGGCTTAGAAAAGCTAGATTTTTTAGGATACGAGGTGTCTACGCAAGGAATTCGACCGCTTGGTGAGAAGGTCGGAGCAGTTCAAGATTTTCCGAAACCGGAAAATATTGAACAGCTCAGGTGATTTTTAGGGATGTTGAACTTTTACCGATCGCATTTACCTAAGGCTATGGAATGTCAGTCGGTATTAAATAGTTATCTGCATAACGCAAAAAAGAAGGACAAAACTAAGATCGTGTGGACAGAGAAGGCGAATAAAGCATTCGATCAATGTAAACTTAGCTTACAGGACGCGGTTACATTGTTTCACCCGTTGCGAGACGTGCCCTTATCTCTGATGACCGATGCGTCCGGCTCAAGCGTGGAAGCAGTGCTTCAACAAAAGGTAAGTAATGTATATCAACCGTTAGGATATTTCTCTAAAAAATTTACAGGGGCGCAGCAAAAATATACCACGTATGATAGAGAATTATTGGCGATATTTTTGGCTATGAGGCATTTCAGGAACATGTATGAAGGCCGACCGCAGACAATTTTTACGGATCATAAGGCTTTAACGTACGCTTTTACCAAAAGTAATTCTAATGTAGATAGTCCTAGGCGAATTAGGCAATTAGCTTACATCAGTGAATTTACCACCGACATACAGCATATTAGTGGGGAAGATAACGTGGTAGCGGACACGTTATCGCGCATAGAAACAATAACATGTCCCACGGCGATAGATTTCTCAGAAGTCGCATTACGTCAACATAGCGACCAGTACCTTGCGCAAGCGTTACAAAGAACAGTAAATTGCAATTTAAACAAATTTTGTTACCTTTCTGTAATCAACCTATTTATTGTGAAATATCTACAAACAAAATGAGACCTTACTTACCGGAAGAATTCCGACGTACAGCTTTTGATTCAATTCATAATTTAAGCCATCCCGGAATTCGTGTCAGTAAGAAGTTAGTAACTGAGAGATATTTTTGGCCGTTTATGAATAAGGACATTGTTGCATGGGCGAAATCATGTATATGACAAGGCGCTAAAATACATAGGCACAAAGAATCGCAATTAGGTACTTTCCCTAGTGCAGATCGATTTACGCATGTACACATAGATATTGTAGGACCCTTGCCAATTACTGCAGATGGATACAGGTATTGTATAACAATGATTGATAGGTGTGCCGGTTGGTCTGAAGCATTTCCAACCCGTGATATTACAGCAGAAACAGTAGCCGAGATAGTCTTTTCTGGTTGGGTAGCTCGTTTTGGTAGTCCTGTTAAGCTAACTAGTGATCAGGGCAGACAGTTTGAGAGCCAATTGTTTAGCCAACTAATGAAATATTTAGGTATCGACAAATTGCGTACTACACCTTATCATCCGGAAAGTAATGGCATGATAGAACGTTGACATAGAGCACTTAAAGTGGCACTTATGGCATGTTTTCAATGTGACACTAGTTGGGAACGTCAGCTGCCCGCCGCCTTATTGGGATTGCGCGCGGTACCACGTAGCGATACGGGAGTAAGCGCTGCAAAACTTACCTATGGCCGAACATTACGTTTGCCTGGTGATTTTTATGATGAGGTAAGGATAAAAATCTCCGATGCGGAATATGTAGATAGGTTAAAAACAGCAATCAGTAGTTTACGACCTAAACCGGCATCTCACCAAACTTCGAAGTCTTTGTTCATTCATCCTGACTTAGATAAGTGTACAATGGTATTCATATGTAATGACTCGGTACGTCGTAGCTTGCAACAGCCCTACGACGGCTCCTACCCGGTGGTCAAACGCCACCGGAAGGTCTTTACGGTCAAAATAGGCGATCGAATAACGTCTATAGGTTTGGATAGGTTAAAATCTGCATATGTGTTGAATGAAGACACTGTGAACGACGATGACGCAGTAATTAAGCGCACTACGAGCGGCAGAGTGGTAAAAAAGCCCTTAAGATTTATTTAAGTTATGTAATTTACGTCGTCGTTAAAATTCTTCTTTGAATAGCGATTGCGTCATCGATGATCACAGCATTCAAATTCTATAATTTGTTATAATGTGTATTAGTTTTTAAGGTTCTTTCGTAACACATTTCATTTTGATGTATCATCAATTTTTAAATTTCGCAATTAACTGCAATGTCGTTTCTTTAACAAAGTCACTTTGGTTCATACTTATTCACATTTTGTTGTCATAACGATATATACGTATTAAGTACTCATAGCAAATATGGGTTACGGGCAAAGTAAGGAAAAACAAAATCAAAATATAATTAACGAGACAGTAATTAACAATGGATTGCACGATAAAATTAATAATTTCACGTGGATACTGTGTACTTTCGTGGTTTTGACCGCTATTATCATATTGTGTATTGTTTGGAAACGATGCTCAAAAAGCGCTAAGAAATTGATTAGAAAGGAAATATTGTCTGTAACAGATGTGGTACCTACTGTTGAGGTACATACTATGCAGCAGCAGCAACAACCACAACCAGGTGTGGTTGGCCACATAATTATAGTTACGGTACTGATCGTAATTCAATTATGTATTTGTAAAGGTAAAAAATTATTTTACTAAAATTAGCTTATCATTGTGTATTTTGTGTATCAATTGCTCACTTCTAAAGAAGTTTAGTCCAAATATTCTATAACATTTTTGTACCTATTTGTTTTCAAATTGTGTATTTTACCGATTAACAAAGGTGAACATATAATTTGCGTCTACGATAATATATCGTATTTCAAAACTTATAATTAACTCTGTATACTTATGTTACGAATTGTGTTAACAGGAACACAACTTGATACGCTATTGTATTGTAATCGTGACGCCTGCGAATCGAGCGAGACTGCTGACTGGCAAATTGTTTCAACTTAGGACGACTAACAGCACTAATTTTTTGCTTTGTATTATTTCAAGGTTATAACTTAGAATATTGAAGTTAATATTGATTGTATTTTTGTATATTTTTTTTCTTTTTTTGGCAGGAGAGTACTGTAGGGACACAAATGTATTGTTACTCTGTGGTTAGGTAGCTTAGCTCGCCAGTCAGTACGTCAGTCATTGTCGCGTTCGGTCCGTGGTCGCACGCTTTAATAAATAACAAGTCGTGCATATGACCATCTTTCATTTCAAGGTCTGAGATACCTCACACACGAACACACATACAGACATTCTAGATACAAAGACAGTTAATAGTTAACACGCCCATAGTTAACTTTTACATGTACAATATATACTACATCGTCAACATAAATGAGAAGTGAGTCTATTTGAATAGCTGAGGATAGGTTCAATTTAATGTTATGGGTTTAACTGTTGTAACAATTATTGCCATTATTGCCACCACAGGTGCCAACTTTCGAAAAACGTTGTAAGATTAATAATAAATACCTACTGATTGTCAATCGACAGACTAATACGGTTTTATCTTTGCATAGACTGTAGACACGCTCTGGATCGGAAAAAATCTGAGGAGCTGACTGCCAACTTTCAATGTTGGAGCGGCACTGAAAGGAAGAAGAAGAAACATCCAAGTCCAAGACAATACAATAATTCTGGCATAGCTCTATTAACATGTAAACTTTTTTATATTGTTGCATTGTAAATCGTCAGATATTTTTGGTAAAGTATCGTCTTAAATATATTTTTTTTAAGAACAATATTTCATTTTTATCTAACACTTTCCTCAAATTAGACATTTGATATTGCTGTTAAATAATATTTTTCCTCAGATCTCATGAATCATTAGTTTTACGTAAGAAGTCACTGAAAAATATAACTGGCTTGGTTATGGTCGTTACTTGAAAAACGTTCGAAGAGAATATCGGATGATACAAATTGAAAAATGATACATACATACATAGACTCACGCCTGTTTCCCGGAGGGGTAGGCAGAGACTACGGAACGCCATTTGCAACGATCCTGACATATCTCTCTTGCTTCATTCACTCCCATCAGATTCCTCATGCATGCTCTTCTGTTCAGGGTACTGCTCACCTGCCCTGTTTTTAGGATGTCTCCAATCTGGTCAGAGAACGTCCGCCTAGGTCTTCCCCTTCGTCCTGTCCCTTCCACACTTGCCTTATATATCTGCTTGGTCATTCTTTCGTCATCCATTCTCTCCACGTGCCCAAACCATCTTAGCATACCTTTCTCGATGCTTGTCACTATATCTTCTTTTACCCCACAACACTCTCTTATCACACAATTCTTTATTCTGTCAGTCAGAGAAACACCACACATACTTCTCAGTGCTCTCATTTCTACAGCATTTATTCTACTTTCATGACTCTTCTGCCATACCCAACTATCACTACCATACATAAGAGTAGGTACTAACACCCCTCTATGCACAGCCAAACGTGCCTTTTTGGACACGTTTTGGCTATTCATAAACGCCTTCAGAGCTCCATTCACTCTATTACCTGCATTAACTCTTCTTTCAATATCTTTTACATTCTTACCATCTCTTGTAAACAGCGTACCTAAATATACAAACTCATTCATATGCTCCACTCGCTGTCCATCGATCATAATATTACAAGCCGTAACGCATTCCTCCTTTTCAAAAACCATAACTTTCGTTTTACTTACATTCACTTTCATTCCTTTCCTCTCTAACGCACCATGCATGATTTTTACCATCGCCTGCAACTCCTCCGCTGAAGACGCAAGCATAACCTGATCATCAGCACAAAGGAGGCATTTGACAAGTAACTCATTCATCCTTAATCCACAATCACTATGTTTCAAATCTTGCAAACAACTGTCCATGAAGAGGTTGAACAGCCACGGCGACGCTACACATCCCAGTCTAACACCTGTGTTGATGGTAAACCAGTCAGTGTATGCCCCGTTTATCCTCACACAAGCTCTAGAATCCTCATAAAGGGATTTCAGAGCTCGTATGTTGAAAAATCACACTGTAATTATTTTGATTATTAATTTATTACCTACTATCGATTTTGATTTGATTGTAGGCATTAATTATGATTCAGATTAATTATACTTGATAACATTATTCGCACTCTTGAATTATCTACCAAAGGCCCAGTTTCTTTACCTCAGGGTAGGCCCTATCTGTCAGATAAATTTTAAATATTATGTAATGTTTATGAATTTATCTGCTGGTTAATTCATCCAGATCTTACCAGACAGCTTGAAACTGACCCCAAGCCTTCTTAAGAACTAGAGCAACCTATCCTATCATCTGCCATGGCCCTGCCAACCTCACGGTAATAGCGCCCCAATCACGGGAAATGCTTAATTGCGCCACTTACGTTGGCTCTTTCTGAAGCGCATTTATGGACTTTTGGAGTGGACGTCATTCACCGTCGCTGGGTTCTCTGCAAAAAATTAAAAGCTGTGCATATGTTCATTTAACGCCTAAGCTGGAAAAACGCTAGTGTGAGGCCCTGATTCTTACCTGGAGATGCGTACCTAGATCTACTGAAGCCTGTTATTGTTTTTTTTTGTGGGCATTTTCCATAAGCTTTGGCTCCGTTGCGGCTGTACTGACAATGAGAAACCTCTAAGAGGTGATTAGAATTGTTATTTATTATTTTTTAATCATGAGTTCTTGTTTCAGAATGTAGGTAATTATTTAATGATAGAGACAAAATGCCTCCTGCTAACTCTGACGTTTCGGCATGGGTACACCATCGTGAACACGGGATAAATTTCAAGAGCCTATGGTATCACACTTTTATTTTATAATAATAACGCGATAGAAACACATTATTTACCAATACATATAAGCACACTTATGTAGGTAACTTTTCATAAGACGGTTAAAATAAACATCACAACTGCCTAACACGTACATAGGTGATATAAACAAAACTTAACCTTCAAATAAATGTCATTCTCGGATCAACAGAAAAAGTTTTACGATATGAAATACGTCTCGAATTTAACACCCTTCCCAACCTGATGTAAGCGGCTTACTTATAGATAAGATATACGCTCTCAGATAAATCGGATTCTACCAGAATACATTTTAAACCAACAGATATTTTTTCCCAGCGGTGTCCACCGCGCGTCCAATATTTAATTATGGAATATCGAAATGGCACTAAAAATGGCCGCGATATAATTAATTGTTGCAACACAGCTCGCGGCGAACGATAACATTAATGGGATAATATCGACGATAAATATAAACAATTTATGTAATTTGTAGTAATAGATTCAGTATTAACGTTTATTAAAGGCAGATTACTATTTTGTCGCAGGCTTATGCGGACGGTGAGACGAGCTACTTGACTTTCTTCATAAGGTTTTTCTGAGAAGCAAAAACTAATAATAAATTAATCAAGAGCAGCAAGTTTCATTAAACAGTTTTCTTGAGACATATGTATCTCAGATCGTATGGATCAAGTCGAGCATCACTCACTTTTCTTTCAGTTATACTTAGAAACGAAATCTTTTTGTCGATTCTTCGTGCATATCATGTAGATACGCTCATTTAGTGATCTGTAATGCTTTTTTTTGAGAAATAATAAGAATCTTCAAAGCTACATTCATACATAAGCCTCGTTGTCCCATAGAAGAAATTGGCAGTTTGGACTCACACAATTTGCTTTATTACCTTATAGTGCAAACGATAAAATCAACGGCATATAAGTATACGCACAAAACTAAGAACCACTTACCGTTTAATTTAGTCAAGGATAATTTCACTTACATGAAAGATTATCCACCACTTCAAATGAAAATTCTACATTCTATGAATGTAAATGATACATAACATTTCAACACATCAAAACGTAGAGATTATTTACTTCCAAAAACTGCTATTAATAACAAGCATAATTAGTTGTTGCTATTGCAGTTTTAATGTAGAAAAGGAACACTAATTAATGGAACTCCCTACTCGAAAACAAAATATAATAAGAGTTGCTAGAAAATTTTACATTGAGGGCGAGACACACGCGGTACAGTAAGCGACCAGCGATTTGGCTGCAACGCCGGTATTTGAACAGATTTTTACAACTAACTGAGTTCAGAGCCTTTATATTTTATGTTGTTGTTAGAAAATAAATCCGAGCTGCAGTGCTGTCTGCCGTAGAAAGGGTTAAAAGTGGTAGGAAAGTGGACGGGTAGGGGATGACACTTTAGGTTTTTCAGTCATAGAATAAATCGTAGCAGTACGTAATATTGCTATGTTTTCAAAAGATTTCGACAGTAGTTACCAAACTGGTATCAATTTTTAATCGTGGGAATTTAACAAACATTTTAAAGAATATCCAAATTCGGCATAAACATTTGAATGGCGCATAAATTTTTGTTCTATTTAGACAGCGAACACACAGCACCGTGCGAAATGTTAGCAAGGTGACCTCTAAAACTACTACTTCCGTAGTGCAATAAATAGATATTGTAGTGCATCGAACTTAAGCATACCTGAATTAAATACCTGTTTAAATCCACACAGTGACAGTTTGAAACCACTGGAAATGTTGTGCAAATTACAATGAAAAATTGGCCGTGCACAACACCACTCCTCCAAACCAACTACGCTTATCACGAGAAGGTAAAAATAGCGTATGTATTCCGACCTTTAATAACTCTCATACACGAATTAAACAGTGAGCGGACTGAAAAGGTTTATTTCAATCATATAAAATTCAACAAGATTCAGTTGGGACCGGCGCGTTTTTGCCCCAAACGTTAACATAGCGATATTGTTTGTCCAAACAAAACGTACATTTGGAGTCCCACTGCGCACCATTTGATATTATTAAATCAAATCTTTTGTTTGTATTGTAAGAAAGAGTTCTTATCTACTGTTTTTATTTTATAGGTACTAGTTTTTGTCGGCGATTTTGTACGGTTTTTTACTATGTTGGCCTGTTGTCTAGAGTTTGGCTAGAAGCTGGGAAAGGCTTGCAAAATACAGTGGAAGAGATTCATCCAGTCTGGTCTAGCCAAGGCAAAGATCTAAACACCTATGTACTGTGTTTCACAGCGATGAATTCATAGTAATAGGTAGGTACATGTGCAATTTTACCTTAGATCTCCTGGTGATGTTCTTGAGTGGTCCTATAAGATTACACTCATAATTTTGGCCAGAATAACAAGCAAATCGTTATAGCTACCGGTCCAATGGTCAGGGTTTTCTTCAACGAAGTCCTCGGGTACCAAACACGATGCACGTGGGCAGATTCACACAAGTTTTACAATGTTCAATATGTTACAAGTTTATCTTTTATCACAAAACGATTCGCGTAGCTACCAGGATGTGCTTTCCAAAAGGCGATCAATATAATTCAATTCCAAAACGCAAAATTACAAGACTGCGTGAGCGCAAGACAATTTTTACCGGGAAACCGACAAAGACTCAGAGTGAGTGAAAGATTGACAGTTCATAGTGTGACCATAGTCAAAATTTACAATAGACTAAACAAAACGTTACTAAACCGATATAATCGATTTGACTTATCATAAAAAATATTCCTATTTCAAACATCCACCCGCCCCGGACCGGCCTACCGGTCCGCTAATCAGTTGGTAGACGTGACAACATTGCAACCGCTCTCCTCAGAATCGAACCGTCCACCAAGACCTCAGCAAATCGGGGAACTCCATCAGCCCCAGTTACCAAACGAAGAATGCGCCCCCTACGCCATCTGAGTGGCGGAATGTTAGCCTCCTTGATCAAAACGAGGTCTCAAATTTTGGTTGGATCGGTCTTGTTGGTCCACTTAACGCGTTGCTGGAGTATGTGCAAATATTCCAAATTCCAGCGTTTCCAAAAGCTCTGAGTAATCTGGCGTACCAATTCAAAACGCGAGAGACGATTAGGTCTCGTATCAATATAGGGGTACTCAGGTAAGGCGACAAGTGGGCGACCAATAAAAAAATGGCCCAGCGTAAGGGCCTCCAAATCATTCGGATCTGAGGAGATCGGGCACAATGGCCTAGAGTTCAAAACGGCCACAATTTTACAAAACACAGTTGCGAGTTCCTCAAATGTAAGGACAGTTTCACCGATTGTCCTGCGCAAGTGTGTTTTGGCCGATTTTACAGCGGCTTCAAATATACCACCCCAGTGTGGACAAGTTGGTGGGGAAAACAACCAATTTATTCCAAGTCGGGCAAGCCTATTGCCTATATCAGCCTTGTTGGTTTCAAGAAAATTAACTACGTCATTCAAATAATTATAAGTGCCCTTGAAGTTAGTGCCGCAATCAGAACGGATCAAGGAAGGCAGCCCTCTACGGGATACAAATCTGTCAAATGTGGCTACAAACGCCTCGGTCGTAAGCGAGAAGACCAGTTCTAAGTGTACGGCCTTTGTGGAGAGACAAACAAAAACACACAAGTAGGCCTTAACAGTCTTGCTGTTTCGAAGTGTCGATGTTTTCACCAAAAAGGGACCAGCGAAGTCCGTGCCAACACCGTCAAACGTCCTACTCTCTGTTACGCGATCTGCCGATAAGTCTTCCATCAAGGGCTGCATGGTAGAAGTCTTGAGCTTATAACAAGGGATGCAGCGAAAGACTACACTCCGAATAATTCTTCGGGCCGACAAAATCCAAAACTCGCGTTGCAAAATGGCCAACAGCGTATTACAACCAGCATGCGAATTTTTAAGGTGACGGTCAGTTACCAACAAACGTACCAAGTGACCGTCCTTGGATAACAAAAGGGGGTAACGTGTGCCCCGTAAGGGAGGTTGGCGTTCTTGAGACGCCCTCCAACGCGCAAGAGACCCGTATCGTCCAAAAAGGGGTTCAATTTAGATACCGCGCCCGATAATTTCAATTTCCCTGACTTAAGGATAGCAATCTCCTTCTCAAAATGGGAAACGAATCTAAACGAATCCAAAAGGTGAGGGACTCCTGTCGTTCCTGTGGTGAGAGAAACGGTGTCAGTTGTTTCTGTTGTGGGTGCCTAAAGTTAAAAACAAAACGCCTTATCCAAGCAGTAACACCTAACAACTTGTCAATGGAGTTGTAGCGATTCAACAAGAAATCGGGGTCGAAGGCGCATTCCACCTTCTCAAGAGCGAGTGTTCGCAGACCTGGCGTTCGAGGCCAATCAATTTCTGGTCGACTCAACCATTTCGGACTCCACCACAGCGAATGACCTGTCAAACTAGGCGTCAAGCATCCGCGCAAGGCACAATCAGCGGTGTTGAGCTCACATGGCACGTGTCTCCAAACAAGCATGACTTCAAATTTTGTATTTGGGAAACGCGATTAGCGACAAATACCTCCAAGGTGTGGACAGAAGCCTTCAACCAACACGGAACAATTTGGCTGTCTGTCCAGGCGTAGGTCCCATTAATATAAATGCTTTTACCCAAAGTACTAGAGACGAGATTCAATAAGCGTACAAGTAGGGCTGCTCTCGAGAGCTCCAATTTTGGGATGGTCAGAGATGTCCGAAGGGGTGCAACCTTGCTCTTCGCCATGATTAGGGAAACCCTCACCTGACCTGAGGCACTAACTGTGCGCAAGTACACCACGGCCGCGTGACCACGTTCCGAGGCATCACAAAACCAGTGAAGGGTTGGCCTGTACTTCCTGGGAGGAAGGATGGGACGAGGCAAGGAGATCTCGTTGACGGCAGGAAGTGAGGATACAAAAGAGGTCCATTCCTCAACAAGAGTACCGCGTAAAGGTTCGTCCCAGGACAATCCTGCTGTCCAAAGCTTCTGCAAGAAGCATTTTGCCCAAAATATAACAGGACAAATCCAACCGTTTGGATCAAAGGTTCTGGCGACAGTAGACAACAGAAGACGTTTGATCCAAGAACAAGGCAATTTCAAGTCTACGTTATACGTAAAGATGTCTTGGACTGGTCTGTACTGAACGCCGAGAACAGCCATCATGGCGGAGTTGTCAACAATCTCAAATAAATGTGGATCCTGCTGATGATCCTCTGGCAAGCCTTCCAAAAGCGCTGGTGAGTTTGAGATCCATTTGCGCAACTCATAACCAGCGGAGGCCAAAATACCTATCAATTCGTCCCGCAGGAGGATCGCCTCGTCTGCTGTGGGGGCGCCCGAGCAAATGTCATCGACGTACATATCGTCCTTCAAGATGGCGGAGGCTCGTGAGAAACGTAAGCTTTCGAGGTCTGCGAGCTCCCAAAGAGAACGTATTGCCAAGTAGGGGCTCGACCTTAACCCGTACGTATTGGTGTTGAGCTCGTAGACGACCATAGGATCGCGAGGATTCTCTCTCCAAAGGATCAGCTGGAAGCGACGGTCATCATGGTGGATAATCGTCTGCCTAAACATCATTTTTATATCGGCCACAAAGCCAACCTGATGTCATCGGAAGCTGGTGATGACGTCACAAAGGTCCTTGACCAGCTTGGGACCAGAATGCAAGAACTGGTTCAAGGATACGCCTGTAGAAGTCTGCGCAGAACCATCAAACACCGTGCGCAGCTTGCCAGTTGATGGCTTCAATACCGCATGATGCAAGAGAAAGTAATGCTCCACCGAACGCCAATCCAAATTTGACACCGACATGTGTCCCAATTGTTCATATTCTCTCATGAATTTAATATACTTCTGTCGGAGCTCCGGATCATGACCCATGCGACGCTCCACAGCCAACAATCTCTTTTCGGCTAAAGGTCGTGACTCACCAAGCGGAAGCCGAACAGACAGAAAGGGCAGCTTCATAATAATCCGACCAGAACGGAGTCGACCAGTGTTGTTCTGGAAGAACAGCTCGCACTCCTCATGTTCTGGATTCAAACGAGCAGCTTGAGGGGGCTTCTCTACCTCCCAAAACTTCTGAACCGCATCAGAGAGAGCGGAGCCTACAGCCAACAAATTATCAAGTTCAGGTGGAAGGGGGTCCCTAGGTACAGGTCCCATCAAAGCAAATCCAAATATGGTCGAGATGGCAGTCAAACCATTTGGCACCAAGACCCGTTTTCCAGCAATCAAAATTCCACCGAGGACATCAGAGCCAATCAACAAATCAATTTGTCCCGGTGTGTCAAAATTGGGGTCTGCCAGTTCCAATCGCGATGTCAAATTCACCACAGCAGCAGGTAGCTGTTTCTGTGGATGCATACCCAAAATATTCTTCAGCACAATAGCCGAGGTTTTAATCCTCGGGTGTGAAGATTCAACAGGGGCAAACAAAACTTTAACTTGCCCTTCAACATTAGATTCTACGTCACCTATTCCCCAAATACAACTGGCAAAAGAGCCCATATTTAATTTAACCTGCCCTACCAAATAAGTGGAAACAATGCAACCTTGTGAACCTGTGTCCAATATAGCACGGACAACAACAGAGGTCCCCCTGGGGCCCCAGACCCTAACAGCAACCGTTGGTAGGATAACGGTCTCAATGGGGGTGACCGATATAATCGATTTAACTTATCATAAATAATATTTCTATTTCAAACACCTGTGGCAAAGTTTTTCTTTATATATTCATCTTATGCTTTGTGGTATAAATTAATTATCGCTCGCTTGATAATGTGCCCGGTAGTAGGCAATAGGCTGGCCACCTATTACATTGGGACCGAAACATAACTGGCGAAGTGTGGGTGTGTATTACACCTCTGCGTACCCCTTCAGGTATAAAAAGCGTAAAGTTATGAAGAAGTCATCTCCATATCCCTTTCCAACCGACTCTATACGAGCGTGACGATCGATAAAAAAAATCTACATCAAAATTACATTTGCTTTTGTGAACGTGACCGGCCTCGAACGATCGTGTTGATATAAGCGCTTACTTAAAAAAATAAAAGGATCCGTTTCGAGTCGTCAGTCGTCGGGCAACCACCGTTAAAGATGGCCGTGCATTTTGGGTGAGGATCACGCTCACGTAACTATATTTCTTTCCCCTTTTTTCATAACATTATAATAGCTTTTTGTGTTTAAAGTTAAGAAGATATACCAATCAGTACGAATGTGCAATTTTTATAGTAATAACATAGCAATATCTCCGTGTGTGATCAGTTAAATTCAAGTCGTCACGATTGTGACGATCCGGGTTTTAATGCATTTATAAAACCCTAGAACGCATATTTCTCAATGCTGTTTTTATTGTATTTCAGTGAAGTTTGAGCAGTGCTTTTCCTTTATTTAGGCGCACTTTTGAGAGACCAAGACGTTTTGGATCTGTTGCAAGACAGGCATATCTTTGATATTGAAGATTTTGAAGACGAGGGTGACCAATTTAATCCAGTATTTTTTAATAGTTTGCTTGAGGAAGAAAACCATGAAAGTACCGTATGAGATTCTGAAGCAACTGCATCTACATCTGCACCGCGTTCGATTCCTCCAGAATCTTCAAATGTGGTAATCAGTGATAACTCATCGATCTGGTATGTGGAGACAATCAACTTGTACTGATAAAAGCTATGACGATCCAAGTCTTCCCTCGCAGCCAGTAAGGACACAGTGAATACGTTAAGAACTATTTTGACGAGGAGTTCCTTGAAATTGCTGCTTGTTGTTAAAATATTTATCACCTGCGTTAATATGGAACGGAACTAAAAACAACCCCTATAGAAATTTGAAAATTATTTGCTTTTCTTTTGATAATGGGAGTAATCCCGTTATCCACGTTTACCTATGTACTGGAGAGAATCTACCAGATTGTCTCTTATCAGTAATAATATGAGCCGAGACCGGTTCCTACAAGTCAGACATTAGTTACATGTGGTCGATGCAGAATCACCACCACAGAATACACCGCCTAATCCTCTGTGCAAAGAACAACCAATCATTGACCGACTACAAGCAGCCTGTTACAAAATAGAAAGGGTTCCTGGCTATTATAGTATTGACTAGCAGATGATACCCGTCACAGACCGATGTGCATTGAAGCAAGTCGTTAGAAATAAACCACGACCTACAGGATTAAAGAACTTCGTCAAAACTACCAGCAACGGCCTATGGTCGATTTTTAAATTTACAAAGGCGCCAAAACAATGTTTGGAAATACTATGTTTGGTGTAGGTCCATCTGTAGTCTTGCATTTAATAAAAACTATCCCGCCCGGTTGTTGTATTTACCATTATCACTTTTTCACAACTGTCCCTTTGAATGAGAAAATGAACCATTATGATGAATTGAATCCCTGGGCAAGCAGCACTAAAATTTAAGAAGGACAGCAAAATATACCGTTGATAACATCATCAGTTTATAAGAGATTCAGTATCCTTGGTCAAATGGATAATAAAACGGTTCTAATGGCTTCCAATTGTACTGGTGCCAGTCAAATTGACTTCGTTAAACGATGGGACAAGCAAATCAACTCCTAGGAGAATGTTAATATTCCCAGATTGACTGATTCTAAGATGTTACACAACGATTATGATTAAAACATAATCTGTATGTTTTAATCATAATATGCTGATTAAACGCAACTTTTTATTTAATTTACACTACTACTACCTCAAAAGTCACGATCGTGCGTATGTCAACTTATTCCTAATCGTCACGATCGTGAGGGTACTTTGGTGAGAAAAGGGAGGGTATGGAATTTTTTTTACTATTTTTTTTAAGCTTCTTGAAGCCTAAATAACCGTACGAGCTAAGTTAAACATGCAAATATTAAGATTACGTCCATCGGTTGGAAAGGTGTATGCTCACAGACAAGGCCTTGAGTGATCAAAAATATGTGTAGTCCCCCGCAAAATAAAAAAACTATTTCATGCAAAATTTATTTCAAGTGCGGAAAATGTCATTTAAAGGACATCCGAACAATTACGAGTCGATCCCATCCACCACGGTCCCACGGGCGTAAATGTAGAAGCATTATTTTTTAATAGCTTTGCGAGTTTAAATTCTTAATGCTGTAGAGATGAGAGCACTAAGAAGTATGTGTGGTGTATCTTTGACCGACCGAGCAAAGAATTGTGTGATAAGAGAGTGTTGTGGGGTAAAAGAAGATGTAGTGACACGCATCGGGAAAAGCATGTTAAGATGGTTTGGGCACATGGAGAGGATGGATGACGGAAGACTGACAAGGAAGATGTATAAGGCAAGTGTGAATGGGACAGGACAAAGGCGAAGACCTAGGCGGACATTGTCTGACCAGATTGGTGACTAATAGATGGTGTGATTCCTAAGAAACGTTTGAGTGTATAATTCACGCGGGCTGAACCGCGGACAAAGACTGGTGGTACTTATAAAGAATAAAGCAGACCATTTCGTAATGGTATACTTAAAATGTTAGTCATTTTAATTGCGTCGACTTTCAACATTCAGTCATCGCCCAACTTTTAGATTACTTAAGTTATAGTTATTTCTTGTTTTTCACAGATATACCACCTAATAATAATAAAAGTTCTTATGTTTTCACAAACTCAATTAAAAGTCTCCTTAGTTCTATAGCTTAAATATTTTCTATTTTTGTAAGTTGAAGGAAATTTTTGGTTTGTTCCGTGTTGAGATTTAGAGCAATGCTACGTATATGTATTTCTGAATGCTAAAACAGTTAACATAACAGGCTTTGTTTTAACGTCATCGTTATTTGTTATACTTTTACTCTACTAATGTTCTCCGTAATATATAATCTTTTATTAGTGACTAGCTACGCCCGTGGTTACACCTGCAGGGTACTATGGTTACTGCACCGCTTCCATGGCTCACAGTGTGTATAGACTATATAGTCTATAATAGTCTATAAATACCCTTGTCGATAAACGGCCTATCCAACACAGAATATTTTTCTCACTTCGAAACAATAGTTCTTGAAATTACGGCATTCAACCAACCACACACAAAACAAAGGGGCAAAGAAACAAATAAACTCTTCAGCTGCAGCAAATGTCCAGCAGTGGACGTCTCTAGGCTTTCATGATGAACCAACATTTAAAAAAATCACTATCCTATTATGGCCTCCTATACTTCTCTGGCCTGGCCGCTTGGTATAGAGTTTGATATCGAGTTTTCAGTCTCTCCCAAAAGATGCTAATTGACTTGCGTTTTTCCCTTTTCCGCCTCGTACGTTACCCGCGGAATGACAATGGTGTAGTGATATTTTGTATTCTCAATCTCAAACATCACAAAGAAATTTAATAAACATACATAAATTAAACATATCATTATATTTTTAAGGACAAATGACACCCAAACACCTCAAAATCTATGAATTATCATAAAAGACTCGTCAGAGAAAAAAACTTCTCGATTTTTAAGCGATTTTGAACTTTCGCGATTTGTATAGATTACACAAGTTTATTTAGCGGGTTTCTTTATCGCGATAGCTAAGATATTTAAGTTATAAACACTGCAGTATTTTCTGACGTTTCGACCGACACGCAACATTAGTGCTCGCGGAGGGACTGGCGTGAGCTCTGCGCCATCTTCGATAATTATTCTTAATTTATAAATAATGATTAAGCTCAATTTCTTGGTCTAAAAATCATTAAAGGTCTGAGAATAATGATTAGTTGGGACGATACAACCATTAAAAATCATAAACTTTTATGAACGTATGTAACTGATAGTTCGTACAAAGTTTCCTCCACAGCGGTGCGTGCCAGATAACTGCGTTACATGGTCTCACCGAGACGTCTGCGCTGATTAATTACGACACCACCCCTAGCAATTAACCCTTTACGGGTATAAGCGCCAATCCGTGCGGTGCCGGCGTTTCGCACGTATACTGAGCGTATTGTTGTAGTGTTTGGCTATTTGCAAAATAAAAATTCAATTCAATTCAATATCTTTATTTGTGGAACATAGGTTACATAAGGTGTTATAGTTTGCAATATATTGTGATCCGTCTATGTCTTGCCATGCATCAGGCATACAAATTTATAATTTTAATACAATTTTCAATTTTAATACAATACTAACAATTTAATAACATGCATAAAAACATAGTATTTTACAATTCAAAATGAAATTTATGTCAGTCAAATAGTCAACAAAATTCGATAATATTAATGTAAATAAACAATACGATACTAAATTAATGTCAATGAAAAAGAATTTAAATTTACAATAACAATATTATATTTATTAATAATTACCATAGCTTTCCTCTAGAAATTCTGTGATTGAATAATACGCTTTGCCGACCAAATACTGTTTTAAGGATTTTTTATATTTGCCTATACTCTTTTTATATTTGCAACTCTCTTTATCATTAAATGATATAGAGAGTTGATAAGCTGTTGTTAAGCTACCCAAACAAATAAATTTTATTTGTTTGGGAAGCTTATTATATGTTTTGGGGGCCATGGTAAAAATACTTTTACTAAAAAGCGCTGTACGTGAGCTAGGTATTTGTTGTTTGTGCGAATATCTTTTATTATTACAATTTACATAATTATCTATATTACTTTTGACAAACACCGCACCGAGAGTGCGGTAATGTATAGGACTAGGTACAGTGAGAATGCTCATTTCCTTAAATATGGTTTACAGCTATCAATCTATTGCAAATTACACATTGGACGTATACATCTTTTTTGAGACTTGAATATGGTATATATTGATCCCGCTAGAGTTGCCCCAGAAAATGATCCCATATCGTAACAAAGAGTCTACAAATCCGTGATATGCTGTCTGAACTGCGTTTTTATTAACTATTTTGCGTAACATATAAAGCGCATATGAGTACTGTTTTAATTTCTTACAGACACTTTCTATTTGATTCCACCAACATAAATGTTTATCTATGTTTAGTCCTAAGAACTTTGTGCTATCAGTCTCATTTATTTTTTGGTCCTAATATTGGATATTACTAACAGTATTTATTATATTTTGTCTTGTTGTAAATGTCATAATGTTTGTCTTACCGAGATTGATAATGAGGTTATTCGAATTAAGCCAGTCTATGACGTCAGATAAAGAGGAATTTATTTCGCTGTCGAGATTATTAAAATTTATCATCATCAGCCTTTTGTAGTTCGCGTAAGACATAGACAAGTCTTGGATGCAACCAAAATAACGCTAAGACGATGATGATGATAAGCCTCACATAATTTGCGTCACAAAAGCATTTTGGGTCAATAGAGGCATTTAGCTTCCTATACTACGCTGACAAGACGGTTTGGTACAAAATTTGTTCTCGAGTTACGAAAAAAGTTTCGTCCACAGCGATGCGTGCCTGAAAACTGTGTTACACGGTCCCACTGAGACGTCTGCACTGATTAATTACGACACCACCCCTAGCAATTAACCCTTTACGAGTTTAAGCGCCAATCCGTTCGGTGCCGGCGCGGTTTCGCGCGTATACTGATGAGTATTGTTGTGTTTGGGTATTTCGGAAACAGCAAACTGTCATCATCCGCCTTGTGTAGACCAATCCTAGACTGGCCTTTCATAATTCGTCTCACAATAGCATTATACCCGACTACGGCGGAGCCAAAAGGAAGGGTAATGTTTTTGGCAGTCTATATGTATGTATGTTTCACCGTAGTGTCTAAACTACTGAACCGATTTTAATAAATAGGGTGTCAATAGATTCGCAATAATAACCCGGGTGACAAAGGCTATATAAATTTTATCTAAATTTTATTTTGTGACATTTGCTCTCACATCTGCGCTGATTAATTAGGACACCCGAAGCAATTAACCCTTTGCGGGCTTAAGCGCCAATCCGTGCGGTGCCGGCGTTTCGTACGTATACTGACGGGTATTGTTGTGTTTGAGTATTTTCAAAACAGCAGGATATCATCATCAGCCTTTTGTAGTTCCCGTTGGACATAGACCTCTCATAATTTGCGTCACAATAGCATTGTGAGTCGGTAGAGGATTTGGACTTATCTACCTTGCCACGCAAGCTAGTAGGGTCGATGTAGGGTTTTGATGTATGTAGATAAACTATAAGAAGCATACTTAATTGCTTCTTGTATTTGCCCTAGTCACCTTTTAAGACACCACCGGAATCATCACCAGAAAATAAGGGATAATAATATCAGTCCAGCGGTGGGGGTTTACCACGCTGCCCAACTCCACTTCACATGTCTTTCGATATTTAGATTTGTTATAATATTATTTTAGATTTCATATTATGAAGAAAAAGGCATGCATGTATGCGATGTGAATTTTTAACATCAAATACGAGAGTTAAAATACAATTTCAGAAATAAATCCGTTCTTCAAAAATCAGCGATATTGTTCTGTTAACACACTCATGTACACTCGAATAAGTCGCATGCATCAAGCTTTAGCGATAAGATCTATTTACTTGACCGTATTTCGGCTATCCTATACAACATCAGTCCGGTATTCTGACGTTTCGTTTTGGTTACTATTAGTGAGTTCAGTAGAAATTCAGATTAATATAACAGCATACAAATTTATTTAGCGGGACTTAGTCGCGATAATTTACTTATTTCAAGGCACAAATAACTCTTGCAACGGTCGTGGTCAAGGAGGGACTGGATCGATTATTGATAACAGATTAAAAATATTGCAATTTATGTAACTTCTAGTATATTCGGTAATGTTACCAACATATTATAACTAAAACTGGTGTTCAGACGTTATATACCTACATTGATAAACTTTTTAACTGAAACTTGCACAAAGACATACTGATTTGTGTATCTGAGTGAGTACTGAAAATTTATGCGCCAGTGCCAGATAACACGTATAAAAAAAATAGGATCATATCCCGTAATTGTCTCTAATTTCAGATCAGGGGCAAATCCATGTACAGTAATCAGAACAACTAACCTCCTTTTTCTTCGTATGATAGCCGATGGACCAATTGCAAACAAAGACAACAAAAAGTTACATACCTACTATAAAAAGTATATTTCGTCACCTTTCACCCTTCAGACGCGAAGCGAAAGGTCCAATAAAGACTTAAATATAAAATAATACATGCTAATTTATGTATCATAAACTTTTACCGCCTCAACCTGTCATTTTATATTTACGAACGTCGCAACACATCCATAAATTATGTGGATATGACCCATTTCTTGAAGGTAAACGGTAGGCAGATTATGTAGGGTGCGCCCTAAAAACGTGTCATCGAATGTCTTTGGTATAGATAATGTTAATGAAGGACATGTTTTTAAGGGGAGTTTGCAGTTGGTATTTTATACTACTAATCTTGACGAGCTCTTGAGTCACCGTTTGTGTTTAATCTCAAAGAAAGGATTTGAGGCATCATTACTTAATCAGAAAATTCCAGGTAGTAGAGCCTCGCTGATTTCAGCGTGAATGGGCCGGCTCGACCGGGGAAGTACTACCCTCTCACAGAAAATCGACGTCAAGTAACATTACCTAAGCTGTTGCGTTTCGTTCGGTGAGTGAGAGTACCGGAGGCCCTATCCCCATTCCTTCACCCTCATCCCACTTCTCATCCTATCCCTTTTCCCAACCTCTAGGGGCGACAACGCACTTGTTACTCCTGTGGTGTTGCTTGTGTCCATGGGCGGCGGCAATTGCTTACCATCAGGCGATCCGTCTGCTCGTTTGCCGCCTAATTTTATAAAAAAAAGAACTAAATTCAACATCAAATTATGTCCTAGATTCTCTTTAAAGGAGTTCCTAGTGCACGGCCGGACTTATGATCGTAGCCCACTTACACGACTCGTCTCACACCCAACCAAAAGAATATCACTCAAATATCAGCCTTAAGTATTGCAATTTAGGTATTTTTTACATTGGCAACATTTAGCACACAGCTAGCTGTCTGCTAATTTATGTGTAAGTGGGCTAAGGCCTTAAGGCCTCTCTTAATTTGGTTCACAGCAGCACTGAGAATCAATAGGGGATGGGTTGGTATAGGTTTTGATGTCGAGTTTCCGTCTCTTCCGTATATTACTATTTGCTTCGTATATTTTCCATAGTCGCTCTCTCACGACTACCACATAATTTAATTTTTATTAGGTAGTGATATCTTGTATTTTAATCCGTTACCACAGTGTCATCATCGTCAGCCCTGTATATGTATATACTGTCCCATTGCTGGTTACGGGCCTCTTCTCACTATGAGAAGGGTAAGGCCATAGTCCACCACGCTGGCCTAGTTCGGGTTGGCAGACTTCACATGTCTTTCGAGAACATTATGGAGAACTCTCAGACATGCAGGTTTCCGCAGGATGTATTCCTTCACCGTTTAGCAAGCGATAATTAACAATTTAATACGCACATAACTCCGAAAAGTCATTGGTGCGCGCCGTGGATTTGAACCCGGACCCTCTGCGTAGCAGTCAGTCGCTCTCTCCACTTGACTATAACTGCCTTGTCAGTGTCATACTCATGACTAAATTAACTGATATTTGTATGATATTGGAATGTTATCGTGACTGGATCGAAAATTTAACAATGTTTCAACGTCGAAGTCAAATAAGACGCTAATGACATTAACTTAGCAATACGAGTATACCGATTTTGAGTCAAAGCAAAATCTAATCTGTGTGTGAAAAGTGCGTTGATGGACAGAAGTGTTTTCTGTATGGCGCCATGAGTGTATAATCACCTACCAAAATGTCTGTTTTCAATAGATTGCATCCACAAATTTAAAAGCAAACTCACACTATTTCTTTTAGACAAAGCTTACTATATTATTAATGACTATTTAAATGATAATTACTCTTTCCTATGATTTATTTATGTTTAAATACCAAATTGTTTTGTTTATTATGTAAAATGTAGCAAATAATGATTAATATTTTTATAGCAAATACATATTATTTTTGATTTATGACATAATACAAATAATTTTGACATTAGCCATTAATTAATAATTGTATTGCATGCCTTGCGGCGGATGATGGAGGAACCAATACTTATTTATGTACCTATATTATACCACAATAATGTACCTATTTCCGCGATAAAGAAATTTGAATTTGAATTTGAAAAATCTTATTTCGTTCGAAATATTCAAAAAAATATTTCAATGTCATATAAAATATGAGAATTAGCATTCTGTATTTTAGTCTGTTAGTATCTCTACTAAGCTACATTCACCTCTTCAAGTACCTAATTAAATCCAAAATACACCATTCAAAATACAACGACAACTAAACTTAGTTAAACTAAGTAAAAGTATAATTAATTAACTAATAATATTGTATATTCTGAATCTCTCAAAAGCATAACTAGCTTTTCGATAGAAACCTCAACAGAAACTCAAAGTTTGCCCAAACTTTAATTAATTTAATCAAGGTAATCTTATCTCTTGTACTATAGGATGAATGTTAAACTTCAATCCTTAGCCCATGACTCCATATAGAATATTTGGCTAGTATTTAAATATTAAATGACCATTTATATTGTCTCTGTTTTATTTATCAGATGGATAGGATGTAGATTATAGCGTCCAACCTACTAAGTGTTTTATTCTTTAGCATATAATTAGCAACTAACAAACTTTGTGCGTTTGCTAGTTGCTCTTTCACGCTAGAACGGATGAGGATTTTATGAAACTTTGCAGTTTTATAGCTAATTATATGCTATAGAATAAAACACTTAGTAGGTTTTTGGACGCAATATTTCCTCACAATATTTTGCCGCAGTGAACCTTTATTTCTTCAACGCATTATGTAACAACGTGTAATCTAATGACGCATATTTGAATGCTGTTATTATGTTAACTATGCTGCAAGCTCGCTTCACACTATAAAAATCACGCAATATAAGTAACTTAGGCCGATAAATATAATTAGATGAATAAAAGTAGTATCAAGACAATTTTAAAGCAGCGCCATCTATGAGATTTCCAAAACATCAAGTCGAATTACATGTGTAAGCCCTTTTTTATATAAAATAATTTAAATTTGATCATATTGGCGAGGTTAATAGTTGTTTTTAAAAGTCATAGATGGAGTTGCGCATATTTTTCTAAAAAATTGTATCGTTAATTCATTTCACAGATGAGCAAGACAATAAAAAATAAATGTGTTTAAGTTTATAAGTTTTAAGCTGCTTCATCTATGTCTTATAAAATTCATCGAGTTTGTCTGTATGTAACGTAGGTATGTAATAACAAACAGAACTCAAAAAGAACTGCATAGATTTCTAAGAAAATTTAAACTCGAAATCGGCACGTTATTGCTGTAAGTGATTTGAGCTAAATAACGAAGAAAGACGAAAATTAAACATGCCATATATACCTTAAAGATAAGACGTCGGCGTCGGCGTCGGGACGTGACGACCCCACCGCCCACTGGGGGAGTTACTCTGACGAGTAGATACTCGTCATAATATCTCCCCCAGCGCAAGCAGTCAACCGAAAGATGGCGGTCAAACCATCCGAACCTGACGGAAGTAAATCCCAAGATGCTAGATGGGCAGCAGCGTCCAGCACTAAAAACTTCCGCCACTGCGATCGCCAATACGCCTGCCAAGCGTGGCGATTAAGGCATATCCCCCCAAATATGAATCACACCATTAAAACCGGCCCCTAGTCCCCGGCGGCCCCGCTAGTCCTGGTTATGGTAGCGGCCATGGTAACGGCGGGGCAAGGGGTGCGAAGAATCTCCGGAAGAGATCGGGCTACCACCACCAACGACAATTGACACTGGCAACACTGAACACGCGCACACTGCGGACCGACGAGAAGATTGTCAAGCTGGAAGAAGAATTTAGCAAGTTGCGATGGGATATCATAGGCCTATCTGAAGTCCGAAGACAGGGGGAGGACTCGATAGTTCTCAATTCCGGTAACTTAATTGCTCTTCTACCGGGAGGGCGATCAACAGTCCCAAGGTGGTGTCGGGTTCATCGTCCACAAATCTCTCGTGACCAACGTGGTAAATATCGGGAGTGTGTCGAGCAGGGTAGCGTACCTTATACTCAGAATATAGAAAGCGGTATTCGCTGAAGGTCATACAGGTATACGCTCCGACCTCGTCGCACCCCGATGAGGAGGTGGAAGCCATGTACGAGGACATATCTCGGGCTATACATGGCTACAAAACCCATTACTCCGTGCTCATGGGAGATTTTAACGCGAAACTGGGCAAACGCGACGGTGATGAGCTGAGAGTGGGGCAATTTGGTTATGGGCATCGGAATTCCCGGGGTCACTTGCTGGCTAGCTTTATGGCAACGACACTATACCGAAGATATCCCGGACGTCAGCATGCACGAGATTAGTGTGGCTCTCAAACAGCTTAAAAACAACAAGGCGCCGGGTGATGACGGAATTACGAATGAGCTTCTGAAGGCTGGCGGTGCACCCGCTAGAGAAGCCCTCCGGAAGCTATTTAATTCCGTCATTCTCGAGGGTAAAACGCCACAGGCGTGGCACAGAGGTGTGGTGGTGCTTTTCTTTAAGAAAGGGGATAAAACTCTCTTGAAGAACTACAGACCCATCACACTTCTGAGCCACGTCTACAAGCTGTTTTCGAGGGTCATCACGAATCGTCCCGAGAGCAAGCTAGATGACTTCCAGCCTCCCGAACAAGAAGGTTTCCGTAAAGGCTATAGTACCAAAGACCACATACATACGCTGCGGCAGGTTATACAGAAGTCCGAGGAGTATAATCAGCCCCTATGCTTGGCGTTTGTGGACTATGAGAAAATTTTCGATTCGATCGAAACCTGAGCGGTGCTACAGTCTCTTCAACAGTGCCGGATTGACTACCGATATATCGAAGTGCTGAAGTGTTTGTATGAAAACGCCACTATGTCAGTCCGCCTCCAGGACCAGAGTTCGAAACCTATTCAACTCCAGCGAGGGGTGAGACAGGGGGAGGTCATATCCCCGTAACTGTTTACCACTGCGCTGGAGGATGTTTTCAAGCTTCTGGACTGGAATGGACTCGGCATCAACATCAACGGCGAGTACATCACTCACCTTCGATTCGCAGACGATATCGTAGTCATGGCTGAGAACATGGAAAACCTAGGCACAATGCTCGATGGCCTCTGTAGAGTCTCCCAACAAGTAGGTCTTAAGATGAACATGGACAAGACGAAAATCATGTCGAACGTCCATGTTGTACATGCTCCTATTCAGGTTGGGAACTCTACGCTCGAAGTTGTCGACAAGTATATCTACCTGAGACAAGTAGTCCAATTAGGTAGGTCCAACTTCGAGAAGGAGGTCAATCGTCGAATCCAACTCGGTTGGGCAGCGTTCGGGAAGCTACGACATATCTTCTCGTCCGATATCCCGCAGTGTCTCAAGACGAAAGTCTTTGACCAGTGTGTGTTGCCAGTGATGACTTACGGATCAGAGACGTGGTCGCTCACTATGGGCCTTGTCAGAAGGCTCAAGGTCACTCAGGGCGATGGAGAGAGCTATGCTTGGAGTTTCCCTGCGAGATCGAATCAGAAATGAGGAGACCCGCAGTAGAACCAAAGTCGCCGACATAGCTCTCCGGACAGCCAAGCTGAAGTGGCAGTGGGCAGGGCACATAGCTCGAAGAACCGATGGCCGTTGGGGCAGAAAGGTTCTGGAGTGGCGGCCACGTACCGGACGACACAGCAGAGGTAGGCCCCCCGCAAGGTGGACCGACGATCTTGTCAAGATCGCGGGAGGAGGTTGGATGCGGGCGGCTCAAGACCGGTCTGTGTGGAGAACCTTGGGGGAGGCCTATATCCAGCAGTGGACGTCGTTTGGCTGATATGATGATGATGAAGACATGCTTTTTTTTACAGTACAGAATAATAGTAATAGAGTTAGTACAAAATAAACATTGGCCGTTAATATTTTTGTGCGGTATTTATTGGTGTAATTATTGTTATTAATTAATAATTATATTTTCATGTCGCATATAAACTTAAGTGAGATGTGGAACTAGATTTTTTTACTTACACACAGCCAATTATTTTATGTTAAAATCGTGTAAAGTCATAACTTAGATGTGTTATAAATTTTCACCATATAAACGAAACCATTACTGGATAACCTTTATACCGGCGCCGATCACCAGCAGAGGGTGGGCATTTTTTGACTGAGCTGAGCGTGCGTGGCCAGGCGCAACCGGTCGATAACAGATGGATTGTTCCTTACTGTCCAGGACCTTCCAGACGCTTATCAACGTCGAGTCGTGCACCAGCGTCGAGTCGATCAAATACGTCAACAAAAGGAGCGATCAGGCGACATTTGCTTTACAGAACACTGATAGAGACGAAGTGACAAAGTCTGGTCGCTATATCAGCACGTCTGAAGCGAATTGGCGGATACTGGCCTTCTCTATACATGACAGGCATCCTATCATCATGCATTTAGACGTCCACCTAGAGAACGGCCAGCGCATATATATTGATCCCGACAAAGTTGCTGAGCGCTTGGAAAATCTGCGCCAAACAACTCTCTTGGCATTTTTCAGGCTCTGTGAAGTAGACCAGTTTGGGAGGTACTTTACGTATGACGAGGTACCTTCATATTACACGTACAAAAAGCGAAAAGGTGTATTCAACCGACGTCGACGAAGAGGTGCTGTGGAAGGTTTTCCGGGAAATTTCAAGAACACCGCATTCGGTAGAGTTTATACCGTGCACCCGAATAATGGCGAATGCTATTTTCTGCGGTTGTTACTTCACACGGTCCAAGGCCCAACATCTTTCGCCTTTCTGAGTACATTTGATGGCGTGGAGTATCCAACTTACCACGCAGCCTGCGTAGCACGTCACCTTATCGACGTTGACCAAAACTGGGATGACACCCTCGCGGAGACGAGCGTCAGTGACAGCCCCAGCAGCATGCGTCATCTGTTTGCCGTTATCTTGGTATTTTGTGGAGTCGCGAACCCGGTAGCTTTGTGATAGAAGTATCGCCATTGTCTGTCTAAAGATTTTCTATGTGTTTTGAAGCATGCTACTGGAGACGAAGTCGAAGTAACTGATGAACGCGTGCTAAACACCTGTCTCAGTTCACTTTAAGATGTGGTAAATTCTATTGGCGGCAATCCACTGGTAGAATATGGGTTACCAGCTCCCCAACCATCACCGCATCAACTGCCGATGATCCGACTGTGGAACTCGGGAATATAAAGCTGAGACAATTTACGATCCGGAAGAAATGACCACCATACGAAATGACCATGTCCACCATACGGTAGTAGAGCCTTGCTGATTTCAGCATGAATGGGCCGGCTCGACCGGAGAAGTACTACCCTCTCACAGAAAATCGACGCAAAGTAACAGTATCTAAACTGTTGCGTTTCGTTCGGTGAGTGAGAGTGCCGGAGGCCCTATCCCCTATTCCTTCTCCCTCATCCCACTCCTCATCCTATCCTTTTTCCCAAACCCAAGGGGCGGCAACGCACTTGTGACTCCTGTGGTGTTGCTTGTGTCCATGGACGGCGGTAATTGCTTACCATCAGCCAATCCGTCTGCTCGTTTGCCGCTTTGTTCTCTTCAGATCAAAAACAAATTTATGACATCGTCTCAAGGACGGTTGGGCAAAACCAAGATTTTTCTTGGATGCTCCTGGTGGAACAGGAAAAACATTTGTTACCACAGGCATACTTGCAGAGGTCAGGAGGCAAGGCAAATTACCATTGCTGTAGCGTCGTCGGGAATCGCTGCCACACTGGTTGCGGGTGGCAAGACAGCACATGCCGTGTTTAAAATTCCCATCGATTTAGAGAGCGCCGAAACGCCTGTTTGTGGTGTGTCACGTAACAGTGATAAGGGACACGTGCTCAAGGATTGCTCTCTGATCGTATGGGATGTGTTTACGATGACCAATAGGAAGGCAGTTGAGGCTGTGGACAGAACCCTGCAGGACATCCGCAGGAACGAACATTTGATGGGTGATCACAGTTCTGATCAATGGCGATTTCCGACAAACACTTCCCGTGGTGACGCGGGGATCGAAGGCTGACGAGGTGAATGCTTCGTTGAAACGATCTTCGTTGTGGTCACGAGTTCGTGTGCTGCGCTCGAACATTAATATGAAAGCTCGGCTTGGCGGCAATGCACTTGCTCAACAATTCTCTGATGTCCTTCTAAGTCTTCGCGATAGCACTTTACCAGAGGAGAGAGGTGCACAGGTGGTGCTTCCAGAATTTCTCGGTAGAGTTGTATCCAGCTTAGAAGAACTCACTCGCTGTGTGTACGGGGACATCATTCGTATACCGCACCAGCAGAATTCTTGGGTGTGTGAGCGGGCCATTTGACGCTCAAAAATGATCAGCCAGCAGTAATTAATGAATGCATTCTCTCGGAAATTGAGAGGAATGAATTGGTCTACACCTCTATAAACACTGTCGTTGAGCAAGATGACGCCACACATTATCCCGTGGAATTTCTGAACTTCCTGTAAGCAAGTGGACTTCCAGCGCATACCATCAAGCTGAAGGTCAGTGTCCCGATTTTGCTTCTTCGGAACCTATCTCCTCCGAAGTGGTGTAACCCCTGAAAGTCATCTCGCCCCACAGACACACCACTGAGGTGGAAATTCTTACGGGTTGTGTCGTTGGCGCGGCAGTATTTATACCACGCATTCCCCTCCTACCTCATAACTTCCCGTGAGTATTTGCTTCGCGATGACCATCAATAAGTCGCAGGGGCAGACACTGAGGGCAACGGGTGTCGACCTCAGGACGAGCTGCTTCTCACACGGGTAGCTGTACGTCGTCGCTTGCTCCCGCATCACCAGTCCTGACTCTCTTTACATTTTGGCTGCGGAGAGCCAAACCAATAATGTTGTTTATCGAGAAGTCCTATAAGTATGTATTTTTACCCTATTTTGTGTTCCTTATTCATTATTTTCTCCATCTGCTTCAGTCACAAATTATGACTTAATTCAGCAGAATCACCATTAAGTCATTTATTCAAAGCAGGCTGAAAATCAGCACTTTTTGAAGGTCAATTTTACAAAAGACGGTCTCCTTCCGTTACTGCACTTTCTGCAGATATAAAATATAAAGAAGAAGCGGGTAAATAAAAGTTATTTTAAAAGGTAAAATCGTAGAATTTTATTTAATAATTTGGTGCTGTATAGCGTTCACGCAGACAACGTCGCGGGCAGCAGCTAGTATGTTTAGTATGATACTAGTGTACCATAAAATCTAAGACAGTCAAATCTGCCTTTGATTTTAAATGTGGCCAAATCATTAGTCGAGTAATGTTTAAAGGTTCGGATTCCGTACAACTAGATTGTTTGGGATCGCCGCGGTCGAGACGCTAATTACAGCCTCTATTGATCGGTGGCACTAAAATACTGGCATTCAAGTGTTTTGTTTAGCTGCGGTTCAAGAGCTAAAGCCTTAAAGCGACGGTAGACGGTAGTACAATGATAATTTACGATAGAGGATTTTGATTTGACATAAAAGGTGAGAAGACGGGCAGTGATAGCCGAGTGGATATACCAAGAGACTGCTATGCAGAGGGTATCAAGTTCGAATCCACGGCGCGCACCACTGACTTTTCGAAGTTAAGTGCGTATTATATCGCTTGCCCCGTGCCTCGGAGAGCACGCTAAACCGTCGGTCCCAGCTGTCATGAACATCTTTGACAGTAGTTACGTGGTGTCAGTACCCTCAAATAAACTGATACATGTCTAGACCATGAATATGCCTATCCCTTAGGGTTGCGGAGCTCAGACGACAGTCGCTCTGAAGAAAAGCTGATTTTCTATCAATCTGGTTAGACTAGTAAGCGGACCCCGGGCTCTAAGGCTAGAAGACTTGGATGCAACTGGGATAACGCTAGGACGACGATTATGATGATAAAAGGTGAGAGGTATTTTTTTATATCGTCACGACTGTATCCCCGAAGGGTTAGGCAGATATATAATATTATACCCACATTTTGCCTTAAAAATTTTTGGTCCCACGTATAGATGGTGGCGGAAAAATTCTGAATCATTCCCGTCGAATACTTCGGCAGTATTCCGAAATATTCCGAAACTTTGGGAATATTTCAACTGTCAAAGGAACCCAGGCAAATCGACCTTAGGTACTATTTCGCACTTGCAAGTTGTAAATTATATTATCTTTGTTTGCTTGCAAGGTTTGCCTTTATTTGTTTTTATTGACTACGCGTTAAGTAGGTAGATAATGCTTAATACCTACCTATGTGACTCACGAATACTCGCGATGCATACGGAGCTATATATAAACTAACCAAAAATATAGGTAAATATAGACCCTTTTTCAAAAACAAATCAAATATGCTAGGCCTGGCTTTTATTCCACAACTAACATTTATAAAAATAGCATTCGATTTGAAATAAGTAGGTACCTACCTAAAAACAAAAGAATAAAAATCCTGTTAATCGCAGGCTAACATATCTACTATAAAAACATCAACATATACTTATTCAATCCCATTTATAATAAAAACCCACCACACAACAAACAAACACGTTTATTCCCATTAATTATTCGATTGCGGGGTACGAATCTTTCTTGCGGGGGATAAAACCTCTCCGGGGAGCATCTCCCCTCTTACCGCACCCCGCACCGCCATCGCCTGCACGCACGACTCGTGGCAGTCGGGCGCGCGCGGCGCGGCGCCAGCGCGGCGGCACCGGCCGGCGCACAGAGGGGGCGGCGGCGGCAGCGATCGACGATCGATGCAAAATACGATTTTTCAGCAAAAAAAATACAAATCTTAATTAAATTCATTTTTGAATCATTCTTATTTAAAGAATCTTTCCCAGAAGTATTCCGGAATTATTCAGATTTTTTCAGAAGTTTTGCAACTAACTCCCACGTAATAGGGGGCGAGCCATTTGCCGTAACCGGGCATAATACCAGACTCCGTGCTGCTACTGAGAATTCGAAAAACTCAGTAACACTTTTGCGCGACCTAGGATTCGCATACGCTCTCCACTGGACCTCGGAGGCAACAAAATATGTATTATTTTTCTGTGGACTAGAGTACTACAACATTCCAGATTCAATGCGAGTTGACAAGTTCGACTACAGTGGTGCTACCCCTTCATAAAACTTATAATCAAACAAGCGAAGTCAGCAAAAAATGAGATTGAAGCCTATTTCCGTACATTATGGTACTGCAATAAATATCCAAGATAGCTAGCCTGACCTTATGAACCTTATGTTACAAATTCGCAACGCATATAAATACCCAGTTCATTAAACAGAGCATCTAAATCATTTACGCTATAACATATTGTTGTTAATTACCTCGTATTAACGCGCACGGCCAGAAAAATTTAAAGGTCCGAACCCCGCTGTCATTAGCTTAATGTTCGCACACTAGAATGGCGTGGCCCCGTACCTAAAGCTGTGAAACCAACAGAGATAAACGGAATGAGATGAGATGTGTGCAAGGACATACATCAATAGTAGGTGTATATCTATAAAGCTTGGCAATAACAGACATTACAGATCATGCAGTGCATCTATCCCGGCTTAGCACAGCATCCTGGTTCAGAAAAGTACGCTGTCAGCCTCAAGGCTGACAGCGTGCGTAAGTGATATCATGTCACTTACGTAAATGTTGGATTGAATGACTTTTTATTCAAAAAGTGAGATTGAAGGACTGAAGTGCGTTAATTTGTCGACAATAGTTGGCCATAAAACTAGTAAAGTCTTAATGAGCAGCATTCGCCACGTAACATAATATAATTAAACATCTCGCCGTCTACATATTTTTCTGGTCTCGTAGTGGCAATTCTGTTGCGAATTCTCGATAATAATATCGAGAATTTGCAACAGAATTGCAGTACTAGACTTGATGAAAGAAAAACGCGTTTGGGCCTACGTACTAAAACCACCGCGGTGTCCTCGACTTTTGGCAAGACTCCGCGAATCTGCTGCAGTCTGACATGCGTGACGTCGCGCACCACTATGAGTTCTGCCTAAGTACTCATTTTTTTTTAAGTAAGTAAAAATACGTTGATGATGTTGGAAGCAAAAAAAATATGTGAGTTTTCTTAATTCTGTCTCTAAAAAGCTATGTTCTCCTAGGTTTACTATCAAGTGATTTTAGTTTATTTATGATTCCCTCGCTCCAATCAGCTTCCTAACACATTACTGATGAATACGCAGAGTATAGGCCGCTGAGTTATATCCATCCTGTTAACATTTGGTAAACCATGGTGTTTATAAATACCCTCCATTCTGTTTTCCGACGTTACACGTCACTCGTCGCCTGTTTGGTATACCAGAGGCAGATTATAAAAAAATTGCATGAGTTGGGGAATTGGTAGGCTTTGTACTCTGGACAACATATTTATGGCTGACAAAGAATGTATCAGTGTAATCACGTTAATATTATTTGCATTGCATTGTAACTGCACGTCGTATATAACGATTTACGAGATCGCCTTTCCATTATGCAAAATAGACTGACAATTTCTATGTTGCTCTTCAAGGCCGTGAAGTCCTCAGTCAAATGGCTTCTCAACATTTTGAGCCTAGCTGCAATTTTGACGATACTATACTGATGTATCTATGAGACCACGAGTATTTATGAGACTTTTTATGAGTAGTTCAAAGCCTTCTGTCCTCCATTCAGTAACAAGATTGATGGGGCTGTAACGTATTATTTCACTTAAGTGCCTGTAAAAACTGAAGGTACTTTATATTCCACACAATTTCTTGTGTCATCTATAAAAGCGCAGGAGACGTTAAGCCGCAGTATATGTCACCTCTAAAATCAGGACGTCCCTAGAAAATATGGATGTCTAGTAAAAGCATTAGCTTCGTATCCAACAGCTGAACTTATTAGCAACCAATTTTATGCCTTGCCAACTTAATAATTAGGTTTAATTTCATACTAAACATGTTAAGTGCCTATTTGGAGAAATATTATACACGTACAGTACTCCCAAATTAATAATGCGCATGCAGATCTTCGTTAATTGTCGTATTCCCGGAAACACCCGAATCATTGAATTGTAAGAGCCCTTAACAATGCACTTGCATTTTGCACCTTGTTCGAAAGAAATAGGAGTGAATATTATGTGTACACAATCGAAAACAATTCGGGCGGTCGGCGGCGGTCGCCGGTCGGCGGTCCGTCAAAGGTCCGTCAGTCGTCTTTATACAATGGTGGTTACTGCTCGTGTTCTCTCTGTGTGGAATTATATAGAGCTGCTATTACACATCCTTCTTGGTTTTGTTTTCAAAGGTGAATTTAATTATGTTATTCAAATTTAAATAATTTATTTTGTAAAATAGGTAAATATACTAACATTTTTCACGGCTTGTTAATATTAAAAAATTAAAAATACCTACTTTAAATACATATTAAGTACTAAAAAAAACATTTTAAAAAGATACTTACAATAAACAAATAGATATAGGAATAAATAATGTTATAAGTATATTAGTACATAATGCAATAATACAACAAATAAATAAAAATATGTCTAACTCTGCCCATACCATTTTCTTTCAGACGTATTCTTCCAGAATGGATAAATTTAAACGTGGAAAGCCACTTAAGTCACAAGCACGGCAAATGGTATTTAATGTGAACCTTTATTTCTTAAATGAAGCCAATGTTTTCAAAAAAGACCATGATGGTTATTTTAAAAAAATCAGGACCGTGTTACAAAAGCTACAGGAATTTCACGACGAACTTTGACTAATATTTTAAACGAAAAAAAAACAGAATCAATCAATGAAATTTTCCACACCGAAAACCTAGAAGTAGATTTCGGCTGGGACTTGATGATTTCGACTATTCGTAATATGATTTACAATTTTCACTTGACGCTCAAAGAAATCCCAACCGTAAATAATTTGAGAAAAAAGTTGATCGAAGCTATTAATTTCAAAGGCTGTGCAGAGACTTTAATGCTGATCTTGAAAGAAATGGGGTTTAGGTTTCTGAAAACTGATAATAACAGACGGTTACTTATGGAAAAGCATGAAATACTTTTAAAAAGGATCAAATAATCTTAGAGAAATACAACAGCTGAGGAATTCTGGTAGAAATATAGTGTTTATGGACGAATCATACGTGCATACATCACATACTAAGGGTAAAACTTGGCAAGATAGCAGCAAAAAAGGTATCAAACAACCCATTTCCAAAGGAGAGAGAATAATTATTGTACACGCAGGCAATGAAAAAGGCTTCGTCCCAGGGGCTCTAATGTTACATAAATGTGTCGACTCAGAAGGTGATTATCATGAATAAATAAACGCGGAACGTTATCAAGCTTGGCTACGCAATCAATTGATTCCTAACTTGCCTCCTAATAGTGTGTTGGTAATTGACAACGCCCCATATCATAATAAGCTGTCTGTGAAACCACCAAACTCAAACACACCTAAACCACAAATGACAGCTTGGTTACAACAACACAACATTCCGCATGACCTAAAGAAACTGAAACCCGATTTGTATGAAATTATAAAAAGACATAAAGAGAAATACACAGAATTTGTCATTGACCGTATAATGGAGGAACGTGGGCATCAAATTATACGATTGCCACCATATCATCCCGATTTTAACCCCATTGAAAATATTTGGTCCCAAATAAAGCAACACGTAGCAAACAAAAATATTGCAATGACTGTCGCGTCAGTTAAAGATGCTATATTAGAAAAATCAATAATATAGGACCAGAAGAATGGAAAAAAGTTTGTGATCATGCTGTTAAATGCGAAGATGAATATAGAAAATTTCACCCAAGAATCGAAATTTTTTCTGATGAAATGATTATTTACACAGGTGATAGCAGTGGGGAAAGTGTCAATGAACAGGAGCATAATGAAAGTTCTGATGAATCTACGATGTCAGGAATAGAGATCCTCCCTGATTCTGATTAATTTTTTTGTAATTGTAATATTATTCTGGAATGATCACTGCTGTAAATACTTTTGAACTGAGATGTTATGATTAGATTTCTAAGATTTTAATGTAACCTGTGTTTGAAAACCATTTTTCTTCTTCTAATATAAACCTTGTATTACTTAAACCTTCTTTTCTTCCATCATTACACCAGCTACAGCAAGACACTTAAAAAATATTATAATCGAAGTAAATCAATTCAACAAAAATTGTAGCATATTCGCTATCGTGTGGTTTTCTTCACTATTTACTTATATGGAACTATCGAATCAAATTTCTTTACTGATAAATCAATATTTATTTTTTAGCACAAAAAACATAATTTTACTAAATTATGCACTTAACAACTCTATATACATATCGTCTTCCGATGCCCGGGGAATACGACCGTTGCCGAACAGTGACGAAGATTTCTATGCGCATTATCACTTTGGGAGACCTGTAGGTGATATTCTAACTGACATGTGCATGCTACGCTTGATAATCTTAATATATAAAATCCTTGCGTTACTGACAGACTGACAGACACGCTACAGCCGAAACTGTTGGGCGCAGGAAGCTGAAATTTGGCATGTATGTTCCTTGGAGACCGTAGGGGTGCTCTAAGAAGGGATTTCCCGAAATTCCCACGGGATCGGCTAAACGGTTAAATTAAAAAACAAATGCAGGCGTAGCTGCGGGCGTCCTCTAGTGTTAAATAAAAATATGAACGTTTTAGGCGTTTCAGTAATATAACAGATTTAATTTGGAGTCTTTGGCGGTGTATTATGCGTAATATGCCGCTATATATTGCGAAGAGTTAGGTACTTATGAAGTAAATTTCAGACCTGGTATTATGTATTAGCTAATATTACTTACACATAAGAACTTGGAAACTCACATGCATAAGAGCAAGTAAAAAAATTGCATTTATTTTATCCGTGTGATAATGTGTGTGTTTTTCTTCATCATCATCACACAGCCCTGAGCAGTCGACTGTCAGACATAATTTAAGCCGCCCCTAGTTTGCGACACAATAGCATTGTAAGCAAGTAGGAAGATTTGGGCTACTATATATACTAAATACTATGTAAAAAAACTTCATCTCTTACAAAAAGATCATTTATGTGAGTACGAAGCGGCGGTGACGTCAATGAGCTTAAGTTTGCAAATTATGCCCACATAAGCTCAAGAATTATTTGTCTGTTCTCATTATTAAACCCGATAGCAGGATCATAGACAAACTTATACCAAAATTGATTACAACATTAACCCAAACTGCACCAATTTATATAGATAATTGCAAAATTTGTTAAAGAAAACAAAATGTTCCCTTTATCCTCCTATCAATCTTTTCACCAGAAAATCTTGTAATTTTCTTGCTCTGAAGCATCGCGCGATATTTTAACCCTACTTCGTTCAAATCCCAATCTTGAATCCACTGAGATCATAATCCTCTTGATACATTCCGTATTTACGGCCAGGACACGATATGGCCCGGCGTAGGACTGGTAGGACGCTAGACGGGACGGTGACAGAAAATAATAATACAATATTTATTTATAGTCACAGTCCTACATGAGCAACTAAAACTATGTAATGCGACGCAATGAAAGCTTCATACATTTTTGTATGTCACAGGAGGTGGCAAACGAGCTGCAGCAGATGTATTATTGCCTGATGGGGAGCGATTATCGTCGACCATGAACACCTGCTACACCAAACGAGTAAGTGCGCTGCCGATCGACCTGGATGGGTAAATAAATGGGAAGAGGAGGGGGAATGTCAGCGAAGGAAATGGAGCCTGCGGCACTCTCACTCAGCGACGATACGCAATAGCATAGATACTGTTACTTTATGTCAGTATTCTGCGAGAGAGTAGTTTCCTCGGTTAAGCCACCCTATTTATGCTGAAATTAGCAAGGCTCTTCTTTTTTAGTCACTTTGTCTTCCAAGACATGTACACAACATTTTATTCTAATGGAAACCTCCATAGTCGCTTTAATTTAGGATAGGTATATAATATAAGTGTCAAGCACACGAAAACTAGTATGTCCAAACCTAAGCGTCTTTTAAATATTTCTGTATAATTATGAAATAAGAACCCTAACTTATAAAAGTACTAGAGGATGCTCGCAGCTACGCCCGCACATTGCTTTTTAATTAGCGTTTCTGCCCGATCCCGTGGGAATTTTGGGAAATCCTTTCTAGGTGCTCCCCTACGATCCTCAAGGAACACACATGCCAAATTTTAGTGTCTTCCGCGGAATAATTTTGACTATAGCTTGTCTGTCAATCAGTCAGTAATGCAAGAATTTTATATATACAGATTTCATTTGCACATTTTTGTAATAATTCTCTATATATTTGAGTGACTTGAAGGCAATGCTATTGGATATTATTAGTTGAATTCTTGTAAGAACACAGCTCGAACATTGAAATCAAACTATGGTTTACAGATTCTATCGCGATATATTGGTTTTAGTTAATTTACATTTAAACCGAATGATCTAGAACTACATTTTTTAATTATTACTAGCCGACGTTTCAGTTTCTTTACAGGAGCTGTGGTCCCGGCAGAATGAGCTTGCACTTCAAATCTCTCTCCGCGTATCACGTTAGCGACAAGATCGTGGTCAAGTTATTATAACAACCTCGAGTTCTCACGCAATACCCGCGGGGGACGACTTCTAAATAATTAGGGATCATCTTGAGACTCGCAAGGATTGAATAGATACAACTTTTGATAGATTGATACAGTGATTGAATGTGGATGGATTCTTGCGAGATTCAAGTAAGTACAAAGACAAATTGGAAAGACAAAATATATAGTGATGGTCCTCTAAGCATGTTCCAAACACAGTTTTCTTCTGTCTACTGCTCTATCGATGTACTTGTACTGTATGTACAAGAAAATTGAGTCGTGTATGTTCTACTTCTTCTCGAGTCGTTGGTACAGAAATAAAATGGCACCAGCCCAGTATGTGGCCACAGCCACGGCATTGTCAGTGGCTTGACATATATCGGCCCCCGAACATCTGTGCGGACACTTGGAACTTGGAACCGTCTCATGCCATATTTTATTTCTTGAACCAGTCGGATGGTCTTGACTAGCCTATATATCGCATATCCATAAGCCGTATATCGCAAAAAACTTTTGCGGCTTTTTAGTCTACCACGGGGCAATCTATGGTTGTGCAACGGGTGTCGAGGGTCCCCTTCCTGGCGGCGTTTCTCAACAGCGCAGGCCTCTTCTCGGCGAACCGCGGGCGGGGCAATGCCTGCCAGAGGGTAGATTTTATTTAGAGGTGTGGGCTTTATACATCCTGTTATTATGCGACACGTTTCGTTCAGTGCAAAGTCGGCTTGTTTTGCATGGGCAGATCGATGCCACACTGACCACGCAAATTCACCCGCGGACTAGCATAAAGCTAGGCCAGTTGTTTGGGCTACATCAGGCGAAGCTCCCTAGTGTGTAGTGGTCAACCTTCGGATAAGGTTATTCCGGGTGTCAATTTTCTGCCTGGTAGCCTCGCAGTGGCGCCGATAGGTGAGAGACCTATCAAGTATGACTCCCAGATACTTGGGGTTAAGACAGTTCTCGATGTTAGCGCCCTGCCATGTGATGTTGAGCTTCCTGCTGGCTTTGTTGTTGCGAAGATGAAATGCGCATGCTTGAGTTTTACTTGGATTCGATACTTATAATAGGTTTTGTTCCACTTCTTCAAAGCTCGTACCTTGGGCTGTTAGTGCAAGGTCATCGGTGTAAAGAAAGCGGTCAGTGTGCACAGTTGAAGGCTGGTAATCTGTGAAGATGTTAAAAAGTGTTCGTGCAAGAACGCTTCCTTGTGGGAGACCGTTTCTTTGACATCGCCATCTACTCTTGTTGCTGCCTAGTGAAACCTGGAAACGTCTATTGTGTAGAAGCTCGCCCAATATTCTGATGAAACCCTTATCTCCCACCAAATGTCCGTTCAATCTTTCGCAACTAGCACCTCAATGGAAAAGCACTTGGATGGTATATGATTAATTGTTTGTTTGTTTTTCGTGTAAGTGTGTAGCCAACTCTGGTGTTGAAGTTTACAGACCGCCCGAAGGCCTCCGACATGGCCTAACGATTCTTATCCTTAGACAAGAACCGGGACCGACAGCTTTACGTGCCCTCCGAAGCACGGTAGCGCTCTGATGTAAGTGCCTCACATGGTCACTCATCCATGTGGCAACCTGTGCAAGCTTAACTTTGCCGATCTGTTACGACCGACAAGCCAAGTCTCACTATGATCGAGATGATTAATGACAATAAATAGTAAGCTTCACACTGTTTAGTGCCTAAAGGATATAGAACATTGGAAGCAGACTGCTGTGGTCAAGACCCTTTGCTTAGAATCGTTATTTTTCTTCTAGAGCTTACTGTGTTTTACGATGTCGTAAAAAGATTTGTGACCGAACCTTTCAGTTTGGATACAGATCTATCTGGAGACTTTGTACAACGGAAATATGTTCAATTTGCCATGGTAGAGATAATATTGATTAAACTAAATAAATGAAAATATACCTATACACGTAGTTCATTTCCGTGTGGTGACGGATTAAGAATACGGAATGTCACCACCCCATATCATCTCATGGGTGTCGTGAGAGCCAACATAGGGAGCATATTATGCAGAGAACAGCACTGTAAGAGAAGGAAAACTTGATACAAACCCTATACCAACCCGTTTGGCCAGCGTGGTATAGTAGGCCAATTCCTCCTTTCAAAGGAGAGGCCTAGTCCAGCAGTGGACTGTTAAAGGATGATGATATATATACACGTAATGACTAATGTACCTAATAAATTATTTAATCGCAGCAGACTCACTCGGAGTAATCTTTCATCACATTCAGATATTTCTTAGGATTATTATTGATCTTAATCAAGAACTAAACCTCGTTCTATATAAAGTACTAGATATGTAATTATGCCTTTAATAATAATAATCATCTTTATTGTACACGAAAACAATATTACAAGAATAAAAACATTTATAGAAACAGTACAAATGGCGGCCTTGTCGCTATCTAGCAATGTCTTACAGGCAACCTTGGGATGGACAAGAAAGACATGGATCCAGAAAGAAAGATATAAGCCCCACCATCTGAGTGGCGGAAGGTTATCCTCCTTAATCAAAACGAGTTCTCCAATCTTGGGTGGATCGGTCTTGCCGGTCCACTTAACGCGTTGCTGGAGTATGTGCAAATATTCCAAATTCCAGAGTTTCTAAAAGCTCTGAGTAATCTGGCGTACCAATTTAAAACGCGAGAGACGATTAGGTCTCGTATCAATATAGGGGTACTCAGGCAAGGCGACAAGTGGGCGACCAATAAAAAAATGGCCTGGCGTAAGGGCTTCCAAATCATTCGGATCTGAGGAGATCGGGCACAATGGCCTAGAGTTCAAAACGACCTCAATCTTACAAAACACAGTTGCGAGTTCCTCAAATGTAAGGACTGATTCACCAATTGTCCTGCGCAAGTGTGTCTTGGCCTATTTTACAGCAGCCTCAAATATACCACCCCAGTGTGGACAATTTGGTGGGGAAAACAATCAATTTATCCCACGTCGGGCAAGCCTATTGCCTATATCAGCCTTGTTAGTTTCAAGGAAATTAACAACATCATTCAAATAATTATTAGTGCCCTTGAAGTTAGTGCCGCAATCAGAACGGATCAAGGAAGGCAGCCCTCTGTGGGATACAAATCTGTCAAATGTCTCGGTCGTAAGCGAGGAGACCAATTCTAAGTGAGCGGCCTTTGTGGAGAGGCAAATAAAAACGCACAAGTAGGCCTTAACAGTCTTGCTGTTTCGAAGTATCGAAGTTTTCACCAAAAAGGGACCAGCAAAGTTCGTGCCAACACCGTCAAACGTCCTGCTCTCCGTTACGCAATCTGCCGGTAAGTCTCCCATCAAGGGCTGCATGGTAGAAGCCTTGAGCTTATAACAAGGGATGCAGCGAAAGACTACACTCCGAATAATTCTTCGGGCAGACAAAATCCAAAACTCGCGTTGCAAAATGGCCAACAAGGCATTACACCCAGCATGCGAGTTCTTAAGGTGACGGTCAGTTACCAACAAGCGTACCAAATGACCGTCCTTGGGTAACAAAAGGGGGAGACGTGCCCCGTAAGGGAGGTTGGCGTTCTAGAGACGCCCTCCTAGGATAAGGATAGCAATCTCCTTCTGAAATTGCGCCAATTGCACAGAACGAATCCAAAAGGTGAGAGACTCCTGTCGTTCCTGTGGTGAGAGAAACGGTGTCAGTCGTTTCTGTTGTGGGTGCCTAAAATTAAAAACAAAGCGTTTTATCCAAGCAGTAACATCTAACAACTTGTCAAGGGAGCTGTAACGATTTAACAAAAATCGGGGTCGAAGGCGGAATCTACCTTCTCAAGAGCGAGTGTTCGTAGACCCGGCAAATTGAAAGTGTTTAAAACTGGCGTCCGAGGCCAATCAATTTGTGGTTGACTCAACCATTCCGGACATTCCCACAGCGAATGGCCTATCAAACTAGGCGTCAAGCATCCGCGCGAGGCACAATCAGCGGGGTTGAGCTCACCTGGCACGTGTCTCCAAACAAGCTTGACTTCAGATTTTCGTATTTGGGAAACGCGATTAGCGACAAATACTTTCAAAGTGTGGAAAGAAGCCTTCAACCAACATAGAACAATTTGGCTGTCTGTCCAGGTGTAGGTCCCATTAATACAAATTGTTTTACCCAAAGTGTTAGACACGTGATTCAACAATCGCACGAGTAGGGCTGCTCCCGAGAGCTCCAATTTCGGAATGGTCAAAGATGGCCAAAGGGTGCAACCTTGCTCTTCACCATGATCAGGGAAACCCTCACCTGAACTGAGGCACTAACTGTGCGCAAGTACACCACGGCCGCGTGACCACGCTCCGAGGCATCACAAAACCCGTGAAGGGTTGCCTTGTACTTCCCGGGAGGAAGGATGGGACGAGGCAAGGAGATCTCGTTGACGGCAGGAAGTGTGGATACAAAAGAGGTCCATTCCTCAGCAAGAGTATCGTGTAGAGGTTCGTCCCAGGTCAATCCTGCTGTCCAAAGCTTCTGCAAGAATCATTTTGCCAAAAATATGACAGGACAAATCCAACCGTTTGGATCAAAGGTTCTGGCGACAGTAGAAAATACGAGACGTTTAGTCCAAAGACAAGGCAATTTCAAGTCTACGTTATACGTAAAGATGTCTTGGTCTGGTCTGTACTGAACGCCGAGAATAGCCATCATGGCGAGGTTATCAACAATCTCAAACAAATGTGGATCCTGCTGATGATCCTCTGGCAAGCCTTCCAAAAGCGCTGGTGAGTTGGAAATCCATTTGCGCAACTCATAACCAGTGGAGGCCAAGAAACCTATCAATTCGTCCCGCAAAAGAATCGCCTCGTCCGCTGTGTAGGCGCCCGTACAAATGTCATCCACATAAATATCTTCCTTCAAGATGGCAGATGCTCGTGAGAAACGTAAGACTTAGCGGTCTGCGAGTTCCCAAAGAGAACGTATTGCCAAGTAGGGGCTCGACCTTAGCCCGTACGTATTGGTATTGAGCTTGTAGACGACTATTGGATCCCGAGAATTCTCTCTCCAAAGGATCAGCTGGAAACGACGGTCATCAGGATGGATAATCGTCTGCCTAAACATCATTTTTATATCGGCCACAAAGATAACCTGATGTCGTTGGAAGCTGGTGTACGTAAGTAGGTACGAATGTGGTTATGAATGTAGATTTATTAACATTTGAGTGTATACAATACCTACTACATCGTCAATATAAATGAAAAGTGATTCTATATATATATATATAGCTGAGGATAGTTTCAATTTAATGTTATGGGTTTTATTGTTGAAACAATTATTGCCATTATTACTACCACGGCTACCAACTTTCGAAAAACGTTGTAAGAATAATAATTAATACCTTCTGATTGTCAATCGACAAACTAATACGGTTTTATATTTGCATTGACTGTAGACACGCTCTGGATCGGAAAAAGCCTAAGGGGCTGACTGCCAACTTTCAATGATGGAGTGGCACTGAAAGGAAGAAGAAGAAACATCCAAGTCCAAGACAATACAATAATTCTGGCATAGCACTTTTAATATTTATGTTAACTTTTATATACTATTGCATTGTAAATCGTCAGATATTTTTGATAAAGTATTGTCAGGGTGCATAGGGTTCCCACCAAGAACTTAGGGTCCCAAACCAACCTCACCTGCAAGTGGTGCACCTGCCGATAAACGGACGAGGCTTTGGCAAACAATATATCCCGATAAGCGGCAATAGGCTCGCCACCTATTACGTGGGATCAAATCACTGGCGAAAAGTGGGCGTTTAATATGCCTCTGCCTATCCCTTCGGGGAAACAGGCGTGAGTCTATGTATGTATGTTGTCTTAAACATAATTTTCTTACAGATACATAAAAAGCTTTTCCCGTTAAGAACAATATTTCGTTTTTATCTAACATTGTCCTCAAATTAGACATTTGATATTGCTGTTAAATAATATTTTTCCTCAGATCTCATGGATAATTCGTTTTACGTAAGAAGTCATTGAAAAATATATCTGGCTTGATTTAGGTTGTTACTTGAATAACGTTCAAAGAGAATATCTGATGACACAAAATAAAAATCACACTGTAATTATTTTGATTAAACATTCTAAATTCATATAATACCTACTTTTTTTCAATTTTGATTTAATTGTAGGCATTAATTATGATTCAGATTAATTACGACTGCTCTACGGAAAAACAAAGTAATTGCAGTCAAGCAAAATTATCAGAAGGAGCAAAAAAACGAAAATCACAAATTTAAAACGTACTACCGACAACTTAAGTACTTTTGTTATTTCATAATTTGTAAAATAATTAGTTCTATCTGTTTCGAAGCAATTTTTTGAGTAATTATTGGTAACTTTCCTTTGAATTGAAAAAAATATTTTTCTATAGACATAAAATTAATTTTAAATTAAAAGAACAATTCAGTAACAAAGTAACTACAGTCACTTTGTTTTATAAATAATTTAAATAGAGATAGACAAGTTAGGTTTTAGTTTTAATAACAAAGCAAATGCATTTAATTGTTTTTAACCAAGACAATGAAGCTGGTTCGGCGTTACACCGAAACCGGTATGTTCCTAGGCGATTTGGAAAAATTATTAATATTGTGGACTGTATAGGGATGGGTTCTGATCGCCTAGGATAGAAGAGGGAGTGGAATTCGAGGTATTGTAGGAGGCGGAAGGATGAGTGCACACCTACCTTGCAAATCCGTCCTCTTCTTCTCAAATGGCAGCCTCCTGGTGTCTTCGGGAATCCTGAAGCTGCACCAAATCACTCCACCACACTCGCGCGCAGTTTACTTCTCGTTATATATCCCGGGAGCGGTAAAAAATAGGGCGGTATGGGTTTGCGGGACGCGTATGCTATACACCGCTCGTCAGCCGAGTCGTCGTTTCTAGACTGTTCGCCCGTCGTTGCACCATGTGACGAATTTGCTATGGCGTGCCCCTTCTAAAGGTGTTTGAAATAGAATTAGTTTTTATTATAAGTCAAATCGATTATATCGATTAAGACAAGTAACATTTTGTTTAGTCTATTGAAAATTTCTGACAATGGTCACACTGAACTGTCACTTTTCGTTCCCGCCTTGAAAAATTAACACGCCGGTTTTGGGCTGTCTCCGTTTGTATTAATTGATATAAATTGATATAAGTACATTGATCGCCTTTTGAATTAACGCGAATTGAATTAACTTGTAATTACTAACAATTGCCGCTTTTGACTTCCGGCAAAGTTTGTGGTAAATTGGTGATATATTGAACATTGAACTTTGTAAAACACGTGTGTGAATTCCTGATTGAAAACGCTGCGTTGGAGTCTGGTAAAGTAAAGATAACTCACTTGCTAATATTGGTCTCGTGTGTGTCTAGCTTGCCTCCAGGACTCCACTCAAGAACATCACCAGGAGATATTTGGTAAGACATTTTATTAATATTAGGTGTAGTTAGGATTATAATTCATCGCTGTGCAACGCAGTGCATTGTGTCTGGATCCTTGTCTTGTCGTAGTCAGGCAGATGTATTAAAACTTCCACTGTGCATTCTGAACTATTCCTGCCTGCCTACGGCAATTCTAGACATAATTTTGGTGCAGAGCGCTGCTGGTGCAGAGTGCCGTTGATTGTATCTGAACTCAGATTGGTGTTGTATGAGCTATATATCTCACCTTGTAGACAGTATTGTAGTGTTTGTCAGGTCAGTTATTGTTTAAAATACATAATATTTAATTGTATAAGTTGACCTAGATAATTTGAAACACATTGTCACACATAACCTCAATCAGTAATTGTTGATTTGTATTGTTGAAAAATCTAACTTAAATTTGTTGTTGCATTAATAAGTCAGTTTGTTTGGATACATAACAGCTGTATGTATCAATAAATTTAGTAAATTTAGTTTATTGCATATATTCATAAACATTATAACAACCAACTTGACCTTGCCTTTTGGGCGGGTCACATTAATAAACTTTGTTTTGTTATAATATAGATAATATTGCTAGGTAACACATATTCTGTGCTTACTTACTATTGTATATCTCAAATAACACAGCCAGTCTGTCTGTTGCAAATAATTAATTTGAAGTTCAACTTTTAATTTGTTATAAGTTACAACTTTTGATAACTTTTGTGTTTGTTTCAATATATTGAAACTATTAATTTTGTTGGACAGTGGATACCTGTCACTTGCCTGCACTTGCAGTAAACAGGCTAATACTTTGTTGGTTTCAAAGAATTAAGAAAAATTAAGTTTTGATTGTTAATTTTATTTAACGCTTGTCCGGGCTCTTTTGAATTCTGATTATGTCAGCTATCAAGGACTTGCGTGCGGCTGCTGGTGCTATTGCATCAGATTTGCGCTGGTTTGCCTCGGCCAGTGCTTTAGTGAACCGGCCTGATCGCCAGCAGGCCTTACTTCAAAGGTACGAGCGGATCGATGATCGCCTGGCAAGTGTGGAACAGCAGTTCCGCACTTTCAGCGCTTGCTGTCTCGAAGTTTCAGTCACTGATTTCACTGCTGACCAGCGAAATAAGGTCAGCGAAGACTATGCCCAGGTCTTAGACCTGTATGATGCTGTCTCCAATACTGCGAGACAACTAGTTGCGATAGGGAAGGGCAACCCGGCCTGAAGCAGGAGCTTTCTAGGTCAGCACCGGGGCTGGTGAGTAGGCTCCCTACTTTGGACCTCCCCCATTTTGATGGCTGCCTGGGCTTCATTAATTTGTTCGACAGCCTGGTCAATGACAGGGCTGACCTTCGGCCAGCACAAAAATTGGCATATTTAATGTCGGTTCTGGATGGGGAGGCTAAGGGCCTCATCCAGCATCTGCCCGTGTCTGACGAGGCGTACCAGACGGCTCGGGACCTAATCACCCGTAGGTACCATAATAAGCGTGGCCTCGCCGACACGCACATCGAGCAGACTTTGGGTTTGCCGACGCTCACCCGGGTCTCTGGGTTGCGCATCCAACTTTTGAACCCGCTTTTGGTGGCCATCAACGCACTTAAGTGCCTTGACCTGCCCGTGGACCAATGGTCCTATCTATTGGTGCACTTTGTACTGAAAAAGCCGCCTGCCGACCTGAGGTCGCGTTTTGAACAGCGCTTTGGTGGGGATAGCGCGACCCATCTGCCCCCCTTTGCTGACCTGGAGAGGTTCCTGGAGGATGAGTGCCGGGTATTGGACAACTCCGGTGGTGAAACGCTGGCTAAGACGCAGCCGCCCAAGGTCAAGGAGCAGGCTCGCGTTCACACCCGAGCCAATGTTGACCGGCGCCCTCCTCGCTTTGCAGTCACGCAGAGCCCAGCAGAGGCGCGTAGCCGAGAGTCGCCTCGCTCAATTGATCGCCACTCGCCCCGCTTGGAGAACCGTAGCGTGCGCACGCCTTCCCTCTCGCGCACCTGAATGTGCTGTTCAGCGTCACCAGCACCATGACTGCTGCCCCAGGTATTCCCCTCCTTTGGCGGAGCGTCTCCGCCTTGACTCGCGCCCACCTCGTTTTGGGCGGGTGCGTCATTATGACCCCCCACAGATGGCGCGCGGATCGAGTCATCGCGCTTTTGAGGACTTCAAGCCGCACCCTCATTTTGACTTGCCGGGTCCTGGCCAACGGTCGCCGTCCAGGCAACAATAGGTCATTGACCCCTGCCCTATAACTCCAACCTCCCCCATTGAGACCGTTATCCTACCAACAGTTGCTGTTAGGGTCTGGGGACCCACGGGGACCTCTGTTGTTGTCCGTGCTATATTAGACACAGGTTCACAAGGTTGCATCGTTTCCACTTATTTGGTAGGGCAGGTTAAATTAAATATGATCTCTTTTCCGAATTGCATACGGGGAATAGGTGACGTAGCCTCTAATGTTGAAGGGCAAGTTAAGGTTTTGTTTGCCCTTGTTGAATCTTCACACCCGAGGATTAAAACCTCGGCTATTGTGTTGAAGAATATTTTGGGTATGCATCCACAGAAGCAGCTACCTGCTGCTGTGGTGAATTTGACATCGGGATTGGAACTGGCAGACCCCAAATTTGACACACCGGGACAAATCGACTTGTTGATTGGCTCTGATGTCCTCGGTGGAATTTTGATTGGTGGGAAACGGGTCTTGGTGCCAAATGGTTTGACTGCCATCCCGACCATATTTGGATTTGCTTTGATGGGACCTGTACCTAGGGACCCCCCTCCACCCGAACTTGATAATTTGTTGGCTGTAGGCTCTGCTCTCTCTGATGCAGTTCAGAGGTTTTGGGAGGTAGAGGAGCCCCCTCAAGCTGCCCGTTTGAATCCAGAACATGAGGAGTGTGAGCTGTTCTTCCAGAACAACACTGGTCGACTCCGTTCTGTTCGGATCATTACGAGGCTACCTTTTCTGTCTGTTCGGCCTCCGCTTGGTGAGTCACGACCTTTAGCCGAAAAAAGATTGTTGGCTATGGAGCGTCGCATGGGTCGTGATCCGGAGCTCAGACAGAAGTACATTGAGTTCATGAGAGAATATGAACAATTGCGACACATGTCTGTGTCAAATTTGGATTGGCGTTCGGTGGAGCACTACTTTCTCCCGCATCATGCGGTATTGAAGCCATCGACTGGCAAGCTGCGCACAGTATTTGATGGTTCTGCGCAGACTTTAACAGGCGTGTCCTTGAACCAGTGCTTGCATTCTGGTCCCAAGTTGGTCAAGGACCTTTGTGACGTCATCACCAGCTTCCGACGACATCAGGTTGTCTTTGTGGCCGACATAAAAATGATGTTCAGGCAGACTATTATCCACCCTGATGACCGTCGCTGCCAGCTGATCCTTTGGAGGGAGTCTGCTCGTGATCCCATGGTCGTCTACGAGCTCAATACTAATACGTACAGGTTAAGGCCAAGCCCCTACTTGGCAATACGTTCTCTTCGGGAGCTCGCAGACCGCGAAGGCTTACGTTTCCCACGAGCCTCCGCCATCTTGAAGGTTGATATTTACGTCGATGACATTTGCTCGGGCGCCTCATCAGCGGACGAGGCGATCCTCCTGCGGGACGAATTGATAGGCATTTTTGCCTCCGCTGGTTATGAGTTGCGCAAATGGATTTCCAACTCACCAGCGCTTTTGGAAGGCTTGCCAGAGAATCATCAGCAAGATCCACATCTATTTGAGATTGTTGACAACCCCGCCATGATGGCTGTTCTTGGCGTTCAGTACAGACCAGTCCAAAAAATCTTTACGTATAACGTAGACTTGAAATTGCCTTGCTCTTGAACTAAACGTCTCGTGTTGTCTACTGTCGCCAGAACCTTTGATCCGAACGGTTGGATTTGTCCTATCATATTTTGGGCAAAATGCTTCTTGCAGAAGCTTTGGACAGCAGGATTGACCTGGGACGAATCTCTACACGGTACTCTTGTTGAGGAATGGACCTCTTTTGTATCCTCACTTCCTGCCGTCAACGAGATCTCCTTGCCTCGTCCCATCCTTCCTCCCGGGAAGTACAAGGCCACCCTTCACGGGTTTTGTGATGCCTCGGAACGTGGTCACGCGGCCGTGGTGTACTTGCGCACAGTCAGTGCCTCAGGTCAGGTGAGAGTTTCCCTGATCATGGCGAAGAGCAAGGTAGCACCCCTTCGGACATCTCTGACCATCCCAAAATTGGAGCTCTCGGGAGCAGCTCTAGTTGTACGCTTATTGAACCACGTGTCTAACACTTTGGGTAAAAGCATTTGTATTAATGGGACCTACGCCTGGACAGACAGCCAAATTGTTCTTTGTTGGTTGAAGGCTTCTGTCCACACCTTGGAGGTATTTGTCGCTAATCGCGTTTCCCAAATCCAAAAATCCGAAGTCACGCTGGTTTAGAGACACGTGCCAGGTGAGCTCAACCCCGCTGATTGTGCCTCGCGCGGATGCTTGACGCCTAATTTGATAGGTCATTCGCTGTGGTGGGGTCCGGAAAGGTTGAGTCGACCAGAAATTGATTGGCCTCGAACGCCAGTTTTGAATACTTCTAATTTGCCAGGTTTACGAACACTCACTCTTGAGAAGGTAGAATGCGCCTTCGACCCCGATTTTTTGTTGAATCGTTACAGCTCCCTCGACAAGTTGTTAGGTGTCACTGCTTGGATAAAGCGTTTTGTTTTTAATTTTAGGCACCCACAACAGAAACGACTGACACCGTTTATCTCACCACAGGAACGACAGGAGTCCCTCACCTTTTGGGTTCGTTGTGTGCAATTGGCGCATTTTGAAAGGGAGATTGCTATCCTTAAATCAGGGAGATCGAAATTGTCGGGAGCTGTCGCTAAATTGAACCCCTTTTTGGACGATACGGGTCTCTTGCGCGTTGGAGGGCGTCTCAAGAACGCCAACCTCCCTTACGGAGCACGTCACCCCCTTTTGTTACCTAAGGACGGTCATTTGGTACGCTTGTTGGTAACTGACCGTCACCTTAAAAATTCGCATGCTGGTTGTAATGCGCTCTTGGCCATTTTGCAACGCGAGTTTTGGATTTTGTCTGCACGAAGAATAATTCGGAGTGTAGTCTTTCGCTGTATCCCTTGCTATAAGCTCAAGGCTTCTACTATGCAGCCCTTGATGGAGGACTTACCGGCAGATTGCGTAACTGAAAGCAGGACGTTTGACGGTGTTGGCACGGACTTCGCTGGTCCCTTTTTGGTGAAAACGTCGACACTTCGAAACAGCAAGACTATTAAGGCCTACTTGTGTGTTTTTGTTTGCCTCTCCACAAAGGCCGTTCATTTGGAACTGGTCTCCTCGCTTACGACCGAGGCGTTTGTAGCCACATTTGACAGATTTGTATCCCGCAGAGGGCTGCCTTCCTTGATCCGTTCTGACTGCGGCACTAACTTCAAGGGCACGTATAATTATTTGAATGACGTTGTTAATTTCCTTGAAACCAACAAAGCTGATTTAGGTGATAGGCTTGCCCGACGTGGGATAAATTGGTTGTTTTCCCCACCAAATTGTCCACACTGGGGAGGTATATTTGAGGCCGCTGTAAAATCGGCCAAAACACACTTGCGCAGGACAATCGGTGAATCTGTCCTTACATTTGAGGAACTCGCAACTGTGTTTTGTAAGATTGAGGCCGTTTTGAACTCTCGCCCATTGTGCCCGATCTCCTCAGATCCGAATGATTTGGAGGCCCTTACGCCGGGCCATTTTTTGATTGGTCGCCCACTTGTCGCCTTGCCTGAGTACCCCTATATTGATACGAGACCTGGTCGTCTCTCGCGTTTTGAATTGGTACGCCAGATTACTCAGAGCTTTTGGAAACGCTGGAATTTGGAATATTTGCACATACTCCAGCAACGCGTTAAGTGGACCGACAAGACCGATCCACCCAAGATTGGAGACCTCGTTTTGATCAAGGAGGCTAACCTTCCGTCACTCAGATGGCGCAGGGGGCGCATCCTTCATTTGGTAACTGGGGCTGATGGAGTTCCCCGATTTGCTGAGGTCTTGGTGGACGGTTCGATTCTGAGGAGAGCGGTTGCAACATTGTCACGTCTACCAACCGATTAGCGGACCGGTAGGCCGGTCCGGGGCGGGTGGATGTTTGAAATAGAATTAGTTTTTATTATAAGTCAAATCGATTATATCGATTAAGTAACATTTTGTTTAGTCTATTGAAAATTTCTGACAATGGTCACACTGAACTGTCACTTTTCGTTCGCGCCTTGAAAAATTAACACGCCGGTTTTGGGCTGTCTCCGTTTGTATTAATTGATATAAATTGATATAAGTACATTGATCGCCTTTTGAATTAACGCGAATTGAATTAACTTGTAATTACTAACAATTGCCGCTTTTGACTTCCGGCAAAGTTTGTGGTAAATTGGTGATATATTGAACATTGAACTTTGTAAAACACGTGTGTGAATTCCTGATTGAAAACGCTGCGTTGGAGTCTGGTAAAAAAGTAAAGATAACTCACTTGCTTAATATTGGCCAATTTAGTCTCGTGTGTGTATAGCTTGCCTCCAAGACTCCACTCAAGAACATCACCAGGAGATATTTGGTAAGACATTTTATTAATATTAGGTGTAGTTAGGATTATAATTCATCGCTGTGCAACGCAGTGCATTGTGTCTGGATCCTTGTCTTGTCGTAGTCATGCAGATGTATTAAAACTTCCACTGTGCATTCTGAACTATTCCTGCCTGCCTACGGCAATTCTAGACAAAAGGAATGGGATAGAAAGGGACGGAAACAAAAAGCATCGTTCGCATTGGACAAGCAAGCGAAGAACGATTGACGTCGATGTAATTAATTATCGATTGGAAGGTAGATGGCGCTACCAGAAACCATTTAAAAATTAATATATCTACTATAAGATTTGTTGGCTTTTGCTCTTTATGAATCAAATAATTTGTAAGAATTGTAAAAACTAGTTCATCTTAGGATTTATTAAGATAAATGTCATTCAAGAAATAGGGCATAATTATAACGGTTACCTAAAATAAATTCAAAAATCAAAAAGAAAAAGTTTTAATCATATAATGATGTATTTAATCAATCCGCCTATCGCACTCCACTGCGATAGGCGGATTGGTGACTGGTGATTGGTGACTTTTAGTTTGTGGACTAGTCCCACTGTGAGTGTGCACGTCTCGGCACCGTACGTCATAACAGGTAGGACGCCACAACTAAAAGCCACCAAGATTGTCTTCAAAATGAATTCACATAGAGAGACTAATAGGGCTTACAAAAGCCTACTGCATATTGCAAAAGCCTGTTAACAGCTATTATGTGCCCCTGATGTCCAAAATATTTTTTGTATGTGTGATGTTGTGCAACTTTCGTGAAAATATATTAAAAAGTACAGCGTAGGTGTTTGTACCTATTAAAAAGCTTCCACATGATTTTGAATTTTTAATTAAAACTTACCTATCAAACCAAATATACTCATTTATTCATAATTTAATGTAACAATAGTAAACATCAAAAAGTTCAACAGTTACATGCTACATACATTAGTATCACTAGACAACATAACTACAAAAATCAGAAATTCAACTATCATACATAAGTATAATTTAGCAACAACTAGAATGATTAACAGTTAACTATTATATTTAACAACAAATGTAAATAGATCAGTCTCAAAAATAATCTACAAAGATCACTCAACAATCATAATAAAAAGTAATATTTAACAACTTGTATATAGTTCTTAGGATAGTATTTTAAAATGTAAGTTATGTTTAATTAAATACCTAAATATTATGTAGATTGTTATGAAATAAAAAAAAATTGAGTTTATCACAGTCATAATGATCACCCATCAAACTTTCTTACAGTTGTTACACTTATTTGAAAACTACACTGTCATATTGTACATTGTATGTAATAAATATCTTCTACATAATATTTGCTAGAAAATTAATACTTGTAGAAACACTTTGCATAGTTTTTGTAAAGAACTTTTTCAAGTAATGCAGTTCGAAAATATTCTTCATAGAATAATGTTAATTTGTCTTCCATATCTTTTATAAATAAATCATTCCAGGCCACATTGACTATGGTCCAATCTACAAATGTGTAAACTAATAATTTGGCATACTTTCTGCCAGTAACCAATAACTGGCCCTGTATCTGGTAGTAATATGGGTGTGCCTCTTCCAAATATAAATTCCCATTGTCATTTCTCCATAAGTAAGGGATTGTTTTATCATTAATGGGATTATGTCTTTGATTAAAAGGGCACTTCACCTCTAAAATAGTTTCTTCGCCTATAAGTCCATCAAGAGTTGCACCCAAATATGGTTTACTTATATATATAAAAAATCCACATTTCTGCACATATGTGCCAGTGTATTGTTCAAATAACTGTATAGCCCTAGGTTCACTGTCTTTACCATGTTGAGTTTGTTTAGATTTGAACTCTACGGGACTCAGGATTCTCTGCACTAAATAATTTTTAGCTTGCACTGAAACTGTTTTGTGAACTGTTAGGTGGTTTCTCCGAATTTCATGCCATATATTATTATCAGCCTGGTTCCTTGTAAGGTTTTCAATAGTTTGTATGCTGCTCTCTGTTACATCACAATGATGATGTAAGCTTTTTAAAGTTACTTTTTCCTGATCTGCAGCATAACTGTCTTTTACAACACAATAAATATTGGCAGGCAAAATGGTGTGTTTGAAAGGCATTGTGCTGTGGAAATTACCAACATAATTTATTATTTATTGCCAAATTCGATACTCTTTCGTTGTACTTTTCAGAATTTAGTTTTGTAGGATGTATGGGCAGATAATTAATGTTTTCCAGTTTTGCCCTTTTTCCTCCAGGCAATTTGTCGGCCTTAAGTGGAGTCCCAAAATAGTTATTTAAAGGCCTATGAAATGACTGACGCTGTTGAGTACACGTAATGTTTAAGATATTTTTTTTCTCCCGCTTCATGTCTTCCACGGCTAGCAGCAAAGCAATGACATGCTTGCAATGTGCATTGGGTGGTTCACCAACACTACAGTCGCACTGGCTGCCTTCTATAGCGCCATATTATGAGGATATGTGGACAGTCATGTTGTATGTAATACCTTTCTTCATAGATGCTTTGCACTGACCCATAAAATAATAAGTATTATTGTCCATAGCCATTCTCACATTCAAAAGATATTGATTTTGGTACATCATTTTACCGTGTTCCACTCCAATGTCGAACCTAAAATAATAGATAAAGATACTTATTTTATTTTTCAATTATGGGTTACATTTTTGGTGACAGTTAAAGTAAATATAAACAAGTTCAGCCATATCTTACCAGTTGGCGTGCAAAAATAACATAAAGAAAAGACGAAATACAATAATCAAAACAAAGTCTGTCATATAATCAAGTTTAGAATGTTAAGTATTACTTTAATGCAAAGGAACAAGTTTAAAGTCGAAAAAGTAACTAACCTGCTTAAAAAATTGTTTATATTGGCCATCGTGATTGGTGGTAAATCTGTGCTTGCGTTGATATCTCTAAAGTTATCGATTAATGTAGTAAATAATGAATTTAATGTAATATTGCTGCTGTCAGCCCGACTTCCATTTACAAAAGTAAAGTTATTATGTTCGTCATACAATTTCAGCCTGAAACAAATAAATATAGAGCAATTAGATGCATAACGATTGAATAAACAAATTGAAATAGGCAAATACATATTTATCGACGTACCTTTCTACTAAATCCTTTTTCCTTCCTTTCAAACTTGCGCCACGTTCTCTTAGCAGTTTCTTCAGATCATCCACTTTTAAATGACCGTAGGATGCCATTATATCGGAACAATGTAGAAAATGGTATAAAACTGCTAAATATTATTCGTTTTCTTATGAACGTGTATGAGCGTTCCCCCATAGTTAACTGTTTTGCCTATTTAAATAAGTATAGATATATTGTTGTCTTGTTGATGAGTTGACAATATTTTGAAAAGCGCGCTACGAAAGTTTGTTTACTGTAGTTGCTCGTGCTGCCATCTGCGTCGAGCTTTGCGTAATGTTCCCTATTATCCAACGGGCACTAGTGCTGTGCACGACTACTGGAATTATTTAATCGATATCTCGATGTTTATGTGTATAATCGGATTGCTTTCAAGTTATTTAAACGAGTCGGAGTCGGCTTACATTTGTTTGAGTATTATTTAGTGTGAATAGAAATACATTTACTGAATAGTAAATGAATTTCCATATTTGCCATATACCGTAAATGTAATTCGTTTATCGATAGAATGTATTGAATTGATGTTTGTCACCTTTGTGGTAAGCGATATGATTTGGTCACGTATTTCCAGCTCAAATGGTGAAAACATTAGTGTCGTAATGAAAATTAAATATAGTGTAAATGATTAAACTTGACTTTGATGACGCTTAATCATAATCACACAATGACTTTAGTGGTCACACAGATGAACACTGCGTCCTGTCCATGTATCGAATGTTTTAGCTTCCCTTCTTCTTTTTACATGGATTCCTCTACTTTATATTAAACTAAATGATCACACTTCCCATTGCACTATGTAAAACTCTTTGTTACCCATTCTTATATCTTGTACGCATTGAAATCTGCTTAAAATAGTTTATAGTATCTTGTTGGTTTGTTTGCTTTTTCTTAAAAAAACTGCGTCGTAAGGGAAGTCCACTAAAAGAGAGTCCCGTTGTAAAGTCACAAACATTTTTTAATCAACGGATGCAAAGAATACCCAGACTTGTGGTGGAATTGAACCTATAACACTCGGTGCGGTTCTAAACGAAACGGTGGCCGCTTAAACTCTCGCCATACGTATTTATATTTCTCGTTACGTATTTTGTCATATGAGCTGTTGGTTCAAAAATGTACTGCACTGTTGGCGTAGTGGTTTAAGCGTTCTGTTATAACCCAAGATAGTTCCTTAATAACGCTAGATCAGCATTTCACGTATTCTAGTACATTTCCATTCTATTGTTTCTACTTGGTCAGCATTTTCATTTACTTGTATAATTTATTTCATACTAAAAGACAGTTAGATTCTGTCCGTCGCGAAAAGCGGTTCGCTCCCGGAACTCGGAAATCGGTACCAGTAGAACTGTATCTGTAAAAGTGTTGCCTTGAGTAATAAAGTCAGTGCAGTTTAAAAATTAGTTTTTTTAAAAAGACAGACAGGGACGGCCTCCTATCAAGTTTGGTGTCAGAAGTGGAATCTCGTAAATGGTGTCCGTTGATACATAGAGATCCGAATCCCAGAGACCCCCAGTTTGCGTGATTGACGGTAAGACAGAACCCAAGGTTGTGCCCGCGTCACACTTCAAGATCGATGGTAAGACTCTGTGCAGCAGCCAGAGCCGGCACCATACTGGTCAGTCACCGTAAAACCAAGATTGGTCGACGGTCAGCCTCCACCGCAGCGTGAGAGCCCGCACCATCCGAGTAGCAGCAGATCGAACTCACCAACATCATCTTAACGAGTAGAGCACTCGTTATCTCCGAAACACTTCCACCTCGCCCAGCCTCACCAGCACGTGGACGCCGGCGCCGCCCTCACCTGTCGTCGAGTACGCGGTAGCCCTGCCGCGCTATCTGAGCGTGTCAGATTCCGTTCCCACGAGTGATGGTTTGTGCAGTGATCGTGTTTATGTGAGTCTTTTAAATTACTTACCATATTTTTACCGTTTCTACTATTTTTCGTCAACGTTACCGTTTCCACTGTGTCTACAATTTTCGTGAACTATAACTTTCTACTACGTAACATTTTTGTGTGTCGTTACTGTATACCATATTTTTGTGTGTCTATTTTATAGCTATATTTTCTATATCTATACAATTGTCCAATGTCACTTAAAACAGAATCTAAGGTAAAACCTGAAATGGCTGAAAAAATAACACTTTCAGGACTTACCAAAGTCATTAAACCTTATAATGGGGACCGGGACTCCCTCCCCGCGTTCCTCACAAACTGTGATAACGCGATGTCGTTATCTACAGCAGATCAACAAAATGTGCTCTGCAAATATATAGTATCGCAACTTGAAGGCAAAGCCCAAGTGGCTTGTAGTTTAAAATCGTTTTCCACATGGGACAAGATAAAAGCATTTTTAAGATCTACATTCGGCGAGAAAAAGCACGCGACTCATTTATTAGTGGATTTGCAAAATTGCAAACAAATTAGCAACGAAGATGTCACGAAGTACTCCTTGCGGATCGAGCAAATATTAACGCGAATCTATTTATCTATCTATATCGTCACGCCTGTCTCCCATTGGGGTAGGCAGAGACTATAGAACGCCACATGCTTCGGTTCAAACATACTTCTTTCGCTTCCTCGACATTCATTAACCTCATCATGCATGTGCGTCGGTTATGGGTACTTTTAATTTGGCCCTTTTTCAGTACGTCACCTATTTGGTCGGCGTACGTCCGCCTAGGGCGTCCCCTACCGACATTTCCATTCATTCTCGCACGATACACTCCTTTCGTATTCCTTCTTTCATCCATCCGTTCCAAATGTCCAAACCAACGCAACATTCCTTTTTCAACCTTTGTCACTACATCTTCTTTTAGACCACACTTCTCTCGTATCACACTGTTTTTCACTTTATCAATCAGCCTTACTCCGCACATTCTCCTTAAAGCTCTCATCTCCACAGCATTGATTCTACTTTCATGCTTCTTCTGCCATACCCATGATTCACTACCATACATCAGTGTTGGCGCCAAAACTCCCTGCAGTATAGCAAGGCGAGCTTGCTTTGGGATAATATCATTGCTGATGATGGACTGTAAAGCGCCATTCACACAATTTCCTGCTTTCACTCTCCTTTCAATATCTCCCTCACATTTTCCATCTCTCGTAAACAAAGACCCTAAATACACAAACTCGTTCACTTGCTCCACTTTTTCATCTCCTATCATTACGTCACATTCAGTTACACTATCATCCCTCTCTATGACCATGACTTTGACTTTGACATTGAAAGGAGAGTGAAAGCAGGAATTTTGTTAACATTCACTTTCATACCTTTCTTCTTATACGCTTCATTAATCGTGGTGACCATCTGCTGCAAATCCGACGCTGACGATGCAAATAGAACCTGATCGTCAGCGTATAGCAGGGTCTTAAACACTGACCCACCCATTCTTAATCCACATTCAGACTTTTTCAGATCGGTCAAACAACTGTCCATGAACAGATTAAACAGCCAAGGAGACGCTACACATCCCTGTCTAACACCACGATCAATGTTAAACCAGTCCGTGTAGGCCCTGTTTATTCTGACACAGGCACTTGAATCCCTATATAAGGATTCAAGTGCCCGTATCAGACTGCTGCTCACTCCATACACAGAAAGTGTTGACCAAAGTTCATCCCTCACCACTCGATCGTAAGCCTTTTCCAGGTCAATAAAGGCGCAGAAAACCTTCTGGTGTTTACTTAAGACTTTCTCTGCATTGCACCTTAAGGAAAAGACTTGATCCGTACATCCCATTCCCTTTCTGAATCCCGCTTGCACATCCCAAATTTTACTGTCCGTTTCTGAAATCACTCTTTCAATCAGTATCTTTGCATACAATTTGCCAACAACACTCAGGAGGCTGATACCGCGATAATTTTTTCATTCCTGCTGTGACTCTTTGCCCTTGTACAGTGGCACAATAACGGCTTTGTTCCAGTCACCTGGTATACGACCGGACCGCCAACATTTATTAAACAGTAGATACAGCAGGCTTGCAGTGACGCCTTCGAATACCTTGAGCATTTCAGCAGATATCCTGTCATATCCCGCAGCTTTACCCGCCTTCATACTTTTCAATGCATATCGTATCTCTTCCATACTTATCCCACTTTCACAATTATCTTCCTCATTCGTAACTATATTCCTATTATCGCTCCCTCCTCGTTCAAACAAATTCTCAAAATATACCTTCCACTGATTCAGAATTTCCCCATGCTCTCTAATAATACTTCCATTTATATCCCTCATTACACCGACTTTCGAAACCTCTAATTTGCCTCGGGCTGTTCTGACCAAGTGCCAGAATAATTTGATATTGGCCCGAAAATGTTGGGCAAATTTTCTATCAAATTTATCCTTGCATTCTTCTTTCTTTCTTCTCACTATCTCTTTTACTTTATATTTCAACCTGTCATACTTTTCTTTTACAATACTTTCATTGTCATTCACACCACCTTGTACTCTTTTGTTGGCTCTTAAGGCAAGCAAGTCCATCCAAGCTTTCCGCTTTTCCGCAACCACACCGCTTACTTCTTGATCCCACCATTCATTACAAATTTTCTTAGCGTTCTTCCTCTTGCTTACGCCACATACTTGAGTGGCTGTCTCAATCATTCCATTCTTAAACTTTTTCCAAAATTCTTCTATTTCGCACTCATCTTTCTCAAATAAATCTTTTAACCTCACTTCCTATATCTCTTTATACTGATCGCGTATATCCTCTTCTGCCAATCTTTTAACTTTCACACTTTTTATGGCAGGAGAGTGTATGCGAGGACGATGGCGCCATTTAGTTGTTAGTCCCGCTATACGACTAACTACCAAAAAATGGTCAGTACCCACATTCAAGCCTCGGTACACTCTGGTATCTTTCACTTTTCCTTCTAAACGTTCATCTAACACAACAAAATCTATCATACTTCGTTCTGTCTGCCTTTGCCATGTATACATATGAATCATCTTGTGACTAAACAAAGTGTTAGTCACAACAAGTTTTCTCTCCATACAAATGTCCCGCAAACACTCACCATATTCATTCACTCTCTCATCACCAAATCGCCCTAGAACCCTTTCACATCCATCACGAGACACACCTACCCAGCCATTAAAGTCGCCTAACATAATTAATCTTTCATTATTCTCACACCTAGCAAGCACATCTCTGACCTTGTCCCAGAATTCCTCTCTGACATTCAATGGTTTGGACATGTCCGGAGCATAAACACATACAACAAAAACTTTCATTAAGCCAATCTTTAATAGCATCCAAAGAACCCTGGAGTTGACATATTCATATTCTTTCACACACTCATTCATTCTATCTGACAGAATCATTCCAACTCCTCGGCTAGCCCTTTCAGACTCAACAACTCCAGACCAGTATGCACGATATTGGCCATGAGTAATTGTTGAGCAACCTTTCTTCTTTGTTTCACTCACCCCCAGTATATCAATTTTCCTTACATCCATCGTTTCACACAATTCATCGATCTTACTATCCACTCCTCCACAAACATTCACCGTTGCAAACAGGCATTCCCTAGCCCTCTTTTTGCCTCTGTTGGACGGGGAGACAAAACGTGACGTGTGGCAATGCGCGTCGCCGTTGAGAATTTTGCAAGATACGATGAAGCAGTCTGAGCCACAATGCTCAGAGAGGGATTCTCCGGTAGAACCGGTACCCTCCTGGGGTAGAGTAATATTTAATCCCCTTAAAGCCATTGCGCCATCTTCTTCACCTCTACTACGGATGAGGAAAGGAAGGGAAATACAGGATAGGATACGGGAATGTTAAAGGAGGTTGGTGTTTGGGAAAGGATGTCAAAGGTAACAAAGGATGCCGCAATCACGGAAGGGATATTGGTAGTGATTGCGATAGCTCGAGCAAGCCGGGAGCGCAAACCCGAATGCCTCTTCTCTACGATCGGACAGTTCAGTAGAGCGGAAGCACACCCTGACTGATTAACGCGAATAATATCAGATATTCACTATAGTTGTAAAGATGAAAAGGAACTACCAGGCAGAATAGCTGCTATGGAAGATTTAGCCTTAAACACATTTATGTTAGGGTTAAATAACTCAATAAGTAATGTTGTTAGGTGTAGAAACCCCTCGACATTGAACGAGGCGGTCCAGCACCCAATCGAAGAGGAAAAACTATATAATTTATCTAATTCTAAATCTAATCCTAAATTTCAGCGTATCTGCAGCACGTGTAATAAACCTGGGCATAATGCTTCAGAGTGCTAGAGGAATAAAAAACCTTCAAGTTCAAATCGTAATAACTATCAAAAATCTTTCCATATTCCTTCAAATAACTCTCCTAATAATAACTATCCTAATACTAACTATCCTTATAATATACGGTGTAGTTACTGTAAAAATATAGGTCACACGATTGGTCAATGTCGCAAACGCCAGTACAATATGCAACGCCGTGAGAACGCGAACCAAGCGCAACATGATCAACCGCCGCGCGATAACAACGGTCGCGCAGTTAAATTCTGCGAAACCGACGAGTCCGGGTTCGATTCCCGCGACGAAAATTTAAACTAAATAAGATTTCGGTGTCGTGTCTCCCGAAATCGACTAGCGTAAAGGACACGAAACCTTTTTATCCTAAATCTTTTACTAAACCTACATCTCAGTTAAATCAACTGAGTCCTACTAAATCGTTTACTAAATCTACATCTCAGTCAAAGCAACTGAGTCATACTAAATCTTTTACCAAATCTACATCTCAGTCAAAGCAACTGAGTCATACTAAATCTTTTACCAAATCTACATCTCAGTTGAATCAACTGAGTCCTACTAAATCTTGTACCAAATCTACATCTCAGTTAAACCAACTGAGTCCTACTAAATCTTTTACCAAATCTGCATCTCAGTTGAATCAACTGAGTCCTACTAAGCCTACATCTCAGGTAAATCTGAGTCATTCTAAATCTTATAACTATACTAACTCTAAGATTACATCTCGAGACGACATCTCGAGTCATAAAAATTCTACATCTTATTCTAATTCAATAATGCTAAATCCTACTAATACTTACCAAAATAATACTTACCAAAAATTAGGCATCCCAATCTACAACTCTAATTCTATACCTACTAAATCTTGTGATGTTATTAAATCTACTCCGATTTATGCAACTAGTATAAAAATCAAGAAAATATCCTTGCCATATGTTTATTTAGTTTCTAGTTATTCTAAAGAGCCTTTAAAGATGCTTATCGACACGGGTGCTATTAGCCTTGTGCAACAGGCAGTACTATGTAAATCACCCGACTTGTCTCACGAAGTCGTGAAATTAAAAGGAATTAATAGAGTAGAAAGTTGTTCTCAAACATTGGGTACATTTCAAATGGATTTTACTATATCTAATGATCAATTCAGTTACAAATTTCATATGATCAATGAGCAAGTCAGTCTCGAATATGATGGCTTACTCGGTAGCGATTTTCTTGGTTATTTTAAAACTAACATTAACTACGATTCTAAATCATTAAATATTTGTGGTCATATCTTACCTATAAACTACATTCAACTGACTGACATTATTCCCGCGCGATCCGAAGCAGTAATTAAATGCGCGATATCTAATTACAATCCTGAACTTTATTCTCATAACGAAGCCCTTGTTCTAGATCATACCGTATGTAGTGGTGTTTATGTCGCAAATTGCATTGTCTCAATCAAGTCGAATAAAATAATTAATATTACGGTTTTAAACACGACCGACTCTGACGTCGAGATCAAAGATTATTACGCAGAGTTGACACCTCTCGAACAAAACGATCTGAACTCTGAATCATGCCTAAATACTTATTCTATTTCTAATTTCAAATCTGGTCGTGTTCAAAATGTTTTAGACCTTATTCGTTGCTCTCATTTAAATTCGGAAGAGCAAAAGCTTTATTAGAGTGTTGTTCGGAATATACCGATATTTTCCACATGGAAGGCGAGCCCTTATCTTTTACTAATGCCGTTGAGCATTCAATTAACTCTGGTGATACGCCGCCTATCAACGTTAACCCCCCACGTGATTACAGCTCGCACGATCGTGCTCTAATTTTGGTGGTCCGAAGTGTTTGAGGCACGCACGGTCGTGCTCAATTAAAAATCGTTCTATTGGTCGCGGTTTTTTCACGTTTTGTTTTACTTAAACCAAGAAACGAAAGTAGTAACTATTAGAATAGTTCATAATCTATACAACTAAATCGTTTTAGAAGGGTGAGTGAAACGAAACGCGCCAAAAAATATTGAAATACATATAATTATCTGTGTCTCAGTTGCGAAAGCGTCCGCCATTGTTGTGTTTTGTTCCGCTATCTTTATATTAAAAGTTGTCTTGTGGAAGAAACCGTTGAATATTTTATAAAGATACTTATATAGATTTACTCAGAAATAAATAAATATTAATTGTGAAGTGACATTATACGTGACAAAGACAAGAGATACAGTGATAAAGGGCAAAAACTTTTTAGAAGGGCTATTTCTACTTTTGAAACTCGCTATTTTCGTAAGTGTTTTATGATAAATATTCTTTTAATAGTTATGAAAGACATAAAAGTACCCAGATTATTTATCTAAAAACATATTTTAGCAACTAAATACTAGCATTGTTGTACATTTATCGTGTTTCAAATGGTAAATAATTCACAGCCACAGTGTTCGTTACAGTAACATGGCGGCCTGGCACGGCGAACTTTTTGTTACGCGTTCGGATTATATTTTTTTTAGTGACGTTAGATTCGTTTGTTACAAATAAATAATGTATTGTGTGAAAACCTAAAGGTATATGTGATAAGGTTTTTGTGTTTATGAACCAAACAAGTTAAATTCATTAATATGTGATGAAATGTTTGTGTGAACGAGTGAAAAAAAACAAACTTCTAAGTTTGTTAGCTTGTTTTGCCGGAAAGGTGAGTATTTAGTAGTAATTCATGTTATTATTATGATAGCTGATTTTATAACCAACACATATGCAATTTATGTGATATAATTATATTAAGGTGTCATGATTAATTTTTTTCCGGTAACCTATGACAATGAAAATTTGCAGCAACGTGACCTTTCGCACTTGTGGCACTTTGCCTTTAGTTTGATCGCACCTCAAGGGTTAAATCATATCGCTTCCCCGAATGCCACAAGGAGGAAGTTGATTCCCAAATCAGAAAAATGTTAGATCAAAACATTATTTGCCCTTCTATTTCACCATGGAGTGCCACCGTATGGGTGGTCCCCAAAAAAATTGACGCGTCTGACAAAAAGAAATGGAGAATCGTAATCGATTACCGCCGTCTTAACGATGCGACGGTCTCCGAAAGTTATCCACTGCCTCTGATCACTGACATCTTAGACCAATTGGGTCATTCCAAATATTTTAGTACTTTAGACCTATCTAGCGGTTTTCATCAAATTAAAATGAGTTCCAAGGACGCGCCGAAAACCGAATTCACCGTTAACACTAATTCTAGCACTTCCGGGCATTATTAATTTACTAGGATGCCATTTGGCTTGAAAAATGCTCCCACAACATTCCAAAGGCTTATGAATACGGCTCTTTCTGGACTTCAAGGTCTCCATGCCTACGTTTACTTGGATGATTGTATTATTTACTCGCAAAACTTGCTTGACCATATTAAAAAGCTTAAATTAGTTTTTGACAGAATGCGAAAATTTAATCTTAAATTACAGCCAGATAAGTGCGAGTTTTTACGTCGCGAGGTTGCTTATCTTGGCCACATTATCACCGACAAATGTGTCGCCGAACCCTGATAAGGTCAAGGCCGTCAGCGAATTTCCAACCCCTACTAATGCCAAACAAATAAAATCTTTTCTAGGCCTTGTTGGCTATTATAAAATAGTTGGCTGTTGAAAAAGGACGTCACTTTTAATTGGACTGTCGAACAGGAAACAGCTTTCAATATCTTAAAAATTAACTTACCACGGCTCCCTTATTACAATACCCTGATTTTAGTGCTCCATTTATAATCACAACAGACGCCTCAAACTACGCCGTAGGCGCTGTGTTGTCTCAAGGCGATATAGGTAAGGATAAACCTATAGCCTACGCCTCTAGAACGCTTAACAAAGCCGAAGGTAATTATTCGACAACGGAGAAAGAACTCCTTGCCATTATTTTTGCTGTTAAAACCTTCCGCCCTTATATATTTGGGCGCAAATTTAAGTTCGTTACTGATCATCGACCTTTAGTTTGGCTTTTTAGTAATAAAGATCCAGGCAGTCGACTCATCCGATGGCGCTTAAAGCTTGAGGAGTACGACTACGAAATTGTATACAAGCAAGGTCGTCTTAATTCAAACGCAGATACGTTATCTCGACATCCAGTAAATGTCATTGACTCAAATCGTCTTAATAATTCTACCTACGAAAAATATTTTAAGAACCAATTTACAAATAAGTTACCTACTTCTAATACTATCACCAACAAAGGTGTATCGCCGAACCCTGATAAGGTCAAGGCCGTCAGCGAATTTCCAACCCCTACTAATGCCAAACAAATAAAATCATTTCTAGGCCTTGTTGGCTATTATAGGCGATTTATTGAAAACTTTTCGAAGTTAACTAAGCCTCTCACATCCCTGTTGAAAAAAGACGTCACTTTTAATTGGACTGTCGAACAGGAAACAGCTTTCAATATCTTAAAAAATAAACATACCACGACTCCCTTATTACAATACCCTGATTATAGTGCTCCATTTATAATCACAACAGACGCCTCAAACTACGCCGTAGGTAAGGATAAACCTATAGCCTACGCCTCTAGAACGCTTAACAAAGCCGAAGGTAATTATTCGACAACGGAGAAAGAACTCCTTGCCATTATTTTTGCTGTTAAAACCTTCCGCCCTTATATATTTGGGCGCAAATTTAAGATCGTTACAGATCATCGATCACCGACCAATTCGTCTATTTTTCACATGACGCAATATAAAATTTGACTTTTATGGGTCAGACGAGGCTCCCTAAATGCCCTCCTGTAAACCACCGGGGGCGACATTGGCATTAGGAATGGGAAAATCTTTTTATTTAAGAATAATAAAGTGTGAAGTACGTTGGTTTAAATTATGATTATATTTTAGAAGGAATGTGAGATGAGACATTTCACTTTTTAAAAGACTACTCCCGCCCTAGGAATAAATCCTGTTTCACGGGGGACATATAACTAACGGACACAAAGTACACCTGACCCGAAACATCAATTTATGGATCCTACAAAGTGTTGTCTCGTGTCGGGACCGAACCCGCAACACCTAGGGCAGTGTCTATGGCGTAAGAGTTTAAGCGGCCACCGTTTCGTTTAGAACCGCACCGAGTATTATAAGTTCAACTCCACCACAAGTCTGGGTATTCTTTGCATCCGTTGATTAAATGTTTGTACCTTTACAACGGGACTTTCTTTTAGTGGACTTCCCCTACGACACAGTTTTTTTAAGAAAATGGAAACAAACCAACAAGACACTTACGGCCATTTTCAATATTTGATCCATACATGGATTTTGAGATTCGAGATTCGTGTTTGACATATTTTGTACGGAGCTTATGTCAAAAAAGAATCTAAAATCTACAGATTTATCTATAGATCGAATATTGAAATCCGTAGTTAAACTATTTTAAGCAGATTTCAATGCGTTCAAGATAATGAACTATAAGAACAAAGAGTTTTACATAGTGGAGTGGGAAGTGTGATCATTTCATTTAATATAAAGTAGAGAAATCTATGTAAAAAAAAGAAAGGAAGCTAAAACATAACGCAATGACTTATGTGTTCACCTGGGTAACCACTTAAGTCATTCGGCCGGTTTCTGAATTGAGAATTTCAGCTTTCATCAGTTGAAAATTTCTGAACTAGTTGAAGTCAACTTAAGTTTTTTCTGTTTCACAGGTCAGAGTGATATTTTTTCAAAGCACTTTCAACTGAGTTTTCTTCAAATCATGAATAACTTAAACCCTAGGACCAAGAATCAAATGGACTCGACATTTGCGTACACCCGTAAAGGACGGACATAGAGTACATCCTGAGTTGGTGTTACCAGATGTTGTAAATGTTTACCCTAAAATTCTACGAAATACATATTAACTTTTAAGTAACATTGTATCAAACCTGAATTATAATAATAATATTCTACCACATTCACACAACACCATCTAGTCCCAAACTAAGCAGAGCTTGTACTATGGGTACTAGATAATGGATAAACATACTTATATACTTTTTTTTGTAAATACATACATATTATACATTGAAACACCCAGACCAAAACAAACATCCATGTTCATGCACACAAATGTTTACACTTGTGTGGGAATCGAACCCGCGACCTTCGGCGTAGCAGTCGTTTACACTCCCGCTGCGCCAACCGGTCGTTCCGGAATTGAATACCTTACCAGACATCTGAGACCGCGTTCTCCTATAATTTTTAATCAATTTGGTATTTCGATGAATTTATGAGCTTACTCGAGAAGTTCCATCAATATCCGTTTAGGTATTTTTGCAACGAATAGTAACAAACATCTATATAATTTAATTTACAGCCCAATAAAAATATAAAAATATGTATAGCTAACCTTACAAGGAGGTTTAAATCCATCCATAAGGTGTGCGATAAGTATTTTTTATACTTAAAATTATTATGTATAACAAAAGTGTCGAATATGTGGGACTGGCTTCACTCGCCAAATAAACACGAGACTCAGAGTTATAATATATCTTTTATTATATTATTTGACACTCAACTTTACTGTCCTTTGAACAAAATTAATTTTGTATACAAATTTCTTATTTTCTCTTCTTTATCATTCGAGAATGATTCCAAATAAATACCTATTGCGGGGAGTTTTCCTAAAACACTTTTGTTCAAAGTGTTTAGAGCATACTCTTGCTTATTTATTCGGATCCCAGTTTTCTCCTCCTGTTGCACGTATCCACCATTATTTTTGGATCGTGCAGTCCTTTGGGAATCTATAAACAAATAATTTAATTACTACAAAGAATCGGAAAACAAATTATATAATTAATCTTAGGTTCATGTGAAACTAAGTAACGGCAAATTACCCAAAATTTGGGTAATTTCCCAAACGCTTCAGTGGTATCCCTAAAAAAAATTTAACGCTGTAAAATTAAAAAATATCGATGACTTTTGGTTAGCTCAACATTCAACGACCTATTGAATTCGATTGTGTAATACTAAAATCGCGGTGTTAATAAAATAGCATTTTTTGGTTTATTGATGTAATTTAGAAATTATTTCCTTATGTAATGATACGCTATTTGTATCATTCTATCAATATTTTCATGTATAAATAGATATTATAACTAAAATATCGTACTTACGAATAAATGGTTATGTTCTCACGTTTCCGCTCACTATGGCTTTTACAGCCTAAAATGTAACAAATCACCATAATAAATCTGAACCAATTATATTTTCACTAAGCATTCACAATTAATAACAATAATAACACAGTTTTTCGTGGAAATTATCGAGAGCTCAAACGTTTGTTGGTCACTATATTTAGTTGTGACCAACAAAAAAAACGAAAACTCTGACAAAGACAAAAAATGCTATCTTTGTCTCTTTTTCTCTTATGTATTTCTGTATGTCATTATCTCGGTCTGTCACGGTATTATTTTGCATGTCAAATCCATAGAGATACATCATCCTAGCTTAAACCGAACAACACTAGTACGTTCCGATACAAGTAAAAAACCGGTACTAACCATAAATTCGTATTAATTAACATTTTACAGAGAAGCACACTTGTCAGTTAATTATTTTTATACGAAAACAAATAAAATGTCGAAATAAAGTTGTATTTAAAATTATTTCAACGATTATTTTATTTTAATGAACAGTTTGTTGAATTTGTTCAATTCGGTATCTTAGTGAAAACGGAACGTATATGTTACGTCAAAGTCAGTTTGTTTTATTTTTAATACAAAATATTTGTGGCCAGGTATATTTGAGGTATAATTCTATATACCTCCATGGTGGCCACCATGGAAGTATATAGAATTATACCTCCATGGAGGCCACAGCGTATTTATTTGGATTAATTTAACACCGAAATCTCTTATTTATATTTTCTATCCCTTCGATTTGTTCCTAATAATGTTGTAATCTATTTGTTCCAAATATTGAATAGTCTTTGAACCTTTTTCCTATAAACTCTGTTTAACGACCTTCTTGTTGTGTAGACGTCAGTATTACGTAACCGCTGCTTGGCAACCGTAGTGTGGACAATTTGACATACTGGCTGTCATATTACTCGTGATCACGGGTTAAAAGACCAAAGTTGAATAATTATTTTTTTCTCAATTTAACAGTGCCAAGTGAGGTTTGACAAATGTCAAATGTTTTCAGAAACGCGAATATAGAGTTAATATGGAGTTGATCATGAGTTGATCATATGTTGTGTCAAATTTTAGATTTTACAAGCACAAATACTCAAAATGTGTCAAAACAATTTTTTGTGAAACAGAAAATTGATTAAGTAGTATATAATTAGTGATTAAATTGATCTCAACGCGAAATTCTCAATTCAGAAACCGGCCGATTGTGTGATTAACGGCCGGTTTCTGAATTGAGAATTTCAGCTTACATCAGTTGAAAATTTCTGAACTAGTTGAAGTCAACTTGAGTTTTTTCTGTTTCACAGGTCAGAGTGATATTTTTTCAAAGCACTTTCATTTGAGTTTTCTTCAAATCATGAGTAAATTAAACCAAACAACACTAGTACGTTCCAATACAAGTAAAAAAAACCGGTACTAACCATAAATTCGTATTAATTAACATTTTACAAAGAAGCACACTTGTCAGTTAATTATTTTTATACGGAAACAAATAAAAAGTCGAAATAAAGTTGTATTTAAAATTATTTCAACGTTTTTTTTATTTTAATGAATAGTTTGTTGAATTTGTTCAATTCGGTATCTTAGTGAAAACGGAACGTGTATGTTATGTCAAAGTCAGTTTGTTTTATTTTTTTTTAATACAAAATATTTGTGGCCAGGTATATTTGAGGTATAATTCTATATACCTCCATGGTGGCCAACATGGAGGTAGGTATATAGAATTATACCTCCTTGGAGGCCACAGCGTAATTATTTGGATTAATTTAACACGGAAATCTTTTATTTATATTTTCTTTCACTTCGATTTGTTCCTAATAATGTTGTAATCTATTTGTTCCAAATATTGAATAGGCTTTGAACCTTTTTTCTATAAATTCTGTTTAACGGCCTTCTTGTTGTGTAGACGTCAGTATGACGTAGCCGCTGCTTGGCAACGGTAGTGTGGACATTTTGACATACTGGCTGTCATATTACTCGTGATCACGGGTTAATAGACCAAAGTAGTGTAATTATTTTTTTCTCAATTTATCAGTGCTAAGTGAGGTTTGAAAAATGTCAAATGTTTTCAGAAACGCGAATATAGAGTTGATATGGAGTTGATCATGAATTGATCATATGTTGTGTCAAATTTGAGATTTTACAAGCACAAATACTCAAAAGGTGTCAAAACAATTTTTGTGAAACAGAAAATTGATTAAGTGGTATATAATTAGTGTTTAAATTGTTCTCAACGCGAAATTCTCAATTCAGAAACCGGCCGTAAGCCGATTAAGCGTCATCAAAGTCAAGTTTATTCATTTACACTCAATGTTTACACTACATTTAATTTTTCGTTATGACACTAGTGTTTTCACCATTTGAGCTGGAAATACGTGACCAAACACCTCGCTTACCACAAAGGTTCAAAACATACATTCTATCGATAAACGAATTACATTTACAGTCGAACCCTTTTTACTATTCAGTAAATGTATTTCCATTCACACTAAGAATTACTCAACCGTCCAGCAAACAAATGTAAGCAGATTCCGACTCGTTTAAATAACTTGAAAGCAATCCGATTATACATGTAAACATCGAGATATCGATTAAATAATTCCAGTAGTCGTGCACTGCACTGGTGCCCATTGGATAATTAAACGATGCGTCAAGCTGGCCGCTGTAATAAGATTACCAGGCTAAATAAATCGCTAGGGAATATTTTTGGGTGTCAAGTTAAGAAATTCTGTTGGTTTAAAATGAATTCTGGTATAATCCGATTTATCTGAGAGCGTATATCTTATCTTTAAGTAAGCCGCTTATGTCAGGTTGGGATGGGTATTAAATTTGACACGTATTTCCTATACTAAAACTTTTTCTGTTGAGCCGAGAATTTATTAACATTTATTATAAGGTTATGTTTTGTTTATATCACTTATGTATACATATTTATCAACGGACGAGGCTCTGGCAAACAAAATATCCCGATAAGTGGCAATAGGCTCGCCACCTATTACGTGGGATCAAAACACTGGCGAAAAAAGGGCGTTTAATATGCCTCTGCCTACCCCTTCGGAGAAACAGGCGTGAGTCTATGTATGTATGTATGTATGTGATGTTTATGTAACCGTTTCATGAAAAGTTGACTGCATAAGTATGCTAACATATCGAATAAATAATGAGTTTCAATCGCGTAACTATTTTACAATAAAGGTGGAATGATATAGACTCTCGACAGTTATCCTGTGACCACGATCGTATAACCCTGCCCATGCCGAAACGTTGGGGTTAGCAAAAGGCATTTTATCTCTATAATTAAATAATAAACTATTTTCTGAAACAGGAACGATTACGAAAAAAATAATAATAATTCTAAGCAATTCTTAGAAGTTTTTATTGTCAGTACAACCGCAAAAAAGCCAAAGCAGTAAAACACCACAGGCTTTAGTAGATCTCCAGGTAAGAATTAGAGCTTCACACCAGCGTTTTTTTCAGCTTAGGCGTTAAATGGACATATGCGCAGCGTTCAATTTATTGCAGAGAACACACCGCAATAACGGTAGTGTGAAAGGCTCCTAAAGCCTGCAGCCCAGCAACAGTGAATGGCGTCTACTCCAAAAGTCCATAAATGCGCTTCTGAAAGAGCCAACGTAAGTTGCGCAATTACGCATAGGTATCCTGTAATTTGGGCCGCTATAACCGTGAGGTTGGCAGGGCAATAGAAGATGATGGGATAGGTTGCTCTAGTTCTTAAGAAGGATTGAGGTCAGTTTCAAGCCGTCTGATAAGATCTGGATGAATTAACCAGCTGATAAATTCATAAAAATTACATAATATTTGGAATTTATCTGACAGATAGTGCCTACCCAGAGATAGTGAAACTGCTCCTTTGGTAGATAATTCAAGAGTGCGAATAATGTCACCTTGTAATTAATCTGAATCATTATTAATGCCTGCAATTAAATTAAAATTGATAGTAGGTATTATATGAATTTAGAATGTTTAATCAAAATAATTGTGGCGCGTGTTGGGAGAGGCCTATGTCCAGCAGTGGACTGCGATAGGCTGATTGATTGATTGATTGATTGAATCAAAATAATTACAGTGTGATTTTTATTTTGTATCATCAGGTATTCTCTTTGAACGTTATTCAAGTAACGACCATAACCAAGCCAGATATCATTTTCAGTGACTTCTTACGTAAACCGAATTATTCATGAGATCTGAGGAAAAATATTATTTTACAGCAAAATCAAATGTATAATTTGAGGAAAATGTTAGATAAAAACGAAATATTGTTCTTAACGGGAAAAGCTTTTAAGTACATGTAAGAAAAATTATGTTTAAGACAACACTTTACCAAAAATATCTGACGATTTATAATGCAATAATACAAAAAAGTTAACATATTAAAAGAGCTATGCCAGAATTATTGTATTGTCTTGGACTTTGATGTTTCTTCTTCTTCCTTTCAGTGCCACTCCATTAATGAAAGTTGGCAGTCAGCTCCTTAGGCTTTTTCCGATCCAGAGCGTGTCTGCAGTCTATGTAAAGATAAAACCTTATTAGTTTTTCGATTGAAAATCAATAGGTATTTATTTTTACTTTTACAACGTTATTCAAAAGTTGGTAGCCGTGGTAGCAATAATGGCAATAATTGTTTTAACAATAAAACCCATAACATTAAATTGAAACTATCCTCAGCTTTTCAAATAGACTCACTTCTCATTTATGTTGACGATCTAGAAGATATTGAACACACTCATATGTTAATAAATCCACATTTATAACCACAATCATACCTACCTACTTATACGTGTACACATTTTTATAAAATAACGTAACATGTTATTGATTGAATACATTTTAGTGGCCTTACAAAGTCCTGTAATCAAGCTACTCGACCGGCCCGGTCACAATTTTTTTTGTGACATCGTAGTACACAATAACTTTGGTATAAGATGCACGATTCCAAACAGAAGGTCTTGACCACAGAAGGAGGATTCTTATTCTAATATATATTTTTATCTTTCATTTTAAGGCTAATGTCTAGAAGTTTAGAATGCTAATTGAACTCTTTGATAGATTGAAGCAAAGCTATAATAACCACGTAATATCGTTGCTGAAGTATGAATAAAAAACAATGTTTCTATATGAATTTGCCCTTACGTGCTTCGCAGTTTATTTGGCCAGTAAAACCCCAGAGATCGCTTCACTCAGATATGCCGATTCGTTTTCTACTTTGTTAGTTTTTTAATACTTCCATTTGATGTGTCAGTTTCTAAGGCTATTTTCGAATGTAACGCAGCCATTTTAAATGTGCTGTCAGCTTTGTATTCCGAATTCAAATCGCATTTTCTTCTTTGTTTTTCTTTTATTTTCGGTGAGTTTTGGTTATCAGTTGAACGTTTTTGTTTGAAGAATGCCAGCTGTACTATTCATTTAAACCACATGACACAATAGCAGCCGTACAAACGATTAATGAGGAGCTTAATAGGGTAGCTTCTTGGTCCTTAGATAACTCACTTGTGCTTAATCCCTTAAAAACCAAATTTATAATTATGGGGAGTAAAAATCTAATTCGCTCAATAATGTCTGCACATCCCTCAATATAGGTAACGGGTGTAAATATTGGAAGGGTGGAACTTGTAAATAACCTCGGTTTACTTATGGACCCCGAACTGCGATTCGAAAACCACATAAACAATTTAATCAAAAATTGTTTTTATAGACTTAAAGTTTTATATCGCATTAAAAATTTCCTCAGCATAGATATAGAAAACGATTAGTTGAAAGTCTAGTTTTATCAAAGTTAAATTATTGTGACACGGTATACGGTCCATGCTTGTTGTCTCGCACGGCTCGCTTAGTGCAACGTGTCCAAAATGCATGCGCACGATTCTGCTTCAACATAGCCCGCAGGAGTCGCATAACACCCTTTTTATACAAAACAATGTACTTAAAATGGAAGCAAGGAGAAGACTCCATTTGGGCAATTTATTGTTCGGTATAATAAATACAAGAAAGCCAACACACTTATTCCAGAAACTGAGTTGGAGGCAGGACCATTACCAGTATCCCGCTCGCTCGTCGTCGAGGCCACTCTCAATACCCAAATACAGAACCACAGCCTTCCGGGGATGTTTCAGATATGCTGCCACTCATTGCTGGAACGATATACCGCCTCCCATAAGATCTCTAAAATCAAAAAATACTTTTAAATTCGCCTTCAAAAGATATCTTTTGGAGGAACAGAATAATATAACAAATTAACACTTACGCAACGTTTATGACCTACAGGCAAAATAGGTACCTATACTGAATTCTCAGCTGATTGGTTCTGGGTATTTGTTTGAAGATGTTTCTTCCTAAATCCACAATAACATAGGGAGGCACGCGAGCTGTGGGTTTAGAAAAATCACCTAAATTACGATGTTTGTTGTTTTATTTGGCTTTTGATATGAATTGAGCAAATAGTTTTTGGTTTGATTGATAATATGTGTACAGTATTAAGTATATTAATGTAAAAAAATATATAATATTATTGTCATTATATAATTACTTACTTACCTGTTAATACGCTCAGTGGGCTAGTTGCTGTTGATATCCACACATAACCCTGTTATTAATCAGCATTACCTATGTATCAAACTGTGGGTGTGTATGATTGATAAAAATGATGCAATGTTTACATCACGTGACCACATTGAGCTAAAAACTTGTTTATTATACGCTCGCTGGCGCGCGCCGCTGCCGCAGCGCCACCACCGGCCAACACGAGTACCCAAGTGGTCGGTTTTATGTAGATACAATTTGTTAACAAATCACTGTGACTTTAGGTATATTAACAACTCGTACCTTTATAACTTATCTTAATATATAAAATCCTTGCGTTACTGACTGACTGACAGACACGCTACAGCCGAAACTATTGGGCGCAGGAAGCTGAAATTTGGCATGTATGTTCCTTGGGGACCGTAGGGGTGCACTAAGAAGGGATTTTCGGAAATTCCCACGGGATCGGCCGAAACGGGTAAATTAAAAAAAATGCAGGCGTAGCTGCTGGCGTCATCTAGTTACTTATTAAGTACTAACGTTTTTGTATTTCTTTATTGTGTACGTGTATAAGCTGCTTTTATTTTATTTTTTTTAATCACTAGTTAAGTTTATAATTATGTACTTTACGTTTTTTGCGTCACTGACGTTACTTGGGGCAGGCATTGAAAATCAGCAAGTCGTATCGCGGCTAACGTCATGGACGACGCATCGCTGAATGTCTGTCTTATTGTCACATCGGCGGCGTACAGTTATATTTTTTAATGTGGGTATGGCTCGAAATTGTCGTGAGTGATGTTAATGTATTAAATGACATTATCACGGTAATAATATCTAACAGTATTGTAACTCCATACAAACGCACGAAACTCGAGTTATACCTACGCGCCGCGAGCAGAGTACCCATTAGCCTGGGCGGACTGTACCTACAGTACCCGCAGCCGCTATCGTGCCGCAGCTCGCTTGCGACGCGTCTGGTAGGTATATAACTCACGAAGACGGCCGAGTTACAATACTGTTAGATTATATTACCGTGACATTATGTACCTATCTACCTACCTACTGTATTTATATGCACCTGTTTATTTATGTAACTAATAATTGTACGTTGTTATGATGTGAGAATAAATGAATTACTTACTTACTTACAGTATGTGCGTAAAGTCCTGTTTCATCATCATTGTCTTGCCCTGGTCCCAATTTATTTAGGGTCGGCTCAGTATGTCCTTCGCTTCCATACTTCTCTGTTACCAGTCATCCAATCGTTTACCCCCTTCTCTTTCATATCCATACTCACACAGTCAATCCATCTTTTCCTTGGCCGTCCTTTCCCTTTTCGTCCTTCTACATGCATATCCATCACTTTTATTATTGGCGCAGCGGGAGTGTAAGCGACTGCCACGCTGAAGGTCGCGGGTTCGATTCCCGCTCAAGTCAGACATTTGTATGTGTGAAAATGGATGTTTGTCTCGGTCTGGGTGTTTTAAAAAAAAATATGTATTTACAAAAAAAAGGTATATATGTATGTTTATCCATTATCTAGTACCCATAATACAAGCTCTGCTTAGTTTGGGACTAGATGGTGTTGTGTGAATGTGGTAGAATATTATTATTATCTCTCCGCAAAACATGTCCATACCAGGCCAATTGACGCCCTCTTACCTTTTCATCTATGGGCGTCACATTCATACTACCTCTAAGGTCAACTGCTTTATATGCAAATAAATATTACTATTATTATTATTATTAAGGTAATCATTCCTAATTCTGTCCATTCTTGTCACTCCACACATCCATTGTAACATTCTCATCACTGCCACATGCAATCGTTCTCATCCATCTTCTTTGTAGCCCATCACTCAGCTCCATACAGTACGACATGCCTTATAACCGACTTTTACATGCGGCCCTTTAATTTTACAGGCATTTTGTGGACGCACATTGTGCCTGAGACCTGTTGCCATTTCATCCATCCTGCGTTGATTCTTTGCCTAACATCCCGATCAATTTGGCCGTCATCTTGCAGGAGTGAACCTAGGTAGCGGAAATTGGAGCTTACTGGTAGAGGTGTACCGCCTAGTGTAACTGGTATAGGACTGGAGAAACCGCCAAAGTCACAGAACATATATTCCGTTTTGGTTCTGCTTATTCTCAGGCCCACATTCTCCAATCTCTGCCGCCACTCCTCCAGCTTGCTCTGCACCTTCTGTCCACTCTCTGCTACCAGAACGATGTCGTCGGCAAACAGCATGCACCAGGGTGCCTCTTCCTGTATGTCCGATGATATAGCATCCATAATTACCAGGAAGAGGTAGGGGCTAAGGGCTGACCCTTGGTGCAAGCCTACGGCCACATCGAATCTGGCTGTGATACCAGCTGCGGATCGGACTTGCGTTCGGCATTCAGCATACGTGGCTTGAATCAACGACAGGTATTTCCCAGGCACTCCTTTCTTCTTCAGGGCCCACCACAAGACTTCACGAGGCACTCGGTCATATGCCTTTTCAAGGTCGACGAACACCATGTGCAAGTTTTATGCGCCTCCCTGTATTTTTCGCATATTTGGCGAAGAGCAAAAATGGCATCCACCGTACCTCGACCAGGCATAAAGTACAGACCAGACCAGGCAAGCGTAAAGTCCTGTCTATTCTTCATAACACATGAGCTTTTCTCATAATTATTGTATTCTTCGTACTGCATTTACTCCCCGCTACTACTTACTGAAACATGGCATGGCTGACTAAAAATAAACTACTTATTCTTAACCATGAATCAGCATGTATGCAGAACGTTAAAATTTGCGCATGTGAATATTACGAGAACAACGGTATTTTTAACATGGGTTTCTGTCTTCTTTATCATCCAACATTTCGTAATATTAAGGCTACATGATATTTACCTATTAGCTAGCTTTTGTCTCATATATACCCTAACTACAACGTTATACATACATACATAAACTCACGCCTGTTTCCCGGAGGGGTAGGAGAGACTACGGATCGCCATTTGCAACGAGCCTGACATATCTCTCTTGCTTCATTCACTCCCATCAAATTACTCATGCATGCTCTTCTGTTTAGGTTATAAGTCACTAAATGATACTTTTGCTGTAATAAATAAAAAAATATTACAGCGATCTCACTCTAAATTACCACAAACACACCACTGCTTGCCTTTGAATTACCTAAAAATATTACACAAATATTTGGCATTCATTCAAACAGGAAAAATGACAAAACATTTAACGCTGGCCGAAATTTCCATAAACAATCTCAGGTCCTAACTAGGAGTCCTTTGTCTCTGTTCCGTAATAGCGGAACAGTATTGTTTCCATATCTGTTTCACGCTTATCAGGGGCTCGCAGCTTAATTCGCTTGAATCGTGAATAAACAGTAAATGGAAATGTTTCGTGAACTTTTATACTGGCACTTTTGTGTAACAAATGTGATACGTGGTTTTAGTAGTATTCTAGTTTAAACAATGCTTGGTTAACTTCGCATTTGATCTATGGAATAATTTTTCACTATAGTATCAGTTAGTAAACAAGAATACGCCTTCATCATCATCATGAGCCTGCCATTGTCTACTGCTGAATATGTGCCTCACCAATGGCACGCCACTGACCTACATTTTTGTCGCGCCAAAAAAAGCGCGGCTGTATTTAGGTGAGTAAGTAAAGTTCATTTCCCATTTCGCCTTAGCGTCATTTGGATACAGGTTATCACAAACAGCGTAAAAATAAACACAAGGAATTTAAATTTGATACCAACTAAGTGCGAATTAAAATTACCCCAAGAACACGTCTTAAGTAAACGGCAAAAGAAACCAGGATAACATTTTCTATGAAGGAAATGAATATGCCATTGATACAATTTATATTTGAAAGCGTGCAATCTATTCTAGTTTGAGCTCAGCACTTCTCGGTGTCATCTAGTTTCTAACTAGCGACAGACACTGTCTTCGGGCAGTTACTAAATTGGACACCCATTTGCTGCAGCTGTCAAGTAAAATGTGGTAAGCGACACTTTCTCGTCTCATTGTAAATTGGAAACTGTGCTATTTATATAAGTATATATTACATTTGAATTTGGAATCTGTCATTTTTATACGATTGTTTATTGTGTTTTCTCGTTTTGGCGCCATTATACATATATAATACATTGTACAATATTTTGCGATATTAAAATGGAGTGGCGTGATAAAGAGAACCGAATCGCTGTGATTGCATTACACAAAGTAGGTATGGAACCAAAAGCAATTTTAAAAACTCGCCATACACTTGGTATTAATCAAATATTTGTGTACCGGGCATTAATAGGTACAATGAGACCTCTGTTTGTGACAGAAAAAACCTGGCCGTCCACGTTATGTTCGTACAAAAAAGGTGGTCAAAGCAGTAAGGGAAAGAATGGAAGAAATCCTGTCCGAAAGCAAAAGATTTTATCTCGGGAGATGAAGATAGCACCTGGAACCATGTCGCGTATTTTAAAAGATAACTTGGGAGACGCACTTATTATTTCTTAACTGATAATTTAAAAAAGAATGGGGTAGTAAAATCGAAACAACTACTGAAGCGGCACGCAAAGGGAGATCACAGAAAAATTTTGTTTACGGATGAAACATTTTTTACAATTGAGCAACATTTTAACAAACAAAATGACCGTATTTATGCTCAAAGCTCTAAATAAGCTTCCCAATTAGTCGACAGAGTGCAACGTGGGCATTATCTGACTTCAGTGATGGTTTGGTGGAGTGTTAGCTATAAAGGAGTGACTGAGCCATATTGTTGTGAAAAAGGTATCAAAACATCGGCACAAGTGTATCAAAATACCATTCTTGAGAAGGTAGTTAAGCCCCTTAACAACACCATGTTCAATAACCAAGTATGGTCCTTTCAGCAAGACTCGGTACTGAGAGATGTCTTGGTTGGAAGCGAACGTTTCGGACTTCATCAGAGCTGAAGACTGGCCGTCGTCTAGTCCCGATCTTAATCCGCTGGATTATAATTTATGGCCAGTTTTAGAGAGTACGGCTTGCTTTAAACGCCGTGATAATTTGGAGTCCCTTAAACAATCCATACGACTGGCAGTGAAGAATTTTGCTATGAAAAGAGTGCGTGCTTCTATTAATAACTGGCCTCGACGTTTAAAGGACTGTATTGCAGCCAATGGAGACCACTTCGCATAAGCTTTTTATATTTTAAATTGTTTTATATTTATATATTAAACTGACACATTGTAAAAGTAATAAATGTTATTTGCAATTAAAAAAGATGTTTTCTTTGTTACAATATTTATAGCAAGACTAGTGTTTTTTTAATAATGTTGAAATTTGTTGCATTATTCGTTTTTACAATAGCTACTAAATGTTTATAGGTTAGCGCAAATGCAATATTGTAATAAAATATATTTTTAGGTATAATGTTGCGTGGTTATTAATCTTTAATTCATTAAGTATTTTTGATTATATCTCTATTTTTCAAATAGGTACTCTGAGTTTGAGATTCTTTAAATATTTAATATCAGTAATTAAGTTTAAAAATCGCAAAATTGCGAAAGAATTACGAAGTCTTAAGTTTACGCCAGTCGCTAATTGGAGTTCGTAACTCTATTTTGCCTGTGTGATTTAGTTTCACAAATCTTTAGTTCGATGCACATAGGCGGGCCGAAACCGATGCCTGTCTAGTCTTTGTATTTGTATCATCAAAAAAACCAAAACTTCAAAGTAATATTATTCTAGTACAAATTGCTCAGACATTGTATTCAATTTCGTATGATATTTCAGTAGCGTCGGTAATCTGTTAGTTAAATTATTCAAAATCCAATCAATAAGAAAATGTTATTTCGGTATATGTACCGTGTTTATTTAGTAAAAAGCGGTTATTTTAATATTACAAACAGACACTCCAATGTTATTTATGTGTATAGATAAGAAAAGTGGAAAAAATATTTTTGAAATCGTCCGGCACTTGTTTTGACATTTACGCGGTAGAACTTAAATAGGACATTTTAATATAAATTTACGCCATGAAGCTAATATTTTAAAGCTGAAGAGTTTGTTTGTTTGGTTGAACGTTCTCATCTCAGAAACTACTGTAACGATTTGGTCTTCGCGTTTGATATACTATTTACAGAGGAAGTCTATAAGCTATATAAAATCACGCTAGGAGCCACGGGGGCGGAGCAGTAGCCATTTATAATTATAACTCGGGTGTAACCGCAGGCACACACATAGTTCGTAATAAAAGCGTAATAAAATGTTGCCTCACCTAAAAATTAAATGAGTAACGATCAATATTCCTTAAAATTTTAAAATGTAAATCGAATTAACTACAAAGTAGCACAATATTTATCTTGAAATATTTTAGAGCTTATATTCTATATAGTATACTATTGAACAAATAAAAGGTTGCTGGCAAAACAGATTTGTAAGATTATTTTAAGTGGAGATCAGTACTTACGGCGAAAATATGCTGCGTGAATAATAACTACTCTAGTTTATGTTTTTAATATTCTACAAAGTTTTGGTTGGAATAAGTAATTTTATTAAACAATAAGTTTATTAAGTGTTACTGAATATTATTTTTACATATTCTTAGATTCTGATCGCAAAATTGCCTATGGCTTTTAACGCCGCGAGCTGGCTAAATATTGTACTGTTTTCTTTTTATAAGGCTTTATTGCCTAGTCACCATACCGCTTAAATATGAAACTTAAACATACAAACGAATGTTTATGTGAATATTATTGATAGGATTAAAACAGTAAGGCGGCTGTTATAAAAATAAGGCTTGATTTGTAATTAAATGCCTAATTACATATCTCATCATCATCATCAGCCCTGGATATAAACTGTCCCACTGCTGGGCACGGGCCTCTTCTCATTATAAGAAGGGTAACGCCATAGTCTACCACGCTGGCCAAGTGCGGGTTGGCAGACTTCACATGACTTTCGAGAACATTATGGCGAACTCTCAGACATGCAGGTTTCCTCACGATGTTTTCCTTCAATGCACTTAGCAAGCGATAATTAACAATTTAATACGCTCTTAATATCGAAAAGTCATTGATGCGTGCCGTGGATTCGAACCCGCTAATAGCAGTCTGTCGGTCTCACCACTCGGCCATTGCTGCTTTAACAATTACATATCTGGGACTTTATATAAACGAGGTTTAGTTCTTGATTAAGATCAATAATAATCATAAGAAATATCTGAATGTGATGAAACATTTCTTTGAGTGAGTCTGCTGCAATTAAATAATTTATTTGGTACGTTAATCATTACGTGTATAGGTATATCTTTATTTATACATACATACATACATAGACTCACGCCTGTTTCCCGGAGGGGTAGGCAGAGACTACGGAGCGCCATTTGCAACGATCTTGACATATCTCTCTTGCTTCATTCACTCCCATCAGATTCCTCATGCATGCTCTTCTGTTCAGGGTGCTTCTAACCTGTCCTGTTTTTAGGATGTCTCCAATCTGGTCAGAGAACGTCCGCCTAGGTCTTCCCCTTCGTCTTGTCCCTTCCACACTTGCCTTATATATCTGCTTGGTCATTCTTTCGTCATCCATTCTCTCCACGTGCCCAAACCATCTTAGCATACCTTTCTCGATGCTTGTCACTATATCTTCTTTTACCCCACAACACTCTCTTATCACACAATTCTTTATTCTGTCAGTCAAAGAAACACCACACATACTTCGCAGAGCTCCATTCACTCTATTACCTGCATTAACTCTTCTTTCAATATCTTCTACATTCTAACCATCTCTTGTAAACAGCGTTCCTAAATATACAAACTCATTCACTTGTTCCACTCGCGGTACATCGATCATAACATTACAAGCCGTAACGCATTCCTCCTTTTCAAAAACCATAACTTTCGTTTTACTGAATGAGAGGAAGGGAATGAAAGTAAATGTATTACTTTCATTCCCTTCCTCTCTAACGCACCATGCATGATTGTTACCATCTCCTGCAACTCCTCCGCTGAAGACGCAAGTATAACCTGATCATCAGTATAACCTGATCATCAGCATAAAGGAGGCATTTGACAAGTAACTCATTCATCCTTAATCCACAGTCACTATTTTTCAAATCTTGCAAACAACTGTCCATGAAGAGGTTGAACAGCCACGGCGACGCTACACATCCCTGTCTAACACCTGTTTCGATGGTAAACCAATCCGTGTACGACCCATTTATCCTCACACAAGCTCTAGAATCTTCATAAAGGGATTTCAGAGCTCATATGAGGCTGCTGTTCACCCCATACATCGACAGTACCGACCACATTTAATTCCTCACCACTTTATCGTAAGCCTTTTCCAAATCCACGAATGCGCCAAGAATTTTTCGGCTACGCACCGCAAGGAAAAGACTTGATCCGTGCACCCCATACCCTTTCGGAATCCTGCTTGTACATCCCATATTTTCTTGTCGGTTACTTCCATAACTCTTTCAATCAGTACCTTCGCATACAATTTGCCAACAATGCTGAGAAGGCTAATGCCTCTATAGTTCTTGCAGTCTTGTTGCGAGCCGTTTCCCTTATAAAGAGGCACAACCACCGCTGTGGTCCAGTCATCAGGTACTCGGCCGGTGCACCAGCACAAGTTAAATAAGCGCTGCAGCTGACCAACTATGATGCCCTGTCCAGCCTTCAGCATTTCAACTGTAATCCTATCATATCCTACAGCCTTACCTAATTTCATACTTCCCAACGCCTTCACAATCTCATCCACACCAATATCGCTTTCATCATTTTATATAGTTTAATTATCTCTACTATGGCAAATTAAACATATTTCGGTTGTACAAAGTATCCAGATAGATTTGTATCCAAGCTGAAAGGTTCGGCCACAAATCTTTTTATGACATCGTAAAACATAATAAGCTCTAGAAGAAAAATAACGATTCTAAGCAAAGGGTCTTGACCACAGGAGTCTGCTTCCAATGTTCTACACCCTTTAGGCACTTCACAGTGTGAAGCTTACTATTTATTTTCATTAAACATCTCGCTGATAGTGAGACTTGGCTTGTCGTTCGTAACAGATAGGCAAATTTAAGCAACGCTTGCACAGGTTGCCACATGGTCACCCCATGTGAGACACTTATATCTGAGCGCTACCGTGCTTCGGAGGGCACGTAAAGCTGTCGGGCCTGGTTCTTGTTTAATCGTTAGGCCATGTCGGAGGCCTTCGGGCGGTCTGAAAACTTCGACACCAGAGTTGGCTATACACTTACACGAAAAACAAACAAACAATTAATCATATACCATCCATGTGCTTTTCCATAGAGGTGCTAGTTGCGAAAGATTGAACGTACACGACTCAATTTTCTTGTACATATAGTACAAGTACATCACTAGAGCAGTAGACAGAAGAAAACTGTGTTTGGATCATGCTTAGAGGACCTATGTGGGAATTACCATAAAGGAAATACCCAAAGATCTCCATGACTTGCGGGACCAACGAAAATTATTTTTTACTAGCTGACCCGGTGAACTTTAGACCGCCATATTTTTTTTTTAATATTCGCAATTTCTTTGTGTAAGTCCCCTTGAACACACACAAAAAAAATCATCAAAATCGGCCCAGTCGTTTAGGAGGAGTTCAGTGTCATACACACGCACACAAGAAATAATTATATATATATATAAAGATTTGGAATAATGCATGTACTTCCAATTTGGTTCCATCCAAGTTTGACGAATGCAATTTGAAACCTTTCATTATTTGGTGAAGTTATCTCTGAAGGACCAAGTAATCCACAAATATTATTATCTATTTCAGAGCAACACTAAAGCTCAGCGCTTTCCAGTGCCAACTAGTTCCTGACTAGCGACAGACACTATCCCGAACACATTCTAAATTGGACACCAATTTATTGCAGCTATCAAGCAAAATGTGTCAAGTGACACCTTTCGTTGTCCTAGCAAATTGGTAGGTTGTTTCTATTGACTGGTTTTTGTAATCAATGTATTTACTTTATTTTCTGATTCATTGTCCACCGCGGTAACGAATTAGAAAATATGCCCGCGATATTGCGATTGTATTTTGGTTTTAAATACAAATTTTGCAATAGACATAGTTCCTACTTACAAACTCGTTTCGTCTAAACAAAACGTAGTGGAAGTAAAAAGTTAGATTTCCTTTGTAGATCGCAAAAAAACTTAGTAATGTGCATAGAATAAAGAATACTAAGGTAATGTGAAATCGAATCTACAACGCTCGACACTGTATTCATCATCTAATTTAGTTTTGTTTACCGATGGTGACGGATTACGATAATCTAACATGACTTTTGTCGTGAAGAATATCTAGGGCCCAATTCTCATAAATAAATATAGTTTCAATATCATGTCAGTGTCATACTTACGTCACAAAAAGTGTATTCTTACGTCTTCGTATAAGGAGATCGTAACTTGAAACAAGTGTCAAAATATGTGTCAACGACGAACTGTTTATTTAAAATTATACGAACTATAAAATAATAACATTAGGTTATCAGAATACCGCTTCTGAGTCAATTTAAAATATAATATCAATGTCATATAAAAATAGCAGAACTAAAACAAAATATTTTTCCTACGAACTTACAAAACAGTCTTTCCAATTTGTCTTTGTACTTACTTGAAACTCACAAGAATCCATCCACATGCAATCACTGTACCAATCTATCAAAAGTTGTATCTATTCAATCCTTGCGAGTCTCAAGATGATCCCTAATTATTTAGAAGTCGTCCTCTATTGCGCGAGAACTCGAAGTTTTCATAATAACTTGGCCACGAACTTGTCGCTAACGTGGTATGCTTAGACAGATTTGACGTTCGAACTCATACTGCCGGGACCACGATTCCTGTAAAGAAACTGAAACGTCGGCTAGTAATAATTAAAAAATGTAGTTCTAGATCATTCGGTTTAAATGTAACTTAACTAAAACCGATATATCACAATAGAATCCGTAACCTGTAGTTTGATTTTAATGTTCGAGCTGTGTTTTTACTAGAATTCAAATAATAATATCCAATAGCATTGCAATAAAAATGTGCGAATGAAATCTGTATATATTATATAAAATTCTTGCATTACTGACTGATTGACAGACCAGCTATAGTCAAAATTATTCGGCGGAAGACACTAAAATTTGGCACGTGTGTTTCTTAAGGATCGTAGGGGAGCACTTAGTAAGGATTTCCCATAATTCCCACGGGATCTCTAGTACTGTTATAAGTTAGTGTTCTTATTTTATAATTATACAGAAATATTAAAAAGACGCTTAGGTTTGGACATACTAGTTTTCGTGTGCTTGACACTTATATTATATACCTATCCTAAACTGAAGCGACTCCAACCTCCATTAGAATAAAATGTAGTGTACATGTCTTGGAAGACAAAGTGACAAAAAAAGAAGAGCCTTGCTGATTTCAGCATGAATAGGGTGGCTTAACCGAGGAAACTACTCTCTCACAGAATACTGACATAAAGTAACAGTATCTATACTATTGCGTATCGTCGGTGAGTGAGAGTGCCGCAGGCCCCATTTCCTTCGCTGACATTGCCTCCTCTTCCCATTTATTTACCCATCCAGGTCGGTCGGCAGCGCACTTACTCGTTTGGTGTAGCAGGTGTTCATGGGCGGCGATAATCGCTTCCCATCAGGCAATAGTACTTCTGCTGCAGCTCGTTTGCCTCCTCCTGTGACATACAAAAATGTATGAAGCTTTCATTGCGTCGCATCACATAGTTTTAGTTGCTCATGTAGGACGCAAGGTGACTATAAATAAATATTATATTATTATTGCCGTGTGGTTGACGGCATAGAATACAAGTGTCACCACCCCCTATCTTCCCGTGGGTGTCGTAAGAGGCGACTAAGGGATAACACGATGCAAATACCATCTTTGCGTAGAGACGGAAAACTCGACATCAAACCCTATACGACTGCCTCGTTGGTCACGCGGCATAAATGTGCGCGTGGGATCGGGAGGTCCCGGGTTCGATTCCTGGGTCGGGCAGTGTTATTGGGTTTTTCTGTCACGAAATTCTCAGTAGCAGCACGAAGTCTGGAAATGTGCCCAGTACGGCAATAGGCTCGCCCCTTATTACGTGGGACTAAAGTATATCTGGCGAAGAGTGGGTGTAGAAATACACCTCTGCCTACCCCTTTGGGGATAAAAGGCGTGACGATATGTATGTATGTATGTATATTATTATTTTCTGTCACCGTCCCGTCTAGCGTCCTCCGCCGCGCCATATCGTGTCCAGGCCGTAAAAACGGAATGTATCAAGAGGATTATGATCTCAGTGGATTCAAGATTGGGATTTGAACAAAGTAAGGTTAAAATATTATACGATGCTTCAGAGCAAGAAAACTACAAGATTTTCTGGTGAAAAGATTGATAGGAGGATAAAGGGAACATTTTATTTTCTTTAACAAATTTTGCAATAAGCTAAATAAATTGGCGCAGTTTGGGTTGATGTTGTTAGCAATTTTGGTATAAGTTTGACTAAGATCTTGCTACCGGGATCAAAAATGAGATCAAACAAAACATTATTGAGCTAGTAGGCATTATTTGCAAACATAGCTGAGTGACATCACCTATGGCAACCCGTGTGGCCAGCGTGTGCTATTGTGTCGCAAACTAAAGGAGGCTTAAATTATGTCAGGCAGTCGACTGATAAGGGCTGTGTGATGATGATGAAGAACACATAAAAACTATCACACGAAAAAAATAATTCCATTCTACGTTTTTTTAATTGGCTCTTGAGCATGCCAGTCTCCAAATTCTTTCGTGTAAGAAATATAATGTAATATTTAAAACAGGTCTGAAATGTACGTCATATGAACCTAACTCTTCGCAATATACCGCGGTATAATACGCATAATTCATCGCCAAAGACTCCAAATTAATTCGATTATAAAACCGAAACGCCTAAAACGTTCATATTTTAACATTATCAAGCGTAACACGCACATGTCACTTAGAATATCACCTATGTATAACATTTCTCCAAATAGGCAAGGGATAAAATTGGTTGCTAAGTTCAGCTGTTGGATATGAAGCAAATGCTTTTACTAGACATCCATATTTTCTAGGGACGTCCTGATTTTATAGGTGACATATACTGCGGTTATCTAATCTCTTCTGCGCTTTTAAAGATGACATTGAAAAATGTATGGAATATAAAGTACATTCAGTCTTTACAGGCAGGCATTGAACTACTCATAAAAAGTCTTTTAAATCTGAAATTATTGAAAACGAACTGCCTACATAGATATTGATGAGTATCGTCAAAATTGCAGCCAGGCTTAAAATGTTGAGAAGTCATTTGACTGAGGACTTTACGCCTTTGAATATCATCATAGAAATGGTCAGTCTATTTTGCATAGTGGAAAGGCGATCTCGTAAATCGTTATACAATACGTGCAGTTACAATGCAATGCAAAACAATATTAACGTGATTACTCTGATACACTCTTTGTCAGTAAAAAATATACTGTCCACAATAACAAAACTAACCAATTCCCAACTCATGCAAATTATTCATAATCTGCATCTGGTATACCCAACGTGTAACGTCGGAAAACAGAATGGAGGGCATTTATCAACGCTATGGTTTACCAAATGTGAACAGGATGCATATAGCTCAGCAGCCTACACTCTGCGTATTCAACAGTAATGTGTAAGGAAGATGAGTGGAGCGAGAGAATCATAAATAAACTAAAATCACTTGATAGTAAAAACCTAGGAGAAGGTAGCTTTTTAGAGACAGAATTAAGAAAACTGACATATTTGTTTTGCTTGCAACATCATCAACATATTTTTATTTACTTATAAAAATGAGTAGGTAGGCAGAACTCATAGTGGTGCGCGGCGTCACGCATGTTAGACTGCAGCACATTCGCGGATTCGCGGCGTCTTGCCGAATGTCGAGGACACCGCGGTGGTTTTAGTACGCAGGCCCCAACGCGTTTTTCTTTCATCAAGTCTAGTACTATTATATCGAGAAGTCGCAACAGAATTGCCACTACGAGACCAGAAAAATATGTGGACGCCGAGATGTTTAATAATAATAATTATGTTAAGTGGCGAATGCTGCTCATTACGACTTTACTAGTTTTATGGGCAACTATTGCCGACAAATTAACGCACGCCTTCTTCAACCTTACTTTTTTAATAAATACGTCATTCAATCCAACGCTTGCGTAAGTGATATCATGGCTGACAGCGTACCTTTCTGAACCAGAATGCTATGCAAAGCTAGGATGGATGCACTGGATGATCTGTAATGTCTGTTATAGCTAAGCTTTATAGATATATACCTACTATTGGAGTATGTCCTTGCACACATCTCATCTAAATTCGTACATCTTTGTTGGTTTAGCAGCTTTAGGTGCGCGGCTACCTCATTCTAGTATGCGAACATTAAGCAAATGACTCCGGGGTCCGCACCTTTACATTTTTCTAGCAGTGCACGTTAATAAAGAGGTAATTAACAACAGTATGTTATAGGGTTCATTGCGTAGATGCTCCGTTTAATCAACTGAGTATTAATGGGCGTTGTGCATTTATGACATAATGGGGCATAAGGTTCATAAGGTCAGGCTGGCTATTTAGGATATTTATGACAATAGAATTGCATTAGCATAGGAATAAAAAAATATGAGGATGTACGGAAATAAGCATCGAACGCATGTTTTTGCTATCTTCTCTTGTTTGATGACATACTTTGTGAAGACGTAACACCACCCACCCTATCTGAACTTGTCAACTTGCATTGAACCTGAATGTTGTAGTGCTCTAGTCCACTATTTGCTGCCTCCGTGGTCCAGATAGCGTATGCGAATCCTGGGTCGGGCAAAAGTGTTACTGAGTTTTTTCAAATTCTCAGTAGCAGCATGGAATCTGGTATCATGGTTACGGCAATAGGCTCGCAATGCAATGCAATGCAAAAATGCAAGGCAATATTATGTGGGAACTAAAATTCTTAAGGCGAAATGTGGGTATAATATTATAAATCTGCCTAACCTTTCGGGGAGACAGTCGTGACGATATAAAAAAAATCTTCTCACCTGTTATGTCAAATCAAAATCCTCCATCGTAAATCAATTTTCTTAATCATTGTTCTACCGTCACTTTTAGCTCTTCTCTTCAGACTGCTACGCTACATAGTTCAATAGTAAATACTTCACTGTTTGCTGAATGATGAGGGGAAATATCGTGAGACAACCTGCGGGTCCGAAAGTTCTTGAAAGACTTGAGAACTCTGCCAACACACGCTGCAGCGTGGTGGACGATGGTGGAAGTCAATTCAAGCCATGGGTGCTACCCAAATTCATCAGAGTCACTCAATTCACTCTAAATTACTATCAAACCATGCACGATCATAAAAGTGTCATAATAACAAAACGAACGTACAAAATTCCAACACCATAGAATATCAGAAAGTGTCTTTAATTCAGTTTAACTCAGTTATCCACAAATGTTAACAAAATTCGACCTACAAATGTAAATAAAAGCTTGTTACAAAAACACTGCGGTCTGCAGTAATCCCTTTATTTCTATATCCTTAAAAGGTTTCGAATGGATACCAATAGACATTTGAAAACGACCAAATATTTGAGCGGCGGACACTTTCCCTATGCTTTATTATTCAACAATAGGGTATTTGACAAATTTATTTTTATGTCATAAATATAAAATGAACAGAAACTATATTGGATCGTTAACACATCGTCGTTCGGAGCCTTTGCGCGGCTTTTGGCAACAGACTCACACGAATTCGTAAAAATATACCTAATAGACTGAGAGCACTACCTTCGTGGTCCAGTGGATAGCGTATGCGTCTACTAATACGGAGGTCTAGGGTTCTATTCCCCTGGGGGGGGGGGGGGGCAAAAGTGTTACTGGGTTTTCCAAAGTCTCAGTAGCACCACCGCACACACGGCAAGGCAAAATGACTACTTTAGGCGGCCAAAAAGCTATTTATCAACATAAAGATAGAATCTAAATTAGCTTGTATTTTTTGAGTTAGATAGCCGTCCCATCATAAAGCACCTAAGTCACCTTTGTTATGTTCACAACCAAAGAGTGGCAGGGTCCGGCAGGCAAGCGAAGCGATGGTTAGTTGCTTTCTATAGCGTCAAGTAACATCGCGCATATTTTTCGTTCGTCTCGTGTTTAAATATTAACAGTGGTGGAGAATATGGAATCTACAGGTATGTGCATTTTATTAATGCATTATAATAAATGATTATGTAAACGTAGGTATTAAAATATTATATTGCGGATTTAGACACTTTTTTTCTTTAAAATTTATGTTTTCTTAAACTTACAAAAAAAGTTCCGCTAGGTACCGCTTTCTGTCTTTGATATTTGCATTTAGTCGTTAGTTCTCCCTTGTTATTGTAAATTTTAAGAACTCAAATCAACTCATTGTGACGCTATCCTTTTTTATTTACACGTAGTCGGAGTGATCCAAGTCACTCGAAATTACATGTTAGAAAAATGGATCTGATTTTAGTGGTACAAAAGCAAAACTTTTATAAATTATCATTGTCTAAGTGTGTGTAACGATTAACTCGTTGTATAAACAATCAAAAGACAGTGTTTTACAAATAAATTGTGTACTCAAAGTGTTTGTTTCGAAACTGTTGAAGAAGTGGAACAGCTCGAATTGGAAGATAGATATAACGAGTTAATCGTTCCACACTATCTAACTCAAAAAATACAAGCTAATTTAGATTCTATCTTTATGTTGATAAATAGCTTTTTGGCCGCCTAAAGTAGTCATTTTGCCGTGTGTGCGGTGGTGCTACTGAGACTTTGGAAAACCCAGTAACACTTTTGCCCCCCCCCCCCCCCAGGGGAATAGAACCCTAGACCTCCGTATTAGTAGACGCATACGCTATCCACTGGACCACGAAGGTAGTGCTCTCAGTCTATTAGGTATATTTTTACGAATTCGTGTGAGTCTGTTGCCAAAAGCCGCGCAAAGGCTCCGAACGACGATGTGTTAACGATCCAATATAGTTTCTGTTCATTTTATATTTATGACATAAAAATAAATTTGTCAAATACCCTATTGTTGAATAATAAAGCATAGGGAAAGTGTCCGCCGCTCAAATATTTGGTCGTTTTCAAATGTCTATTGGTATCCATTCGAAACCTTTTAAGGATATAGAAATAAAGGGATTACTGCAGACCGCAGTGTTTTTGTAACAAGCTTTTATTTACATTTGTAGGTCGAATTTTGTTAACATTTGTGGATAACTGAGTTAAACTGAATTAAAGCCACTTTCTGATATTCTATGGTGTTGGAATTTTGTACGTTCGTTTTGTTATTATGACACTTTTATGATCGTGCATGGTTTGATAGTAATTTAGAGTGAATTGAGTGACTCTGATGAATTTGGGTAGCACCCATGGCTTGAATTGACTTCCACCATCGTCCACCACGCTGCAGAGTGTGTTGGCAGAGTTCTCAAGTCTTTCAAGAACTTTCGGATCAAAATACGAGAGTTAAAATAGAAAGAAGAAAGAAAAAGCATTTATTTGGAATGTAAATTAACACATACAATATTGCGGACAAAAGAAGAAACAAAGAAACAGACGATTACAATTAAACAATTCCAGAAATAAATCCGTTCTTCAAAAAATAACGATTTTGTCCTGTTAACACACTCATGTAGATACATTCGAATAAGTCGCATGCAACGAGCTTTGGCGACAAGATCTATTTACTTGACCGAATTATGGCTATCCAAAAAACATCTGACTGATATTCTGACGTTTCGTTTTGGTTACTTAGTTTATTAGTTAGTTCAGTAGAAATTCAGATTGATATAACAGCACACAATATTATTTAGCGGGTTTTAGTCGCGATAATTAAGGCACCAATACCTCTGGTATTCTCCTACCTTACTAGCGACTTGCAACGGTCGTGGTCAAGGAGGGACTGGATCGATTATTCATATAACAGATTAAAAATATTGCAATTTATGTAACTTGTAGTATATTCGTTAATGTTACCAACATATTGTAACTAAAACTGGAGATCAGACGTTGTATACCTACATTGATAGGTAAGCTTTTTAACTGAAAATTGTACAAAGACATACTGATTTGTGTATCTGAGTGAGTACTGAAAATGTTTGCGCCAGTGCCAGATAACACGTATAAAAAAAATAGGAACAAATCTCGTAATTGTATCTACTTTCAGATCAGGGGCGTAATCAAAACAACTTACCTCCTTTTTCTTCGTTTGTAAACAAAGACAACAAAAGTTACATACCTACTATAAAAAGTATATTTCGTCACCTTTCACCCTCCAGACGCGAAGCGAAAGGTCCATAAATTATGTGTCGCGACGTTCGTAAATATAAAATGACAGGTTGAGGCGGTAAAAGTTTAATGATACATAAATTAGCATGTATTATTTTATATTAAAGTCTTTATTGGACCTTTCCCTGTCCCTGCGCGACCACTACTGTTGCGTGTCGGTCGAAACGTCAGAAAATACTGCAGTGTTTATGGCTTAAATATCTTAGCTATCGCGATAAAGACCGCTAAATAAACTTGTGTAATCTATACAAATCGCGGAAGTTCAAAATCGCTTAAAAATCGAGAAGTTTTTTCTCTGACGAGTCTTTTATGATAATTCATAGATTTTGAGGTGTTTGAGTGTCATTTTTCCTTAAAAATATAATTATATGTTTAATTTATGTATGTTTATTATGTTTCTTTGTGATGTTTGAGATTGAGCATACAAAGTGTAACTACACCATTATCATTTCGTGGGTACGAGGCGGAAAAGGGAAAACGCAAGTCAATTAGCATCTTTTGGGAGAGACTGAAAACTCGATATCAACCCCTATACCAAGCGGCCAGGCCAGAGAAGTATAGGAGGCCACAATAGGATTACATTTTTTTAAATGTTGGTTCATCATGATAGCCTAGAGACGTCCACTGCTTGACGTTTGCTGCAGCTGAAGAGTTTATTCGTTTCTTTGTCCCTATGGTTGGTTGAACGCCGTAATTTCAAGAACTGTTTCGAAGTGAGAAAAATATTCTGTGTTGGATAGGCCGTTTATCGAGAAGGGATTTTAGACTATTATAGACTATATAACACACACTATGAGCCATAGGAGCGGTGAAGAAAACATAGTATATTACAATGCGGGTGTAACCACGGGCGTAGCTAGTCACTAATAAAGGCTGATTTATTACGGAGAACATTAGTAGGGTAAAAGTATAACATATAACGATGACGTTAAACCTAAGCCTGATATGTTTACTGTTTTAGCATTCAGAAATACATATACGTAGCATCGCTCTAAATCTCAATACGGAACAAACTAAAAGTTTCCTTCAACTTACAAAAATAGAAAATATTTAAGCTATAGAACAAAGGAGACTTTTAATTGAGTTTGTGAAAACATAAGAACTTTTATTATTATTAGGTAGTATGTCTGTGAAAAACAGGAAATAACTATAACTTTAGTAATCTAAAAGTCGGGCGATTACTGAATGTTGAAAGTCGACGCAATTATAATGACTAACATTTTCAGTATACCATTACGATGTGGTCTGCTTACTTCTTTATAAGTACCACCAGTCTTTGCCCGCGGTTCAGCCCGCGTAAACTACACCTTAAGCTTTCTTAGGAATCACACCATCTATTGTCGAAAACCATATAAAAATCCGTTTCAAAGGAAAGGGGACTTCATTTTATGATATTTATAGATATACCAGAGGTCACCACTTGGAAGCAACTAGCTTGTGTATTTTATATCTTATATCTCTGTGTACGCCTTCCAAAAGGTCGTGTATTTTCATTGTAGGTACCTTAGGGTAGCAAAAAGGGCAACAAAGGGAATAAAAAACAGCTTACGTTTTATTCTATGGTCCCTTTTGTGTCTTTCTTTTTTATAATATGTACTAGCTGTGCTCGTGCTCTGCACCCGTGACTTACAGTGTCATGTTATAAAACGTATATCCTGTCTTGATTAATGGTTTTTCTAACATAGAAATAATTATTTCAATCGAATAAGTACTTCCTGAGATTTGCGCGTTCAGCTAAACAAACTCTTTATTATATTAGTATAGATGTATTTAGAGACTAAAGCTACCAAATGAAAAATCAAAACAGAATGTCACGGCTCACACAAATTGGTTTTCACCTGTATAATGAATATGTGAGAGTACAATAAGTAATTCAAACGTTGTGCCTAACAATACTTCCATTATTTATTTATTTATTTATTTATACACTAGATTGTGTACAGGTTGACTTAATGCCTTGGGCATTATCTGCCAGTCTACCTTTGAGTGGTGCTGAGAAACGTAGTAGGTGTATTAAATATTTATACTAAATCATTACGAACATTTTTTACTTCGGCACCATACCTGGGAAATTACTGGTTTAGGAGATATAGAGGACCAAAGTTATTTTTTAACTGATTATTCCAAAATCGTATTTTGAATGATAAATGTAAACATTCTTCCAAATAAACTTAAACAAAATTTTCAATATTTCACTAAAATAAACAATAAAGTTCCTTAAACGCGATGTACGCGCTACAAGCCATTAGCTGAGTTGTAGGCGAGAGCATTACTCTCGGCTACGTGACAACGATTAGCGTATTTTTCTGCGCGTATACGGTCGTTTCAGCATTTGCGCTTACACGCGCGCTACGTTACGCGCTTCAAAATATCGGACTCGCGTTATAGCGCATATTTCGGCGTGTTCGCTCGAAACGGTTGTGACATCTTGTTTGTGTCAACATGGATTCTGACGGCGCACGCTTATACGAGATAAGAAGCGCGTCAACGCTCATGCGAGTTGCGTGTGTGCCAAAAACGAGCTTATACGCGCGTATAAAACGCTAATCTGAAACTGCCCTTAGGTACCAGACGACGCTGACCGCGGCGCACGCTGTAGTAGATACGGCCGGTGTAGGTACGATGCATTTCACGTGCCAATTTTTCCTGCAAGCGCGCAATATACATCGCAGCAAGTAAAATGTGTCTATTTTATTTAGCTTAAAAATTATTACGTTTCCCAGGTATTATTTTTGCGTAGTATGACTTGGCATGATGTGCAAAATGAGTAGACTTCGGCTTGGTGATGGGTCTTGTGACACCCTGTTTATATAATTTTAATGCATTTAACTGCAGATAACTATAAAATGTATTTGCTATATTGGATGTTAATTTTACCAAATTGCAGCGAGTAGTAAAAATTTGATATAAATATACTTTTCAAGAAGTTACAAGTTTATGAAGTTTCTTGAAGACGCATACTTTACCATGCTTAGTTATCTATTATTAAAGAGCATTATTTTAATTTTAAACGATTTTTACGTAGGTGTTATATGGCGCGCATTGTTGGATTGGTCTCAAAAGTCAATAAAATTCGAAGACAATGTACAAATTACTGTATCTATATTACATCGTACTTTTCAAATAGATCTGCGCTCACATACTAAGAAAGTAAAGTCTATTTGAATGGAAGACTGCTGAAATCGAACTTGGTAGTATAACTTGGCAAATGTCGCGGCAAATTGAAGATATACAAAGCTGTCGTAAAAGAACAAAACCCGGATTTTCTTGCGGATTTAGTCTTTGGAAAATATAGTCCACGAGGGTTGGTTATTTTTATTTCTGATATTTTAAATGAGGGAGGGGAATAGCTATCCTCTTCCGTCATTTAAAGTTCAGTAGTTGCAGTTTACATCTCTACCTACCTACCTAACTACTTAATGGCCCTATTACAGCAGTGTCGTGCAAATAAATATAGACTTGGCCCATCAATGTGCTATATTTTAATAGATTTTCTTAGTAAATATTTTCAAATAGAGCTTCCAGATATTTAGTTGATTGATTTGATACGCTTGAAGTAGGTTATAACTCGGGACGAGCGTCACTATGATGCAGCATTGGAAAGCCTTTTAGACGGCTGACTTATATAATTTAAGTCTGCGTAGTATCAAACATCTGCGTACTGATTAAGTAGCCCACCAAACTATTAGTCAATGGCAAGTATAGGCTCATAGTTATATTTCTCTCGACTAATATAATGTTTTACGATAATATGGGGTTTTCTCTGACGTCACTCGAAAGGCTTCATGTAAAGGGACCGCCTGGCGTGCGGTCGCGCTATGACATCCGGTAAAAGCTACCCGGGGACGACACCGTTCTGGATTATATTAAAGTGAACACTTTCACTACTGTTTTATGGCAGTTTGTTTGTAAATATTCACATATAAATATTTGTAAATCAATTAAAATGGTCGCAGGGATTTGTTATCTGAAAATAAATCAAGCTGACAATTTCAGAAACATTTTTGTGACGATTTCGCGGGTTGCGGCAGATATATATTGTATCTACAGCTAACAACCCACTGATTTAAGAAATAAAATGATGGAAAAGTGAGACTTTGTTAAAATGGTAGGTACTGATTATACTGTTCGGCTTGAACAAGTTTGTACTACTAAGTTACCATCGCCAGAAAACATGCTCTCTTCCAACAAAAACCAGAGCTAAATCGGTTGACCCGTTTAAGAGCTATGGTGCTACAGACACACATAGCGATCAAACTTATATAATATTATGCAGAATACCTTTTTGTGTTGGGGTTTATAAATACACTACTTTTCAGACTGGTACTCAACTTGATAATGCTGAAATATTTACATAGAAGACCTAATCGATATTATAATTTAAGCTTCTGTTTTCAATAAAATTCTTTTTTTTTTCCGAAACTTATATAAGGTTTCAACAAAATATAAGTAAATCAGGTAAAGTACTACAAATATTAAAGTCACGTTTCGAAACAGCCTATTTTCGCTGACCCGCGCAGAATATAAATGTACCGCAACTACGGGCTTGTAGTTTTTATTCCAGGCACATTTTATCGCATACTTCAACGCTGGTCAAGTACCACAAGATTCGGATTGTATTTTATATGAAACTATGAATGGTGAAGATATTGTCACTTATTGAATAAAAGATTTCGTAGTTAAAGATATTATCAAGTTCCTATTAGCGATGCTTTTTAAACGTAGATAAATTAGAATGTTTAAACAATAATACAGACGGACAGAACACGTTCTGTCTGTCTGTATGATCAGGATAAACACAAAAACAACTAGACGGATTTTTGTGCGGTTTTCATTAGTCAATAGAGTGTTAAGGTTTTGGTATATAATTAACGAGGCTGAAGTCTAATAGTTTATAAATTGGCGAGGTAATAAAATAATAATAATATAATATTCTTCCACATTCACACAACACCATCTAGTCCCAAACTAAGCAGACCTTGTACTATGGGTACCTACTAGATAATGAATAAACATACATTTATACACTTTTTTTTGTAAATACATACTTCATCATCATTTCGTATGGCGTTCTTTGCGCTGGATCCTATATGTCTATTTTTAGGTTTATTGGCCAGTCTTTGGCCGCTGCAGAGAGCTGGTGCAACTCGGACATACCGCCAGGGAAGCAGTGGAGCGGACAATGATTCACGATGTGGGCTAGGGTTTGGTCTGGCTCTCCGCACTCGCAGGATGGCGTCTCTCTGAGCCCCCATTTGTGAAGATGATGGTTGGATCGTCCGTGTCCGGTTCGAAATCTGTTTAGTTTCACCACTTAATACATATAAATGTATATGGACGTAATTTCTGATCGTAGAGCACAGTTAATGAAATTTCATAATACTAATAAAATCTGCACTGACGATTGAGAGATTGATGATTGAATTAAATATGTAAGGTCTCAAGCAATTTGTTAAAGTAGTAAGTGTCAACTCATTAAAAAAAGTAATTTGATCCCTGCTCGTCGAAATCCAGTGGAGCAATCATGGAAGTTGTAAAATAAGATAACTAACAGCTTTGACTCTCGTTTCAATCTGCAGACTGGCGTGTCGTAAAATATCCCTGTATAATGATGTAGCTATCTATGTAGGGCACATTTTTATGGTAATATCATCGAAATAATTATATTTTAAACTAGATTTCATGGGTATAGAATTCTAGTATTCGTCAATACGAACAAGAGGTGACCAAACTCGATGGGGTTATTTCTTTTTAATGTAGCATTTCTATTGCCACCTTCCAGCTACATCAACAGATCAGCTCCAGGACATCATAATATAGCATTCTCACGCGATACACACATGCATGTTTAATTTCAGCTCGATATAAAGTCAGGAATTAGGTCAAATTTATGATGATAAAAGCATATATATGCGTAAAACCCGACGAAAAATGGAACCGAGTCTTTAAAATATATCTACACTTTCTTCAACTATTACAGCCATATGAAGGCCAGTTTTTTAAAAGAATTATGTCAATAACCTTGTTTATGTTCCAATTAGTTTGGCAATTTAGCCGTGGAAGCGTGGGGTTTTCTAATTATATTTTGTACTAGTTGTTTCCCACGGTTTCACCCGCGTCCTGAAGGTACTTCTTCGCGTACCCGGTTAATTTATAGCCTAAGTTACTCCTTGGTACATAAGCTATCCACCAGTGAAAGTCTCGTCAAAATTGGTCCAGCCGTTCCAGAGATTAGCGAGAACAAACAGACAGACAGACAGACAAAAATAAAAAAGTGTATTTTCGGTATATGTACCGTGTATACATTCATATGCATTTAGTAAAAAGCGGTTTATTTAATATAACAAACAGACACTATAATTTTATTTATATGTGTAATGTGTAAGATGTGTAAGATATGGCGAGAAAAACAATCAATAATTCTTATATTTATTATATTTATTTCCTTGTAGAACCAGTGTTCTACAAGGAATTAAATTTCGCATTTAAAAGCGTTTATTCTATTTAAGATATTTTATAAAATATACAAGAAAGATGTTAGTTCTTTTCATTTTTAATGGAAACCTTAATAATCGAATTATTCCTACTTCTTTTTAAGTCTATCTTGCACATGTGTCCAATACATTCCCTAAAGCTCAATATTTTATTCATACGTACCAAGTTTCATTCATATCGGTTAAGCGGCTTTAAAAATGTTGGCCTTTGAAATGCCAGTGAGGAATAAACGTTCGTAAGGGTACAACATGTTAAAAGTAATATTCCATACCCTAATTCTTTCGAGAGAAAAATAAGGCCTAGGTTCCAAACATTTTTTTTGATGTCGGTGAAAAGAAAGGAAATTGTTTTATTCAGTCAATTTATGTTTTATACAAGTTAGAGAAGAGTACAGGAGGTTAAACTTTGAAGTACTCTGCCACTTTGTTAAAGGATTACGATAGTACCATGTTATGGAAGTATGTTTTTCTTTTGAGGTAAATAAATTGTTTGCTTATTGGCATTGTATAAAAAAGATATTCTATCTGACTATTATAAATGTGATAGTTTATGAGGCCATCCTCTTATCCATATAAATAGATATTTTTAGTTTCTTTCTTTCTGTATTTGCTGTCAAGTAAAGCTATTGAACAGATTTTTATGAAAATTAGCAAATTTAAATAGCGCGCCGACTATGTTTTATCGTGATAACCGAGATTTACGTGAGCAAAGCCGCAGGCAGAAGCTAGTACTGCATAAGCAGTCAGGTGTTAAGTACAGCATTTATAGTGTCCGAGGCATGCCGCTTGATTTCATAATTTAAATATTAAATAAGTACTGATATTGTTTTTACAACAATTATATACGAGAACATAGCATTATTGGTGAAGCTGGCTCACTTATGCAGTAACTAGCATACATAGTTTTACCGCTATACAAAGGTAGGAAGTAGAAGTTCTGCAATAAAAAGTCCTTTTTATCTTAGCAACACTAGCGCATATTAAAAGCTGTATAAAAATAAAATGCAAGTTCATATAAAGTTAGGGACCTAGACCATACCTTAAATATTCTACAACTTTAGGCATTCTTAATTTATTTTATGATGAAAATTCTTACCTAATTAGGAAACCTTTTAAATCTAACACTATAATTACATTAAAGTGTTATGAAAGGAGTAAAGTAATGTGTATGTAAGATGTAACGCGTTTCTGGACTTTAAAGAAGGCTACTTTTATGTGAACGAACTTATGTTCCGTAAAATTATCATTCGGTCGAGAATAACTAGTCTCCTTGTGCGAATCGTCACCCATGGACACAAGCGACACCAGGGTAATCACAAGATGAAGAGCAGGATGAGAGAGATGGAAAATGGGATCGGGCCTTCGGCACGCATGATCACCGCACGAAACGCAGCAGTATAATTATAAAAGACATCGTTAGTTTACGTCGGTATTCTGTGGGAGGGTTGCTGAAATCAGTTACCAAACGCTCTACTACCTTTAAGTTGTATAACCAATCGACAAAATAATATGCTTTCAAGTCGAAGTATTATGACATTTTAAATAATTGTCAATTGACTCAGAGAGTCACGAATGAGGAAGTCTTGCGGCGTATTGGAGAGAAACGAGAGCTCCAACGGACTTTAAAAAAGAGAAAAGATGCATACTTGGGCCATGTGCGCCGGCCCGGTAGATATGGACTGTTGGAACTCATCACGTTGACGAGCAAAGTCGCTGGAAAGAGAAAGGTTGGGCGAAGGAAGAAATCCTGGCTCGGCAACATTAGGGTGTGGACGGGAATCGCGAGCGCGGCCGAGCTGTTCCACCTCGCTTAAGACAAGGAGAAGTACACGGAGCTAACGGCCAACCTCCACTAGTTGGAGAGGCACTGAAAGAAGAAGAAGAAGAAACAGTTGTCTTTCGGGATACCTTTGTTTTGAGTAACCGATATTTCGGCACTGTTGCAAGCGCCATGTTCACGGATGTACTCATACATCCGTGTACACGGCGCTTGCAACAGACAACAGCATCTATGGATACGCCTATTTAGTCCAGTCACTTTAGGCAAAAAACGGGGTCAATCTCGGAATTTGAGATAATAAGCTGGAAACTTGTATACAGCTTAATTTTGGCGTTCTAAAAGTTGTCTCAAAAGTCTCATATTATCTCGTGTCTGCGTCGTAAGTTATTCGAGGTCAAAGGTCACGAAAATCGGTTTTTTGCAATTATCTCCGTTTCTATGGTTCCAATCACTTCAAGACCTCTTATGAAAATCGAAGATAAAAAAAATTGTCACAACTTTTGTCTCAACTCTTTTTCTGTACGCTCAACCCTTTTCGAGATAGAGAGCGGACAGCACCCAGCGCTCAGGCATATACACTGTTATACAAGGTCAACCGTGAATCTCGGTGAATAATACCTTGTATATAGAAATAAGTCAAGTAAATATAATTTTAGTTAATTTTTATTTAGTAGCTGTACTTTTGTTACAATAAAAATTTAAATTAAATGTACATTTAAAATCTTCAATAACGTGAAGTTCAAAAATATCAATTTTCTTCTTCTTCTTCTTCATCATCATCTCCTGGGAAATTAAAAATTTCAATTTCATCTGCATCATCTTAGTTTACCTGCATGATTGTCTCCAAACCTTCTAAAATTTCTGTATCAAATGCAGTTTCTTTCTCAGGATCGTCTTGCAATACAACAGCATTGAGACAAGCTTGCCCATTGCATTGTCCGCAAGCTAAAGTGCATTGCAAGCCCGATTTTCTGCATCCGCAGCGTGACCTTGTATAACAGTATATATGCCTGAGCGCAAGGTGCACTCCGCTCTCTATCTCGAAAAAGGTTGAGCGTACAGAAAAAGAGTTGGGACAAAAGTTGTGGCAATTTTTTTTATCTAAAATTTTTATAATAGGTGTTGAAGTGATTGGAACCATAAAAACGGAGATAATTGCAAAAAAACGAGTTTTCGTGACCTTTGACCTCGAATAACTTACGACGCAGACACGAGTTAATATGAGACTTTTGAGACAACTTTTAGAACACCTAAATGATGCTGTATACGAGTTTCCAGCTTATTATCTCAAATTCCGAGGTGAATCCCTAAAGTGACTGGACTAATTCATAGCACAAGCTTTAAATTTAGTTGCAAATATTGACAAGGAGACTAGGAAAACGTTCAAAGAAAACATGAAATCAGGTTGACTTCAGAGATAATTAACAAGTTAAAATAATTATTGTAAAGGGAAAGATAATTCAGGTGAGAAAAGCCCCAGTTTCAATTTCAATTAATACTAATTAAATTAGTTTCAATGGTTGCTTTATGAAGAGGCGACAACAAAATAATTCCGTTTCTTTGTTTATAAAATTTGAAGGTATAAGGTAGTTTGGCATAACGATTTCGCATAATTTTTATTAGCATAATGATACTGTAGCATAATAATTGTTAAGAATAATGTGAAGGTTAGCATAACAATCACTCGGCCTAATTTGTTTTGGCATAGGTTATTGGTTCGCCTAATAATCATAAGCCATTATTTTATTTGGCATAATGGTACTAGGCGTAATTATTTGTGTAATATTCAGTAACAATAGGTTATGGTACGGCTGGCTCATCCCTGTCGCCAAAACTACTAAGGTTTGGTTCTGCGTTGTCTATCAGCAAGTGATATCTCTTCCATGGCCAAATTTTGGATACAGCTGTCCTCTGTTTTCATCCATGATCAAATTTTAAATGGGCGTATTTACCCTATTTACTACCTAGTTTCTGTAAGACAGTAAATATTTTCGAGTATTAAAACTTATCTAAAAGTTAGCTACGAGTAGCTAAAAAGGCGCCATGTTCTTCTAAAAGCTCGTAAATGCTTGAGTCAGGCCAAATTGAGCACTAAAGTAACCATTACTCTAAATGAGCATTTAGTATAAGAGCGCTCCTCCGAGTTAAAGCGGTTTCCAAAGTAGCTATACCTATTGGTTATACATAAGTATGAGTGTATTGTAGCATACTTTACATTTGTTGGATAATTGCTAATGTTTTTTTGGGTTAAACGCCTCGATGTCCTAGTGGTTTATATTCTGTCGTCTCTTCTTTACATCTTGCTGAAATGAATCGTCTCTACTTTACATCTTGCTAAAATGAACCCATACGGATTCGAACCTCCTCGTGTTACCTTTACACTATGCTAAAACATATCAGTTATAAGTACACTATGCTAGAACCTCGTGCCCTATAAAAAAAATTGGTATTTTTTTATTTTTGAATGCGGTGCCCTTTGCATTTAAGTTTATGTTTATAAGGTCTATCAGCGCCACGGAAATTATTCCAAGTGGTTGTCTTGACAACCACTTGGAATAATTTGTAATTTTTTTTATTATTTTTATAAATTTTGTAATTATTTATTTTTTAATAAATAATTACAAAATTATTTAATAAATAATTACAAAATTATTCCAAGTGGTTTCCAATAGTTTTATGTTCACTGAGACGGTATTGACGACATTGTTCTCAGACTTTATGAAACTTTGCCAACACACTTCTATCTCTTTCAGTAAATACATTTTTATTGTATGGTTATGATGATGTATTCAAGATTTTGTATGAAATACTTCATATTTGTGATTGTTGGCGACATGTCTTTGAGTATTATTTTGTGTTCTAAGTGATACTCTTATGGTGTATATCAGTAAACATCAATGGAATAGCAACAAAATATCATGTAGGAAATTGCATTTATTTTTAATAAAGACATAAAGACATATTTATTACTGCATTTTGGTTGTTTACAACACTTATATATGTCAAAATCCTATTCTAGATGATGCCGGCTTTTCCTAGGTAAATGACTTCTTGAGAAGAAAAGCCGAAACAAACTCAGAGTCATTGTTTTTTTTTGTCACTTCAATTTCTTTAGTCTTTTCTTGATCTTTTAAAGTCCAGCAAAAAAGGGTTTATTATGCAACGCTTTTGACTGACTCGGCCCACTGATGGCCCGCATTCAACAGCAATCGTACGGCTCAACCTTGATTGAGGGAGCCAGCACGATCTGTATCACTATGCCTTCACGCCATCAGGTGTATGCATAAGCATGTCAGCCTAAGCCATCAAACAGGTTGCCACAACTATTTGTTTATATGTTTAATAATGCCCACATCGTACTCACAACTTTACATGCTAATACATAGTAATACGCTACGCCGCGTACGCTGCAGAGCTAAGTCTATTCGACAACTGACCTATATGTGGGCCCACTGTAGCTTAGAATCTAAGGTTATGCCTAAGAATACGGTGTTATCTATAAGATCCAACTCTTCTCCATTCAAACATATGTTAGGTTTAACTTGTTTTACATTCGGTCTTGAAAATCGCATACATTTTGTTTTTCTTTCATTTAACAGTAAATTGTTAGCAGTAAACCATTGACATTGACAGTGTTCTTACCTCCATAGTAATGTAATTTCCTGATCAATGTTTCATGAAAAACGCAATCAAAAGCCTTAGGTAAGTCACAAAAGACTCCTAGAGCATCATGCGACTCCTCCCAGGCATCAAAAATACTATCTAAAAGCTCAACTCCAGCATCGGTAGTTGAGCGACCCCTAGTAAAACCAAATTGTTTTTCATGTAACAGCTTATTGTTATTAAAATGAGTTTGAAGCTGGCCTAGAATTAATTTTTCAAAAATTTTACTAAACGTGGGTAGCACAGATATTGGCCTATAATTTGTGGGGTCAGATGTGCTACCTGATTTAAATAACGGAATTACTTTACTACTTTTCATTTGATCAGGAAACACACCACAGTAAATGCATCTATTGAAAATCATTGCCAGTTCAGGTGCTACTGTGTTGATTATGGATTTCGTAATCACAACAGAATTGCCCCAAAGATCACTAGTCTTCTTCAAATTAAGGGTATTAAAAGTTTTTACAATATCTTTGTCAGTGACATAACTAAATCTAAATTCAATGTTACACCTATTGACATTTTTTTAATAGACATTCGGCGTCATTACTGTTTATGTTATCCGGTCCAACTGTTCACGTAGTGATTCAGAATATGACTTCGGCTTGGATACAATAATAAATAACTCTACGATTTAGAGGATTCCTTGGCAAAACAACAGGCTTTTTCATTAAAAAAAGTAACGAGGCGATGGTGACACGTGAATTGCAGTTAGCTTAAGTTATGCTACTGTATAATTTTGATGTAGGTACTTCGAAAATTTTCAGTGTTACGTGTACGTATGTCCGGTACTTACCGCGTTCGCGTCACAGTACCGCCCACACGCTCGGCCAATCAGAGAAGGCCATCGTCCGCGCTCGCGAAGCCTGACCAAATATGGTCATGAACGGAATCCAACGCTGACGGAGGGCCCGGTATATAAATGGGCCGACAGAGAGGCCGGCACCGCTACTCTAACGTCGCTTCTACTACCTACCTACTATAACTAAGCGTACCTACTGACCCTACGTCGTATCTACGTGTATCCTGGCCCCAGCTACGGGTAAGCTACTACATTTACTGCGTTAGCGTACTGCCCATCTCTCTACCTGCTAGCTGAGGCCGGCTGACGCCGCCTGCCTGACTCTATTGGTTGTGGCTCTCCTAATGCTGCTTTCCTTCAGGTTCCAGGTCCACCATAAGGCTCCGGGCTACTCTACCTAGACCGCTACACTACCCTGCACCGTCATCGACGTAACGTCTGCCGAAGAGTCTGGCCTGCCCTGCTCATCGCACTCAGACCACCGGCGCCTGCCAGCTGAACCAACGGCCTGCGAGGATCTGACCGCTAAACGCAGCCCTTCGAACAACCTGCCCTACACACCACCGGAGGGAACAGCGTGGGAGACTGCAGCCCTTAGTGTTCAGGCCAGTGTCGTGTTGTTAGTTGGTCATATTCGTGGCAAGGGAAGTGAGACAATACTCGGCAATAAACGCATCTAGAACCTCTACTGCGTTTCTGTTCTAGAACCCGTTACAGTGGCGCCTACGTGGGTTATTGTCTCGCATTCCGTGCTCGAGTTCTCTTCTAGCAGGACTCCATTATTGTAGGCGAGCAGGTGCGGCTACAGCGAACCGGTACGTATTGTTATACTAATTGTCTACCTTTTAGTGTAAATACCTACTACGTAATAGTTCGCAAATTTGAATCTAACGCTTTTCTAATTAGTCCTAACTGTCGAACTTTTACGCCTAATCGTAAAGTAGGCCATTTGTAAGGGCGGAACGCTTGCGCACTAAGTGTAGTGTGTGGTGTTATACGTACGCGGTACTCTTTCATACACAATGGGCTCACACCCCATAAAATACTTCCTACTAAATAAAAATGAACTAGCATACGAGGTCGCGATTAGAGGTGAGGAGCTGGCTACCTCTGTCCTAGGTCTGCGGAAGCAACTACCTAAATTACTGGAAGCCATTCCAAATGATGATATTTTGGAGTCGGACTTAGCCATCACGGTGGACTTCGAGGGCGCTAGCGAGGCCGTCTCTGAGCTGGCCAAGCGAGTGGATTCGTTATCCATCTCTTACGACGCGAACCTAGCTAGGAGGTCTACCGCACTGCACAACCACTTATTCCACAGACTCCGTAGGATGGAACGTCCTACGGCGTATTCAAAACGTATTACCGAATTGTGCAGCTGGTTCGACAAGCTCTCGGCGGAGCTGTCCGCCATTGAGCAATCAGGTGTTTGCTCAGCTGATGCTGTGGCAGAGGTCCAACCTGCGCCGTCTACCTCGACGCAGGCAGGATTAGCCCCAGTAATGCATTGCGAGCATTTGAGAGTTAGCAAACTGTCTAAGCTAAAATACGACGGTACGGGATGCGTCCGAGCGTTCCTACAACGCGTAACCGAATTCCAAACCGCGCGTAATCTACCTTCCACTAAAATTGTATCATATGCCTCCGAAATATTCACCGGCAACGCACTTCACTGGTACCGCGGCCTAAAAGAATATTTCACTACATGGGAAGAACTCACCACTAAATTAATAGACGATTTCACACCGTACAATTAAGACTACCGGTTATTAAATGAAATCCGCCGACATACTCAAGGTGCTACCGAAACTATAATTATTTATCTCTCGATAATGAATCAGCTGTTCGCTAGGCTGTCACCGTCAAAGCGATTGTTCGAACGCGAAAAGTTAGATATTCTATTGCATAACATACGTCCATGCTACACGCTAGTGCTAGCTCCGTCAATATCTTTAATAGACAGTATAGCAACACTGCAGACGTTATGTTTAAACTACGAACGGATGAAATGTTTGAACTCTCAATTCCGCGAACCGTATCATAGTAAAGACACGTTGGCACCAGACCTAGCTTACAGTCACAAACCTAATAACCGAGCGCGTAATAATTCCTACAATAATTATCCCGTTGCCACTATAGAGGGTACGCCCGGAAAACCCGAATACGCTGAGAACAACGAACCTAGCAATCCTAAGTCTAAACCTAGCTCTGTCGCTCTAGTCACGTCCAAGTACTGTCCGCGCTGCCGTATCAATGATCACAGTTTGAATGAATGCATACGCGATCGGTTCGCAATTTGCTTCAAGTGCGGCCGTAGGGATGTGACATTCCCTAACTGCCCGAACTGTAAATCGACGAAACCAAAAAACTATTCGGTCAGGGTGGGGGCGTGTCAAAATCTAAATTAGGTTCTACAACCTATTCAACCAATTTTGACAAAGATGATTGGAGAAATTGGCTAAACACTCTAAAAGTGTATTTCTCTAGTTATCCCGTCGCCTCGATCCTGGATAATAAACCTAAAAATGACCTACGGCCCTATGTTAACGTAACGATTAACAGTTTACCTATTTGTGGATTGCTCGATTCCGGTTCAGCCATTACAATTCTAGGTAACAACTCCCATATGGAGGTAATGACTAAAACCGGGTTAGAAATACAGCAGTGTCACAACACTAATTCCATTCGGTCCGCGGGTGGAAATATATTGTTGCCGCGCGGTTTTATCAACTTACCCACTACTTTTAATAATCAAACTCACTTATTGAAAGCTTATATTATTCCAGAAGTTACAAGTAATTTAATTTTAGGCATCGATTTCTGGAAACTATTTAAATTACTGCCTAACCATATCGCATCCGTATGCATGTCTAAAACATTGCCGTGTAGTGTGTTAAGTGAAAATAAGCTAAGTAACACGAACGTATTGCAATCTTTTAGTGAGTTGAGTGAGTCACAACAAAGAACGGCTAAGTTAATTATAAAGCAATACGAGTCGATTTCTACTGAAAAAACCGGGTTAGGACGAACTCACTTAATAGAACATGCAATAGACACTGGCGATTCTGCGCCGATACGCCAAAGATATTATAGGTTACCGCCGGCGAAATTAAAAATAATTATTGACGAATTAGACGAAATGCTTGCATTGGGAGTGATAGAAAAATGCGAAAGTCCTTGGACGTCACCTATTTTACTAACGCCTAAGAAGGACGGTAAACTAAGGTTTTGTTTAGATAGTCGGAAACTTAATTCTATTACTAAAAAAGACGCGTACAAACTACCTTACGTATCCGAAATTTTAGACAATCTTAGGAACGCTAGATATCTTAGTAGTATAGACTTATCTAAGTCCTTTTGGCAGACGCCTCTTCGCGAATGTGATCGTGTGACTATGCCGTTTGGTTTAACGAATGCGCCTGCGACACAACAGCGTTTGGTGGATCACTTGTTTACGAACAGTCCTGAGTTCGAAAACTCTGTATTCGTTTTCTTAAGTGATATCGTGCTTATATCGCCATCTTTTATGCTCATGTGTCACTATTAAATAAAGTATACGAAAAATTTAAATCGGCCAACCTTACCATTAACTTAGAAAAATCTAAATTCTTCCGTGATGAATTGAAGTACTTGGGCTACGTAGTAAACTCTAAAGGATTACAAGTAGATCCATGTAAGGTGGAAGCCATTCTTTAATATGCTACGCCTAAGAATAAAAAATAAGTCAAAAGGTTCGTAGGCATTGCATCATGGTATCAGCGATTTATCCCTAATTTTAGTACTATTGCCGGTCCTTTGAACAAACTTACCTCTACCGGTAAGAAAGCCGCACCATTTCAGTGGTCGGTGGAAGCTGATGACTCGTTTTGTAAACTAAAACAATTGTTAAGCTCCGCACCAATATTATCGTGTCCCGATTACGAGAAACCTTTTCAAGTTCACACAGATGCGAGTGCGAGTAGCATCGGTGGGTTGCTTACAGAAGAAATAGATCGCGTGGAACTACCTATCGCTTACATGAGTAGGTCACTTAATGCACAGGAACAAAACTACAGTATAACAGAACGGGAGACATTAGCAGTTCTAACAGCCCTCGAATATTGGCGCTGTTATTCAGATAACGGGTTAAGGTTCGTGGTGTATACTGACCATTCTGCACTGAAATGGTTCCTAAACTTGAGCAACCCGACTGGTAGATTAGCTCGGTGGTCGGTTCGTCTGTCAGCCTTTAACTTCGAAATAAAGCATCGGCGCGGCGCATATAATATTATAACAGATGCGTTATCACGATCCCTACCTGTAAATATAATTAACGCGAATAGTAATAATAATAATAACGTGAACAACCCTAATGTTGACGCTGATCAATGGTATTCAGCCACCTACAATAGTTGTTTATTTTCGCCTAATGACTATCCAGACTATTCTATTAAAAATATTAAATTGTATCGTTTGATAAACTCTAGGTGTATGCTACGTAAGGAGTTCGAATGGAAAGAAGTGCTACCTTCTTCTGATCGAAATAATGCCATATTAGAGAACCATGCCGAACCCACTTCGGGGCATTTCGGTATATTTAAAACTTACAAGCGCTTAGCACTGCGTTACTATTGGCCCAAAATGCACGATGACGTGATAAAGTTCATAAATTCTTGCGACACTTGTATCGCGCACAAACATCAGAACCATGCACCATTGGGAACCATGGGACGACCCAAAGTGTGTTCACGACCCTTCCAAACCATTAGTGTAGATTTGGTGGGGCCATTACCCGTCACAAGAAAACAAAACGCCTACATCTTTGTAGTAACTTGTTTTTTTAGTAAATACTGACAACTTTTTCCTATCAGGCGCGCAAATGCTGAAATAATAACTAATATTTTGGAAGAAAAATATTTTTAGTTCATGGTATACCATCTACAATTATATTGGTCAATGGTAAACAGTTTGTAAGTGCTACTTTAAAAGCTATGTTGCGCAAATACAAAATCCCTAATCTTCATTATACTCCTAAATATTCCTCACATGTGAATACGGTCGAACGCTTTAATAAAACCATTGGTTCTACCTTAGCGGCGTTTGTAGGAAATGACCAGAGATTATGGGACACTCTCCTACCTAAGGTGCAGTTTGCATTAAATACTGCAGTTAATGAAGTCACGGGCTATACACCTAGTTTTTTAGTCTATGGACGTGAATTAGTTCCATGCGGCTCACACTATGTCGACACGGACGCTGATGATATAGTATACATACCTAGGGACGATTACGCAGAAAACATAGGTCACTTATCAGGCATATTTGACAAAGTTCAGGCACTCCTCATTCAAGCTCATGCTTGGAATTCCCAAACGTATAATTTACGCCGTAAACCAGCTCAGTTTAATGTGGGCAACACTGTGTGGAAAAGGACTTTTTATCAGGGTGACAAGGATAAGTCCTTCTGTAAGAAACTAGCCCCTAAATTCGTGAAGTGCACAGTGATTAATAAAAAGTCGCCTCTCGTTTACGAGTTGTCGGACGCGTCTGGATATTCTATTGGATTTTGGCACATAAAGGACCTAAAACTTATACACTATGTTGCCTAACTATTTGTTACAAACCGTATAAGACTTTCCCTTCTTTCTTTCTATATGCCTTCTTAGCTTGGACAGTAGCGGACTCGTAGACCTAACGCAGCTAGTCGGATTTTTCTTATTAGTCACCCAAAATCCTCTCGGTCCCAGCTACGGGTAAGCTACTACATTTACTACGTTAGCGTACTGCCCATCTCTCTACCTGCTAGCTGAGGCCGGCTGACGCCACCTGCCTGACTCTATTGGTTGTGGCTCTCCTACTGCTGCTTTCCTTCAGGTTCCACCTTAAGGCTCCGGGCTACTCTACCTAGACCGCTACACTACCCTGCACCGTCATCGACGTCACCTCTGCCGAAGAGTCTGGCCTGCCCTGCTCATCGCACTCAGACCGCCGGCGCCTGCCAGCTGAACCAACGGCCTGCGAGGATCTGCCCGCTACGCACAGCCCTTCGAACAACCTGCCCTACACACCACCGGAGAGAACAGCGTGGGAGATTGCAGCCCTTAGTGTTCAGGCCAGTGTCGTGTTGTTGTTCGGTCATACTCGTGGCAAGGGAAGTGAGACAATACCCGGCAATAAACGCATCTAGAACCTCTACTGCGTTTCTGTTCTAGAACCCGTTACATCAGTTTGCAGTCTGCTGTATAATCTCACCTGTTTAAACTTTTCGAAAGAATAGAAAAGGTGCATATTAAATTAGTAACTACGGCATTTGGATTTTGCATTTAAAAGCAGCAATTGCCTTGGAGATTCCAACGTACTTTGACTCAGAGAGCTTCGTCTTCAAATCCGCAGCTCGCACAAATATCGCTTGCTAAACGGTGAAAGAATTCATCGCGAGGAAACTTTAATGTCTGAGAGCTCTCAAAATGTTCTCGGACGTCATGTCAAGTCAGCGAACCCAAACTTGGCGAGCGTGGTAGACTATTACAGACTAACCATTCTTATAATGAACCGCTCTTGTGCCCAGTAGGAGAAAAGATAATTAACATGGCTGATGATGATTATTTTGTCTTCAAAACCAACTGACATCTGCTTGGCATCAAGTAACCTGGATAGTATCTATCTGTCTATCTTCACGCCTGGCTCCAATTAGGGTAGGCAGTGACTATGGAAAGTTAAATGCTCCGGTTAATACACCGCTTTCGCGTCCTAGACAATCATTAACCTTATCATGCATGCTCGTCGTGAAAAAAATATCTATCCAGCTAAAATGCCTACGAGGCTTCAATTTCTGTTTCCCTATGACAGAATGAGGTCAACCGCTCAGTATAAGGGTTTCTGTAAACAAAGCTTGGCTGTCTTTAACGGCTGAGTAAACAATAGATAGTATGGCACGTCTAATGTTTCTGATTCTCGACGTTTGATACAGTTGCTGTCATTTGATTCTATAAGGAAGTTATTTGGGTAGATATGGATTGGTGATGGGATATTTTGTCTTTCTTTATCCTCGTTTTTGTAACTATAAAAGCATTTTTATACAATCGCAGGCTCTTACGAATAACCAACCTTTATTCTATATATTAGGAAAAAGCTCGCTTTAAAAGCTTTTCGATGTTTATGGTGCCTGTACTTTTTTCTTTCTTAGTTGAAATTTCAGGTCATTTGTGCTGTTTTGTTGATACAAATTACTAAAATGAATATTCTGAAATTATACGAACGTACTGCAATCACTGAGTTTTTACGCTTGCTGATTTATGATGTTCTTATACGACCCTAGTACTTTTGCTTAGATATTTATGTATTTTGTATGTACTGACTAAGGACAACAGTTCTAATCATATTTCGCTGTATTTTACCAGAATTCATATTGGTGTTTATTTTTTCAGAAATCTTGAGATCTATTACCTCGTAATATAGCGTCGTAAGATCGAAGATTTCTGAAGTGAAATACTACAAAAAGAAACTTATTTGAGGCGTATAATTTCGTTTTCTTCATGCAAGCAGGCTATGTAACAACGTTGTCTGGTTGCCTCCAAGAGCTCGTTCTAACTCAGACTAAAGAGACGGAAGTGACAGTACAATTTGTATGATACTGTTCACATTTAGACGGACCGAGAAAACGGCAGGTTCGTTGTTGTGGGAGCAAGCTGTAAGAAATTATATTATTTAAACTAAATGCTCACAACTACACTCGCACATTTTATTTTAATTTAACCGTTTCTGCTCGATCCCGTATGAATTTCCGGAAATCCTTTCTGCCGTCGTAATTATAAATGCAGTAATCGTCATTTTTTCAAATGTCTGTTTTTATCGAAAATGAAGGTAAAAGACACATATCTAAGTAATGGTTAATCATCTTTTTAATAAAAATGTTTGGAATTTATTAACATCATAAGCACAAATGCAGCATTCGTGTGACTTTTTTGGGAGTTTGTTCATTGAAATGCAGTAATAATCTTAATATATAAAATCCTTGCGTTACTGACTGACTGACAGACACGCTACAGCCGAAACTATTGGCCGCAGGAAGCTGAGATTTGGCATTTATGTTCCTTATGGACCGTAGGGGTGCACTAAGAAGGGATTTCCGGAAATTCCCACGGGATCGGCCAAAACGGGGAAATTTAAAAAAAAATGCAGGCGTAGCTGCTGGCGTCCTCTAGTAAAATACAAGGATAAAATGCAGTACTAAGGTCTATGCTACACATTTCAAACGCAGTATTAATCTTATCGTAGGAATAAATGCAGTATTTGCATAATATACTGCATTTTAATATTGTACCTCCATAGATATTTCTATGATTTTTTCCTAAATTCAAATGCAGTTACTTGATGGCACGGGCTGTTTTCGCAACTCCACGTCTTGGCGTGTATTTTGCGTGCAACAGTTACGTTCAAATGCAGTTAATGTGTTTACTGCATTTAATGTTGTATCTCCATTCATATTTCTATGATTCTTTCCTAAATTCAAAAGTAGTAAATGTGTATACCTACTGCATTTAAGCGTTGTGTTAGTAGAGTCACGGTAATATAATCTAACAGTATTGTAACTCGGCCGTCTTCGTGAGTTATATACCTACCAGACGCGCCGCATGCGAGCTGCGGTACAATAGCGGCTGCGGGTACTGTAGGTACAGTCCGCCCAGTCTAATGGGTACTCTGCTCGCGGCGCGTAGGTATAACTCGAGTTTCGTGCGTTTGTATGGAGTTACAATACTGTTAGATATTATTACCGTGGTAGAGTGTTTCATGACGCTGTGCAAAATATGGCATGTTTAGAACGCGCGGACTGCATTTTGCCTTAGCAGCGTCCCGCGCCTCACTCTGCGGTCGTCACCCGCAAGTGCCGCACGCGTCTTGTATTTTGTTTCCAAACGCAAAAATTGAGGGTAAGTAACTTTGTTTAACTTTATTTAAATATTTTAACAAGTCGAATGTTCATAATTTTACTGAAACTGTACTAGGATATTTGAGAATGATGAGTGTGTCACACGAAATAGTGTGTGGTGACCGTTGAACTGTTGTCTGTAACTATTACTATTAATTTAAAAAATTATACCTACACTATCGTTTCAAGTCAATTTCTAGATAGATTTTTATATAGATAGCCTAAAAATGAATTTAAATGAACGCTATGACAATAGTAAAAAGAATAATAAAAGTACGATAGCTAAGGCCGATCGGAGAGTAATTTGCCTGTTCTTGCGTTGACGCATAGGCGTGCACTTTTATTTTAAGTTAAATATTATCTGCGTGTTATGACAGTACTAGGTTTTAAACAACGTTATATAATAAAATATTTCACCAATTCATAAATGGAGCTATAAAGCCATGGAAGTTACTGATTTTTTAAAATATTTATGTTGATCATTCATCTCAGCCTAAATTAAAAAAGAGTATTAATCGTTTATTTTTGAAAAATATAATTTCTGAAGAGGCACGCAGACAAAACTTCAATTTATTTGTCAAGACGGAATATGATGGGGAGATTCGAGAAATGGAATTCCTAAAACTAAAACATAAAACATCATTGTCGATTCCCGAACCAATTCAGAACACGATTCCTAGAGGTATATCTGAAGCACGTAAATCAGCAATTCTTACTACTTTGTCTAAATTAATTCCACCAAACAGATTACCCTTTTGGCAAATCCGCACCGATAACAATTGTATTGATCTCGTTAATAATTTAGATGTAAAACAAGAAGACTGAATTTGACTAAGTAAATAAGAAAACTGTTAAAGTGCTGTTATAAACTAGTGTTAAGTTATTTTTATTTTTGTTTTTCGACGGTCGAAGTTGCGTGTCTAAATATTTATTATTGTTTAGTTACTGTTTATTCTTAATTTTAAATAAGAACAAGCTATTTATTATAGAAGAATAATTTGTGATTATGTTGATTTTTTTGAGATTTGTGTAGAACAGTTTCTATAATAATAAGAAGTCTGTTAAACTGAAGTGCCAATAAAGTTTTATTTTAAAAGATAATTAGTGAGTCATTTTAGAAGAAAATTTTTGTTTATTAAATTTAGTTAATTTTCAGAGATGAAAATAATTGAATACAATACAAATTTTGAACTGAATACAATTTATAATAAGAAGACTGTTAAAGTGCCGTTTTAATTAGACTTAAGTTCCTTTTTATTTTAGTTTTTGCATTAATAAAGTATTATTTTATATAAATGTTTACTTTATTTCTTATTTTACCTATATTCCTATATTTTAAATGAGTATTACTGCATTTATGTAATATATATAAGATCGGTTCATTTTGATATACTAAAACTTAAAGCATTCCCTAGACATAAATGCAATACTAAGCACAAATCCTGCATTTCACCTAACAGTACACTTATAATATTAGTTAAAGGAACTAAGTTAAAATGCATTAATCAGCATTTTAAATTAATTCAATTATAAAATTGTTTTTAATGTTAAGGTAAATAATTAAGTGTATTATTTTGTGCATCGTGAATCAAAAATAATATACATATTAAGTCAGAAATTGTAGAGAATGTAAAAAAACCTTAAACCGCGTTTTTCTCAAAACTGCAATTTTGCGAATACTGCATTCATAATTACGACGGCAGCTTTCTCAGTGCACTATTACAAGGAACATACATGCCAAATTTCAGCTTCTTGCGCCCAATCCTTTCGTCGGTGCGTTGTCTGTCGGTCAGTCCGTAACGCAAGAATTTGAATTAACAGATAATCAGCTCTATATTTCTTAGTTAATCGGCCGAGCTATTTCAATTACGATACACTGTAGTCCATCACGACGCCCTTCCATACAATGGAGGACATAATTATGAGTCTCCAGATAACAAGTTCTCTCGTGCATTTTATGGCCACCAGAGCCGTCTATACGATTATGGGTCATAATTTCCGGAGGCATCAATTTGCCTGACGACCATTCGGATTGATTGAAGTGGAAAAAACAAATCGAATAATTTATTTGTTCTTTTTCCTTTTTTTTTGGCCAGCGTGGTATAGTAGGCCAATTCCTCCTTTCAAAGGAGAGGCCTAGTCCAGCAGTGAACTGTTAAAGGCTGGTGATGGTGATGGATTGGTTCTTTTTGTCTATTTTTGTAGACATATACTATGATTAATGCCAATTATTACGACAGTGACAAATTGTATCTCTACGAATACCCGGAAGCCATTCGGTTGGTCGAATCCGTATTAGTCTTGTTTAAAATTGCCATCTGTTTTTTCTGGTAATCCTGATTGTTATAAAAATAGGGTATTACAATGGCTGCCAGGTCTACCAGTGTAATACCTTTGATTATAATCAAAGTGTAATACATAATCCTTCTGCACTCGTGTGTATCACTCATGTTCTAAATTTCCTTCTGACTCCGTCAAGGTTTGCCATCGAGACTGAAAAGCTTACTGCAATCCTAGCAAGATAATCACACAACCTCAGGGAAGCCTACCTCTGCTACGTCATACGGTGCGTGGCGGCCTCTCCATTAACTTCTTGTTCCAGAGCGGCGATAGCCCCGTGGTATACGTAACGGACTGCCGGCCGAGACGATGGTCTCGGGTTCGATCCCCAGTTATCCCGGGCACACACTTCTGACTTTTCGAAGTTATGTGTGCATTACAAACGTTAATTATCGCTCGCTTAATGATGTGCCCGATAGATGACAATAGGCTCGCTCCCTATTACATTGGGACCGGAACATAACTGGCGAAGTGTGGGTGTGTAATACCCTGTCTACCCCTTCGAGGATAAAGGCGTTAAGTTATGTTAGTTATGTAATAATTTGATTGAAATCAAGGCCGTAAAGGCTTTTTCTACATTTACTTTTTTAATGCATAAATGTCTGGCAGTGATGTGGCATTCATAATATAACCTCAGATTAAGTAAAAATGTGTTTGTTCCCGCTTAAAACACGACTTGACTTCCTTGTCATAATTATTGCTTTCACAAAGTATTCTTGTCTTCTGCCATAATAATATGGGGATCAAACGTTACAATATACATATTATGAGAATTTCAACAAAGACATATTGGAGATTCCAGAGCTCATTAACTTTGTATGCAATAATTAATATTGAATATTGTGTGGTTTAGACATGAATTTTGTGAAATTGTGTGTACTTTATCTTTGAGATCAAATTCAATCAGATGGTTAATTATTTGGTTTCAAATGTTTGTTCTGGTCAAATAATATGAAAGGAGAGCCAGAAAAATTTTCTGCGGTTACAAAAATTTATTCAAATATAATTTTTATAATTTCCATCTCGCGGCGCCGTTCTTCTTCACATATTACCTTTCTTCGTTGGTGGCAACCATGCCTTAGTCAGAATTTTCTTTCCACTTTAGACGGAACGCCATGGCTTTCTTCTCCACACAGAACTTTTACATTTTGCTTTGGTAAAAGCCTTTTCTAATCTAATATATCTAAAAGCTCTTTATTTTTAAATGTACTTTTTCAGGAAGTTGTGACTTAGCTATTCTTCGTACAGGTCCTCTCCTCGTTAAATTGATGAAAAACCAATCACTTTTTGTGAGTGTGTGGAAAACTAAAGTGTCAACATTTATATACCACCCTAAGACCAGAGACCTTACAACTCTTGTCCTGTGATAAGAATCGAGACAGGCGGATACCCATTCAAGTAGTAAAAAGTTGCTTTACTTTTTTAATATTTTACGAATGATATATAATTGTCACGTTTTGAGCGCCACGATCAGAAATCTAGAGCCTAATACCTACTCCATCCCCTCCACAGAGCTGTTATAGTAGCTTAAAAGACGAGTCTTATTTTTTTACATTTCTCTTTTAGTACTCCTGCTTGTTCATTATAAAACTATAGAACTTTGTCGCCGGATCGAGTAAGTCGCACTCGCAGTTACATAAGACTAAGTCATATGAAAAATGGCGGGCATAATGGTACGAGATTAGTACGGATTAAAGACGTTCACAAGTACAGTAGGTACTTTAGAAGTGATGCATATCACTCACACAATACTATTTTTTAAATGACACTTATGTACGGAAAGGAAGAGGAACCCACCACGCTCGAATTGACTACCCCAACTATTGCAAAAGAAAAAGGTTGATAAGAGATATATAGAAATGATATGGGTTCCAGTGCTAAGCCTCTGCACGAGGCATCTTCCGAAGCGATGGGCACGGACTGAGCGTTTTCTTTGTTACTTATGTTTCATATGTGGCGTAGTCGCTTAAGCAGCACACATGGGACAAAAAATTGGTTCATCTGCAAATTGTTGTTTCCTAATATAAGTCAATAAGATCGTCAAAATGGTGTAATTTTTTAGGAGACTTTAAGCTATAATGCAAAGTTTGTATACCTTTAATCTGAAAATTTATTTGGTTTTATGAAACAAATAAAATTCCCGTAATTCTACTGCAGTCAAAGAAAAGGCCGCTCGTAAAAAACAACAAAGTAAGTATCAAAAATTAACTCACTCGGGACATTACAAAGCAAGTAGGTACAAGGGAAGAAATCAGCTATTGTGAAGAGTAAAGAATACACATACTTACAGTGTATATGGTTGTACTCTAGCAGTATGTTTGTAATATAGATATGAACTTTAATATTGACATCGTATTACAGCCTTTTTGTACAGGTTTATAGGAGATATGTCAGGATCGTTGCAAATGGCGATCCGTAGTCTATGCCTACCCCTCCGGGAAACAGGCGTGAGCCTATGTATGTATGTTTCACAGGTATGAATTGGATACAACCGAGATAACGCATAGACGATTGTGACAATGATGATACTTTTGGTGTGATAGGTAACTGTTATTGGAGGATTTTGTAGAGGCTCATAGCGAGACTTGGCTTGCCGTTCGTAACAGATCGGCAAAGTTAAGTAACGCTTGCACAAGTTGCCACTTGGATGGGTGACCGTCTGTGGCATTTTCATCTAAATGTTACCGTGCTTCGGAGGGCACGTAAAGCTGTCGGTCCCGGCTCTTGTCTAAGGATTAGAGTCGTTAGACCATGTCGGAGGCCTTTGGGCGGTCTGAAAACTCCGACACCAGAGTTGGACACACACTCACACAAAAAATAAATAAATTGGATGATTGTAAAGTCTCCCGCAAAAATAGATTTATTCCTAATTTGGGATTCGTCTTTTAAAAGCACTCGGAATCAAATCTCTAGCTTTCAAAATACAAATAGACCATCATTTGTTGTGTTACTGCGCTGCGGTAAGTCTAATATTAATTATTTAAGCTTTTGAAGCAAGCATAAAAGTAGCAGATAGCATATAATAGCATATTGCCCGCAGTACAGCAATTCGTGAAAGAAAATTGATCTTTCTCTAGGTGAGAGAACTCAGTTTTGTTATCCACAACAGTACACAGAAGAAATAAATCCTTTGTCGCAGGGGACTTTAGAAACATTCAACCAACGGACACAAATAACACTCAGACTGGCAACTACAATTTATAGTTCACAAGAAATGTTGTTTCGTGTGGGGATCGAACCTAAACGTTGTTTTGGTGTTTAGATTGTCACTAGATATTGGCACATTTTTCACGAATTATTTAATTAGAGGCGAACTTTTAAACACGGGAAAGGCTTTCATAGAGTCTTAAGTTTGTACCCAGCATAGTGTTAGTGTCTTTAAGAATAAATTGAAATTTTTGTTCTCTCCTTGGTTATTGGACACAATAAAAAGACATCGCGAAGAAAATCTCATTTCCAATATAAGTGAGCACTTAAATAACAGATGAGGTCTGCTGGCAAGAGTTTTCAATTGCCGTGATAAAGCTTTGTAGGATATTTGCTTTATTAGAATAGCTTAGTACTGGATAAGTTTTATTGAGAAGACAAGAACGGCCATGATTTTAGGCAATGCTTCGCAATACGTAGTAAGTATAATATTATCAGTGGCTTTACTACAATTTGTATTTTACACGAGGTATGTTACTGATGCAATTGAATTTTCATTTGAAAAGCTTGTGGAGGAATGAGGTGTGGTGTTCTTCCAACTAGAGGCAGGATCCTCTAACCAGGCTAGGTGGTCGTGCCTGATGGACTGCAGTTAGACGGACGAACATATTTGAAAATTTTTATATAGTCAACTCATGCGAGTACACTCTTTGCGCGATTCACAACTTTATTTCCTTAGTATGTACCACTACAAGCTTACCAAAAATCGCTCTGATTTTCAAACTTGAGAAATTATGAAGAGGTTTCCATCCATAAAATTTCAGTGTTATCCAAATCTCATACATTAATAATAAGAAAAAAAAAATTCCAAACATCGGCATAGATTTAAAAAAATACTATCCATATAATTCTCAGCAAGGCTTATAAGAAATATGACGAACTTCACGTCCTTTCTCATACTTTGCTATTGGAAAATAGCCTTGGAAATATTTTAATGTATTTTACAGAGAAATATTGTTACTGGGAGTAGCCCTCAGGCACAACACGCTTTGATATTATATAATCCATCTGTGTACCGTTACAAACGAGGGTTTGGACATATACCGCCCTCAGGACACGTTGTTGAATCGCTTCTGGCAAACGGAAACGGAATGTGAAAAGCAGGAGTTGTTTACTTTGGTTCTTAAATTATTTGAGTTAGTAGAAAGTATCTGGACATGGAGTAGAATACTTTATTTTAGATAATAAATGCATACTAACAAAAAGTGTAAAATAATAATAATAAAAAAACGTATAGGGGTAAAATCTGTTTTTTTATTATTAAATGAAATACTTAATATTATGTAGCCTGTCTCAATGAGCCCGTATAGGACTTTCAATTTTTTGTCTCTGCCTACCCCTTCGGGGATACAGACGTGAAGATAAAAAAAATACTTTTAGGTATTTAATAATGGGAGTGTCCTAAACTCTGCGCGTTATCATTAGATAAGTTCTGACTCTAGTTGATAAAGTATAAAGGGCTGATGATTACCCACGGGCTAATCATCAGCCCTTTATACTGTCCCACTGCTTGGCACGGGCCTCTTCCCATTATGAGAAGGGTAAGGCCATTGTCCACCACGCTGGCCAAGTGCGGGATGGTAGACTTCATATGTCTTTCGGGAACATTATGAAGAACTCTCAGACCTGCAGGTTTCCTCACGATGTTTTCCTTCACCGTTTAGCAAGCGATAAAATTAACAATTTAATACACACATAACTCCGAAAAGTCATCGGTGCGCGCCGTGGATTCGAACCCGGAACCTCTGCGTAGCAGTCTGTCGGTCTCTCCACTAGGCTATGGCTGCTTTTTAGCCACGCGCTCATCTAGTATATAATACTTCATGAGCCCGTGCTACTAGACTTCGGCCGCGGCTCCGCCTGCCTGAATTATATATCTTAACCTTCCTCAGGAATCGCCCTATCTATATACAGGTATACCGCCGTTTGCCTGAATTTTATTTGCCCTAATATCATTTGCCATAATAGTCAACAACCATAATATTATATGACGTAATATTTATTTGCCCTACTCTTATTTGCTATATTAGTCACGTGCTAGAAGCTGTGTTTCCCATAAAGTCACTTACCATAACATCATTTGTCATAATTATTGTAAGCCCTAATTATCACATGCCCTAATTATCACATGCCATAATTATCATATGACAAAACAATTTATTATGGCGCTTGAATATCATGTGTAATGATTATTATGGCGTTTAAATATTTCATCATCATCAGCCTTCAACAGTCCACTGCTGTACTAGGCCTCTTCTTTGAAAGGAGGAATGGGCCTACCATACCACGCTGTCCAAACGAGTTGGTATAGGGTTTGTATCAAGTTTTCCTTCTTTTACAGTGCTGTTCTCTTGTGACGTCGCGCTGACATCGTCCACCCACTCCACTTGGCTGGCTGGTTTGCCGCCCCCAATGGGCCTTTAAATACCTACGACCGCGCGGCGGCCCGACCCATTTCATCGGCTGTACGGTGGACAAGCTAAGTGCATCACTGCTTTCCTAGTCAACACAGGAAGCGTATTCCCAGGATTCCCGAAGTCTACGCCGAATCACGCGACCCTGGTTCTATCTCTGTAGCTAGTACTATAATTTGCGTAATAATTTTCAATTAAATTCATTGCTAAAGGATGTTTCAAATTCTTTAACGAATTAAACATATTTTTGTTTGTAACTAAAATCACGATTTTCATTTAACCAAGTCAAAGTAGCTAACCACGTTACAGTGGCGCCCGACGGAAATAAAAAAGGAAAGTTTTTTGGGAATCCGTTTCCGGTCCAGTCTTTTTAATTTTTTTTAACTGTGTATGTGTGAATTCGTTCCAAAGCAGTGTTATATTGTTTTAGTGGTGTTTATTTTGTCTTATTATGCTTGGTAAGCCTTTTTATATTATTAACTATTTTCTGTTGCCGCGTGTGATAATTAATTGTGTATCAACCGCTTAAGTAACAAGTTATAATCCTTCAAATTGCGGCCACGTGTCCTCTAAAGACGCGCTATGGTCACATTCGTCGATCGCATTCTTTGTCTTACGATTTAAGGCCTCGCGTCCTCTAAAGACGTGAAGGTCACTTTCGTTGATTACTTGCCTTGCGATTAGCTTTTTTAATTGCCTACTACGGTAATTAATCGCTACAGGTAATTATTGCTAATAATTACTGCCTTTTCTGACTTATGGAACGAATTCACACCCTTCTCTTTTCCATCTTTTCATTCTTTTAGTATAACCTTCTGCTTGTGTCTTTGTACGGCGATATTTTTCTATATAGTCGGTATTATTAAATACTTTTACCGCCTACTACGGTGATTATCTTTTAAAATTAAATATTATTATTCTTTCTTACTAAGAAAGTAGCATCTTTATTATACCACGTGTACCTAGCATAGTTGGTCTGGCTGCAAATGAACGTAACTAAAGATGCTAGTGTGTTACATACTTAGTATTTAGCTAGATTTCCGCGGTCATTTGTAAATGAAACGTACACGTGTCACACGCAGGTTGCTCACTGACAATTATGAACAAATTTAATCTTTGTATAAAAATACGAATATTATCGTAGAATTATTGGTTGTTCTTTTTGTTAAATGTTTATTTTTCTACAATCGTTGTTTTTGGTCTTCGATCTTATCTTCTTTGTTACTGCCTATTGGTATGTTATTTGCAAATCCATCTATTTATGCATTTACTGTTCCTTGTGAACTCAAACATTTAAAATTCCGGCGCCGCAGTTGTTGAATTTTTTTTTGCAACTTTTGCTTTGCTGGTGATTTTTTTTGCAATGTCTGGTTTCTATTACAATATACAAAACATGTAATGATAAATAAATGATAAAATTAAACAGCTGACGGCCGTAAAAAAATGAACATGTAACATGTTCCTTTTTTACAAAATGCTATACATCAGGTCATACTTATCCATTTTAAATAGTGGGCACTATTTAAAATGGTTAAGTATGACCTGATGGCTTATAATAAATTCTTGTATATACGCAAATGTTATGATATCAAACTCGAATTATTCGAGACATTTAAGCGCAATTGAATTATAGCAAAGTGGCTGTTTACACACAACTTAAATCAATAATTTCAATACTTAAATAACTAATGTGGGTATTTATACATAAATCAATAATTTCTATACTTTAATAACTAAAGTAAATTAATTGATGTTCAAGTTTAAGAAAATCCCCTTTCGATTTTCACAATCAACTATTTTAAACCTAAAGCTGAATAAAATAATTAAATCTTATTCTATTACAGCAAAAATATGTTTATAAACGATTCGGTACGGTGTCATTAACAACAATGTAAGACGCATATCTATACAAAGTTATAATTACCAACATATTTGTAAAAGCCAACAATAGTGCTATTGTTTCTAGTCTAATCTCCTCTTGTTTATCTAGATAACTATCTAAATATCAGAAAACTAACTAACTATCAGTTATGGCTTTCCAGAGGAAACCCCTAGGTTATTTCCATATAAAAGATCTTAAATTACCTCACTACAAAGTTTAAAAATAATAAACTAATGATCTAAGCACAAAAATAACTTCATATTTTGTTACAAATATTATAAAAAACTTTACCTTCAAATTACAGCTTAAATATGTACGCAAATATCTTGGTACATATAGCTTTAGTAATGACTAATCGTAATGTAAAAAATATTTTTTTCCCTCATGGCTCAGTGGTTAAAAAGCTATTGTTTGATTAGTCTGTTGGTTCGATTCTCACCTGTGTTCTTTTTTTTTAGCTATGGTTGTTTATACTATATCATCGATTGTCTCCTGCGGTGATATATTATTAATTACAACCTATTCCGAATTGTTTATTTGCCGTTAATGGCTTTGTATCATGTTGAAATCATTGTTATTATCCCTCGAGTCGCGGCAATGGAATGCGGCGTGGCGCCGCGCGCGGTGATGACTCACTTGTTTACCTGAGCCGATCGCTCGGCACAAAACATCCCATTACCATATTGTTTACTTAATTATAATGAACATGTTTGAAATAGAAATATTGTTCATAATATCGATTATATCAGTTTAGTAGCGTGTTACTTTGTCTATTGAAAATTTCTGACTATGGTCACACTATGAACTGTCAAATCATTCAATCTTCATTCTTTGTCGTCTTCCGGAAAAAATTGGTCTTGCGCTCGCGCCGTTTGTCTTTCACGCGTTTTGGAATTGAATTATATTGGTTAATAACCATGCAACTGTCGCTATTGATGTTCACCGACAGAGTTGCGAGCGATTGATAAATGGATTGTGATAAAATTGTGAACTATTGAAATTTTGTAAAGTTGTGCAAATCCGTCCGCGTGCTTGTGTCCTGAGGACTTCGTTGGAAGAAAACCCTGACCATTGGACTGTTAGCCATAACGATTTGCTTGTCATTTTGGTCAAAATTATGAGTGTAATCTTATAGGTCTACTCCAGAACATCATCAAAGAAGATCTCAGGTAAGTTGAAATAATATATAATCACTGTGCAATCACAGTATATATATTCAGACCCTTGCCCTGGGGTAAAGACTGGATTAATTAATCGCGTCCACTAATCTCTACAAACCTTACCCAGTTCAAGCCCAGACTCTGAACATAATTTTGTGGTAGCAAAGCGTAGTTGTATCTAGCCGCTGAGTGTATCTAACAAGACTAATATTGTGTAAACTTGTATCTGAGCTAGTCCCATCACATTGTAAACAGTGTTGTAGTGTTGTCAGGTCAGTTTTGCCTAAAATACATAATATTTATTTGTATTAGTTGACCTACATAATTTGAAACACGTTGTCATACATAACCTCAAATCAGTAATTGTTTGACTTGTATTGTTGAAATCTAACTTGAATCAGTTGTTGTAGCATCAATAAGTCAGCTTTGATTGGATACATAACAGTTATATGTATCAATTGATTTAGTTAATTGCATATATTGAGTTTAAAATATTATATTAACCAAATTTGACCTTGCATAGATAAACCTTTGTTTTGTTGTAATATACTGATAATATTGTTAGGTAACACATACTACTACTATTGTATATCATAAATGACCCAGTGAGCCTGTCTGTTGCAAATAATTAATTAATTAATTTGAAGTTTCAACCTTTAATTTGTTGTATTGTATTATTAATTAGGTCGGGCAAAGTGTTATTGGGTTTTTGCGTTAGAAAAATCTCAGTAGCAGCACGGAGTCTGGTAATGTGCCCAGTACGTCAATATGCTCGCCCCCTAATACGTGGAACCTAAAAATTCATGGCGAAATGTAGGTGTAATATTGCACCTCTGCCTACTCCTTCGGGGATAAAGGCGTGAGTCTATAAATAAAATATATATATTAATTTTGTTGGACAGTAAATACCTGCAACTTGCTTGCACCAGCAGTAAACAGGCTAATACTTTGTTGGTTTCAAAGAATTAACAAATATTAAGTTTTAATTGATAGTATTGTTTAACGCTTGTCTTAGCTCCTTTGAGAATTAATTATGTCAGCTATCAAGGACTTGCGTGCGCCTGCGGGTGCCATTGCATCAGATTTGCGCTGGTTTGCCTCAGCCAGTGCTTTGGTGAACCAGCCCGATCGCCAGCAGGCCTTATTACAAAGATTTGAGCGGATCGATGTTCGCCTGACAAGTGTGGAACAGCAATTTCGTACTTTCAGCGCTTGCTGTCTCGAAGTGTCAGTTAATGACTTCACCGCTGACCAGCGAAATAGAGTCAGCGAGGATTATGCCCAGATTTTAGACCTCTATGATGCTGTCTCCAACTGTGCAAGACAGTTAATTGTCGAGAGGGACGGGCAACCCGCTTTGAAGCAGGAGCTTCCTAGGCCAGCACCGGGACTGGTGAGTAGGCTTCCCACCTTGGACCTCCCGCACTTTGATGGCTGCCTAGGAAGCTTCCCGGGCTTCGTTAACTTATTTGACAGCCTTGTCAATGACAGGGCTGACCTTTGGCCGGCACAAAAATTGGCCTACTTGATGTCGGTTCTAGATGGGGAGGCCAAAGGCCTCATCCAGCATCTGCCCGTGTCTGACGAGGCCTACCAGACGGCACGGGATTTAATCACCCGTAGATACCACAACAAGCGAGACCTCGCAGACACCCACATCGAGCAGATTTTAAGTTTGCCCACGCTCACCCGGGTCGGGATATGTATGTATGTAGTGCGACGCATCTGCCCCCTTTTGCAGACTTGGAGAAGTTCCTAGAGGATGAGTGCCGGGTTTTGGATAACTCCGGTGGTGACACGCCGGCTAAGTCGCAACCACCGAAGGTAAAGGAGCAGGCTTGCGTTCACACCCGAGGAAATGTTGATCGGCACCCTCCTCGCTTTGCAGTCACGCAGAGCCCAGCGGAATGCTCTTACTGAAAGGCCACGGGACACAGAACTGCCAGTTGTAGGGCATTCTTGGACCTTCATGTCGCCTCTCGTTGGCGCATCGCGAATGCCCGCCACCTTTGCTTCTCTTGTTTGGGGTCCCACTACCAGCGAGATTGCCCAAACTCTCGCCCCTGTCCTCACTGTGGAGGACAGCATTTGGACATTCTCTGCATGAATGCCAGAGACGTGGGCCACTTGTCCAACCAGCCGACGCCGCGCACGGGCGGGTGTTTTGAAAGTGGCAGCCGAGGCTCACCGGCGCGCAGCCGAGATTCGCCTCGCTCACTTGATCGCCACTCACCCCGTTTGGAGAACCGTAGCGTACGCACGCCTCCTCTCTCTCGCGCACCTGAATGTGCGACTGTTTAGCGTCACCAGCATCATGACTGCTGCCCCAGGTACTCCCCTCCTTTGGCGGAGCGTCCCCGCCTTGACTCGCGCCCACCTCGTTTTGGGCGGGTGCGTCATTATGACCCCCCGCAGATGGCGCGCGGATCGAGTCACCACGCCTTTGAGTACTTCAAGCCACACCCTCGTTTTGATTTGCCTGGTACTGGCCAACGGTCTCCGCCCAGGCAACAGGTCATTGACTCCTGCCCTATAACGCCAACCACTCCCATTGAGACCGTTATCCTACCAACGGTTGCTGTTAAGGTCTGGGGACCCACGGGGACCTCTGTTGTTGTCCGTGCTATATTGGACACAGGTTCACAAGGTTGCATTGTTTCCACTTATTTGGTAGGGCAGGTTAAATTAAATATGGGCTCTTTTCCAAATTGTATTCGGGGAATAGGTGACGTAGCCTCTAATGTTGAAGGGCAAGTTAAGGTTTTGTTTGCGCCTGTTGACTCTTCACATCCGAGGATTAAAACCTCGGCTATTGTGCTGAAGAATATTTTGGGTATACATCAACAGAAACTACTACCTGCTACTGTGGTGAATTTGACATCGGGATTGGAACTGGCAGACCCCAAATTTGACACACCGGGACAAATCGATTTGTTGATTGGCTCTGATGTGCTCGGTGGAATTTTGATTTGTGGGAAACGGGTCTTGGTGTACGGGTACGTACGGGTTGTGGTCGAGCCCCTACTTGGCAATACGTTCTCTTTGGGAGCTCGCAGACCGCAAAGGCTTACGTTTCCCACGAGCCTCCGCCATCTTGAAGGACGATATTTACGTCGATGACATTTGCTCGGGCGCCTCCACAGTGGACGAGGCGATCCTCCTGCGGGACGAATTGATAGGTATTTTGGCCTCCGCTGGTTATGAGTTGCGCAAATGGATTTCCAACCACCAGCGCTTTTGGAAGGCTTGCCAGAGGATCATCAGCAGGATTCACATTTGTTTGAGATTGTTGACAACCCCGCCATGATGGCTGTTCTCGGCGTTCAGTACAGACCAGTCCAAGACATCTTTACGTATTACGTAGACTTGAAATTGCCTTGTTCTTGGACTAAACGTCTCGTATTGTCTACTGTCGCCAGAACCTTTGATCCGAACGGTTGGATCTGTCCAGTTATATTTTGGGCAAAATGCTTCTTACAGAAGCTTTGGACAGCAGGATTGACCTGGGACGAACCTCTACACGGTACTCTTGTTGAGGAATGTACCTCTTTTGTATCCTCACTCCCTACCGTCAATGAGATCTCCTTGCCTCGTCCCATCCTTCCTCCCGGGGAGTACAAGGCAACCCTTCACGGGTTTTGTGATGCTTCGGAACGTGGTCACGCGGCCATGGTGTATTGCGCACAGTTAGTGCTTCAGGTCAGGAGACAGTTTCCCTGATCATGGCGAAAAGCAAGGTTGCACCCCTTTGTACATCTTTGACCATCCCGAAATTGGAGCTCTCGGGAGCAGCCCTGCTTGTACCATTGTTGAATCACGTGTCTAGTACTTTGGGTAAATCAATTTGTATTAATGGGACCTACGCCTGGACAGACAGCTAAATTGTTTTTTGTTGGTTGAAGGCATCTGTCCACACTTTGGAAGTATTTGTCGCTAATCGCGTTTCCCAAATACAAAAATCTGAAATCAAGCTTGTTTGGAGACACGTGCCAGGTGAGCTCAACCCCGCTGATTGTGCCTCGCGCGGATGCTTGACGCCTAGTTTGATAGGCCATTTGTTGTGGTGGGGTCTGGAATGGTTGAATCGACCAGAAATTGATTGGCCTCGAACGCCAATTTTGAATACTTCCAATTGGCCGGGTCTACGAACACTCGCTCTTGAGAAGGTGGAATGCGCCTTCGATCCCGAGTTTTTGTTAAATCGCTACAGCTCCCTTGACAAGGTTTTAGGTGTTACTGCTTGGATAAAGCGTTTTGTTTTTAATTTTAGGCACCCACAACAGAAACGTCTGACACCGTTTATCTCACCACAGGAACGACAGGAGTCCCTCACCTTTTGGATTCGTTCTGTGCAACTGGCGCACTTTGAGAAGGACATTGCTATCCTTTAATCAGGGAAATCAAAACTATCGGGCGCTGTATCTAAGTTGAACCCCTTTTTGGACAATACGGGTCTCTTGCGCGTTGGAGGGCGTCTCAAGAACGCCAAATTCCCTTACGGGGCACGTCACCCCCTTTTGTTACCCAAGGACGGTCATTTGGTACGTTTGTTGATAACTGACCGCCGCCACCTTAAAAATTCGCATGCTGGTTGTAATGCGCTGTTGGCCATTTTGCGACGCGAGTTTTGGATTTTGTCTGCCCGAAGAATTATTCGGAGTGTAGTCTTTTGCTGTATTTCTTGCTATAAGCTCAAGGCTTCTACCATGCAGCCGTTGATGGGAGACTTACCGGCAGATCACGTAACAGAGAGTAGAACGTTTGACGGTGTTGGCACGGACTTCGCTGGTCCCTTTTTGGTGAAAACGTCGACGCTTCGAAACAGAAAGACTGTTAAGGCCTACTTGTGCCTTTTTGTTTGTCTCTCCACAAAGGCCGTACATTTAGAAGTGGTTTCCTCGCTCACGACCGAGGTGTTTGTAGCCACACTTGACAGATTTGTATCCCGTAGGGGCTACCTTCCTTGATCCGTTCTGATTGCGGCACTAATTTCAAGGGCATTTCTAATTATTTGAATGACGTTGTTAGTTACCTTGAAACCAACAAGACTGATATAGGCAATAGGCTTGCGCGACGTGGCATAAATTGGTTGTTTTCCCCACCAAATTGTCCACACTGGGGAGGTATATTTGAGGCCGCTATAAAATCAGCCAAAACACACTTGCGCAGGACTATTGGTGAATCAGTCCTTACATTTGAGGAACTCGCAATTGTGTTTTGTAAGATTGAGGCCGTTTTGAACTCTAGGCCATTGTGCCCAATCTCCTCAGATCCGAATGATTTGGAAGCTGTTACGCCGGGCCATTTTTTGATTGGTCGCCCACTTGTCGCCTTGCCTGAGTACCCCTATATTGATACGAGACCTCATCGTCTCTCGCGTTTTGAATTGGTACGCCAGATTACTCAGAGCGTTTGGAATCGCTGGAATTTGGAATATTTGCACATACTCCAGCAACGCGTTAAGTGGACCGACAAGACCGATCCACCCAAGATTGGAGACCTCGTTTTGATCAAGGAGGCTAACCTTCTGCCACTCAGATGGCGCAGGGGGCGCATCCTTCGTTTGGTAACTGGGGCTGATGAAGTTCCCCGATTTGCTGAGGTCTTGGTGGACGGGTCGATTCTGAGGAGAACGGTTGCAACGTTGTCACGTCTATCAACCGATTAGCGGACCGGTAGGCCGGTCCGGGGCTGGTGGATGTTTGAAATAGATATATTGTTCATAATAAGTTAAATCGATTATATCAGTTTAGTAGCGTGTTACTTTGTCTATTGAAAATTTCTGATTATGGTCACACTATGAACTGTCAAATCATTCATTCTTCATTCTTTGTCGTCTTCCGGGAAAAAGTGGTCTTGCGCTCGCGCCGTTTGTCTTTCACGCGTTTTGGAATTGAATTATATTGGTTAATAACCTTGCAACTGTCGCTATTGATGATGATCGACAGAGTTGCGAGCGATAAATTGATTGTGATAAAATTGTGAACTATTGAACATTTGTAAAGTTGTGCAAATCCGTCCACGTGCTTGTGTCCTGAGGACTTCGTTGGAAGAAAATCCTGACCATTGGACTGGTAGCTATAACGATTTGCTTGTCATTTTAGCCAAAATTATGAGTGTAATCTTATAGGTCTACTCCAGAACATAATCAGAGAAGATCTCAGGTACGTTGAAGTAATATAATCACTGTGCAATCACGGTATATATATTCAGAACCTTGCCCTGGGCTAAAGACTGGATGAATTAATTGCTTCCACTAATCTCTACAAACCTTACCAAGTTCAAGCCCAGACTCTGAACAGAACATATTTTGCTTTTGCAATTCGCATCGAGCGTGTTAATGAGCAATTTGTTTGGGATTACCAACTGGTCATAGTAGCTAACCACGTTACACTCTGCATAATATTAGGCTCCCTCTATCGGCTCTTACGACAACTATGGGATGATATGGGGTGGTGACAATGCGTATTCTTAATCCGTCACCACACGAACAAAAACACAGGCAGACAGGTTTAAATATCTCAGACATGCAGGTTTCCTCACGATGTTTTCCTTCACCGTTTAGCAAGCGATAATATAATTAACAAATTATACGCACATAACTCCGAAAAGTCATCGATGCGCGCCGTGGATTCGAACAGCGTAGCAGTCTGTCGGTCTCTCCACTAGGCTATAGCTGCTTTTTAGCCACGGGCTCATCTAGTATATAATACTACATGTGGCTCATGTAGTGCTACTAGACAACTAGAATTCGGCTGCGGCTCCGCTCGCCTGAATTATATATCTTAACCTTCTTCAGGAATCACCCTATCTATTAGAGAAAACCGTTCATAGATCGTTTTGGTAGTATTTTGAGTTTATCTCATTCATACAGACAGGATGTAAAGGGGACTTTATTCTATAATATGTATAATTATGATTCAATACTGGCATTTTATATTTATTTTAAAGATGGCATGATTGAAATTTTACGCGCATGTTATCGAATGAATACAATGGAGTATGGCAATTAACCGTTATAGTACTGTTCGCTGGCAACGTGCAAAATTCCATTGGGTAAATTAAATAAAACCTTTGTTTAAGTTGAGCTAAATTTTGAAATTTCTCTCTGGGTAGCACTAACACTTACAATGATATCATTTAACATTAGTATGTCAGCGGGTTGCGTGATTCTAGGCCGGTATCAACACTTCACATCACAGTTTGTTATAAGTTCACACCAACTCAAATTCAACAAAACTGACTATAACTATTTTGTATTACTGAACACGAAACGAGTGACAGTTTCTAGGTACTTGTTGTCCGCCCGGGGTCTCCAAGAGAAGTGATTGTTGTTGTGTCGCTCCGTTGAACGTCAACCGTCACCCCCCTCTTCAACTGTAGCGAACGTCACACTAGAATCTGTCGAAGCGCGCCATCTTCACACTTCCGTTTCGTAGTCAATTGACGTCCCGTACTGATAATTCTGATACGGCCATCCTACAAGACACACGTCCCTGTATGTTAATCTGTAACTAAATTTTACACGCACAGTATCACATTGCTCGGTCACTCCTGACTTAACCCAAGTAAGGGATGAATCAAAAAATTTTTTTTTTACTAAATTACCTCCTACATTCCTAACTATTATAGGAGCTGGATTCAGAGCATCACTGACAATACAGTCAATTACCATAGACTCACGTTATAATCAAATCAAATAACTAAAGCTCTACATGTGATCCATAACCATTCAGTAACCTCCAGTTACTAAACCAGGCACTCAACCAGCCACTTGGTTGCCACCATTCAGTAACCTCCAGTTACTAAAACAGTTGTGTGGACAGCCTTTGGGGAGGCCAAGTCCAGCAGAGGATGTCTTTAGGTTTAGGTGATGATACAGATCCTGTAAAGATGAGTCATACATTTATTTCATACTAGAGGAAGCCGGCAGCTACGCCTGCATTATTTTTAAATTTACCCGTTTTGACCAATCCCGTGGGAATTTCGGAAAATCCCTTCTTAGTGCACCCCTACGGTCCCCAAGGAACATTAATGCCAAATTTCAGCTTCCTGCGCCCAATAGTTTTGGCTGTAGCGTGTCTGTCAGTCAGTAACGCAAGGATTTTATATATTAAGATTAAGTAGGTCCTTACAAAAATAAGTTTGTGACTTCTCGTGAAGCCCGAACCCCAGTGTAGAAAGGTACGTAGTTGCAATTTTGTGATAATTTTTTTCATTTATGACTATTAATATTGTTCTATGTACGTACAATTTGATTACTTTTAAATAAGTATATACGATTATACGTAAAGTTAAATAAATATAAGTACATACTTACACAGTTTATTTACATACATACATACATAGAATCACGCCTGTTTCCCCGAAGGTGTAGGCAGAGGCATATTAAACGCCCACTTTTCGCAAGTGTCCCACTCAATCCCACGTAATAGGTGGCGAGCCTATTGCCGCTTATCGTGATATTATGTTTGCCAGAGCTTCGTCCGTTGATCGACAGGTGCACCACTTGCAGGTGAGGTTGGCTTGGGACCCTAAGTTCTTGGTGGGAACCCTATGCACCCCTTATCGGGATATTTTGTTTGCCAGAGCCTCGTCCGTTGATCGGCAGGTGCACCACTTGCAGGTGAGGTTGGCTTGGGACCCTAAGTTCTTGGTGGGATTGGAGCCTATGCCAAAGTTTATTTATTTTTAAATAAGTAAATATAATTACTCCGACTACCTACTCGACGTGACTAGTTAGTAAAATTATAATTACTCATTAATGCTAGAAGTCTAATCGTCGCGTTGCCGTCTAAGGTTCTGTCAACTATTTTAAGACTTTTTAATAAAAAGAAAATAATATTTTATTTAATTTTCTGTTTTATATTATTCACAAAGGACTCCTAAAGGATGAAAAATTCCAAAAAAAAAGCAACCTTTGTTAACATAGAAGGGGCTTGTTAACATAGAACCTTTGTTAGGCTCTGATCACGTTTAAACGAAAACCGTTACGTATTATCAATACCACGACTCGATAAAATAATGGTGCTAGTAATATCTTTTGACTATGGTCAGGTTACACTAACCAACCAACCGCACTGGTCTAGACAGCACTGCAGTTCACACGTCTATTTAAGAAATAAAAGCTACAAGCTGTTCTACACAAAATCAGCACAGTCAGAAGCAATAGCTCCGCACAGTCTTAAACTATGAACTTAGTATGGACAGTCTATACCGGAGTTATGGTTATAGATTTAGCAGAAAACCAACCAAAGCTGGGTGTTGGTTCTAAAACCAATATAACAACTGCACTAGAACAATTACTAGTACGTTTCAATTAAACGCACTTGCTTGGAATAATGCAAGTCGGCCTGTATGCTCACTCTCGTTACTATTACAGTCCATAAAGTAAGACCCAGACAAGATTAATCTATTTGCAAGCATAATATGATCACAAGGTTCGTGAGTGCGAGCCACCCTCGCATGAAGAAATAAAATTAATCGCTTTCTTTTTAACTGGCGTATCAAACTCTAAACCTCCGTTCGCTATCTACGCTATAGCTAGGTCACTGTGGTAGTCAGACAACCATACGCTAACTTAAAATACGGCAAAGGTCGCAATTAAATCGTTACTACCCACATTTTTTTTTGTCTTTCTTCTTTAAGCTATTAAAAAGAAGATTATTCATGAGATCATGCCATGGGAACCACGACACCGTAAAAGTCAAGCGGTTTCAAAACTCAGAGCCTCGTGTAGGAATCGAGCCTACAACACTCGGTACGATGTGATGGCGATATCACCACAACGATTATGACATTTCCAAGGTTAAACGCGTAATGTTTATACTACTACCGCCACTAAACAAATTTGGCAGTACCAATAAAAAAAAGTCAGACAAAATACGCTCACCACGGTTGCAGTTGCAAGCTCAGTCGAATCACCAACATAGCAGCGTTAGCAGTCACCTTCGCTCGCGCCTTGTGGTCGTGCTAGTCCATTATTCCACTTCTGATGTCGGCGGGTTGCTTGATTCTTGGCCGGTATCAACACTTCACATCACAGTTTGTTATAAGTTCACACCAACTCAAATTTAACAAAACTGACTATAACTATTTTGTATTACTGAACACGAAACGAGTGACAGTTTCTAGGTACTTGTTGTCCGCCCGGAGTCTCCAAGAGAAGTGATTGTTGTTGTGTCGCTTCGTTCAACGTCAACCGTCACCCCCCTCTTCAACTGTAGCGAACGTCACACTAGACTCTGTCGAAGCGCGCCATATTCACACTTCCGTTTCGTAGTCAATTGACGTCTCGTACTGATCATTCCGATAAGTATATAGTGTTTCAATTTTCATTTTTGACAATATAATTATAAAAATCAATGTAAACACTGCAAACAACGCTAATTTACGTAGAACCGCACTGGATTTCTTGATGGTTCAACCGCTATCATAGAAAACCCTAATATCGGGTCTCTACATACATACATACATATACTCACGCCTTCTTCCCGTCGGGGTAGGCGGAGACAATGGAACGCCACTTGCATCTATCCTTACAAACTTCACGCGCTTCCGCTACATTCATTACTCTATTCACACATGCTCGCCGGTTCCGGGTGCTTCAGACCTTGCCAGTTTTTTAGATGCCCCTGATCTGATCTACGAATGTCCAATGAGGCCTGCCGCGTCCGACTTGCCCACACACGTTAGCCTCATAAATTTGATGCGTCACTCTTTCTTCACTCATTCGCTCCACGTGCCCAAACCATTTTAGCATTCCTTTCTCAATTCATATCGGTTCTCTATCACTCCAAGTCCTGTTACCACCTGGTTGAGGTAGCATAGACGACTGTAGACACAGTTAAGTTGAAAACTTATTACAACCGCGATATCCAAGGGGGTCGCAAAAGAGGGGCAAGGAGGGGCAGGGAGTAGCAGCTGCCCTCCCTTAGACATGCAAAAAACGATGCCAACCAAAAAGAGTTCTGCTCTGTTATTATTACTAGGCTCGTTCTACCAGTGAAAAGCTTCTTGTGCTCTTGACTTTATCTACACTTCATAATTTCTCTATTCTCCATATCAACTTGCCTCCCTCCACGCCCTTGGTTTGCGACAGCCTTTGCCGGTATCCCCGACCTCCCATAGTGACGAGGTCATTGGAACATACCACACTGTGGTGTGTCATGTGCGACACCGCCGACATTCAATTATTCTAATCCTTGGGACGGGCAGGTTGATACCACGACACCTGTATAACCAATTACTGGTCGGACGCTTAGGTTCGGGGTCTGGTGCTTACACCTTAAGGTAACCTAACGAACGTACATAACATCTTAACTATAAGGTTATCTAACCTATCCATAAGATAATATACAGGTATAACGCCGTTTGCCCGAATTTTATTTGTCCTAATATAATTTGCCATAATAGTCAACAGCCATAATATTATATGACGTAATATTCATTTGCCCTACTCTTGCTATATTAGTCATGTGCTAGAAGATTTGTTTCCTATAAAGTCACTTACCATAACATAATTTGGCATAATCATTATAAGCCCTAATTATCACATGCCATAATTATTATAATATGCCAAAACAATTTATTATGGCGCTTAAATATCATGTGTAATGATTATTATGGCGTTTAAATATTTCATCATCATCAGTCTTTAACAGTCCACTGCTGGACTAGGCCTCTCTTTTGAAAGGAGGAATTGGCCTACTATACCACGCTGGCCAAACAGGTTGGTATAGGGTTTGTATCAAGTTGTCCTTCTCTTACAGTGCTGTTCTCTGCATAATATTAGGCTCCCTGTCGGCTCTTATGACACCCATGGGATGATATGGGGTGGTGACAATGCGTGTTCTTAATCCGTCACCACACGGACAAAAACACAGGCAGACAGGTTTAAATATTTGTCTAATAATTATTATCCTAATATATAAAATCCTTGCGTTACTGACTGACTGACAGACACGCTACAGCCGAAACTATTGGGCGCAGGAAGCTGAAATTTGGCATGTATGTGCCTTGGGGACCGTAGGGGTGCACTAAGAAGGGATTTCCCGAAATTCCCACGGGAGCGGCCAAAACAGGTAAATTAAAAAAAAATACAGGCGTAGCTGCTAGCATCCTCTAGTATTATATAATTATTATTTCTTTGAAATAATGTCATTTGACCGTATTTTCAAATGCATTAATTTTATTTAAACTAATGTTTCACTAGACTAATAATGATTTCTTTGCTTTCGAGTGCCTAGGGTTAGATCCGGCTATAATTCCAGTTACTATTTAGGTTATGTAAGGTTCTCCTTTGACCCTTAAACTGAAAATAGGAGCCCTGCGTAGCAGGGCTCCGTCTAATTCAGTTTATTAAAATAACGTGAAGAATGTGGACTATATATATTAAATATTATGTCTAATAATCATTGTGGCGTTTAAATATTATCCTAATATATAAAATCCTTGCGTTACTGACTGACTGACAGACACGCTACAGCCGAAACTATTGGGCGCAGGAAGCTGAAATTTGGCATGTATGATCCTTGGGGACCGTAGGGGCGCACTAAGAAGGGATTTCCCGAAATTCCCACGGGATCGGCCAAAACGGGTAAATTTAAAAAAAATACAGGCGTAGCTGCTGGCGTCCTCTAGTGTCTTATTATTATTATGGCAATTAATAATATGAAAAACAATACGTATGGCACTCGTATCTTATGGAATCTAATTTTTGGGCAATTAAAAGTATGTGATATGTATTTTAGGGCAAACAAAACATTCGATCAAATGAAATTCGGGAATGTGATGATTATGGTATCTTCGGGCAAACAATAGACAACCTAATATACACATCGTCCCTTTATTGGTACAACCGATTATCTACCGAAAACTAAACTTGTGGCAATAATGATTTAAAAGTTTGACAGAATAATTATGTAACTAAATTACATATATCTTACCTGCAATCATGTAATTATAATAAAAAAAAAGAATAAACTATGTTTTTAAATCATAAAAATAGAAGTACTTAATTGATATTGCTTGAATAAATGCCAAACACTATCTTCAGGGAGGTCATTTAGTTGTTTTCTCTTGAATTACGACATAAGCATATATATCATTAATTAAATCACTTGAAGCTTATCTAATAGCTTCACCGTAACCTTTCGAGGAAAGTAATAAGATACCAAAAACAACTGTAAAAATAACACTCTGAAACATTCTACAAATTAAAATTTAAAAAATGATAATTGGTTTTGCTTGAGTAAAATTAAGAATAGTGGTAGAATATCTGCAAAATATTCATACAACGAACTACAGCAAGCCTGTAATTACAAAAATTCCAAAAAAACATTAGTTACATGAAAGTTAAAACTGAATAAAGTAGGAAAATAATAAGAATTATATATTAATATTAATTATAGCCCTCTGTGGCTGTCGTTAGCCTCATCATGAGACTAACGCAACCTCAGAGGGCAGAGTAACAGCTTTCAAATATCACCTTTATCTTGTGATATATATATTACAGGATAGAAAGACAGCTTACAAACCGCAGGGCAGTTTTGTGGCGAGCTGAATGTGTGTGGCGACACTGCGGTCCCGATTACTTCAGAGGGTCGGTCAGGGCCTCGTCTCCGGCTTGCCTTTATTGGCTGGTTGGAGTGGATTACCAAGAGTGCCCGCAGGACCCTCGACTCTGGCTTGCCTTGGTCGGCTGGCCAGAGTGAAGCCGCAAGAGCTATTTGCTCGGGGGTGGAAGTGTCATTGTCAAGGGCGTAATTACGGGGAAACCCGCTCCGGGCCTCCGTTGTCACGAGGCCCGCGATTGCGAAACCGGTGCCGCACCGCTCTACACCCCTAGCCGCTCACACCGGTGTTGCCCTCTTGTTGCCTTTATGGTAGAGTTTGTTTGCCTTGGCGGCTATCTAGAGAGGGCCCATCCAGTGAGTTGGCGAGTCACCGCCTGCCCCTTTTCGACATACTATAAGAGAATATAGAGCAGGTGCCGTTTTTCATCCATAGTGTTCACCTAGACCAATCCATTAAACACCCATCCCAATAGCCCAGATTAATTAGGTTCCATACAAGTAGCAATAGTCTTGCACCTGCTGCGGCTAAACAGTGACTGCACTTAATAGTGCAGTTATGGAGGCGCCTCAGCAGGACATCACATTCTAGATTAAAACTCTCAAAGGGCCTCTGCGCGTTGGACCTATGTCTGCGTGTACGCCTGCCAAAGGGCTGGTTATTCTTTTAATATGAAAGGTTAAAAGAATAGCCGTGTCGTAAGAGGCGACTTAGGGATAACACGATGCAAATACCATCTTTGCGTAGAGACGGAAAACTCTACATCAAACCCTATACGATTGCCTCGTTGGTCTCGCGGCATAAATGTGCGCGTGGGATTGGGAGCTCCCGCGTTCGATTGCTGGGTCGGGCAGTGTTGTTGGGTTTTCGAAATTCTCAGTAGCAGCACGGAGTCTGAAAATATGCCCGGTACGGCAATAGGCTCGCCCCTTATTACGTGGGACTAAAGTGGATCTGGCGAAAAGTAGGTGTAGAAATACACCTCTGCCTACCTCTTCGGAGTTATAGGCGTGAGACTATGTATGTATGTATGTACATTAGTAACAAAAACACCGAACAAAATACATTAGTGACCTTAACGTTCGGTAATTAAAGGAGATGTACCATTTGGCCATACATTATGGGCCTGGCACGGCCAAACACAATACCATGTGTGTTTTGAAGATAAATGACTACTCTATTAACCTGTATAATTTCTTTTTAAATAACTTTTGGTGGAAATAAGATACGAGATATTTGAAATGGAAATTATTCCGCATCTAAATATACCTCAAAATTGAATTTTAACATAAATATAATACCTAGATGTAAATAAAAGTATGTCTTTGCGTCTTAAAGAACAAAAACTACATAAGAGTGGCCAATAATAATGATTAATCACCTGTGTACTAGGGAACCTCGTACTATGCATACTCGTCCAAAAAAGCTAACCACAATCACAAACACCGCTGCATATTCTTAGCATGGGTAGAAGGTACTGATCATTATTATTGAATTTATATTCAATTACATTACATTAAAACCGTACGAAAACACCAATAAATCAAAGCAAAATATTTACGATACACAGTAGCAACACGAATGACATAACAGATAAAACAAAGTGTTGCAAATGGTTTGAAAAAATATTTCTACTATCGATTAAAAAACAAAACGATTTTTACCGATTAATAATTATGGAATGTATAATAAATTATATATTTCTTGATTCTTTTTACAAATATACTTATAAAGTAAATAAAATATATTGTTTTCTAATATAGTAATAAAAATATTATTTCCTTAAAACAATTTCTGCCTACCATACTTCATTTTATTTTTAATGCTGGCAACATAAGACATTCATCCGCTATTACCATAGCTTATTCAAAATAATTAATCTTTAAAAACTAAATTCTTTCACCGATACTCTATCAAGAAACGAAAACGATGTAAAATTTTAAAAAATTATATGTTTAATTTCAACGATTCACAACTTTCTGGCCGCTACAGGCCGTATTTGGTCTTTCTCCTTAGCACTCTGCGAAATTCAAAAACTTTCCCTCGGCACCGGGACCGCAGCAATTTTTACGGGACCAGTGCATCAGGAATGGAGAGTCTGGTTTCCCTGCAAAATTTGGAAGGATGCTATTGGGGCTTCTACGCATTCTGCTCATCAAAGATGCAGTCCTCTTGCGTATGATCGCTTCAAAGCTGTCTATGTTTGCCTCAGCAAACATGCTTGACGCGCTACAAAACAATGGAAGCCCCAATAGTACCCGGACTGCGTTATTGTATTGCACGCGAAGAGCCTTGTAGGTTCTCTGCGTATAACTGAGCCACAGGCTGCAGGTGTAAAAAGTCTGGCAGTATGCCTTGAACAGAGTAATTTTAACTTCCTCAGTAGACGTAGCAAACCTGCGGACCAGCATATTGCATCGAACCGACAACGCCCTTCGTTCCCTCTCTACATCAATATCATTACCTATGTAGGTCTTCATCCAAAAGGTGTCCTAGGTATTAAAACTGTGACACCCTTTTCAGTGCCACCCTATAAATGTAAACCGGTGGGACAGCCTCAAGTTTTCTGCAACTTATTCGAAAAACCATAGCCTCGCTTTTCCCGACATTGTAAAGTAGGCCATGAGCAGTGGCATATTGTTCACACACTGTAAGCAAACGTCTGACCGTATTAACAGAGGGGCTCAGCAATGCTATGTCATCCGCGTAGCTGATACTGTTGATAATCTTACCATCAACAGAGCATCCGACACCAGTGCTACAGAGCTCCTCGATCAGCTGATCGAGGTATAGACTGAAAAGCGCTGGGGACGTCATCCCTCCTTGTCTCACACCACACCTCAGCCCGTACTCGCCAGACAATGCACCTGACCATCTAACCTGATTTATTTGGTGGCCATACCAGTACTAGAGGAGACCGATAAGCTCATGACGTATTGATTTCTCCCGCAAGTTTGACCATAAGATGTCATAATTAACCAGGTCTCAAGCCTTGGAGAGGTCCAAAAAAGCAGAATACACAGGCGTGTTTCTATCTGTATAGTACCTAACAGTGTGTTTGAGAACCAGATTAGCAGTTTCAGTCGACAACCCTGCTCTAAAGCCAAACTGATAATCATGTGGTTTAAGCTGCTCAGTCATTCTACGCTCAATCACACAATCAAGAACCTTGGCTATTACGGTCGCTATGGATATAGGCCTATAGTAATCCTTGTCTGCCGCATCCTTGCTTTTACTCTTGACTATTGGTACAACTATTGTTCTCATCAGTTCTGTTGGTAAATAGGAATGTTGCACACAAAAGTTAAATAGCATAGATAAAACCCTAAGCAGATGCGGACCAGCATGTTGCAGACTCTCCAGCACCTGAGGCCATCATGTCCTGGAGATTTACCTCTGGTCATAGATTTAACAATGTTTTTTATTTCTTTTGCTGATATATTCAATATAATTCCAGACATTATATCATGCGTGACACGTTCCTGACTGATGTAAACTTGGCGCGGCGTTACCGTAAAATGACTTCTGAACATATCTGCAATTTCTCCAGGTTCAGTCACGCAGTCGACATTCATAGGAACTGCAGGTCTTGGGTTTAATCTTTGAGTGGCTTTCCAGAAATTTTGAAAATTCTTATTTTTATGCTCAATTGCCCAAATTTTTCATTTTAATTTGCTCCTTATTGTTCTGGCAATATTTTAATCTCTGCTTAAAAATCTTTCGCGTGTCTTCATTTCTTCAACTATCAACCCAGTGCGAGGTTTACCATCCCACACTCAGTTCAGAAAAGCCCTTCTAGCATTACTATGAGCGGCTCTGACATATCTATTCCATCCTATGACAGTGCGTTGTTTTCTACCAACTCTCACTGCATTAAAACTGTGTACTGCTGCTTCCCGGAGACGCACACCCCTTATTTATTTTCATATTCATACATTGCAGCATAATCTCAACTTTAGTCTTGGTTTTAGCTGAAAATATGTATGTAGAAATATCACAATACACTTCGGTGAAAAATAACTATTTAAGCATAGTTGCTTTTATTTGTATAAAAATCTAAACGATACGATCTCTGATGTTGTTGAACAACAAATAAAGCTGCTTAATCTCTTTTAATTGAATTAAAATCTACACAAGTGCGAAGGATTATGTTCTGTTAAAAGCAAGTAGAACTACTTACTTTCTTTTTAATGTGTAAGATTCTAAGTACTTGCCAATAATTCAGCAAAACCAGAACTATTCAAATTATTTTAATTTGTATTAGAACAATGTTACAGTAAATTTTTAGCAAATTCGAGTAATTGCAACTAAAATAAGATATGAAACTGAATATATTAGCCGTGTGGTTGACGACATAGAATACAAGTGTCACCACCCCCTATCTTCCCGTGGATGTCGTAAGAGGCGACTAAGGGATAACACGATGCAAATACCATCTTTGCGTAGAGACGGCAAACTCGACATCAAACCCTATACGACTGCTTCGTTGGTCTTGCGGCATAAATGTGCGCGTGGGATCGGGAGGTCCCGGGTTCGATTCCTGGGTCGGGCAGTGTTATTGGGTTTTTCTGTCACGAAATTCTCAGTAGCAGCACGGAGTCTGGAAATGTGCCCGGTACGGCAATAGGCTCGCCCCTTATTACGTGGGACTAAAGTATATCTGGCGAAAAGTGGGTGTAGAAATACACCTCTGCCTACCCCTTCGGGGATAAAAGGCGTGACGATATGTATGTATGTATGTATGAAACTGAATCTGTTTTTGATTGCAAGGCTTCAAAAAATCGTACAGGTATAAGACTTTAGCTGTTATTGAATGCAAATGTTTCCTAAAAGCTTATATTATAAATGGCTTTTTGCGTATCTATCTCGGAAACTATGCATCGTTTCGAAAAATCGGTTTTACCTGTAGATAGAGCTCAAAAAGTTGAGTAGATTGGTGTAAATAACTCATTTTTGAAAAAAAATATTAGATAATCGGTTTTACCAAAAAAGGGACGCATTTATCGACGGGTACACGAAGGACTTACACCTTTCAGTATATAAAGATAAAGGCTTCTTTACCTTATAGTATTCACATAACAATCAAAAATACAATATCTAATATCGGCGAAGATATTTGTCAAAAAAGGAAATTAAGAGCCCGTCACCCACCTAGAATATTTATCTATCGTCTATTCAAGAGTCCTTTGTAGAGAATTGTTCTTTGTCCTAAATAAGCACTTCACCTTCAATTGACTTATTAATTCTGGCTATTTTTAGAATTAATGTAATCAGTTGGCACAAGTTTATGTTAGTTATAAAATAATGCGCGGTATGAGTAGGGAATAGCCGAGTGGAGAGACAGACGGACTGCTACGCAGATGGTCTCGGGTTCGAAACCACGGCACGCACCAATGACTTTTAGAAGTTAAGTGCGTATTAAATTGTTAATTATCGCTTGCTTATCGGTGAAGGAAAACATCGTGAGGAAACCTGCATGTCTGAGAGTTTTCCATAATGTTCTCGAAAGACATGTGAAGTCTGCCAACCCGCACTTGGCCAGCGCTACCATTCTCATAGTGGAAAGAGGCCCGTGCCCAGCAGTGGGACGGTATCAGGTTTGCTGATGATGAAGAGTAGGGAGAGATCAATTTTGAGTCATAACCTATTTAACATAATTATAATTATGTATTTATAAGCGTATTGGACATTCATTTCTCTTCTTTTCGTGTGAATATGTAGCCAACTCTGGTGGCTGAGTTTATCGACCACCCTAAGACCATGGCCTGACAATCTATGTCCTGATACAAGAACTGGATCCGAGGGCTTTACTTGCACTCAGAAGCACGGATGCGCTCTGATGCAAATACCACAACAAGCGGTCACTCATCCGCATGTGTTACCCGTTCAAATATACATGTAACCTGTCCAAAAGGTATTTTATATTACGAGTACAAAATACCACGTCACTCTCAGTACATTGCTGTACTTGAAACATATTCCGTAATGGTGCTGATACACCCGAGCATTCACTTGTAACAGAACAGCAAAAATTTGCAAGCATGCAGCCGACCATTGCTATGAACATTTTCAATATCTTTCTACCGAACACTCTAATTAGCAAATACGTCAAAGCATATTTAGTCCAATGAAATGTTAATTTTTTTTGGGATTAGCGTGCATTTGTCAGAGGATGAAATTTTATTTTATAGATATCTAGAGGGAGCTAGTATCATGTTAAATCCAAGTTTGTGGGATCGTAGCCCTTGTCCAAACCTTGGCAAACTATTGGCCGTACAGAAAAAAACAAAATATGTTTTGTTGAAAAGTAAATTCTCTACAACTTTGATTCCGTGGCATTTAGCCGTAAAATGAAAGATAACAAATTTTACAAACGATAATCTACTAAAGTTTTTAACAAATTTTCTTTTCAATCTGTTATAATTTTTTTGTCGACAGCAATAAATAATACATTTAATTTGAATTTACCTCTCCCAAACAAGATCCAGTCTTTCAAATTGAGACTCTGTAGCATCTGCTCCATAAGGTCAGATTTTCAGTAATAATAATGACCCTAAAACTGGAATTGAATAAATAAAAGACAAGCTCTATAACTGGGCATCTGAAATTTATAGTCTGCCCCGCCAGAGGATACTGCAATGTGTTCTGTAATGCCTAAATATTCTGGCGACTGTTACAGGAAAATTATTAGAGATATCGAAATTCATAGAGGAAAATGATGAATTACCGACAAAAAAGCGACTTACCTCTAAAGTTCTTCATCAAAAGTTATATTCTGATGCTTTTAATCAGCCTTTGCCATGAACTGGCTCATCTCAATGACTGGGGGCACAGTTATAACGAAAAACGCAAAAATTTACAAAATACAACAATAATAAAGATATAACTTTTAATTTTTGGCTTTATGACTAAAGTTTCAGGACCAAAGTTGTAGAGAATCCAATTTGCAACAAAAACTCTTCATATATTCTTTGTGCAGCCAATAGTTTACCAGATAATCAAGAAAAACCATCTGCACCTGCACTTTTTCCAAAATGGCGGCCAAGGGACAAGAGGTACTATCCCACAAATTTGGATCAAGCTTTACACTAGCCCTCCCTACATATCTGTAAGACAAAATTGCGTCCTCTGATAAATGCAACCCCAAATGTAACTGTTCAATGGACTCATTTACTATTTAATTCCATAGTATGATCGCCAGAACGTTCGTGAGAATGCTCGCTAAAACACACTCGTTTGTTTTTCTGTTTTGCAACTTTCGCAAGAATGATCATTCCAGGGGAATGCTTAAATGTATCAGCACCATTAGCCGAAACTCAAATAAATTATAAGTCAGACCCATTCGCCCTTTGATGTTCATTCGCAATATTGTTGACTTGGCTCCATTAAACAGAGTATCAAAGACCAAGATTTGAACGCTGCTTTACCAACGCTCTACGTGCCAAAACTACAGTTAATAGTTGGCAGTTAGTAGGTGAATTGAGGCGATTGTATGAATTTAAATCTAACTGAGCCAACATAAATTTACTAGAGGATGCCCGCAGCTACGCTCGCCCATTTTTTTAGAACGCATCAGGAGCACAGATCACCAAAAGATGGCGCTATTCTCAATGAAAGTAGTAGGATTGTTTGCTTAGAATGTTCTAGATAGATTACAGGTACAGACCCGAGTTGTTATTCATTGCTTCCTGACTATCGATAGCACAGACCGTAGTTACAATGGAATTTCGAACGTAGCCAGTTCCGATTTGTATAATGCACGTAGCAATGCATACTGAGTACTTACTAGTTAGTTCCGGGTAGATGTTAGACAGGACTTATAGATAATATTGGGATAACAACCGAGTATTCTGATTAGGCGATGATTTGTGTAGAGGCCAATTATAATGTAAACATACATACATACATAGCGTCACGCCTTTTATCCTCGAAGGGGTAGGCAGAGGTGTATTTCTACACCCAGTTTTCGCCAGATATACTTTAGTCCCACGTAATAAGGGGCGAGCCTATTGCCGTTATATATGTATATTATTATATATATATATATATATATATATATATATATATATATATATATATATATATATGTATGTATACGTAACTACATATAGTAACAGATGTCTATGCAGAGGTTTATTTCTTTTATTTCTTTTATTTATGACCTCTTATACCCAAACGGGGATTAACAAATATCCACTTCTAGTGCTAACCGCCTCATTGGCCCAGTAGATAGTGCATGCGTCTGCTGATCAGGAGATTCCGAGTTCGATTCCCAGGTCGGCAAAAAGTGTTAATAGGTTTTCCGAATTCTCAATAGCAGCACGTAGTGTGACAAAGTGCCCGGTAACGGCAATAGACTAGACCCCTATTACGTAGTATAATGTGGCTGTAATATTACACCTCTGCCTACAACTTAAGGGATACAAGGCATGAGGATGGATATACGGATATTTGTTACCCTTCTATGCAAAAACTACTTAACAGATTTCGATGAATTTTTGCGGTAATATAGCTTATACATCAGATTAACCCATAGGCTATCTTTTATCATGAGAACTAACACAAACGCAGGCAAAAGGCAATAGGCTATAAATATCGTTAATACCTGCAGTAATACAAGCCATCGTACCGAGTTTTATACCAGTATTATAACTAGACGACAGACTAAAAAAATTAATAAGCTGGTACGGTAATTACTGAAGCTTATATCCGAGACGGAAGTGGCTACATTCTAACTCGCTGTATGCTTGTGACATCGTAGCCACAACAAAATAAGCTCTAATGTCTAAAGTACAAGGTCCTACTATGCGTCTTTTGTCTCTTTTATTTAAAAAAATGTAGGTCTTGGAGCAATAAAATGCGAGCAGCTGCGTGGAGCGTAGATTTCAGAGGACCAATTCATAAGTTTCGATCTATAATGGTATTTTTCTAAATTAACTGATAATAATTGGATGATATCGCGACTAGATTGATATTGTAAATAAAGTGTTGAACTATTTGTCAACGTCAAACTATATACATCATCATGTCAGCCTAGAGACGTCCACTACTGGACATAGGCCTGCCCCAAGGTTCTCCACACAGACCGATCTTGAGCCGCCTGCATCCAACCACTTCCCGCGATCTTAACCAGATCATCGGTCCACCTTGCGGGAGGCATACCTCTATAGGAACTATATACATATTTCAAATTAAACGATAATAAGTTAAAGTTTGCCGCAAATGGTTTTATAAATAAACTGTGTTATGAACGCAAACATTTTTATTTTTAATTGTCTTTCGGGATTTATACCACGTACCTTTGTTTGGAGCAACCGATATTTCGGCACTGTTGCATGCGCCATGTTCACGGATGTAAACATTTTTGATGAAATATTGCAGCATAGCTAGAATACATCACAATAGCATACAGGCTACCTTATTTTAAGATATGTGGGTGTCCCACATGGGAGAAGCCATGGGCCGAAGCTCGTCTGTAAAATAAAAGTATCGATAAAATTTTAACGTCATTACGAATACCAATACAACGTTTATACGAAGAAATCAAAATGTATATAAATTAAATCTCAAAGTTCAAATGAAATTATTTTTTATTGTGACGTATAGTGGTGGCCAGGGCCACAAAAATCTGTTTATTTTAGTGACAAATAGTGAAATTGCGATTGCATCCTTTCACCTGTAAGTTATATAGTCTAAGTTCCATATACCCGTATTGTATAATCTATGCCTTAGACCTTCACGCCCTGCCTATCACGCATCTATTCATCTCACATTGTACTTCACTATTTTTAATTAGTACAAAAACTTTAAGGACATATTAGCGAAGACATTATTATCATATATGTTACGTAAGAATTTCATAATATCTATAAATAGCAAAGTTATAATCATTTGTTTTTTGTAGAAAATCTCACCTAAATCATAGACATATTTTACAATCCATTCACTACTTCATTGATAGTACCTACTTTCCGTCCTACTCATACGCATTATTTCCGTCGCACTTATAATGTAGGTAGCCTCAGACAATAAAATGAAATAAAGTAATAATTTAGGTAGTTACTTTTTAATTTTCTAAATTCTACCCTCTCCTTCATACTTCATACGGGCTTAGGACCGGCAAAATTTACCATTTTACAAGTAATTAAATACGGAGGTATGTAATTAAAAAGCAAACAAATATCAAAATAAAAGAAGGTATTCTGTAATAAAAGAAAAGAGTAATTTTGGCGTATTTATGAAGTAGAATCATCTGCTATTTACAAATATTATTTGATCATCATCATGTCAGCCTAGAGACGTCCACTGCTGGACATAGGCCTCCCTCAAGGTTCTCCACACAGACCGATTTTGAGCCGCCCGCATCAAATTATTATTTACTTAAGTAAGTAGGTATTATTTACTAAATTTACAAGTATTTCCATTGTCCTTCGAAATGTGGTGGACATTTTCAATACACAGACGGGCACTTTTTATTAAATTGTTTTTTAACGAGAGAAGTACGCTTCTGTCTTTTCACTTCATGAAAAGCGTCCAATATAAGTCCATGGGTACACAGCTGCACTAGCGATTCCTCCACTCAAAAAGTACGCACGAAGCATAGCTACATACTCCCGCGATGTGAACTGATAAAGCATCGCGTCGGGCAAACGTAGACAAACAATTAACTATTGCGGTAAAAAAATGGATGCGCTCACCTCCGCTAGCAATTTAGCAGTGTTTGTCACATCGGGGCACACGGCGCGGGCGCAGAGGGACAGGGGGGGATTTATCAATGGAGCAGTTTACTACTGTTACCAATCATAGTACGCGGGTCGGTCATAGTCTTCGTTATGCATTTACCACTAATTACGTATTTTTGTGGACAGTTTTGAGACAGTTTTGGGACTTAGTGTTTTTATTTTTTACCTACACTAATATGATCAGTTACATATACTTAGTGCCCCGTTATTATTAGTACTAATAAAAATTAGTGGTGTATAAAGAAGAAATTATTCAGTTACTAAAAATAATTTATTTATACAGTAGGTAACTGCATACATGCATCACCATCATCTCTTCTCATTTCGAGAGGATAGGCATAGTCTACGACGCTGGCCAAATGCAGCTTAGCAAATTTTAGAAATCTTTCAAGTTTATTATGGAGAAGTACAGACATGTAGGTTTCCTCACGGTGTTTTCCTTTACATTTAGCCAGCAATAATTAACTATTTAATACGCACATAACTTCGATAATTTGGAGGCGACCGCTTTACATATAAGACAATAGTAAGAGTATTTATATATAAGAGAAGTGTAATGTTTGTCAAATGATCCGCTTAACTTGGTGACTCGAGTTGGAAATATTCATCAATTTCAAGTAAATACTTCCAAACATTAATAGCATACTTAGGTATTCTGAATCACTTTTCTGAAACTCTACTGAAGACGGGAACTTGGTCCTACACAGTAGAGAAGTTTATTATGGTAATGATACCTATAAAAGTTTGTTAACTCTCGCATTATGATTTTAATGGACAGCCTTTAACAGTCGACTGCTGGACTAGGCCTCTACTTTGAAAGCAGTAAGGAATTTGCCTACTACACCACGCTGGCCAAACGGGTTGGCATAGGGTTTGTATCAAGTTTTCCTTCTCTTACAGTGCTGTTCTCTGCATAATATGCTCCCTCTGTCCACGTTGTGTTTTTATCACTGATGAATTATTCCGTAAAAAACTTTGACACGATTATTCCACGTTCTTGGGGAGTAAAGATAACCATGATTATTTTTATTGAATTTTACATTTGACTAGCCGTTTCCCGCGGTCCTGAGGGAACTACTTCGCGTACCCGAAAAACCCAAATATCTTGCGGACCCCTATTTAATCTAAAATGAAATATAGTCTATGCTACTCGCAGATAATGTAGCTTTCTAATGGTGAATTTTTAAAATCGGTCCAGTAGTTTTTGACTTTATCCATTACAAACAAACAAACAAAAATACAATTTTTTCCTCTTTATAATATTAGTGTAGATAACTACAAAATTTACAATATCAGAATGACAGGAGATGTCATAAAAAATATACCTATGGAATTTCTATACGGTCATTACTTTTGCACTATAAGTTAGTTTTTATTTGTTATTTTTGCAAATTAAGTAAATATAATCCATGATAATGGATCTTGTATTTAGAAAAAAGCTTAAATTATAGCATTGTTTTTCCATGAACAAAGTTATCGTTAATCTGACATAGCAAACAATAATTTTTTTATTCATTTTTAACAACAGCTCTAAGAACAAATCTGTGCCGGCGATCTGTACAAACTTTCAAACAACGAACACAAATAATATCCAGATTCTGATTAACATTTTGTGGATAACAGATTTTTTGAGATCGAACCCACAACAGTTAAGAAACAACGTAATTACTAAAACCACTACTTTGTGGGATTTACAAATTCTTATTTCGAGTCTGAGAGTACAACTGTACCTACACTATAAAGTCTTTAATGATTGAATGTTTAAACAGTCTCTCGCTACACAGAATTTATTCCTAGTGTGGTAAATGTCTTTTTAAATGAAAAGACAAAGCAAAGAGCCACCCTGGCACACAGCCATAGAATTAAAAGATTTACTCGACCAGTAGTAACTTATTCTTGTAATTTTTCAGTCTGCCTAAACCTTTCCCATCCTCTGTTCCTTGTATATAATGAGCAGGCAGAAATATATAGAAAATATGGATGTTTGGAAGCCTGTGTCCAGCAGTGGACTGATTGATGGACTGAAGGAGGTTAGGGATAAATGGACGAGGAAGACTTCGTCATTCAGACATTCCTTTGGAAGTGTAAAGAGCGCTAAGAAACACTTACCTACGTAAATACTTACAAACTTTCGCGACTTGCTCTGTGCTAGTTGCACACATTGTAAAAATAATTAAACGATATTACTATCAGAGAAGATTTTTGGGAATTTTCCTAAGAGGGTACAAATATTCCGCGCTGGTGGCGGCGGAACCGCGGGCAAACTCTAGTAAACAATAAAACAACAAATGCAATTAAACAACACTTTAATTATTATCGACGTTGTGTGTTAATCGTATTGTAAATTACTTGCTAGGCTAATGGTATTGTTGTTTACATTTGAAATTGTTTAATTTGTTTGATAGTTTGGTTTTCTTTTTTTTATGATGGCTGAACTTATACAATTTTTTTTAAGACAACTCCTGCACTAGGGCTAAATCCTGTGTCGCGGGGGACTTTACAAACATACAACTGACGGACACAATGAACACCCAGACTCAAGACAACAATTTATGAATCACACAAAGTGTTGCCTCGTGTGGGGATCGAACCCACAACACTCGGCGCAGTGTCAAGTGGCGAGGCGGCCGCTTAAACCACTACGCCAACCGTGTATTTACTTTGTGTCACCCATCTGGTGTTATCTCTATATTGTACTCATATTCGCAACATACAAAATCTTTATCTTAACAAAAAGCAAATTTGTTAAAAATACGGCCTGTCCGGCTTTCCAAAACCTAACTGAGGATATAGTTGTACCGTTAGATTATCCTCATAAAAGCATCTTCCGTATGTGACGATACGAAAACGTTCTGAAATGAAAAACAAGATTTAGTATGTACATATTAGCCCAGTGTCGTATGTAACGGACAGCCGAGACGATGGTCTCAGGTTCGATCCCCAGGTACCCCGGGCACACACCTCTGACTTTTCGAAGTTATGTGTGTATTAAATATGTTAATTATCGCTCGCTTAATAATGTGCTCGGTAGATAGCAATAGGCTCGCCCCCTATTACATTGGGACCGAAACATAACCGGCGAAAAGTGGGTGTGTAATACACTTCTGCCCACCCCTTCGGGGATAACAGGCGTGAGGTTATGTTATGTGTTATTGTTATATAAAATTCTGCTGTTACTGACTGACAGACAACGCACAGTCAATACTGTTGAGCACAGGAAGCTGACATTTGGCGTGTGTTCCTTGGGGACCGTAGGGGTGCATTAAGAAGCGCTTGCCCGGAATTCAGACAGGATCAGAGAATAAAAAATGGATGGGCGTAGCTGGGGCTTCCTCTAGTAAATTTATAAAAAGTTAAATTCTTTTTAGAACAAGCATTTATATGCGCTGAACATATAAAATCAAAGTATGCGTCGATACAAAACAAACGACCCCAAACTCGATGCTTTTCTACATTATCTTTTTTAGATTACATTGAATATTAGTTTTTCTACTGCCTATCTGACCTACGCAACCCAAAGGCAAGGCGATATTCCATGGTTTAGACTTGCGTCTTGTTTCTTCAGAGATATTGACTCCATATAACGCCTGTTACAGATCTTCATAGCATCCAGAACAGTAAATATATACATATTATATTATATTAGACGAGCCCGCGGTTACAAACGCGTTATTTAAGGCTCCTGCTCCGCTCCCGCAACTCTTAGCGTGAAGTTATATAGCTTATAGCCTTTCTCGATAAATGGGCTATCTAAACACTGAAAGATTTTTTTAAATCGGTCTAGCAGTTCCTGAGATTAGCACGTTCAACCAAACAGACAAACTAATTCTTGTGCTTTATACTCGTACTAGAGGACGCCAACAGCTACGCCTGCACATTTTTTTAATTTATCTGTTTTGACCGATCCCGTTGGTATTTCGGGAAATCCCTTCTTAGTGCACCCCTACGGTCCCCAAGGAACATAGATGCCAAATTTCAGCTTCCTGCGCCCAATAGTTTTGGCTGTAGCTTGTCTGTCAGTCAGTCAGTCAGTAACGCAAGGATTTTATATATTAAGAAGATATTAGCATAAGATATTATAAGTATAGATTGAAACACCCAGTACAAGACAAATATTCATGTTCAGGCACGAAAATGTTTGACTTGAGCGGGAATCGAACCCGCCACCCTCGGCATAGCAGTCGCTTACACTCCCCCTTCGGGCAATATCGTGTTATAACAATATGTTATTGCGTTACGTTCGGTGAGTGAGAGTACCGGCGACCCCGTTTTCTTCTCCCTCGTCTCTATCCTCCTGCTATGCCTTTTCCTGTATGAATACAGACAGATGAATTATCGCTCGCTTAAAAATGTGCCCGGTAGATGGCAAAAGGCTCGCCCTCTATTACATTGGGACCGAAACATAACTGGCTAAGTGTGGGTGTCTATACACGTCTGCCTATCCCTTCGGGGAAACAGGCGTGTGAAGTTATGTAAGACAGATGTTTCTGTTTCAATTTGTTTCAGGTGAGAAGAGCCCTCCTTAACAATTTAATCTATCTGTATTTCCTTTCCAAGGATCTTCAGGACGGCTGGGACCGATGTTTTAACGTGCTTTCTGAGGCCCGGGTCTAGCGATAATAAACAATTAAAGCGCATACAACTTCATAAAGACGTGAGAAAAGAGACTTGAGAGTGACGTAACAAAAAGTGATACGCGCCATGGATTCCAACTCGAAACCCTCTACATAGCAGTCTGTTGGTATCTGATATCCACCAAGCTATCGCTGCGTACTATTTTTAATGAGTCAGTATTATAAATAAAATGTAGTGCTCATAGCGAGACTTGGCATGCCGTTTGTAACATGTTGGCATAGTTAAGCAACGCTTGCACAGGCCGCCACTTGGATGGGTGACCATATATGGCCTTTAAATCTGAGCACTACCGTGCTTCGGAAGGTACTTAAAGCTGTCAGTTCCGGTTCTTGTCTTCAAATAAGAATCTAGTTAGTCCATGTCGGAGGCCTTTGGGCGGTCTGAAAACTCTGACACTCGAGTTGGCCAAATACTCATAGGAAAAAAAAACTTACTTTGCAGTCTAAAGCAATTCTCGGCATACAATTGACAATAGTTTTCATAGTAGTGATAACTGACTGGTATTTTTTTATTGTACTGTTTATTGAATCCACAGACTGGTAGCGGAATCTCTCTGAAAAATACATTTATGTTAAACATGTGGACTAGACCACCTTTGCACTGTCTGTAAAACAAAATCACATTACATTACATTTAGGTGATAATGAAAGACTTCACATAGACCGATTTTGAGCCGTCCGCACCCAACCACATCCCGCGATCTTAACCAGACCGGAGGAGGTCTATGTCCAGCAGTGGACGTCTCTCGGCTGACATGATGATGATAATGATGATGAAAGTTGCTTATAGACGCCAATTATTCAAATTTTTACATTTAGTGCCACGTTGTTGCCAGGGCGTAAAATCGAAAAGAACGGTTAATGAAACTTACGGCCATTCTTTTGTACTCAGTTTTGTATGTTATATCGAAAATTGCAAGGACTCGCAACCAACACTTCTAAATCAGATGCATAATATACTTTCGAACATAATACTCAAGCACTTTATGTAGTTTAATCATTTAAAGCAGCTTTGCTAGAACGTGTCTTCTGATAACTCCACATTTTCCGCATATAAAATTCTTGCGTTACTGACGGACTGACAGACAATGCACAAACAAAACTATTGGGTGCAAGAAACTGAAATTCAGCATGTTTGTTCTTTGAGCTTATAGAGGTGCATAAGAAGGAATTGCCCGAAATTTACACGTCTGCGGGCGTAGCCACGGGCATTCGCTAATATACTATTGACTAGTCTCAATGTTCTTTTTGTCCGTAGTCTGAATGTTTGGAAAGTACTCCGCGAAACAGGTTGTTCGTAAAGCGATGGTCCTACTGGGCATTTTATCTTATTTTGTTATTTATAAATATTAGCGTTTAGAGTAATTTTTGGTAAATGGGGACAATCGTACGGTCTAAATCCGCGATACTCAGGTACTCAATTGCACTAAGGTGAAACAATCGCATTCATTACGTTGGCAAAGCGGCCATTGTTTCACGATATGTATAGCAGAGCCCCTGGTGACAAACAGACTACTACAGAGGAATTAAATATTATTTTATTATTTTTTTTATATTCTCACGCCTATATCCACGAAAGGGTACTTAGGCAGAGCTGTAATATTACACCCACATTTAGCCTGAAAGATTGAAGATAGATAGATAGATTTATTTATTTGTCAATGTAGAAATTGGAATCGCAGGCAGCATCTAATTGTCTACGGCCAGCAATGGACGTCTATCGGGCGATGCGACGGTGATAATAAAACGCACGTTTTAAAGGATGGTTAATTTATATCTCATAGATATCATCGCCAGTGAGTAAAAATATGATTTTGACTTTTTATGAACTAGAGGTTGCCCGTAGCTACGCACGCCCATTTTTTATTTAACTGATTCGTCCTGATCCACCATGATCAGCGCAACCGTACGGTCTCCAAGGAACATACATACAAAATTTCAGTTTTTATGGATCTCCAACCAAGATAATAAATTACTAGAAGATTCTAGTAATTTATTTGTTCGTTGAAGATCCATGAAAAATCATTTTACCCATCTGTTTAATGGATGAAGAGTGTTTTATTCCCAATGAGCATGTTAACAAATACCTATATCGCGAACGGGTTCACAAAATGCCTGGCAGTAATAAAAACACTCCTTTTCAAGAGGATTTTTCTTTGCAAAGCCGTTTGCGATATACCTATGTATAGTTCATTGAAATGTAGTTTTTTTTTAATTAGCGTGTATTTTTCGGGGGACGCATTTTTTTTATAAATGTCGAGAGCGGTTAATGTAAAGTTAAATCCAAGTTTGTGGGGTCGCCACCCTTGTCCTTCGGCCGACCCCACATATTTGGATTAAGCGTTACGTTAGCCCTGCCTAGACATCTAAATATAAATTTGCGTCGTCGGACAAATGCAACTCAAATGTAAGTCTTCAATGGACTAGTATTGGTTTACTAATTTGATATACGAAGCCGATACGTACAAGTTTGATATACATTTGACATATTCAGCGCTGCACTTTCTTTGCTGAAGGGCCGCACTATTCGGATGCCTTGCTTTGATCCACGGATCTTCAACGAAGTAATGTTGCATGTTGGAATACTGAAAGCTTTGCGTTGAATATCTTCCATAATCTAGATTCATTATACCTTCTACGTCAAATTCTGTTGTAGGTTTTATGAGAATTTCCATAATATTTCCTGTAAAGATAAATCGACTTTAACTTTATGATGCATTGGTTGCTTTCTTTCTCTTTGTCTTACGGAGCACGCAGCGTCAGATAAATGTCTCAAGCGGTCACCCATCCAAGTGGTGATCTGTGCAATCTATGACATACGGCAAGTCAAGGTACGCTCTGCATGTTAGATACAACTCATTCATCATCATCATCCACAGCCTGTCTGTGTTCACTGCTGGACGTTGGCCTCTCTTTGTTCTTGCCATTATTATGCTGGACTAGTCCAGGTTCGGCCTGCGATCGGAATACATCTTACTCAGGGACGACCGACTTTTCTTTTCTGTATCCATGGCCGCCATTTCGTAACGGATCTAGTCCAACTGTCGTCATCATGGTTAGCCAGGTATCCTGCTCAAGCCAATTTTAACGTCATTGTAAATTACCGCTTGTTCCGTGCCTCGGAGAGCACGTTAAGCCATCAGTCCCGGCTGTCATGAAGGTCTTTCACAGTCGTTTTAGGGAGTTAGTAACTACGAATAAGCTGACACTAGTCTAAACACGGAGGTCAGACAGGCAGTCGCTCTGTGGAAAAGCTAATATTCAGTCAAATCCGGTTAGACTAGGAAGCGGATCCTAGGTTCTCACTGGAATAACGCTAGGAGGTGGATGACGATATTCCGGTTCCCACGTGAAGTACTCATTAAATATATTAAATCACATTAGAATATCTGCTTACTTCTTGTCGGTTCTGGGGCAGCCGTAGTTTGTTTTTGACCATCAACTCCTGCTGATTGAATTAGAATTAGGGACATTGCTAACCCAAGCAATTTTAATATACAATCCAATTTTTTTAACATTTTCTTAACGTCACATTCACTTTTCAAAAGTATCATTGACTATCAAGAGTTTTAGGTATCTATTTATCTTTATATAGTTCAATCAAAACTCACAATGTAATTACATTGAATGAGCGATATGAAATGATTACAACCTTAGTATCATGATTTTATGAGAATCTTATCGGCGGTAAATTAACTTATGTAGTGGTTTTCAAATGCAGTGCAGATCAGTTTAATCTTTTGAGTGCCATGGGTGACAAGCCAAAATAAATAATGATTATTCTACCACATACACATGGCCTCCACAAGAAGCGCTGGATCGACATCGTAAGGAGTGTTATGAGTTCCAATGACAGCCAATGGATTGACTTTGGAGGATGTAGAAGGCCGGACAAAATGGAGAATGTTGAGCAGGAAGGCGGACCCTGGTATTGATGATCGTCAAGCAGAAGAATACACAATACTGTCTAGTCCCAAACTAAGCAGAATTTGTACTATGGGTACTAAACAATGGATAAATGTACAGTCATACATAATATATTCTTTTTTGCTGTTATTGTTTGTTTTTCGTGTGAGTGTGTGTGGCCTACTCTAGTGTCGAAGGTTTTCAGACCGCCCGAAGGCCTCCGACGTGGCCTAACGACTCATAACCTAAGACAAGAAACGGGACCGACTGCTTTACGTGCCCTCCGTAGTACGGTAGCGCTCAGATGTAAAAGCCACACTTGGTCACCCATCCAAGTGGCGCCCTGTGCAAGCGTTGCTTAACTTTGCCTATCTATTACGAACGATAAGCTAAGTCTCGCTATGAGCGCTACGTTGACATTTAAATTCGTTGTAATTATTATACATATAAATACTCGAACCTAGGCAAAAATCCACGTTCACGCACTGAAATATTTGACATGTGCGGTAATCGAGCCCGCGACCGACCCGCGGTTATACTCCCTCCACGCGATCTGGTCGTCAATGTCTTCATACTAATATCCAATCTCAGGTAATTTCTCATTTAATCCAGCACTATATACTATATACGCATCTCCAATTTGAAAACGGTTAGGAAATAATAATGTATGTTAAATATAGGGCTTAAATGTTCAACATACAAATCAATAATTATTTTCCGTACAAAAACGGCGAAGCATTTACAAACAATATTTTCCTAAATGGAAATTTATCTTATATGAAAGAAAGAAAGAAAAGAAAGAAAAACTGTTTATTTCCCACAGATACACACACAACAAAAAACAAGGTAAAAACGTTTAAACAAATAAGTAAAAAAAATAAACGTGCGATCTGTGGAGAATTTGGTACGCCCACAATAGAGCGCTGTTTTTCAGTGCGACCATTTGGTGTCGCACGGACGCAAAAATCAGCACAGAATTAAATTGCTACAGCAATGGAAACAAATAACAATAAGCAATGGTCTGGTTGAGCGCATCAGCAGAAATAGTTCAAAATATGCAGGTTTACAAACAAACACGATGCATGTACGCGCTGTGTGTGCATACATCATAAATTAATGCCTATCGTACATCCGTCGCGTCGATCGCGATCCAACGACTCGCAATGGCCGGCGCACGCGGCGCATATGACGTACGCGCTGCGTCTCGCAATGAACTCAGTTACGTAAATCCATTGAATTATTACTTACAGAAACCAAATACGCGCACGTAATACGCGCCGTTCATTTGGGTCAGAATCTGACCCAATCGTCGCCCGCGTTGTCTGTGGTCCGAGTGGCACACTAGCGTAATCATCTCCCGGCACGGTAGCGTAAGCATTATATGGTTAGCCAATATTAAAAAACTGCTTTCATAAAAAGATTTAACTGGAGAATAAGGCCGTCCTTAACAATCTTTCTAAATGGAATGAAATAAGATCTGTTTCATCTTCCTTCGCCAAAACTCCTATACGTCAGATGTTTTAAAGGCCTGTCACTTTAGAGCCTTAGTGAGACTGACTCAGCTTAAGGCTCTGAAGCTTCTAAGCTCTTTAAGTTGATTAATCGTGAGGGATTTTATGTAGGGCACCAAATAGGACAAAATATTTGAAGCGTTTTCCTTTTTACTTTATATAAAAAAAAATATATATTATTTTATATGGTGCAAATTACAAATGTGCTGATCTAATTCCGAAATAACTTGGCTTATTTTTGCTGAAAAAGTGGAGGCTTGAACTAGTTACTATGTTTTTTTATTAATCTTTATGCACAAACAAATGTACAGAGGCGGACTTAATGCCACAGGCATTATCTACCAGTCAACTTTTAGGTGATGCAGAGAAACATGTAGGTGATTAAAAATTATTTGATTTAAAATAAATTCTACGCAAACACACATTTATAAAGTATGTGATATACATACTTACATACCATAAATATTATAAACTTACTAATAAATACATAAACGTTTCCACATTTATACAATCTCTACATATTATAAAAAAAACTCCCCCTCCGCGACTTACTAAATTTTTATACGGTTCTCAACAACATCGAGAGTGATCCCTGAGGAATGTTTAAGTGTATAATAAGTTTAGGTTTAGTGTAAACTGACGATATTACGATGATGTTAGTTCAATGCGCCGGAAAAATTAAGCCGATCGGGAGCTTTCCTCGAAAACGCTGCCAAAACCTTTTGAGTTATAACAAAACAATGTATGCTAGCATTGTACCTCTTTAATAGATCTACAAAAAATCCGCGATGGTATATATCTATCTTCCAAGGATAACCCACAATAATTAATTTGGCTTTTACATATTACAGTAAAATGATGGGTTATTTTCGAACCTATTTTTAACAATACAGTATTAATCCTTATTAAAATAAATACGTTAGATACGTCATGCATTTAATGTAGATCAAAATTTTCTTTTACACTATAATATGTCTAAAGAGATTTCGCAAAATAAAAATTTCCGGGCGAGAAATTAATATCGATGAAGCGTAGCGAAGATGTCCCTCACTTTACACCTCCCGCACCGCGCCCGCAGTCGTCCCTGAATGCTATATAGACCGAGCGAAATCTTTGTGTCTTAGTGCAAAATGTCAAAGAATTGGTTGAAAAAGTATATATTAGTAACATAACATCAACACTAAATTGGTGTCAAGAAAGGCCTATACTGGCACCCACCAATGAACAAGTTGATAAAATAAATAATATAATTTTCTCAAAATTTGAAGCATCTTACTTCATCATACTTACTACTCTGTCGACACAGCGGTGGATAAAGAGGAGGCAGTGCCTTACCCAAGAGAGTTTTTAAATTCCTTGACACGTCCCGGAATTCCACTTCACAAATTAGTAATAAAAGTAGGTTCTCCTATTATACTTCTAAGAAATTTAAATCCACCAAAATTGTGCAATGGTACTAGACTAAAAGTACTTAATTTAAAGACATATTTAATTGAGTGCACCATATTAACTGGTTCATCAACCGGTGAAGCTGTTTTTATACCAAGAATCCCGATGATTCCCACAGAATTGCCTTTTCAATTCAAGCGGCTCCAATTCCCCATAAAATTAGCGTTCGGTATAACTATAAACAAAGTTCAAGGTCAAATCCTAAAAATTGCTGGGATTGACCATACTACGCAATGTTCTTCACACGGACAGTTATATGTTGCCCTGTCACGTGTTACATCAAAAAATAATTTATTTGTTTATAAAGGCAATCAACAAAAGGCCACAAATATGATATAAGTACAAAGAAATAGTTTAGTTGGTCAAAGAACATTAGAGTCATCGCTATTAATATTTATTTATCTACCAAAATACCCGGACGAAGCCGGGATACGTTGATTGTATCTTCATAAGTTAATATTACTCAGTTTCAAGCAACTTGTCAAATGACCAGTACTCCCAGCTCATTTCAAATTCGGAACACCATATTATATCCCCCATTTAACTCAATGTCCGAAATCAGTTTTTTTATGCAAATAACCAAATTAACATAGAAATGACCGTTTAATTAATTTAAGAAGATCCTTCCTCTCGTGTGAATTATAAAAGTTTGTTGAAATTGTCTCAATTATAAATAACTAGAGGACGCCCGCAGCTACGCTCGCACATTTTTATTTATTTAACAATTTCTGCACGATCCCGTGGGAATTTCGGGAAATCCCTTCTTAGTGCACCCCTGCGGTCCCCAAGGAACATACATGCCAAATTTCAGCTTCCTGCGCCCAATAGTTTCGGCTGTAGCGTGTCTGTCAGTCAGTCAATAACGCAAGGATTTTCTATATTAAGATTAAGAGTTTATATCGAACTTTGGAATTGGAAATTTCAAATAATTTGTCAATGAGGAAGACAATTAATTGCATGGGCCGCTCTGTTGGGTAAATTTTTACTCGAGAAGGCAATGAGAATATTTGTTTTGAACATTTGCCCAAGAGAAATTTTGTGTATTTTGAGTAAAACACAATGTTCAACTGTGTCACAATGTTTTTTGTATCTTATGCCATTTGCATAAGATACAAATTATTATTAGTTCAAAACGAATATTGCACTTAAAGCGTAGTAGTTTCGCTTAACACTGCGCTGAGTGTTGTGGGTTCGATCCCCATTCGATTACGAGATAGGCAACACTTTGCGTAATTCATAAATTATCGTTTTTCAATTACAATTCAATTTAATTATTTATAAGTATAAATATAGACACAATACATATAATACACGGAACACCATCTAATCCTAAACTAAGCAGAGCTTGTACTATGGGTACTAGACAATGGATTGACATACATATTTTAATTATGATAGATACATTACAGTTTTAACTTTGGTGTGCCTACTTTGTGTCCGCTGTTTGTATGAAATGTTTAGGAAGTCCCGCTCCAATATTCTTTTACTGTCTTAGGATCGAGAAACCTTGATTGGTACTTTTTACTCCTTTTTTTACGTGATTGTATGTCCAACTCTAGAGTGTGTTTATCTTTGAGTAGATATCGAAGTTACTAGACTGCCCAGTGCCCGACCGCCGACAGGGCCTAAAGATTTTGTCCTGTTAGCTATTCAATATAAAAATGTGTTATGTGAAAGTAAAAATGGTAATTGCAGACTAATTTCTATTTTAATTGAGTACCAATCTCTGTTTACCGAAATAATCATTTCCAGTAACGGTTGTTATACACCGGCCCAATCGCATGCGGCAGCGAAACAAAAAACAACTGTCAGTTGTATGGCAGCTCATATATGTACTTACAAGTAATTAGTTAAAAAAATTGTTTTAGAAAAGTAAAGTACTAACTTAAATGGCTTAAAATGTTCTATGTTTATACATTTAAAGTTTAAATACAGCCAGTTAACTGCAGACAGTTTATTTGGAGACCTGGAAGAATTTAAAAGTTTAGCTGGAGAAAGCGTTGTTCCTTTGAGATAACGTGGAATAGTGCACTATCTTCGTCGCTTGACTTATCTTTTGAACGTTTAACGAGATTAGAAAACTTGTGCAAAACGACTCCACGTTTTCATTGTTTTGTAAGATTATGTACGTAAAAGCAAATTATTTGGAATACTAATTTATCGTTCCATGACTTAAATACAGATAAACACTTTGTGTAAAGAGAGCATGAGTTTTTTTTCATGTTCTTCTCCTAGGACTACCAACCTAAACCTGGTTATAACACGAATTGGCGTTCAAAAGTAGGTATTGCTCTGCAACCTAATTTAAAAAAACTATGTAAACTTTTATTGAACCAAACGGAAAGTATATCTTTCCAAACAATAAAATCGATATCGGTCAATAAATTCCGCAGATCTCAGTTAACAAACATAAAAAATAATACAACAGATCTCCCCTTTTTTTGAAGTCAAAAAGTAAAAAAGGGTACATTCATACCTTTTACAATAATCCTTACGTTCAAACGCCCCATCAAAGTAATGAAACTCTTTTATCCCCACTTCAATACACTGAGTTGAAGCAATGTCAGCGTTTCTCTCTGGCTGCACGAGGCATGCAGGCATTTCTTAATCAATCGATATCGAACGGAGCACACATGCCTTATACGAGGATTAAGTATATACTTACGACTCTAATTGAAGTTATTAAATGACTTGCTTACTTAGAAGTTCGTTAGTTTTTAATTTATTTTAAAGTACATTTCGTTGGGTTTGATAGCTTTACATCTTTAGAATTTTAAGCTTAAATTCGTTGATTTTTTATTGGTAACCTGTGCTTGCCCAAGACTAAAGTTATAACCATACCTGATTATATTTTTAGATACTTGTTTTTTTCAATCACTGTTGGGAGATATCGTTTTTGTGCTGTGTTTTAATTAAATACAAATATGTAAAAATCACGGCAGTTTGAGAGTTATCTATTATTATTATTTAGTTATATTAAAATTAATATTCAAAGACCTCATGTTTAGGTTCAAAATGTATGTATAGGCATTATATCAAACCTCCCTGTCATTGCTACATTAGCCCCAAGTTAAGTTATCTAAGTGCCACAGTATGCAAATCACGTCAGATGGACTCACCTAACTTTGGAACGGTCGAGATTGGCTGGCCACTTACGGAGCCTTTGATTCGTGGAGCGAAATCAACGTTGTGAAACGATATAAGCTTGGTGAGTGACGGTAGTTTACTCGTCAAGATTTTAGGCAGTTTCAGTACTGAGAGGAACTGTTTAGTCAAATATTTATATTTATACTAATCACGTAAAACAAGTTACAGTGTGGCCTTCATTGCGACTGAAGTCAGTAGGAGAGCTGCCATAAATTTTGGGTAGGTATTTGAGGCAAGCTGAAGACTTGCTTCATACCTTTCCTATTATCCCCAACATGGAATTGCTGACCTGGCTGGCGAGTAGCGAGGCTATACATTGCATAGATACATGCTAGCCAATTTTCATACGCCAGCTCTCGGATTATGTACAAGCGCGCCTACTGAGAAATAATCATAGACCATATTGTATAGAATAGTGCAGCTACTTGAGAATGGTTGTACCTATTAGGTGAAATTGGAATTGAGTGACGATTGACAGCCATCGCTGGGTAAAACATGCGAGCCAAGCGTGCCTTACCGACCGAAAGGCGTGGAAACTAAAATTCAATATAACTTGTAAATTAATCTGGAAACACATATAACTAACTTATAAGGAAGGTTATTTAGACCAATTTACCACGACGTATATATATACAGCTAAAAGAAATCACTTTAGGGTCTAGGTGAAAAGGCCGCCGATTGTCCATTGTCTTAGTTTTACGTCTATGCATCACCAAATACAAAGAGATGAGGTGAGAGCGTAATACGTTAAGGTAAATACATTATAGGGCTTTTAAGCCGAAAAGGGAAGTCGTGTAATGTATATGGAAAAATACTGTCAGTGCGTTGAGAAAAACGAGGAGCCGTTATTTTATTTAACCTGTTTCCTCACATTGGCAGGCTGACACACGGTGCCGGTGGCACGGGCCGCCGGCTTTTGTCGCGCGGCTCGTGCGACCGACTATTGTCGGGCGTCGATTCCGCTGGCATCGGCCGCAGAAAGCCACTGGACATCATTCCAGTTGTATAGAACGACCACATACAAGTAGCAACCCGCGCGGCTTGCCAGCCTACCCAGGCGGCCATGCCGTCGGTCAGGCCGGTGGCTTCGCATGCAGTCGGGCACACGCGGCGTGGCCGCCGGCCAGGCCGCTTGCCATACCGCCGGCACTGTGTGTAGCAGCCTTTCCATTTCCTGCCTTCAGGATCTCTTCAAGAGATCATTGCGTCTGAATGGTAGGCAGCCAACACCCCTGGGCTCCAAGAGAACCTGTTCTCCCTTCCGCCATCGCGTCTGCATCCGAGGTAACCAGCCTACAGCCAACTTCTGTATAGATAGTCAAAACAAAACGTAACTTTATTTCCTTAAGTGATTAAGTATTTTAATCAACTTTAAAGATTTAGAGAAGGAATAGAAAGATATCAACCTTCTACACAGCTTTAACGTTACAATTGTGAATCCTCAATGCTGAGACCAATGATATCCAAATTATTTGTAGATTAACAATTTAAGAAAGGCAGCGACAGTCCATTATAATAAATTTATACGATACCGGCATCCGGTTGATATCCAAATCGCACACCACTGACTTTTCGAAACCATGTGCGTATTAAATTGTTCATTATTGTATTGGACAGCATGTTAAGCCGTCAGTATCGGCTGCCACGAACATTTTTGTCAGTCGTAATGGGGAGTCAGCGTCGTTGAATAAACTGACACTTGTCTAAACCATGGAATATCTATAATTAGATATTACACATTATATATACACTAAATTTTAAGGACTTATTTCAGTCTCGTTTTTCTCTAATATTAAGTAATTAACAACAAATTAACTTAAAATATGTTATCTTCTATAAACTATTATCAAAATAAAACATAAATCTTACTTCTTAGTTTAAAAATAAAAATAATGCCAGACATCGAATATTTGGTACATTCACTACGGACGTTTGCAGTCAATGCATATTTGTAGGCAGCAAGTAAGGCACATTGGTTTCGTGCATTTGCAGCAACAGTACTTCGTTCGCCTTTTCAACCGACTGGGACAGATTGCACATGTCTTTCTTACACCTGTATCTGGATTCTGATGTTTTAGGTGGTGGAGGGCATATCGGCGGGTCCAATAACTCGCTCGGTACTTACGTACTTAGTCGCAATTCTCGTGGGATCCTATCATTGTAGACGCGTAATTTCATTTCCGGGAGGACTAGTTCACGTGCCAGCAAGAGTAAAAATCGGCCCCGACTGATGTCGCCCTTGTTTGACTTCATCAGACTCTATAAGCTAACACACATGAATACCGAGGTGACGACCGAGAGACGTACGGAATTTAGTACATAAACACCGTACTTACGTCTATGAGACGTCGATCGCTCCAATACTGTTCAGGCATGTTCACTCGCCGTGGGCGCAGCGTCGCCTGATGGCTTGCGACGCGGAGGGAGGAAGGTAGCGGGAAGGGCGACGCCGAAGGTGAAGGATGGAAGGCGTGATTTTAGAAATATTTCAAAATTAAAAGTGATTACGTCTGTGAGACGTATAGGTCGGTAGTTAAAAGTTAAAGTTATATTTTGACTGAAGCAGTATAATATATATACATACTTGTAATGTGCTCACCAATACCTTTCTTTCGATACTTAACACGTAATGATTAACGCAGTTTTTTTTTGAGGTTAGAATCTAAGCTATTAATTCCGTAATAGAAAATGTTGATAAAATTTATATAGCCTATGTCACCCGAGCTATTATTACGAATCTATTGATACCCCTCATATTAAAATCGGTTTAGTAATTTAGGCACTACGGTGGAACATACAAACATACATACATAAATAGACTGCCAAAAACATAACCCTTCCTTTTAGCTTCGCCGTAGTCGGGTAAAAACAGCACTGTATTTAATATAAATAACAGATGCAACTCAAACTCCACGCCAAAATGGAAAACAACTGTTTTCCATTTTGGCGCGGAGTTTCAGTGTGTGTGAGTGGCACAACTGTGCCAATCTAACAACAACAAAAAAAAAATTTGGCACCATAAACACATAATCCATTCCCGATATTTTTTGACTGAATGTATATTTATCTATATATATAAAAATGAATTGCGTTGTTCGTTAGTCTCACTAAAACTCGAGAACGGCTGAACGGATTTATCTTATCTTGGTTTTGAAATGTTCGTGGAGGTCTAAGGTAAGGTTTAAAAGTTGAGAAAAATTTGAATAATTGCCGCGAAAACCCTCAAAACAGCCCTTTTCTATTTCCTATACAAACGTTTTCTAAATAAAATGGAGAGTCAATTTTTAATTTATTACCGCTGCATAAAGTTCAAATGCGCGTGCGCGTTTATATACTTCTTTATTTGATGGCAGTTTTGACAGGTTTCCGGACCTGAAGTCTCAGTGCTGCCGCCCAGCGGGCTTAATGTCAGAAGAAACCCATTGATAATCCCTACTTAATATTATAAATTCGAAATTGTGTATGTATGTATGTTCCGTTTTCACGCTAAAACGGCTGAACCAATTTTGTTGAATTTAGAATAGAGATACATTATATTGGACCATGGAGACGGACGTAGGCTACAATAAGTTGTAAAAATTAAACTGGGAGGGATTGTAGGGAGGGTAGAAGTTTGTACGGCACAAATTTACCTCTTGGAAGTAAGAACGCATGCGCTGATAATAGGGTAAATCAAATCAAATCAAAATCATTTATTCACCTAGGTCACAAGGTGACGCTTATGAACGTCAATTTTAAAATTAAATTACTTAATGCTTCTACATTTACATTTACTGCCTAGTTCGCAAAGCAATAGGTAGAGCCACGAGAAAGAACGGGCAATAAAACTCGAGGCCCCTCTTTTAAATCGCCAATATTATGGCACATATTTTCATTTTTATAAGGAGCTGCAACTGTTACACATTGTACTAAATGACTTGTAAATAGTAATTAGTTACAGACATAATACTTAAGCAATCAATGTAGTTACTAAATGATATGTTTTAGTTAGCCTTCCAATGCGAATATTGTGTAACAGCAGCATCCACTTACGACTTATAATGTATACAACTCGTGACCATGTTCAGAACTATGGTGGAAATGTATGTTACAGAAGTGACGGTATATGAATACACAAAATTACAAAAACTTTAGTTCACAGACCATGATAACGAGTAATCTTCATCTTACAGTACCGTAAATTTAAAAAAAATAGTGGAACAACAATGCAAATGTAGATGTAGTAAGTAGAATGACCTAATTATGATAAACGAATAATAATTTAAAAGAACTAGAAATGTTATATAATGATAAACTGAAAAATGCTAAGTATCTATATAAATTCTAAATAAGTAGTAGATCATGAGTTGTCTAGTGTAAGTGACCATCTATCCTTGTCACTGAAATAATCATTAATAGTATAATAACCTTTCTTAATATAATATGTACTAAATGGTAATTCTAAAAGACTAATTGGTATTTTATTGTATACACGAATAACTAGCCCTACAAAAGAATTATTAACTTTATGTAAACGATGGTAAGGGGCATATAACCTATGCTTTTTGAGGTAAATAAACTTATATTTTGCCTAATGTACAAAATATTAGCAAATAAAAATTGCGAGGCTACTGTAAGAATTCCTTTAGACTTAAAGCGTTCCCTAAGAGTATCTTTTGCACCTAATATGTATATTGTTCGTACCGCTCGTTTCTGTAGAACGAAGATATTCTGAATATCCGCTGCTTTGCCCCATAACAAAATACCGTAGGACATAACACTGTGAAAATAGCTAAAATATACTAAACGAGCCGTGTCGATGTCAGTAAGTTGCCTAACTTTTCTGACGGCATACGCAGCAGAGCTGAGCTTGCCTGCTAGACATGCTATATGTGCACCCCATTGTAACTTATTATCTAATGTAATACCTAAGAACACTGTAGAGTCTACTGTGTCAAGTTCCTCCCTATCTAGCATAATATTAGGTCCCAGTTGTCTAACGTTAGGTAAAGCAAATTTAACGCATTTAGTTTTCCTAGAATTAAGTACTAGGTTGTTTGCTGTAAATCATCGTGTAACTTGTAATAGTGCATTATTTACATCATCAAATTGATTTCTATTCCTATCTACTTTAAAAATAAGTGACGTATCATCTGCAAAAAGTACGACATCACAGATGTTTTTTAAATAAAAAGGTAAGTCATTAATATATACTAGAAATAGAAAAGGACCTAAAATTGAGCCTTGTGGAACGCCTAGCTGTATAGGTAATTTAGAGGATGTAGTCCTATTTACATCAACATACTGAAATCTTTTCCGCAGGTACGAATCGACAACACTAAGTGCGGTTTTCTCTACGCCGTAGTGGCGGAGCTTACGCAGTAGTGTGTCGTGCTGAACGCAGTCAAATGCTTTAGATAGGTCACAGAACAAAGCAAAGCACTATAAACGTGTTTTATGAGAGCAACACCCGCATCAGTAGTGGATCTACCTTTAGTAAACCCGTATTGATCTTTGTGAAGCAGACTATTTAAATTGAAGTGGCTTAATAGCTGCTTTAAAAGAATCTTTTCAAATATTTTACTAAATGCCGGCAAGATAGATATGGGCCTAAAATTATTAATTTCATTTTTACTGCCAGATTTGAAAAAGGGTATAATTTTACTTAATTTCATCAAATCCGGAAATACGCCTAGGTCAAAGCATTGATTAAAAATTATAGATAGGTAAGGCGCAACAGTCTCAACTATAGTACCTAAAATTTTAATTGAAATGCCCCAAAAGTCGCCGGTATTTTTAATATTAATTGAATTATATGCGATCAATATATCTTGCGGGGTAACGTGCTCGAATCTAAACACGCTCTTGCATTCAGGTACACTGCTAAGCAAAAAATTTCCAGCGTCTAAAGATGAAGTGAGGTAGTTTCCATGGTCAAAATAATTACATTTTATTTTGTCCGTATTTTAGATTATAAAAAAATATTGGACACGTATTTTTTCTTTTTTCGATTAAATAAAAAATAACAAAGATATAGCCCATTAAAGTTACGTGTGACGTCATCTAGTGCGAAAAAATGCAGCACGGCGTGACGTTATACGTAACTTTAATGAGCTATATCTTGGTCATTTTTGGTTTAATTTACAAAATAAAAAAATACGTATCGCTTATTTTTGAATAATCTAAAGGACGGACTCATATTTTTTTTTTGTCAACTAGCCTATTGAGTGCTGCGCATGTGCTATCGCATATCTGTTAGTACTGTCATGTCATACATAATGTCATATTGTGCACGTTGATTAAATTGTTCGCATATCTATACTTTTTATTTTATCTATACTAATATAATAAAGTGGAAGAGTTTGTTTGTTTTGTAGGGGTATATGAAGATGTTGTGACGTGGTAAAAGAAATAATCCATAAAACAAAAATATAAATGCTTTACTGGTACCAGTTACTAAATATAAATACAATGTGTGTACGACCTAACCGAATGAGTGAAGGGAGACGACTGCTGCGCCGCACTTACACAATATCGTGCCTTGTATATAATTTGTAGCGTCAGCAGCCGCTACAATACTCCCCCCTTTATTGAAAAAAAAAAGAACAAAACAAACTTTTAACAATAAAAAAGACACATAACTAAATAATATCAGTAAAAAACAACAAATAATAGCTTCAGTATAAAATAACAACAAGTACATGCTAGCGCGATAGCGCTCGGATCACGTTATCGTAAACAGTTGTACCTACGCATCAAGTTACCGGAGCGCTAGTTCGGAGAATGCGAAGTTGGCAGAAACACTAACCGTGTATGGAACTCTATAACGATAAACTAAGAGACTTTATTTTTAGATTGATACAATTATTAATTTACACTAAGAAAGATGCCAAAACACAATAACAACACAATAAATAAGACCGTTGCCGTTTTTAACACATTCCATTTGCTCTTCGTAAGCCGCTTGTACAGAGAGCTGGTCGTACGAAGAAGCGAAAACGTTGTCAATTCTGCCAGCGATCTTCACCATGCTGCCTGGGCCGTGATGAGGGATGACAGGGTGCGCTATCCAACACTGAGCGGTATTCAGCCTCGCTTCCAAGTGTGATCAGCCGCAACGACGCGTGCACTGTTCCATGGAGTGCCACCGCCGGTCCCTTGTCGATCACCGTCCTCGGAGTGTGCTGCGTATTGTTCGTCTTGGTGCGGAATGCTGCCTCGCCACCAAGGTCAATACGCCTTACGCCATATGCCTCGACGTACACACTGTCCTTCAGAGTGCCGCCGCCGTCGTGTGCCGCTCCGGAATACGTCTGCTGCCCATGTTGCCGTGATCGCTGTTATCGGCAGATCGTCGTGTTGCTTTGCCACATTTTGGTTGCACGTGTATGTAAATCCTCCACACGTTGCACGTGTCCTGACTCAGCTATTCTGCGCAGTTAGGTCGTCAGCCCTTTCGGTCGTAGTAAAAAGGGCGAGTCGTCTCCCATGAGTCGAGGATGTCTTCGTGTCCAGGCTGCTTGGCTCCTCGCTGTTGCCACGCTGCACATGCGCTTATTTGATTGCGCTGACCATGTGCACGCGTTGCCGAAGCTGAGCCGAAGGTTGCGTGTTCGATGTCAGGGGTCACCAATGTAGGGGGTTGTCAAGATGTTGTGACGTGGTAAAAGAAATAATCCATAAAACAAAAATATAAATGCTTTACTGGTACCAGTTACTAAATATAAATACAATGTGTGTACGACCTAACCGAATGAGTGAAGGGAGACGACTGCTGCGCCGCACTTACACAATATCGTGCCTTGTATATAATTTGTAGCGTCAGCAGCCGCTACAGTTTGTTTGTTTGTTTGTTTGAACGCGCTAATCTCAGGAACTACAGGCCGGATCTGAAAAATTCGTTTTGTATACGATAGCCCAGTAATGCCGGAAGGCTATAGGCTATATAACATAACGCTTCGACCCTTTGGGGCCGGGCAAAAGGCTAAAAAGGCTAAAACATAATGTCGGCTAATCTCAGGAACTAGCAGTCGGATTTTAAAAATTGTTATTGCCTATGATAGTCCAATTATTCCGAAAGGCTATAGGCTATATAAAATTACGCCAAATCTTTTAGGGGCCAGACAAAAATAATAAAATGGTCAAACGAGAAGGGGGAGGGTTGGGTCAAAGGCAAAAGAAGGCTAAACGAATAGGATACAATATATATGGGTATCGTTTTCGAGATTTTCGGGACGCTGATTAATAATATGAAATTTATTTAGTGATCCAAGATGGCGGACGGGCAATCAAAGATGGCGGATGAGAAAATTTTAATAATCAATATGGGTATCGCCTTCGATATTTTAATGGGTGGGGAATCGAAATACAACATCTATTTCGTGATCAAAGATGGTGGATGGGAAATCAAAGATGGCGGATGGGAAAATTTAAAAAAATCAATATTGGTATCGTCTGCGATATTAAAAGGGATGGGGAATCCAAATACAACATCTGTTTCGTGATTCAAGATGGTGGATGGGAAATCAAAGATGGCGGATGGGATTTTTTTTAAAAATCAATATGGGTATCGCCTTCGATATTTTAAGGGGTGCGGAATCGAAATACAACATCTATTTCGTGATCAAAGATGGCGGATGGGAAATCAAAGATGGCGGATGGGAAAATTTAAAAAAATCTATATTGGTATCGTCTGCGATGTTAAAAGGGATGGGGAATCCAAATACAACATCTGTTTCGTGATTCAAGATGGTGGATGGGAAAAATTTAAAAAATCAATATGGGTATCGCCTTCGATATTTTAAGGGGTGGGGAATCGAAATACAACATCTATTTCGTGATCAAAGATGGCGGATGGGAAATCAAAAATGGCGGATGGGAAAATTTTAAAAAATCAATATTGGTATCGTCTGTGATGTTAAAAGGGATGGGGAATCCAAATACAACATCTGTTTCGTGATTCAAGATGGTGGATGGGAAATCAAAGATGCCGGATGGGAAATTTTAAAGAATCGATATGGGTATCGCCTTCGATATTTTAAGGGGTGCGGAATCGAAATACAACATCTATTTCGTGATCAAAGATGGCGGATGGGAAATCAAAGATGTCGGATGGGACAATTTTAAAAAATCAATATTATTATCGTCTGCAATGTTAAAAGGGATGGGGAATCCAAATACAACATCTGTTTCGTGATTCAAGATGGTGGATGGGAAATCAAAGATGGCGGATGGGAAAAATTTTAAAAATCAATATGGGTATCGCCTTCGATATCTTAAGGGGTGGCGAATCGAAATACAACATCTATTTCGTGATCAAAGATGTCAGATAGGAAATCAAAGATGGCGGATGGGAAAATTTTAAAAAATCAATATTGGTATCGTCTGCGATGTTAAAAGGGATGGGGAATCCAAATACAACATCTGTTTCGTGATTCAAGATGGCGGATGGGAAATCAAAGATGGTGGATGGGAAAATTTAAAAAATCAATATGGGTATCGTCTCTGATGATTTAAGGGATGGAGAATCCAAATACAACATCTATTTCGTGATCAAAGATGTCAGATAGGAAATCAAAGATGGCGGACGGGTTTTTTTAAAGTCGATATGGGTATCGTCTCCGATATTTTAAGGAATGGGAAATTCAAAAACACTATCTATTTCGTAATCAAAGATGGCGGATGGGAATTTAAAAAAAAATCAATATGGGTATCGTCTCTGATGTCAAGGGATGGGGAATCCAAATACAACATGTATTTCGTGATTCAAGATGGCAGAAGGGAAAAAAAATTAAAATCAATATGGGAATCGTCTCTGATTATTTAAGGGATGGCGAATCCAAATAAAACATCTATTTCGTGATCAAAGATGGCGGATAGGAAATCAAAGATTGCGGACGGGATTTTTTTTAAAGTCGATATGGGTATCGTCTCCGCTATTTTATGGAATGGGGAATTCAATATTATGTAAAAATCTATGTTTGTATCTATCTATATTCATCATTTATAGACTCTGAAATGATAAGAGATTAAGCGCTAAGTCAATGGTAACTTTGGAAAAGGGGGTTAGAAAAAAGGGAATTAAATAAAAACTCTTAAAAAGGCGATACGGAGTTCGCTGGGTCAGCTAGTAATATAATAAAGCGGAAGAGTTTGTTTGTTTGAACGCACTTATCTCAGGAACTACCAGTCGGATCTGAAAAAATCTTTTTGTATACGATAGCCCAGTTATTCTGGAAGGCTATAAGCTATATAAAATAAAGCTTCGACCCTTTGGGGCTGGGCAAAAGGCTAAAAAGGCTAAAAGATAATGTCGGCTAATCTTAGGAATTAACAGCCGGATTTTAAAAATTGTTATTGCCTGTGATAGCCCAATTATTCCAAAAGGCTATAGGCTATATAAAATTACGCCAAATCTTTTAGGGGCCAGACAAAAATAATAAAATGGTCAAACGAGAAGGGGGAGGGTTGGGTCAAAGGCAAAAAAAGGCTAAACGAATAGAATACAATCTTTATGGGTATCGTTTTCGAGATTTTCGGGATGCTGATTAATAATATGAAATTTATTTAGTGATCCAAGATGGCGGACGGCAAATCAAAGATGGCGGATGAGAAAATTTTAAAAATCAATATTGGTATCGTCTGCGATGTTAAAAGGGATGGAGAATCCAAATACAACATCTGTTTCGTGATTCAAGATGGTGGATGGGAAATCAAAGATGGCAGATGGGAACAATGTAAAAAATCAATATGGGTATCGTCTCTGATGATGTAAGGGATGGAGAATCCAAATACAACATCTATTTCGTGATCAAAGATGGCGGATAGGAAATCAAAGATGGCGGACGGGATTTTTTTTAAGTCGATATATGGGTATCGTCTCCGATATTTTAAGGAATGGGGAATTCAAAAACACCATCTATTTCGTGATCAAAGATGGTGGATGGGATTTTTTTTTAAATCAATATGGGTATCCTGTCCGATGTTTAAAGGGATGGAGAATCCAAATACAACTATTTCGTGATCAAAGATGGCGGATAGGAAATCAAAGATGGCGGACGGGATTTTTTTAAAGTCGATATTTGGGTATCGTTTCCAATATTTTAAGGAATGGGGAATTCAAAAACACCATCTATTCCGTGATCAAAGATGGCGGCTAGGAAATCAAAGATGGCGGACGTGATCTTTTTTAAAGTCGATATCTATCTAGATATAAAGTGTATCGTCTCCGGTATTTTAAGGAATGGGGAATTCAATATTATATAAAAAATTATGTTTGTTTGTTCAACATTTATAGAATCTTAAATGATAAAAGATTAATCATTATATCAATTGTAACTTTGGAAAAGGGGCTTAGAAAAAAGGGAATTAAATAAAACTCTTAAAAAGGCGATACGGAGTTCGCTGGGTCAGCTAGTGCATAATAAAAATAAATTGTAAAAAAACAACAAAGAATTTTATTAGACCTACCTATAATAAGCCATAAAATGAAATGGATGAAAAAGACAATTTGTTGATCACTCAAGGTGTTGTCTCGTGTAGACATCGAACCGCAACACGGAGAAGTAAAAAGTTGCAAGGTGGTTGATTAAACCATTACGCCATAGGTGCATGCAGACAAGCGTCATCATCATACTCCTAGCGTTATCCCAGTTTCAATCTGGGGATTTGGCTGAATATTAGCTTTTCCACAGAGCGACTGCCTGTCTGACCTCCGCAACCCGAAGGGATAGCAATATTCCATGGTTTAGACTAGAGTCAGTTGATTTCTAGGTAGGTTGAGTTATAGGGCGTCAGTACCTTCTAAGGTACTGACGCCCTATAACAACTGTCAAAGATCTTAATGACAACCGGGACCGACGGCTTAACGTGCTCTAAGAGGTACGGGACAAGTAATAATTGACAATTTTATACGCACATAACTCCGAAAAGTCATTGGTGGTGAATTCGAAGTCGATACCCTCTGCATGGCAGTCTGTTGGTATCTCCACTAGCCTAGTGTCGCTGCCCTTACATGCAGACAAGCGTATTAGTTTTTTTTTTCACTTTAACTTACAATATCAGCTAGTGTCCTACTAAACCTAAGTCAGATTTCAGACATCTTAATATTAATTCTTAACTGCGTGTCGATAGAAAGTGTTCCCAATATATCAAATGAAATCGCTTCGTATATTCTCGTATAGCTATTAGCTATTATAGCTGCACGATCCGATTGACATGCACTTTCGTGCTTGGCAGATTAAGACTAATGTGTTACTAACAAAATTAAATACAATCAATACATTATTATTACTGCATGACATGCACGTGTAATGGAAGGGTTCCGATCGATTGGGCTTATCGCGTTGGAGGCCGGCTTGGTGTTACAGATGTGGACATAGGACGGCTAATATAAGATACGTTTGTAGGATGGGAAGACTTGGAGATGGAATTAGCATTAATTTTTCAAAATCTGGTGATATTTTGCGTTTATTTAATGGGTCTCAATAACGTAATCAAACGTAGCGTTTCCATCGGCTTTGTGCTTGTGGTGTATTGATTCGCTCTTTGATCATCGAAATTTAGATAGGAAAATGTTGTTTCAATATGTCTTAACAAAGTCTTGTACTTTATCGGGATCGAACACACAGCACTGTGTTAAGCGTCGAGGCGGCCATTTATACCACTACGTCAGTGAGCCAAATTAATAGTAATAGGTAATAGTTACTATTACCACTTTCAAACAAATCATCTCCCAAACACGTTGGTCTACTCATACATACATAGACTCACGCGGACTCATGCCTGTTTCCCGAAGGGGTAGGCAGAGACTACGGAACGCCATTTGCAACTATCCTGACATACCTCTCTTGCCTTATTCACTCCCATCAAGTTTCTCATGCGTGCTCTTTTGTTGGTCTACTCAACACAACTCAATAAAACAACCAAACAAGTTCTATACTCGAAATCAAAAAACGACACGAACTCCAAATTTCCGCACATATTATCTATACAAAAATTCAATTTGTCCGTCCAATGACCACTTACATCAATCAACAGTCGATTGCGCGGAACATTGGTAACTTCCTCCCAACTCCTCCAGTACAATCCAATTCACCAAGCGTCCCGAAGCGATTAAACCAATATTGACTGACTCGTGGCGGTATTACAGCTATTATTCCTGATTCCTGTAAAATATTGTTCTCTTTGATTGTGATAAAATACGTATAATGAATCTGAATTAGTTTAGTGTGGAATTGTTGAACCAATTTATAATGAAATCAGCATCATCTATTTCATAGCGATATCACAGTTGCATCCAAGACTTCTCACCTTGTAGATCCGCTTACTAGTCTAGCCACATAATATGACTGAATACCAGATTTTCTACTGAGCGAATGCCATCTGACCACCGAAACCCAAAGGGATCGCGATATTCCGTCGTTTAGACTAGTATCATTATTTGAGGACTGACTTCCCGTATCGAGTTATACGAGACAAGCATAATTAACAATTTATTACGCACATATCTTCAAAATGTCAGTGGTGCGCGCCATGAATTTGAACCCGATACACTCTGTATGGCAGTTTGTTGGTATATCCACTAGGCTATCGTTATTGAGCCTGACAGTCCCCTTCGGCGTTCCCTTAGAGTGGAGGGACTCTTTGAGGATTTTCAACCCGACACCAAAAAAAAAAGTCTATCGCTGCCAGTAAATAAAGTTAACCAAGTAGTTATTATTACACGAATAAATGAAATTTTCCTTGGTAAATAAAATTACATACCTAATTAGAAAATACCAACCTACGTAAACTCTTGCAAGAAATAAATATCAACTCGCAACAACTGAAATGATATACAACAAACATTTTGTAAATATCGTTAAAGTGTAATAGAGCGTAAGTCGTGCCTCCCTAATGCCTTATTATAATCGTTATTATTCCGTCCCTGTACGAAAGTTTGTATCCTCATAGTCCAAGAGCTGGCAACAATTTTGAGTAAGTATTTGAGGCAAGCTAAAAACTTGCCTCAAACACCTACTTATTTTATTTTTGTAATTATTTAAAAATTAAACTACAACATTTAAAGACTGCATGTTGCCTCAATTACATCACTTACATTTTTGAAAAAAAAAATCGGGATTGATTTAGCCCCGCTACTCACCAGCCAGGTCTGCAGTTCCATGTTGGGGAATAATTGGAGAAGTATGAGATAAGTTCTCAGCTTGCTTCAAATACCTACTCAAAATTGATGCCATCTCTCCTACTACCAGGTAAACGCAGCTAGAAATATAAAAAGTAAGGAATATTCCGTTTATATACACTTCACACGTCGCGTCGTGTGAAGTGTGGGTAGGATAAACATCAACGTAGAGGCGCAGGTAAGATTGATTTTCTTTTATGATTTCATAGAAAATAATGCCTACATTTTGGCCTGTTATTGGTATGTCACTGATAAATACGAAACACCTAAACACAATATACGGTGTTATTAACAATTTTAATGTGGCCTGTCTGTGTAAGAGTTACAGTCATCATCATAGGCCTCATTACATCTGTAGCAGATGATTTATACAGCGTTAGAAAGGTTGTCACATTTTAGGTAAGTATACATACCGATTCGGGAGCGGCAGCGAAGACTAACAGTCAAAAACTATATTATTATGTTGAGTCGTTAGCTAAATGCTCTCAAATATGAAACTGATCTAATCTTCCGAATATCTCTACTCTTTAAGTTGTGGAGACAGCTGCTCTGTGCAAAAGCTAGTATTCCGTCAAATCTTATTCTTTCGTTCAGTGAATGAGAGTGCCGAAGGCCACATCCTCTACTCCTTTTTCCTCCTCCTATACCGTTTCCCAATTCAAAGGGTGGCAACGCACTTGTGACTCCACTGTTGTTGTTTGTCTCCATGGACAGTAGTAATCGCTTACCATGAGGCGATCCATCTGCTCATTTTCCGCCTGTAATAGGTGGAAAACGAGCAGTTAAACGTACAAAAAATAGTTAAATTCTAAAGTCTAAACTAGTGTAAATCTAGGATTAGGTCCGATGTTGTGAGTCCTTGAGTAGTAATAACCCCTAATAAGCTCAAGGTAACAGGACGTTCATGACCATAAATGGACGTTGAATGGCTTTATAAGATTTGTTGGAATGTTCATAGCGACATTAAGAGCTACTTGACGCTTTGTCAACATCAGTATAAAACATGGTTGCATTTAATATTATCTGTACTATAGGTATGATTGGGATAAGCGAGACTTCTTCAAAATAGATTGGTTCCAGGAGGTAAAAGATAGGGAGTTATGGAAGAAGAGTGGGGAGGCCTTTGCCAACGTCACACTGACAGGCTCTTAAAAAAAATTTATTCTATAAAATATATCATCATCATATCAGCCTTAATGGTCCACTGCGGGACTAGGCCTCTCCTTTGAAAGGAGGAATTGGCCTACTATACCACGCTGGCCAAAAGGGTTGGTATAGAGTTTATACCAAGTTTTCCTTCTCTTGCAGTGTTGTTCTCTGCATAATATACTCCATCTGTCGGCTCTTACGACACCCATGGGATGATATGGGGTGGTGACATTTTGTATTCTTAATCCGTCACCACACGGAATGTGTGAATAATATGATTGCTTTTAATTTATCTCCTGTTTTGCTTAAAACAAAGGGATTCATTAATAATCATAAAGCCTTAAACAGTCCGCTGCTGGACGTAGGCCTCTCCGAATTTGAGTCATCATCAACAGCCTTTAACCGTCCACTGCTGGACTAGGCCTCTCCTTCCCTCCCTCCCTCTGTCGGCTCTTACGACACCCATGGGATGATATGGGGTGGTGACATTCCGTATTCTTAATCCGTCACCACACGGACCCGTCTGATCCCCAATTTGAGTCACAATAATTATATTGTCAGAGCTCTTTACAAAGAACTTATTTGCTTCGTGTATTTCCTTTCCTGCATCTTACGAAACAGAAAGATAATGTGTAGTGACTCTTTGTTTTCATAGTCCGTATGATAATAAAATACCTCATGAAAGCTGCATTTATATATTCTTAAGACGCTGTTATGATAGAGTTTTAAATAACTCCTTAATTCGTTTCATTTCATATATTTCTCAAAAATATTTTATCGATAATGCTGCATTTACGGTGCATGTCACGTTTGAGTACAATGGCTCCCAATAGGTGTACAAATAATGTCTTTAATAACAAATTGAGCTAGAAAAATATAATTTAAAGGTTATACGATATTTTATCGAAATTTTTATTTTAAGTGTTAAACCTCTTTTCCCTGCCCTTGAAATTGTTGGTTTGTGTTTAAATATTACATGAGTCGTGTAGCAGCAATTTCGCAAAAACTAACACACCTAATAATATGTTGGTAAATTAAAAAAAATTCTTGAACCATTTTCATAAGATTGAAACCGATTTGAATTCAATTTATTGTCGATTTTTTAACTTAGATATTCGTATAAACAGAATTATCTTTAGTAAATAGAATCTTTAGAAAAAGAACCTATCTATAAAATACGAGTAAATGAGGCAAATCTCTACCGTGTAATACAAAAACTTAAAAACAGATGCATTCTACATAACCTTATGGTTGATTCTCACGATTCTCAGAAATACTTCTAAAACATCTAGAACAATTAACAATATTTGAAGATACATAGGTAGTAATAATTAACATGTAAGTACATGAGCTTAATTGTATATCACTTTATGCGAGGAAACTAAGCCCTTTAGTTGACATCAATTATTATTGCCTGTTAATCTCTGCAACATCCTTCCAGGTATAACATTAGGTAAATTAAATTGGACCTCTGTAACATAAATGTCATTAGGAACATTTCAGTGGAGATACCGATAAGCTGCCGCGCAGAGTCTGTGTATTGAACTGTAGGTTTTGCTGGTCAATTTCGACAAATTCTTGAACATAGAACTTCTTAGGTGAGCGATTAAAAGATCAGCTGTTCCGTACAAAGGTTTAATGACGAGTGTTCAATGATTTGCATTTTTACATCACGTAGGCAAAGCGCCTGACTCAATTTGATAGCAAAACAATTTGCTGTACTAAAACTAAGTTTTTAAAGCTACAAAAGAGCCGTAGGAGCTCGAACACGCCCCCGGCCGTTGAAGGCTTGCCTTCTACTCGAATAATCTCCCAGCTGGTACTATCTTGCAAAATGTCCTTCCTATGATACCACCGGACGTCCAGATAACAGCCACCTGCACCACTCCATCCGTGGCGCGGTGAAGAGCCATGATTCCAGTCAATCTTCATTATAGTGGTGGCAGGTTTTCATCCCTGATTATGATGCATAGTATTATATATATCGTATATACATAGGTTAGATCAACAATGGAGAGAGTTATAGAACGTCCAGTATAGTATGTATTATCTTATATTTACTAATACTATACACGCTGATTTTTAATTGGTTTTGGAGCGAAAGCCATCTTATTACTTATCGTTTACAGAACCTAACCAGCTAATAAAATTTGAAATCTAAGCTATAAAAATCTTAACAAAAATATTAAATTATTGGTACGAGAGTTCGTGGTTATGAAAGAAATCGCGCGCGCCGATGTATGATCGATCATGCCACACACATACCTACACATATAGATATTAAACACACGTCACACACAGATAAACATTGCACTGTAGGTACAGACCCCGCCCCCGGCGTACGCGCATAGCAACGCGGGGCGACAGGGGTAGGGTCGGGGGTCGGTTGCAATTTGCCGCTCGTCACTTCGACAATCTCGCGAAATTAGGTCAACGGGACGCCCGTACGTCACGTTCGACCCCGTCACTGTACCCGTGTTACGTCGCGCGCGCTTCGTAATGGATCGGCATTATGAATATTCCAATATTCAGTTCGCGTCTATGGTGCGAGTGTATTACATGTCTGGTGAAAATATGGAAGAGGAGAGGCACATGTATTCGTTACCAAACCACCTGGAATCGTTGCGCACGCGAGGTATTCACTCACCCTAAGTGCCATCACCAAACACAATCCTGGCTGTAGTGCAACGCCTCATAAACATCGGTCAGTTTAGTAGTGTATTCAGTGGAGTTTGAACAAGAAATTCGGCATCGTAATTAATTAGTGTTTTTCTAATTAGCTATCATTAACAAAAGACAATGTGTGAAAGGTGTAAATTGATTATGATGTACGAGTACCTAGGCAGCAAACAGCCAAGGTATTTGGTTTATTCATTATTGAATACCTACTGTGATTACATTCTTATAAATACCATAGAAATACGCAAGTACCTACTAAACTTTTTCATTGTTAAAATCTTTGTCTAGTTATTCAAAAGATAATGTAGGTACCTATGTCTAATAACGTAACGAATAATTCTTAGTTTATCGTTTTTCTTCTACTAGTTCATCATGATTTCGTAAACCCACAGCTTGTTTCGACGAAATTCTAAGTCCGAGTAATGTTCCAAGAAATTATTGAATAGGAATGTGAATAGGTATAGCTATTTAGTTACATACGTTTATTATTTTAATTATTTATTACTGCACTTCATGGTGAGCGTAGTGGTTTAAGCGATGTTTGACACAACACTTTGTGTGATTCATAAATTGTTGTTTCGACTGCAGTGTCTGTTATTGGTAGGTTTGTAATGTCCCTCGTGAGACAGGATTTAGCACTAGGATGCGAGAGGGGTTCTTAAAAAGTGAACAAAATAAGAAAACAAATGTCTTTAAAATTTTTGGCATCGTAATTACCTAAATCGTGTTTTCTAAGTAAATTACGTATCATTATCAGTCCGCTGTAGGTAAACAACAGCTGACGGCTGCGCCCGGCTCGCGCGGCGAGGTCATGACCGCGCGGCGCTCGAACACTACCTACTCATAAGCAACCGTGTTTTACTACGTATTTCCAGCAGTTACTGACTGTTATAACTTTTTTGTTTTAGGTGCTAGGTGAATTTTGATTTTGAATATGAATAGAGGATTTTATTTCGGACATGAGGTTTCTTTTTCCTAAACCAATAAAAAATTAGCGTGTATACAAACTAGATTTCGCCCGCGCCTCTGATCGTGTGGATCTTTTTACCTACGTGAGGAACTTCCATAAATTGTCCCTTGGTGCTCCGCTATACTCACAGCCTTTCAGCTTTTTGCGCCCAGTAGTTTGTGCTGAGCGTTGTCTGACAGTGAGTCTGTAACGAAAACGTTCTAAACATATATTTCTTTTTTATTTATACACATCACCATCTAGTCCCAAACTAAGCAGAGCTTGTACTATGGATACTAGATATTGGATAAACACACATATATACTTTTTTTAGGGTTCCGTACCTCACAAAGTAAAAAAGAAACCCTTATAAGATCACTTTCTTGTCCGTCCTGTCTATCTGTCTGTCTGTCCGTGTGTCACTACCAATTTTCTCTGGAGCGGGTGGACCTAGCAAATCGAAATTGATACCAGATATTGAGGTCTATGTTTCCTGTAAGGTGTATAAAAATCAGGCTCCTGGGTCAACCCGACAAATCGATATGGTGAAAATTAGATTTTTGCGGAAACTTGTAAGTACCAAAATTAACCTTAATTTTTTTTTTTCCAACCATTTCGGAATTTTTCCTTTACTTCTGCTGTAAGACCTTGGTTTTAACATGACAAAATTGACAATTCTAGGTCAACCGTAAGCACCCTATAGGTTTTGGGTCGAAAACCTATATGGTAGTTCCCGTTGAACTAGAATCACGAAATTTGGCCAAAAGCAGGGTCTTACAGCACAAATAAAGGACAAATTACAAGAAATAAAAAAGTGGAAAATTTAAGGGTGTCCCCATACATGACAGTCAATCACAGTCAGTACAAGACAGTCCTCTAAGTTGTATGGGCGCTCATACAGATTTAGAGGACTAGCGTAATTAGCACCAATCTCAAATAAGGTAAATAAATAAAATTGTGCTATCGTGTGAAAGAAAATATTTATTTTGCAATCAGCGAGATGAATATAATACAATTGAGATGGTAAACAATATGTCTGTCATTGATAATAATATCGAGGGTTCACGGGCAAAATGTATTAAGCGACATTTTTTAAACTTTACAGGAGAGCGTTTTAAAGTTTCAATTTTACGAAAAAAAATCGTTATAAAAAAAGTATAAGGTTATTAACGAAAAAGTGAACGAAGTTGATTTCCATGACAAAAGCTGCAAAATTGAGTGTAGTTTTCATTTCTTTTAAGCTACTATTAATAGAAATAAAAGTCGCTTGATACAATATTACCCCAGTTTACTTTTATTTAGAAACAGGCTAAATGATATAAGTGCCATAAACTTCACAATACAGGTATAGGAAAAATGATTTAAGCGACACTCTGGTATTATTTTGTGTAAGGCTAAATATATGAACAACCATTGGAATAATAAAATCAAACCAGGCTAATCGGCTTAAGCAATTGAAATATCATAAAGTAGTTGCAGATTAAAATGATTTATGTAGCACTTTTATCTAAAAGTAATTAGGATTGGCGGTTAGATCAACAATAATTTGGACTATTGTTTATTTCCTACAAATGAAAAATCTAAAGAAATTTTAAAATAAAACAAATACGTGCTTAAAATGAGACAAATGATCGTTTTTATTATAAAAATGGCACAAGGATTCACATTTTTTGCTATTTGAAAAATATTCAGCTAACAAGAAATAGGTAAGTATTTTTTAGATAAATTACATCCAGACAAAACATCGTACTCATCACACCACGATTATTCCTGGATGATTTGATTCTGATAAGATATTTTTTATTTTTTGTTTAAAGTATTTTTGTCTGTTCATTTCCATATCCGTGGATGTCACTGTAAGCAGAAATTTCCAAAAAAGAATTTAGTTTACGCATACCAATGTCATTGCTATGCATGAAGCCCGGGGTTTGATTCCCAGGTCGAGAACGGTGTTCTAAAGTTTTTCCATGTAGAAATTCTCAGTAGCACCACAGTCTGGAATTGTGCCTAGTAAGTGGCAACAGGGATATCCCATGTTTCATGTGATAATATAACTGGTAAAAAGTGTGTCAAATATCTCTGCCCTCTACCCTTCTACCTCTCCAGATAAATACAGGCGTAAATTTATGTTATGTCAATTACTTAGTTTAGGACTTAAGATTATGTGTAATAACAGTCATCAGTATCCTAGCATTATTTATGGTTGCATCCTCGGCTATTTGCTTAGGAGCCCAGGGCCCGATATCTAGTCGAACCTGATAGGGTGCAATATGTACCTACGGGATTCTATGGGATAACGATGGTCTTTGGTTAGTGTCAAGTGTCAAGTGTCAGGATATTTGAGGGCGCTGACTCTCCGTAACGACTGTCAAACATCTTCATGACAGTCGGGACCGACGGCTTAACGCGCCCTCCGAAGCACTATACAAGCAATCATTTTCAGGTAAATACACACATAACGTTAATAAGACTACAAGTTGTTCAAAGTTATTGGTGTGTGCCAGATTTCGAATCCGAGACCCTCTGCATTGCAGTCTGTTGGTCTCACCCCTAGACTATCGCTGCCTGTAGTAGGTAGGAATGTTTGAAAAATGTGCAATAACACTATCTGTGTTCAATTCAGTTGATAGCACATAAATACACATACATAGTCTCACGCCTGTAACCCCGAGGAGGTAGGCAGAGGTGTATTGCTACACCCACTTTTCGCCAGATTTATTTTATTCCCACGTAATAATTGGCGAGCCTACTCCGTGCTGTTACTGTGAATTTCCTAACCCAATAATACATTGCCCGACTCGGGAATCGAACACGAGAGTTCTCGATCCTACGCGCACATTTTTTCCGCAAGACCAACGAGGTAGTCAGTAATAGTTCTGCTGATAGTAACATTAAATTATACATTTTAATAAACACAAACAACTACTATTTATTAAGGAAACATTTAAAAAACAATTAAGTAAAAAAGTACTTACCTATAATATTTTTTTGTTTAAGCATCGAAATGTATATGGCAAATTAATAATACCTGCAATTCAGTTTTACACTCTAAAATAGAACTATAATATTCAATGTGAATACGGTCTGATCGAGTGTCAGAGACACGTGTAGACTGTTTATATTTCGAATACATTTTACAGTAAATTAATAATACAATAAATTATTCACCTTTTAAATGTATTGATAATTTCTTTATGAATTTCTTCAAATTATAATTAGACTAGCCGTTTCCCGCAGTTTCACCTGCGTCCTGAGGAAACTACATCGCGTACCCGAAAAACCCAAATATCTCGGACCCCAATTTTTTCTAAAATAAAATATAGCCTATGTTACTCGCATATAGGAATCGGTGTAGGAATTTTTAAATCGTTCCAGTAGTTTTTGAGTTTATCCATTACAAACAAACAAACAAAAATACAAAGAAGAACGCCATTTTTGACCTAAACATGTATAGAGATAAAACTTATTTTAAAATTAAGGTTAGTTTTTAGTGTTATGATTTCACTAACAATTATATTTGATAGAAGAAGAAGTCTTGGTAGAAAGAAAAGTTTTGGGTTGTAAAGATGTTCTAGAACTGGTGAACGCATCCTTATCAAAATATTTTTGATAATACCTACTTCTTATATTTCTTTGCCTACTTCCTTGTTTAGCTACGTTCCATTTCACTTTCGCGTGACATCGGACATGGAGAATTTGTCAAATTAATACGAACTTATTTCGGTGTATTATGTAATTCCTAGACCTTTACAAGAAAATCTGTCTTTACAGTATAATTTCTTGATCATAGAGCTACTTGTTTTCGTACATTTTATCTATATACGCAATAATCAATTATCAGGCCATTCAATGTATGGGAAGTGGTAATTGTCCTTTTTTCTCTTTTTAATATTAGTGTAGATGTAGATTATGCTCTATTTTACGCCACAACAACGGAATATTTCAATAACCAGGTGATGATTTTGTTCAAATAACACATAACATGTGCATACTCGTACACGGTTCACGGCGACTGAAGCACCGCGGGGGCACGCGCGTTACTCACAGTGACGTAAATCAAAGACTCTGGCGCCGAAACGATATGTCTTACCCGACAACGGATAAACGATTTATACAAAATTTTGACTATCTTAACTTCCACCACTTCGAATACAATATTTCTGATGAGACGAGTCTTTATTAATTCAGTTCAAGAAGAAGGATTTAACCGCCGAGTATAAAGAATTTTTATTAAATATGAAAATGATTTAAGCGCCTGTGTGTATTAATATCAGACGCATGGTAAATGGTTTAAGCGACATAAGGAATGGATTTCAGCAGCAGGCTAAATGTTTTAAGCGACATCAAGTATGAATTTCAGGTGCAAGCAAAATGCTTTAAGCGACGGTTTGTATATATTTTAGGCGCAGGCAAGACGATTCAAACACCTTATCTTACCAAACTTATGCCGGGGAAAATAGCTCAAGTCAAAAACTCTAAATATTTCGCCTGTATGAAGTCCATTTTTTCATAAATTGTAAAAAACAATTGTCGCTTCAATCAAAGCTACTCCGAACTGCGCCTAAATTTACTATTGTTTTAAGCGCCAAAAAAGTGCTCAGATCAGCACGAAATCGAGTGCAAACGACGCAGAAAAATCCGGCGATTCCGAATATGTATATAACTCAATATCGGCCAGGATGTCGCTTAATACATTTTTCCCGTGAACCCTCGATATGTATAATTGTCGCTTAAACGGACAAGTCAAGTCACGCATGCGCGTTACGATTTGTTCGCGATAGACTGAAGATGTCACGTCGAAAAACGAATTCATCTGTCATTTTAAAAGTTGCTCGAAAGTTAAGCCGGGAATACACATGCCTGTAGCTGGCACACTAGCATACAAGCTCCTTGCACATGCCAGCTACTTTCATGTGTATACGCTTACTGGCACGCCAGCATCTGCCACGCAAGTAGTTTGCACAACATTTGATTTACTGGCATGCAACATGAGGGAGGGAACGCGGGGGGCTACGAAACCGCCATGTGTGAACGCCGCGACAGGTACAGGCATGCCAGTAGCTGACGCACTGTCGCTGTTGACGTACGTTTACGTTTCTTTATGTGTTTTGTTTCACTTCATGTTTTTTTAATTATTGTGGACTAAGAGTACTGTAATATTGCAAGAAGCAAGGACTTACAGTATGAAGACAAGAATAACTCCAAGAACGGTTTTGTAGATAGGAATGTACTTAAATATTTTCGCGATTACTGCTAAAGTTAAGGAGGTCATTCATGTTAACAGTAGAAAAACTTTTCTTATACTTATTTTAGCAATATTCAACAACGGCACTCGACATAAAAAACGGGCAAAATTCGTCTTGATACACGATGCAATGCGTACGGAACCCTCGGTGCATGGGTCAGACACGCACTTGCCCGAATTTTATTTGTAAATACTATACTACCTACCTACATATTATACATAGAAACACCCAGACCAAGACAAACATCCATATTCATACACACAAATGTTTGACTTAAGCGGGAATCGAACCCGCGACATTCGGCGTAGGAGTAGCTTACACTCCCGCTGCGCCAACCGGTCATCAAAATATATTTAGAAGACTAACGTACCTTTGAACGTTTCAAAGTGCTTATTCTAAAAAATATACCATAACTGTACTCCACTGCGAGGTGAAAGAAGGACAAACAAACAATGAAACTTTCGCATTTATAATAATATTAGTTAATGGATTGCATACAAAAATTACATTAGATACGGTTGAAACCTGATGTAAAAATAGTATAAATTGAAAAAATGCTTCTTACAAATAATTACCGTGAGAACATAGCTTTTGTTTACAAATAAAATACCATGATCAAGCCTTTAGTTTGTATACAAATTAACGTTCATTTAGTAAATAATAAGTTTAATTAATCTTAGTATAATTCAATTAATATAAACTCACGGCCGGTCTCTCATCTCGATGATAATAATGAAATCAAAACTTTGAGCCGTAATAATTTGATAATTTTACCAACCTTATAACCCTTTCATTAAAGTTGCAGGGGCGCAATTTATTAGGTGTCTTTTTGGAAAGTTGTAAAGCCTCAGGTTTTGTTCACTTATAACTCGACCACATTAAGTTTTTTATAAGGGATGGGTGATCATACAGGATAACAATTTATACGACATATAACAAGAAAGCAATTTTGAGATTTTTATGCTATTTGCGTCTGTTGTATTTATGTGTGTAGATTGTAGAATTTATATTGCTTATGTATTGGTATAGAGACGTTAGCGCCAGTGTCGTTGTCTTGTAATAAAGATATAGAAAAGTCTATTCTACAACATCCATTACAGTTTTCTATGTTACATCTGTAATTCTGTATTATTATCTAACGAGATACAGTTAAAGTTTAGTTTTCCATGGAGCAACTTCCGTCAGCACTGTAAAGGAATAACAATATTATAAGGTCCTGCGCTCAGTGTCAGCATAACATGGCTTGAATTTTTGAAACGACAAAGAAGAATGTATTGTGATTAAATAATATCAGCTCTTGCTGTTGGGAACGGGCCTCTTGTCACTATGAGAAGGGTAAGGCTATAGTCCACCACGCTGGCCAAATGCGGTTTAGTACCTAAGCTTCACATTGAATATGCACATTACTCCATAAAGACAGTGATGCGTGCCATGGGTTTGCACTCGAGACCCTCAGCATAGCAGTATTTTGGTCTCTCGACTGGCCTTTGGCTGCCTAACTTATAATATTGGCAAAAAGATTGATGACATACTTATTTGATTCTAAAGCATCCCATAACATTTTCACCGATTAGGTAGATCTTGTCATTCCTACCATACTAATAAGTAATATTCTTCCTTGATGCAAAAATTCGTCGTGTCATCACTGTGCGCCGAGTCTAAGGTAAGACCAAACTAAATAAAACATTACCAAACAAGTTCTTACAAAACCTGCACTATAAATATTTATACAACAAACAAACTTATCTGGAACCTCGGTAGGAATCTACATTCAGTTTCAATCTGTAAAAGTTTCGCCTTATGTATTCAGTCAACTGATCCCCGTTGTTATTTGAAGATGTAACTGAGATAAGTCGCGGGGCGATGCTTTTCTGCAAACATTGTAGCATTTATGCTTCGTGAGTGCAATATTGTTAAACCTGAGATTAAACTTGGTGTATGGCTTAATGTTGGGCTAGAGAACAAGTTAGGACAGGAATTCTTAACCTGAAGTCCATGGATCTGAAGAGATCTATAGGTTAAGTGATGGGGATCCATAAAGATTTAAAAGCAACGCCTAAGGTCAATGAGGAAGAAAATTACTTGAGAAAAATTCACTTGTCAGTATATTTATTTATTTTTCAGCTTTATAAACACAGATCGTATACAAGTGGACTAAATGCCTTAGGCATTTCTTCCAGTCTGCCTTAGAGTGGTGCAACGTTTAATTATTCATACAATAAGAAAGCAAAGCCTGACTTGAAATTGTTAAAAATAGATTGTTGGGTCCGTGTGATAGTTTTAATTTAACTAGTAATCCATACATTGTTAATGCACCGACGCATTCGCATGCAGCAGCGAAGCAACCAAAGAACTAAACTTTGACTACACGGTTGGCATAGTGGTTGTACGGCCAAATGGTTGAATGGTCGATACACCAAGGATGTTGAAATGATAGAGATAAGTTAACTGGGTATAGTTTTTATTATCTCTATCAAAGGTAATGTTAAATTATGCTATTATGTAATACTACGTTAATGCTAATGAAATGATATGTAGAACGGTCAATGACACGCTTGCTAGGTCAACCGATCGAGTACGATGCTTGTTAGGTACTAAATGATTTATTATAATTATATATAAAGAAAACAAATGGCAGATGTCGGCGTAATGCTGACACTGCGATGTACGGTGATTTGCCCGTACATGCTCCCGCCCGGGAGAGGAATAGACTGATAGATGGATAGTGATTGACGTGCGACAGGGATGATTGTTACACTTGCTACCTAAATCTACTTAAAGATAATGCATGAAAACAAATTATGAGATTATTAAAGAGAACTTAAAGTCTCTACACCAGATCTTCACTGTCTGTCAAAACTGATTTACGCACTATTGGGGACGTATGATTGTCTCTTTGATACGCACGCTTTGTTTTTTCACTAACACTAACTGACTGTAACTCTACACTTTCACCTTTACACTTACACTTAACACAACTGGCGCGGGGAGCTGCCCGAGACGCACTCTCGGGCGCTTCCACCGCCGGCACAGGCGACGGGGAACGCGCGGGCGTCACCGGGGCTTCGACCCCAGGACGACCCGCGCGCTGCTTGATGCACCGATACACGAAGACTGCTGCTACAAGTACGGCTATGCTTACCTACACGTAGATAGCAGAATAGTGGTGAATACTGTGGTACGTCATGTTCCTGTCAATTGAGTCCTGGTTTTCCTTGATGTTCTGTATTTTCTTATGAATATCTTCCAGTAACTGCTGATTCTGTAAGGTGTCTGTTTCGTTAGCGATACTTTCCTTGGGAAACGTGATGTTTAAAAGGTGGTTTATCGGGGCAACCAGAGGAATATATACGTCAGGTCGAACCTTAATACTTGTGCTTTGAAAACTGTGTGCGTAAATGATGGAGTGTTCAGTTTTTATTATACATCCTTGATCGATGCTAATAATTCCGGAACGTGATACTGTCTGTGCCGAAGCTTGGTCTTCGCACAGGATATGTGGTGTACAGTAGTTGAAACAAAAATACAAGTATTGGTTTACCTGGCGAATATTGAGCCATTGATCGTGACAGGGTTCGCTAACGAGGAGGCATGAGCTTGAGGTCTTATCATACGATTTAAAGATTCATACGATTAACAGGCTTTTCTAACCGACACAGGAAATGGTCTGCGTCTGTAAAGCAGCTGTTAATTTCGTTCTCGCTAATCGTGACGTAAGAGTCCTTTTTCAAACTTATGGCAGCGTATTCTGATTTGGGAATAATAGACAGCATGTTTTGTCCTGATTGTTTAGGAATAGGTATGAGTTTGAAAATCTCGTATCCGTCACGACTGATAAGCGGCAGCTTGATCTCAAAGATGCAGTATGTTTGCGTTATTCTGGATCGAACAGTCAACAACTTATAAATTTTTTGTAGGTCTATTTGTATGTCAATAGGGAGAGCTAAATCAATCGATAATTGACTTGCAATTTTACTGAGTTCGTTTCTCAGTTGTTCCGGAGCAAGCAGATGGATGTTAAATCTGCCATGGTAAATATCCGTTACGGCGTCAATTATGGTATTTTGGATATCTTTCAAGTTCTGGAGTATGTTGTTGGCGGCTATTACTCCGAGGCTGAAGTCGATGGATTCGAATTGCGACCGAATGGCTTGCTCCATGTTGTTAGAAGCGTGCTCCAAACTCACTATAATATATGATCATTTATAATCGTATGTTGCTTGTCTATAGACTGTTCGGCTCGTTTTAATAAGTTGTACTTTGGATGTTTGATTTTTCCATAACGAAGCCATAAATTGTTGGTCTAATTTAATTCGCGTAATATCTTGTTGATATTGTTCAGCGAACCTTTCGTCGAGAACGCCGAACAAGCTGTTTGCTAGATACCCGACACCGTTTATAAGGCCACGGCGACGCCTTGACTGGGCACGACCTTGCTGACTCAGGAGCAGGAGGTTGTAGTACTCGAGTTCCGAGAATCCGTGTTGTAGTTGCGATACGATTATATCACAATGAGTTTGGACACGTATGCGTGAGCACATCTTCTCTAAATGTTCATTGTATTTTTTAAAGGCTGTGACTCCCTCCCATAATGGGTACATATCGTAATATGTAACGATCTTCCATTCATCTCGGACCAAGTTCATCTTTGAAATCCGATCGAAGAACAAAGTATCAGTTTCCAGTTTTGTGATGTTAAATGATCCGTTTACACAGGCTATTAAAAACGTAAAGAATAATAAAGCCATTGTTATGTAACTGATACTTTGTTTATGTTTAGTACGTGTTGGAGTCATATTAAATGTAGTGACATTGACTTGATTTGTAGTACGCGACTCTTGTTCGTCGTGTATAGGCAGAATTGATAGTTTTACTATAGGCCTCTTGATATAGCCGTTTTTTGTTTTCAATGTCACGACTCTTACACGGTTGTCCTTTCCGGGGTGGAGTTCCGTTACTCTACCCATGGCCCATTTTCCGGCTGGGACATTGTCATCCTGAATGAGTACGACGTCGTTGATTTTGATGTTTTGACGAGGCTGTTTCCACTTGCTTCTAGTTGTAAGCTGAGTCAGATATTCACTACGCCATCTATTCCAGATATCTTGAAATATCTTTTGTGTTAAATACCATCTTGTTCTGAGGTCTGTTTCAGTTCCTAAGACTGTCAATCCAGCCCCACCGGTTAAGAAATGACCAGGTGTTAAATAGTCGAGACTGTCGGGATCTTCGGATAGGGCACAAAGTGGTCTGGAGTTTAAACAGGCCTCTAACTGCGTTAGTATCGTGGAATATTCTTCGTATGTCAGTTTTTGTTCACCGACTACGCGCTTGAGATGGTATTTCAAGCTCTTGACAGCAGCTTCACATAAGCCGTTGCCTGATGGCCATGAAGGGGCATTAAAATGCCATTCAATTTTCATCTCCGATATTTCGGACATGAATTCCTTACCAAAAGCTAGTTGCCATTCGTCGTACTCTTTCTGGAGGATGTTGCTAGCGCCTACGAAGTTGGTACCATTGTCACTAAACATGTGACGGGGAGTGCCGCGACGTGCCGCCATTCTACGTAATGCCGCAAGGAATGCTGATGTTGACAAACCTGTGACGAGTTCGAGGTGTATTGCTTTCGTTGCCATGCAGACAAATACCGCGATATACCCTTTCATGGTCTTGATACCACGACCCTTCTGGCTTTAATCGTCACAAATCCGTTGAAGTCGACGCCAGTGTTATAAAATGCTCGTGGAGAGATGTTGCTCCTTGATCGAGGTAGATCTCCCAGAAGTTGATGCTGTTTACTGGAATCGAACCTGCGACATACGACACATCGGCGTAGACGTTTTTTGATGTACCGGTTACCGCCAAGTATCCAGTATTTCCTCCTTACAAACGCTATTGTTAATCGTGCACCTCCATGGTATGTGATTTTGTGGGCGTAATCGACTATCAACTCGGACAATCTGGAATCGTTTGCTATGATAGCAGGGTGTTTCGTTTCCTCGCTAAGTTGAGCATGTCTCAACCTTCCCCCTACCCGCAGAACACCCGTGGCATCTAAGAAGGGGTTGAGGTTCAGTAACCTGCTTTTTGAGCTGATAGCCTTACCTGAATGTAGTTTTGATATTTCTTCAGAAAATGTGTCCGCTTGATGGTGTTTGATAATGTTCAATGTAGAAAATTTAAATCGCTGATTGTTAAGTACGGACACGTTTTTCTGTCTTGCTGTTTTGTTATAAACCTTCGGACCCACGCTAGTATCCGAATAGCCTTCGAAAAGTCATATTTACTCGTAATTTGGGCTATGATGCTTTCTTCGGGTACTTGTTTGATGACAGTGTGGGCTTGGACTTGTTTGGCTGGTTTTTGTTCCTCGTCGGTCTTGAAGGTAACGCGATTTTCCTCTTGTTTGGAAAACGTTGGTAACCATGAGGGCCCGTGCCACCAAAGTGAATGGCTTGCCAATTGCGATGGAAAAATACCTCTGCTGGCGCAATCAGCCGGGTTGTCACCTGACTTCACGTATCTCCAAGAGTCCGCGGGTATGCTCTTCTTGATCTCCTTCACCCGATTTGACACGAAAGTCTTCCAACGGTCCTCGTCTCTCTGTATCCATGCTAATACAACTTGCGAATCGGTCCATCCGAAGACTTCTGGGCTGTAGTCTGATAGACAATCCTTCACCTTGTACATTAATTTTGACAATAATTGGGCTCCTGCTAGCTCCAATCTAGGTAAAGTCATATGTTTGCTTGTAGGAATACACCTAGACTTAGCGGCGACTAAAGAAACAGTATTGTTTATTTTACAATAAATAACTGCTGAATAAGCTTTGACGCTCGAGTCGCTAAAACCGTGTAATTGTATTATTTGTTTCTCTAATGTGTTAATCCACCTGGGTATTTCAATGTTGTTCAAATGAGTTATCTCTGATTTGACTTTAACCCATTCGGAATGAATTTCTTCCGGGACTTTGGTGTCCCAGTCAATGTTAGAAGCCCAGGTAGATTGAAAGATAAGCTTTAGTTTGACTGTTACGGGTGACAGCCAACCTAATGGGTCAAATAGTTTGGAGATCTCTGAAAGTAATACTCTCTTCGTTTGTACAATCGAATCCGAACTTAGCTGTAAATCAAAGGTGAAGGTGTCTTGTTGACTATTCCAACGAAGCCCCAACGTTTTTCTAGATTCCGCTTGTTTGAAATCATACTTTATTGGGTCTGTGTCGTCCTTGTTGACATCACTAACTAAGTCGGGTGAGTTGGAGGCCCATTTACGCAAGTTGAATCCTCCCGATTTCAACAAATCGATAAGGGGGCTAATCGTGCTATTTTCAAACGTTCAAACGTTGACAACGTAACGTATTTGGTGAACGTTTGGTTTTAGTTTGGCTGATGTCAAACATGGTATCGTGCTAATTGTATTGAGCGTTCGAACCGTAGACGAAACCCTTACGTTGGGCTTACGTCAAACGTTTAGTGCTTGACACCGGCTTTTGAAAATAGTAAGTACTATTCTTATACTAAAGAGGCTGTAGCGACATCGCGCCATGTGCAAGCACTATTTTAAAAAGTCAAATGTCATTATGTGAATGTCATTGAATGTCAACAAATATTATTTAAATGAAATCATGAAATAATTTTATTCAAATTATACGGTAAGTACCGAAATATTGTTTACTGTAATAAGTGATTTATGCAAAAAACAATTAATGATCACACTTGGTCATGTAGAAGAGGTTTTTATTTCACTAGAGTAACGAAGGTGAATTCAAATGATGATGCACCACAACATTACTGCAATTGCAGCTTCTTCTGCTATTTGTCGAGCCCAATACGAATTTTATATGATCGTTACAATAAAAAACACCTATTTTTCAGATTTTTAATAATATATAGAGCAGAGAAAGATGTTAAACAAAGCCCGAATTGTCAGCGTTCGGCATAATAGTCATCCTTTCTATATAAGAAGAGATAGACGAAAAGCTGGAGAATTTGAATTTGGCTGACTTTCTAACTTTTCAGGTACGCATTTCAATTATCATTACGTAAGATCCTACAGTATTTACTCTCATTCTGAACTTGTCTCATAAATCCCCAACAAAATAAAGTATATACTCAAACACAAGATATAGCGCACGTATGAGCACGTATGATATATTAATCTTAAGTTAAATGTCAGTGGGTTTAGTTATTTTGGTAGGACTTATATTTGACTAAATATTAACTAAATAATTTATGTTTTAATTTCGTTCACAGTAGCCGAGGAGTAAGCAGAATAATAAACCACATGGACAGTACAAAATTGCAAGTTTACAAAAATGAGGAATTTGTTACGAGCCAAATCGAGACCATCGTCACTTCTTGGACATTAAACAACAATATACTATTAATTAGTTCTCTTCCCGTCGGTGTCGTAAGAGGCGACTAAGGGATAACACGATGCAAATACCATCTTTGCGTAGAGACGGAAAACTCGACATCAAACCCTATACGACTGCCTCGTTGGTCTCGCGGCATAAGTGTGCGCGTAGGATTGGGAGGTCCCGAGTTCGATTCCTGGGTCGGGCAGTATTATTGGGTTTTTCGGTCACGAAATTCTCAGTAGCAGCACGGAGTCTGGAAATGTGCCCGGTACGGCAATAGGCTCGCCCCTTATTACGTGGGACTAAAGTATATCTGGCGAAAAGTGGGTGTAGAAATACACCTCTGCCTACCTCTTCGGGGTTATAGGCGTGAGACTATGTATGTATGTATGTAGTTTACTAAAATAATGAAAACCAAACCAAATACATTATTATTACTGTGAAGTTCACGTTGTAATTGTAACAATCAAATGGCCTAGCAGATGTTGATTGTTTCAACTTTACTTAAAATAATATTTTGTATCAGATTTCATCATCTCAATACACTGAATAAATAAAATCGAAATGTGAAATTGGAGCTTGCCTTTTTATATACATACCTACTCTATTCCTTTAAATATCTATTGAAGTGGTCCAGCGGCAGTCTGGGTAACACTGGATCATCAGATGTTGGACTCGGTACCCGATTAGAAACGCGCTACGCTTATGTAAGCTCACACAATTGTATCACATCCTGCTGAGTTAATGGTAAGTCTCCCTTGTAGAACGGCCTATTGGTCTAGTGGTACCTAAACCTGAGTGCTAAGACGAAAGTCATGGATTCGATTACCACCCAGGAGAACTCTTTATGCGATGAGCAAATTACCATAACTATAATACTCGTATGTGTATCAAAACAATATTTATATATATTAATCAATTGTCTGACTACCATGCCACTAGGTTGTGCCTAGTTTGGGATCACACCGCCAGGTGTGGGTTGTCACAGAGAATTAATTTATTCTTATGTTTCTCTTTTTCACGGATATTTTCTTACAATTCACTTAGAAAATCACCCGGTCTAAATGGTCACTAAGGACGAAAGGCGGCACCTACCCTAACCACTCTCATACTAGTATGGGCAGGTGGTACTTGATGGGCGACCTTATTAGATAGATATTCTCTTAACAGGCTCCAAGGCCTATTACTTTTACTATATATGCAAAGTGGGCAACAGTGATGTTTTGTCATGGCGGGTCTCGTGGCAACAAAGACCCGGGTAGGTTTTCCCGTGATTATGCCTTTGAAAACTACACCAAGCGAATAGCTCCTGTGGCCTTCCCTTCGCTGATCGGCCAAAGCAAGCTAAATTTAAGAGCACTAAACCAACTAGTCAAAATAGGCTGGCCAGAGCCTAGGCCATGTCTAGGATCTGACCGACTCGTTGAACTATTCGGCACCCTTTTTTTTTACGTCGGGAAACTATTTTGCGAGTGCCTCTCCGCGGGGCGGGCAGAGAGGGTATGTCGGACTCCCCGGGACAGAACCCGGGTTTACCGAAAAGAATGGGACACAGGGAACGCGGGTGTACTGCTCCTGGGTCCCGTTACGCTTGTCCCGTAGTAGGGCTCAGTCTCTGAAAGGGCTAGGTTGGTAGTGCCCTCCCTTCGCTCCCTCGTACTGTGCGAGTACAGTGGTCTCTCGACTATCCGAGACCGCTGTCTTCTCGGGGTCGTTCGTGGTCGGGCAGTCAGATTGCCATCTCTGGTTGCCCACGGCCCCAAGGAAGAGTCAGGCTAGCGGCCATTGCCACCGCCACGACGCGCGACGCCGCCTGCGTCTGCGAGTGGAATCGGCTCTCTCGCGATCCCGCTCGGCGGCTTCCTTCTGGAACATGACCGCTTCACAGAAGGAGACCACATCAGCGTCCCACCGGACGTCTTCCGTCAACATGGCCTGAACTACGGCCGGTGGAGAAAGAACTATTCGGCACCCACAGATTACATGAAATTTACAATTCTGTGTCGGCACCGCATTGCGCTTCCCACGCACGCACATTCAACTCGCTGCCACCCAGCCCTAATCTATGACTTAGGTCTGTTACCCGAGGTAGTGGGTTGGATTCTTTGGAAATCTTTGTATGATGAGCTACGCTTTTGTCTGTGTCTTGGTTAAATTAAATAATTACAATACCTATCTAGGTACTTACTTAGGAAAAATAATTATAAATGAACGTTTATCAGTCGTCTACTTGCTGTATACAGGCGTCTGAGCGCGCACTGACCGTGGCAGTCTTTTGGCTTAAGCCACCCTAAGAACCTATAACTGTGACAGTATTATGTGTATGGTATACGTACATCCCCATAATATTGTTTCAGCCTTTCAAAAGCGAATGTCTAGGAAGGTATCACGTCGAGATGTAGCGTTTTTGATGAGATGCCTTCCTAGACATTGTCATAAATATAGGGCCAAGCAAGATTGACGCCAATCTTACAATAATGAAATCTTCCGCAACAATAAGCTATAAAAAAGCGATATCCATAAAAATTGCCTTATGAAAGAATGTTGTTCCCTCATTTAAGTTGCAATCAAACGTATTATAAGCATATGCCACTAAATTGATAAATAATACAAAATTATCTTAATAATTTTCTCAAATTTAAAATATTATATAATTGCAAAGTTCGTCGATAGGAACTTTTGGTTTGACAACGTATGAGACGTCCGCGAACGTAACGGTTTTGGTTTAAAACGTTGTCAAATAATAGCGCGATACCATGCAACAACGAGAGTTCGCTCGCACGCTGTCACCTAGCTGTCACTGAACGTATCTGCCCTACAAAAACCAAATCGTTTACGTTCAAATAATTAGCACGATACGAAATGTGCATAACGTGACGTTTTCGGTTGAAGTTTGGTTTTGGTAAATACGTTGACGTTTAGCACGATTGCCCCCAAGGTCCCTTTGTAAGCGTTTAGCTCCAATTAAATTATGCTCGCCGTGCAATAAATCGTCAGTATAGAACGAATTTTGCAATGTTTCTATAACCTTATTGTCATAAGAATTTTGCGAGTCATGTGCCAGTTGTTGTAATGTCATCATGGCGAGATAACCTGCCGGTTTTGTGCCGTAACTGACCATCGTGAGCTGATATTCTTGTAACTGTTTAGTTGGGGAGTCACGCCAGATGATTTTTTGGTATCGCTGATCATCTATGTGAACCCAAATCTGCCTGAACATCTTCTCAATATCTGCCGTGAAAGCGTATTTGAATTGCCTCCACTTTAGAATTAGAGTTTGTAGATCCTTTTGCAGATTTGGACCCCGATACATTAAATCATTTAATGTCTTCCCATTAGACATTTTCGCCGATGCGTTAAAAACGGTGCGCTGTGACGTAGTCGATGATTCAGCACGTGTTACGCAGTGGTGCGGCAGAAAACAATCAGGTTTCGTGTTGCCGATATAGCAGGTTGCATGTGATGTAACGATATGTACTCATTCATAAACAATATGTATTTAGCCGATATTTCTGGATTTTTGGCAAACTTTCGCTCTAATTGACGAAATTGGGCTATCGCTATATGTTTTGATTCGCCTATCTCGTCTTCGAAGTGCGGTTTCAAGGGGATACGGACTTCGTATCGGCCGTTCGGCCTTCTGGTGGTAGTATTCCTGTAAAAGTCTATGCAGTACTGATCCTCCGCTGACACCGACGTTTCATTTGATATGTCTTCGACCTCCCAGAATTGTTGTATATCGTCTAAGCTGTTGAGAGTGACGTTGCATTGTAGGGTCTTGGCGCCCCCACACAATATCCAGCCTAGACGCGTTTGCTGGGCGATAGGCATGTTGTGTTCGCCTCTACATATCCCTTCTAAAATTATGTTTGAGTACACATCGGCTCCCAGAAGTATTTGTACTGGGCGACTAATGTTATAATCGCGATCTGCCGATTCTAAGCCTTCCAAATGAGCCCATGTCGGCTTCGGGAACGACTGGCTAGGCAAGTTTTTAACTAACGTATTCATAATGGCCGCATCGGTATTGAAAGTTACGTTGTTGTTCATAGACGTAAAGGATATGTTTGTCATTCCTTTACAACTACTTTCTTTCGTTCCTATTCCCGACACGATACCTGTGCAATGTTTCCTGTTTAATTTTAATAACTGTGCTGCCTGTTCAGTAATGATGGAAAGTTGCGAACCCTGATCTATAAGAGCCCGCATATCTATGTAGGTACCATCTCTTGCTTGGACCTTGATCATAGCTGTTGCTAAGAGAATTTCCGGAGTGTTTAGTCGCTGCGACACGTGTGTGCTAGATTTTTGTTCGACATTTAATCTCGCTGATGCAGAATCCGCGAACGCCTCGTGTAAGATAGAATTGTGAAATTCTCCGCAATGCCGACATCGTTTATCCGATGTACAAGGTTTTCCGTTATGGCTGAACAAGCAGTTTTTACAAATGTTGTAACTTTCCAATGCTCTTATTTTATTGGTGTCAGACATGTTTAAAAACTTTTGGCAGTGATATAATCCATGATTTTCTTCACAAATGACGCATTTGATCCTAGGATTATTGGGTTTGTTTTTTGCCTGTGGCGCGACTCTGTTTGCTGAGAATGACTGTTTATGGTATGCTAGTTTACCTTGTTGTTGCTTAGACCCCGATGTTGTAGGTAAGTTTTGGTTCATGGTTTTCTGCGGGACGTCTTGTTTCCTCCGTGGCATAGCAGATTCCATGGTTGTAAACTTACTTTCCAGGAAGGACAGGAGTTCCTGTAGCGTTGGAATTTCTTTCGGTTGTTTAAGAGACTCCAAGTAGTCGCTGTGCGTTTCGGGATCTAGTTTTTGGTATAAGATGTAGACCAGGAGTGGATCCCAAGTACTTACATCGATTCCTAAATTCTTTATTGCGTTTAGGCATTCGCGTGTTGTATCGTGAATACGCTTGATAATATTCACCGATGCTGCTTGCATTACAGGCAGAGACATAAAAATATTTATGTGTGAAGTGAATATTAATTTTTTGTTGTTATATCTGTGGTTTAAAATTTCCCAACAGATACTGTAATTTTCTGACGTTATCGGTAAATGCTGAATAAGGCGCTCTGCTTCGCCTCTCACCTTGCTCTTGAGGAACTTCATTTTCTGGGCCTGGGATAGGGACGGATTGCCGTGGATTGTTTCAGTGAACAAATCTTTGAAAGACATCCATTGATAATAATTACCATGGAACATTGGAATTTCCAATTGCGGTGTTGACTTTTCCCTATGAGATACGGACCATAATTGACTGTTAATGGACTTTTTAACGAGATTGTATTTTCGTTCGTGACGTGTAAAATACTGCTCATACTGTTGATATTCCTCTGTGCCGTTAATCATGCTATCAAGTTCCCAATGTAAGGAATCGATAACAGACCACCTTGACTCTAACTGACGCAACAGATCTTGGTATTCCCACCTCTCCGTAACTGTTTCCAGGTCGATATTAGTAACCGTTCTAGAAAAGGCTCTAAAATTACTTTCCTGTTTTTTCAACAAGTCAGTCGTCTTGCTGTCGACTCCTTGTGATATGGTGCTCGGCCTGGCGATGGATAAAATTGGCCGATCCGAGGCTGGAGACCCAGGCTGCGGAGTGCTAGGGTGCTGTTGATCAGTTTCCATTCGCGGCGATGGTCTCGGCGTTTTAGCTAGATACTGCTTGAAGTACGTTTTTACCTTGTTGTAAACTTCTTCGGCACTTTTGTAGTAGTTATCTTTGAAATAAGGATACTCATCTGAGTCGAACTTACGTAACCGCTCGTGATTATTTTGGAAATCATTCCAATAGTCCTCCAAAGCGTCCAGCTTTCGCTTGATTAAGTCCGCTGTCCGCTTTTCTAGCCCAGTTTTCTTGAATGACGTCAGGAGGCGTTCCATCTCCTCGACGAGTTGCTCTTGTTCAGCAACGTCAAATTTCATTTCCGCCATCGTGATATGCTAGATAAATTGGAAAGATCTTACTTGATACAACTGCAAACTCTTGCTCGTTCGAAGTTCTGCTCACGGAGCTCTGTTGTCCGCCAAGGAAGTCTCTCCGGATCTATTCACTCGCGAGAATAATCCCTAGCTCACACTTTGTAGCGAAAATTGTTTGATGTTGTTACTGATCACTTTCGACACGCGGAGGTCCTGCTTGAACCAAACCGCGCGATAGGTTAAAGCTCGAGGGACCACTTTGTGGCGGCCAAATGGTTGAATGGTCGATACACCAAGGATGTTGAAATGATAGAGATAAGTTAACTGGGTATAGTTTTTATTATCTCTATCAAAGGTAATGTTAAATTATGCTATTATGTAATACTACGTTAATGCTAATGAAATGATATGTAGAACGGTCAATGACACGCTTGCTAGGTCAACCGATCGAGTACGATGCTTGTTAGGTACTAAATGATTTATTATAATTATGTATAAAGAAAACAAATGGAAGATGTCGGCGTAATGCTGACACTGCGATGTACGGTGATTTGCCCGTACAGTGGTTAAAGCGGCTGCCTCGCCACTTGACACTGCGCCGAGTGTCGTGGGTTCGATTCCCTCACGAGACAAGTGTTGTGTGATTTATAAATTGTAGTTTCGAGTCTGGGTGCTCATTGTGTCCGTTGGTTGTATGTTTGTAAAGTCCCTCGCGACACAGGATTAATTCTTAGTGCGGGGAGTGTCTATTAAAAAAAAACAGTTGCGTGGCAGTGTTCGCATATGATTATTTACTTGCAACCTTGTCGCTTTTGTTATGCAGGTAACAGCGAAATGGTCGATACACGGACGTAAAGGTTTCGCTAGTGAAGATTTGCTTCGCAATAGCTTTGCAGCCGCATGAAAAAGAGGCTAGGTACTAACAGAGTAGAAATTAATAAACTCTCGGTAATATTATGAATGTTGGCTTTATGAAAATGTAACTTGGTAATTTGCTATTGCTTTGGCATAAAGGGCCTTCACCTATGTTACTGGGTTCTAGATAATAAATCAACGGCTCGTGCGTGCATTGGGGCTCACGTAGTGAAAAATGCACTTTATTGAAAGATAGAATCCCTAGGCAGCTCGTGAGCCAAGTTACGCACTATTGTTACACTTGAACATTTACAAGTGGAGTATTCAGAATCAGAATCATAATCAGAATATATTTATTGCGAATATAGGTTTAGGAGATGTTTTACATTATAACATAATAATATTGTACATCCAGTTAGCATGTAAAACAATATACAACATACAAATTAAATTAAAATGGTACAAATCCACCAAAAAATAATAATATAACATTACAAATAATTAGTGTGTCTAAAATCTGGCGAAAAGTGGGTGTAGAAATACACCTCTGCCTACCCCTTCGGGGATAAAAGGCGTGACGATATGTATGTATGTATGTAAATAATTAACAAACTGAAACTTTAAATCATGTCAAATAAATACGAATGTTATTAAAATACAATCTCAATTTAATTCAATTCAATATTAATTTTAATTCTGTATAGGTATGTCAAGAACTTATGAAATAAATCTATCATCAAGGTACTCCTTTACGCTATAATATGCCTTTTGGATAAGTAGCCGTTTCAGTTTCGTTTTAAGCATATTTAGACAAGCGCATTTTAATATATCTACAGGAAGATGATTATAATTATATACGTGGCGCCATACAGAAAAAACTATTACTAAACTGCGCTGTTTTGTTTGCTGGAAAACAGATTTTTGCATCATGTCTGTTGCTTTATAATTCTGTAAAAAATGAAATATTCTGGAGAACAAACATGGTTACCTCTTGTATGTATATGCTTGGAAGGGTTAATAATTCTAGGCTAATAAAGTACGGTTTACAAGTGTCTGTTGGTTTCAATTTACAAACTGCCCTCACACATCTCTTCTGAGCTTTAAATACTTTTTCTACGTCTACCGAGTTACCCCAAAAGATGACACCATATCTCAGCACAGACTTTACATAGCCATGATATGCAGAAATGACTGCAGATTGGTTAACAGTTTTTTAGAGCATATTTATTTATTTATTTATTTAATATACAACTGCTCACTACACTTACAGTTGCCCAAAACGTGTAGTGAGCCATTACATTTAGGTAGGTACATTACATTAACTTATTTTGTAATATTCATTAGTAATTTTCAAAAAACATTTTACATATCATTAAAAAGATATAAAATTTGGTGACAAATATGTCGACATCAGGATATTTTCCAATAATATTATTGAGCAGTGTGAGTGCCTGAGTAGTAGGCGCGTACTGCGCTGTGCAGGCTCGTACCTGCGGTGCGGCGAGTAGACGCCGCGAGCGCACTCGCGTATATTGGTTCGGTGCTGAGATCGAACAGCGTGACAACGTATTAGAGTCGTCAATTTGGTTATCCCTTTGACTGCCCATGTCGACCACTGGTCGACATGCGTTTTATTCCGTTGATTGCCCGTGTCGACTACTGGTCGACATGGCCTTGGGCGCTATTTTGCCCGTGTCGACCGCTAGTCGACATGCGTTTTAGTCCGTTGCTTGCCCGTGTCGACTACTGGTCGACATGGCACCCGCGCTCCAATTCATGTAATATATTCGTCTCTGTCGTTCTAAGGTCAATGTGTATTATTTATCTCGCTTCTCCGTTAAATTTTCTACCATAATATACAAAGCCAAGTATCCAAACCAAGGAGAAAAATATAAAAAAAGCGTTTGACAGTTGACTGCTTGAGTATTGCGTCTGTGGCGTTAGGTGGCGTTGCAGTTGTTTTTTGTTTGCGTTTGAACATATTTTGTACAATGTGTGTGTGTTACAATATACAAGTATGATACCTTTTTGGAAAGAGCATTACAAGCATTTTATGCCACGCTAATTGCTATTTTTGTATTATATAATATATAGAACAAAAAAATCAGAACGGCTACAGTGTGCCACGGCCACTGATATCACTGTGGGAATGGGAATTGTTGTACTAATTTTCATATTTCTCAGTCGTGGTGAATGATATCGCTATGATTTTTTTTTATTTTAACAGAATATTAGACTGCTTATGTTGTTATATTTTTATTTCAAGCCTAAAAGTGGTATTTGTGCATCTTAGACCTGTGCAATTTAACAGAAATTACGCCGCGTGGCGCCAGATTATTGTTCATAATCAAGGGTTCTGAAATAAATATTTTTGTTTGGACGAGTGTATGTTTCTATTTCTCATCTTATTACGTATTAAATAAGTAACGTTATTTTAAATTAAAACCCCTATGTCATTGATTTCATTTTTGAGTTATGATCCTTTAAATTCATCACAAAGTTCAAATCGCGCCATCACAAAGTTCAGCGCATCATAACTCAACACAAAAGTCATTATCTGACAAACAAAATATAACATCTTATAGCTTAACTCATAGTTAAGATCAAAAACATAACACTTGGTAGTGTTGCAAAAGCAATGTAGGTCTAAGAAACGATTTACGACTCCGCGCCGGGCGGTCGCAGGAACGAAAATCGGCGGGGCAAGGGAGGGATATTGTACGTTCTCTTTAGAGGGCAATCGAGTTACAAAGCGCGTGATGCCGCGGGCAAGTGGCGACTGATTTACGACATCGCGCGGGCAGCCAAGCGGCTATGTAACAATAAAAAATAATGAAGAACTAATTTACATTTACGACGTAGTAATAATGTGTCGAGGCCTACCATGCCAGACACGAACAGAGACGGATATATATAAGGGTAGAAGCCATATAACTTTTTGTATAAAACCCGAGCAAATTTGCGTTGTACCCGTTCAACCATTGTGATGTACTTCTCCTCATGTGGATCCCAGATTATGGAATTATACTCCAGAATACTGCGAACAAAGGAAAAGTACAGCAAAACGATGGCACGCCTGCTCTGAAAAGGAATAGACTGCCTCATCACAAATCCTAATGCTTTTAAACCTTGCTTACAAATTATAGAGATGTGTGCATTAAATGTCAAACATGTATCCAGAGTTACACCTAAATCTTGTATTTAGCTGACTCGCTTCAAACGGTCACCAGAAATATTATAATCATATGTGAGTGGCGAGCGAGAACGAGTAAATGTTACTGTCTTGCACTTACTAACATTAAACTATAAGCGGTTTTGTTCAGCCCAAGCCACTACCCTATCGATATCGCGCTGGAGCGCGTCACAGTCTGCCGTGCTACCGATACCCAAGAATAACTTCAGGTCGTCAGCAAACATTAAACACTGAGCAGTTCTGACAACGCTCGGCAAGTCATTCACCATGATCAGGAACAAAGTAGGGCCCAAGACGCTACCCTGACTGACACCAGAGCGAATGTCATACGAGTCAGAGTGGTACTTACCTAGTTGCACATATTGAGTACGATTTGAAAAATAGCAAGCGAATAAGTCGAGGAGCTTAGGAGCGAAACCAAAAGCGGATAACTTCTGCAACAAAATATCATTCTGGACCCGATCAAAAGCTTTTTTCAAATCAAAATATGTTGCGTCAATTTGCCTTTTATGATCCATTTCTGCAACACAATAGTCAACAAAGTTGATCAAATTAGTAGTAGTCGATTTGCCCACTCTAAACCCATGCTGGCTCTCGCTCAGTTGTTGTTTGACCTGTCTGGTGATATGACTATTTAAGATGTACTCAAATACCTTACCGAGCGCTGAAAGCACGGCTATAGGTCTGTAATTAACTACTTGAGTCCTGGAGCCATCCTTGGGTATCGGTGTAACGCGAGACACCTTCCACAAACTTGGATATGTACCATTTCTTATGGCTAAGTTTAAAATATGTAACAATGGTTCCTTAAAAACGCCGATGCAGTCTTTAATAATGTAGGCCGGTAAACCATCGGGACCAATGGATGAACGAGCATTCAACCGTTTCACCGCATGTAATAGGTCAGATTCATTGATGTGATCAAGACTGACTTGCGAGGAACAAAAATAACTATTGGTCACATTTGCCGTTATCGTCGGCAAAGATATAATATCAGTTAAAAAAACAGATTTGAAGTGACTTGCAAAAGCGTTTGCTGCATCTATTTGGGTCACTACTTTGCCATCATACTCAAATTCGGAACAAGCGCTTCGGGACGAACGCTGGGCCCTAACAAACGTCCAAAAAGTCTTCGGGTCCTTTTTTATATCCGTCTCCGCGCGCTCAATAAAGTTAGCATAGGCTTGCTTTATGAGTTCTTTTGTGTGTTGCCTATAGTATCGAAACATTTCCTTATTAAATTCTAAGCGAAGTTGCTTGTATTTTTTCAGGTGAAAATATTTACTTTTAATATTTCGTATAGTATCCGTATATAAGTGTTTCGTACATAAAGTGCATATGAAAATTTACTGAGCTTAGTGCAAATATTTTCCACTTCTGATTTCCAGTCTTATTTGGAATCTAGATTTAAACCTAAAAATTTGGCGTTGTCAACTTTAACTATATTTTGTCCATTGAAATTTATGTCAAGGTTTAATAAATTATTTTTTCTATTCATAAATGTCATAATACTTGTTTTATTTAAATTAATTAATAAATTATTATAAGATAGCCATTGAATTATTGTGTCAAGTGTTTGGATAATGTCTGATTCTAATTGATGCTTACTTGAGTTGGTGAACATAACTGTGGTATCGTCTGCAAATAAGACCATTTCATGTTGAACAACATTTGGAAGATCATTAACATAAATGATAAATAACAATGGTCCGAGAATACTCCCTTGTGGGACACGTTGTGTTACTGTACGATATGAGGAAGTATAGACGGTATCTGTCTGTGTTTTTAAACACATGTTTTTTGCTTTCTGTCGGTAAGGTACGACTTAAGAAGATTAAGCACATTGCCTCGAACACCATAAGCTTCTAATTTATTTAGTAGGATGCTGAGACTAACGTAATCAAAAGCCTTAGTTAAATCCATGTAAAGTGCGGTAACCAATTCTTTTTTATTTAAACTACTCATTATTTTATTACAAAAATTGTATATAGCCTGATTTATGCACTTATTTTTCTAAAACCGACTGCTGCTTTTCTATGAAGAGTCTGCTGTTTTCAAAATAGTCATTAAGACTCCTAGCTATAACATTTTCAATTAATATTTTTGAGAATACTGATATTAGTGCTATTAGCCTGTAGTTGTTTAAGTTATCTTTTTCATTCTTTTTGTACAAAGGTTTCACTATAGTTTTTTCACTTCACTTTTAATTTATCTGGGAACGTCCCAGAGGATTTACATAAGTTAATAATGTGAGATAAGATGGGTGAAATAAATACAGATGTATTTTTTACAACATTTGTACAAACATCATCATAACCAGTGCTTTTAGTATTTTTCAACGAATTTATTATGTTATTTATTTCAAAAGCAGTCGTTGCGTTCATGAACATAGATCCATAATTCCTATTATCTGTCGATAGTTTTAAATTTGAGACTGTAACAGTCCGATTAACTTCATTGCCACTGACAGAGTATAAATTAAATGTTTCCGTAATTGCCATCGGGTCTCTAGTTACCTTTCCATTTACTTTAATTTCCCTGATATTCTCCTTTACGAGGTTTTTCTTAGTTTGATTAACAATAGACCAAGTAACTTTATTTTTATTTGATGCAGTATTAATTTTAGAGAGTAAGATTTGAATTTATTCTTATTATATTTACTAGGCTGCCTTCTAAGTTGCCACAGTAAGGCTCTCTTTTGCTGGGCACAATTTCTTATACCTTTTGACATCCACGATGGCTTTTTATGGGATATATTTCTTATAAGTATTAACAGAAAGCATAAGTAATAAAATAAGGTGAATATTTCATGAAAATAATCAAATGCATCATTAGGATTATCCATATTGTATACTTTGTTGAAGGTAAGGGCTTGTATACATTCTATAAATTTTAAAATATTTTCTCTCGAATAATCTCTTCATTCTATGAACCAATATGGCAATGTTTAATAGTTTCTTTAACGCGACGGGATTCAGCATTGACTAATTCAGTGCATTGGAACGCGAGTAAATGTACATTTCGTCATCATCACCTCAGCTTAAAGACGTTCACCGCTGAACACAAGCTTTACCCAAGGCTCCTCACACAGACTGTCACTGAGCCGCCGACTTCTAACCGCTTCCCACAATCTAAAAAGATGACGTTCTTCTCTTTGGACCTCATTTTTTGAAGTTGTTGTCTTGTTCGAGACTTTGTGAAGAGGAGTCCGTTTGAGACAGCGATAGAAAAATTTATGTCTTGCGTGTTCAGTCCTCGTTTCCTGTTACTAGAGATATATATTTGACATAACCTCCATACAAAATATATAAAATTATCTAACTGTAGTATCCAGGGCTAGATCAAAGATTGGGGCCGGTCATAAACCAACCTACATACTTATAAATAAAAATGAATTACCGAAATGTTTGTATGCGCATAACTTCCAAACGACTGCATAAAACGGGATAAATCTTTCTTTTATGTATTCATTGCCAAGTCATTGCCAAGAGAAGGAATAATACATATGACATCATTTTCATCAAATCTTGTGGGAATAACCATCTGAATATAATTACTTTGTGAGACCAAAAGAAACAGTTTGTCATGTTTTGAAACAAATTCTGCTGTCTTGTTAACTTAAATATGACGTACTTTCTTTTTGAAAGAAGATGAGTTTAAGTTTATCATAATTTTATATTCAGAATTTCTAGGATTCGCATTAAAATATTAATGTTAATTTACGGATCTATATTGTGTATATTTTATTTTTTTATTTATAGACTCACGCCTGTATCCCCGAAGGGGTAGGCAAAGGTGTAATATTACACCCACATTTCACCATGATTTTTTAGGTCCCACGTAATAGAAGTCGAGCCTATTGCAGTACCGAGCACATTACCAGACTCCGTGCTGCTACTGAGAATTGAATTTATTGTGTAATATACTGAAATTATAATATATTGTGGAAATAAAAGTGACATTCCTACCTCTAATTTGCCTCGACGTTTTCGCGTGGGTTACATCAGTCGTGGTCACGGTGACTGAAGCTCTTTGGCGCTGCCTCCAAGAAGTGCTTGATTCGACACATATCCTCACGTGGTCTTCACAAATGTAATACCTTTCGGTTCGTATTAGGATGTTTTATTTTAAATCATGGACCGCGTACCGACCGACCGTAGCTTAAAGCGGGCTGACGGAGAGCGAGTGAGGCTCTTAATATTTCATCACCAAGCCGCGAAGGCGGCGCTGTGTCCAAGTGCGCCTCCCAGTGTAATGACAGCATAATCAAGTAACGCGGGCTGCGCCTGGTAGGATCTCAGCAAAGTATGCTTACCGCGATTGGCGTCTCATCACCGCTACAGGTCGTTGTAGTGGATAGAATACGTTTAAGGAAGAGAAAAATCTCTGCCTGCTCTACGAAGAATGAGAATTAGCGCGACATTCGTGTTTGAAATAGAAATATTGTCTATGATAAGTTGAATCGATAATATTAGTTGGTATCATTATTTAGTCTATTGTAATTTTTTAACTCTGGTCACACTGTAAGATGACACATCCACAGAAGAATAACTGAAGCATGGAAGGAACGATATTTTTAAGAACAAATTGAATATAGCTACACTTTTCACTCATATGATAAATTAGAGTTGCTAGAAGAAGATGGCACTATGTTTGTCAGTTAGGGCTAAAGACAATTTGAACACAAATATCGTAACTTTTTAATTTAATAGTGACTGAGCAAATCCGCTATCGATATCGATTAAAGTTTCAATATAGGTTCAAAATCAAACGGACTTGTAAAGTATATTATATAATATATGATATACATTTTAAATTCCGTAACTTTGTGTCCACAGCAGTCAGAACGCTAGTTGATGGACAGTCTTTAAATAATTATTACACAAACTTGCATTTTTAAACTAAACTTATATATTTTTGTTTCAAATGAGTACTCAGTAGCACATAATCTTTCGAGGCGTTATTTTCTAATTTTCATGGTATTTTTATTTACGCATCAACAGCCTTTTCCAGTCCACTGCTGGTCTTAAACCTTCCGTGGTGGAGGTTTGGCCTACTATTATACCACACTAGCCAGACGTATTCGTATAGGGTTTTATTTCGAGATTTTCTTCTCTTCTGTTTCTCTTAGTCGCCTCATACGACACCCTCGGCATAAATGTTTATTTATACTTATTTATAGTTAGTTTTTCAGCTGTAATGATAGCTGTAAACGGGATTAATAAATATTAAATAAATAAATCTTCACCCCAAATAACATATTTTTATTAGAGAAAGCAAATAATTAAGAAAAAAGCAAAACTCATAGCTTAAGCATTATAATAACTGAGAATGGCATATCCAAATTTATTCTTTACAAGGATAGGACATAGTCGACATGGATTTTATCAAGCAAAAAACATAAAAATTAACTTAAAATAGATAAATCAGACAAAACCTTGAATAGTGCCCAAGGGTTTGTTATTAACAATAATCACTTTATTGAAATTTTCTCATTACATAGTGTAGGTAATACAAATCTATGTGTAAAAAATGTATGTGCGGGATCGGACACTTTTCGATCATACATGTGACACACAGAATATTTAGAAAATGTGTAATTTGGCCAAATTACACATTTTTGCTAGAGAAAGTAAACAATTAAGAATAAGGCAAAACGCATGCTCAGGCATTATGATAACTGTAAATGTAATATATTATCCAAATCGACACATTATAAGAAAAGGCATGGTTGACATGGATTATTGTATCAAAACACATAAAATTAAAGTTAAAATAAATAATTTAGTGAAAATCTTCAATAGTTGGTTATTAACAATTTTATTGACATTTTCTCATTACATAGTGTAGGTAATACAAATTTATGTGTAATAAATGTAGTGCTTGACCGGACACTTTTCGATCATACATGTGACATACAGAATATTTAGAGAGAAAAATTGTGGCTAGACTAGCCCTTCGATTTTATCTTGGGATCGGCACATTATTAGTCCACTAGTCGAACAAGAACAACCAAGTTTTAGTCTCTGGGTAGATGACATTTAACAAAATTTCTTTAAAATGAAGATTTCCTTATTTTGATGCATATCCACTCAATAGTCGTGACTATGAAAGCAGACAGTTCTTCCTTCAAATTACTGTCCTTTAAATATTACTGTCTTTGTAAAGAAAGATCAGATTTTTTCTATAGGTGCATCAATTTTTTTTGTAATATGATGGATTCTAACAAGCTTCGAAATTCATTACGGTTGCTGATAGTTTAATATTATTAGCAAGTAATTATTTAAACACTTACACTGTTATGTTTAGAAGGGAGGAGCCATCTCATTACTATAAAACATTCCGCAGTAAAATGCTTGGAACAAATTCTATGGTGCTTTCTAGGCACCCAATTTTCTCCACGACATACTGCAGTAATCCACTTATTTTATAAATCTTTATCACGTGCACACAGAATCTAAAAAATAACGAGGTAAAATAAACGGTGGATAGACATATTGATACAATTTTTTACAACTCTTGAGAAGTCGATATAAATATTATACGGCTAAATTCAAAATCATGATAGAACTGTTATAAAAGAAAAATCACTAAGTTTATATAATTTGATGGCATAATATTGTCTAAATTGTATCTTACACGTCAGTTGACTGTGTTCAATTTGTAAGTACTAGGACTACCTCTATGTATATATCCAATCTCTTTGGACACATCACTTTTGCTTCTTGACTTGAAAAATTAGCACATTTCGTCGTCTCGTGAAATATCGCTTTTTGAAAAGCACATGGTTGAAGCTTCGTAAATTGTATTGTAAAATGTTATAAATTGCTTTTTAGGCAATTCTCATCATATGGACATCCACAGTGAAAACTAAAAATAAAGAATATATGCAAATTTAAATTTATTCATATTTTGATGTAGTGTATTGACGACAAATCCTCCTAGCGTTATTCCAGTTAGACCCCGGGGTCTGCTTTCAAGTCTGACTGGATTTGACTGAATATTAGCTTTTCCACAGAGCGACTGTCTGTCTGACCTCCGCCTCATAAAGAGATAGCTATACTTCGTGGTTTAGACTTAATTTACAATCCAATTACAGATGTATTGACGGTATAAGTCAGATTAATTTTGTTCTTCTTCAAAAATAATTTATTTATTATAAAAGTACAGCGCCATTCGTATTTCATTCTAAATTTTAGCCCGATTTTAGGTATAAAAAATTGACCTATTGTCTGCAAACAATAGCTGTTTATCGATAGATAAAAATTGTAGTCGTTTCTGAGTATTTTATTTCACAATGACTGGATTTGATTTACGGTGAACATTGAGGTCAGCTCTGTTAAAGGTTTTAATCTAGTCTGATGTTTTCTATTGTATTTATTTATGAAGATGGTATAGACTTGCGAGCAGAACATATAAGCGATTACCATATGTCACGACATTGGTTGTGTTGTCTTAACGCAACGACACACCTACTGAAAGTTTCGCAACGAACCTTTAGCTTAGTACAGCCTTGCTAATTTCAGTATGAATGGGTTGGAACGACCGGGGAAGTAGTACCCTCTTACAGAAAATTAACGTAAAGTAACAGTACCTTGCGTTTTGTTCGGTGAGCGAGAGTGCTCGAGGCCTATTCCCCATTTATTCTCTCTTATGCTACTCCTTCTCCTATTCCTTTCCCAACCCAAAGTGCTTCAACGCACTTGTGACTTCTCTGGCATTGCTTGTGCCATGGGCGGTGATCGGTTACTACCAGAGGCCCAATTCTCCTAAATCAATTTGTTCAAAATACAGATTCGATATAATGTCAGTGTCAAACGTCACATTGTACACATGGTATTCTCCTAAATTAACTGATATTCGAATGAAATTGTAATGAGATCGTAAATTGAAACTTGTGTCAAAATACGTTTTGACTGTTCATAAAAGCCTTCAAAGCTCCATTCACCCTATTACCTGCATTTACTCTTCTTTCAATATCTTCTTCATTCTTACCATTCCTAGTAACCAGCGTACCTAAATAAACAAAATCATTTACTTGCTCCACTCGTTGTCCAGCGATCATAACATTACAAGCCGTAACAAATTCCTCCTTTTCAAAAACCATAACTTTCGTCTTGCTCACATTCACTTTCATTCATTTTCTGCCTAAAGCACCATGTATGATTGACACCATCTCCTGCAATACCTCCGCTGAAGACGCAAGTATTACCTGAACATCAGTATAAAGGAGGCATTTGACAAGTAACTCATTCATCCTTAATCCACAGTCACTATTTTTCAAATCTTGCAAACAGCTGTCCATGAAGAGGTTGAACAGCCACGGCGACGCTACACATCCCTGTCTAACACCTGTCTCGATGGTAAACCAATCACTGTACGACCCATTTATCCTCACACAAGCTCTTGAATCTTCAGAAAGGGATTTCAGAGCTTGTATGAGGCTTCTGTTCACCCTATACACCGACAGTACCGACCACATTTCATTCCTCACCACTTTATCGTAAGCCTTTTCCAAATCCACGAAGGCGCAATAGACCTTTTGACCTTTGGCCAAGAATTTCTCGCCTGTGCACCGCAAGGAAAAGACCTCTATACCCTTTCGGTATCCCGCTTGTACATCCCATATTTTCTTGTCGGTCATTTAATCAGTACCTGCGCATACAATTTGCCAACAATGCTGAGAAGGTACATGCCTCTATAGTTCTTGCAGTCTTGTTGCGAGCTTTTTCCCTTATAAAGGGACACAACAACCGCAGTGGCCCAGTCATCAGGTACTCGGCCGCTGCTCCAGCACAAGATAAATAAGCGCTGCAGTTGATCAACTATGATGCCCTGTCCAGCCTTCAGCATTTCAACTGTAATCCTATCATATCCTGCAGCCTTGCCTAATTTCATACTTCCCAGCGCCTTCACAATTTCATCCACGCCAATATCGCTTTCATCATTGCTATTATTAACATTCATTTCGTCAATCGATGTCTCTATCGCCGTTTTTTCAAATAAACCCTCAAAATACTCCTTCCATCTCTTCAGCACGCATGATTCACCATTCACTATCTTTCCTTTCTTGTCTCTGATTGACGTGTATTCTGAGGATTGAGTTCTTCCTCGAACTGCACGAACGGATTTCCAGAAAAACTTTGTTTTTTCGGAAATCTTCAGATAGTCTGCTATCAAAGTCATCTTTATTTTGTTCTTTTTTCCTTTTTACAATTTCTTTCACCATTCTTTCATTCAAACTCCTTTCTTGCTTCATCTATGTCATCACTCGTTGCCTTTCCCATTTTTTCATTTGCTCTGGCAGCCAACCAACCTAACCAAGCTTTCTTCTTCTCTGACACTGCTGATTGTACATACTTGTCCCACCATGTATTCTTAACCTTTCGTATTTTCCTTCTCTTGATCACGCCACATACTTGAAACGCTACACATACTATCTCTTCTTTAAAAGATTGCCATAATTCTTCCATATCATTTATGCCATCAAAACGCTCAAATCTTACTACCAATTTTCGCTTATACTCATCTTTATATTATTTTTGTATGCATTGATATAAAAGCTCTAGATAGATCCTCAGAAAATACAACTTTTGTGCTGATGATGAGAGCTACTGTATCTTCCACCCTCCTTTCATCATGTCATCCTTAAGACGTCCACTGCTTGACAAAGACCTCCCCAAGGTTCTCCACACAGACCGACCTACCTTAATTCCTTATAATAAATTTTTATGTCCTAAATCATTTATTTTACTCACCCGTAAATGATGGTGATTATCCAAGACATTTATAGCGTACACACATTTCGTGTATCTACGGCGTCATTTTATTGCGTTGCACCAAAATACAAGATAACTGAAAGAGATTTATGACTGGTAGTCGACAACGGCGCATTTCATTCGACGATAAATTATTCATGTGAAATGTAGACGGCTATAACGCTTGCATTACTAAGAGGTGAGGCAGTGGTATAGATAGACGTACGTATACAAAGCGGTATAAATAATTTTCGTATCTATTTACCTATCCATTAAACGAATAAAATTTCTCGTCCACAATTACGTGAATTAAAAGTTATTCAGTCAGGGTACAGGAAGGTATTGTCAGGAATCTAAGTGTCTCAGAGTTTTTAATAAGGTTCTGGAAGGCTCGTGAAACTGCCAACTCCCAATTGACCAGTTTGGTAGATTATGCCTTCTTACAGTGAGCAGAGGCCCGTGGCTAGGAGTGTAACATATTATTAATTAGGCTTCTGATATAATTATAAAAGCTAGATACGTTATAACAAATTGCTCCTTTATTAGGGTTCCGTACCTCACAAGGTAAAAAAAGGAAGATCACTTTCTTGTCCGTCTGTCTGTCTTGGTCAGTCTGTCTGTCTATGTGTCACCACCGATTTTCCCAGGAGCGGGTGGACCTAGCAAATTGAAATTTATACCAGATATTGAGGTCTATGGGTCCTATTAGGTGTATAAAAATCAGGTCCAGGGTCAACCCGATAAAAAGATATGGTCAAAATTAGATTTTTGCGAAAACTTGTAAGTACCAAAATTATAATATTATCTATCCGTGTGGTGACGTGGATTAAGAATACGGTATGTCACCACCCCATCTCATCCCATGGATGTCGTAAGAGCCGACAGAGGGAGGGAGGGAAGGAGAGGCCTGGTCCAGCAGTGGACTGTTAAAGGCTGATGATGATGATGACCAAAATTAACCTTAATTTTCAACATTTTTTAATTTTCGGAATTTTTCCTTTACTTGTGCTGAGACCTGGGTTTTAACCAAAATTGACAATTCTAGGTCAACCGTAAGTACCCTATAGGTTTTGGGTCGACAACCTATATGGTAGTTTCCGTTGAACTACAATCACGAAATTTGGCCAAAAGTAGGGTCTTACAGCACAAATAAAGGAAAAATTACAAAAATAAAAAAGTGGAAAATTTAAGGGAGTACCCATACATACATAGTAGACTCAATTTAAGATAGTCCTCTAAGTTGTATGGGCGCTCATACAGATTTAGAGGACTAGCGTAATTAGCACCAACCTCAAATAAGGTAAAATGCGTACGGAATCCTCGGTGCGCGGGTCAGACTCGCACTTGCCCGAATTTAAATTCTTAATTATTTTGCTTTTGGATTATTAGACGTATATCACAGCAACATCAATTAATATTAGCTATTGACTGTATCTTAACGCTTCTTTGTAACGTTTATTAGGTGTGGGTACCTATATGCCTGTAGAGTTACGTAGTAGATATGTGTAATGGAGAGAAATTAAATACTATTTGTTGGTTACAAGATATTATATTCGGAAGCGTTACACAATATAACCCGGTAGCAACTAGATTAGAGCTAAGTTTAAGACTCAGGGCAGGGTAGGCAGGCAGGCTGACGAGACTTCGGTCCTCCAGAAGAGAAGACAGCACTTAACCTTGGCAGCGTCCAGGATCCAAGAGGGCAATATGTTGTCTGAACCACGACGATGTCGAATCTCGAAATTGTACGACGAAAGACGAACACCCCATCTGGCCAAACGACCAGTAGGATTATTAAGTTTTAGAAACCATTTGAGCGCAGCGTGGTCAGTGTAAACAATAAACTTTTTACCGTTATCGACATAACAACGCCAGTGCTCGATGGCAGATAACACAGCGAGTGCCTCGCGCTCAGTAGTGCTGTAAATCTTTTCAGCATCAGACAGAGACTTACTGAAATAGGCTATGATTTTTTCTTCGCCCTTCAAAACCTGGCAGAGGATAGCGCCTACGCCGTAGTCGCTGGCGTCCGTATGTATCTCAAAAGGTTCGGAGTAGTCCGGACAAGATAAAATAGAAGGAGAGGACAAGCAGTCTTTCAATTTGATGAAAGCCTGGTCCGCCTCTTTAGACCAACAAAAAGGGGGAGCCTTTTTACCTTGAGAGGTTAATTTGTTTAGAGGTGACGATATACGACTAAAATTTGGAATAAATCGCCTATACCATGAAGCCTCGCCCAGAAAACGACGTAGTTCCTTTTTATAAGAAGGGGTAGGGTAATTAATTGTGGCATCAATTTTATCTGGATCCGCATGGAGACCTTGCGAATCGACAACGTAACCTAAATATTTTATTTTATCCCGAAAGAAATTACACTTATCTAAGTTTATAGTGAGATTTGCCATTTTCAATTTTTCGAAAATACGTAATAAAAGCGTAATATGTTCTTCAAACGTTGACAATATACATACAATGTCGTCGATAAATCAGAAGACCTTGTTTTCAAATTCAGGACCGTAAAACAAAGTGTCGACTAAACGTTGCTAAGTTGCGGGTGCGTTTGTTAGACCAAACGTCATCCTTTTAAAATGAAACGTGTCACGAGTAGGTACATAGAAAGCGGTCTTAAAACGATCCTCCTCTTTAATTAACGTCTGCCAGAAACATTTAGAAATATCTAAACTAGATAGGTATTTAGCATCTCTCAAGTTATCTAGAATTTCCGAAATGTAGGGCGAATTATAAGCATCTTTTCTAGTAACAGAATTCAATTTACGACTATCTAAGCAAAATCTTAGTTCGCCGTTCTTTTTAGGGGTTAGAATAACCGGGTTAGTCCACGGATTCTCAGATGGTTCTACGACATCTTCCTTCAACATTTCGTCTAGTTGTTGTATCAAAATGCGTTGTTTATCGGGAGACATACGATAATAACGCTGACGAATAGGTGGGCTATCGCCTGTGTCAATAGAGTGAGTAATGAGAGTTGTACAACCGAGACCCCGCTTTTTATAAGAAATATCGGAAAATTTAAAAATAATGTTATCAGCGGCAGCTCTCTGTTCAATAGATAAATTATTATAAGACACAAGGTGCGGTGAGTCATCGGTCCGCAGCTCAGTAACTTGTGAATCCGTTTCCTTCAATAACAACACCGACTCTAAATGGTTAGGAAATAAATTAAAAATTCGCCAAAAATCCATACCGAGAATTAAACTATTTTTAATCCCTGGCACTACATGAAAATTTAGGGAAACTGTTTTATTTTGAAATTCAATAGGAAGAGGGATAGACCCTAAAGAACACAATTTTTCACCACCAGCGGTTACCAAACTCAAAGGCTGAGAACAATCCAACTGATACTCATTATTTAAAAAGAAATTATGAGAATCATGTTACCCAAGATTGTAACACATGAGCCAGAATCCAACAGGCCGACTACAGGTTTATCATTTACAATAACAGAAATATATGGCGAGTATTCTATATTAGAATTACGGATTGGGGATAGACTGTAACAATTAAAAAAATTTTTTAGATAATTTAACCAATTATTCCACTCATTTTTATTAAAATTATTTGATTTATTTATTCCCCAATCCTCGCTTATTAGTTTTTTGGTTTATTAGTTTTAGGATTACATTTAGGACAATCAGACACACGAAAACCTTTTAGACCGCATTTAAAACAAATTAAAAAGTGTGGTTGGCGACAATTATACAAACTATGAGAATTGGATCGACACCTGGGACAGAACCGGTTGTCGTTTTTATTAGTGGTGGGTAAGTTGATAGCGTTTATCTGTGGTGGAGCGTTAAAGTTTTTATTAGAATTATTATAATAATTTTTTGGTTTGTAATTAGAAAAATTAGTTTTTTGAGGTTGGTGGGCAAACTCGGGCAACAAGATATTGGGTGTGGCTTTGGAAGATTCCCGATGGTCTTTAGTTCGTTTATGAAAGGTCTCAAATTCACGACAGACACTAACGAGACTAGGGATATCGGCCACCTTAGCCGTTAAAATAGTTTGATTGTAACATGGCAGGACATTACGCAACAAAATATCTAATTTTTCAGACTCACTAATAGGCACATCAAGACGAGAAAACATACCCTGCATTTTAGCAACAAAAAGTGTTATATTTTCGTCCTCAGCTTGAAGGCGAAACCTAATTTCGTTTAAAATTTTAAAATCATAGTCAGTCGGGCTAAAATCACGCTTTAAAAGACAACACAATTCACTCCAACTAGAAACTTGTTCTTTGAGCAAACGATACCAGAACAATGCATCGCCCGTAAATATCTCAAAAACAAATAGTAACATTTTATTTTCGGGAATACACCTAGCCTGCATAAACTCATTAATTTTTTTAATGAACTCGCGAACACAAGACTTGCCATTATATTTAAATTTAGCGAGTTCGGAAAACAATTTACGATCGTACTTAAAGTCGTCAGAAACGACGGAAGTAGATACAGAGCAGTCCTTTTGTACTACGTGCGAAGTTGGTTCAGATGTACCCGAAATCAAAGATTTAAAAATAGTTAACTGATTGCGGTAATTGCTCGAAACTATCTTAGCCGAGTCGGTATCAGAAAGGCGGTCCAGATCCAGTCTATTCAATCTATAGTAAATATGGTTGAGAATAGATTCTGTGCGCGAATAGAGGTTTGGTCAAATTGTGATCTAAGCAGAGAAATATTATTTGTAGCCCTAATTAAGGAGTTCCGGATAGCCGAAATATCCTCTTCGGGATCTAAATCCGAATCCAAAATAGTTTCAGAGGGAAACTGAGACGCTAGTGTCGCTATCTGCTGGCGCAGCTCGGCTACGGAACCAGATTTGTCACCCCCCTGAATAATCAGTTCATAAACCAGCTCCGATTTAACTAAATGATTGAAGTTAATTTTAAAAGACATTGCTAAGTTACTTAGAAAAAGATTAAACAGATAAAAGATTGACCTAACAGCACCAAAAGTCACTCACACAGGGGTTATACTTATAATATAACAATAAATTAAATGGTAATGTAATTATGTTCACAGTGGGTCGTTTAAAAAAAGATTTATATTATGTAGCAAGTAAACAAGTTACGTTCGCAATTCGTAAGAATAACGCGAAGCGGCATCTACCCTCACATAAAAAATGTAATTGTACAATTAAAATAATTCCCAAAACCGTTACTTAGTCTAACGAATTTGGGTTAGAAAAGAAGTTATAAAAGTACATAAGATGTGGCGCAAGCCTTTAGTCGACTATCTTGCCCGTTATAATTTAGCTAACACATTTAGAAAAAAATCAACGACTTACCGACTGTGAACACACTTACACACAGAAAAATACAGAAAAAGGAAGCGACCAGAAGCCGAGTCAGATGCCTGAGCCCTTAAAACTGTTTGGCGCCAGTGTAACGTTTTTTAGGTGTGGGTACCTATATGCCTGTAGAGTTACGTAGTAGATATGAATAACCGGGTTATATTGTGTAACGCCTCCGAATATAATATCTTGTAACCAACAAATAGTATTTGATTTCTCTCCATTACACATATCTACTACGTAACTCTACAGGCATATAGGTACCTACACCTAATAAACGTTACACCTTTTAAAACAAACAGTGTAAAGAATCGGCTGATTTTCAAGACAAATGTAAACCACAATTTTAGGGTTAGCATACATACATACATATACTCGTGCCTTTTTCCCGTCGGGGTAGGCAGAGACAACGGAACGCCACTTGCTTCTATCCTTACAAACCTCACGCACTTCCTCTACATTCATTACTCTTTTCATACATGCTCGCCGGTTCCGGGTGCTTCGGACCTTACCGTTTTTCGGTCGGCTGCGACCGGCTTGCCCATACACGTTTGCCTTATATATTTGATGACTCATTCTGTCTTCACTCATTCGCTCCACATGTCCAAACCATCTCAGCATTCCTTTCTCAATTCTCGTCACAACATCTTCTTTCAGGCCACATCGCTCTCGTATTACTGCATTCGGAATCCTATCAATCAGTCTCACACCACACATACTACGCAGTAATCGCATCTCAACTGCGTTAATTCTGCTTTCATGCTTTTTCTGCCATACCCAACACTCACTACCATACATCAGCGTGGGTACAAGTACACCATTATGAACCACCAGTCGCGCCTCTTTCGGCACAGTCTGGCCGTTCATTAGGGCGTGTAGCGCTCCATTCACACAGTTTCCCGCATTCACTCTCCTTTCAATATCTCCTTCACATCTTCCATCTCTTGTAAACATACTACTACCCAAATATACAAATTCTTCAACTTGTTCAACATGTTCATGTTCAATCGCAATACTACACTCAGTCACACCTTCTCCTTTTCAAACACCATCACTTTCGTCTTTCTTACATTCAATTTCATACCCTTCGCTTTAAAGCTCTCGTTCATGCAGTCCATCATTTGTTGCAACTCATTCGCCGATTACGCAAGAATGACTTGATCATCGGCGTGCAAGAGGCACTTAGCACGCAATCCTACCATACCGATCCCGCATTCAATTTCTCTCATATCATTCATGCAACTATCCATGTATAGATTGAACAACCAGGGCGAAGCTGCACATGTCTGTCTGACACCTTTAGAGATATCAAACCATTCTGTATAGGCACCGTTAATCCTTACACAGGCTCTGAACCCCTATACAGAAATTTCAGAGTTCTTATTATAAAATTGTTCACCCCATACATATATAGCACCTTCCATAATTCCTATCTATCTACTCTATCTTAGGCCTTTTCCAAGTCTATGAACGCGCAATATACCTTCTAGTTTTTTGCCAGACATTTTTTGGTTACGCAGCGCAAGGAAAAGACTTGATCCGTACATCCCATTCCCTTCCGAAATCCCGCTTGCACATCCCATATCTTGTCATTCGTCACATTTATTACTCTGTCAATCAATATTCTGGCATACATTTTTCCTACAATACTAAGAAGGCTGATCCCGCGATAATTATGACACTCCTGCTGCGAACCTTTGCCTTTATAAATTGGGACGAGCACTGCATTCGTCCAGTCATCCGGCACCAGGCCCTATACATAACACAAATTAAAAAGGCGATGCAGCAGGCTTACTATTAGTCCATCGCCAGCCTTCAACATTTCAGCCGTCACCTTATCACACCCAGCAGACTTGCCTGACCTCATATCTTTTATCGTTCTCATTATTTCATCCACTCCAATTTCATCACTCGGACCCACATTCTTATCAATCATCTCTTCTGGCTCTATTTCACTCACATCTTTCTCAAATAAGCTCTCAAAATAATCCTTCCAGCACTTTAGTATCATTCTTTCTTCATTCATGACTTCACCTCTTTCGTTCCTAATCATTCTCATCGATGCATTCATTTTGCCCCGCGCTTCTTTCTCTAGTTTTCAAAACAGTTTTATATTGTCTCGGAAACTTGAACCGAATAGTTCATCACACTTCTTCTTTTTCTTGTACTTCTTCCTCTCTATACATTTCTTAACTTTAGCTTTCACACACCTATATTTGTCTTTCATTTCTTTAACACCATCTTCATTCATACCACCACTAGCTCTATTGGTTGCTTTTATTGCTAGGATATCCAGCCATGCCTTTTTCTTTTCCACAACCATACTTCGAGTTTCATCATCCCACCAGTCAGCTTTATCACATTTCTTACTTTTTCTTTTACTCAAGCCGCATACCTCTTCAGCACATTTCAGTACGGATTTTAGGGATGGAACATTATAAAATCCTTTCGTAGTAAAAACGTGATAAGAGGAACAGGCTCTACGATGATAATTTCCAGCTTCAGGAAATTTAGGCTCTACGATGATAATTTTGTCGTCAGAAGGAACATAATAGTTTATTACTTATACGAGTTGGTATACTAATCGTTGTAAATTTTTAAAATCCCCTCTCGTCATGTATATTGAAGCCATGTATGTTGCCCGCAGCTACGCCTACACATGTTTTTAATTTAACAGTTTCTGCCCGATCTCTTGGGAATTTCGAGAAATGCCTGCTTAATGCACCCCTAAGGTCCACCTTTGGGTGTACTGTAGGGACACACGTGCCAAATTTCATCTTCTTTCGCTTAATAGTTTTGGCTGTAGCTTGTGTGTCAGACAGTTAATCATCCTCATAGCGTTATCGCAGTCTAATCGGATTTGGCGGAATATTAGCTTTTCCACAGAGCGACTGCCTGTCTGACCTCCGCAACCCGAAAGGATAGCGATATTCCATGATTTAGACTAGTGTCAGTTTATTTTAGTGTTACTGGGTTTTTCCGAATACTCAGTAGCAGCCCGGAGTCTGGTGATGTGCCCGGTAACGGCAATAGGCTCGCCTCCTATTACGTGGGACCTATAAATTCATGGCGAAATGTGGGTGAAATATTTACACCTCTGCCTACCCCTTCGGGGATACAGGCGTGAGACTATAAATAAATAAAAATAATTTAGAGGTACTGATTATATAGACACTGAGATATAACGACTGTCGACGAAAGATTTTCATGACAGGCGGGACCGACGGCTTAACGTGCTCTCCGAAGCACGAGACAAGCGATAATTAACAATTCAATACGCACGTAACCACAGAATAATTAATAGTACTAACGTACAGAAGCTTCACTTTTCAAACCAATTTATTGAAATTGCGACTCTTGGTACTAAGCAATAAAGTTCAATTCAGCTCGCATAAGCACTCAGTGCCTAATGCGATATTAACCTTACAGTTCCCGTTCTTTTCTAACACATAACGCTGTCGCTGTCTGGCGCGGAGTGGCGCGCTAGGGTTGTCGACTTGGCGCTGCTACTATATTTATTCAATTTTATTTATTCATCGTCTATCTACCTACTTGACCACGTACCTAATAATAAATAATTATCCTATAAGTATCCTATCCCACTATTTGAGCTAGTAGAACAAAAGCACAAAAATTCTGGTCGTTTACATTTTTACTAGGTATACAAATTCTTAGTTATTTCCTAAACGCGTGGGCCGATTTACATGATTCAAACAGATAAAATGGTTTTTGAACTAGATCTTTAATTTGACACCATAATCGTTGAGATATCTCAAGAAACAAAAATCAAATTTTCAAGTTGCTCTCGTAATATAAATAAAATCAAATTTTTAAGTCGCTTTCGACACACAGTTAATTAAGCAATACTTTGCATTAGACTTGTGATGATACATTTTTGTTGTTAAAGGCGTTTAAGTACATAATTTGAACAGTGTATGAACACGGCGCGTGAGAATACGGAGCGGTCGCACTCATTGCGTGACGTCTAGTACTCTTTCAGACTGGAGGCGGGCGCGGGTGCTAGCGCGGGCGCGTGTAATTCAAATGTATGCAGACGCCCTTTGCGTTCACAGCGCGCGTCTTCATGTGGCGGGCGCGGACGCGGCTGGCGCGGGTGTTTCTAATGGCTCAGTCCGCCCGTATCGTTCAGAGTGATATAGCGTCTAGCGTCTGTTAGGTGACTATAGTCGTATTTTTTATTAGACGAAGTCAACTGACGTTTACTGTGTTGTCAGTTTATGATGAAATTAAAATAGTGTTGTGACAAAGTGAATGATTGAAAAAACTCTTGAATGAATGAAATTGCCTCGATTGTCTAGTGAATAGTTAGTGTACCGAACGGCCGATATCGGGTAAGGTGTACGAGTTTTCGAAGACTATGTTCCTATAGTATTTACCTATACTGAATACCGAGTGTTTTAAACATTAAGGAAAACATTGCAAGGAAACTTGTAAGACTGTTCTATTTTCAATACATCATGTAGTTGAAACTATAGATGTATAAAATATAACAATTTATAGGTAGGTTATGAACATAAAAACATCGCTTACTACATAATTTGCTTTTATTCATCATCAGATAAAAAAACATCACTATCGCTTGCGGTGACATTAAATATAAAAATCTGTCTGAAACATTGTCGATCATGTGGTCGAGACCATACATTTTGTCTTCTTCTTTAATAAATTATATGAGACACGCAGCTACTCCATTTTTCAGGAGTGATATGTTGAAGTCCTACTTCAAAAAGTTTTTTTACTTCTGTCGTTTAGAAGGTTTTGTTATTTCTTGCAACATATCCGTTAGCCTGCGCCCATACCAAATCAAGGGGATTGAGCTCACAGTGGTATGGAGGCAGACGTAAATCAACGACGTATATCTTCGTGTCGTTTGCGACTCCTGTCAAATGAAAGGAAGGTAATATTATAAATAGGCACTGTGGGACTCTTTGTTCCGATTAGTGATTACGTGCCAGTGACGGAGTTTGGTGTAAGCAAATTATCTGTAACCTTGGGTTATTTGATGACCTGTTGGCGCAGCGGGAGTGTAAGCGACTGCTACGCCAATGGTCGTGGTTCGATTCGCGCTCAAGTCAAACATTTGTGTGCATAAACGTGGATGTTTGTCTTGGTCTGAGTGTTTATATGTATAATATGTATGTATTTACAAAAAAAAGTATATATGTATGTTTATCCATTATCTAGTACTCATAGTACAAGCTCTGCTTAGTTTGGGACTAGATGGTTATGTGTGTATGTGGTAGAATATTATTATTATTATATGTTAGTCCAGTTCGGGACATAGGCGTAACAACAGCATTGTGAGTCAAAAGTAGGATATGGAGGATTTGGTCTACTATATCACGTTGGCCAGTTGGGTTGATATATTAGTTTGGTTTCGTTTATGTGGAGTTTGCCATCTGTACCACAAGATACTACTCGTTTCGGTATTTTCCTTAGTCGCTTCTTACGATACTCATTGAATCAGATGGGGCAGTGACACTTTGTGTTCTAAGTCCATCACCATACGCAGAACGGGTTATTTTTTTTTTATGTTACTAGGCGGCAAACGAGCAGACGGATCGCCTGATGGTAAGCAATTACCGCCACCCATGGACACAAGCAACACCATAGGAGTCACAAGTGCGTTGCCGCCCCTTGGGGTTGGGAAATGGGATAGGATGAGGAGTGGGATGAGGGAGAAAGAATAGGGGATAGGGCCTCCAGCACTCTCACTCACCGAACGAAACGCAACAGTTTAGATAGGTACAGTTACTTTACGTTGATTTTCTGTGAGAGGGTAGTACTTCCCCGGTCGAGCCGGCCCATTCATGCTGAAATCAGCAAGGCTATTACCGTGAAAATGTTATGACAATGAATTGTTGTAAATATTTAGCGTGGCAATCATACACTTCCATAGCATGTCAGTAGTTACAAGTCAAGCAAAAGAACACCGTTTTCTTCCAAAGATGATACGTGAGGCTATTGAAATTAAAAAATACCCAAATTTCAATAGGGAAGACGGTTGGAATGTTACTCCAGCTTGAGACCCTGTCACAAGTCTAATGACACACAAACGTCGCACACTGGCGAATATTTGTAAAAACCTGGCCAATATATGATTTTAAAATATTGTCGATAGAACAGTTTTATATGCTTATGAGCATTTTTGATATATTTTACATTATGGTAAAATTCTATAACAATCTGCCTAAGAAGTTGATCAAAAATATCGTGCTTTTTACCGCTGATTTTCAAGTCGCATGTTATCGCTCGTAGTTTTTACAACTGTAAATGTTTGGTGTTTTTCTGTAATGAATTCTTTTTCTAGAGGTATTTATAATTGCTGTCAGATGTTGCTACTTTCTAAAATAAATCTTTACACTGATACTCTTGCTTAGAAATTGATAGTATTATTTACTTACGTAAGCAGAAAGAAGAAGGGAAATAGTACGATATTATGTTGAAACTGTATTAAATTGAAACACAAATAATACTAGTATTTAGTTTGTTTTAGATTTGGCTGCCGACATCTGCCTAATGATTAGTTTTTATTTAGCTTCTAGTCCAGGTATTTATGCGTACATTTTGTAGTCGGATATTTTTAGGTCTTTAACTTGAGTTCATTATTTTGATGAGTGGTTTAAAAAAAGTTGATATCTATCTGAAGATGCACAAGAGTCAAGAAATAGGGATAAAAATAAAGATTGCAGAGACTTTACAAGAAAAACGCCCCATATTTACACTACAAATGAGACATTTATTTTAAAGACTTTGCATTTCTTCAGACCCTTATATCTCAAGTTTATGTAAAACGTCCAGAAAGTCCAATACGCAGTTGCCCTAGATGCAATTTAACTAATGAATGCACCTGTAGTGGAGTATTTGATATTTTAACAGAGTTAGGTATCAACATTGGATACCATATAGTTTATATATCTCTGATCATTCATATTTCTTAGTTATGAATATTATTAAATATAATACAATTTTCGTTACTTAAATTCTTGTTAATCTCTAACATAATATATGTTCTAACTCATCACATCATCAGCCTTTAACAGTCCACTGCTGGACTAGGCCTCTCCTTTGAAAGAAGGAATTGGCCTACTATACCACGCTGGCCAAACGGGTTGGTATAGGGTTTTTATCAAGTTTTCCTTCTCTTACAGTGCTGTTCTCTGCATAATATGCTCCCTCTGTCGCCTCTTACGACACCCATGGGATGATATGGGGTGGTGACATTCCGTATTCTTAATCCGTCACCACACGGACGATATATACTAACTATTATCCTACTATTGTTTTAAAACTATCAATATCATAAAATCAGTCTTTATATTCGCGCTGGTTGGAACAACGGCCTCTTTTCATAAAATAATTATTATTCATAGATCAAAAGGTTTGCATGTAATTTCAATAGGTGTAGTTAATTCATTTTTATCATTAAAACGTTTTGGACATCTTCTTGGTAATATTCGCCAGTGTGCGTCAGCTAGTAATAAATTAAAATGTAGTTTCTAGATCCTTCGGTTTAAATGTTATAACTAAGTGAAACCAATATAACGCGATGAAATCCGTAAACTGTTGTTTAATTTTAATTCATGTAGTAAGTTTGATGTCATATTTATGAAAGTAAAAAAAGTATTTAAGTTTACTTTTACAAATGATATGATACACAACATACACTATACACATACCTATAGACACGCACTCGAGAGGTGAAAAAAAAACCAACGAGGAGAGTTTGTGTACCAATCCACTTTCATCTTTCTCAGTATTGCGTATTCATTTGTGCATTATTTCCGTTCATTTATACAGTTCCGCCTACCGCGTTTTCACAAGAGCCGAGACAGTTAGCTTGGCTGTTATTGAAGGCAATCATTACTCACTTTATATAACAACTTTACTAAGCTGTAAACGATGTCTGGTTAGACTAAAAAGTGGACCTTGGGCTCTTATGTCTTCAATCGAACTGAGAAAGTGCAAGCATGATAAATATATAAATACTTTAATAACATTTTACGTGTATTGTTGTAACAGTTCCATTCTTCTAATCACCGAGAATCCGATATGTGCACACTGTTATAAGTGCTATAATCACGAAAGTGCTAAGGTATTGTGAGTGTATAAATACAAATATCTTTAAAGATGATAAATATTTAAATTCAGATTGCGGCTGAAAAAATAATCTCATCTTTATTCTTCATCTAGATGATGCTACCTAGTTTCTATTTAGCCAAATTCTTAACCAAACGAGCTACATTTATTGAAAAGCAACCTTCAAAACCAACTCGAAATGTTTATACCAACACCGGAATAAAACCGAAGTCAATGCCTACCTACTGTAGAAGTTCGAAATAGTTCAGATTCAATACTAGAAATATCTGTGTGATCTTATTCCACAAGTTTTCTGATATCCAACTCCTCCAATTCTGTGAACGTTCAAATGATAACTTAAACGATGAAGATTGTGCAGCATCCCAAGTCTCATCAAGTTCTAAATGCTTCCAGATTTCCGAGTAAACTGCATGTAGTGAACTGGCTTTATAGAAATGTATATAGAATTAGAACTCAATAGAGCTCCATAGTCTGTTGAAGTAAGAAAGAAATATGTAAACAAGCCATTTACAAGTATCTTTTTTTTCCGATTTTTAAATTCATTTTCGTGTTTCAACAAACGCTCATGTTTGAACATGAATTTGCCGAAATTTGTACTGTTTTTGTATAAATGTTCGGTATTATTGCTATGAACGATTTTAAAAGTCGCATAGCAAGCCCATACGCCCCTCAAGCTTCGCCCCTTTTTAGCAATTTATGCCCATACACCCCGTGAAATAACACAGGGGGCGTATAGGCGCCCCTTGCAATATGTATGTACTCATGCAGGTGAGAGCCCCCTTGAAAAGGGTCATACGGGCTCTCTTAAACGGGGTGAATTTGCAACTTTTATTCACGGGGCGAATTTTAAGGGGAGTATGGGCTCGCACCCATTTTAAACTTTCGCGATTTGTCTAAATTATACAATTGAAATTAAACTACAGTTTACGGATTTTATCGCGATGTATTGGTTTCACTAAGTTATTACATTTGAAACTAATGATCTAGAAACAATATTTTTATTTATTACTAGCCAACGTTTCGAATTCTTTACAGAATTCATGTTCACGGCAGACTGAGGTGATAATTGTCTTTTTCTTGAATGTATAAGTTATCTCAAAGTACCCGAACATTTTTCATCTACTGGTGTTACTATTTACGCAGAATGAGCTCACAGTGTCCAGTGTTCATTAGCCTTATGACAGGGTCCCAAGCTGGAGGAACATTCCAACCATCTTCCCTATTGAAATTAGGGTGTTTTTTAATTTCAATAGCCACTCGTATCATCCTTGGAAGAAAACGGTGTTCTTTTGCGAGTATCTGTGGTTCATCAAATCGCAGGTAGTGTTTGGGTCCTTGTTCCACATGTTCATACACAGCAGACTTTGTTGAGCGTTTATGTTTTATGTCAGCTATATGTTCTTTGAGTCGAATGCCTATGCTTCTCTTGGTTTGTCCAATGTATGAGAGCCCACATTCACAGTCAATTTTGTAGACATCGGCCTCTTGCAAGGGTAACTGACACTTGACAGATGGTAATAATTGACTGATCTTCGTTGGCGGCTTGTAGTAAGTTTTGATAGAAGCTCGCTTCAAGATGTAGCCAATTTTGTCGGTCACACCCTTGATGTATGGGAGGACAGCAGGTTGTCTTTCTACTGTGGCTGGTTTTTTTTTCTTCTGGGATCTGTGACAGTGGCGCGGCGGTCGGAGCTTGTTGTCTTGCAGAACTTGCCTGACATGTTGAAGCTCAGCGTCCAGGTGTTTCTTGTCACAGATCCCGCGGGCTCTCTGAAACAGAGACATTCCTACAGTAGCTAACTGTTTAGGATGGTGGTGAGATTCACCGTTTAAGTACCTATTTGTATGGGTCTTTTTCCTATACACAGTATGGCTTAAGGAGTTGTTTTTATTCCTGATGACAAGTACATCTAAGAAAGCTAAAGAATTGTTTGCCTCTAATTCCATTGTGAATTGTAGTTGGTTATTAATAGAATTAAGATGGTTTAGGAAAGCATTAACACTATCTGTTGGTAAAATTGTGAAAGTGTCGTCTACATACCGCTTGTAGAACCTCGGTGTGATGGTGGCAGTCTGCAGGGCTCGCGCCTCGAAGTCCTCCATGAAGATGTCAGCGACAACAGGCGATACTGGAGAGCCCATTGCTACACCGTCTACTTGTATGTAGTATTTCTTGTCCCATAACAGATAGCCCGTTGTCAGGCAGTGTTTGAGTATTTCTGCATATTCCTCAGGCATGTTGTTTTCTGTCAGCTTCCTTCTAGTAATTTCTACACAGTCATGTACTGGTATGCACGTGAATAATGACTGTATATAAAAACTAACCATAGTTTCCTTGTCAGAGAGATGTAGGTTTTTGATTTCACTGACAAAATGGTAGGAATCTTTCACATGTGCTCTCGTATTGCCTCTGAGCGGTGTGAGAATCTTTGCCATGTGTTGAGCCAGTCTGTAAGTTGGTGCGCCTATCTGACTAACTATCGGGCGCAGAGGAGCGTTTTCCTTGTGTATTTTCGGTAGCCCATACATTTGAGGAGGTTTTACACACGATGGTATTAAATATTTCACGTCCAAATTAAGTTTTTCGGAGTATTTCTTAACAATATCACAAGTTTGCTTGAGTATTTTGTTCGTAGGGTCTGACTTAACCAACTTGTAGGTACTTTCATCCGACAAAAGATGTTCCATTTTTTGTTTATACTCGGACGTGTCCATCACTACCGTTGCATTTCCTTTATCTGCTCGGAGAACTTTAAGTTCAGGCCTAGCTTGTAACTTCTTCAGTGCGAGATATTCGGTCTTTGGTAGATTCCTTGCCGGCACTTTCGATTGACGTAATACAGCAGAAACGTCCTGCCGTATGGCCTCGAAATCTTCCTTACTCACATTGTTTTTCACTAGGCAATCCTCAACGTTGCAAATAATGGTTTCATACGGTATTCTTGATGGGGCTATCGCGTAATTTAAACCTCTGCTAAGCACTTTCTCGGTATTTTGATCTAACATGTGTTTTGACAGATTGACAACTGTTTGTCTATGGGCGGACGGTAGCGTGTGATTGGTCCGTGCGAAAACGTTCTGTTTCATGTTGTACTGGTCATTTGATTTTTGTTGTAATTTTTCAAATTTTTGAATTTTGTTACGTTTACACGCATAATATTTTGATGTTTCTCTGTTGTTTATTGCATCTATGCATTGTTTAAAATCAAATGAAGTTATCAATCTGTATATTTCGTTAGATAAATTCTCAACATTTCTATTTATTCTGCGTAAGTCAGCTCGGTGTTCATGGATCTTTTGTATGAGTAACTTTTGACTTGCCTGTTTTAAGATCTACGCGCTCCCACGTATGTCCTTCTTGGCTGATATCTTGCAGCATGTAGGGATGAGATCGTGATCTCGGCATCTCTTCAAGAAATTTAAAGATGTTATGTATCTTGCGCGCTTGGTTTGTAGATCATCTAAC